>CM066734.1:43724000-45061500 GCA_033961575.1 Aselliscus stoliczkanus
TTAACAACAAGGCTGATGGTTCGACTCCCCATGGAATGGTAGCTACGCCCACCCGCAGCTAAGACTGAACACAGCACCTTGAGCTTAGAGACCACGAGTTGCTGCCAGGCAGCCAGATGGCAACCGGCGCCCTCCACAACTAAGATTGAAGAACAACAACTTGGCTGGTCTCCCTCCCCAGTTCCTCAACACTGTTACCCTCGCCCAAGTCCCCTATTTAAAAAAGAAAAGAAAAGAAAATGGTCACTAGGACTGACACT
The DNA here is from genome assembly GCA_033961575.1 of Aselliscus stoliczkanus. Lineage (NCBI taxonomy): Eukaryota > Metazoa > Chordata > Mammalia > Chiroptera > Hipposideridae > Aselliscus > Aselliscus stoliczkanus. The sequence continues at coordinate 43,724,261 of CM066734.1, forward strand.
CCTGCCTGATGGCAGAACAAGGCCACTCCATAATGGCCAGAAGGCCTGGCAGCTCTGTGCCCAAGACCGTCCCTATCTTCCTTGTCTCTGCACAAAGGAAAAGCCACAAAATCTCATCGCAAATACCATTGTTCTTTCTGTTTTCAGTTCTGGTGAATAAAATTCTGCAATGTATTGCATTTATGATCATGCTTTGCATTTGTTCAATATATGCATATTTTATTTTCTGACTACATTTGAATTTTCTTAGAGCCTGATGTAGTATATAGAACCTCTCACTTAACCAATTGTGTGTTTGATTTAAACAAGATTAGTTTTTAAAACTACAGATTTATTTAGTAAATGTTTTCAAGCATTATTCTGTGAATGATCACACATAAAGAGGGTGACAAAAAATAAACATTTTAAGAAAAAAGCTGTGTTAATTGTAATACTCAATATATACTGATAACAGAAGATGAATACAGAAAAGTGCTCAAAGTGGTTACCATCAGTGTCCAGACACTTCTGATTGTGATGAACTACTATTGCTTGAGCATAGGTAACATCTCTTAAAATGTGTGTACATTTTTTTAACACCTCCACTAATCACAAAGGGAAAACACATGTTTCAATTAAAGTAGAAGAGACTGAGGTCAAATTTCCTCCTTTTTCATGTTTTAAATCAAATGTTATTTTAAACTAAAATTAATACACATTCTTTGCAAAATCCTGTAGCATTACAAAATCATGAAAAGCACAAAATAGTAGCAATGTTGTCCTTCAATCCTACTTACCTTATAAAAAAGTCAATACTCATAGTGAATATTCTTCCTAACATTGTGACCTGTTTTGTTTGTTTTTACTTGATAATATATCATGAATTTTGTGGTAGGTGGTATTAGGTTCATCTATATTTTGCACTCCTTTCTAAGGTGTTCTTTGAAGGAAAACAATAAATTCCCTTCTTGTTGATCTCAGTCTTGGACGTTAAATAATTTTGGCCAATGAAATGTGAACAGAAATGATACGTGTCATTTTCAAGCCAAAGCTTCAAAAGTCAGCTTGTCATGTCTCTCTTTATCCTCTTCCATGAGACCTGAAAATTTAGATAGAAGCTGTTCCACCAGATTGAGTTACAGAGTTAAGATGATGTAGAGAAAATGGTGTAGAGTTGATTCATGATGTATATGTGAAGTCAGCAAGAAGGAAACCTTTGAAATTTGGGAAGCACTTGTTTCCATAGCATAAATCTTTCCTACCTTGACTGATAGAGGTACATTTACATATAAACTCATTTGGCTCTATATGTTTTTGAAGCAGCTACATGGTACTGCATTGTATGGATCAACCATATTTTACTTCATTTTGTGTATAGTTGTTCTAGCAGTTGAGAGAGTGTGTGTTGAGGTCTCCTACAAAATTGTGGATTTGTCTATTTCTCCTTTCATTTCTATCCATTTTTGCTTCAATCATATGTATTTTGCAGTGCTGTTGTTTGGTGCATATGTATTTAGGATTGCTAGGTCTTCTTGGGTGGATTGACTCTTTTTTCATTATCTAATGTCTTTCTCTGCCTCTGGTAGATTTTTTTGTTCTAAGTCTACTTTATCTTATATTAAAACAGAAACTCTTGCTTTTTTAAAATTAATGTTTTCATGATATATGCTTTCTGTTGTGTTTTTACTGGAGTATTTATTGTTTAGAAACTTTGTTGCTAGGCTGCCCCTTTTCTGGTTCTGTGGCTAGAGAGTGAAGGCTTCTGATGAGATGGGAACCTTTTTATCTGCATCTGAGAAGCCAGCAGATTTTAAGCAATGAAGTGACATGATCTGACTTAGATCCTAAAAGGGTGATCCTGACTCTGGTGTTGAGAGTAGACTCAAATGAAGGCAAGGGACGAAACTGAAGACTGCTTAGATTGTCATCATAATCCAGGTGACACATGATTCAGTTTAGAATTGAATGATAGCTGTGGAGGGGGTCAGATTCTAGATATAATTTTTTTTCCAGTTTTATTGAGAGGCTATAATTTGGTGTTAGAGCTGACAGGGTTTACTGATGGATTGCATGTGGAGTGGAGAGAAAGAGGAGTCAAGTCTGTCTTGAATTTCTTGGTCTCGAGCTACAGGATGGACAGAATTGCCCCTTAATGTGGGAAGAGCAGATTAGGGCATCTTAAATTTAAGACTCCTAAATTTAAGACCCCTGTTGGATACTGGGGTGGAGCTAATAGTCATTTCAGATTTTGCAGACAATCCATGGTCTGGGGCCTGAGCAACTAGATTTGCCATTTATCGTTTTAATGAATTTATATTTCCCACCTGCAGTGTGTAAAAGCTTCTATTTTCATCACCACTTCAACAACTGATGTTATCACACTGTTTGTCAGCCTGATGGGTTTGAAATGGTCTCATCATTTTAATTTGCATTATCCAGATTTAAGTGATATTGAGCATCTTTTATTATAATTAGTGGCCACATGTATTTCCTCTTTTGTGAATTGCCTAGTTATCTTTTCTATTTTATTTATTGGTTGACAGAAGCTCTTTGCAAGCTCTCTTTGGTGGGCTATAACAGTTGCATATATCTTCTGCTAATCTTGGCTTTTCTTTTCACTTTATTACTAATTATTCACTCAACCATTATGCCTTAATAACATAATATTATTTCCATAATTTCCTATAACAAATGAGAAAATTGTAGTAATTAACATTTTCTATCTTCCCTTCCCCTTTCATCTCTTAATTTTTTTGTATCCTTTTTTGGTTCTAATATAGTATTATAACTTTTCATTGTAGTACTTTTCTTGCAATAGTTATAACATGTTTTTGTATTATCACAATAACAATCACTGTTGTTTCAGTTTCACTCTCAGTCTTTTTATATTTATCTTGAATCATTTAGTCAATTATACCATCATATGCAATTATTTTTGGGAAAGGTGATGTATTTCCTGAATCTTTATTTATTTGAGAGTGTCTTTCTGATGCTTTTTTAAAAAAAGATTTCATTGGGGAATTGGGAGAGGGGAACAGTGTTGGGGAATTCGGGAAGGGGACCAGCCAAGTTCTTGTTCTTAAATCTTCGTTGTGGAGGGCGCCAGTTGCCATTTGGCTTCCCATTGGCAGCTCATGGCCTCTAAGCTCAAGGTACTGTGTTCAATTTTAGTTGCCTTTGGGTGTAGCCACCATTCCATGTGGGAGTCGAACCAGCAGCCTTGTTGTAAAGAGCACATGCCCTATCCACTGAGCCATTCAGGCAGCAACTCAGCTCAAGGTGCTGAGTTCAGTCTTAGCTGCTGGTGGGCATAGCCCACCATCGAACAGGCAATCTTGTTGTTACACCAGCTGAGCGATCCTGCCACCTGTTGGCACCTCAGCAACAGCAGTTCGGGCGCAGCATCACTGGCCCATGTGGGAATTGAACTGGTGGGACTGTTGCTCAGAGCTCGTGCTCTAAGCCAACTCTTAATCAACTGAGCCACTTGGCCAGCCCCTCTGCTGCTTTTAAATGTGGATCCCTGCATGGTTATGATCTTTAAGTCACATTCTTTTTTTCTTCAAACCTCTTTTTACATCAATTAATGCTGAGAAGAGTTCTGAGGCCAGTAATATTATTCCTGTGGGTCAGAGGTCAGCAAACTTTTTCTGTAAAGGGACAGATAGAAAATATTTTAGACTTTGCATGCCACACAATCTGCTGCAATTACTCAGTTCTGCTATGACAGTGCTAAAGCAGCCATAGACACAGAAACAAATGAGGGTGACTGTATTCCCATAAAACTTTATTTACAAAAACAGGCAGCAGACTGGGTTCAGTCAGTGTGTCATAGTGTGCCAACCCCTGCTTTAGGTGATTCACTTTGATTAGCTTGTAGGATTCCTATTTTTAACCCAAAGTTTAATAACTTCCCCCAAGTAATTATTCTTTTTTTCAATAATTTCCTGAAACATAGTAAGTCCTTTTGAGCTTTGAAATTGCAAAAAAAAAAGTTCACATATCAGTTAGGAGAGAGGCTGAGCTCCTATAACAGAAAGATCTTTAAAATACCATGGTTCTTATATATAGATATGGCAACATAGAAAGTTATGGCTTTTTCAGGCAACGATCCAGAAATAGACTATTCAGGCCTGCTGCACTGTGTCTGATATCTTGCACAGATGACTTTCATCTTTGAGTCAAAGGCAGATGCTCCACTTTCATTATCTCCAGAAGGATTCCCAGACAAAACATAGGACACCCCAGTTCAACTGGAATTTCAGATAAACAAGGAATACTTTTTTAGTGTGTGTCTCACGCAACGATTGAGATACACTAACAATGTGTTTAGCTGAAATCCAAATTGAACTGGGCACTCTGTACTTCTATTTGCTAAATCTAGCAATCCTTATCGCCAACAACCACTGGGAAGGGGAAATTGAACTAGGAAGGCACAGGTCCAATCCTTTTAAGGGAAGACCTCCAAAGTGGCAGACGCTTATTCCTGTCCACATTTCATTGCCTAGAATTTAGTCAGATGGCCACATCTAGTTAGGAAGCTGGGAAATAAAGCCTAGCTTGTTGATCATGTGCCCAGCTAAAATGCTATTCCTTTGGAGAAGGACAGAACAGATATCTAGGGAGCATTTAGCAGTTTGCCAATTTTTATCTTTGAATAATTTTTTAGTTTCATTAGTTCCTCACTCTTTGTTAGAGACATCAATTTCTCTAAATTGGATTTCTGTTATTTGTCCTCCTTAGTTTTCATCTCTTGTCTAATCACTTTTGCCTTTTTTTCTTTTTCATTTGTGTTTGATGTGCTTTTAAAAAGCCTGTCATCTATCCCACTAGGTATTTTCTATTTTCTCCCAGACATCTTTCTAATTCATTTATTAATTCTGCAATGGTATGATTTTTTCCCCCTCTCAATATCTTTCCTTAATTCTTCCAACTCCTTTTATAACTAATTTATTCTTTTGTCATTTTCACTTTTGTCTCTTTTCTTCTTCTGTTTACTAGGGTTAGCTATCTTCTGTAATACATCCTTCCTTTCTGTTTAGAATATGCTCCCTTATTTCATCTTTCCTTTTTCCCCTACAATTTAAAATGTTTACATCAGTTTTTAAAATTTTTCTTCCCATTCACCTTTGATCAGGATTTGCTATCTAGATTTCCTATTTATATCAAAACAGAATGAATCAGTTATGTTTGAGTGCCATGGGCTTCCTGTTGAATTCAGTCAATAAGGAGACACAGCAGAAGACTGGAAGAAGGTGAGGAGATGGGTTCATAAATCATGGTATGAGACTGGGCTCTTTCATTGCTTCAATATATATTTTTTCATTTTTATGTTGCAATTTTTAAAAATTAAAATTTAATTGAAAAGATCTTTTAGGAAAAAGTGATACAAGCCTGTATCTATCCTACTTACATACAGATGTGAATTGCCACATATTACCCTGTGATCCTTTCTTATCTGAAGAAAGAGCCTTTGGTTAGTTGACTTTTGGATTAGTAGAGAATGCAGGCAATTATAGGAATATAGGAATGGACTCCACAGTGCTAGACAATATTGAAAGATACCCAGTTTTCCTGAATCAAGGAATGAAGGGATCTTTAGATATCTCTCCTACTTCTACCCCCATGAATATGAAAGGGAAAGCTAGGATATGTTTTTCATTCTCATGAAAAAGATTTGGTTGCTCTGGATTAGGCCTATAATATGAAAAATTAATTGCTAGCCCAATTTCCTAATTAGAATGGTAGGAATTTAGGATTCTATTCCATGATAATAAAAACATGTTTCAGTTCTCCAGTTGCAATATGGGTTTCTACCCAGACAGCACAGTATTTTCACAGGGTGTTCCAGTTCATATGTAATTGGGTGGGTGGAAACATTTTAAAAACTGGTCTCATATTTTTAAGGAAAATTGGAATGCTTCTAAATAAAACTCATGACTCTTAGGATAAAATAAAATGTACATTTTCATTCTTATTTTTACTTAAAATCTAGAAATAAATTCTTAACAATACTGATGAATATGACTACCATACTACTCAATTTTAATTATGAAGATGCTGGTGCTGAAAAATAATTTGAATCCAAAAGAAAATGTTTAATACATAATTACACATAAACTATGGGCTGAAATTTTATAAGGACTGCCAAAATGTAAGTGATATTAATTTTTGGCATGATGTTATGACCACAAAACCTTTCAGCCACCGGAGGTCAAGTTAGGTAAAGAGGTATAATGTGGCATTTCTGGAAGTTGAGACCCATACCAAGTGTTCTCTTTGCAGACACCTCTTATAATAGAGACTGTCTATTTTGGGCATGTGTACACAGACATGCATGTACACATATCTTCCTGCAATCCGGAGAATTGTTGGTCAGGCAGGAATTTCTTGAGGTATAAATATTCATCAATAATAGTGTCACAAACATCATTCATGTCTTGAATAATTTTATAGTGATTTTTATGTGTCAAAGCTGTGGTAGGTTTTATGGGAGCCTGACAAGAGGTAAAAACCCTAACAATCTGCCCTAGAGAAGTTTATAATCTAAAGAGAAAAAATAATAATATTCCAATAAAAAATAAGATTGTTTATGATCAAGTAACTAATAGCAGCAAACAAATAAACAAACAAACCAAAAAAAAAAAAAGCACTCAAGGAGAGTATTAGTCCAGAGAAAGAAAAGAGCACGATAAGCTGAGGACAGAGAAATTATTCAAGAATGTCCGTATGTGTGGCACTTTGCTGGGGACTATACACGTTGAATTAAATAGTGTCATTATCTTCTAGATTAGAAATTAATATTTAAAGATAGGAAGTAATCATGTGGACAGAAATAATAAGTCGTAAATCTAGCAAATGCAGAGCATTAAATTAGTAATCATTTACAGATTAATGTAAGAGATGATGAAGAAGAATCTTAGAAATCATCTATTGTAAAAAAATCACTCCCTTCTCTTGATTACAAAAATTCCATGCCTTGCTAAAGAGGTGGGTTTTCTGTTGCTATTCAATTCCACATGAAAGCCTTTTTCAAAGAAATATTAGTAATGTGTTTTTTGGTATTACATGAATAAGAAATGAAGTGTACAGTATTGTCCTGAAACCAAAAAAATGCTTACTCTTCTGAAGGCCATTGGTCTTAACTGCCTCAGACACATAGTTTTGCAAATACTTCATCCCAAATTACACATTTCATTTGTGGAATTCACTGGCAAACACTTGTGCCTCTGAGAATTGCCAACTTCTATATTCAGAGTAGAAATCATCCATAGATTATCACTGAATGACATTAGACCAGGGGCTAGGACACATTGGTTCTATTTCTGGCTTTGACATTTTTCCTTGATAATGGCTCACCATAACAATATCGTTGAGTCACTAACAAAGTCAAAACTCACATTTTGAGGATATAGTTCTCAACTTTAAAAATGTCTTGCCTATATTGCGAGAATTATAGTGTACAAGATTTTCTTGTAGTTGTTATTAATATAACTGTAATAATTTTTGAGGCTATTTCTAGAGAAACTCTAAATTGTTAGATTATAGGAAATCCACACATTTATTAACTCTGATTGAAAGAGGAAAATATCAGCCTTTCAAAGTAAACAAAGCTAGAATTACTGTTAGCTCTTGCTTATCGATATTGGGAATAAAGAAAACTACCAAGATATCAATTGTGAAATCCTCGGTTAAATTCAAATCTCTTTTCAGTTATAATGATCCCCAAACTTGCTGTTTCACCAAATCTCACTGGAGTGGTTAACAAGCAGCCACATCATTTAAGTTTGACTCTTTTTCCTTTCTCTTGCCCTCCCTCTGGTGGAGGTGTTACTGAGTAAAATGCCCAGAATGGGCAGCTGGAGAGAACTCCAAGGGTTGGCATTCTCCATCAAGTATACCATTAGCCTTTGAACTGGAGAATGGCTGATGGTTGCCACTTCCCAGATGCCTCCACTTTGGTCAACTCATAAATATGACAAAATGCTATAAAGAGTAGGGTTCCTGTTGAGGAAACAGGGCAAATTCCTGCTTAATAATAATAATAATACTTTAATTAGAATGATGTGTTTACCTTTTTTAAAGCTCCTTTATATTTATTATCTCATTTGATGCTCTCAGCAGCCCAGCAAGGCAGTCATATTCTGAGGTCCCAGTAGAGAACTAGGACCTAGGTTTCCCAAATCTTAGTATATGCTTTTGTCTTTCTCTATTCAGATAGCCTAATACACCTAAGATACATATGATAGCAACTTACTGTAAAGGTTCTTAAAAACATTTCCAAATTTTGAAACATCATAATCATACCTATCCTAACTCACATAAGATCCATATGATAGTAACTTACCATGATTCTTAAAAACATTCCCAAATACTGGAACATCATACTCATACTGATCCCAGGGGGGTAGGATTAAATGAGTACCCACAAAGCACAATAATTAGCACATAGTAAGCTAAGTGTTAGCTGTTGTTGTTATTAAAAACCATGTTAGAGGTAGTATAGTGTTGTGGAGCTGACCCTCTGGGCTTGAATCCTGGCTCTGCCACACGCCTACCTCATTAAGTCGTGTATGAGTGCCTTGAAAAATATGGAGCACGGAGGCAGCACTATAAAGATGGTAGTCACTATTATTACTTGATAGCTCTAGTATATATACACATAAGTAATAATTTGCCCTAAGTCACATGGTAGAGCTAGACTGTAATCTTGATCCTTCCATCTATCTTATAGAAACGTCTTTCTAGGTTATGCTAATTTCACACAATTCCTAAAATGTGCTTTATCTCCTTTTCATGTCTCCTTCCCTGGAGACTTGCAATTTATATTTATTCTCCTTTACCAAACTGAAAACCCTTCTCAAAATCAACATTTATAAAAATTTCCATTACAAAAATCTTAACTCGCAGTGTCCTCAGCTGTTAGATGCTCAGTTTATGTCATGCGTGCCATTTACATTGATAAGAAGCTGTTTTTTACTTAAAATTGTTTTTTCCCTTCTAGACATGTTCTAAAGCCCACCAGACGTCTGTTACTGGAATCCTGCATTTCTATTCATTTTGTTGTTAATTTACTCAACAGCATCTATAACTGTATACCACTGTAGCCCAGTGGGCTGTTCAGTAACTTACCAACTGACTGGCAGGCATTCCATCTATTTTATTCTATTTTTTTTCTCTTTTATTGGCTGACTAGTTTTGTCAGGGGCTGTCAAGAATGTGCAAGTTTCATGGTCATATAAAAATAATCTGGTCAACGTCTTTCCTCTAGTTGAGGCTTAGGATTTCATTGTATATTCTAAATGTTTGGCTCCTTCCACTCTTAGGAGGATCTAAAAATTCAGGTGGAGTGTTTTGTTGTTGCTGTTGTTTTTTCTCATTAAAAAAATAGGACCCGAGGCGGAGGGCAGGGGTGGGGAGGCTGGGGATGCAGTGGAGAGATATCTCTAAATCCTCAGGGGTAGTCTGGTAAGAAAGAAAGAAAAGGTAAGCAGACTCCATAGCTTCTAGGTTTTGTTCCTTTTTTTTTTCCCTCAGGATGGTGGTGGCAGCTGATCAGACACAATAGCTGGCAGTCCCCCGCCTGAATAATGATAAAAATGACCCTCAACAGCACCAGCAGGAGGACTGGGAAAGGGAGGAGTGTGTATGGGAGGGGCGAGGATGTGGGTGACAAGGTGACAAACGCCGCCGCCTCGGCGAGCTACTCCACTTCATCCCGACGAGGCTAGGAGCTGGTGAGCCACCTCCGGGGATCTTGGGGTGGGGTGGGAAGGGGCGACAGGGGCGGTGGCAGTTCCTACTGGGGGCGGGGCAAGGGGTGGAGCGAAGCCTGAATTCACAGCCCCTGATTGGCTCGTGTTGTCTCATCGCGTCTCCCGATTGGGCCATTTGCAGCGGGAGATGTTTAGGAGTCGCGGCGGGGCGGGGCGGGCCGCCTGGGGTCTGCGGCCTGGCCCCGGAATTGGGTGCGGAGGGGCGGCGGCGGTGGTGTCCCGGGACCCGAGCCCCTGACCTGTAGTGTGAGGCAGCGAAGCCACCTTTACTCCGTTCCACCAGCAACACCGAAGTCATCTGGCTGCTCTGAAGATTTAAAAAAGGGGAAAAAAATTGAATGAATAACGCGTCACTGCGACCCCCTTCCCCCGACCCGAGAAGCTCTTTTGCTGTGGGGCATGAGAGGACACTCCCTTATCTCGAAGTCCCACTTTGCTTCGCAGCCTCTTTCCCCTCCCGCTGCAAAAAAAAAAAAAAAAAAAAAAAAAGGGCAAAAACTCACCAAAACATGTCCCCCCAAGTCTGGGACTTGTGATCCCTCCATTCCTCACATCTAGCTATCGAATTGTCCCCTCTCCGGCCCTGACGCCGAGAGCCGAGTGTCTTCCCAGTGGAAAGCCCGGTTCTTGGCCGCTCCCGCTCACTGCTCGGGAGATCGGAGAAGGCGGGGAAGGTTTTGTGCGTGCCTGGTTTTGGGGGAGGTGCCGGGGGTGAGGGCTCGTAGGTCCCGAGACACTTTGGGAGGGGGGTGGCGAGCCCCCCCTACTGACCCTCCCCCCCCGCCCCCGGCTAATCCCCTTTTTCAGCGCCTGTTCCCGGGACCGTATTATTCAAGATAGAAAATATTCAGCCCCAGAGCCTCCCCTGGGGAGGGGAGGGGAAGAGGTGGAGTGGGAGGAGGTGGATCCAGGGAGGAAGAAGCGAGAAATCCGCCCCCGGGAAACAGCTCGGCTCGGCTGCGGAGCGAGGCGCTTCTGTCACTTGGCGATCGCGGGCGCCGGAGCGCGGCCCCGGCCCGGCCCGGCGAGGCGAGGGGAGAGTCCGGCGGCCGCCGCCCCGCCCCACGCCCTCCCGCGGCGGCCGAGAGCCCGGGGCCGGCCGGGGCAGGTCGCGGCGGTGCCTGGGAGCGGCTGGCCGGGGGCGGCGGCCTCGGAGCGCGGCGGCGGGCAGCGCCGGATCGTCGTCCGGCTCGGACCGGCTCGCGCGGGGCGTGTGGGGCGCGCTGTCCCGGAGCTGGGCAGTCCCGTGCGGATCCACTCGCGCCGCTGCCTCCGGTGCGTGTCTGCTCGATGGTCCGCCTCAGCCGAGAGGGCGCAGCGCCCGCGAGCGGGCGGAGAGCCGGGCTGGTCGCGGGCTGCCTCCCTTCCCGCCACCTCGCCCGGCCAGCGCTGGCGTGGGGCCGGAGGGAGCCCGCGGGAGCGCCGGGTGGGGGCGAAGGGGCCGCGCCCGCGCGTGCGGATGAGGGAGGGCCGGCGGGAGGAGGGAAGGGCACAAAGGCCCGCGGCGGGCGCGGGGTCCGGCCCGCGGCCGTGGAGGAGGGGCGCCTGCGGGCCGCTCATGAATATTAACCGAGCCTGCGGCCTAGCGCGTCCCGGCCGGGCAGGCGCCCGGCCCGCGTCCCGGCTCCTGCTCGCCGCTGTGCCCAGCCGGCGGGAAGGGTGAGCCCCTCGCTTTTTGTCTTTCCTCCCGGACTCCCTACACCTTTTTCAAAGTACATATTTAGGCCGCCCGGGAGATCGGGCTCCCCGACCCGCCTCTGGAAGGGGCGGAGGAAATCGTGGTAGGTGGGTGGTGTTTTTCGTTTTCCAATTTTGTTTTGCCTTAGGTGGCCACAGGGAGAGGGAAAGATAGTGTCCAGTGGTAGATCGGGGAGCAGCAACTAAATAAAAGTTGCTTAGGCTACGGCTTCCTTTAGGTAGTTGCTCCAGAATCATGCCCCGGAGAGGGAGCTGCTCCCGAGTCCCGCCCGGCCCCGCGCCGTCCCCACCCAGCCCCGCCGCGGGCCAAGGAAAACAGCCGCCTCCTCGGGGACACCAGCCGGGGCGCAGGGGCAGGCTGCGAGCGCCCGGAGCCACCCAGCCGCCGCTGGCTGCGTCGGAGGCCGGCTTTTTGTTTTTATTTGGGGGTGAGTGGGTGGGAAGGGAGCGAGGAAGGTTTTTGGAAAGTGTTATCCATATTAGTCTTGTGGAAAGAAAACTTCCCTTAAGTGTACGTATCTGGGTGATGCTACATCAACACTCCTATTCTGCCCAGAAAATACATTAATTAAATGCACTTGGAAAGGGAATGGCTTTTCTTGAAGGCTGTACGACAGCCAGGCGTGTTTCACGCATCCACCGTGCTGTCTGATGTTTCTTCTCTTTTCTCCTGATTTATTGATTTCTTTTTTCTCTTTTCTCTTTTCTTTTCTCCTTCCTCTTCTTCTTTTCTCTTCTCTTTCTCTTTCATCTTTTATTCGTGTGGTGCATAAACATGGGCCAAATCATCTTTCCAGGTGTAGGAAACTCGCACTTGGGCTAGACATGTGGCAAGGCTAAGGTCAGCGGCTAGAGAAAGTTCACGCCCTTTAACTTTTCCCTGTTCCAGGAGCGATCTCCTTGGGAGCTGACTGTCGAGCCTTCACGACCTATTCAGATTCCTCTTGGACTCTCGAGGAGGAAGGGGACTGCTTTCTGCAGCTGGTTGCCAAGAAGGTCTGTCTTTGTTTTTGAAGTCTCGAGAAATGGACGAAGACGGGGCAGTCAGTTGAAGTCCGAAGACATCATCAGGGCCTTTTGCTGCAGGGGCTTCATAAAAACATTCCTTCCCTGGCACAGTATTTGTTTCACCAGCCCTGTCCCTCCTCTGAGCCTGGTGTGGAATTCTTCCCTTTTTGCTGTGTGGCGGCATTTCTCCCCCAATGTGGACTCTAAAGGGTTGGTCCCTTCTTTGTAATTTGAAATGAAATGATGGCTACACGTCGGACTGGTCTGCCTGAGGGAGATGGTGACACGCTCAAGGCTTGCGGGTCCCCCGCATGTGAGGTAAGCACAGAAGCAACATCCGGGGCCCCTTGTGGCCCTTGTCAGTGCGTGTGTGGGGGTGTCCTCTCCGTGGGGGTTCACTTGGCACTGCGCCCAAAAAGAGGCTTTTGGGGACTTGGAGCTGGTTGGTGGGAGCACCCCATCCTGACCACTAGCAAGGTGAAGCCTCGCCCATATTTGTTTCCAGAAACTGCCAGTGGTTCTTTTGCAAGAATGTTTTCCTCACTTTGAAATGTCCCCATCTTGGTCACCTCACAGTGGGGGAATTCTTCCATTTCAGGTGGCTGGGAGTACCAAAAGTCTGTTTTCCTTCAGTTCCCATCCTCCAGTATTTTTGGAGTTAGGCTGGTGAAGGGCTGGCTTGGTGTATTTCGTATGTGCATATCCAAGGTTTCTTCTCCGAGATGGTGGCAGCTGGTATGCTTGCTACACCTGGACCTTCGTCTCTCTTTGAAACGGGGTGTCCTAGCTATTGTTGGTGTGGATCTCTGCTTTGGGTAGAAAAACAAGTCTTTCCCTGTGGTGAGGTTAGGCGCAGCCTTGGAAAACTACTAATTCCAACTCCCTGAAAAATCTCCTGCCTTTACTGGCCTTTTTTTCAGACCCTTTCACTGCTCAGAAGCCCTGTGAACTGCTCTGGGCTGTCAGGTGGCTTGCACTGCGTTCAGACCAGCATCTTTGGAAGGGCCAAGAAGATTTTATGCCAGGCTTCCTGAAATATTTCGTGCAGGCAGTACAGAAATCATAGAAAATCCATTGATTTGTGACACCTGTGTGCCCTGTTGCCTTTCATCTTTTTTTCTCCTTATATTTGGGGTTTACTTCTATAAACAATTATATTGTGTTTAGTTTGTTATTGATGGTTTCTGTAATTTGCTTGCTAAACGTACTGAGTGTTGTTGTCTGTATAAACTTTACTTTTGAGATGCCTATAGCTTTACTGAAAGATTGAAGGTTGCTTTAGAGAGCAATAACATCCTCAAATGAGCCTTCAGACTCGTTCATTTTGTGCCTCGTATTAAATTCGAACTTCATGGTTATTGAAACAGGTCTAGTTCTCAGTGTGTGAGTTTTGGCATTTTAATAAAAAATGAATCAGAAGTTAAATTTTTGTAAGAGAAAATTACATCATGCAGCTTATTTCATATTGGGTTAGAATGTTTATGCAGAAAATAGGGAGGTAGGTACAGTATAATTTATTAGACAGAACTATAGGTTTACAGTTAGAATTAGTTTTTTACTTCTTGACACCTGTAAACACCTGCTTGCAGGTAAAAAACGTGATTAAGTATAACATTATAGTCCTCTGATCTTGGTAAACCATAATCACTCCTTTTGGAAGGCCTACCTACAACTTGGTGATTGCTTAATATGTATTGTAGTTACATAATAATATGTACTGTGGCCCTAAAGCTTTATTTGTTATTGTCTTGTGAATACTTTAATTAGCATTCCATTTGCATTATATTTGCAAGAACTAATGTTATTTGGAAAAAAAAGTGTTTTGTTTTGTGTTTTTTTTTTGGTCATTTAAAGGATGTCCTGAAACCAAGAATTTGTAATAAACACATCTTGTCCTTGGCTTACAAGGCAGTGTTTCCAGTTGCAAACTTGGCTTTTATTAACAGTGAAAGTTATGTATTTTTTTAAGGGCTGTGAAATTTGTTTTCATTTGGACCTTACTGCTGGCATGACCACGTTATTTCTAGCTTGGAACCAAGAAAACACTGTATTGTATGTATTTTGCTCATTTAAAGACTGCTTACATACTTGAGTTTGTTTTAAACTATGATATTGTTTGTTTCTTGAAGAATAGGTAGTTTTCTTGGATTCTCTTTCTTGGAAATAGAAATAAAGAGCTATACGCTGTCAGACAACGAACATTTCAGAGTCTCAGGGTGAGGCATGAGGGCAACTTTATAGTTACTGTCTCTGTTTAGTTATTAATGCTTCCGAGGTACATTAAATCTTGTGGATATTTAGTAGTAATAAGAAGAGAGTTACCACAGGAATACTTTGGGTATCAACTTTGGGTTGATAGACATTTAAGTCTTTGAACACTACACTTAATTTTTGTGTTTAATTTATTGAAGTGTTACATTCTTTTTTTTTTTTTTTTTTTTTTAGCTGAGCCATTCTGCTGCTCAGCTTGGACTGGGCATCGAACTGCTGTTGCTCGAGCTCAGCTCACACTCTTCACACTCTTGAGCCAGCTCTTAACCAACTGAGCCACTCGGCCGGCCCCTTAGAAGTGTTACATTCTAGAGTAGTACTGTCATTCTTTAAAAAAAATTTAAAGCCCAATACTGTGTTTCTAAATGTGTGTTTGAATAACAAATTTGTGATTTTACTTGACCAAGAGATGAGCATATATGTCTTAATATTAATTAATGCATTAAAACTTAACTTTGTAGGACAGAGGAAATCCATGCAGGGAGTTAATAAGAGTCTGTTTCATGCCTTATCTAATATAGCTAACTCCACCTTCTGTCAATAAGGTCTATTGCTTTGTTGAAAAAATAATCAGAAATTTCTTGCTCACCTTAAGAATTAGAATCTAAATGTTTTGATATATGAATAAATGTATGTACCACACCCCAAGAATACTGGAAAGTTAAAAAACAGTTAAGAATCCTCTTCAAATAAAGAATTATGGCAACCTAGTAGAATAGATCTTGGCATTATACTGTAGGGATGGCACCTTGTGTTCACACAAAATTAGATACTTTGCACATCCAAAGATGTATTTTTCAATATTGGTTTCACTTACTCTGAGCCAGATAAGTGGGGTTTTTTTTGTTTGTTTTTTGTTTTGGGGTGTGTGTGTGTGTGTGTGTGTGTGCGCGTGTGTGCAGTCTGATCTGAGAAGTATTCTGAGACCTAGCCTTGGGTAACTGCTCACATCCTCTTCCTTCCTTCCTTCCTTCCTTCCTTCCTTCCTTCCTTCCTTCCTTCCTTCCTTCCTTCCTTTTTTAAAAAAATTTTATTGGGAAGCAGCCATGGTCATTGGTTACGCATTGCTTTCATGCTACAATGGCATAGTTGACTCTTTTAGGGAGGGCACAGCTCATGATGGCCCATGCGGGGATTGAAGTGACAACCTTGGTGTTATCAGCATCATGCTCTAACCAACTGAGCTAACTGGCTACCCCCACACACCCCTTTCTTACCATGTAGTAGTCATCCTTTGAGGTTCAACTTGCTTTTACTTTTTTTTTTTAGCCAAAGGTGAAAAAGTTTTCCTCAGCTTTGTAGACCCCATTATTTTTCCCATTTGTAACATTTATTTCACTCTTTATCTGTAGCCCATAGTGTGATCCAAGTATTTAACACTTCCACCTATTATTAATACAAACTTACGTACTAATGTAATTATCTTATTTCACTGTGTCTTTTGCTTCTTCACCTAGGCTAAGATTATTCTATATGACTAGACTGGAAAGCATTAGTTGGTTGATTTTGGAATAGTGTAAATAATAAAATAAGTCATGCTTCTGTGTATGAATTCACATGAAGATGCATACTTTTGTTCTTCTTTCTTGAATATACACTATATACTTGGCTTTTATCTCAGAATCCCTGGTTCCTTCTCAGGCTTTCTCTCTCCCTCCATATCTTTCCCTCTTACTCTTTTTTTCTGCCCCCCCTCCCCCTGCCCTTAGGGTTCTTCTTCCTCTGCTGCCTCTTTCATGTTGGTTTTAACTAAAGCCAGCCTTCCCATCCCTCTATTCTCTTTTCTCACTCCCTGGGTTTTATTTTACACTTCCCCATGGCTTTAATCTATATGCCTGTGGTTTCAAATTTATAACTCTCTCTCAGATTTTGTGGTTGATATCTAGACCTGTATAGCCAGTTGTCTCTTTACCAGTTTTTTTGGATAGCCCACAGGCATTTCAGACTCCACAGATTCTCCCTGTACCACCAACTTTCCCTCCTTCCTATCTTTCTTTTTTTAGTGAGTAACACCACTATCTCCTTATTTGTCCAGGTCAAAAACTAGGTTGTCGCCCCTGACTCATCTCTCCTCCTTCCTCCCGTCCAAAGTCCAATTGAATCTACATTCCAAATCCCACTGTCACTACCTGTGCTCAGGTCAGCTACCTTGCAGTGATAAACCCCTGGCCAGGCTTCCTAACTATTGGGTTGTCGGCAAAGTCATGACACATTTTTGCAACGAAAAACATAGAAAAAATACGTCATGACTTTGCCGACAACCCAATAGCATTCCAGTCACTTGGCCTTGTCCCCTTCCTGCACTCTGTCCATGGCAGTCAGAGTGTCTTCTCCTCCAACAGAAAGCTGACCACTGCATTTCCACTGTGAAAAAGTGCTCTGGTTCCCCATTGCCTTTGAAATAAAGAAGTCTTAAAGACAGTGATAGTCTGGCCCGCTCATCTCCGACTGTCTGTTTCCTCTTTCTATTCATCCTATACTGCGCTGCTTTCAGTTCCTCGGGCACATCACAGTGTCTCTTTACTTCAGGTCCTTGTAAATGCAGTCTTCCTCCATCCTCCAGTCTCCCCTCCTCCACCTTCACCCTTCCATGGCTGAGTTTTACTCATCATTCTGGTCTTTTCCTCAACATTCCTTCCCCAGGGAAGCCTTCCCTGACCCTCTTAGACTGGATTGGTTGCCTCTAATGCATTTTCCCAAAACACCATGTACCTTATTGGGAACAGTACTTAAAAAGTTTATTTGTCTGTATTCCCCTGGATTGCAAGCCCCACAAAACAGGGACCATGTTTGTTTCTTCAGTGTGTGGCACACGGTAGGTTCTGAATAAATATTTGTTGAATGAATGAATGGATATGTGGGAAAGGCCCTAATTTTTTTTTTTTTTTTTTTTTTTTGAGGGCAGTGTCACTGGCCCTCAATTGTGGGATCCAAACTGGGGTGGCTGGTGTCCCAAGCCAGCGCTTAACCACTGCGCCACTTGGCCGGCCCGTAAAGGCCCTAATTTTTATTAAATGTTCACTTAGATTCCTGTACACTATACTCTCTTGATTACTCTCCTACCTCATTGTCCCCTCCTTCTCAGTCTCTGAAGTTTCCTCAACTTCCAGACCTGCTAAATCTTCATATACCTCAGGGCTCAGTTTGACCCTCTTTTTCACTTGCTGTACTCAGTTTCATGGTCTTAAATATCAAGTATAAACTGATAATTCATATATATATATATATATATATATATATATATATATATATATATGCGTGTGTATACTCCACCCTTGAATTTAGATTCTAATATCTAACTTACCTGACCATTCAGATTCCACTGGATATTAAATAGGCATATCCAAAACCAAATTCCTGATTGTCTGCATCCACTCCCGCAGCTCACCTTCCCAGCTGGCTCCTACCACATTCATTTGTCCACATCTTAAGCACTAAGGCCAGGCATGTGGGAGTGATCTTTGATCTCTCTCTCTTTTTTTTCTTAGGCATAACATGCAAACCTGGGTGACAATTCTCTCAGCTTCAGTCCCTGCCAGCCTAGATCCTCCACCCCATAATCAGAATGGCTGTTTTATAAAACAGATCATGTCATTCCTTTGCTCAGATTCCTCTAATGGCTTCTCATTTCCCTCTGGGTGAAAGCTGGCATTCTGACAGTCCCCTCCCCACCCGCTCCCTGATCTCACCTCCTGTTACTCTCACCCTCTTCACTCTGAACTGGCCACACTGGACTCCTGCTCTGGTGCAGACACACCGCATGGCATTGCCTAGAGCCTTCCCACTTGCATGCTGTACTCTCTCCTTGGAACACTCCTCCAGGTGTCTTCCGAGCTCCATTCCATGTCTGCTTCAGGTTTTGCCTGGAGGTCACCTGCTGAGGGAAGCCTTTGCTGACCACTGTTTATTGAACGTCTTTCTCCAGCTCCTATGACAAGACCTGCGCTCCTCTCTCCTTGTTTTCTTTTCTCCCTGTCACATCTGACATTTTGTGTATTTATTTGGACAGGTAATGTATCTAGAATGTAAGTGTTAAGTGCAGTTTTGTTCACATTGTATTTCTTGTGCCTAGAAGAGTACTTAGCAAGTTGTAGGTCCTCAGATATTCTTTCCCAATGAATGAAGACCAAGAAACATACCAAAATGTTATTGAGCTTGCATCTAGGTATGGGATATATGAATACTTAATTTAGATTATACAAAAATGTGTAGAGTGTGAAGTGTATGTTCTTTCATAGACCTCTGTTTCTATTAGGACTGTTGCTAACATTTTTGGTGCCTTTTTTCTTTGTATCTCTTTTACCTTTGGGAAGCTGGTAACCAAGTAACAGTAACCAAGGCAGTGTGTAGTTCAAGTGTATGAAATAATTTGTACTAAGAAGTGAGAAAATGGTAATTAACAGACTGGTGGATGGGGAATCAGACTGATAGAGAAACTATTGAAAGATAATACTCTGTATTGATAACATTTTTTGTTTCTTCTTAAAACGAATGGCTAGTATATGAATGTCCTTCATTACATTTTTTATTATTTATTTATTTATTTATTTATTTATTTATTTATTTATTTATTGAGGGCAGTGTCACTGGCCCTCACATGTGGGACTGAACCGGGGCTGCTGGCTTCCCAAGCCAGCGCTTAACCACTGCGCCACTCAGCCAGCCCCATTTTTTATTTTTTAAATATCATAAACATTTCATTGTAAGCTAAAAAATGATCACAACATTGACTATAACAAAATATTAATGGTTGTTAATTCTGGGTGATGGGAATTTTAAGGATTATATTATTTTTGTAATTTTTCTTTAAATTCCAAAACTACAATAAAAAGATGCCATTTACAGATTTTTTTAAATTTTTTTTTACCAGTCTGGTGAAAATCTGGTTTCTAGAAAAGCTACACTCCTTAAAATAATGCTTAAACACTTTTGAAAAGGATGCATGCTACTAAAAACAATACTTAAACATTTTCTTAAAAGCATATGTTTTCTTCAGTGGATACCTGGGATTTATTCTGGGCTAGTTGTAGTACAATATAATACAGCACTGTCATTTAATTTTTCTTTCACTGTCACTTAATTTTAAATGTGTGTTCCTTCATGTACCTGAATCTTTCAGAATACCATTTCATGTCAAAAGCTTTATGCTGCAAGTTAGGATTCAAGGTAAAGCCTGTTGGAATTGAGAATAACAGCAGTGCCAGCAGCAGGTATTGTTAAGGGGAATTTCAGTTGAAGTCTGGATTTGCATTAGGTTTTGTTTTGTTTTGTTTTGTTTTGTTTTGTTTTTGAGGGCAGTGTCACTGGCCCTCATATGTGGGACCTGAACCGGGGCTGCGCTCAACCACTGCACCACTCGGTCGGCCCTGAAGTCTGGATTTGAATGTACAGAGTGGGACCTATGATTAGATAAGGGCCTTGAACGAAATGAGTACCCAGCTGTAAAAAAAATTTGTCCATACATTGTTAGTATTCCTTAACATTCATTTCTTCGACATTAAACAGTAGTGAAGTCTTGGCTCCTTGATTACATAATCTCTGACCCTTCCTTCATTTCTTTAGTTAATGACCAGGTCAAATAATCTGGTACAGAAGTGAGATTCAGCTTCTTTTGTTCTAAGCTTTGTGAAGGGACCTGTCATCTTATTATGTTTAACAATATGCTGATTTAAGTATGGATGCCACTAATGTTGGTAAAGATGCACAGATGCTATTATTGAAAGCAGCTATTTTCTGTTACAGAAAGACCATATGGTAGGCACTTGCTTTCCTTTCTAATCACATAGATTAGATCAGTAAAACAAACGGTTATAGAACTTAAGGATTGTCGCAGTATTTATCTAATTTTAATTGACCATAAGGAATTAAACATGTTAAAATATTATGAGCCTTGTATATATTCTGTTGGTTTGAAGTAGGAAGACGTCTTCACTCAAAAGCTCATTTTTGCATCGCTTTCACCAAAATAGTTTTTTAGTAAGTTGTCTTATTTTTTAAAAAACCTAGTATTATGCAAATAGTTTATTTCACAATAAAATCTGGAAGATGGCCTTTTGTACTTCTAAGATAATCTGAAAGGTAAATGGGTATACTGTACTATAGGTTGAAGAAACTTAATGTGATGGAAATTGTTTTTTGTAAGTCATCTTTTTTCTACTTATCTATTAATATGAAAGAAGTTCTACTGTGTATATTTGTGAATAAGAGAATAGTTTTAGAACCCAAATTTAATATTTTTGAATATTCATCTTTCATTGTGACGGTTTTTACTTTTAGACAGATCAGAACAAACGATTACTATAAAAAAGAGGCAAGTTAAAGAATGTCTTTACTTTTGTCAGACTAGCTGCTCTTGATATTGGACATGTTTTTGATTTAGAATTGGTTGCTTATTGCCTTTTCCCCTTGTTGACTATCTCTGCTCTGAAGAGACATCTGGCATTGTTATGAGTAATGATACATACTCTGTGCTGCTTAGGATCCACACCTTCTTTTTTCTTCTTATAAACTAATGAAGACATAGTCTGTTGACCTGTAATCTTTTGTTCGCTGCATTCATCTTGACAGGACTTCTATTCTGAAGAACATTTTGATTTTCTCCTTAAAGTGTGGAGAGTATCCTTAAATGTCAGTAGAGAGAATGATTACATTTCTTCTGGGTATGTCTTAGCTATTATGATCTTGGGGGTTAATAGGCATCATTTTTATTTTTTTTTAACCTCGAGATATCTAGCATCTTTAATCCCTGGTATTTTCCTAATAAATAAATATTCTGTGTTTAAAAGAACTTCGCTTGATCGATGAGACCTCCTTTCTTCTCTGGGTTCTGTATATTGGTTTCTGGAAACATATTTATACCTACTATATGTGAGGGGAGGGAATTTGTTTGGGAACCCAGTTTTAATCAGATCTTTATTATAATGCTTTTAGGAAACTTTTTTTTTTTTTTAAGATTTTATTGGGGAATTGGGGAAGGGGAATATTGCGTTTTTCCAGGACCCATCAGCTGCAAGTCAAGTTGTTGTTCTTTAGTTGTGGAGGGTGCAAGCTCAGCTCCAAGTCTAGTCACTGCTTTCAATTTAGTTGCGGGGAGTGTGTGTGTGTGTGTGTGTGGGGGCAACTCACCCTCCCATGAGGGAGTCGAACCGGCAACCTTGTTGTTAGGAGCACGTGCTCTCACTAACTGAGCCATCCAGCTGCCTGTTGGCAACTCAGTGGCAGCTCAGCATGGGTGCAGCTCACTGGCCCATGTGGGAATGGAACCTGCAACCCTGTTGCTCAGGGCTCACGCTCTAACCAACTGAGCCACCTGGCTGGCCTGAAACTTTTTTCAATTTACGTGGTTTGTTTTTTTTTTCATTTTCTATATTATAGACCCCCTTCTCTGCCAATAAGGGGAATGGAAATCTATCTATCTATCTATCTTTATAAAATTGATAATGTATGTCAATGACATATATATCTATATAATTGTATATATCATCAATTTTGTAAATGGAGGAAAGAAGAAACTTTTAAAACACTGTACAAAGATATTTTCAAGGATTACGATATGGAAAAGAAGTTAATTTTGTATGGCTGTGAAGGGCAGTACTAGGATCAGTGGGTGGATAGATGGCCAGAGTGTTCTCTATAGAGGTAAGATGACCTAGGGGATTACAGAGTGCATGCCTACTTTGATAGAAACTTAAGTCAGGCAAGCCTGGATGATGTTTAGAATCATGTGGACAACTTTTAAAACTATAGGTTCTTGTCCCCATAATTAAGCTAATGAATCAGAACATAATCCTGGGGAGTGAGACCCCAAAACCTTAACTTCAAAAAAGGTCTCCTGATGATCTTCCAAGTTTGAGAACAGGAATAAATGACACAGCTTCTTCCAAAGTCTAAATTCTTACAATACCCCAATTTTGGAATTCTCCTGACCAAATTGAAATCAGTGTAAAGAAAACAGTTAAAGATATGGAGAGAAAATTTTAATGACTATGAGCCAGTGAAAATTCCAAGATTAAAATTATTTTCCTGTATTTGTAATTAAACATATTTTTACATGTCATTAGTTTTCCAAAATGATAGTCTTCTCAAATAAAATAAATTTTATGTCAAAAGAGCACTTTAAAATTCAACAGTGAAAGGTATACTTTTTGTATGTATGTTATACTTGAATCAAAAGATAATTTTAAAATGATAGAGCTCTGACTTTGGTTATATTGAAGCTGTTGTTCCTTTTTAGCTGTATTATAAAAGTAATTTGTTTCATGTCATTTTCTTTACACAAATAACTTCTACTAATTTACTTTGTGCATCTTGTAATATTTGTTTATCAAGAATAGGAAAAGTTACAATGGAAGGAAAAATATATATTACTCTTTACCTAAGTGTATACATTGCAGGGGGTTTTAGAAATTGTTCTATCAAATAATAATAAACTAATCATTAACAAAAGAATTCTCTGCACACTCTTACTCCTTTAACACCAGCAGCTCTTCTATCTGTCAGTTGAATTGGTCTTGTCCTTCAGGCTCACTGATTATGAGATGCATTGGCTAATACAATGCAAATACCATATAAAGTAATTACAGAGTCCAACTGCCAATTCTGCAATAGAAGCAGGATTTCTTGACGTCAGTGAGAGTGATGTTGGAGAAGGAGCAAAGCCACTAACAAAGAGGATCTGACAGAGTGAGACCAGTGAACAATTGAAGAAAGTATAATCAAGGTTGATAGGCATCTCCAAAGAGAATGGTTTGAATTCGGAGGATTAAGAGAAGCTTTTGAGAAAACTGATGTCCTTGAATGTGATTCCATATATGGGGATGTATTTCTCTTCTTCTAAGAAGTGATGTTTGGTGTGGACTCCAGTTATATAGTGCCACTAAGAGTTAATAAAAAATGCTAGCTTCTCTAGTTGACTTTGAAATAAAGCTTGTTTGTTTAAACAGATGTCCAGGGGTAGCTTCGTGAAAGATACCTACTCCTAAAATAGTTTTTAGGGCCGGCCCAGTGGCGCGATGGTTAAGTGCTGGCTTGGGAAGCCAGCGGCCCCGGTTCGGGTCCCACATATGAGGGCCAGTGACACTACCCTCAAAAAAAAAAAGAAAAATAGTTTTTAGATGCCCAAATATTTCAGACTTCTGAATATTTTAGATACCTTCATTTCTTTTTTTATAAATCCCTTTTTTTTGAGGTATGATTGACATGTAAAGAGATGTGCATATTTAATGTATAAAACACTGAGTTTGGGGATAAGTATACACCCAAGATACCATCCCTACTATCAAGGCCATAAACTAATATCCATCCCCTTCCAGAGTTTCCTCTCACCCCCTTATGGTTGTTATCATTATTTTTTTGTGGTAAGAACACTTAACAGAGATCTACCCCCTTAGCACATTTTAAGTATACAATATGGTATTGTTAGCTATAGGCATTATGCTGTGTAGATCTCCAGAACTTACTGATTTTGCATAACTGAAACTTTGCAATCTTTGACCATCACTTCTCCAGTTCCCTCACTCTTAGCTCCTGGCAATGTACTCTCTGCTTCCAAGAGTTTGACTGTTTTAGATTACACATAAGTGAGAACATACACTATTTTGTCTTTCTGTTTTTGGCTTATTTCACTTAGCATAATGTCCTCCCAGTCCATCCATGTTGTTGCAATCCATGGCAGGATTTCCTTGTTTTTTAAGGCTGAATAGTATTCTTTTCCTTTGTATAAGTACCCAGAAGTGGGATTGCTGGATCATATGATAGTTCCTTTTTTAATTTTTGAAGAACCTTCATGTAATGTCTGTACCAATTTACATTCCCACCACCAGTGTGCCCAGGGTTTCCTTTGTCCACATCTTCACTAGCACTTGTTATCTTTTGATTTTTGATTTTTTTCTATTTTTAATTGGGGAGCAGTTTGTTTTTCCAGGACCCATCAGATCGAAGTCAAGTAGTTGTTTCAATCTAGTTGTGGAGGGTGCAACTCAGTGGCCCATATGGGGATCGAACTGGCAACCTTGGTGTTATGAGCACTGTGCTCTAACCAACCAAACTAACTGGATGCCCCTTGATTTTTAACAATAGCCATTCTAAGAAGGTGAGGTGGTATGGTATCACATGGTAGTTTTGGTTTGCATTTCCCTGATATTAGTGAAGTTGAGCACCTTTTCTCATGCCATCGGCCATCTGTGTGTCTTCTTTGTATACATCAGGTTATTAATATATATATTTTTAGCTGCCTTAATTTCTGACTCTCCCAAGTCTTTGCTGCCAAACAGAACCAACAATGCCTTTGCCAAATGTGCAGTTGATTAAAAACCATACCAGGAGGAACAATTACAATTAACACTGTGGACACAGTGGGAGAGACTAGGTCACACTGGTCTTCCTTGGGGTGTGCTGTGAGCCAAACAAGACCCCTAGCTGAGGATATTGACAGAGCCTCATGGTTCATGGCCACTAGAACTGCATCTGCTCCAGACCAGGGATAATGCAAATTCTCTGTCAGTTTAGGAGAAGAACTTGGAAAGATTGTTTTTTTCCCTGTTTAATCCTTGGCTACTGCTGCTACTCTTGGCTGTCTTTTTATTTAACCACCATTGTCTGTTTATCTAACTTTTAAACATGTTACTGAAATATTGTGTTTGGATCAAATGGGATATCTGAAAAAAGGTAGGTGAATATTTAAAGCCATTATATATTCAGGAAGTATAAGGATATCCTAAAAACATGTGGCATAGGAAGTGAATACTACTTGATTTCTTTAAACTATGGTGAAATGTTTGGCATATTTTTGACAGGATAAAAGTATGTCCTTTTTAGTTGGCTTTGACAGCAGACCAGATAGGGATCTTATGCTAGTCTCCAAAAAGGATTTTGAACTTTAGAAATCAGTTTGTGTGATTAACTAAGAGGGAAAAGATAAAAATGCCAATATCAAGAATAAAAAAAAGGGACATCATTCAGAGTCTACAGACATTAAAGAGATAAAAAGGGAATATTACTCACAACATTATACCAGTGAATTTGACAACTTAGGTGAAATGGGAAAATTCTGTGTAAGCATTCTGATACCAATTAGATTTGTGAATGTGTAGGGCTTCCCACACCAAGCAATTTTCCACCACCAGCCAGTTGGGTGGCCAATAGTTCAAGTCAGTTCTGACACTACGTGCTGAGCATCAGAGCATCGCAGCGATAGATCCCACAGGTTACGGGCTCAGTCCCGTTAAGACTCACCAAACTCTATGTCAGCCACAGTCTCAGGTCCTCATAGTCACCTGTGCTGATCTACCGCTGTAAATTGGAGGTTCCAGCACCCCCTTCTTGGATTCTATTACTTTGCTAAACCTGCTTACAGAACTCAAGAGAAACATATTATTTACTAGATCACTAGTTTATTATAAAAGGATATAACTCAGGAACAGTCTGATGGGAGAGAAGCATGAGGCAAGGTGTGCAGAAAAGCACAGAGCTCTCATGCCCTCTCCAGGCACACCACTCTTCCTGAATCTCTGTGTGTTCATCAACCCCGGAGCTCTCTGAACCTCATCCTTTTGGGGTTTTATGGAGGCCTCATTACATAGGCATGAGTGATGAAATCATTGGCCATTGATTCCACCTCTAGCCTCTCTTCCCTCCGGGGAGGTCATCCAGTTGGGACTAAAAATTCCAATCCTCTAATCACAGGGCTAGTTCTGGCCACCAGCCCCATTCTTTGGTGTGGACCAAAAGTCACCTTATTAGCATAACAAAAGGCACCTTTGTTGTTCTCATCACTTAGGAAATTCCAAAGGTTTTAGGAGCTTTGTGCCAGAAATGGGGACAAAGACCAAATATGTATTTATTATAAATCACAATATCACACCTTGAGAGATACAAATTACCAAAACTGCCACAAGGAGAAAATAAAAAAGTCTGACTAGTGCCAAATATGTTAAAGAAATTGGATTTGGAATTAACAACCTGCCCACAAAGAAAACTCTAGATTTAGATTACAACATTGATCCATTCTATCACTTGTTTAAGGAAGAAATCATACCAATTCTAAATAAACTCAAAAAATAGAGGTGGAGGGAACACCTCCCATCTCCTTTTTATGAGGCCAGCATAAGCCTGGTAAAAATCAGACGAAAACATTGTAAGAAAAGGAATTCAGACCAATAGCCCTATGGTTGTAGATATAAAGATCCTTAACAAAATGTTAGCAAATCAAATCTAGCAATATATGACAAGGATAATATATCATGATTAAGGTGGCGTTATCCCAGGAATGGGAGGTTAGCTTATCATTTTAACATATTAACAAACTAAAGGAGAAAATTCATATGATCATCTCAGCAGATACAGAAAAGGCACGTAACAAAATTTAACATTCATCATAAAATCTCTTAGAAAACTGGGAATATAAGGAAATTTATTAGTTTGATAAATGGCATCTATAAAAAAATCCTACAGCTATTGTACTTGAAATATTGACACTTTACTGCTAAGATCAGAAACAGGGCAAGGATATCTACTCTCAACACATCTATTTAGCATCAAACTGGAGGCCCTACTTAGTGAAATAAGTCAAAACAAGAAATAAAAGGAAAGAAGGAAAAAGGGAAGGAAGAAAAAACTTTTTAAAAAATTTTATTTGCAGACAACATGATTGTGCACATAGAAAATTATAAGGAATCTACCAAAAAAAAAAAAACCCACGAAAAACAAAAACTTACCAGAACTAATAAGTAAATTTTGCAAGGTTGCAGGATACAAGGATACAAAGTTATTATACATATATTAGTATATTTCTATACACTAACAACAAACAATTGGAAAATGAAATAAAAAATAATAGCATTATTACTTTATTATTTTAAAGACAACCTAAATAAATTGGGAGATATACAATGTTAAGGGATTGGAAGACTCAATATTATTAAAATGTGACTTAGCCACAGATTGCTATATAAATTCGATTCGATCCCAATTACAATCCCAACAGGGTTTTAATTTTGTTTTTGCTGGAAATAGACAACCTGATTCTAAAATTTATATGGAAATGCAAAGGACGTAGAATAGCCAAAAACAACTTTGAAAAAGAGTGAAGTTTGGAGAACTCATACTGCTCTTTTATAATTCTTACTCAAAAGCTACAAAGATCAAGATGATATAGAATTGATATAATGACAGATAAATAGAATAAAGGAAGAGAATGGAGACTTGGGAGATACGAGTATATATCTCACAGAAGAGATAGCTGCAGATATAAATCACTGAAGTAAATGTAAAAACTAAGACACCAAAACTTATATTCAGCAACAAAATGTGCATGGCTTTAGGGTGGACCAAGATTTCTGAGACAGGACTCAAAAAGCACTAGCCAGAAAATAAAACAACAACAATAACAAAAAACAATAATTTGGACTTATCAAAAGTAAAAACGTCTGTTCTTTGTAAAACCCTGTTAAGAAAGTGAAAAGTCACCCTATAAATGGGAAGAGAAATATTTGCAAAACATGTATCTGACCAAGGACTTGCTTCCAGAATATATAAAGAACCTTACACTTAATAATGAGACAAACTTGGGCCGGCTGAGTGGCATGGTGGTTAAACGCTGGCTTGGGAAGCCAGCGGCCCCAGTTCGGGTCCCACATATGAGGGCCAGTGACACTGCCCTCAAAAAAAAAAAAAAAAAAAATGAGACAAACAACCCTTGAGTGGAATCTTAAAAGGACATGTAGAAATCTCTGAACCAGATGGCAGCGTGTTTCAAGCAGAGGGAACAGTGTGGCCCAAGCAGAGTGTGAAGGAATGACTGAGACGGAAAGCCGCCAAAGTTAAGGAAGAAAAGTCATGTTAAAATTAAATGCTTGTTGGGTCGGCCGAGTGGCGTGTTGGTTAAGAATTGGCTTGGGACGCCTGCTCTGAGCAGCAGGACCCCGGTTCAGATCCCACATGAGGGCCAGTGACACTGCACCTGCTACAGCTAAGATGGTGAACAACAGCTCCACCTGGAGCTGGGCTGCCTTGACTCCTGGCGAAGGCCTAGGCTGCAGTGGGGCTGGCCGGCAGGTGGCGTGTGCTTTCGTGAGCTGCTGTGAGCCTCTGTGAGTGGCTGCCCAATGGCCAGCGAGTGACTGCCTCAGCTGGGAAGAGTGCAATGATCACAATACCAACATGGGCCAGTGAAGCAACGTCCTCCATAACTAGACTGAAGAACAAAAGGACAGCAACTTGTCTGTTCCCCTTCCCTGATTTGCCAACACTGTTCTCCTCCCCCAATTCCCAATAAAATCTTAAAAAAAAAAAAAAAAAAGTAAACACTTGTTAATCCACAAATCAGTTTCCATATAAGATTTTCTCTGCTTTAGCAAAGGGTGATATGGTTGTTAAAGAGCTGTATAGGTTGTACTTTTTTTGCCTGAAAATATATAAATCAGAAAAAAAGTGATTTAATAGTCCATTGTTTCTAACATGCAATATGCATGTGTTTGTTTCTAGTTTTGAGTGTCACAGTCTTTTTCATATTCTTTATTCCTGTTATACTTTAGATATTTGTGTTATTGATATTTACTAGCCTTACGTTATTTAATCTTAATATACTACTTGTAAGTGCTAGGCTATAATGTCTGTTTCCTGGAAATGCACAGTGAGATAAAGTAGATTTTAGATAATTTTTTAGGATTTTAAGAGAGAGCATCGAGCCCTTATTAATCCCCTTTTTATCCTCATAGCAAACCCCAAGGTATGTTCTATTATTATATCCATTTTAAACATGTGGAAACTGAGGTACAGAGAGCTAATTAACTTAACCAAGGTTACACAGCCAGAAGTGGAAGATAGTCATTTAATGGAGAGAGTGTTAACTTGACCAGTATAGCTTTAAAAGAAGAAAGAAAAACATACCCAGGGAGAAAATCTTTACTTTGATCTTGATTTACTGGTTTCACATAGATGGAAATAGTTGGTGTTCGTTTTACCTAAGTGGTAAACAGTTCAATGGCAAATTAATAGACAGCTTGAAAATTTTATCAACTCTGTATTGTGTCTTTTGGCAAACTAGGAAACTTGATGTCTTTAAAGTGTCAATTTATGGGGTGCAAATGACTGTGAAATCTGTTACTTCAGTGTATTCCATCAGTGAGCAAAAGCCATATGCTGAGTTTATTGTCTGAGAGTTGGTCTTAAAGACTAAGGTTTGTAAGATAACTTTCTATAGGTTTCTTAAGTTTCTGCTTACTATTTCTCTAGAGTGATAGATAGATAATATTTTTTTTCTTTTTGAGGGCAGTGTCACTGGCCCTCATATTGGGACCCGAACCGGGACCAATGGCTTCCCAAGCCAGCGCTTAACTACTGCGCCACTTGGCCGTCCCAATAGATCATATTTTTAAATGTTTTTCTGAAGAAAGCCTGCAGTTCCTTTAAAGCTGGATAACCATGACAGGATTTCAAGTACTCATACTTCTTCCATATATGGACTCACAGTCCACCATGGAGCATTTGTTCAAGGCAAATGGCAGATCCATTTTCCCCTGAATATACATGAAGCCTGAAATGTTTTTATGCTTGTTCTTGTGTCATGTCCATTTTACCTGAAATTCCTTTCTCCTGTCTTGTCATTTACGTAAATCCCATACTTCTTTCAAAGTCTGGCTCAAATTTTACTGCTTGTAACCATTTTACGACATTAGTGACCCCAGATAGACAAGATATTTCCAGTTCCAGGGTAGATGGTCTTGCTTCCTGGGGTCTCCTTCCCCCATCTTTCTTTTCTTTTGGACTCCTGCTGTCTAGTTACCCATATTTCTGGTGTTGTTTGTGTAGGTCTGTAATCCATTATCCAAAATCCTTGGATTTTTCAGATTTCAAGTTTTCAGATCTTAGAAATGTAAGATGATGCAGGTTCTGTGATAGCACCGAGCTACCAGAGTAATTTCTGCTGTAAAATGCATGAGTATTTATACTCTGGGGAATAGAGGCTTAAAAAGAGCTTCATGTCAGCTCAGGGTAGGTCAGGTTTTACCATCAGTGAGTTACAAAGAAATGTTTTGACATTCAGACCTGTCTGAATTTCAGAAATGTCAAGATGGAATTATAGATATGTATTACCCAAAGTTTTGGAAATATAAACTGTATATTGGGGGGGGGGATCTAGTAATCATATGATACTTTATGATTTTTTTTTTTTGCTTAATTCTTTACCTTTATTTATGGGAATGAATCAGTTCAAAAAGTGACCTGTATATTATGTACATATGTATGTATCTGTCTAGTAGTATTAACTAATGTAAACATAGGTCATATGTTTCAATTCCTATTGTAGCTCCAGTTGTACCATTTTTGACAGATGGTAGCCTCTTAAGTTTTCTCCTGGGTCCTTTAGACAGGAGCTTAATTGTCTTTGGTAACTTCTTTACTGTCCAGTATGATTTTCTTACTCACCTTTTATGTGTATTTCCTGCCCAAGACCAGGACTCAGCCATTTCTTCAAGAAGCCCTGCTTTCTTTTAGTGGTGAGTGATACTTCAGGATCACATCTGGATATTCATTGCTACTGTGTTGTAATTGTTTATGGTCCTTTTCATTCTAACTTTTTATTTTGAAATAACTTTAGACTCACAAAAAAGTTGCAAAATAGTACAGAGACCTTATATCCTTCATCCAAATTTCCCTAATGTAAATATTTAATAACCATAGTACAATCATCTAAAGTAGGAAATAAGTATTGTTACAATATTATTATTATTAAATTACACACAGTATAGCAATGATTTATAAAAGCTTGAGTATAGTTGTGCCTTTAGTTTCAAGTGCCTTTTTTTTTTTTTTTTTTTTTTGGTATGCACTTTTGTTTAGTTTAACTACAATAGTAAGGAAGGTCTATCAGAATTACCTGGGAAGTTTTTTTTTTTTTTTTTTTTTTTTTTTTGAGGGCAGTGTCACTGGCCCTCACATGTGGGACCCGAACCGGGGCCGCTGGCGTCCCATGCCAGCGCTTAACCAGCGCGCCACTCGGCCGGCCCCTACCTGGGAAGTTTTGAAAATCAGATGCCTGAAACCCTTTCTTCCCCTCTCCCAGAATTGTTCAGAATCTGGAGGTAGGGAGAGAATAGATAGTGCCAGCTTAGGTATTTAGGGATTTTACCAGAATTCCATCTGCCCTAACAGCCTTGTGGGTTCATTTGAGGAAGGAAGCAATTTGCATTTGTTCACAACTGGTGATAATGACCCCCTGACCCCCAAGACAAAAGTTATTCTATCTTAAATGATTCAAGTTTGATGCTTTTAGTGCAAAAGATTCCTATCTTACTTAGAATTAACCTTCCACATGTATTAACTCATTCAACAAATATTTATTGAGCACCTTCTAAGGGCCAGACACTGGGGATACAACAGACATGGTCTGGTCCCTGACTTTATGGATATATATGGATAATGAGAAGTGCAAACAATTGGATTATAATAGAGTGCGATAGATATTATTTTAGGAGAAGAGCAGGAAGCTATGAAAATATACAGCAGGCAGAGCTCACCTAATGTAGGGATCAGGGAAGAGTGTTGAGCTACATCAGGGAGGAGTTAGCTAGGTAAAAAGAAGAGAAGAACGTTTTGGCAGAGGAAACAACCTTGGTTTCTGAATATGCCTGATGGCTACAGCTAGAGATGGCTACAGCTAATATCTCACTGGAGAAAAAGGGATAAGACCACAAGACCAAGGAAAGGAAAAATATAGAAGTGAGCAACAGCCTTTATTGAGTCTTTTCAAAGCATTCACGTTTTCATGGAAATAACAACTCTAATTTTTACTCATCGTTCATCAGTTTCCATATTATCTAAGTTACATAATAGCAACACAAATAAAACTGATATAATGAGATTTGTACAGGAATAAACTGATGGTGTTAAGCCTGAGGCTCATTTGGTGGGAGCAGACATAAATGGCTAGGGAATATCTTCCCAAATACAAGAGCTGAGCTTGCAATGGGATCAGCCAGTATTCGCGCAGCTGGAATTGAGAATTTTGTCTGGCAAGTCAGTTAGGCAGTGAGTGATCAATTAAGCTGACATCCACTACAATTGTAATTTTGGGAATAGATGAGCTCATGGAGGGAAGTGAGGGGAGAAGAGGGCCAAGGTTGGGGAATCTTATAGAACTCTACCAATTAAGGGACAGATAGAGAAAGACAAACCAGCTAAAGATGTCAGGAAGGAGTAGTTAGAAGAAGCTTTCCAGGAGCCTCAGTTTTCAGATTTTGATGCCTTTGAATCTGACCTTCATATTTAGACTCTGAGCAAACTTGCAACTTTAGTTATCTTTATTTAACCTGGATTTTCATGAACTTATTTTGCCATTGAAGACTTTTTTCACTTAGCTAATTCATATTCTGTACCCTATAGAATAAATAGGAACATACTTTGGGAAAGTGCTACAAGCTGAAAGGAACAAGGGAGGGATTTAGGTGGGGTGGTCATACCGTTAGCTTCTGGTTTCTGACTCCTCCGGTCATCATGTGGAAGCAAGATTCCAGAAAGGAGTGAGAGAGGATGTTTGGGAGGCCATCTGGAAGCCCTCGTGGTGGTCCAGGAGAAAGCTGATGGGAAGACTCCCATCCTTTTAGGCAGTCACAGTGGGGATAAAAAAGAGACAGGTGCAGTCTACATTTTAGGTGAAGTGACAGGAGTTGGTAACTTGAAGTGAAAGGTAAGCAGAGGGAGTCTAAGATGCTCTGGTTTCTGTTTGGGTGACCAAGGGGATGAACTGTGCTGCCCGCAGGCGCATTTCCAGAGCTGGCTCACTTTGTGATAGGGAAGGTAATGACTTGGATTTTGGATTTGGAGTATAAAATCTATAGGTATATGTGTTTAGCAGGAGTCTAGACATGCACATTTGGAGCTCAGGGGAAAGGATGGGGCTGAAGAGAGGTTTGGAAGTACATAATTCCTAATTAAAATCATGGGTCTGGAAAATGACATCATCTATGGATAGCATAAGAAATGAGAGGTAGAATTCTCCTTTATACAGGAAGGTTAGCCCATCTGAAGAATATTAATAATACTCATTTATTAGGTGTCTGCGAGGCACTGCTTTAAGCATGTTACGTAGGCTATTTTATTTTGTACTGAAGACCCCATGAGAGCAGGTGTTACTGTCCCCATTTTATAAATGAATGAGTTGAAGCCCAGAAGTTAAGCCCTTAGCTCCCTGTCAGACATCTGCTAGATGGCAGTTGAGGAAGTGAAGTCTGTCTTACGAAGGTCTGGGTTTCTCACTTTGCTACGCTGCCTCTTGCAAAAAGGGAATGGTTTGAGTAGGAAGGAAACAAGGAGCTGGATGACATGGTCCCCAGGATGTGAGACATTGCAGGAGTGGTCAGCGATGTGTGATGTACCGAGAGACTGAGAGGCTGGTGGCCTCTGGATTGGGTACAGGGTAGGGGTCACAGATGCTGCCACAGCCTCGTGCTGGGAGCTGCTTTGTTGTGGGAATGGTTGGCACGATTGATTTGTTATATACCACCTTCCCAAGTTGTTTTCGCTGAATGTGTACCCGCCAGCCTACAATACCCAGAGAGAAGGGAAAAGCAATTGTCTTTAAAAATCAAATAATAATACATATAGAATAAGGCTTTTATGAGAAGTCTTTCCTTCATGATCTAGTACTATAAACGTACCGGTGTTTAGGAAGATGATATAGTCCTGCCAGCTAGCTACTGCTGCTTAGACAGGAAAGGGAGGGGAAGATCCTATTTGCGGATCCATCACTGCAGAGCTCTTGTAACAGCGCCCCTGTGCCGGTGCCGACAAAAGCTGAGTCAGAGAAGACGCGCAGGCTGCTATAGGAGTCATGGCCCAGTTCAAGGTGTTAGACTGTATGACCAACCACAACTGGAGTTTACTGTGCAATCTGTATTGTGCGTGGAGCGGTCAGGTTTGTTGGATCAATGTTTGTTTTTTTGCTTTTTAATTCAAAACTGCTGTAACTTATATAGAAAAACAGTAATAATGCTGGATATGAAATAGCTGTCTTCCTGTAACAGTAAAAACGTAATCTTTTTAGACTGTTACTTTTTATTGAAATACTTGTTTAATATGAAATATCAACGCTAATGATCTGAA
Organism: Aselliscus stoliczkanus; assembly: GCA_033961575.1. NCBI lineage: Eukaryota > Metazoa > Chordata > Mammalia > Chiroptera > Hipposideridae > Aselliscus > Aselliscus stoliczkanus. Next base: position 43,759,093 of record CM066734.1, read on the forward strand.
TTTCTCAGAAAGAATTAAGTTAATTCTTAAGCTGCACTGATGATACTTTATTTGTAAAGCTTTACACGGTGTGGGGGGGAGCTAATAAAAAATTCAAGCAGTAAAATTGTAAGATAAGATAAATGTTTTATATTTTTGGAGATTTTTACTGTGTTTATGCGAAGGTAGAAAAGATTTTCAAATGAGTTGTTTTTTAGCTCATTTTCATTTTTAATGAAATTTGGTTCTTGATTTCTTCACTATGGGATTAAATGGAAGTTCTCTTTTGAACTTCCTCGATTACTAGACAGTTTTTTGAGAAAATAGTTGTTTTGCAAGAGAAAATTTGCTGGATATATTTTTTTATGATTGTTATATGCTTTTAAGTTATATTCTCTAAGAGCAAAAACTCTGTTTTTTCCTTCAGTCCTCAATCAACATGGCTATTATCAGGCATAGATTGCTTTTGTAAGTCATAAATAATATTGTACATATTCAGCATAATGGCTTCTCTTACAGAATAGATAGAAACCTGCATGAGAGCTTTTTATTTCAGTTATCAGTGAATCTTTAAAAAACTATGAATTATTTACCTTGTAGGGTTATTAACCACTTTGTGGGTATATATGTCTTCCTTATTTAAAAAAAATTCTTTAGTACTGTCTGAAATTTAGAAGAAAAGCTAAACTTAAAATATTGAAAGCAATAAATGATAAATGTATTAACCCCCCCACCCCCATATGCACATACACACCTCCATTTATTTCTCAGTTCTCCCATAACCATCGCAAGAACAGATGTTTATGAAACATGAACTTAGTTCCAAATGGGACTTTTGGGTCTCCAGTACTTTTCTTTATGTCCTATCGTCTCTATTTTGGAATGGTGAAAAGATATTTTCATAGTTTACATTGGGCACAATAGACTAATGTATCAGAGAAATTAGAGATGGAGGAAGGTCATTTAGCTTATATTTCTTCCAGCATAAGATTGATCCCTCAGTGCACTTTCTAGTTCTCTCCCTAATGGATTTACATTACCGTAAAAATATGGATTTCAAATGGCTACTTAGAGAATAAAAGAAGAGAGATACCGCAATTATCTTACATGTAAAATTCATAATATCAGGAGTCTACTAAAGCTGAAACTCAAAAAAAAAATGTTAATGTTTAGTAACTAGTTTGCCGCTATTACTAAATTCATTACTTAGTCTCATTATCAGAAAACTTTTTAAGTTGAGGTCCCGGACCTTGCGAAGACGTCTTCATTCTGGCGAATCCCAAAAGAATATTTGGGTTGCAGCAGACTTTGGGGATGAGGTGATCTGGGTTGGCCAGCAGTAGAAAGTGCTTTGGAGAAGCTTGGCCTGGATTTTGCAGGATTGCCATTACTGCTACTTTCCCTGTGGTTTAGATCTAATCATAGGCCATTTCATTGCTAACATGTCTCAGAAGAAGAATTTGCAGAATTTAACATTAAGTGAAAATGGCATGTGACCCCATCTCCTGTGGCTTTTATGCCATCACTTAAAAGTATTTGGTGGAGGTCAAAACTCAGTGCTTTTGGGGCTAGGCAGTTTCCATAAAAGAGTGAAGCAAGTTGAAGAGACTCAGGTATAAGACAACCGGGGCTGGTGGAGACTGGCTCACCAGAGATGCAGCCTAAGGAGATTGTTGCCACATTCGACCTACCATTGTCAAATCATTTTGTTTTCTGGAGAAACTAAAAATTTTGCATTTTTATGTGAATTCATCCTAATTTTTAAATGCTGAAGACTAATTCAAATTTTTCATAGTACTGAGATATTAGCAAAACACATATTAGTGGCCAGGTGGGGCTCTAGGCTTCCCTTGTGTAACTTATGACTTATTGAAAGACTTGGGGTAGCAGTTGGTTTTATTTGAGTATTACTGCTGATGCTAAGCAGCACCCATGGTTGCTGCTGGTTACCTCTGGCAAGTTTATGGTGTAGGTAGGGAAGCAGTGTGGGAGAGACAAAAGCAGTGAATGAAAAGGCAGGATAAGGAGTGAGGGAGGCAGACAAGGAAGTGATATATATGATAGAAATGGGATTTTTTGTGCCATAGTTGGCACTTTTTGGCAGATTGCTGGAGAATTCTGATCAAGATTTTATTACTTATTAAATATTCCTGTACTGTTGTAGAGAGACAGGAGAGTGTTGCAGTTAAGAGTGCACATGGCCAGTCCTTGTCCCTGACTCTGTGGTGACCCCAGCTTTTCTCACCTCGGCGCCCTCATCTCTAGTAGTATACCTATGTCATGGGTTGTTGTGAAGGTTAAATGAGATAACCTGGATACAGCATTTAACCCAGTGCTTGGCATAAGTGGTTAATACATGCTTACTATTATTAGTATATTCTAGGCTCTTATGGTATACACAGAGGTAATATTATATGAGATTTATATTGGAAATAAAAAGATGGGAGTAAAGGCGTTCCATTAATTTAATTTTTTAAATTGTAAATAAAGTTCAACTTGTAAAAATTGGAAAATATAAATTAAAATTGATTTACCTAGTTCAATCATTCAAATATAACTCCTGTTAATATTTGGATATGTCTACTACTACTTTTTTTCCTGTGCACAGTATTTTTTTCCTGTGTGTATATTTTATAATTTATTATAATCATATTATGCACATTTTGCCATGTTGTGACATTATGTTTAATGGCTGATTAATACTCTATCTATAGGATATAGATATAACATGTTATCATTATAGTATATTTCATATTTTGTATATATTATCTCAATATATTTAATCATTTATATATTGTTGAGCAGTTAAATTGCTTCTAGTTTCTTTGCTGTTAGAAATCAAGTATGGTGAAGATCTTTGTGGTTACAGTTGTATTCCTGATTAGAATTATTTTGATAGGATTCAATCTCAGAAAGTGAAATTATTGGGTCAAAATGATATTTTTTAAAGCATAACTTTTTAAAAAATACATTTCTATATTAAGAGAATCTTAGAGAATATTCTTGGACTTCATGAGAGATGAATAAGTTTTAAATTTTATTGATTTTAATACTATATATTGTAATACCACAATACCATTAGGAAGAGAGGACTGTGTCTCCCCCTATACCCCCTTTTTTTCCCACCTTGATGTATGATAAATTTCAAATGTTCTAATTTGTGTTTAGAACCAGGAGCTGAATGTTTGGTGATAGTGGAGTTAGATACACGAAGTTGGGCATTAAATTTTTATATATATGATATATCCCATAATGCAGTTCTTGGTTTTCCCTCAAATGCAGTGACAATTGATATTGCACAGCCACATATATGGAAAGCTCAGAAGGAATACTGGGAGTGCAAAGCATGGGAGATCCTGGTGTTATCGTCCTTTGTATATATGTAGTTGTATACAGGCTACTTTCGTTTGTAGCTCTGCAGCCAGTCTGACCCTGTTAAACATTGGAACATGTTACTCAAAGCCCTGCAAAGATTATCCATGTCCTGACCGTAAAAGCCAAGTGTCCTTATGTGATTTGTTTCCCTTCCTTCATCATCTCCATGACCTTGTTTCCACATACATTTTCTTTCTCTACTCATTCTTTAATGACACTGGACCCTGCTGTTTTAGACCCAGGGCCTTTGCACTCACTGATCCCTCTTCCTGAAATGCTTCATACGTCCCTTTGTCAATGAATTGTTCTGTTCAGATTTGTATAAAATGTTACAAAGGGAGAAATAATCATACCATTAAAGAAGATACATGTTTTTTCCTTGAAAGATGTAAAAATGATGGGAAACTATTATTTAACAGAAATAGTCATTCTGTGTAAGTCCTTTTGGGGGAAGACGAGCCAGAGGAACCCTAGGTTGCATTCCTGGAATTGTAAACCAGGAGATAACCATACCCAGGTGACAGCTCTCTCTTCACGGAAGCCAAATGGAAGACAGACAGAGGCTGCGAAGAACTTTTTTTTATTGCTTCCCCTTGTAGCTGCTCTCCTTCCTTTATTGGTAAGAAGCATTTGGGAGCCTAGGGCTCACTTTGTTCCTTAGATCTGTTAGAACCTGCCCCTGCTTCTAACACCGTTGGAAGGAGGCTTTGAGTTGATAAGTTGGGAAACTGGGAATATGCCTTTTGACACTTCAGGTATCTTACATTCCAGCTACGCCAAGTGTGGTCCACAGACCAGCAGAATCTGCGTGGCCCAGAAGCTTCTAAAATATGCAAACGCTCAGGTCCCACCCCAGACTTAGGAAATCAGAATTTTCACTTTAACAAGTTCCTTAGCTGATTCTCCTGCACATTAAATCCCTGCCTTAAATGATGGAAAGAGCATTAAAGATGCTTTTTATTTTTAGAGATGATTTATATAACTGTCTTTAAATATTTACACTGTATCGTTCTTTAAAAGTGAAAGCAAATGCACAGTACTATGGTGTTATCACTTCTTAGGTTACTTAAGTAATTACATTTATAAAAATTTCTAAATAGTTACATGCACCTTCTTCTTTTTTCTTTTAAATCACCGAATAAGAGATCAGTTAATCCAGAATAATTGAGCATAAAAAGGACTTCAGATTAAGGACCCTGAGGGTTTTGCCTTGCTACGCATATTAGTATAAATTGACTTTTTTCTTGGCTTGATCTCCAGGACATCATCTGTGTGGCTTTGAGGTGTCCTCTCCTCTCTCCTCAGTAACTCACTGCTCACTTTCATACACTTGGCCTTGTACTGGAGATGCTAGAAGTGGCGTGGGAGAAGCTTGCTGGTAGGCCGGGTGCATATGGGATTAGCAGAAACAATTAGCGTGTGCAAGGATATAGCTACTGTTGCCAAAATGCACAGATGGCTCATTTTCCACAGGTAGAGTCAGCAGGTGAAACGGGAGGCTGAGAATGAAAGGACAGAGGTCCCTTAATCATTGTTAGAGAAATCCAAGTAGCCACGTCTGCATTTCACCAGCTCTGTTGACTATAGCTTCAGAATTGTAGCTGTCAGAATTACTGGGTTTAGGCAGAGAAGGAAGAAAACCACCACTGTGTCTGAGATAGCCCCACAACACCAAGCAGTTAAAATGTTGCAAAATGTTACAAGGAGCTTCAGCTCAATATTTTGTGAGAGAAAAAAAATAGGTAACATTACAGTGAGTACTTACTATGTGTTAGGCACTTCATATATTTAACCTTCTTTATTTCTTTTAACAACCTGTGGAGATGATATTATTTTCACATTCCGATTTTATGGCCAAAAAACAACAACAGGTGAAACAAAGGGTTAAGTCTCTTGATCAGGGCCATACAGCTAACAAACTGCAGAGCAGGTTGCAAACCCGGGGAGCCCAACCATGGAGTCTGTGCCTTTACCGCCCACAGGATACTGAAGGATATAATACAGCATTCAATCAATCAGCTTTCAAAGCTATTACAAAACTGTATTAAGAATGTAGAGTAAATGATTTAAAAATATGTATATATTTCCAATTAATGGTCAAGTTAGGGAGTAATAGAAGTAGGCTGAAAAAGAAGTAGGAAAAGGGGGAAAAAGGGATAGGAATGTCTGGAATGATAGATACACAGCATTGAAGGAGAGATAAAAGGTTGATGAGCAGGTTAAGAAAACAGAAAGAGGGAGAATTAGGTTTTGCAGTGGCTTATCGGTGAGTTTTAGCGGCATTTTGAAATGTAGGTGTAGGTCACTTTCTTAGCTCTTCTTTGTTCTAATCCTGAAATCTTTAGCCTTGCTGTATACATACATGTATGACTGTATTGTGAGTTGGTGGCCATGTTATAATAGCAGTGTAATTCTAAACATTAAGCCTGTGTGAGCAGACTTGAATGTTGAAACAGGTTTTTTAATTGAGATAAATTAACATACAAAATTATATTAGTTTCAGGTGTACAACATGATTAGATATTTGCATATATTGCAAAATGATCACCACAATAAGTGTAGTTAACATTCCTCACCATATATAGTTACAGAATTTTTTTCCTTGTAATGAGAACTTTCAAGATTTACAATAGTAACAACTTTGAAATGCACAGTACAGTATTATTAACTATAGTCACCATGCTGTACATTACATTACCAGGACTTACTTATTTTATAACTGCAAGTTTGTACCTTTTGACTCCTTTCACCTGTTTTGCCTTCCCCCCACCACCACTTCTGGCAACTACCAGTTTGTTCTCTGTACCTGAGAGCTTGGGTTTTGTTGTTGTTGTTTTAGATTCCACATATAAGTGAGATCATACACTATTTGTCTTTCTCTGTCTTATTTCATGGAGCATAATGCCCTGAAGGTCCATCCATCCTTGTTGTTGTAAATGGCAAGACTCCATTCTTTTTAGTGGGTGAATAATATTCTGTGGGTGAGAAATCCAGGCATGGCTTCACCCAATGGTCTGGCTCAGAGTGTCACACAGCCTGGCACTCTGAGGTCACCCAGGGCTGCAGTCATCTTAGAGTTTGCCTGGGGGTGGATCTGCTTCCAGTGGGATTCTGCTCCTTACAGGCTGCTGGGCGTAAGGCTCAGTTCTTGGCTGGCTGTTGGCTGGAGGCCACCCTCCTTTATTCTCACCTGGGCCTCTCCAGAGGACAGCTTACAATATGGCAGCTTGTTTCATAAGAAGTAGCAAGGGAGAAAAGCTAGAGAAATACTGTGGACAAGACAGACGTCACTGCCTTTTGTAATCTAGTCTTGGAAGTGACATCCTGTCACATTTGCCAAATTCCATTCGTTAGAAGCAAATCGCCGGGCCCAGCCCACACAAGGAGATTGCGCATAGCTGTGAATACCAGAAGACAGGATCACTGTTCTCTTTCCTCTTTTGTTTTCCTACAGTTGGAATTGATTATAATCCATTTCAGAATTGGGAGATGTTTTGGGAATTCCCCCAAACGACCCCCTAGTCCAGTGATTTGCTGAGAGGACTTATAGGATTCAGCACATAGTAGTACTTACAAGTACTCACAACCACGGTTCATTCCAGCAAAAGGATACAAAGAATCAGCAAAGGACAAAGGCGTATGGGACCAAAGCTCAGAGGAAGAACCACGCCTGGCTACTTGTGCTAGGTGTTGCCTATGAAATGTCTTCTCTCCCAGTGGACACAGAGCATACGTTTAATTCCTCCAGCAGCACGTTGTGACAACATGTGTTATGCTGTCTACTAGCAAGGCTCATTTGAGACAAGGCTTTTACAGGGGTGGTCATGTTAGCACCTTTTGCCGAGCATGTACCCAAATCCCAGCGGCCCAGTAGGAAAGCTGGTGTTCAGCGGAAACCACATTGTTTGCATGCAGTTTAGGCACCGTGAGCCACTTTGATCAGTTAGAGAATGGTGAGAACCCTCCAGAAATCCAAGGTCCCAGGTGCCAAGCAAGAGCCCATCTTGTAAGCAGGCCTTTCTAAGGATAGTAAGTAGTCTTAGGACTACTGTGTTAACTCCTTCTGCAAAGGAGGGAGTGGGAAGTTCTGTTAAGCTTGCCATAAACAATGGAGATCAGTCAAAACATCATGTTAAATTGATGATTCTGGGGCTATAGAATGGTGGGGCTATAGAGGGGAAATGGTGCTTTTTAGGGCCTGGAGATTAAAGAAGCTTAATTCATGCAGCAATCCTAATATCTAGATGCGACTAGGGATTACAATGCATATTTATTGAGAGCTTAGAAAAAAATGAAGTTTCAGTGGTGCATTGATGTACATCTTTTGATTCCAAAAATATTTATTCAGCACCTGGTTTTTGCTTGGCTACTGTGCTAGGTATTGGCTGTAAATGGTGAGCATGTATGTCTGTGTTTTTGGAAATTATAATTGAGTGGGGGAGACGGATATTAAACAAACACAAATAATTATATAGTTACAACTATAAAAAAGTCCCTGCTCTTAGGGTCCTCACGTTTTAATGGGTAGGGGACTCAGATAATACAAAAATAAGCAAATGAATATATAGCGTCATTTCAGATTGTGATAAGTGCTATTAGAAAAAATAAAGAAGGATGGGTTGACGGGAGATTACTTTAGATAAGGTAGTCAGAAAAAGCCCCTCGGAAGTCACTTCTGCATAGATGATGTTCAAGAAGAATCCCGAATGAATTAAGGAAGCAAGGCATACAAATATCTGTACTCCAGGTAGAGGGAATTGCAGAGGAAACGCCCCTAAGGTGGGAAAGAGCTTGGTTGGAGGCAGCTAGGAGATTTGTGTGTCAGGAATCTGTGATGGGGGAAAAGAGACAAGGAATTAAGTCAATGTCCTACCCAAGACCAGGTCAGGGAGGGTCTGTAAGAAAGGTTTTGGCTTTTCTTTCCACTGTGATGGGAAGCCTACTGCAGGGTTTTTAGCATGATGATGACATAATCAGAGTCACGTTTAAACAAATATGACAAATGTAAATTTTTTTTTTTTTAAGATTTTATTGGGGAATTGGGGGAGGGGAACAGACAAGTTGCTGTCCTTTTGTTCTTCAGTCTAGTTGTGGAGGACATCACTTCACTGGCCCATGTTGGTATCATCATTGTGCTCTTCCTGGCTGAGGCAGATCGGCCGCCAGCTCTGGACGGCCACTCACAGCAGCTCTTGGCAGCTCACACCGGCTGCCAGCTGCTCACTGTGGCCTATGGCAACCTACTACAGCAGGGGCTGCAGCTATGCCGGTCCCAGGGACTCAGCAGCCCAGCTCCAGGTGGAACTGTTGTTCACCATCTTAGCTGTAAAGGGCAGTGTCACTAGCCCTCATATGTGGGATCTGAACCGGGGCCTCTGGCATCCCAAGCCAGCTCTTAACCAACATGCCACTCGGCCGGCCCAAATGTAAATATTTTAAATAGAAATATAGCAATATATAACATACACAGATCATAAATATGTAGCTTGGTGAATTTTACAAAGTGAATGCACCTATGGATCATTGTTCTTATCAAGATATAGAATATTAATAGCTCCTTGGTAACCTTTATTATTATGCCCCTTGAAGTCATTATTCTCTCCTTTGAGGATAATCACCATGCATTGGTTTGCCTGTTTTATTTTTGTTTTATTTTTTTTTGAGGGCAGTGTCATTGGCCCTCATATGTGGGACCTGCACTGGGGATGCTGGCTTCCCAAGCCAGCTCTTAACCACTGTTCCACTTGGCCGGCCCCTGGTTTGCCTGTTTTGAACTGTATTATAAATATCACATTGTGTGTATGCTTTTGTGTGTGACTTTTTCACTTAGTATCATCTTTGAAATTCATCCATGTTGTCGCATTAGCTGTAAATGTTTTAAGAATTTACTTCTGGGAGTTCATTGTATGACTGACTATACCACTATTTTATTCATTCTACTCTTGATGGACATTTGACTTGTTTCCAACTTTTGGCCGTTACACATAATGCTGCTATGAACATTTTGTACATGGCTTTATACATATGGATTTCTGTTAAGTATGTGAGTAGGAGTGGAGTTACTGGACATGCACATTTTATGGCCAAATTTGAACAGATACTACCAAGCAGTTACTCAAAGTGGTTGTAGCAGTTTACACCCCCATCAGCAGGATTTGAGAATTCTTGGTACTCTGCATCCTTGCCAATAATTGATTTCCGGTTAAATTTGTTTAGCCATTTTGGTGTGTGTGTAGTAGTATCACATTGTGCTTTTAATTTGCGTTTGCTTGATGACTATGAGGTTGGGCACCTTTTCATATACTTGTTGGTCATTTGCTTCTCCTCTTTTGTGAAGTGTCTGTTTAGAATTTTTGCCCATCATTCACTAGCTGTAAGAACTTGGATAAGTTATCTAATTTCTTGGAGTAGAGTGTTAAAAATTCATAAAATGGGAATAATGTTATCTAATTTTTGGTTTCCTTGAGTAGTCTCTCTTTGAGTAACTAAAACAAGTTAGTAGAATCCCAGGTCTTCATTTTTCAGAAGTCCTTAAGAACTACTTATTAAATATTTTCTGCATTGACAGTATGTACTTGAATATAGTGATCTTTAAAGATAGAAGATCCAGAGAGTGAGTGGAATTGCCATTTTAGCCTAGCTAAAGTGGACATAGGAAAACCAATTTTCAAAAAACAGGACTAGTTTATAAGAAGACAGGTTTGTTTTTTCCTGTAGAAATTATAATTATTTAATTAGAATTTGAATTACTTCTACAACAATATCAGTATTATCAACAAAAATCTGTATTTATAGAAATGCCCTGTGGCATCCAGTGTAACCATAAGCACCTGCACTGCAACCAAGGCAGGTAAAGGAGGGTAAAAGCCTTCCTTTAACTACCGGGGGTGCCAAAAAGATGGATACAAGTGGACACTTTGGTCAACTTGTTCAAGCAGTAGTACGCCGTAATCAGAAGTGTCTGGAGGCTGATGGTAACCACTTTGAGCACCTCTTCGACTGCAGAAGTCAAAAGTGACTTGTATTCATCTTTTGCTATCGGTATATATTGAGTATTACAATTTTAATACAGTTTTCCTTTCTTAAAATGTGTATACATGTTTTTTTGGCACCCTCTGTATGTAATTTCCTTTGGCTATTCAGGCTAATTGGAATGATTAATGTTTCTTATTTCTAACTTACAAATTTTGAGTAAAAGTTATGGTATGTTGGAATTGTATTTTTTATGAATGTTGTACAAATTTACGATAATACTTTTAGATCCTCCTTGTATAATATGCAGCGGATGTATTTATGCTTATAAAAATCATAACAGTTTGCAATTGTAAATGGTTTTAGAGGTTTCTGATTGTTATGTTTTTTCTGATATATTTTAAATCATTTCTAATTTTTAGCCAGTTAAAGTATTTTTTCTATGTAAAAATTTCTATTAAAATGATCCTTTTTATAATGTAGTTTCCCAAAATACATTATGTTGAAAGGCAATTATACGTATAGGTCATAAATTATGGAATGATTGAAATGATTTATTACTTTCCAAAAGGCTTTATCCCAGGGTTCCTTTAAATAGTAAGTTCTACAATGCTTCTGAAATGTGTATTAAATACTTTTTGATATTTAATCATAACTTTTCATGATCAAATTATAAAATAAGGACCTCTTCCATTGGGAATTTTTACTTAGCTGGGGTTTTGAAATACATAAAAAACAATTGAGTTTGACCTAGAGACAGTGATTCATTTGAAAAGGCATAAGCAGAGGGTACATTACCACATAAGAAGTTGAATGGCAGCCGAGTTGCTCCATGCCCAAGTCCTGTCTCCCCCCAGGGACAGTGGATGTCTCTATCTCACTTGATGTCATTTGTCTTTGCTGCTGGCTCTTTTGTCTCTGCCTCAAGTCAGGCTGCATCCCAGTGCTCAGACTCTTCTGAATGTGGCACAGTTTGACCCTCCTTCCTGGAAATGGGGTGGGGGGTGAGTCAGGGGTGTGGGGGGGGGCTTGTTGTCTGTTCTTTGAGACGTTGGAGCTGCTTTTGCAGGTGGTCAATTTTTAACTCCTTGTATGTTAAGTTTTCTTTCCAGTTCCCAGAAATTTGCTTTGATTTCTGCTACTGTGTTTTAAGATATTTCTGTCAACCCTCATTTATAATTTTGTATGAGAATTGTATTCTGAATACCAGTGACCACATGTTCTTCTGTAATTCAGTCATTTTTTTTCTTTCTTTTTTTAGCTGAGCCATCCTGCCACCTCTTGGCAGCTCAGCAGCAGCTCAGCTCGGGCTGGGCATCGAACTGCTGTTGCTCAGAGCTCAGCTCGCACTCTTGAGCGAGCTCTTAACCAACTGAGCCACTCGGCCGGTCCTTGTAATTCAGTCTTAAACAAGCTGGAGACTATCTGTACATTCTTTTCTATGTTTTTATGTCATAGGTCTTTAAGAATTGGATGTTACATGCAAAGATGTTTAATCTCACTGATAATAAAGAAACAAAAACTTAAAACAATAAGAACCATTTTGTTTATCTTAGCATATTTGCAAAGATTGAAAAATAACTTCCCATTGTTGGCTAGAAAATGGATATAGCATTCATATGTGCTGTCAGTGGGTTTGTGACTTGGTTCCCCATTTTATAGGTGGTACTTTGAAATTTTGTATATAAAACTTTGAAAAAAATATAACTATTTGACCAGCAGCTCCATTTTGGGAAATTTATCCTAATGAACTACTCATGATTTTTCACAGAGATTGGCCTACAAGGTGGTTGTAGACGTTGTAGTAGTAGTAGTAATAGTACTAGTAGTATGAAAAAGCTCAATGAACAGTGTACATACCTAAATGACAAAGAGAAGAGTGAATAAATAAAACATGATTTATTCATAGGACAAAATGCCATGCAGTCTTTAGTGTGTTGCTATATATTATATTAACGTGGAAAGACATTATTATGAGATATAACATAGTAAATAAAAATAAGTAGGTTAGAAGAGCACTTTTCTAAAGTGTGTATTTGTATATGTTTACATATGAAAAAGTCTAGAAGGATATAGTATTGATATCAATTTTCTCTAGAGGGGAAATAGTAGGTAAGTTAAATTATTTTCTTTTTGCTTAGCTTTATTTTTTTTCATTTTCTTATTATTTTTTAAAGATTTTATTGGGGGATTGGGGAAGAGGAACAGTGTTGGGGCATTGGGGAAGGGGAATAGCCAAGTTGTTGTCCTTTAATCTTAGTTGTGGAGGGTGCAGCAAGCTCAGCTCCAAGTCCAGTCATGCCTCTCAGCTCAAGGTGCTGTGTTCAATTAGTTGCTGGTGGGTGTAACCACCATCCCATGCGGGAGTCAAACCGGCAGCCTTGTTGTTAAGAGCACATGCCCAATCCCCTGAGCCACCAGGGGGGCAGGTTCAGCTCAAGGTGCCGAGTTCAGTCTTTAGTTTCCGGGGGGCTGGGGGGCAGGCATAGACCAGTATCTCAAACAGGAAACCTTGTTGTTAGGAGAATGTGCTCTCATCAGCTGAGCCATCCTGCCACCTATTGCAGCTCAGCAGCAGCTCAGCTCGGGTACAGCTCCCTGGCCCATGTTGGAATCGAACCAGCGACTCTGTTGATCAGAGCTCACACTCTTGAGCAAGCTCTTAACCAACTGAGCCACTTGGCCGGCCCTGCTTTATTTTCTAATTTGTGTTTAATGAACGTATATTATGTATCTAAGAAATATAAATTATAAAAGGAAAAAGAATGGTTCATTACTCATTAGCTCTTGCCCCAAATTGCTAAGACAACCTGTTAGTGGAAGAGCTCCAGGATCAGGAGACTGAAAACGTAGGTTCCAATCCAAGCAGTGTCACTAATTAGCCCTGAGACCATTAGCAAGTCTCTCTGGGCCTCAGTTTCTGTGTTTGTAGAATAAATTGGTTGAACTAGAACTCTGATTTTTAAACTCCTTCACAGGCTATGAGAGCTTCTGAGGAGCTAGCAGAATGGAGCAGCTTTCTGTACAAACTCCCCTGCCTCTCTCCCCAAACAGAGCAGCTCTTTATATTTGATATTTTGTTTTTGTTTTAAGCTATTTTCCAGCCAAGGATAAGGAAAAGAAGAATCTCCTATTTCTAAGATTCAGTAATTCTAAATATGTGTCATGCTTCCAGCATTAAGTTCCCCATCTTCCCCTTCACTGGGTGTAGTTTCTTGTATGATTGATGGAGCTTGTCTGTGTATCAGGACGCTCTTGCTCTCCTGGAAATATCATACTATGGTAGTCTGCATTCATTGAGTGCTAGCGAATAAGTGAATAATTTATGTCTAGTATGGGGTGCTTTTACCCTAGCTGATATATAGAGACATATTTTTGCACATTTCAGCATCTTTTATGAATTGTTTTTCCATTTGATCTGTCATTTGGTCTACCCTAATGAATACTTTGGGTCACCAATAATTGTGTAACTTTTGGCAAGTTATTTAACCTCTCAGAGTCTCAGTATTCTGTAAAATGGTGATTGACCAAGTTGAGTGATATTATCTCCAAATTTCCTTCGAGCTATAAAATAATATGATATAGTCTCTGTAGTTCAGGATAATGAAATTGAATCAACTATTAACAGCTGTCAATGTAGTGTCATTGATAATCCAAAATTTATTTAGATCTGGAAAATTTATTTGTACATATGTTTAACGAAATGAGTCTCTGATATTCTAGATCAGAGTCGGGAAACTGCGGCTCGCCAGCCACCCCCTGTTTCTAGATCATTACAGTGCTCAAAAAAAAAAAAGGTACAACCACATGATATGGGTCTGACATTCTCTACCTATATATCTTCTCTAGCCTGCATACATGCTCAATATTGCTTGTGTTGCTCAGAAGAGACTGCATTTTGTCATTTGTAACTGAATAAACTGAAATGTAAGCTTAGCTCATAATTTGGAGATCCCTGTCTGCCCAAAGGGTAGTGAGATAATTGTTTTTAGCCTAAAAATACAATCTGTTCTCTAATTCAGAGTAAACAAGATTTTATTCATATTAGAAAATAAGTAGCTTCTGAAAAGAACTCTATTATATTATCTTGTAATAGAGCTTCTTTACAAGAAAATGTGTAAAAAATAGACATCAGCAGCAGAAAAGACCCATACCAACAGTCAACTTAGATGAAAGATGTTATAAATGAATGTCCAAGTAAATAATAAACTTAAAAATTAAGAGTTATATTTTTTAAAATTAAGTCCAACTGTTTAATTTGAAATATTTTAGACTAAAGTCATCTAGATTTTTCAACTTCAAGGCTGAGAGTGTTAGAGTTTCTTTGGTCATCATCTTTCATTAAAATATTAAAATATGAGTGAAAACCAGAATTCTCAGAAAAATATATCTAGACATATATAGATATTCAACATCAAAGTGGTTCCAATTGTTATCAACTTGGAGGAGCCAAAAACAAACAAACAAACAAACAAACAAACAAACAAACCAAAAATCTTTACAAGAGAATCCAGAAAGAGAAGCTGCAAGTCAATAGTTGCCAGGTGTACTTAGAATATAAAAAAAAAAACCACACTTTTTTCAGGAGTTTTTCAGCTCAGCTGAAATTTAAACAAATAAACAAAAAATCCTTTAATTAAAAACATCAGATTTCCAATTGTGTTGAAATAATGGGTTGTCGGAAAAGTCAAGACGGATTTTTGCAACAAAAAACAAAAAACAAAATGTCATGACTCTTCCGACTACCCAATATTTTGCAGAGAAATATCTCATTAAAAAAAACCTTACTGAGGAGGAATAATTTGCTATATGATTAATTCTCTGTGGTGTTAGGATTATGGAGAAAGTAGTTTAAAGATAAGCAGTGTTTTAAAGCCATATTATTACTCCCTTTCTGCTTATGGCATAGAGGGGAAAGAGTAAGCTAGCTCTGTCCTTTACTAGCTGTATGTTTTTGACAAATTACTCAACCACTGTGAGCCCCATTTCTCATTGAGACTTGTGATGTACCTAAAGATCTAGTCAAAAGTTTTATGGATACTCAAGATTTTGTTTTTTCCCCCCATACAAAACTGTATTTTATATGCTATTCTCCTGAGATCTGAAAAGTGTTATCATAATACATTTTTGAAATAAGCCTTTAAATATAGATGACCTCTGTGTTTTTTAAATTTAATTTTTATATAGTGCTTACTATGTGCGCTGTACTGTTTTAAAAACTTGATAAACATACCTTAATTTAATCTTCATAGGAAACTTATGAAGTAGGTACTATTGTTCTCCTCAGAGTGAAGAGGAGGAACTGAGGCCCAGATGTGTTGAGGGACTTACCCATGTGGGGTCCACAGCTGGTATCAAAGACCGATTCCAGGTTGTCGGCTCCAGAGCCCATGCTCTGCCCACTCTGCGTGCCACCTCCCTGGGTAATAAACGAAAAAACCTCCAGCTAGCTGATAGTTAAAACTATGATAGTTCAATAATTCAACTATGTAAAAGAAAGCAAAAACAAAACAAAACAAAAACCCCAAGGGCTCACACATTCGAATCCTGTGTTGTGGTTTCTCAGGAAATGACATCTTAAAAGGTGTTACATCACCATGAGATAGTCTGGTCTTAAAATAAGGAAGAAACCTTACTTTAAGCAACTGGCACTACTAATATTGTATAATGAATATTATATAACAAAATATTTTTTCTTAGAATCCATAGGAGTAATAATCTTAGGTATGTGATGGAATCGATATTTGAATCTTTCAGGATGAATACAATATAATACTTTCTTATGCCCCATCATGAATGATTTCTGGAATATACTAGACCCCATCCCCATTCTACATAAAGTACAAATAATTACAAAAGATAGCTTATGGATTATACATTATGTATACAGGTATTTTTTTTCTAACTCTCAAGTTTACTTAAACGACAGCCTGTGTCTGTCCTCTGGCTAACCTTTAGACTGTATTTCTTACCTATGTGAGGTTTTTTTTTAAACATCTTTATTGAAATATAATTTACATACCATAAAATTCACTCATTGTGAGTATCCATTGGAGTGGTTTGTAGCAAATTTATACAGTTGTGGAACTTTCATTACAATCTACTTTGAGAACCTTCTTTATCCCCAAAGGTTCCCTCATCCTGGGGTGCATACCCTTCTGTGAGGTTTTTATTACCTTTATTGTTATGTGATTGATGTTTTCCTGTAGATTCTCAGTCCTCTTTTAAGTTGCTTTGTCTAGTTGTTTTATCTAGTTTTGATGGAGTTGGTTTTTATCCTTTATTTTGGTTTCTTTTAGCCTTGTGTTGTTATTCAATCAAGTGACCTTGTTACGAAGTCTTTTACGGGAATCAAATGACAGTTCTTAGTCCACAGGAATTTAACTGCTGTTATCCCAGTCCCTTCTTGACGTCTTGCACTCTGATGCTGTTGGTACATGAACTGGTAATCATGGTTGGGGAGATGAGACATGTGTAGAGAGATGAGTGTTAGGGGTCTTCTCAAGCAGAGAAGTCTGTGACTGCTGCGTTCCTCTCTGTGTGCCCTTGTTGTCCATCCAGCAGACTAAAAGCTCTATGGGTAACTAGAAGAAGGAGTGAAGAAGGTACACATGTATATTTCTTTTCATCTTCTCTTCTATGTAGGAAGAAGTATTACTGTCCATTCTTGCCTGTAGGGAAAAAAGAGGATTTGGTGTGATGCTCTTGGGAGGATGGAACAATTGAGAAAACTGAACTGAGATATGTTGCATTCAACAGTTTTAAATTTCAGGAAGCAAAACAAAAATTGCTTACTCTTCATCCCGTCTTCTCCATTTTTGTAATGAACTCAGTAGAACACTTTGTAGCTGGTTCAGTTCAGAAACTTGAAGCGTGAAACCATGATTCAAAAGTTTTTATATGATTCAAAGGTAAAGAAAAGAAAACAATATATTTGGGAGTTGTAAGGCTAAAACATAATACATTAGAGGTAAATTTAATACATGTAAATTTTTAAAGTGCTAAAATCAGAGTCCCTCAGAAAAATAAAATTTAAAAATATAAATTAGATCAAAGTATGATTTGGGGGAAGAGTCTATGCAGGCTACAGAATAGAGGAAATGATGAAAAATGGGGGAGCTATTCTAGTTTCACATTCAGGAAACCATAATTTTAGTTCTTGCCTTGATACTAGCCAGCAATAATCTTGGATAAATCACTTAACTAATCTGGGCCTCAGTTTCCTCATGTGTAACTTAAAGATTTTTTGTGCTTTAAAATTATATAATGAGATGGCAAGAAAGCACATGAGAAGATGTTCATCATTAGCCATTAGGGAAATGCAAATTACAATCACAATAAGGTATCACTACACACTTGTCACAATGGCTAAAATAAAAAATAATGACAGTGCCAAATACCATCGAGAATATGGAGACACTGCCTGCATCAGCTATACATTGCTGGTTAGAATGTAAAATTGTAAAAATCTTCTGGAAAAAATGTGGCAGTCACTTACAGAACTAAACGTGCAATTATTATGTAACCCAGCAATTGTGCTCTTGGACATTTTTCCCAGAGAAATGACAATTATGTTCACACAAAAACCTGTACATGAATGTTTATGACACATTTATTCATAAGAGTCCCAAACTGGAAACAACTCAGATGTCCTTTAAACAAATTGTGGTGTGTTTATACCACGGAATACTACTCAGCAATAAAAAAGGAATGATATCTGCAGCCACTTGGATGGATTGTATCTATGTCAATATCCTGGTTATGATATTGTGCTATAGTTTTCCAGGATGTTATTGTGGAGGGGAACTGCATAAAGATTACATGGGGTCCTCTACATTATTTTTTACAATTGCACTTAAATCTATAATTATCTCAAACTAAGAAAAAAACTAAACTGTGCATATTTCATTTACCTTTTATCCCTACTGTATGAAACTGTGTTGAGTACATAGTAGGTGCTCCATAAATATTTATTTACTAAATGAATAGGCAGGGGTGGGGGGTGGGGGGAGAGAAATCCTGAGAGAGAGAGCACCTGGATGAACTTGCATGTGTGTATGTATAAAGTGATCCTCTCATTTGGATCACAAAAGGAGGATCCAGTGACTACTTAAAGCTGTTTGGGTACTTAAACCTAGAATAATAACCCTTATCCTGCAAATTCTACCATAATCACTTTTGCAGTTACTTGAGACTTAGCTTGAGTCTCCCATGTGGATATTTGGTGTTATCCCCTCCTACCTCCCCCCAAATCTCCAAATCCTAGAATGGGGGATAAACTAAAATACATTTATGATAAACTAGTCTCAAATGTAGAGTCTCCATAGATGGTTTCAGAGTCTTGATTATTATAGCTTCATAATAAGTCTTAAAGTCTTGTAGTATAAGTATTCCAATTTGGTTCTTTTCCAAAGTTGTTTGGCTGTTTAGGTCCTTTTTGTTTTAAAGTGAAGTTTAGAAAGAGCCTGCCAATTTCTACACAAAAATCTCCTAGGATTTTGGTTGGGATTCCATTAAATCTATAAATCAATTTGGGGAGGGTTGAGATTGTAATAGTACTGACTCTTCTGAACCATGAACATGGTATGTCTCTCCATTTTTTTAGGTATTCTTTAAATCTCTCAGCCATGTTTTGGACTTGCCATTAACAGGTCTTTCAAATCTTTTGCCAGACATATCACTAAGTATTTCATATTTTAAATGGTATATATTTTAAAATTTATTTTAATTTCCAATTACTTATTGTTAGTATGTAGAAATGCTGTAGATTTTGGGGTATCACATGTTACTTTCACTCACATTCCATTGACTAGAGCTCAACCAGAGCCACCCCTCCCTCAAGTTTGGCTGGGGAACAATACTACCTAGCTGTCTCCACAGAAAGAAAGAAAATGAAATTGATGAATAGCTAACTAGTAACAAATACTGACTATATGATGAAAATATTCAGGGTTTAGAAGGCCGGCCGAGTGGCGCATTGGTTGGGAGCTGGCTTGGGACGCCAGCGACCCCGGTTCGGATCCCACATATAAGGGCCAGTGATACTGCCCTCTACAGCTGAGATGGTGAACAGTAGCTCCACCTGGAACTGGGCTGCTGGAAGTCCCCGGGATGGCATAGCTGCAGCCCCTGCTGCAGTGGGCTGCCATAGGCTACAGTGAGTGGCCGGCAGCCAGCGTGAGCGGCTGGCAGCTGTGTGAGCTGCCAAGAGCTGCTGTGAGCAGTCATCTAGAGGCTGGTGACAGAGCTGCCTCACCTAAGAAGACATGCAATGACACGCAATGACAACACAATGACACGCAATGACAACACAATGACATGCAATGACAACACCAACATGGGCCAGTGAAGCAATGTCCTCCACAACTAAACTGACGAACAAAAGGACAGCAACTTGTCTGTTCCCTTTCCCCGATTCCCCAATGCTGTTCCCCTCCCCGAATTCCCCAATGAAAGCTTTAAAAAAAAAGAAAAAAAGAAGTCCTTTGAATTACTTTCTTTGCTGTGCAATATATTTTTATCATGGAAAAACTGCTTTTGGGAAGCATTTTTAAATTTTAACACCTTCATATGAAGCAAATCTTTGTGGAGGAATAGATAGATTACTAGTGGAACATAATAAAAAATATAACAGGGTTAAGCATATACACGTATTTGCCATTTGATGAAGGTGACATTTCAAAATTACTAGGATGAACTTGGGATTGTAATTTAATAGAAAATCTTAGCAGCAATGCAGACATGTTAAGTTTGAGATACTTCTTAGACTGGGGAGATGTCCGGGCTAGAGGTGAAAATTGGAGAGGCATCTGTGTGTAGATGGTACTTAATGTATGAGATTGAAGAAATCACCAAAAGACAGTAGAGGCTGAGCCCTAGATACTCCCAATTTCAGAAGTTTAGTAGATGAAGACTTAGCAAAGGAGATGAGAAGGAGGCTGTGAGTTACGAAAAATCAGTGTGGGAAATCAAGTGAAGAAAACTTTTCAAGGAGGAAGTGACCCCTGTGCCAACTTATAAATCACGTAAGATGAAAACTGAGAATCAACTATTCAGTTTAGCCATGTGGAGGTCATTGGCGATCTTGACAAAAGCAGTTTTAGGGAGTTATGGAGGCAAAAGCCCAGTTTAAGAGGATTCAAGAGAAAATAGGAACAGAATTGGAGATAGCAACTGTGGACAACTTTCAGGGAACTTTGTACTAAAGACAGGCAGACTAACAAGGTGGCAGCTGGAGAGGGATGTGTGGTCAAGAGGGTTTTTTGTTTTAAGATTAAAGAACTTTCAAAATGTGTATATACTGTTAGGAATTATATAGTTAAGAGAAAATAGATGTCCTAAAAAAAGAGAGTGGAGAATTGCTGCAATTGTACCTCTGAATAGTGAGAGGGAATGGGGTCCTAGTACAAAAGTGGTGAGGCCTCAGAAGGGTGGACACTTTGGCCATTGTAACAAAAGGGAAGATGGGAGAACATGGGCACAGTTGCAGCTAGGACGTTAAATGTGTTCTCAGGTTATTGCTTGTGTTTTTTCAGTGTAGTAGAAAGCAGGGTCATCAGCTACAAGTGAGGATGGAGGAGAAGGGATGAATTAGTCATGTAGGATGAATGGACTAGAGAGAATTATCATTGACAGATAACAGTAAAGGCTCTCTTGTGGTTGATGGTCATGAACTTAAGAGTGAAAAGTCAGCCTAGTTTTTGTTCTCCACGCATGTTTGACTCCATAGGTACAGGCCCTGAATAAGCAATGTTGGTTTATCCAGGCTTAGGCTTTGTCAGGGGACTTTGAGGAAGTGAGAGAAAGGTAATGGAGTGAGTTGAATCTGGCTTAAGAGTGAAGTGAGGACACGGAGTGGTGAGGGACAAAGAAAAGTGGTAGGGTCAGCTCAGATGAAGAATCCTAAGGGTTGGAGTATGAGAGGGATGGAGAATGGAATCCTTGATTTGAGATTGTAAACGGTTTACAGTCATGATCAGATAAAAGCCTAGAGTGGAGGAGACGAAATCAAAGAAGTGTAAGGCCAGACTACTGGAAGGATTATCTATGTGGACACTGAATTTGTACTCAGGACATGAAAGCCTTATCTATTATTTTCTAATATCCTTTGTTGCTGTTGTACTACCTGATAACAGTTTTAGTGTTCTTATTTGATAAGAGTTTCATGTCTCTTCTTTCATAGTTTGTTTCTTAGTCCTTAGTGCTCTATAAGATTTTCTTGGTGTTAGCTTTCTTTCCTTCTATTGCATTTACAATTTTAGCCATTATAGTTTTAACTTCCAAAAGTTTTTCTTATTTCTGATGAACTTTGCTTAGCATTTCTTTCTAGAAAAAAAAGTTTTTGATGATCTTGCGTGATTTGTTCTAATACATACAGTTCATATATCATCTTTTTCTCCATTAAGATCATGTCTGTACTCAGGTATTATATTTTTACATATAGTTGGGGTTTTTTTTGTTTTTGTTTTAAGATTTTATTGGGGAATTGGAGGAGGGAACAGTGTTGGGGAATCAGGGAAGGGGAACAGACAAGTTGCTGTCCTTTTGTTCTTCAGTCTAGTTGTGGAGGACATCGCTTCACTGGCCCATGTTTGTATTATCATTGCGCTTTTCCTGGGTGAGGCAGTTGCTCGCCGGCCATTGGATGGTCACTCATGGCTGCTCACAGCAGCTCACACCTGCTGCCGGCCATTCACAGTAGCTCACAGCAGCCCACTGCAGACTATGCGACGGTGACTCACGGCAGCCCAGCTCCAGGTCGCGTTGTTGTTCACCATCTTAGCTGTAGAGGGCGCAGCACCACTTGCCCTCATGTGGGATCTGAACCGGGGCCCTGCTGCTCAGAGCTGGCATTCTAAGCCAACTATTAACCAACGTGCCACTCAACCGGCCTCATATAATTTTTTCTAAGTGAGGAAGTATATTGTGTTAGTAGCTAACATTTAAATATCTTTTTATTTTAGGTATCAAAAAGCAAAGATGGAAAAGAACAAAGTGAAACTGTATCACCATCCGAAGATGAAACATTCTCCTGGCCAGGTCCCAAAACAGTCATGTTGAAAAGAACATCTCAAGGCTTTGGTTTTACATTAAGGCATTTTATTGTTTATCCCCCAGAGTCTGCAATTCAATTTTCCTATAAGGTAAGAGAAGTAATTAAATTAACTCAACCCCCCCACAAAGCTCTTCTATCTCCTTCTTTTTTTTTTTTTTTTTTTGATAATAATAACGTTTTATTAGTCATGCTAAAGTAGGAAGCCAGTGGCATGGATAATTGAAAATAGTGGATTATATGCATAATGATGAACTACTTGGGTTATTTTCCTTACCAGAAATCATTTTACATTCCCAAAGCATATTATCACCTACTTATTTGAGGATGTAATCACTAAGCATCTTGGGCGGAAAGTTCTATAAAGTTAGGTCAGAAAATGTTCCACAGTTAAAACATAATGAGACTATAAAATTCTCTATGAAGGTGAATATTTTCAAAAAGTGTTTTTGCTGAGCAATGTTAATGCATGCAGTTTTGGAATGATAGTTGAGAATTTTAGAGAAGCTTAAAAAAATTGGGAATATAGAACCCCAATATAGAAAAATTGGGAATATAGAACCTCTTGCCCTTCTCTCCCACCTTCTTCCTATCTTAGCAGTATTATATTTTCATTGTTATTATATTCTTTTAGATATTTTTCTACCTTCTAGAACAAAAATTTTAATCTTCTCTGAAAGATTATACTGATTATCAACTCATCTATTTTGCTAGGACTTCTAGTTCCAAATTTCATTCTACTTTTTCTAATATGTAGCTGTTTTTCTACTATATAGAAAATAAGTTTTTGGGGGTTCAGAGAATGCAGAGAAATTAGTTTGCTCAACTGTTCTGAGAGTTATAAAAAGTTATTGGGATTAAAATGATTCTTAACTTTCAGATATGTATTATGATGAAAAGTCAATCTAAAAACAATTTCTCACCAGAATGAATTACATTAATTACTGTTTATTATATATATAGTAACATGGTCTGATAAAGGACAGCATGGAATAATTATAATGGCAGCTGACACACTGAGTACTTGCTCTGTGTTATTTATGAGCATTGTCTTACTTCATTATTAGCCCATATAACAGATGTGAGAGCTGATCTGAGTCACATAATGTCATGGACCTAGGATTTTAACTTGTCAGCATGAATGTCCACTGCTTAACTACTGTACAACAGTGCAATGGAAATAGTGATATTCAGAAGAGCTGTGAGACGTTGACCAAGCCACTTGCCTTCCTTTGGCTTCTAGATTTCCATTTTAATTAGAGGGAATTGAACCAGAAGATTTGAAAATCCTTTCTAATTCTAAATTTCTGTGACTTTAAGGTGGTCTTTTAAAATAGTGTTGAATTGCTGCTGGAGACCACACACTTTTTATTATATCTTTCCAGTAAAAGGATAAGCTTTTTAAAGTACTCAATAGTTTTTAGGAATTATGAGTAATTGCTACCTTTGGAATTAAAATTTACCAGTTGGAGTTTCCTGAACTGTTTATAAAACTGCTGAACTAGATTCCCTAAGAATCTACTTTATCTTAAAAGATCTAAAATAGCATTAGTTGTGTATTAGGTACATGTGAAAGCACTTGATAATTTAAGAGTCCCTTTAATTACATATTAAGACTGAATTTATTTTTGTCTTTTTGTTTTGTTTTGAAGAGGATCTTCACGTCATGATGAACATATATAGGCAATAGAATTTTTGTAAGATAATTTTACCAAACACAGGTTAAAAATGAGTTATTTTTGTTATTGGAAAATATTTCTAGAAATGTTAGTAACATAGTATAATTGTTAACAGCATAGTCACTGAGAGTCAGAAGAGTCTGGGTTTGAGTCTCATCTCTGCCCCTTGTTAGCTCTGTGACTTTGGATAAGTCACCTAACAGACAGCAACAGCACCTTTCTTACAGGTTGTCGTGTTGATTAAATGACATAATGCATGTAAAACACTTATTACAGGAATTAGCATACAATAATTGCTCAGTGAACTTCAGCTGTTAATGCTGTTGTTTAACACAGATGTTCTTGCAAATAGGTCTCAGTCTTGTGAATTTTACATGGCAAATATATATTGAAATCTTTTCCTTTTTAATTATGAAATTTTGTCCATTCACTTCCAAGGAGTTAAAAAATAATAATATTATATAGCTTTTAGAAAATGTGAATTTTTTTTTTTTAAAGATTTTATTGGGGGAGGGGAACAGCATTGGGGAACTGGGGAAGGGGAACAGACAAGTTGCTCTCCTTTTGTTCTTCAGTCTAGTTGTGGAGGACATTGCTTCACTGCCCCATGTTGGTATTATCATTGTGCTCTTCCCAGGTGAGGCAGATCGGTCACCGGCCTCTGGATGGCCGCTCATGCTGGCTGCCGGCCACTCACTGTAGCTTATGGCAGCCAACTGCAGCAGGGCCTGCAGCCTACGCCTCGCATTACGACTCACAGCAGCCCAGCTCTAGGTCGAGCCATTGTTCACCATCTTTGCTGTAGAGGGCAGTGTCATATGTGGGATCTGAACCAGGGCCCTGCTGCTCAGAGCTGGCGTCTGAAGCCAGCTCTTAACCAACGCGCCACTCAGCTGGCCCTAGAAAATGTGAAATTAATACCACAATGCATTTATTATGTCACTTAGCTGGCAACCTTACTAGCCTGAGAGCTGAGCTTATAATCAGAAAAAAAAAATAAAAAACCCGTATATATGACCATATGTATATATATGTATATTTTTTTTGGACAGCCAAAATGAAGGTCAAAAGTTACATAATAATCATCTCTTGACTAAATGTCTTTTTTTCACTCTATAGTACAGTGTAGCTTTCGTATGATAGAGACTCAACAAATATTTGAATAAATATATTTTTATACAAGTTTTTCAAAGTTGCTTCTCTGATTTCCCAGCCAAAGGTGGATAGCATGGGAACAGACAGCGTGATAACAGTGAAAGCAACCAAATAGATAAACCTCAAAACTGAATACAAGACATTAAATATGTAGCAATTTGGAACCAATCAATTTATATAAAGACAGTCCTGGATCCTGTAGCAGCCCCTAAAGGCACATTTTGTTAGAGTGCAGTAAGTGATGACCAGCCTGGCCCTCTCTCCCACGTTCTAGGTTCGCCTCTCCAGCTGCCTACTTTGATAACCTCCACTTGGGTATCTCTATCAGACCTCTCACACTCAGTGTTGAAAACTGAACTTCCGATGTCCTCCCTCCAAGCTGGCTTCGCTCACAGATTTCCCATCTCTGTTTATGAAGGCTCCAGTCTTCTGGCAAAAGATACTGTTAATGAGATTGTAATTGGCACATTCTGGGGAGGGCAATTTGCATTGGACTGAGGCTTGCTGTGATTTCATTAGGGTTTTTAAATATGTATTCATATATGGATATATATCTTTTTATTTCACAGGATGAAGAAAATGGCAACAAAGGAGGTATGCTCTAAAAGTTTTAATTTTTCTCTGAATATTTTTCTACTCATGTCTTTTTGTTCTTCAATATTAAATGAGATGGTATAATTTTAATTTAACCCTCCATCGGGTGCAACTGATCTCACAGATTCATTGCACACAAATTTTCAAATATCTAACAGTTAAGTATCTTGACTCATTGCTTCCATATCGTCCCCCTCTACCTTAATCTATCACCAGTTGTGTTTGTGACATAGTACATACAGTAAAGACATATTTCCTAGTGGATCTTTGTGTGCAATGAATCTGTGAGATCAGTTGTGTCCGATAGAGGGTTAAGAGTCCAAATACAAGGTAAGACAATGAAGTTCGTGAACTCCTCCTAGAAAAAGTGCTATATACCTCATTGCTGAATATCACTGGTCACATTCGAGGTACTCCCCTCCAGTTTTGGAACTCTTTCTGGAATGGCCATCAGAGCTGTCGTTGTATTACCCTTGATGTCCTGAATGTCATCAAAATGTCTTCCTTTCAACGTTTCCTTTATCTTAAAGAAAGAAGTCACTGGGGGCCAGATCAGTGAGTAGGGAGGGTGTTCCAATACAGTTATTTGTTTACTGGATAAAAACTCCCTCACAGACAGTGCCCTGTGAGCTGGTGCATTGTCATGATGCAAGAGTCATAAATTGTTGGCATAAAGTTCAGGTCGTTTTTGTCTTTTTCATGAGGCACTTCCAAATTGTAAACTCGGTTAAGTATTTGTCCAATTGGTACAAATTTATAATGAATAATCCCTCTGATATCAAAAAAGATTAAGCAACATTGTTGCAACAAATTCGGGAACTTAATTGCCTGACTTTGTATATAACAGTTCTTAAATATGAGAGTTGTAGAAATTAAATATTTTTACTGTGGATTTCAAAATTTTATGAATTCATTATTTCATAATTTGAACATGTGATGATTTTATTGTTAATTATGTATTAGTGTTTATGGGGGGAATATATCACATGACTCTGAGGAAAATAATTCTGAGATTTTTATTCAATAGTAGTCTTATAAATTTAGTGGTTCTTTTAGGCAAGAAACACTGTGTTTTATCTATTCAATGTATTGACTGAAATATGGAAAAGTGGAGAATTTTGTTTCTTGTAGTTAGTCTTACTGTTGGATTTAAACATTATATTAGATTAAAAGGAGAATCAGGCTGGAGATAGGGTTAATTCTTCATAACTCCCCATTTTCTTCTGTTTTAATGTTATATGAATTTTTTTTTTTTTTTTTTGAGGGCAGTGTCACTGGCCCTCATATGTGGGACCCGAACCGGGGCCGCTGGCTTCCCAAGCCAGCACTTAACCACCGCGCCACTCGACCGGCCCTAATTTTATATGAATTTTAATGAGTAAAACTTACGATAAAATGCACCTATTTTAAAAACTTTTATTTTTAGATAATTTTAGACTTTTAAAACAGTTACCAAAATAGTACAGAGAGTTTTCATAGATCCTTCATTCAACTTTCCATAATGTTAAAAATTTATATAACCATGACACAATTAACACACTAAGACATTAGCATTGGTATGATACTATTACCTGAACTGCAGACTTTATTTGGATTTCTGCAGTTTTTCTACCACTGTTCTTTTTCTGTTCCAGGATTCATCATTGATTTCAGTTTTTCATGTCCACTTAGTCTCCCCTGGTCTGTGACAATGTCTCTTCTTTCCATATTTCATGCCCTTGATACTTTTGAAGAGTACTTCTCAGTTATTTTATAGAATGGCCTTCCATTTGGGTTTGTCTGATGTTTTCTCATCATTAGTTTGAAGTTATGCATTTTTAGCAAGAATATATTTACACACCTATTTTAAATGTGTAATATATTATTTTGATAATGCATAATAAATCTTGAAACCACCATTCCAATGAAGATAGTACGTCAAAAAGAACCTTTCTGGGCCGGCTGAGTGGTGCAGTGGTTCAGCGCTGGCCAGCGGCCCCGGTTCGGGTCCCACATATGAGGGCCAGTGACACTGCCCTCAAAAAAAAAAAAAAAGAACCTTTCTGTCATTCCATAAAGTTCCTTTGTGCACCTTTGGTGTTAGCACTTCTCTGGCCCAAGGCAATCACTAATCTGTTGTCTGTCATGATAGGTTAGTTTGGCCTCTTCTAGAATTTCTTATGAATGAAACAATACAGTATGTGCTCTTGTGTGCCTTTCACTTGGCACACTGGTTTTGAAATGCGCCATATTGTATCTATAGGTAACAGTACTGTCTTTTTTGCAGAGTAATTTTCCCTTGTATAATATACCACTGATTGTTTATCCATTCCCCCTTCGATGAACTCATGTAATACCCATATCTGCTCTGAGGTCTTGGAATGGTTATCTT
Source organism: Aselliscus stoliczkanus (assembly GCA_033961575.1). NCBI lineage: Eukaryota > Metazoa > Chordata > Mammalia > Chiroptera > Hipposideridae > Aselliscus > Aselliscus stoliczkanus. The sequence continues at coordinate 43,787,270 of CM066734.1, forward strand.
AAGGGTTAAAATGAGAAGACATGGTCTCTTTCGGCACTATGAAAAATAGTCTGACAATGTAGGGCCAGATAGGACCCTTCATAGTTGTCACTGTTGTGCAAGATGGGCCACTCCTGCGTCACCATCTGTCATGCACCAGGATAAGGATGAACTCCAAATGTTACTTGGCATGGGTTAGCCATAGGCGGTAGTGGGGAAAGGGAAAGCTTCAAAATCAGCAAGAGAAAAGAGGATGTGAGTCCTCTTGCTTCCGTCATCCTACAGAACGATGTGCTGATGAAATCATGCCCGTTGTGTTTTGGTCTCTATTGGGAGAAATGTACTTCTAATAAATGTAGGACATACTTATAAAACTTTACACAGATATTTATATATCTGACATAACTCACTAAGGTGAATGGATTTAATTCTATGCTTTGACTGGAGAGAATAGACTCAAAACATTTGTAAGGGAAAACTAGAAGATCCAAATTTAACATGGGGATTTGGACAGGCGTGATCAAATGAGACGGAAGTGCGTCATCTGTTGGGGAATAGTACAACCTAATACCTAATCTCATTTAAAAAAGGGTTTGTCTCCACATGCAGAATTACATGTATCACAGTAAGACAAAAAATACGATTCAAAAGTTCATGGTAAAAATGAGTTAAACTGACGTTTAGGAGAGTTAGTACACATAAATGGGGGCTGTAGAGTCTACACTGTTATCAAAGATAGGCTGTAAATTTGCTTTTGAGCTTTTCCAGCAACCAAAGGGAAAAAGGAAAATATGATTAGTTAAGGATTCACATTATCCATAAAAAAACAACATCCTGTTTACACTAAAGTCTGAAACATTTCTCCAATGAAAAAACAGAGTGAAGAGTAATACAATAGATAATATCCTCAATACCTTTCCTTTATATTGCAATTTTTTTTAACAGATCCCTCGATGTAAATTGATTTCAAAACCCCAGGGTTCAATTCAGTTTAAAGGATTCCTCAACCAGGGACAGTTTTGCCCCCCAGCGGACACTTGGCAACATCTGTAGACATTTTTGGTTGTTACAGTTGGGGGCAGGGTGCTGTGCTGCTGGCATGTAGCAGGTAGCGGCCAGAGATGCCACTGGACATCCCACAGTGCACAGGATAGTACCCTACGACAAAGAATTATTCGACCCAAAATGTGAATGATGCCGCTGTTGAGAAACCCTTGGTGACAGTGACGGACCCTATTACAATGTGGTCTAACTGTGCAGGTCCCGAGAGTCTGGCTTGATACAGTGACAATATTTAGACTATTTAGAAGAATGGACATTCAAGACCACATATCCAGTGATCTTTTATGATTAGTTTTTCTTACAACTGAATTTCTATCTGAATTGAGTTACTGCTGTAGTTTGAGGTTAAATTATCTGGCAGTTCCGGCATTGCATGTTGTTGATGAAGGAATAATTATAAGTGAAGAAAAGGTTGTATTTTAAGAAAATGTAGAGTCAGCATAATAACCACCAGAAGGTAAAATAGCTAAAAGAAAAAATCAACAAAGAATGTAAATAATTGAAATGTAATAAAAAGTTAACATCAGGAACCTAACAGACTGAATGAGATAATAATTATAAGCTAGGTTAACATAAATTTTAAAGATTTATAGAGAAATTAAAATAAACACATCAAAATTAAGGCTTTAAAATAAGAGAAATACAAATTCAAGTACTTTATCTCCTGTGTAGCAAGGTTCGTCAAAGTAAGATACTTGTGAAGTCCAGAACATCTATACTTTTTTTTCTTAAGAAGGAGAACAGGAAAGATATGAGGGGACCTAAAAAAATTGTTTTATAATATACTTGGGAGGAGAACTGCTTGATTATTTATTTTATTAGAGGGTGATAGAAATTATCATATGATTGAGGATTTAATCTATACCAGGCATCATAATATATGCTATTATTCTTCTCAACCCTCCCTGAGATGTTGTGTGATGTTAGAAAATATCTCTCTTTTGTAGATGTAGTGAGAAAGATGTAAAATAACTTGCCCAAGATCACAGCTAAGTGACAGAGGTGTTTGTCTTGAAATCAGGTGTCCATCTTTTTTTAACTCTGCCATCTTACTTTTGTTAACTTATTTTTAAGTCTCCTTCTTCATTTCTTTAATTTGTTTTAAAAATAGTTATCCTTTTTTACACTTTATTTATTTTGACAATATTATTTTATATTACTTTCAGGTGTAAAGCATATGGATAGATATTTATTTAACTTAAGAAGTGATCCCCCTGACTAGTCTAGTACCCACCTGGCACTATACATAGTTATTACCATATTATTGACTATATTCCCTATGCTGTACTTTACATCCCCATGTCTGTTTTGTAACTACCAGTTTGTACTTCTTAATGCCTTCCTCTTTCTCACTCACCCCAACACCCCTCCCATCTGGCAACCATCAAAATGTTCTCTGTATCTATGAATATGCTTCTGTTTTGTTTATTTTGATTTTTAGATCCCGTATATAAGTGAAATCACATTGCATCTGTCTTTCTTTCTCTGATATACTCCATTCAGCACAATACCCTCCAGGTCCACCCATGCTACCCCAGATGACAAGAACTCATTCCCTTCCATGGCCAAGCAATAATTCCACTGGATATGAGTATATGTACCATCTCCTCTTTACCCATTCATTCATCGACGGACACCCCAGTTGCCTCCACATCTTGGCCATTGTAAACAATGCTGCAATGAACATATGGATGCACATGTCCCCTCAAAGTAGTGTTTTGGGTTTCTTCTAATAAATACCCAGAGGTGGGATTACTGGGTCCTTCTTGTTATAGCCTTTGTTTTAAAGTTGTTTTATCTAGTATAATTATTGCTACCTCAGCTTTTTGTTTGTTTGTTTATTTCCATTTTCATGAAATACCTTTTTCCCATCCCTTTACTTTCAGTCTCTATGCCTTTCTCTCTGAAGTGAGTCTCTTGTAGGCAGCATACGTAAGGGTGTTGTTTTCTTATCCATTCAGCTCCCCTATCTTTTGATTGGAGCATTCTAATTATGTCTTTTCAAAAACAGTTTGACTTACGTGAGGTCAAGAATTAGTAGATAAATATAGGATATATTTAGAATGTTATGGAATTAACGCTGTAAAATTTTTCTGCTTTAAGAAAGTTAAAAACAAGGAAACCTGATCAATATTTGTGAATACCTAATGACAAAGAAGTCACATGAAAGTCATGAATATCACAAGTTTAGAGGCCGTGAATATCGTGTAGGAGCAACCATCACTTGTGCCTCAATTCTGCATACCTGGCTAGCAGTGAACCCGGAAAGGAGTTACAGGAGTTACTAGCACTCTGCCTGCCTCTGTTCCCCAGGACCAGGTTTTCCTCTAGTCAGCCCAGTTGGTGGTGGGGGTCCGGGCTAGTCCACAGAGGCCTGGTTAGCTTAAGTACTGTACCCGTCATACCATTCCAGCTGAAGTGTCAGCTACCAGAGCATATTCTATGAGAAAAAACATCTGACTGCTGAACAATTCCTTATAGGTCAGTTTTTAGGATGCAACCTATTTAGAGACAGACTGTATATATTATTTTAATTCAACCAAATGTTATGATTTTTATTTATAGTCTCGCTTCCTTTTAAAACTTTGAAAAATTTTCAAATGTATTGAGATTGCAAAATCCTTTTATGTAAATTTTGTCTTCATGAAATAGAATTCCAGCCTCCAGTGTAATGATCTGAGTCAAAGCCTAGAGCCACTGGGAGAAAACAATTGCCAGAGTTTTATTCAAACTCCTGAGAGATTCTGTTATAATGCCAACAATTCTGTGAAACAGTTGAAAGGTTTTGTTTTGGTATTTTTTCCTTTTGGCAATACAGTGAAATCTCTTTGCCATGTAATTTTCTGATTATTCTCCTTATCCAATTTTTCCTTCTATTATGTTTCTTATCTCCTACATGTGTATACTCTCTTACATTTTAAAATTTATTTTTCTTTCTTGTTGGTTAGTTTTCTGTACTGTGATGCAAATAACATTTACTACAAGAAGAAGGCCATTAAGGTAGAAAAATAGCTTTTGGTGGTAATACTTGCTTGTGGATAATTGGTGCCTTGCCAACATCCTGTTGTCCCTTAAATATCTGGAGAAAATAATTCAGAAATAATAAAAGTAAGAGTAAAGTTTTTAATTACTATTATTTCTTCTTCCATGAGTAAAACTTCTTGCTCAGTTTAGTTGTAGGGACATTTCCAGTGTTCCAAAATGTTATATCATTTTGTTAGGTTGCTAGATAACTGTTGGATTCCTACTTTGGCTTTAAAATTTATATGCAAGCATGTTAATAGTAGAAAATAAAGTAACTGGGGATTCTATAAATTTTCTTGTAGTAAAAATTTGTATTGAGCAATTGCAATTTTTCCTGATTTAACAGTGCTGTAGCCTATGTTAGAGTTTTCTAATTGCCAAGGCTTGTTTAGTGTCAAGAAATAGAAACCTCAAGCCAACTCAGGAAAAATGTGTTAATTCCAAAAACCAACAGGGCACCTCCAAATTCAAAATCAAGAGCTGGCTGGGGAGCCACAGACACTAAAATTGGGACCTAAAAAGCTACTAAATACAGAAGAACAACAGCAAAAAAATCTCGGCTTTTGATTTTCCAGAGACTCAAACCCTGATATTCACAGGATGGTTTAAGTGACTTTCACAGTTAATTTTGATTACACATGATTTCCTCGTGAGCTGACTTCTGTATAAGGTACAACCCTTACTATATCTTTTTTCCTTTTTCTCATTATAATGCTTCCAAATTCCTGAGAGAGAAATCTAAGTGGCCCATTTCATCATTTTATAGCAGCTCTACAGTAACCACTATGTTTAGAGCTCAAACGTTCTTCATTATAATGAAAAGGTAAATTCTGTAAAGCTGAGAAAATTGGGTATATTTTGTGCAGTTAATTTTCATTCATAGGTTGAAAACATATTCCTTCAAGTTAATATGACACTAAAATAAGGACCTGAAAATTTGTTGTAGGAAGATATTTTATTATGGACAGGTCTAAGGTCTATAGTGTGGTGACAGGGTGTCAGAAGCATGTTTCATTACTTCTAAAATGTAGCATTACTAACTGAGCCCCATGGGTCTCTTCTGATGCCTTGGAATTAACTGAACTCCTTAGGATCCATTTTTAACTGTATTGACAGTTTAACTATATTGACAGTTTAAGCTATTTGAGTTTCTCTGGTAGTTAGGTAAATATTCTAGTTAGTTGTGTATTTTTATTAGCTTTTAGTACTGTTCAGTAGGATAACTACAGGCATCTGATATTGTTTGAAGATACTTTAAGAAGTAGGGATGATGATGATGATGGTGATGATGGTGGTGGTGGTGGTGGTGACAGTGTAGTGGTGACAGTCGCAGCCAGCTTACAGTGTGCCGGGCACTGTTTGTTATAAGACGTTCCATGGATGAACTCATGAATCCTTACAACCACTTTCTGGGGTGGGTATTATTATTACCACTTCCATTTTTGAGATGAGAAAACTGAGGCATGAAGTATTTACAGAACTAGCAAGTAAGTGGCAGTGTTGGATGACAAACTCAGTCTGGCTCTAGAGTTTCCTCTCAGTTTCTATCATGGCTTCTCAGAAAGTTCTTTACTCTCACATAATTCATTCTTGAAAATGTGTAAGAAAGAATGTTCTGTGTCCTTGAAAGGTAAGGAGTATTAAAAGATTCCCCAGTTCAACTTTTAGGTACAATTTTGGCTGGCATAGTATTAGCATTTCGTACTTGTTCTTTCATTTCCTTCTTTATCTTTGTAATTGAACATGTCCTATTGGCTTAAGTCTGTTGAGCTTAAGGATAAAGCATCATTGTTTTAATACTTGCAGTAGATTTCCATCTTTGATTAAGTTATGTTTTTGATACTTATGCATCTTATGACTGATATAACTTGTTTTGGTATTGTCTTTCACTTATTTTTATGAAATGATATGGGCATTCATAGGTATTTGCCAAAGATAAAGGAAACATTTGCCGGGGAAAATATTTGTACAGGTATGTTCATAGCTGCTTTATTATAATAAATAAACACTGGATTTGACCTAAATACTCATCAACATGTGAACAGATAACTAAATTGTGGTATAGCCCTGAAGTGTAATACACATTGCATCATGGCTCAATCTCAGAAACATTTATTTTAGTGGTGACATCTCCATTAACATAAAATTCACCATTTTAAAGTGAACAGTTCAGTGGCATTTAGTACAGAATTAAAGGACATGTATGAAATGTTGTGCATCTACCACCTCTGTCTAGTTCCTAAACATTTTCATCATCCCCAAAGGAAACCAGCATCACTAAGCAGTCATTCACTATTCTCCCCTCCCCTGAGTCCTTGGCAACCACCAATCTGTTTTCTGGACCTCTGGACTTGCCTATTCTGGGTATCTCATATAAATGGAACCATACAATAGTAACTATTTTTGTAAGTCTTCTTCCACTTAGTGTAATGCTTTTGAGGTTTGTCTGTATGTGCCCTGTACGTGCATATTGAAGATAACGTTTCACTGTCTCTTGGCTTCTTGTTAGTAAGAAGTCATATTTTGATTTATTGGTTCTTTGAAGCAAACTTTCAAAATATCTGTTAAGATTTTCTTTGTATCTTTGGTGTTAGCCATTTTGTGTGAGAGTCTAGGTGAGAAATTATTTTTATTTTTCTTGTTTGGGATTCATTGAGCTTCTCGTGTCTGTGGATGGATGTCTGTCACCAGTTCTAGAAAATGTTCATTCAGCATCTCATATTATGTGCCCTTCTGTATCCCAGTGCTCTCTTTAATTCTTCTGGCATCTCAATTAAATATGTTTTAGATTCATTTTACTCTATCCCTCGTGGCTCCTAAATTCTCTATATGTTTGGCCACATTCTAGATTATTTCTTCAATATATCCCAATAATTTTCTTCTTAACTGTTTTTTAAATTTTGTTTATTAGAAGTTCTTTAGGGTTCTGCATGCCCAATCACTTCTTATAATTCCTATTTTACCATTTTAGGCTTATTTTTCAAATTTCTTTAAACATGGTAATCAAAGTTGTTTTATAATCTGCCTGGTGATTCCGTTATCAGGAGTCTTTGTGGGTTTGCTTCTCTTTTCTGCGCTTTCTGCATGTGCTAGCTCAGAGTAGGCTTTTTTTGCTGTGTATGTTTGACAGTTTTGTGTTTGTTGACCTTCAAAAATTATTACTGAAAATTCTTTGAGATTTCAGATGAAAAAGCTGTTCTTCAAGTAGATTGGTATTTGCTTTTATCTAGAGCCAGGCTATTATTTGATTTGTCTTGCATATCTATATGGAGTGTGGCTTGTAGCCATGTCTTAGAGATTGGTTCCCTACCCACCCCACTTTGCATAGCACCAGTGTAGCATCTGGGTTGGTGGGAGCAGTATTTCTAGTTACCTTACTCATAAGTGTGGGGAGAGTCTCCTAATATTCGGTTGTCGGAAAAGTCATGATGCATTTGTGCAATGAAAATCAGAAAAAAATATGTCATGACTTTTCCGACAACCCAATAGATTCCTAACTGGACAGGCTGAGCCTTTTTCTTCTGCTTGCTGGGTGAGCAGCCCTTAAAGTGGAAGCTCATGTCCAGTAGTCTGGACATATGTTATATTATTGACATTAACAGTATTTTGGGGTGTTATTTTCCAGCAGCTAGGTGTATATGTGTATGCACTATGGTTCAAATATAAATTAAACATTCCTTTATACTTGCTCAATTTCCCAGGCTGTTGATACTTCATTGGATGATTTGCTGCTTATGTATTTGTCTTATTAGAATACTTTTAAATAATCTATCAATGTAGTTATATTCATAGTAAAATTGCCAATTTATTTGTAGTTTGCTATTATGGGCAATGTTTCCTAATGTAAGAATGTATAAGCTTATACACACACACACATTTATATACACATACTAACACATATATGCACACAGAGATAATAAATTATTCTGTATGTTGCTAGTAGCATGTTAACTTCAATATCCTCTATTGTTCTTTTCCATTAGACAGGTATGGAAATATGGGAAGAGTGGGCTTCAGGGTCTTCTAATTAAGTAGGACATGATTAAACCTGAGGAGCCTCAGATGTGAAAGGACAGCAAGGGCAAGGATATGTTGTACATTTTGAAATTACGATGTGTATTTTTGGGAAAGATTGAAAGAACTTGAAACTTTTTCTTGAAAAAGAGATGCTTGGGGGGAAAGTGATAGCTGTTTTCACATGTTTGAAAGGATACTTTATCCAAGATGGAATAGATTGTTTGATGTTTCACAATTACTGAAAGAAGCAGATAGGCCCTTTCCCTAATTCTCTACTGGAAAATCCCTGCTCATGTTTTGGAGACAGTTAATCTGAGTGATTGTTCATGCTACGTGGTAAACAAGTAGAGACTTTCTGCCTCCTAAAATACCCATTTCTGGGAGGTGGTGGCAGCAACACCAATCTGATATGGGAAAACAGAAATAAAGGAGTGATTATACCTTTTATCCAAAATTAGTCATTAGAATATGCAAAGTAAAATTTTCCTACATGCCCAGACTGTTCATTATGTTTATGAAAAATATGTATTTATGTGGTACTTTAAGAACAGAGCTCATTAAGGACGGAAACTCTTTTATTATTGATTTTCAGTGCCTAGTAAGTACCTGGTACACAGTAGGAGCTCAAATATTTGTTGAGTAAATGTATTGATTAAAGGGAGGTACCACCTCCTTAACTTGGCCCTATTCCAAAATGACTGTTCCCAAAGCTGCAAAAGTTAGCATGCTAGTATCTGAACCTCAGCATCAAGGACAATCTGTTGTCCCTGCTGCCTTCCTCCTTTACTTTCATTTTTCTTCCATCAGTCACATTCTAACACAGTGTCAGTGACACTTTTTAAATAAATTTAGAAATCATTTCATAGAGCTGCTAAGTGTGGGAGCTGGAACTACAATAACAAAAACATGGTAATGCTGGACTTCAGTAGGAATCTGAGCATATTTTCTGTGAAATAAACTGGTAAAGTGGTCAAATTAGATGAGAAGGGGGGGAAAAAAAATTTCCTTCACCTAAAAAGTCCCTGGAAGCCATATTTACATCTCAAATGAAGGGAACTTGATTGGATTAATGCTGGCATTGTCAGAAATCCAAATTTCTATAGTAGGTTTAATTCTTTGAAAGACACCCAGTGTGAAGTTACTTTGTCAGTCAAGAAAATAAGTGTGATTTAAAAAATCTCATTAAGGGTTCTAAAACCTTTAAGAAATATGAAATCAAGGGTTTCAGAGAAGTGGAGATAGGGCTGTAAAGGTGAAAAAGCCAAGGAAAGCACGTGGTTGGAGTATTAATGTTTGATTGCCTTCTGGAAATAACTTCTCTATAGGAAATGTGTTCCAGCAGTGACCCTGTGATTGTTTTTATGTTGTAATACTATTTTAATGAAATGGTCAGGATATAGCTGTTGGGATACAGTGAAGTACGAGAGACTAGTTATCTTTTCTTAGCTGCTCCATAACTTAAGTCCTTGACACAGATACAACCTAGCTGGATAGTCCCCTTTTTTATCCCTGATTGCACTCCAGCTTGTCTACATTCAAAATGTGTGATTCATAGTTCCAGGTAATGAAAAGTTAATTGCAATAGTTGTGGTCCCTTCTTTCGAACTTTAACTTTTTGGTTTTGGTGTAAGACCAGAATAGAAATATTTGCATAGGAATGCAAAATACATTAAGTCTAGAAATATATTTCCTGTTGTTTACTCATTCACTTAGCAAATATTTATTGAGTCATTACCATGAGCCATTCACTAAACTAATTGTTGGGAAGGGAGCAGTATGGCCTGTAACCTCATTTCCTTTAGATAGTTGTTCACATGTCACCTGTGAGAGAGGACTTCCCTGACCATTTCATCAAAATAATGTTATAGCCCTGCCTTTCATTCTTCCTTCCTTCCCACTCTGCTTATTATTCTCTGTAGCACTTACTACCATGTCTTACACCACTTATTTCTTGGTGAACACTTTCCTGCCTCATTTGGAATGTAGAGCAGGAACTTTATTTTGTTTATTACTTTTTAAATTACAACCCAGAACTTTCCTGGCGTTTGTGCTTTAATAAATATCTATGACACAGGCTCTGGCTTCAAGAAGCTCCCACTATGGTTGGAGGATGAAAATGTAAAATAATTACAGAAGTGCAAAGATAGAGGTGTGTCCAGGTGTCGCATGATTGTAGCACAGAGGGAATCGTATTAACCACAGGGGAAGGGGTCTGCTGTTGACAGATAGGATTTCTATCAGAAAGAAGGAAAGGCAGCATTCCAGAACAGATTTCAGTGATGTTTAGAAGTTACATTTGCCCAGATTTGGAGGTAGGACTTGGGGATGGATTATATGTCACCAGCTAAGGATGGCTTGTGGAGGATTATGCTTAGCTTTTCTGGCATGAATGAGTGGATAGCTGGAGGTGCCATTAATTGAGGGATACTGGAGAGGAAACGTGTCCATCCCCTTCCCCTGGAGAAATGAGTTAGTTTGGGATAAGTTGCATTTCTGATGCCTATAGAATGCTTAGTACTTAGTGGAAAATTTGAATGTGGAGCTCATAGGGAGAGAGGTGGGGGTTGAAAATAGGTCTGAAAGTCATCATTATATATGTTATAATGAAGTCCTAGGCATAAATGAAACCATACACAGAGAGTATGAAGATGTATAGGATAAAGATAGGACTCTAGGGAACACAACAGCTAAGAGATGGTTCGACAAGGAATCAGAAAGGAAACCTGAGAATAAGTTTTGGAAAGTATGAGAACACCCAGGAGGAGCTGGGGACTTGCTAATTTAGAGGTGATAATTTTAAGGGGGAATGGATAACTTGTCATTTGCCATAGAGAATTCATTATGATGGGGGCTGAAAAGATACTACTGGACCGGACCTGACAAGTAGCAAATTGGTCAAGTTACTGAGAAAAACAGTTTCATTAGAGTGGACAGAAGGGATGAGGAAATTAAATATTAGTGGGTTGAAATATGCAGCAGTGAACCTCAATGAGGATGGAGTGGGTGGGTGGGCAATTTTGTCCCCCAGGGGATATTTGTCAGTGTTTGCGAAACCCTGAATTAGAAGGGAAGAAATGAGGATAAGTGAGTATAGGCTCTTCGTGCAAGAAGTATGAAAATAAAGGGACAGAGAAGGAGAGCTACGTAGAAGGATAGGGAGAAGTTTTGTACTTTAAGTTGTGGGAACCTGTTTGTCTGTGAGAAGTGAAGAGAAGAATAGATTGATTGAGGCTTTCCATATTAGAAGAGATCATTTAGGGCAAGGCCCTGAAGACGGCTGGTAATTAAATCCTCACCTGAGATAGGGCAAGAGAAAGTAAGGATGGACAAATTAAAAAACAAAACAAAACTGAGGATACTGCAATTGAGACACAGTGAAGTACGAATAAGACACAAGGTTATCCAAACAGTGTGAGGAACTTAGAATGGCATAGCAAGTTCAAGAAGGTTGTTAGACGTTTGAAACAGCAACCTTTAGGCAATGAGACTTCAGTGAGGAGTGTCAAGAACTTAGCTGAACTGGGAAACTGTATTATCAGTGGGTTATGCAGTTTTATTCAGCTGAAGTAGCCGCCCAAGAACAAGAGCAGGCGGCATATGGTTAGAATTCTCCACAGTTGCAGATTGGCAATTTGAATGCATTGAAAGGTCAAGGGGGAAAGGAAGTTGAGGTTGTTGGTGAATTTTGTTGAAATGTTGATCCATGGGTAATCTTAGTAAGAAAGTGATTTTCTGGAATGAGACAGATAAGATGGTCTTGGAGAATAGAGAGGGCCAAAGGGAATGGAAGGTCTTAGAGAGCCTAGGAGCAAGTTTAGTGGATTAAGGGATGGAGTGATGGTAAAATCAGAGAGGGTGCTTAGAGCACTGTAACAGATTTTTATGGGTTTGCAGAGAAATGAAAATCTAGCACAACAGGAATATTAGGGCTATGAATCTAGGCGTGATCCATAGTTTGTGAAATTCCTGGAACTTTAGAGAAAGAAAAACTTCAAATACTCCAGAAGGAGGACCCCAGGACTTTTTTTATTCATTTTAGGATAATCAGCACCTGGCATATGGTCAGAACTTAGTAAATATTTGCTGAATGAATAACACCCTTCCAGCGTCTTTCTTGCCTGGATAGTTTATTTTGCCAGACAATTTGATTCACGTCCGACACCTAGTGGTAATGTCATCAAATTACAACTAAGTGGCAGCATTTCCTTTTTACTCTTTGAAGGATATTGTAGGATCTACAGGTCAGTTGTAGAACAATGGCTTTGTTCCTGAAACAAATCTCTGAGTTGGCTTGGGGGCAGTTTTACTGTTGGCATTTTCCAGGGCTGTAATTTGAACCAGTCGGCAGTAAATGTTTATTTAGCATCCACTGTATGCCAGGCACTGTTCTACAGCTGGAAATTTTCATGCAGGTTATGTTCTCACATAGATGAACTCACTCACTGAATTTGAATACATAGGCTTATCATTCCATTGGGAACTGAATTTAGGGTTCTAATGTGATTTTGCATGTGAAACCTTTCTAAATGTATTTCATAGCTTTTGGTGCTATCATCTCTATATAATGACATACTGCTTTTTCTTAATGTTAAGTCAGCATTTGGAAAGATTGGGTTTGTTGTCAGTTTATATTATCTACCTTGTGCTGAATACTACATACTCTGAGAGCCATGGAAGGATTTTGTTTTTTCCTTTCAGAAAAAAGTAAAGTTCTTACTTTTTAATGATGCATACTGAAGTATTTAAAGTATTTATCAATGAATAGACATGATATCTGGGATTTGCTTTAAAATTTTTTAGGAAAAAAAGAATAGTGTAAATAAAGCAAGGTGACAAATTTTTCATGATTATTTAAGTTGCATTCATGAGGGTTTATTTTGCTGTTTTCTCTACTTTTGTGCATGCAGGACATTGTCCATGATAAAAAGTAAAATTTAAAAAAAATTAGATGGGTGTGCGTTGAAAGAAAGGTTATCATGATTAAGTTAGAACATGGCCTGCTTTTTGTATTTAACAGATTTTCCTATTTTATTTTGTTCTATTTGATATTACTTGAAAATCATATAAAATGTGATTGAGACCTGACAGGTGACATTGTACTGACAGTGTCCAGAGATAATTAGAATTTTGGGTCTGAAGCTTGTGATAATTATTATACCTGAAGATTGGAGACTTGGGAGTATAATTTTAAAGCACTGGCCATCACTCTACAAGTGAGAGCATCTTAAGTAGAAATTTGGGGGAAACCTAGATTTAATAAGTAGGCACATATATGTGTATTTTTCCCTTAGTGCTTCTGCCCTTTACCAAAGGAAAAAAGTACCTAATAATCTGTTATACTAGTCTTTTTCAATGGGATTCTGCTTAATTATTTATCATATGGGATGTATGTATCATATGATACATATGGATTTTTGATATTAAGCAATATGTCTCTATTAGGCTCCTAAAATAATTTTGTGTGCCATCAGCAAACCCAACCCCCAAACTAAAAATTAGAAGCTTGTTTCCAACAATAAAAGATAGTTATTTCAGGCAAACAGAAAATATAGGGGGAAATGTACCTTTCAAATATTTGCCATCTATCTTTGTCCTCTTAACATTTCAGCATGTTTCCCCCGCCACACACCCTAACACATAAATGATTGTAAGTATAGTTAAGGCCCTATTATACCACTCTTTCCTATTCTCTTCCCCCAGAGGTAACCACAAGCCTGCATTTGGTGTGTATTATTCCTTCTGCTTGTTTTTTGCCTTGTTGGATCAATAATTCCTAACTTTTGCCCAATAAATTATTTTTCCAGTGGCAATCTATTACCCATCAAAGAGAAGTAAAGACAATTTTTCATCATTCAGACTTGACTTTGATATCTAGTTCAATCTGCATTATGGTTTCAGTTATTTTTGGTCTGAAAATAGAGATTAATTTCAATGAGCTGTTTAATTGATTTTTAAAAAATAATTAATGCCTGGAGCTTTAATATTCTATTATGTGATATGCTCCTTCAGCTTTCTACCTTTGTGGATAGTTTACTTTTTCCAAAGCTTTTAAAACTTTTACGTTGAAGCTCACTTTAATTTCAACAGCCTTCTTGTGTAGAAAGAATTTTTTTTTTTCCACAAAAAAGAATAGTTAAAAAAAATAACTCATGGGGGTGACCAGTTTGCTCAATTGGTTAGAACATGGTACTGATAACACCAAGGTTGCTGGTTCGATCCCCGCATGGGCCACTGTGAGTTACGCCCTCCTTAAAAGAGTCAGTTATGCCAAAAAGAGTCAATTGTAGCATGAAAGCAATGTGTAACCAATGATCATGGCTGTTCGCCAATAAAAACAAACTTTTTTTTGAAAAAAAAAAACCTCATTATAAATTTGGTTCCATTAAAAAATTGTTTAATAGCATGTTTGAGAACTCTTGAGAAAGAAGGGGGACAAAAAACTTAATCTCAGTGATAGCCATTATTTTCTATTGCTTTGCTTTGGTAAAAATATGGGATAGTATTTCTTTCTATAAAGTGTATATATATACATATATATATATATATTTTTTTGGGGGGGGCCGGCTGAGTGGCACAGTGGTTAAGCGCTGGCTTGGGAAGCCAGTGGCCCCGGTTTGGGTCCCACATATGAGGGTCAGTGACACTGCCCTCAAAAAAAGAAAAAAAGTATATATTTTTTTCAGCCTGTTAAGAAATGCATTTATTTTGTCCCCAGAACCATAGGATTCCCTGACCTTGGCTTATTTATTTATGTTTCTGTGGATCTTCAGTACAGGGCCCTTTTTGTAACTGGCATAGCTCAAGTTTTGTCACTTCTTAATCTATTTGCTTTCATCTATATGCTTTGTATATTTAATATATATTTTTTCAAAATGCACCTTAATATGATCATGGTAGAATTAGTCTCATTTTATTTATTTATTTATTTTTAAATTTTTATTTATTTATTTTTTAAAAGATTTTATTGGGGAATTGGGGAAGGGAACAGTGTTGGGGAATTGGGGAAGGGGAACATTGTGTTTTTCCAGGATCCATCAGCTCCAAGTCAAGTTGTTGTCCTTCAATCTTAGTTGTGGAGGGTGCAAGCTCAGCTCCAAGTCCAGTCACCACTTTCAATCTAGTTGCGGGGGATAGGGGACCACAGCCCACCATCCCATGCAGGAGTCAAATCGGAGACCTTGTTGTTAAGAGCACGTGCTCTCACCAGCTGAGTGGCTGCTCAGCTCAAGGTGCTGTGTTCAGTCTTAGTTGCGGGGGGCAAGAGGCACAGCCCACCACCCCATGTGGGAGTCAAACCTGCAACCTTGTTGTTAAGAGCAGACGCTCTCACCAGCTAAGCCATCCTGCCACCTGTTGGTAGCTCAGCTCGGGCACAGCTCACTGATCCATTGGGAATTGAACTGGCAGTCCTGTTGCTCAGAGCTCATGCTGTTAACCAACTGCACCACCCGGCCTGTATACTTAATATTTTACATTCTGAAAAAATTTAAAAGTTGAAAGTGATTTTTTTTCTTTTTTAAAGATTGTATTGGGGAATTGGGGGCAGGGAACAGCATTGGGGAACCAGGGAAGGGGAACAGACAAGTTGTTGTCCTTTTGTTCTTCAGTCTAGTTGTGGAGGATATTGCTTCATTGGCCCATGTTGGTATTGTCATTGCACTCTTCTTGGGCAGATAGGTTGCCGGCCTATGAACGGCTGCTTTTGGCAGCTCATGCTGGGTGCCGGCCACTCACTGTAGCCAATGGCAGCCCACTGCAGCAGGGGCTGCAGCTATGCCGTCCTAGGGACTCACAGCAACCCAGCCCCAAGTGGAGCTGTTGTTCACCATCTTGGCTGCCGAGGGCAATGTCACTAGCCCTCATACGTGGGATCCAAACCTCAGCTGCTGGCATCCCAAGCCAGCCTCCAACCAACGTGCCACTCGGCTGGCCCTTTTTTTTTTTTTTTTTTTTTTTTTAGCTGAGCCATCCTGCCACCTGTTGGCAGCTTAGCGGTAGCTCAGCTTGGGCTGGGCATTGAACTGCTGTTGTTCAGAGCTCAGCTTGCACTCTTGACCAATTGAGTCACTCAGCCAGCCCAAAAGTTGCAAGTGATTTTGACTTTAGGATTCTCCAAAGAGGGTCATCAGAGATTTGAATCATCCTTCTTACTGACAAAACCCACAGACTTAAAGACGTAGCCCTCTGGCTTTACATCCCGGTCTCTTTGAAGATAGGTGTGTAGTTCCTGTCAGTTACTGGAAGTTTTTTAGTACATTCTGTCTTACTGTTGTACCTTCTTTTCTTTTTTTCTTGCCCCCTCCCCTGCCCACCGACCTCTGAGTCAAGCTGTTATTCTCTTTTTGTTTTGTTTTGTTTTGTTTTGTTTTGTTTTGTTTTTTGAGGGCAGTGTCATGGGCCCTCATATGTGGGACCCGAACCGGGGCCGCTGGCTCCCCAAGCCAGTGCTTAACCACCGCGCCACTCGGCCAGCCCATAAGCTGTTATTCTCTAATTGTGGAGGATGCAGCTCCCTGGCCCATGTTGGTATTATGATCATTGCGCTCTTCCCTGCTGCGGCAGTCAGTCGCTCGCCGTCAGCTGGCCACTCACGCTGGCCATTGGCCGCTCATGGCAGCGCAAGGTCGAGCCTTTGTTCACAATCTTAGCTGTAGAAGGCTCAGCTTACTGGCCCATGTGGGAATGGAACCAGCAACCCTGTTGTTCAGAGCTCGCGCTCTAACCAACTGAGCTATCCAGCAACCCTACCTTCATTTCTTTATTATTCTTTTTTCTTTGGAACAGAATCCTTTACTTCACCATAATATCACAGTTAAGTTTGCGTAGTCTTTCAACTAATATTTATCAGGCATTTGCCGTGTGACAGGCACTCTAAACTTGGTCATCCCTGATCTGTATGTAAACCTTCTGAATGATTATCATCAGACTGGCATAGTAATAAGTCACATTTACTAAATACCTATTTGTATTATGCATTGTGTAAGCATTTTAATGGATTATCTCTTTTAATCCTCCCAATAACCTTGCTGGGTAGGAATAAATAAATCATTTGTCTAAAATCACTTGCAGATAGGGTTACTAGATAAAGTACAGGACTGATTAAATTTTAATTTTTCATAGACAACTAATAGTTTTTAGTATAAATATGTACCAAATATTGCAAAATCTGGAAATTTTACTTGGAAAATAAGTGGTAGAGCTGGGATTTTAAATCATGAAATGTGGTCAAAGGGCCCAATCTTTTAACTACTGAGTTATACTATATATGGAGAATAAAAAGCATGTCCATTTGGATATTTATTCAGTATTTGGATGGCAGCTACTACCTATATATTATTATTTTTATATTCATTATTTTTCCCCCCAACTGATTATGTTTACCATAATGTAAAAGTATGTACATGTTTTCTGACTTCAAAGTGTGATATTCAGCTTCAAGTAAATGCATATATACTTTTTTAAAAGATTTTATTGGGGAATTGGAGGAGGGAACAGTGTTGGGGAATCAGGGAAGGGGAACAGACAAGTTGCTCTCCTTTTGTTCTTCAGTCTAGTTGTGAAGGACATCGCTTCACTGGCCCATGTTTGTATTGTGATCATTGCGCTCTTCCCGGCTGAGGCAGATCGGTCGCCGGCCATTGGACAGCCACTCATGGGAGCTCACTGCAGCTCATGCTGCTGCCAGCCATGCATAATAGCTTACGGCAGCCTACTGCAGCCTACGCCATTGCCGGTGACTGCTCGGAGCTTGTGCTCCCAAGCCAACTCTTAACCAACGAGCCACTCGGCTGGTCCTCATATATACTTTTTATACTTCCTTGTTTAAGTCTTTACTAATTGTATATTAAGTAGAGTAAAATGGAACTTTTTCTATACTTGGTCAATTTAGCCATTCTTGTCCATGTAAGATCATTATATTTTTATTTCCCTTTCTCAAATGTAGAAAGATTTTTTTTTTTTTGAGGGCAGTGTCACTGGCCCTCATATGTGGGACTGAACCAGGGCCGCTGGCTTCCCAACTTAGCGCTTAACCACCGCGCCACTCGGCCGGCCCCCTAGAAAGATTTAATTACATGTGTATGCTGAAAAGAAACATTTTCCTTTTCTTTTGTTGAGGTCAGCGAATGAAGGTATTTAACAGCTCTTTGAAATATGTCCTACGTATTCTCAAAAAAATTATTAAAACTGTAAAATATAGATGTAGAATTGAACGAGGCTTTTGCCAAGAATTGTCAGGGAAGCCATCTGGCTCTGCCAAATGATCATACAGTTCAGTATTTTTCCTGGTAAATTGCCAGGATTCAGGATAGGGCTTTAAGTTTTGCATATCTAGAAATTGACTTTCAAAAACGAAGACATAAGAGACTGAATAATACACATTTTCAATTTGATACCATTGATTTCTAGTTCTGGCAGAATTGCAGATAGCAGATATTTAAGAGAAGACACTTAAAATTAATGAGCCACGTGTTTAACTCAAGATTTAGAGTCAAGGAACATGGAAATTGAAGAGAAATATATTTCTTGGTGACCCTGCTTGTAGTTAAGGGATATCTATGGGAAGCTTTTTATTTCTAAAAATTTCTATTTTCTAGATATTGGGTAATATGGAGGTAGTAATAGCAAGTCAGAATTTTGGATAAAGTCCAGAAAGGAAAGCCCAGAAACAACAAGAATCAAAAGTACAACTCCTGGTAGATACTATAAGGCTGCTATAGTACAGGCCTCTATTTTAGTGTATTCCATATATTTTTTCAGTCTACTCATGCTTTCAGGCATGGCGTATTGAGAGATTTGTCAATCAGGAAGTGTCATTTTTTTACAGACAGTCATTGTAAAATTAGTATTTCCCTTACAGAAATTAAAACCCAGTTACTTTGGACTACATCTATTCTGTATTAGTGAAATTTACTATCATAATTTTCAAAAGTCACTACATTGCCTCTCAATCAACTTTTTATTGTTTTGTAGAATTCATTAGTGGCCATTTACATTTTGTATTTTTAAATATAAGTATGGTTACCTTTGGGTAACAGTAGACTAGAAGACATTAGTAAGAAAAATGTTTCTCCTCTTGTATTATATAAATCTTCCCATGAAAGCAATGATTTGATACAACAAATGTATTAAACCCTCAAATCTCTAATCGAGAGAAAATAGGTGGTTTTCCGAATGCCAGCTGTTGTAAATGTTGAGTTGGCCACAGAGACACCCAGCCTGATTACAAACTTGATTGGAATTAAGTATTTGCATCCTTTCAAAGTAATTGTAAGTGTACTGTCTGCTTGTATTTAGTAAGGCATGACAAATGAATAAGTAGTTAATTCCTTCTGAAACAGCATGGATTTAGACCTGGGTTAAAATCCCTACTCTGCCTCCTTGCAAATTAGTCCCTGTTTCTTCCTCAGTACAGTGATAATATTAGGATCATAGTGCCCATCCTGAAGGCTTGTTGTGAGAATAAAACTAGATAATAAATTATTCATTCATTGAATACTTACTTACTGAATGTCTTCTCTGTGCCAGGCATTGTTCTAGGTTCTATGGATATATCAGGGAACATGACAAAATCCCTGCTCTTCATTTTAGTGGGAGAGACGTGCACCCAGCATGTAAGCAAATGAATATGCAATTTTAGGTAGTGAGTGATAATTTCTATGAGAAAAATAAAGACTGGCATAAACAGAAAAGTTCCCCGCTTTTTATTATAAGTTTCAAAGTACAGGAAACATCTGTATACTGTGTCTTATTCAACAGTTAACAGGTTGCTACAGTTTCTTGATCCATATGTATGTATATGAGTGTGAGGGTATCTTGCTTTATATTTTTTCCAAACCATTTGAAAATTAAGTTGCAGATATTATTATAATTAGTCTCTAAGTACTTCAGCAAATGTCTCTTAAGAATTAGGACATTCTACTGTGTAGTTGGGATTTAACAAATTTTTTTCTTTTTCCTCCTAAACCTCATGGGGAAAGCAGTGGTGGCTGTCTGTCATAACTGTCATAGCTAATCAAAAGTGACAAAAGTATTCATAATATTTACATGTCATCTAAATGTAGAGAGAAGGCTGTCTCAAGTTGCTGTGGGAAGCTATCTAATATATATATATATATATATATATATATATAATATCAATTTATAGTATTTAATATTGGATAACAGGTATTTTACAAGTGTTTTTTTTACCTTTCCAAATTTTGATTCTTAAAAGCAAAAATAAGACACAACTTCATTTAAACATATGCAAGGGGCCGGCTGAGTGGCTCAGTTGGTTAAGAGTTAGCTTAGAGTACGAGCTCTGAGCAACAGGGCCGCTGATTCGATTCCCACATGGGCCAGTGATGCTGCAGCTGCCGCCGACCTGCCAATAGGTAGCAGGATGGCTCAGCTGGTGAGAGCACGTGCTCCTAACAACAAAGACCGCCTGTTCAGTGGTTGGCTACGCCCACCCGCAACTAAGACTAAACTTGGCACCTTGAGCTGAGCTGCCGCCCTGATGGCTCAGTGGATAGGGCGTGCAATCTTAACTACAAGCCTGTTGGTTCCACTCCCGCATGGGATGGTGGCTATGCCCACCCGCAACTAAGATTGTAACACAGCACCTTGAGCTTAGAGGACACGAGCTGCCGACAGGAAGCCATATGGCGACTGGCGCTCTCCACAATTAAGATTGAAAAACAACAACTTGACTGGTTCCCTCCCCAATTCCCCAACACTGTTCCCCTCCCCCAATTCCCCAATTAAAACAAACAAACAAACATATGCAAGGTGAGGAGAAATACATGTTTACTGAGGAATTATTCCAGTTATATGCTGTGTTGAGTGCTTTCACATGTTATCTCATTTAATCTTCATAGAAACCCTTCAAGGATGTAAAAATATAGAATAATTATTGTTATTATAGAAGAAAAAGTAATAATTTCGTTAAGTAAATAGTTTACTTAATTGCAACTGGACTATCAAGTGTAATACAAGAATTTGTATCCCTGTTTTCTGGCTTCTAAAACACAAGCAATTTCCACTATATCCTGTTGCTTTTTTATAGTGGTTGAGTTAGCCATTCACTAATCAGGAGGACTTTTTTTAGAGTAAATACCTAAATATGTGGGGGATCTGCTGCTAGATAGTCCTTTACTAAGAAACTTCTCTCTTGCCACCTTATCATGCTGATACACCATGATAAACATGCAGTTTTATATGGCAATAATTATGAATTCTTTATATTTGACACTCAATTATTTTCTGCCCAGCATTGGTATTTACCAACTATTATTATATTACTCCATGTATGTATAGGCCTTACCTTATTTTCTCAGTTACAATCTTCTTTAAGGGTCAGGGCTGTGGTTCTCAAGCTGGGAGTGTACATCACAGTTACCTCAGAGTTTCAGTAGATCCAGAGTGGGGTCCACAAATTTGCATTTCTAACCTGTTCCCTGGTGATACTAATGCTGCTGGTCCACACTTGGAGACCCACAGGACTTATCATGCTGCTTATCCCTTAGCTTCATCATTTCATCTGTGAGTCTTTTATGTTACTGAAACCATTAGTTGCTCTCAAATGTTAATATCTATAAGAAAACTTGTTGACAAAGCAGATTTCTGACAGACTCTGAAACAGGTTTTTATTAAGCACCTTAGATGTTACAGCAGATGATCCATGGACAACAATATGTGAAATACTTGACTTACAGTGGTCATCATGTCTGGTCTCCAGGACTCTGTGTTGTATTTGTGTCTGATTGTTTTTTATACTGTAGTGGTCATTCTTTGTTTGTATGTCTCTCCTACCAGAATCCCTCAAGGGGAAGGACTGTGTCTTATTCATCGTTATAACTCAAAGCTTAGCAATGCGGGTTAAAAAACAGTGGAGTGAGGGGACCGCCTGTGTCATCCAGTTATGTCACCATGGAGGATTTAATTAATCTCTTTGAGCCTCAGTTTCCTCTTTTTATGTAATAGTGGTCATAATACTTACTTGCTATGGAAATTGCTCTCAGCAATGTATAGTATATACGGTAGTAATTTACATATTGTGTATACCCAGTAAATGAAAACTATTCTGATGGTTGTGGTTGTTGTGTTACGGAAGAAGCAAAATAAATATTTGAATTAATGAAAACCCCTAAATTATCATCTTAGCATCCAAATTCAAGATATGAATTTAACATTTCATTAAAAATCTTTGTTTAAAGTCTCAATCAAATATCATTTTACATTTTGGTATTTTAATAAAATATTGAGAAGTAAAACTATGTCTTGCTTTTTTTCCCCCACAGGAAAACAAAGAAACCGCTTGGAACCAATGGATACCATATTTGTTAAGCAGGTTAAAGAAGGAGGGCCTGCTTTCGAAGCTGGATTATGCACAGGTGCTGATAGTGGTCTTTAAACAACCCCTTTTATTGGGTCATTGGAAAAGTCATGACGTATTTTTCTATATTTCTCATTGCAAAAATGCAATGAGAACCAATAATTCCTTTCTTACTTCATTCTTTTCTTCTTCCATATTTCATTCCATAGTTTTTCCTTATCTATCCTTGTGTGTGTTTCTTCCTTTTTCTTCACATCTATTATTACTGTTTTTGAGATCTAATTGGTTACATGTTTCTTGATATCCAAATGGATGGGTTTAAACAGAAATCATATAATATTTACTATAAATTGGGAACACTCAGATAATGGATTTTTGGAGGCCCTTTTATTTTTTATTATTTTAATTAATTAATTAATTAATTTTTTTTTTTTGAGGGCAGTGTCACTGGCCCCCACACGTGGGACCCGAACTGGGGCCGCTGGCTTCCCAAGGCAGCCCCCAACCACTGCGCCACTCCGCCAGCCCTTAATCTTAACATTAACTTTTTTTTTTTTTTTTTTTTTTAGCTGAACCATCCTGCCACCTGTTGGCAGCTCAGTGGCAACTCCGCTCGGGCTGGGCATCGAACTGCTGTTGCTCAGAGCTCAGCTCACACTCTTGAGCGAGCTCTTAACCAACTGAGCCACACGGCAGGCTCTTATTTTTTTATTTTTGAGGGCAGTGTCACTGGCCCTTATAATGTGGGACCTGAACCTGGCCGCTGGTTTCCCAAGCCAGCGGTTAACCACCTCACCACTTGCCCAGCCTGGAGGCCCTTTTAAAGAACCTATTTTGCATACATTTGATTGTGACAGAAGATAACAAAATAACAAAATGCTGAAGATGTTTATTGACATAATTGAAATAATCTTCTTGAATCTCAAGTTCTGTGAGTGCCTCATCTTCCAGAAGTGAATGAATTAATTTGCACCACAAAGAGTAGCTTAAATCCCAATGCAGTGCAAGCCAAGCCTTATCTGCAGGCGTCAGTGGATATATATAGTGTGATTGGTGTTTGTTCTAAAATATTTTGTGATTTTAATAAAAATAAATAGTAATTTCATTTAGATTAATGCAACCTCTAAAATAGCTACTCTTTTCTCTTGTTTTTAAACATGAAATAATTTTAAATGGGAATTAGTAAAAAACTATCTTTTTATTTATTTCCTTTTGAATAAAATGTCTTTTTTAGCTACAAATATGTTCTTTTCAGCTGTAGATGTTATCAAATATCAGTAGTGAGTGTCATTGCTAAGATTTATTAGGATGTACTATTAATTTATTACCTACCTTAATTAATTATTTTTTCATCATACTTAAAGTAACCCTAATTTCTATATCATTAATATGTATAATGTATATGTCAATGTACATATGAAATTGTATTTCCTAGAATGTATCGCTTATCACCTTCTAATCTCCCTCCTAGATTCATTTTTATAAAAGAAACTTTAAAAAATAATGAGCAAGGGTACATTAAAAATAAGTACTTTACTCAAGACATTATTTCAAAAGTATTCATTCAGAAGTGACTTTCTATAGGAATTCCTCATGTGATTTTTTTTTTTTTTAACTCCTCTTTGAAGGTGACCGAATAATAAATGTCAATGGAGAAAGTGTTATTGGAAAGACCTATTCCCAAGTAATTGCTTTAATTCAGAACAGGTAAGATTCTTGAAATGTGATTAATTTTGGTCAAAGATGGGTTATGTAAGTCATTGGGGCAAGTAGATGTAATACAGTATTGTATTCCTGCAGGGAATTGATATGATGTGGGGATGTGGAACTTTGTCTTAAAGTGGATAATGCATTTGAAAGTTGTCAAGAGACACTCCCAAGGATAGCTTAGTTGGTGGCTTTGCTTGGCACATTTATCAGATTTGTGATTAAAATCCTTTAGCATCTAAGAGGCACACATTTTAGATTTTTCTGTAAGTTTCCAACTTTTATTTGAAGTGACAATCAAATGTTAATTTGTTTATAATAAACATATAAATAAATGCATGCAAATTGATTTTAAAACATCTTATTAAGATGTTATCTTTAAATAGCTTATTAAATTATATTCTTGGCTCCAATTTATTCATTTGTTTTAGCCAAGCCCGCAAGAAATTCTCTTTTTAATCCATTTGTCTACCTACATTGGAGAGAATGATAAAATTCTGAGTTGTACGGTAAATAAATATTTATAGAGTGACTTTCTATGGGAACTCAAAGATAATTTAGTCCTACTCTCTTCCTCTCTACCATACACCTAGAAAGTTTATAATAATTGTAAATAGAGAAATTAAAAGCCAAAGACGTTACCATATTGAATTTCCGTCAAGAGTAGGCATATCAAGCTGGGGTCCGATTTCTAGATCATCACTATTATGAGGGGTTCTTTCCAAATTCCAATATATTACCTTTTAGATTATCTATAGTATTATATTAGCCATACCCACCTATCTATAATTAAATTGAACTTTATACTTTCTGAAGATTTTTATCAAGCTCCTCTATGTCTAAAGCAGCTTATGCTATAATCTGTTATTTACACTAATGGCCTCATATATTGTCATTTTTACAATAAGATGATGTGATCATGATTTACTGATCTCAGAGTATTCTTACTGTTTTAATATTTAATGACATTCTTAGAGAAGGCAAATCTTAAATCTTAAATGTTGGATTCTAGGTGTTGCTTACAGTGATACTAATTGACCTTAAAGTATCCAGAAGACGGGCTGGTGAAACCTTTAAAGTCTCTGCAGAGGCAGTGGGGGGATCCTCCCAGATTTTTTTTTTCTTTAAAATAATTTAGATCATCCTAAATATGTCAATATGTTTTTCTAGCCTATAATGTAAGGATTTTTAGTATATTTCTTAATATCTCTTCTTTAAAAATACTATTTTCTGAGTAACCATAACTTTTTTGGGTTTTCCTAAAAACCTATTATTAATATTTTTGTTACTGGTGCAGTTCATCTTTCAGAGTAATAAACACTTTGGAATGACAGTCTTAATTTTTCAACCAATAAAGCAGCTTAAAATATAGAGAAATACTGTTTTTTTCATTATCTTATTTTCTTTTAAAAAATTGTGTTCCTTTTGTCTGCAGTTGGTAGCAAATGGATAATGCAGCACAAAGCCATTGAGATTCTGCAGTGTATTAATGTAAAAATGTATCCTTGCAGAAGAATTTTTCTAATCATCAGTATGTATTTTCTACCAACTCTAAATATTGAAATACAAGTACCTACATATTTTACTTGTTAAATTTATGTGAACCTGTGGTTCTTATTGGTTTTCTATTCTCTGCATTTATGGACCCCAAAATAAGGGTTCAAATCTATCAAAAAGAGACACCAGTAAATTAGTAGATTTTTTTCTTTTTGTTGTTTGATTGATTCTTAATCTCTTGATTGTATTGGGGGGAAAATCTATCTGATCTTGTTAGGCTAGATATTGAAGCAGTTGGTGGGACAGCCCCACTATCCTAAATGTAATTCCAGATCACAGGATTTAGTAGAATTGAACATTTTTAACGTAGAGAAACTTCTCTATCGTTTCAAACAGGAAATTTACAGTACCAAAATAAAATGAGACTTTGAGCTGTTCCTGTAAAGGTTCTAAAATTAAAACATAGAGAAGAAAGCATATAAGAGCAGTTGAAATGCTTATATAGTTTTTAAAAATAAAAAGGGGTCGTGTCAATAGTTGTGATGGTAAACTCTGATTCCTTCACCTCTGAGGCGAAAGGGGCATATTTCAAAATTAGCAAGTTTAATATTGCTCAAAATGTTAAATTTGAGGATTCTTTGGTTATTTTTATGTTAATGTACTTTTAACTTGATAAATAGTGAGAATGTGTGGTAAAAGTTTGTAATTTGTTCAAGTAAAATAGTAACTAATTATATACTGATTGAGTTATGTTCCAGGACTATTTAATATAAGTAACATACTTTGTTTCTAAAGTACTTACTTTTCTAAATTATAAAGACTAACCTGACTGGTTATGAATAGCTCAAATACATGGCAGGGTGCCCTATTTCATTCATATATATGCCTTGTTTTCATTTTAATGCTTTGGATTTGAAAAGTAAAATCTTAAAAACGTAAAAACTAAACTCTTAAGCAACTTAAATACTTCTGAGTTAACTATTTTTCCTTTATGTCTTTCTTATGCACTTCCACCTCCCTAAAATAGTGTATCTGTATTCAATTTCAGTGATACAACATTGGAACTTAGTGTTATGCCGAAAGATGAAGACATTCTCCAAGTGGTAAGTTTTATTTATTCAAATATGAATTCTTTTTTTAGTCATGAGCGTTAATAAAAATTTAGAGAGAGGTGGATTGAATCCCTCTGGTTCATTTAGCAGAGTCTGGAATTCCCCACATTTTACCAAAAAAAAAAAAAAAAAAAAAAAAAAAGACCATTGTCAATTTTTTGCAATGAAGTGACATGAGAATGTTTTATTTTTTGTTTGTTTCTTTTTGAGGGCAGTGCCCCTGGCCCTCATATGTGGGACCCGAACCCGGGCCGCTGGCTTCCCATGCTAGCACTTAACCACCGCACCACTCGGCCAGCCCAACATGAGAATGTTTTACTCCATAGTGAACTCTTATTGTCATTGGGAATCAAATCCCTAGAGTTTGCCCCAGAATTACTTTTTAGATAGTTATTTGACCAAAAGCCAAAGTTGAGGTACAAGCACCTATCCCCAGGAGTTAGAATCTTTTTTCTTATTATGAGGAATTTTATGCAAGTCATTTCTTAATTTTTCAATAAGTATTACTGTTTGTAAATTAACTTACCAGACTCAGTTCATTCTGTTAGTAGTAATATTTCCAATGAATGGAGTCTACAGCATAAGGGAAAATATATTAAGGTCTTAGAGAAGAAATGAAACTGTATTGTTGAAACCTTTAGCATTTAGTCTAAAATATTTTTCTCATTTTTAGAAAGAAAATAAATTGGATGGAATACTTACCTCCTGACTTAAGCTTAAATATTGCTAAAAGTAAAAGGATGATAAAATACATAAATTTCATTTAAGAAACTAATAATATTCATCAATTAACTTTGCAGTTTAGTAGGAAAAAACAACACGAGCAAAACTGTTTAAGTTGCACACTAAACAGTTTAAGTGGCCACTGAAGTTTTTTGTTGTTTTTTTTAAATTCCTTTTAGTGAATAGTTGGTTTTTTCTTATTCAAGAAAAATAGAGAACTTATGGAATCTTTGTGATGGGAATGGAAATGGTAGTATTTTTTATTTGTAAGGCATTAGTTTGAATTTAGCTCAACAAAAATCCTAAATAATCTTCTGCAAACATTTTAAAAAAAAAGTCACTAAAGCTGAACCTAATGATTCAATTTATTCACTAACATGTAAACTATAATTAACTGAAATCATGGAGCTCAGCCTTGTGTTTTCAAGGAGTGTTCATTTTAATTGGGATGGCCTTATACTGATAACAGATTACCCACCTTAAGTACACAGTTCTGTTGGAGTTGGGGATGCTCAGCAAGGAAGGCACAGCTATGCACGGTAATTGTCCTGGGCACACAGAGCTAGTGGTAGAGTTCCCGCCCTGGTGATGTAGGAAAGTGAGAGAGTAGCACACAGAGCCATTGAAGGCAGTGCCGGTCACCAGATGAGAAATCAGTAAGGGCTTCCTGTAGCCTCCACTTGTACGGAGGACTAAGAGATGATGCATACGCCGTAGGTGGTAGGGAAAGCTGTACTTTGAACCCTTCTTGCAATCAGATGACTCAAAGACACAATGTGCTTCCAAAACAGAACTTCTCTCTCATCTTCAGTAGATGCTTTCCTTGTCAAAGCGAAGGCACTCGTTGGTCGCTGTTTTGAACAGTGCTCATTTCACAGAATGGCTGGCATTGTACTACTAAATGCCTAGGGAGGGAAGCAAACACAGAATTCCTGGTGTAACTTGCTGTGTAGCTGATGAAGGGCAGCAGCAGTGGAAGGAAAAATTTTCTAACGATGTGACCAGTGGACATTATTTTAATTAGTCTGTCTGGTTATATTGTATTTAAGATAAATACATTTAAAATAAAGGTAGGGCCGGCCGAGTGGCGCATTGGTTAAGCGCTGGTTTTGGGATGCCAGTGGCCCCGGTTCGGATCCCACATGAGGGCCAGTGACACTGCCCTCTACAGCTAACAACAGCTCCACCTGGAGCTTGGCTGTGCGAGCCCCGGTGATGGTGTGGGCTGCCATAGGCTACAGTGAGTGGCCCACAGCCAGCGTGAGCGGCTGGCAGCCAAGAGTGAGCTGCCAATAGCCGCGGTGAGCGACATCCAGAGGCCAGCGACCGATTTGCCTCATCCGGGAAGAGCGCAATGACGATACCAACAGTGAAGCAACATCCTCCGCAGCTAGGCTGAGGAACAGAGGGACAGCAACTTGTCTGTTCCCCTTCCCCGATTTCCCAACGCTGTTCCCCTCCGCCAATTCCCCAATAAAATCTTTAAAAAAAAATAAAATAAAATAAAATAAAATAAAGGTAAAATACAGAGTGTTGCAAACACGTGAAAATTGGTTCTCTAGAGCGACATGTCACACAGATCTTCAACGGTCATCCGTCGATAAAGGGTTCTGGTATATTGTAACCCAAAATTCATTTTTAAAACATTATTTGATTTATTTTAATTATAAGAAATTAAAAGCTCATACCCAGAATGATAAAAGAAAACATCACTTTTAAACCTAGCCTTCATTCACATTTTGATGTGCTATAATTCATTAGGAAATCAAAGGAGTATATATAATTAATGCACACTTTGCATTGTTCCCTAAAGAATGTTAGGATATGGCAACTTCTTTTCTGTATAATTGTTTTCAGCTGGAATATCTACAAGTTTCATTTTTAAAAAACTATTATAAAACGTAAAGAGAACCTGGCATTTAAAATAAATCGTATAGGGCCGGCCGAGTGGCTCAGTTGGTTAAGAGCTCGCTCAAGAGTGCGAGCTGAGGTCTGAGCAACAGCTGTTCGAGGCCAGCCCGAGCTGAGTTGCCGTTGAGCTGCAGCTAAAAAAATAAATAAATAAATAAAATAAAATAAAATAAATCGTATATAGAAATACTTCTCTCGGGCTGGCCGAGTGGCGCGGTGGTTAACCCAGTTCAGGTCCCACATATGAGGGCCAGGGACACTGCCCTCAAAAAAAAAAAAAAAGAAAGAAAAAGAAAAGAAAAGAAATACTTCTCTCAAATAGATTCTAGAGCTAAGATGTAGATTCTAGAGCTAAAATGTTCTCTAAGGGGCCTTCAGAAATATTGTGTTGGGCTTAAATCTGTTACGCAAAATATAGCCTTTGAAAGATGTATGTGTCTCTGTGAGGTTGAATGTCCCCTGTAAAGAACAAGTAAACATGAACATTTTACAGCCACTGTAACAATTACTTCCCCAAGGGAAAGCCTATCATAGCTGTGCATTTGCCTGGGCTGCAACGGGATTGGGTGTTCATGGGATTTTTGTGCCTGAAGCGATGTATGGACCAAATTCTTCTGCAGGTGCTCAGCTCATCTTTGAGGAGTGGCATAGAAAATTTAATTTGGTTTAAAACTTGACTCATGTAAAGACAGGTATATAATGATAAATTTCATAATTTACAAATGACAGTGATAGAATGTTGAAAAACATGAAGTAAAATTTAAAATAATTCATTATGTTATTAAACTAGTGCTAGTCATAGTGCTCCTATACATGACAATCTCATGTTTTAAATTGACATATATTTTCTAGACTATGAATAGTATTACATTCATTTTAGTCACTTTAACAGTAGTTTGTAATGATATTTTAGACTGTGATATCTTAAGTGCATATTTGTAAGGTATTATCACAAAATAAAAAGCATTTTCTGGCCGGCTGAGTGGCGCTGTAGTTAAGCGCTGGCCTGGGAAGCCAGCGGCCCCGGTTCGGTCCCACATATGAGGGCCAGTGACACTACCCTCAAAAAAAAACCACAAAAAACAAAACCATTTCCTGTTTCATTTTCAAAACAACAAAATGGTTGTGTTACCTTCTCAAAAGTCTGTATGAATGAAGTGGCCACCACACATCAAATCACCTAAACAAGTGAGGCTTGAAAATACATTCGTGAATGGACTGATGATAGGAGAACTCAGTCCAGGCATTATTTTCAGGGATATCCCATGCACTCAAAATTAAACTTTAAGTTATCAGTTCCAATAGCTGTGGAGATTCTTGGGTGTGTCTAGTGTTTGCCCAGCTGTTTTGAGCCTCCTTGGTGCTGGCCTGGGTTAAACACATCAAGGCAAAACACCTTTTCTAGTGTAACAGGGAAGAAAGCGATGGCTCTAGGGTTTGAACCCATGCGGGCCAAAGTCTAAACCTGTCCTCTAAACTAAACCACGGTCATCTACTGCATGGGTAACACATTGAGGAGTTAGCATGGCTTAGCACAGCCATTCTGCTGGTTAGTTCAAGCTGTTATTCTCACATCTCTGAGTGTAGTGCTCCATTAATATGGCATTCCATGAAGATGTGGTGTAAATTGAGAAATGTAATTTAACCCAAGTTTTCTTTTAGGTATATTAGAATCACTTTCAAAATAATCACTTAATGTGTTTCATAATCCATAGAATGTTCTATTGAAAATCAGCCGTTTGTCAAGTGTGGTTCGGGGTGGTCCTGCCTAGAGTATAAGGGAAGCAGGAGTAGGAATTCTGGGGGTATTTTTTCATATTTGGCAAGTTTGTAGCAATTTGTTCTTTTATAAAACCTGTTTTCAAATAACGATAAGAATAATACATGCTTTTTGGAAAAGTTTTGAATAATTTGGAAAGGTATAAAATATCCACACCATTCCTTTCTCCCACTCCCCACTGTGGCATGCTTGGCATGTATTTTACTGTATATACAGACATGTGGTTATTTTCACTTGTATCATAGGTAATAGCATTCAGTTAACAAGTCAGCCTGCTAAAGTGAAATGGTAGGTAGGCAGGAATTGTAACCTTACCTGCTTATGTATTCTACAGGGCTTTTCTCGTTTGCTTTGTTGTTTGTTTTTACCATTTACTAGACAGTATAAGTATCATAGGCATGGTAATAGTGATTTTGACACAACTCAACTAAAACAGAAATGAAAGATTATTTTAGGATTATTTAGTTACTGTTAGCCATGGTACATACAGTCAAGATCTGGGTTGTTAATATTAAATAATAAATTTTTATTTATTAAAACACTGATATGTCAGACCATGATGTCTCAGTGAAAGACTTGGTACTTTATGACCACGCACTCAAGGGCAAGCATGCCACAGTCACAGCTGTGAGCAAATTACATAGCTTTCATTTCTGTTCCCAGAATATAAAACCTCATCAGTGGGTTCCATGTTCACATCAAAGAGTTGAATACTGTGATTAGTTCTAGATGATACACCCAATGTTCGCCCAAGCCCTAATAATCTCCTCATTAAAGAATTCTAAAGTATTCCTTAGTAAGTTGTTTCCTAGTGGAACACTTATAGGCATCATGGAAGAAGATAATTCCTTAAAATGCACACTGTCTACTGTAATTTACTTCCCTAAATTTTTTCTGGAGCCAATTTTTGTCTGTAGCATACCTCTCTAAATAGCCGTAGAAGTTCCAAAATTATTCCCAGGTATGTCTATGACCTACCTGGAACACATAAGCTACAGTGGTCTCAGGGCACTGCTAATTTCCCCCACATATAATAATTGAATGGTACTGGTTCCCAAACTTTATGAGATTGGGGAGCTTTTAGATAGATAGATAGATAGATAGATAGATAGATAGATAGATAGATAATAGATAAACAAGCTTTTTAGTATTCATGAATGGAGAGAATATGTGAGGAAATTCAGTAATGCTCTTGAATGTATTCACATTTTATTCATCACTACTGTATCTGCGTACATTAGACAATAGTTCTGTATATGTAAAAATTCTGTTTTTTCTGTCCACTGTTAATGCATGGTGCATGTGGACATACCTAAGGACCCCTTGCCATAACTTTACCTAGATGTGGGGACCCCTGAATATAGACTATTTAGTGTTTAGGGTTGCTGTACAGGAATCTTAGAGATATCTGAAGTATGTGAAGTATTTTTTCAACTATTTAATAGTTCCAGTCATACACTTCTACTTATTAAAAGAAAATATTCTTCCCCAAATTTGAATAAAAAAGGTATCTTTAAATTATTAGCTCTAGAACAGCATTTCCTAACAGAAATTCTAATCATGTTAAAACCCCTGGAAAAAATAGGTTCCATAGCCAAACAAATTTGTAATTTCCCTTTTTAGTTTTACAATGTACATTAATGGAGTAGAGGTCTTGAGAAGTTAAGAAACTTCCCAGCCAGCCTTCCCCTACATCATTGACCACAGAGAACACTTCCCTCCACCCAGTTTCAGGTGATACCTAATAAAATTGCACAAACACAGTGTGGAAAATACTGTTTCAGAGAGTTCACTCGTCCAGACACAGTTTTCATGTCATGAAAAAGCATTGGTGTGAATATAATCAGCGTGAAAAAGATAGGTTTGTCATGTCAATTCACATATCCAAAATATATATTTTGACTGGCTGTATTCATGCATTAAAAATAATTTGGCTTACATGTTTTCTTTTATATAGTTGGCTTTAATTTCTCACTGCAATCTGGTTTTATGATATTCATTATAAAAAGAATTACTCTGGAAGTGATATTTGTGCCTATTCGGTAGTGATTTTCATAAATTAATAAATCAGGACAACAGGTACAATGTTGAAAGATCTTAATTTTTGAGTAAAACCTATTTAATAAATCATTCTTTTCCCCCCAAATCCTAGTGTAAAGGCAGCTGCAGTCAGCTGACAGCTTGTGGCTATGCTCTGATTTACAGGGGGAGGAGGAGGTTGTACTATTTTAAATGCATAATAGAGCATTCGTTTCGTCATCTGGAAGCAGAGATGGAAGAAGCTCAGGGGAAATGAGAGACAGCAATGTTGCTCTTGTGAAAGGGAAGCTTCGTAGCACGTTGTCAGACAACAGTGCATATCGAAGAAAATATCAGTTAGGAATGCATGGCACCAGATGTATTTAGCTTTCAAGAGTGGTAGACAAATCAAATAAGAACCAGATAAAAGCCTAAGGAAAAGATGCTCTGAAGGATACTGAAGTTATTCTTTATGCTTCACTGCCCTTTACCTCTCTTGGTACCTTCCAGAGAAATCAGTATAGATGTATTTTTAGCCTGCTGTTTCCAGCATCAATATGACAACAGGATTCTGTCTTTATATCAGTAAGCAGCTTCTACTATGTTTTCCCATTTTCTGCTAGCTACAATTTACAAAGGATGTCAAAGCTCTGGTAAGAGATGCACAGAAGCCATTTCCTTGCTTTTTAAGTCATGGTTGTTAAAGATTTGTAATAAGCCAGTCGATTAAAACTGTGAGTTTGCTTAGAGAAATCCCTCCATAGTGTTAATCTTACTAATTTGCAGAGTGTGTTTTTGATACATGGTTTTCTTTATTTTTTAATTTTATGTTTTTTGTGTATTCTGTATGTAACTGGTGTTAAAACATATTTTCTGCATCTGTATTTTTTTTAAGTATCTTACCCTCTCTCTTTCCCTAATACTTTGCTGTGTTGTTATGTTTATGGCTGTGCTTGAGCTTGCAAGCTGTCTAATGCAAAGACAGGATATGATGGTGGTCTTGAATTAAGCTTGTTTGGATTAAGGGAGGATATGTAATATGATACCACACCTAACTGTCTCAGATGCTAAACATAGCCTGGAGTTGTATCCATTAGCTCTGTTTTGTAGACTCAGTGTTTAATTTCAGTTTTTCTTAAGTTTTAAAAAATATTAGTAGATAATTTCACAAATAGTTGATAAAAAATAATTTGAGCTGCATGCCTGCCTGTTAGTAACAGAGAAATGTCTCCTTATAATAAGTAAAAGAGACCAAATAAATTTGTGCAATATAATTTTGCATTAGCTTAAAATATATAAATTATATACAGAAAGATGAATTACCTTTTTCATATTTTTATGCCTTTAATATATATGCTTACTTTTTTAAACATACCCATTCTTCTCAAATTAAATATCAAAATACTTAGTGTGGCTGTTGAAAGACCTAATTTATCAAAATGGATTATTTTGGGGGAATTCAGTAATCATTAACTGATAAGATATCTAACTTATGATAGCAGTAGTGCTTAAAATAAAAATGTGTTCAGTTAAGATTTTAAAAAATATTTTCACCTTCGTTCTGGCAAAAGATCAGAATCTTCTTTTGCTGAGATTTATCAGGCAGCCATTTAACCTGTCGACTGCTGAAAAATTGTAAAACTTGAACGGGGAAAATGTTAGAAGCAACCTGACTACATCTAATTGGTTGGGGAAAAAATTTGGCATGTTTCAAATCCTTTGAGAAAATAGGCAATTGTAATTTATATTTGTTGCACATTCTACAATTTATTTGATTTCTGAGAGACTAGCCCTTTTCTAAATTTGTCAAGCACCCTTCTGTTGTTTGCATGCCTGCTTTAGTGAATGTCAGGAACAAGGCAGGGCACAGTGAAATCACATAGTGCATTGCTGGAATGGAAATTCTTGTTCTTTTTATGAATTTGTATTGACGCTTTTTTCTCATTTCCACGTAGGCATATTCTCAGGATGCCTACCTGAAAGGCAATGAAGCCTACAGTGGCAATGCCCGCAACATCCCCGAACCTCCACCAGTCTGCTATCCCTGGCTGCCGTCTGCCCCTCCGGCCATGGCACAGCCACCTGAAGTGTCCCCTCCAGACTCATCATCGAGCAAACAGCAAACCAGTGCACCAGTACTGACCCAACCTGGCAGGGCCTACAGAATGGAAATACAAGTGCCTCCATCACCTACAGATGTTGCAAAGTCCAACACAGCAGTGTGTGTTTGCAATGAGAGTGTGAGGACTGTCATTGTACCTTCTGAGAAGGTTGTAGATTTGTTAGCTAATAGAAATAACCATACAGTTCCTTCACATAGAACTGAAGAAGTGAGGTATGGTGTAAATGAGCAGCCCTCTTTAAAACCAGTGTCAAGAACCACATCACCATCATCATCCGTCCCCACTGCCCATCTACTTCATCAGCCTACAGGCTCCAGATCGTTGGAAACTTCCAGGATTTTACTCAAGTCTGGCAATTACAGTGGACATTCAGAGGGAATCTCCAGCAATAGATCTCAAGCTGTGGATTCTCCTTCCGTGTCTGTTAATCATTATTCTCCAAATTCCCATCAGCACATTGACTGGAAAAACTATAAAACTTACAAAGAGTATATTGATAACAGACGATTGCACATGGGTTGTCGGACAATTCAGGAAAGATTAGATAGTTTACGAGCAGCATCTCAGAGCACAACAGATTATAATCAGGTGGTACCGAACCGCACAACTTTGCAGGTACGACGCCGCAGCACCTCTCATGACCGAGTGCCCCAGTCCGTTCAGATCCGACAACGCAGCGTGTCCCAGGAGAGGCTGGAGGACTCTGTGTTAATGAAGTATTGTCCACGCAGTGCATCGCAAGGAGCACTCACAACCCCGCCCATTAATTTTAGCAATCACAGAACTCGCTCCTGGGATTATATTGAGGGTCAGGGTGAAACCTTAGAAAACATCACTTCTGAAAATCAAATACCAGATTCAAACGGAGAACGAAAACAGATTTACAAGTGGAGTGGATTTACTGAACAAGACGACAGACGGGGTATTTATGAAAGACCCAGGCAGCAAGAAATCCATAAATCTTTTCGAGGTTCAAATTTTACTGTGGCTTCGAGTGTTGTTAATTCTGATTCTAGACGAATGAGTAGCAGAGGAGTGGGATCTGTGTCTCACTTTAAAAAAATCCCACCAGACCTAAAAACACTGCAGCCAAACAGAAATTTTCAGACTATTTGTGGAATGTCACCGCCTCAAGGTATTTCACAAGACATGTCACCTCTTGTGAAAGTCAGAAGTAATTCTCTGAAAGCGCCTTCTACGCATATCACGAAACCACCATTTAGCCAGAACTCATTTGTTTCTATCAAAGACCAAAGACCAGTAAATCACTTGCATCAGAACAGCCTGATGAATCAGCAGACATGGCTAAGAACTGAAAGTGCCCCCAATCACCAAGTGGAGACTGGGAAAACCCCCTCTTTGCCTGGACCTTCTGCTAAGCCTGTCCCTCAGATGAAGGAGAACTTGGGCACTTCAGATGTAGAATTACCTGTCACTCAAAGGAGTCAAGAATTACATTTACAAGAGGCTGAGCTTCAGCAATCAGATGCTTTAGATAATAAAGAAACTGTCATCCTAAGAGAAAAACCTCCATCTGGTCGCCAAACACCACAGCCTTTAAGGCATCAGTCTTACATCTTGGCAGTAAATGACCATGACACTGGGTCGGACACGACCTGCTGGCTACCTAACGACGCTCGCAGAGAGGTCCATATAAAAAGGATTGAAGAAAGGAAGGCCTCGAGTACCAGTCCACCCGGTGACTCCCTGGCTTCCATCCCATTCATAGGTGAGCTCATTTACAGTCATTGGCTAATATGTCAGATATTTAATACATCTTTTCAGCCAAGTATTATTTCTGGTTCAACAGGCACAGAAATTTTACTCTGATTTTAAAACATTTGTTCTGAATTTCCTAAATTGTGCCATAAACTTTTAACTTCCTTTTCCTTTTTTTTCTGTTTAAGACTATGTGTTCAGTACCCACTTTTTATTTTTATTTCAATGAAACAAATTCCCACCATCTGGGGCCAAAGGATTCAGAAAACCAAATTGTACCTAGTTGATGATTTAACTGAATCAAAAGCCAGGCAGAAGTTTTGATAATTAGCAACCTTTCATTTAAACAGTGCTTTTCACTTGCAAAAGCTTGTTTCTTTGTAAATTTAGCTTGCACTGAAAGAAAAGACCTCTTCATTGTCAAATTACTTTGTTTTAGAATAACCCCTGGCATGGATTTGGAAAAATTACCTACATTACAAGTATGTTTGCCAATCTAGAACACCTATCATGTTTACCGAGTCTTTCGTCTGTTCCCAAATACCCCACATATATTCTCTACAAAGCATCCAGTGTGATGTTAAAATGTAAATCAGGGCTGGCCGAGTGGCTCGTTGGTTAAGAGTTGGCTTGGGATCACAAGCTCTGAGCAGCAGGGCTGCTGGTTCGGATCCCATATGGACCAGTGACGCTGAGCCCTCACACAGCTAAGGTGGTGAACAACAGCTCCACCTGGAGC
The DNA here is from genome assembly GCA_033961575.1 of Aselliscus stoliczkanus. Classification (NCBI taxonomy): domain Eukaryota; kingdom Metazoa; phylum Chordata; class Mammalia; order Chiroptera; family Hipposideridae; genus Aselliscus; species Aselliscus stoliczkanus. The sequence continues at coordinate 43,824,999 of CM066734.1, forward strand.
TGGGCTGCTGTGAGTCGCCAGCGACGCCGTAGGCTGCAGTGGGGCTGCAGTGGGCTGCCGTAAGCTACCGAGAGTGGCTGGCAGCTAACATGAGTGGCTAGCAGCCTGTGTGAGTGGCCATCCAATGGCCCGCAACAGATCTGCCTCAGCCAGGAAGAGTGCAATGATCACAATACAAACATGGGCCAGTGAAGCGATGTCCTCCACAACTAGGCTGAAGAACAAAAGGACAGCAACTTGTCTGTTCCCCTTCCCCGATTCCCCAACGCTGTTCCCTTCCCCAGTTCCCCAATAAAATCTTTAAAAACAGAAAATGTCTTCAAAAAAAAAAATGTAAATCAGATCCTGTCACTCCTCTGCCCAGAACATTCTGTTTACTTTCTGCATTACTCAGAATAGAATCCCAAATCCTACTGTGGCCTGCAAGGCCTTCCATGATCTGCCCTCCAACACCACTCCACCTCTGTGACCCCATCTCCTGTCTTCCCCTCTTCAGCCACATCAGCCTTGCAGTCCTGGGACATGGCAAGCATGTGCTGCCTTGGGGCTGTGGCACTGCCAGTTCCTAACCCTGGAACACATACCACAGATATTCACAAGACTCTCTCTCACTGCATGGGTCTCTGCCTATCTAAAATAGGTACTCCCCACACTTACACAGAACCTGACATTGTCTGTGCCCTTAAGCTACTTTATCTTCATATCTCTTGTTTCCACTTGACGTGGTTTGAGTTTTTTGTTTATTACATGTTTCTCTGCAGAACTAAAACATAAGCTACAAGACAGCCAGGATTTTAGATCTGTTGTTCACTTCTGTGTCCTTAATGCCTAGAGCATGCCTGGCATATAGAAGGCACTCCAGAAATATTTGTTGAAATAATAAATTAATGATAATTTTGAGATATGGTTAAATGTATAGCGAGTGAATGAAAAATAAGTTCTTATCATAATCACTATGCAGCTCTAAAACATAATCTGCTAAATGGATGATCACATATGTCCTTAGTATTCATTTAATAAATGAGAAATTTAAGTTATAGAGAGGTTAAATAACTTCACTAAAGTAACAGTTAATAAGCGGTAGAGGCAAGAACCCTAGGCTTCCCTGATTCAGCCACATCACAGAGGATAACTCCAGAGGGCACCATTTATACAGAATGCATTGTGAAGAGCGCCCCCTGGTGTTGTGTGATGTAGGTGCCTTGCTTTGAGGCTAAGGCCCATATGCTAACTCTGTTACCCCACAGGTTCATGAAAAGCTCTCCATATTTTACAATATAATGAGCTTCTCTTTGAGTAATATTTAGTAGGAGTTTTTCCTTTCTAAAGAAACTTTTTAAAGCTGTTGAGCTATTGGACTGTCAGGTGATACTATCAGAATCAGCTTAAAAAGAAGTTCTACATATATTTTTTACAAATGTGATATATTCAGGGCCGGCCGAGTGGCGCGGTGGTTAAGCGCTGGCTTGGGAAGACAGCGGCCCCGGTTCGGGTCCCACATATGAGGGCCAGTGACACTACCCTCAAAAAAACAAAAAAAAAACCACAAATGTGATATATTCAAGTTATACACATTGTAGGGAATCTCAACCTAAATTATTCTTATATTCATATCTATATCCTTAAGGCCAACCTCAGAGAATAATAGAACTTTACTGTAGGTAGAATTTTATACATCATCTAGATATTTCATAGAAAGTAACTGAGGACTAATGGTTGTTTTATGATTTTTTTTTTTTAAAGATTTTATTGGGGAATTGGGGGAGGGGACCAACGTTAGGGAATCAGAGAAGGGGAACAGCCAAGTTGTCCTTTTGTTCTTCAGTCTAGTTGTGGAGGACGTCGCTTCACTGGCCCATGTTGGTATTATTATTGCGCTCTTCCAGGGTGAGGCATTCACTTGCTGGCCATTGGATGGCAGCTCACGAAAGCGCATGACAGCTGCCGGCCAGCCCTACTGCAGCCTACGCTGGGGCCGGCTACTCATGGCAGCCCAGTTCCAGGTGGAGCTGCTGTTCACCATCTTAGCTGTAGATGGCGCAGTGTTACTGGCCCTCTGTGTGGGATCTGAACCGGGGCCCTGCTGTGCAGAACTGGCATCCCAAGCCAACTCTTAACCAATGAGCTACTCAGCTAGCCCTTTATGATTTTTTTTAAAACATAAAAAGCCCAATATCCTATGGCAATGTTTCCTAGACCTGTGAAATTTTACCAGAATAATGGCATCATATTTTCTTCCTACTTAATAAGAATAATAGACTCCAATTACATTGAAGTAATAAAAAATGTGTTAGTTATATCTGTTACTATTTCTTCCTACTTATACTAAATACAGGAATAAATCAAAAAGTCAATTATAATATTAAAGAGAGAGCTTTGTCTTAAATATAAAATAAAAATCCATATGGTTCTGTATACACACAGATTTAGAAAATTGATTAAAATAAACCATTTTCTTCATTAGAAATTAAAATGCTCACTGATCGTTCTGATCAGATTCTACTTTAGGTACTGATTAGAGCCTCCTTCATAGCTCCTAGTGAATATCTTTTATTTTATGAACCATGACTTTTAAAAGTCACCCAGCACAGAAATGTTTGTATAGTCCATTGATTTCCTATCTGCCTCCTAGAATATTAATATATAGTATACAGTTACTACGATATGTTAATTTTACAGCACCAGTGGAAAAGGGTAGAATTAAAAAACTGAAATAGGAACATAGAATTTATTTCACTGTGTTTCTATCTGTGATTGTTGTCCATGGATATAAGCATTCTTAAACATTTCTAGGCCCTGAGGTTGAACAACAGTAGTGCCTCCAAGGATTTTACAGCATTTTGATGGCTCTTATAAAATTGAATGCTGTTTGAAATAAAGGCATGGAAAAGAATTTAGTTTTACAATTAATTTTTAGAATACAATATGAGAAGTATACTTTTGGATAATATCTACTATTTGCCTTTTTACTGTGGAAAGCTTTTTTAGCTCTTTGATGAACTAAAACTCCTTTGCTGTAAACTTTGAATTCTAAAAAATATTTATTAGTCTGCTCTAGTGACTGTTGTTAAATATATAAATAACCAATCAATAAAGGAGTTTTCAGCATTTCATTAAGTATATGACATGGGGTGATAAAAAAAATGTTTAATTTTAAAAATTTTATTACAGTAAAAGACACATTGCCATTAATCCCCCTCAAAATACTTGCCCTTGCTTCGAATACACTTATCCCATCATTCTTGCCACTTTCTGAAGCAGTTCTGGAAGTCCTCTTTTGTGAGTGTCTTTAGGTGTGCTGTTGTGGCTGCATTGATGTCCTGAATCGATTCAAAACATTTCATGGTCATTTTGACTTTGGGGAAGAGCCAGAAGTAGCATGCACTGGTGAATAAGTTGGATGAGGATGCACCATAATGTTTTTATTTGACAGAAATTTCCGTACCTGAAGTGATGTGTGACATGGAGCCTTTCTCTTGTGATCATAAAATATGGTGAATGCTGCTGCCAAGTGCCTTCCAATGGAAAGGCAGGGATCTTCAACAAGGGGAAGCAGCATGTCAAACCTTAGTAATAGTGTGTGACAAGTTTCAACTTGTACGGTGCAGTCAGTTGGGTGTGAGCTACAGTTGAGAGAAGGTGTGTTTTAAAGTGTGCTGTAAATCATTCTCCATCATGACAACGTTCCATGTCACACATCGCTTCTGGTGCTGCAATTTCTGTCAAAAACATTATGATGTGTCCTCATCCACCTTATTTACCGGATCTGGCACCGTGTGTCTTCTGGCTCTTCCCCAAAGTCAAAATGATTCAGGACATGGAGGTAGCCACGAAAATGCAACTAAAGACACTCACAAAAGAGGACTTCCAGAACTGCTTCAGAAAGTGGCAAGAATGATGGGATAGGTGTGTTCGAAGCGAGGGGGAGTATTTTGAGGGGATTAATAGCAATGTGTCTTTTGCTGTAATAATTTTTTTTATCTAAACATTCACTGTATTTTGTGATCACACCTTGTAGTAAGTTAAAAGAGATTGAATGCATACCTCCAGGAAGTCCAGTCATAAAAATAATTGGTTTTGAAATTTTGTTTAATGCTTAATCCATGTACCATTTGCATTTCATTCCATGATATTTTATTTTACTTAAATACATATAAAAATGTTTTAAATTACTTTGCAAAGCATAAAATTGATTCTCTTGAAGAATTTTCCCACAGCATCTTGTGGACATTCTCTGACACATGTGATCACCACATATCCTTTGAGGGATGGTTGCTCTGCTTTGAGAAATATTGTTTTACAGGAGGATCATCTTGGTTTTTTAAAATGCCTTCCTGCTGTTTTTATCTATATGGATTTACGCAATAGATCTCACCTGACCACTCTAGTGAATGTTTTCACTACAGAAATCTTTTTATTAAACAATTACAGTGCTATGTAACCCCTAAAGAATACAACATTTTCCAATTCATATCAGTATTCACGAATCCATATCAGAATTGTGGACTAACAGGTTCCATAGAACAACTTACTTTATACATACATACCATTTGAAAAAAATTTCATTAACTGTGGTAATTTAAATAGTAATGGCAGTTTTAAAGAATACTATAATCTGTAGTAAAATTGCATTTTTATCCTTAATTATTTTAAAAACATCAAACATCTTGCTTTTGGAAAAAGAATGCTTGCATTCTTATTGACATATGATAATTAAATTGTCATGGACTTAGTAAAATTGACTCATACAGAAATGAGTCTATTGCTACATTACACAGAGCTGCTTTTAAGAACATTGTAAAAACATTTAGATAATCAGAATTTACTGATTTTAGCCATAAAATAGAGCACTTTTTTTTGAGGACAGTGTCACTGGCCCTCATATGTGGGACCCGAACCGGGGCCGCTGGCTTCCCAAGCCAGTGCTTAACCACTGCACCACTCGGCTGGCCCATATAAAATAGGAATGTTATAGTTTTTGTACCATTATTAGTTGTCTTGATTAAAATGCTGATTATTAAGATGATAGAGTATTTTTAAAATTTGGTCAGAATTAAAATATTTGACCTTTTAAAGCAAGGAAGCAAAGTCCTGTTTCATTATGGTATTCTTTAAAGGGTTTCATTATGACTTTCTAAGGCTTGGGGCATTTAATTTTAAGGTTTATGGCTCTGGTATCCTATTAAATTACATTCTCTTGGCCTAAAATATTGGAATTTAAACCACTGATGTTTTTACAAGAATAAGAATTTTGAACAAAGCTATTGTTCACCAATTTGGAAAACAAATATAATTTATACTTACAGAGCGAGAACTCTGATATCAGACTGTCTGGGTTCAAATTCCATCCCTATGACTTGGTAACTTTACACAAGTTACCTGTCTGTCTTGGTTTCTTAAAACAATACTTTTATAGAGCTGTCTATAAAATAGTACTTGCTTCATAGAATTTCATGAGAATTAAATGAGGTAATACATGTAGTGTTTAAAATGATGCTAGTACCTAGTAAGAACTACTAACATGTTAGTTATTATTATTATGCATATGTATTCACATATACATTTCTGCCCATGACAGATGGTGAACAGACTTTTAAGCAGCTTAAAATTTGTAATACCTAAAATATTTATACTTTTATAAGGGAACAAGGGGCTAATGGAGATTCTCCTCTGAAGGCCTGCATCTACCTGGGGAAGAGGGTCCTTTTTCTGATTGGCACTAAGGTGCCAAATAAACTAGCAGTGGCTATCTTAGTCCATTCAGGCTGCTGTAACAAAAATCCCATAGACTGGGTGGCTTAAACAACAGAAACTTATATCTCAGTTCTGGGGGTTTGGAAGTCTAAGATCAAGGCCCCAGCAAACTCAATGTCTGGGGGGTACCCGCTTCCTAGTTCATAGATGTTGTGTCCTCACATGACAGAAGGAGCAAGAGAGCTTTCTGAAGTCTCTTTAAGGGCACTAATCCTATTCATGGGGGTCAAGCCTGCTCATGTCCCAGAGATCCCACCTTTTCCATCACAAACACTGTCACATTAGAGATTTGATTTTAACATATGAGATTGGGGGGGACACAAGCATTCCATCCATGCCAGTGGCCTCGATAATGTGTAACTTCTTCTGGCAGCTATAAACTGTACTTTCTTATTTTTCTACAAAAATTGAAGATACACTTGAGTGTGGGGGTGAGAAAAAGGTGAGGTTTTAGGAATTGATACTTTGAATGTTGAGCTGCAACCAATCATCTTGCTTAGCTGCCTGAAATGATAATGTGCAATACAGTTAAAATTTGGAAAAGAATGATTTTGGGGAGATGTATGATTGTTCTGCTTTTGTGGGTTTAGGTTTTGAATATGTATAAACTTTGGTATCTTGATTATTAGTGAAGTTATTGGTAGAAGAAGCAACTCATCTAATTTCTTATTCCATATTCTCAGAATTATTTGGAATTACTAGTGTTAATAACTCTGTAAGTCGATTTTTCACAGGCTGAATATATCATTTATTGGTACTTCAGTGGTTAAGTGTTAAAATCTTTTTCTGGTTCTTTTAATGATGATTATTGCTTATTTGTTCTGCTATTGTTATTATTAATAACAATTAGCTCATTCAACATTTCAATATTTTTATTTTATCTGCTAGATGAACCAACTAGCCCTAGCATTGATCATGATATTTCGCATATCCCCGCTTCTGCTGTCATCTCAGCCTCTACCTCTCAAGCACCCTCTCTAGCAACAGTCCCTCCCAGCCTCACAACTTCAGCTCCTTTAATTCGGCGTCAGCTCTCCCATGACCAGGGTACGTTTCAGTGAGTGGTTGCGTAAATCATCTGTCATTCTCCATTTGCCATTTAGAATACTATACAAACTGATCTTTTCACCATTAAAAGAATCTAGAAACTACTCTCAAATGTTTAAATGTTGAATTTTAATTCCAGAATCGGTTGGACCTCCCAGCCTGGATGCCCAGCCCAGCTCAAAGACAGAAAGATCAAAATCGTATGATGAGGGCCTGGATGATTACAGAGAAGATGCAAAGTTGTATGTTTCAAGCATATTATTTTAAATATTTATTTGTGGGTATTCAGTGTGACTTTGATATATAAGTATTGAGTTTAATGACATCTTTTATATTTTACAACTTTGTGACATTAGAAATGTACATAAATAAAATCAAAGTTGTTACTTGATAATATATTAATTGAATTTTTAAACTAATACTTAAAAATCAGTATACACAAGCATAAAACAAATATATACGTTAAATAATCACTCCCACTCTGGGCCTCCAGCCACTCAGTTCTACTTTTAGATATAACTATGTTACTGTTTTCTGTTGTTTATTTCCAGAGTTATTCTAAGTATAAAACCACATACACAGTTTACATATGCTTATGTGTATATATTCTAATTATTTTCATAAACTAATGATAGATGCTCTGCACTCTGATCTGGGAGATCATTATGTACATATACAGAGGGTGCCAAAAAATTGTACACATTTTAAGAAAGGAAAAAACTGTATTAAAACTACGCTGATGGTAACCACTTGGAGCACCTCTTGAAATTGCAGACGTCAAATGTGACTTGTATTCATCTTTTGTTATCGATAATACTATTACAATTTTAATACAATTTTTTCCTTTTTTAAAATGTGTATACATTTTTTTTGGCACCCTCCGTATTCTCGACTCATTCTTTTTCATGATTATTTAATTTTCCATTGAATAGTTGCACCATAATATATTTAACCAGTGTTCTATATTCTATTAATAGACATTTAGAATGGTCGAATCGTATACTACCACAAACAATATTTCAGTGACTATCATTGTACATAGTTCATTTGGCATATAAGTGAGTGAGTATAGTTGGAAAAAGGATTGTTACATCAAGGGGCATGTGTATGTTTAATTTTAATATCCATTGTCAGTTGCTCGCCACAAAGATTATATCAAAAAATCATGTCCCATCAACAGTATTCAAGTCTCTGTCGCTCCCTCACCGACACAGCATGTTATTCAACTTTTGGTTACTTTGTAAATCTAATGGTATCTTATTGTAGTTTTTTTAGAGGACAGTGTCATTGGCTCTCATACCGCTCTTAACCACTGCGCCACTCGGTCGGCCCTCTTATTGTAGTTTTAATTTGAAAATGTTCTTATTATTCATTGAACATCACTTCATATATATTTAAGAGATATTTATATTTCTTTTTCTGTGAACTACTTTTTCGTATCTCTTGCCCATTTTCCTACTGGTTTTTCTTATTGACTTCTAGCGGCTCTTTATATAAAGGAAACTAGCTCTTTTCTGAAATAAGTGTTGCAAGTATTTTCCCAGTCTGATATTTTTCATTTGGTTTTCTTAACTTTCTATAACCATGCAAAAATTGTAAACACTTATTTTTGCAGTCAAATTTAGGAATTTTTAAAATGGTCTTTGGATTTTTAGTTTGAAAAAGCCTTTCTCTCCTCCAGAATTATAACAGAATTCTTCCATATTTACTTCTCAAATTTGTATGTTATTCTTTTTCTTTTTTTGTATGTATATATTTACAACTTTGCTTCATCTAGCGTTTGCTTTATTTTAAAGAGCCAACTTTATGTTTTCTAGTATCTCGCAGTTGTCACAAAAGCATCCATTGAATATTATAGTTTACAACTGATATTTTATCTTTATTATATACTATATTGTTATATGTATTTAGCTTTATTTTCAGATTCTATTCAGTTTATTTATCTGTTTATTCATGTGCACCAGATTCTGTTAATTATGATGGTTTTATACTGCTTTTCTTACATGATTCTTATAGTCTCATTACTTTATGTCTGTTCTTTTGTTTATTTTTCTATCTGAGCTTTAAAATCAATTTTCTAGTTCTTAAATTCCTATGGATGTTTTCATTGACACAATGTTTAATTTAGAGAATATGGACATCTTTATGATATTGAACCGTCTGTCAAAGAACAATCTCTTTTTTATTAGGGTATTTTTGTATAGATTTCTCTGAGGCTTCCATTTGATGATTATCTGTATTCCAATGTAATTAGATCTTCCTAGACCAGCTGTTTGAGGGGAGTTTGTGTGAGGTGTGGCCAGGGCGGAGGTCCAGGCTAGCAGGAATTTTTCTAATGGGCCAGGGATGGATTTGTGAGCTCTTTTAACATTTACTTCTCCCTCACTGAGATATAAGTAATTGCCATATATCAGAGTCTACTTCACCCTACACACTGCTTCCTGCAGAGGTGGCAGGACTGTATGTTTTCTCCTTTGTTCTCACCTCCCCTAATGTCCATGGTGATTGATAAACAAGGCCCCTGTCACCAGCAAAAGCACCCTGTTTCCCATTGTTCCAAACCAGGGAAGGTGGGTTTGATCTCTCAGAGAACAGTGCACTCTAGTTTTGGTAGAGGTGCCACCAGTGGGGTCCCCTATCTCTTCCTGTATCTGTTTTTTCCTTCACTGCATTTAACCACATTTCTTCATATATTGTAGTTCAGAGTTGTAAATGTCTCCTGATATTGTTGGAGATTTAATTTGTATGTTTGTTTATGGTTTCCTTGTAGTTTGAGGTAGTTTCTGAGAGGAGAGGACAATGCCATCTTTGGTCACATCTTAAAATCTCAAGCTCCTTAAATGGATTTGATATTAAAAAAACAACAACAAGGGCCAGCCGAGTGGCTCAGTTGGTTAAAAGCTCCCTCAAGAGTGTGAGCTGAGCTCTGAGCAACAGCAGTTCGATGCCCAGTCCGAGCTGAGCTGCCACTAAGCTGCCTTCAGGTGGCAGGATGACTCAGCTTAAAACAACAACAACAACAACAACAAACATGACTTTATTCCCCAAAGTTAAATAATTTTGAATAACTGATGTGAACCTATCTGGTGAAGCCCTAAGCCTTTTTAGTGCCAACTGTTGTTCTTACTGAAATGATCCAGAAAGTGGTTGGAGGGGCAGAGTGGTCTGCCATGACTAGCCATGACTCTTCTATTTACCCTTCAGTGTGTCTGCAAGTTGAATGCGTATTGATGGCAACTACTTATCAATCATTATTAACACTGTGAAAATCCTCAATAGATCATTTCAACTATGGTTACTTAATAATAGAAAGCCCAATGTTTAGCCTGAGTTGAATAGCCTTTCCTTGATCTTTAAAAGTAAAAAAGATAAGAAAATTGCACACTTTATGCAGAAAGTTTTAATGTACCAGATCAGCTAAGAAAGCTCCTATCATTGAGTTAAAAGTTAAAGTACTTATAAAATAACCTATTTTTCTCACTTGCATTGAACAGTAAATATTTAACATGTAATGATGAAATGTCAGCTCATTAACGAAAGGTTAGTTGTAATATTCAGATTATTCTAACATCTTTTGAGGTATTCTATGCACCACTAAAAATATTTCTGCGCTTCTTTTCCAACAGGTCCTTTAAGCACTTACCTAGCCTGAAGGGAATCAAGGTTGGTGTTCAATATTTTTAAAATATCAGCAAATGATAAATGTTTCTATTTACCTTAGTTTACTTTAGCTCTTCATAGAGAATGATTTCTTTTATCCACTAGAGACATTTCATAAGTGTCATAATCTTTTATTCTGTAAGTTTCAAGTACATTTGGAAAATGTTATACATAAAGTGTTCTTTTCTAATTTCTAAACATATTCATTGAGTATATAATATTGTACACACATTATGCTGGTTTTTTTCACTTTATTAGTTTATGGCCAAAAATTGAACTGCCCAGCAATCCTTCTGTATTTTATTGTATGTTTGTTTTTCTATCCTCAAAATTATTTTTTTTCCTTCCCTCTGCCCTCCCTCCTATAGCTTATCTCATCCTTTGTTGTCTACCTTTCCATAATACTTCATTGGAAAAATAAAAAGCTGTTAGCCAGAAATTTCCTTACTTTACCTTCTCCCGAAATATTAGATATCTTCATTTATACCCACACTTTCTGCCTTCCTTACTCTTATCTTAAATATCTTTGTACTTGGAAAACATTATCCTATTAAAAACTAACACCCACATTTCTTTGGATTCAGTTATTTCTCACTTTCTCAGGACCCGTCTCTTCTGCAAAATCACTTTTTCTAGTGGCTCACTCATTCACCATCATATATAAGAACATTCTATTGTACAAGCATGTTCTAAAAACCTTCCTTGAATCCGTATTTCCCCTATTATTACTCCTAATTTCCAGTTTTCACAGCAAAACTCCCTGAACAAAAAAGATCCCCAGTTTCCACTTGCTCATATCACCTGTCTCTCAACCCGCACACATCAGGGTAACCTTGCTTCTGCCAAGGTTACTGGTGACATTCAGGCTCCCAAACTAGTGGTTACTTAAGAGTTTTAACTTATTTGACCTTCCAGTAGTATCCAACACAATTTCCCACTTCTTTACTGAAACATTGTCTTCTCCTGGTTTCTCTGCCTAATATGTAAAATGATGGACTGTCCAGAGCTGGTTCTGACCCGTTTTCTCTCTATCTAATCTGATTTCCTTGATGATCTTACACTGAGTTCTCCCGAAGTTTACATTGCTTAGCTTTGACCTCTTTCCCAAACTGCCGCTCATGTACACTACTGCCTGTATGATGTTTGGATGTTTCATAAGCAATACAAGGTTTACATGCCAAAAAGGCCTCAGTCACCTCCAAACCTGTTTATCCCTCAGTTTTTTTCCTCTCACTAAGTCTACTTCTATTCACCCAGTTGTTCAAGCCGTAAATCTAGGAATTAGCCTTGTTTCTTCTTTATCACCCTCCCCCACATCAAGCCCTGTCACCCCTACTTCCTAAATCTTTACATTCCTCCCTGAATTCACTTATGCTACCTTAGTCCAAGCTGTGATCCTCCCTCATCTGGATCCCTCCAGTAACACCTCCTTTCCTGGTTGTCCCTTTAAAATCCATTTTCCATGTGGCAAGCAGAGTGCCTTTTGACCTGAGGAATTAGATAGTGTCACTCCTTGTTTCATCATTTAATGTCTTCCATTATACTTCCTACATGGCGTAAACAACCCATAATTAGCAGTTTCTCTTACTCAAATTGAATAGCTAATGTTTAAAATGCAAATGATTAATATACATTCATTAGCTATATTTTCTCCCTGAACTTTTCTTCCCCTGGCCTTTCATGGTTGGCTCTTTTTAAAATTTTTCCTCATATTTAAACTTGCATGTTCCATTTTCAGAGAGATCCTGCCTCAGCACCACCAATTTATATAATAGCTACAGCTCAGCAATTCATTATTGCCATCTCCCTGTTTTCATTCTTGAAATTACACTAATCACAATCTTATTTCCTTATTTTTTATTTTTTATTCTTTTTTTGTCTTTTTGCACTAAAATACTACCTCTTAAGAGCAGGAAAATTATACTATTTTTATTATTTTTTTAATGATTAAAAATTCCTTCAGATGACTATTAAAAAAATGATGTTGGTTAGTTCACATATTTTTTAACAAGGCTAGAAATTTTTCTAATGTAATTGATAAAGTTAGGATCTTTTTCAAAAATAGCCCTTCACTTGGAACATTAAATAAAAAATGTTTTCAGTAAAGCAATTTCAACGTGCAAATATTTATAAAGGAAAAAGCTGACATTTTCCTATGTTTTCTTGGCCTTTTTTGTAGATCACAGATAGTCAAAAGTCATCAGAAGACTCTGGATCTAGAAAAGGTTCTTCCTCAGAGGTTTTCAGCGATGCTGCCAAGGAGGGGTGGCTCCATTTCCGACCACTTGTCACTGATAAGGGCAAGGTAGTATGTTTTCTAAGCTACTGTCAGCGAATGAAATGCAGGCCTTAAAAAAATAAAGCATAAAGTCTATATACATAAAATGGCAAAAGATTGAGAATAAAGAGTGGAAAACCTCTTTGATATATATATACCTTTTTCTACATAAATGAAGTTCTTTTTTAAAAAAATTCTAATCACTGATTTAATTTTATATATTTTTCCTTATGCGTATCAACTATATATGGAATATATTGTCTTATATTTTGGTAATGTAAATGAGAAATTGAAGTATTTAAGAAGAAACTCTGCTTTTATTATTAAGTAGCTTATTAGCCATAGATTAACACAGAGTAGTCCTTTAGGGAGTGGCACTTCTCCATATTAATAATTTAAAAATTTTTATTTAACTTTTCCCAGTTTACTCTTCCAAATTGCCTTTATAATTTCTGTTTCACTTTATTTTATAAATATTGATTTATATAGATGAATGTCACAATATCAATATATGCTTCATTAATTGAGTCCAATACAATGAAAACTTTACCATTAAATTTCCTACAATATTTTACGTGATTACTTAGAAGAAAAAAATTTTTTTTTCTAATTAAAAGTTTACAATCGTTAGTAAAGTTACATAGGCTTCAAGTGTACAATTTTGTAATCGTCACCTATGTATCACATTGTGTGTTGACCAGCCAGAATCAGTTCTCCTCCCAGCACCATATAGTTGATCTCTTTTACCCTCATTTACCTGTCAAAGAGTTTAAAATTTTTAAGAAAACTCATCTTGTATGTGGCCATTGTTGCTTGACCATGTAAAGTCGATCAGTTTTGTTAACGTAATTCATTACTTGTACAGGTTGTTTGGGGATCTCCTTATGCAGTGTTTGTTATTTGCATGACCTATGACTTGTCTTAAGCCTGACTTACTTACACTCAAAAGATTTTTCTGGCTGACTTTCTTTTTTTTTTCTATTCCTGTAGCATTTTTTAACATATATTTTGCTATACCTGTTTTATCTTAATTACTTTGTTTATTTTATTTCCCCAGCCAAATTAAAGATTTCACTATTTTTGATTTTTGGTATGAATACATTGCCTAACCTGGTTTACGCTCCACAGTTTTTGTCCTTCCTCTCCTAATGAGTATACAGTGATGGAAATCAGACACCTGCTACATTTCATATACATTTATGCATGTTAACAGCGTTGCTTAATTAATGTGTTTACTCTGTCACTGAGACATAGCCAAGTATTAAGTATTCCTGAACTGTTTCTTGTTCTCTAGCGAGTTGGTGGAAGCATTCGGCCATGGAAGCAGATGTATGTTGTACTTCGGGGCCATTCACTTTATCTGTACAAAGATAAAAGAGAACAGATGACTCCATCTGAAGAAGAACAACCCATCAGTGTTAATGCTTGCCTAATAGACATCTCATACAGTGAGACCAAGAGGAAAAATGTGTTCCGGCTTACCACATCAGACTGTGAATGCCTCTTTCAGGCGGAAGACAGAGACGATATGTTAGCGTGGATCAAGACCATCCAGGAGAGTAGCAATCTCAATGAGGAGGTGTGTGTTCAAAATGATGCTGATAGAATTGGACAGGTTCACAACAATTTTCTCCTTATTTTTTGTGTTCTTTCAGAAGACTGAAAGAATTTAATGTTATTGAAAAAAATTAGAATATGTTATTTTCACTTAAAAATAGTTGATTAAAAGGAAAGCTCGGGCCAGCCGAGTGGCGCGGTGGTTAAGAGCTGGTTTGGGAAGCCAGCGGCCCCGGTTTGGGTCCCACATATGAGGGCCAGTGACACTGCCCTCAAAAAAAAAAGGAAAGCTCAACTGTACCTATTTTATATTATTTTTATTTATTGGAAAATCACCATTACTGAACTGGAAAAGTACTTTGCATACCGTTTTGGAAGCAATGAATCACAGGTCAGGAGAATTAGGTTCCTAGTCTGGGTCATTATCTTTATGACTAAGTAATTCCAGGCCCATCTCCTTATTTCAAAAAGAGGACTGTTATATGGCTTAAGTTATAGTGAAAATGCTAATCAAAACAAATTACCATGTAAATGCAAAGACATACTGATATGATGATTTTTGTCAATGGAATTATGGCAGTAAGAATATTATATAACTTACTGTAATACAATAAGTGGTTTCTAAGAAAACTTGCATTATGAGAAATCATATTATAAGCCTGTTTTTCTTTTTAATAGGGAATAATATTTAGGGACTTAAGAGAGTTTCGGGTTCACAACCATCAAGACAGTTTTACAGTAGGAATTTCAGAAGTAAAGGTAGTTTTTTAAGTATACCTAGCTATAAATTTTAGGGCACAAATTCAGCAATGATTAAGTCTAGCTTTTACCCAAGAGTACCTTTTTTCATGTCATTGACACAGCTTTTCTTATACATTGTTCTCACTTTTTGTGCCCATTGTTATGACAAAAAAAAGCTCGACTTCCTTTTTTCTTTGTTTTCCTGCAGTATGCACGAATACCTATATTAACTAAGGTTATGCAGACTGTCTTTTCTAATTTAGTTATTTCCATTATATCCAATTCAAATTATGAAAACTTATGTAATAGGAAAAATGCCTGTGCTTTTTTTCTCTGGTAGTTTGTACCCTACCTTGTTTGTGGTTAAAAATTAACACCAGGTCTTATCAATACCACATTTGTTTTACAACTACCACTGTAAAGAGAGCATCAGACCTGAATCTTTGCAAAAAAATGGGGAAGAAGAATTGAATGTAGATTGCAGATTTAAGGAATAGTTCTGGAGAATTCCTGTTTAAGAAGCGCCTGCTGTGTGTTATGCATTCTATTCAGCTGTAGAATGCTTGTTAAAATTCCTTCAGATGATTTCATCCGTGAAACACAGGACTGTTTTAAGGATTGAATGAGATAGTATGTGTGAAGGATGCAGCATACTGCCTGGTAGATAATAAACATTTACTTAATGTCAGCCATTATCATCTAATATAAAGACAGGTATTTTTTCCTGTTTTATACATAAGAAAGTAATAATTTACTGAGCATGTAACATATGGCAGACACTGTTTTAAGCATTTTACATGAATTAATCTCAACATCCATATGACTGTGTCCTTCTATCATCACTATTTTACAAATGAGGAAACTGTGGCTAAGAGAGGTTAAGTAATTTACCTAAGGTCACATAGCCGATAAGTGTCAGGGCAAGAATTTAAATCAGGCAATCTTATTCTAGATCTTAACCATATGATCTCTCTGAAGAGTTTATTTGCATTCATGATTGTGACTCCAAAATCTGTATTTTTTGTAAATTGTATTGTTCATTATAATAAAAATGAAACAAGTGAAAAAAATTTTTGAAGACACTTGTCAATGTATAATTGGAATCAATAGAAAAGAATTATCAGTTCATGATCAGCTCTGAGTTTACCATGTCGCATATTACAAAAATTAACCGGTTGAGGTTAAAAAAACCCAAAAACACAACTATTTTGAGTTTTTCTCTTCTGATAACCTGTCACTTCTGACACTGATTGACCCTTAATCTCACTATTTTTACAAGTTAATTATTTACAAATTCTGGCAATATTTTTTTTCACCTTTTATCCAACTATATTATTTTGAAATGCTGATCATTCTTTCTGGTATTAGAGAAAAAACTGGCTATCTACTTCTCAATCATTAATTAAAATGACAAGTCAATAAGTTTGAACACTTGCTGCTCACAGGTACTATGCTACGTGTTGTAGGGGTACTGAAAATAAATAGAACACTCAGCAGTGAGGGAGGCACTTAGAATATTTGTCACACAGTGGTGGTGGGAGGTGATGTTGAACTGTGATTTAAAACAGCTCCACTGAGAGTACAGAGTCTATATTGAATGAGCAAAGTAGGACAATAGAGAGCCTCGAAACAACTAAGGATACCTATTTTGCTTAGAATTGACTTTCCGATTTTACCTTCTGTTTATTCTCTAGGACACTGGAGTTACTAACAGGGATCTAATTAGTCGAAGAATAAAAGAGTATAACAGTCTGATGAGGTGAGATTCCCACCATGTCTATAAGTTCATTTGGATGTAAAATGTGTAATTGTTAAGAAATGTTCATTTCTTTCAGCAGCAAAGCAGAACAGTTGCCAAAAACGCCTCGCCAGAGTCTCAGCATCCGGCAGACTTTGCTTGGTGCTAAATCAGAGCCAAAGACGCAAAGTCCACATTCTCCCAAGGAAGAGTCAGAAAGGAGACTTCTCAGTAAAGGTACTGATGTGGCGTTCTCAGATAAATTTAACAAATAAAATGATTTAACATTGAAATTTGAGAGGTATTTTCACATTTTTGTGTACCATTTTTGCCAACATCAGCCCACTGTGAGCTAGCTCAAAGACCACTGTGGGCCTGGTGTAGGCCAGTGGGGCCTTCTCTTTTAAGGTGGGGTCCAAGACACAAAGTGAAGGAGAATACAAAGCATACACCTACACTGAAGACACTATAAGCTAGATTCATGTAGAGGATCCAGGTGTTGTCATTTGGAGATAAATTGTTTCCTGTTTTGCAAAAATCTCACTATAGAAACCTCACTTGTCACATTGATTCTATTTTCTTGACTGTTTTAAAGAAAATCATGGTACAGATTGTAAAAGGGTAAAGAAACATAATTGATACCCATTAAATTATATGGAAGGTGAAAAGGAGTGCTATTTTAGGAAGAGAAAGTAATACAGTATTTTTGATAAATATAATTATTTATAGACAGCACACTGATTTATAAAAATTGTTGATAAAGGATTTGTTCAAGTCATGATTTAAACTCTCTTGTTTCCATTTTCTTTCTTCTATTGTTTTATTCTGAATAACATCAAAAGATGATACCAGTCCCCCAAAAGACAAAGGCACATGGAGAAAAGGCATCCCAAGTATTATGAGAAAGACATTTGAGAAAAAGCCGGCTGCCACAGGAACATTCGGGGTCAGACTGGATGACTGCCCGCCAGCTCATACGAATCGGGTAGGAGACACCAGCCAGCCCGGTTTCCTGGTCATTAATTCAGTTGTATCATAATAGGACCTGCTTATGCAGCCATTCAGATTGTAGAGTATCTCGATTTATTGAGCGTTTTCCTTTTGACCTTAGTTTCCCTAAGCATTTCTGACCTGTAAGGGTGTGTTAATAATTTTATCTATAAGGCTTTTTTCCTAATCTGTTGACTCTGAAATAGAATAAATATTCAGCCATTAGGTATGTATCTAAAATGGCCAGGAAGAATTTATTTTCAAATCATGTGTGTTTCTGCTTTTAGCGTTTTAAAAGAAGGATGAAAACAAGGACCTAATTAAGAAAATATAATAAATGTGTATGTGTGAATGTGAATGTGTGTATGTGTGTGCGTGTGTGTGTGTGTGTGTGTGTGTGTGTGTAACACCCATGTTAGGATTCATATCATGAGCTGATTGGTGTTATTCTTGCCCCCTATTCTTGTTTTTATTTTATTCTGCTTTACTCAATTGAACTGTTCTCACATTCTCCTTCCTTGCTTGCTCTTGTTTCATCTTTAGACTGACTGTTATCTCCCCGTGGACCCTTCCCTTTCTGCCTTGACCTGTTTTTCTCTTCCCACTGTCTCAAATATCTCTTGCTGGTTTTATCGGTTCTCAGTTCTGCAGTGTCTATATTCTTTATTTTCTCTATATCAAATGACAGCAATTTATATATTTCCTTTTGGATGAAAAGGGCCTTTTAGCTATGGTATACATCTACTTAGTATAAACATCAGCGCTGTATTAAATAAAATGTTTATTTCTTGTTTTGCAGTATATTCCATTAATAGTTGACATATGTTGCAAATTAGTTGAAGAAAGAGGTCTTGAATATACAGGTATTTATAGAGTTCCTGGAAATAATGCCGCCATCTCAAGTATGCAAGAAGAACTGAACAAGGGAATGGCTGATATTGATATACAAGATGATGTAAGTTATTTATTTCTATTTGGATAACTAATCTGTTGTGTTTTTTGCTTGGTGGTATTAACTACAAAACTACTGTATTCCTATTTTGCACACCTAGAAATGGCGAGATTTGAATGTGATAAGCAGTTTACTAAAATCCTTCTTCAGAAAACTCCCTGAACCTCTCTTCACAAATGGTGAGTTAACCCCCACAAAAGACACCAGATGAAACAGTTTAAAATTACATTGTTGGGAAACCATAGAATATGCAATTGAACCAGGAGAAAATATTTTTGTCAAAGGAAACAGGAAATTTTGTTAGTTCTTATTTATATATGAGGCATAATTATGTGCCATTTTTTTTGTCATTTGGATTTTTTTCCTCCTGGTACATATTAATGAAATACAGAGTTTATTAAAAATTGTGTAGGCTCAGTAAAATATGTATTATCCAGTTCATCTACTTTTGCAGTCAAGTTAAAAATACATTATTATTGTTCTCAGTCAAAAGTCTTCAGACCTAAGTAGAGAAACATTTTTTTCAGTAAAGCCAAATATTTGACTTATATAAGACACTGTACTAGATGTTGGGGGTTGGGAGAAGAATCAGCAGAGTGTATAAATATAGGATGGTACCCTTAGAGAACTCACAATTTACGGAATTTTATTTGGTGATAAGGCTTGGAGAATCATTAAAAACTAGAGCAATTTAGAGACTTACATGTCAAAGGCTATTTGGGGTCTTACCTATATTTTTTTTTCTTGTGATTTGAAATTGAACCTTAAAAGAAAACTAGATTCCAACTCACCTAAGCAATTTTAGCTGAATTTGTTTTATTGTTCTTATTGTTGTCAGATAAATATGCTGACTTTATTGAAGCCAATCGTAAAGAAGATCCTTTAGATCGTCTGAAAACGTTAAAAAGACTAGTACGTATTATTTTATATTTTTGGAAATACGCCTAAGATTCAGCATCTAAATCCATCATGAAAATAATATGTTTCAGATTCACGATTTGCCCGAACATCATTATGAAACACTGAAGTTCCTTTCAGCTCATCTGAAGACAGTGGCAGAAAATTCAGAAAAAAATAAGGTATGTGAAATGAATACCAAAAAGCATTTCCAGCGACTTTAGTTGAAAAGATACAGTTGGGTTAGAATTCAGCCAAAGCTCAACCGTACATCATGTTCGTTGATCAGCTCCTCTAACGATTGCTCTTTCAAGCAAAGGATCCCAAAATATCAATGTCACCGTTTTTAGAAGACATTTCCTTTTACATATATCCAGCAAGAAAAATGAAAAGGCCAGAAATTTTGACTTCTTTTATTTTTCAACTTCTTTTATTTTTATTTTCAACATTTTGAATACTCAATATATGCACAACAGTCAAAAATGTACCAAATGGTATACAGTGAAAAATAACAATGTCTTGTTTTGTTTTGAGCAGAGAAGACCTTTTTTTTTTTTTTTTGAGGGCAGTGTCACTGGCCCTCACATGTGGGACCGAACCGGGGCCGCTGGCTTCCCAAGCCAGCACTTAACCGCCGCGCCACTCGGCCGGCCCAGGACCTTTTTTGTTTGTTTTAACACCATCACATTACTTTTATCAAACACACCAAAATTTCTTATTCCTTAATATTTTCCAATGCTCAGTTCATGTCAGTTTTTCCTGACTTTATAGTTGTTTGTTTAAATAAGTATCCAAAGAAGGCCCACATGTTGTAGTCTTAACTGTTCCTGATTTTCATCAGTCATTGGTGATTGTTGCCTAAATCCATTATGCCATTAGAGGTTGCACATGATGATTTTCTGACTCTCAGACATTACTTCTTAAAAATATTTAGAGTCATTTTGGTTCCTGGAGAAGAAATTAAAAAACAATACCTCAAGCTCAGGAATACTGCTGTCACCCCTTTTTCCCAGGGTGATGCCTGCTGGAGGTAGAGAAAAATGCATTCATTCAGGTCAGTTTAGTGGCTGTGCGTGTAAGGCTGGATTATGAGAACGGTGTCAACCCCTGTTCCCTGCTAATTGAGAAAATTACAAAGATTATAGGCTGTGTTATAATTTCCTTCAGATGCTCACTTTCCTCAATTGTGAAAGGGGTGTGTGTGTGGGGGGGCGGCAGGGGCAGAGAGAGAAAGAGAAGCAAAACATGTATCAATTGATTATACTATGTTCAGTTCATGCAGTAGGAGCCAAAAAGTTCCTAATATAATTAAAGCTGAAATATTTTCTAATTATTTCAGCATTTCTCAAAATATTCATTAGTTTTGCTGGATCTTAGTAGGAGTTACTGGGAAAATAGTTTGATGATCTAATTAGCTTAGAAAGCACTGAATTTAATAAAATTTGACAGATTTCTTTACTGCAGAAATATTTTAGAACCTTTAATCTGTTGGGTTGTTGGAAAAGTCATGATACATTTTTGCAATGAAAAACATAGAAAAAAACACATCATGACTTTTCCGACAACCCAATATTACTTAACACTGTGAGTCTTGAATAGGGGCTGAGGCATTTTATTGCCCAACTTATTTGACTACACTTCATGGAGCATCTTTCAAAAAAATACAGAATTTGTTTTAAGTAATTAATGAATAAATAAACTGTGGACTCTTACGTTACCAGTTTTATAGAGGAGCCAGTTAAACCATATACTCACATAGTAAATATTTCTATATATAAAATAATAATGCATGTTATCATTAGTCTAAAAACTTAAATGAAATCAGAGACTAGAATCTCGTAAAAATTTTACATAAGACCTTCGAGATGCTGGACTTCTATTTTTTCAACTACTTTTAACAGAACAGAGAATGCGATGACTACACCTTCTAGAGGGAAAATGAGAAATATGTCTTTTGTGCCCAGTTTAAGTAAACCCTTCCTGCAGTCATATTCTCTTTCCACTAAGCCAGCTTTCTATGAAAATACTGACTTCATTCACACATTTCTCCTTATTTCTCTGCAGTCAGTATGGTGTAATAATGTATGTGTTATGGTAGCTAACATAGTGGATGCATAACAGTTGCTTCAGGATTGGAGATCTATGGGTTTGCCACTTTGTGCCATATCCGAAAGGTGTGTGTGCATGTGCATGCCTCCCACAAAATGGTAGTTTGGCCTTTTGAGTCCTGTGGTCATTTTTAGCCCCCTGGTGTATTTTCAGGGTTGGTTAAAGTTATTTAATATTTTATTCAAATCCTAAATTCAAAATATTACACCAGACACTATATGATATAAAAAAAGGAAAACAAAAGATCCACACCTTTGATAACTGTATAATCAAACAAAGAATACAGATATCATGGGAATGAATATAAGCATGTGACACTGAGGCATTCATATTTGCACGGGATAAGCGAAGAGCTTTTGATGTTTCGACTGAAGTAAAAATTGGTCAAAAGGAATATTTCCAGACATTAGGTTTTTACGTATTAGGGATTTTCGTATACTAGTGGGGCAAATTTGGAAAATTTTATGTATATTTAAGCACTTTTCCCATTTTTTAATTTTTGACAGGAGAAGGTTTCTCTTGTTGGTTTGTGTGTGTGTGTGAGTTTTTCCCTTTGATTTTAATATTTTTGTCAGTTAATCCAACTCTGGTAATACTAGTTTTGAATCAAAATCAATTGCTTTTGATCAAAGACTTCTTGGAAAAAATGATTGTCAATTTAGCATTGTACATTGTCATTAAAAAAGGGAAAAGAAATTCTGTGTAGATTACTTTTTGGAAATCCTAACCAGGAAGCATTTTTTCACATGCATCAGTCAACCACTATTTGAATAAAGTTCATCAAAAGAACCTTTCAGAAATAAATTGCCAAACATGCAATGAAAATTTCAGCCTACATTCTTAAGAAAAGTTCTGATATTTTCCAATATCCTCCTTTGTTTCAGATGGAACCAAGAAACCTAGCAATAGTGTTTGGCCCAACTCTTGTGAGAACATCTGAAGATAATATGACCCACATGGTCACCCACATGCCAGACCAGTACAAGATCGTAGAGACACTTATCCAGCACGTAAGTCCAGGCTTCACCTTGTCAAGAAAGTTCTTTTTCTTGAGCAGCTGATATTTGATAGGACAGAATGTGGTTGTAATTTTTTTTCTAAGAAAATTATCTTTTTCTCAATACTGTCCTCCAAAATATAAATATATATAAGAGGTTATTTAAAGTCTCTTTTCACCTTTTTTATTTTAAATTTTAGCATGACTGGTTTTTCACAGAAGAAGGTGCTGAAGAACCTCTTGTAAGTATTGTCCGTCAGCACTCGTACTCTTATTTTCATTTGGGACGTGAGATCCTGATGCTACAACAATATCAACTTCCTGCTTTGTATGCGCTTGTCCGCTTTGCACCCTGGAAGCAGGTCTATAGTGCCTCGGTTTCTGATCTAATGAAAATACAAGTATGCTGGTCATTTTGTAGTTAATTACATGTAAACAAGGTAAAAAATGAAGCCCATGCGCTCCACTCAGTAATGCGCTTTTTACTAAATGTTGTTGGAATTTTAAAGAAGGTATCTTTGAAGAGATGATGAAGAGATCTTTGTTTATTAACCATAGACAACAGTGCAGGAAGAAAACACAGTGGATTCCCAGCCAGTGCCAAACATAGATCACTTACTCACCAACATCGGGAGGACAGGCGCATCTCCTGGAGACGTATCAGGTAACTCCAGCCTGGGCAGTACCCATCTCTAGGCTAAAAGCTAAATTCGTAAGAACAGGAAAAAGCAAATAAATCATAAGTAAAAATTCACTATGATTTTTTTCCTTCTTTTTTTCTTTCTACTAATAAAAAAGTTAATCTTCCTTTTCTGATTGATCTTAATATCTTCCAGTGATGATAATGCCATGGACAGTGCATGGAGTTATAATGCTTGTCAGAATGGAAATATGAGGGAAATGAGCATGCAAACCACTGTTTTGTTCTTTTTTCTTTTTTCTTTTTTTTTTTAATTCACAGTTTCCATGTAATAGTCATCACAAGGTAAAACAGATATATGCTACTGAATATGTGGTTGCTGTGATGGCAGAAAGAATGATCTAGACTGTATAAGTAGTTCTTATTCGTGAGCTAGATGTTCTGTTTAAACGCGGCAAGTAAACTATGTTGAACTGCTTGATGGGCACCGTTTTCCTAAATACAGTATATTATTTGTCACTATAGATGTCACAGTAAAAGTCAATCTCTTTGACATTTTCTTCTCTTTCCTCTTGCCACCCTAATGTTCGGTTAAGTTTTAGTTCTTATAGGCTCTTTGAATGAAAATGTTCTCCTGCCAAACTGTTGCACTAATCCAGCATGCTGTTTTACACAATGTTCTCCCTTTGTCTCTAGTTCTTGTTCTAGTCCTAAAGGGTTTTTTCAGCACTTACTGACACAGGCAAATCTATACTGATGTTGCACAGGCGAAGTGGGAGGAGTCTATCACACGGTAATGTCGCTAGTGGATTCTGTGGTGTCCCTGATGGACAGCTGGAACTGTAGGAAGAAGGAGGACTGTTGCCCACACTGTAGCTGCCTGGTCTGCAGGAGCCCCCGATTCTTGTAAATGCAAACGTGGTTGATCTGTGGTGTAAATTTTCTCGTAAGATTATTGTCAACAGATCAATACTACTTTCTTAAAAGTTTTTCTGCTGTTTCTTGTTATTTCTGAAGCAGACCGTGAGGAGAAATAGCATGGTACGGTCTACCAGTTCTTAAAGTCATAAAGCATTTAGCCATGTGTTGAAAAGGGGCGTGGCACGGGGCTCAGCTCATTCATTTTGAACATCAATTTCCCTCAAGTTGAGAGAGAAAATTCAAAATTGGGATGATCTGGAAGAGTGCTAGCCCCTTCCTACCCTCTTTGTAATTGTATAATCTGAGTTTTTGCCAGACAGTAAAATGATAGTCTCCATTTTTCCATTTCCATAATAGCATTTGTTAATAGAGAATTACAAAACTGGCCGCAGTTTACCCAAACTAGTCAAAAGGATCCCTGACTGCACAGATATGAAAATGGGGTCTGAAGCCCAAAGATCAGCATTATTTAATATAAAACCAGCATGACCTGGAAACAGGGTTATCCTAATGCATCCATACGCATACAGTATATGCTTATAAAATTTAAGTTTGACAGTCTGACAAAAATCAACATCAATACACCAAGTGTCTCAATTTGTAGCTAAGGCAGCCAACAGTTTTAAAAGTTCTACATTGTGTATCAGTTGCAGATACAGGATGTGGTACATAGCATAATTTTTAAAAAGGTCTTCAAGCTTTTTATTACTAGATTTAATATTTAGAAAATTTAATGAACACTAGTATTTCTGTTTTGTTTAGTACAGGGCTCCTTTGCCATTCCTATCATTGAGCTGATTCTGCCTACAATTCACAGCATCCTTTCATGGCGGTGGCTTTCTGTGGTGCAGCTTGCATCTTTGTGAGCTCTGACTATCCACTGTGTTCTATTGTTTTGTTTGAGTTTTGCTTTCCCATTTTGTTTCGTGCCTGTCTTTTCCATAAGTTTTGCAATGTTTGTTGAAAGGGGTAAAAATTGACTAATACTGACCATGTTTTATTTAACTTTTCACAGATTCAGCTACTAGTGACTCAACAAAATCTAAGGTAAATTGTTTCTTACAATTCTGAAATATTTTAAGGAAGAAATTGCTTTTTGGCTGATTATTATTATGATTAGCATACAAATGAATTCTTTTACATTAAAATACAATGATCTTTCATTGACCTTAAGTTATTTGAATGTTCTGATTTTGTTGTTACCTTGAGATAACCGAACATTACCAACCTGATTTACGTAAGGCCAGTCCCTGAAGTCCAGCTGGGCTGAACTAATGGAAGACCAAAGTCTTCTAAAGGGAAAAATTAATTCTTAAACTAGAATATGGTAGAGGAATACTGGATTGTGAATTGGAATGTTGCGTTTCTCTCAGCATAGTTTAGCATAATACAGAGTAGGCTTTCTTGCCTCATTCCTTAATGTGAAAAATTTCTAACATACCCAAAAGTAGAGAGAATAGTATAATGAGCCTCCATGCCCCCATTTTCCATTCTCAACAATTAACACATGGCCAAGCTTGTTTCATCTGCATTCCACCCACTTTCCTTCTCCTGGGACTATTTTGAGGCAAATCACAAACATCCCATCATTATATCTGTAAATATTTCAGTAGTAACAGACTTGTTATTATTATATATTTTTATAGGAAATATATATTATTTCAGGAAAATTACTAGTTTTGTTTTTATAATCAGTAACTTTTAGCATAATTTGTGTTCCATTGACAACACCATCAAATTACACAATTTGTTGAATAGTTTTTAGAAAGTTCTTATAGTTCCTAGAAAGTTTTTTATTGATTCAATTTGTCCAAACTTTGTTCTGCTGAGACAGTAGCAACTAGAATCGTCAATAAATTTCTTAAAACATGTTTTATTTGGAAATGAGACATGAATTTTACATGTCATGTTTAAATGTCATAATGGGACTATATAAGATTAAATTATAATTCTTAAAGAAAATGTTACAAAACATTTTACTCATATCCTCATATCATATCATTCACTATCAGTTACATGATTTTCACCTTTTTTTTTGCCCTTTTTATTTGGATAATTTTAAACCTATGCTACTATTAGAGAATAATAGTTACCACCCAAAGCTTTTACCCTAGATTCCTCAATTGGTAAACTTGATATATATAATTTTTTTTTCTGAATCATTTGAGAGTTACTTTTAGACATGGTAACACTTTATCCCTAGATACATCAGCACGTGTCTTCTAAGAATAAGGGCATTCTATAGAATCACAGTATAATTAGCATACATAGTTAACGTGAGTATAATATATTATTATCTCTAATGTACGATTTTTACACAAATTTCCCAAATTGTCCCAATAATGTTCTGTGTTTTTTATTTTCTATACAGGATACAATCAAGGATCACTCCTTGCATTTAGTTGTCATGACTTGTTAGATTTCTTTAATCTAGAATAGTTTCCCATCTTTTTTTTTTTTTCCAGAAGATAAGATTTTAGAGTTCAATTTCTGACCTGTTTGAAAGTTCTCCCCCTCCCTCTTTCTAGATGCATATTTCTTTTTGTTTTTTTTTCATTTGATCCTGGTTTTTACAACTCTTTTTTTTATTCTTTTATTGTGAAATAAACAATTTTTTTTAATTAGCTTCAGGTGAACAACACAGTGCAATGGTACGATTTCATTCTTCTTTATAGCAGAGTAATACTCCATTGTATCAATGTACCACAGTTTCTTAATCCAATTAGATGCATATTTCTTAACCTGTTTGTTACAGCCATCTCTTCATCTTAATTATGGTGGTGTTTATGCCATGCCTGTAATATAATGGATATCCAAATGGTATAACTCTTTGTAACAGTTTCTCAATTGTAAAATAATCAGTCATTTGCCCCAACACATATGATCACAGAATCATAGAATTTTAGAGAGAATCCTAAGGTATCTTAATGATAATGTAATTTCATCTCACTTAATGAAATTGAGATATTTAAAAGTGAATCACTTGCTCAGTGCCATACACAGCAACCTACAGGAAGGAAGGAATACTTGGAAGAAACAGCGTCAGGCCTCCAAATTCAGAGCCCTGTCACAATCATTTACCTGTACAGAATGTGTTTAAATGTGACTAACCATTACATACGTTATTATGAAATTCCTTATTATATAATAAAAAACAAAGTTCTATTAATCTATGCTTTTATTTTGGTGAGTGATTTTTAATAGGACAGCCTAATTATTTTTCAGGACTTCAGCATAGTAGTTTGAGCTTGTCTAAGATTTTTATGACAATAGAGAAATACACTCTCTGCTTCTGTTACTCAGCATACTTCCTGCCTACCTGCTTATCTTAAATGGTGTGTGTAAACCAACAAGTGTTTACTGACCCCTGCCACCGGCATTTACTTAGTATATAGGCATTATGAAAAAATTATTTGAATAGTTGTTGTCAAGAACCTATTATACATAGCTAACAAAGCCAGTAGCATGTACCACAACTTTCCCAATAGCAATGCCCAGTGATCCTATGGTGAGGACATAAGATCTTTAATTGACCTTATGTTATTCAAATTTTTTGGTTTTGTTGTTCTCTTGAGATTAATGAAGATGTCACCAACCTGATTTTCCTAAGGCAAGTCCCTAAAGGTTGGCCTGGCTGAACTAATGGCAGACCTTACCTTAACAAGCTGATTGGATACAGTATCTGTATCATATGGTGTCATAACTAGAAATGGAAGTCAGTTATAAGATTTTAGTAACCTGTATCAGAATACTATATCTAGCTATGTCAGGATATTAAGCTGTGTTCCATATGAAAGAACCTGTGAATGTCTGAGCATTACAGAAACAGGGAAAGTCAGTAAATACGAGGAAGTTAACAAGAATAGGAGAGCTGGATGGCATGAAGCACAAAATATTTCAAAGATAGATGTATATGAGCTGTGACTTGGTAAATAAATAACACCTATATGACTTGGCAATTCATACCACAAGCAAGTAATGGGACTAGTAAATAAAAGTAAAATTGATCTTAAATTATCTTTATGTATAGAGAATCAACATTTAGCTTCAAATGTTATATACGTCAAAAGGTATAAAAAACAAATTACATTCTGTTGGTGCTTCTAGAGCTTTAGTAGAGGTAATTCAGTAAGAGATATTTGGGGGAAAACCTTTTTAGAAAATGAATTCAATAACGTTCTTACACTCAAAGTCTCATTTCTGATTGCTTCTCAGGGTTCTTGGGGATCTGGAAAAGATCAATATAGCAGGGAACTGCTTGTGTCCTCCATCTTTGCAGCCGCTAGTCGCAAGAGGAAGAAGCCAAAAGAAAAAGCACAACCTAGCAGCTCAGAAGACGAATTGGACAATGTGTTTTTTAAGAAAGAAAACGCAGAACAGTATCACAATGATTCTAAAGAAGACTCCAAAACAGAGAGTGAGACATTGGGCCGAAAACAAAGGGTCATCACTTCCAAAGAAAACAATGCTAAGAAAGAAGGCAGTTCAACAAAAGATGAAAAGACATTGCTACGAAAGGAGCGAATGCCATCCGAAGAGCCTTCACCCCCACACAGTTCAAAACCTAACAAGTCGCCAACTCTGAGCGGCCGCTTCTCCATCCTGAGAGAAAGCCCCAGGCCTCTTGTGACATACAAGTCCCCCCATTTGGAGGAGACAGGGTCGGACTCTGGCACTTTGCTCAGCACTTCTTCCCAAGCTTCTCTGGCAAGGTGTTCCACTAAGAAGAGCACCAGTCTGGAAGCGAAACATGGTGAATTTTTGGCCAATGTCAGCACCATCACCTCAGATTATTCTACCACATCATCAGCTACTTATGTGACCAGCCTTGACTCTAGCCGACTCAGCCCTGAGGTGCAGTCTGTTGCGGAAAGTAAGGGAGACGAAGCTGACGACGAGAGAAGTGAACTGATCAGTGAAGGACGGCCCACAGAAACAGACAGCGAGAGTGATTTTCCTGTTTTTCCCACTGCTTTGACTTCAGAGAGGCTTTTCCGTGGAAAACTACAAGATATTACTTCTAAGACCAGCCGGAGAAATTCAGAAGGAAGTGAAGTAAGTTGCACGGAGGGAAGTTTAACCCCGAGTTTAGATAGCCGAAGACAGCTCTTCAGTTCACATAAACTGATTGAATGTGATACACTATCCAGGAAAAAATCTGCCAGGTTCAAGTCAGACAGCGGAAGTCTAGGAGATGCCAAGAATGAGAAAGAAACACCTTCAATAACCAAAGTGTTTGATGTTATGAAAAAAGGAAAATCAACCGGGAGTTTACTAGCACCCACCCGAAGTGAGCCAGAAAAACAGGAACCCACTTGGAAAATGAAAATAGCAGATCGGTTAAAACTGAGACCCAGAGCCCCGGCAGATGACATGTTTGGAGTAGGAAATCAAAAACCGAATGCTGAGACTGCTAAAAGGAAAAACATCAAACGTCGACATACGCTCGGAGGGCATCGAGATGCTATTGAAATCAGTGTTTTGAATTTTTGGAAAGCGCATGAGCAGAGTGGGGAGAGAGAATCTGAACTTTCAGCTGTGAACCGGTTAAAGCCAAAATGCTCAGCCCAGGATCTGTCCATTTCAGACTGGCTTGCACGGGAACGCTTCCGCACCAGTACGTCTGACCTCCGAGGAGAGACAGGAGACACCCCGCCGCAGAGCACTAGCACGTTAGACATTTCCACGACGGACACACCTATGTCTTTTCAGTCTGATGCAGGCAGTTCTCCTAGTACCTTGGCTTCAGCTAACAGGCCCCTTCTGTCCATACCACCACAGTCATCTGACCAAATAAATGGAGAAAGCTTCCAGAACATGAGCCAAAATGCTAGTTCTGCAACCTCATAAACTGTCTGAATCCCCCAGGCAATAAAGCACAGCTTCATCCCTGTCTTTAAACTGGAGGTATGTCCACTATAGCAAATAAAAGGCTACTGTTACACGTTCCGGTAACTCTGTAAATATTTTCTTGTACCAGAATTGTTATTATGCAGCCTTCATTTGGGCTGGTTTTGACATTTTGCACTGTGAAATGCATTTACAGTGCATTACTACAGCCAGAAGAACATATATATGTCTATATCTATATATATATGTGTGTGTATATATGTATATACATATATATATACATATATATATTTAAAAATATATTGGATAGTTGTATACAAATGAGTAAGGTATTTGTTGCAACTTACTGCATAGTGTATACCCAAAATCACTGAAGAAAATAGCTGGCATTAGTGTGCAGCAAATGTGTTCTTTTGGTTTCATCACTAACAAAAGTGCCTCATCATAAAAATCCATTTGGTTTTTAGGGTGCCATATTGTTAAAATTAGATAACTTGCATTGAGTAAATGAATGCGTTTTATTGGTAACAAATTTCATTACATTTACCAGTTTTAACACAGGTAGATACGGAACTTCCATTCTTTAGTCATTCCAGGTGGATCTCTGAGTTTTATATTCAAACTTTTAATACAGTTTTTGAGTTTTGTGTGACTTGAATTTTTAATCTTCCTGTAAAATACGTAACTTAAATGAACATATTACATGTGTATCTTTTCTTCAGATACCAGATTTGATATAAATGTTGTAACATAGGTATGTAGATAGTGACCTGGATGGAACTGGCTTCTTTTCTTTATCAAGAAGAATATAATTCTGCATGAGGACTTAATGAAGCCAAACCCGTGTCATGCCTGTGTGCATACCCAATTAAACACTGGAAATAAAAATTGTTTTGGTGAAATTTGCATGGCTTCAAACTTATTCTAATATATTTTTAAATGTCATCCATTTATAACTGCCTTAATTGGTCCTGACTTCTAAAAATTACACTACTCTATTTATATATTCCATCTCCTCTTTTTTGCTTTGGCTGGCAGGGCTCTCTTGTAAATGTTAACATTGGCCTACCCACACTCCTGTACAAATAATATTTGACTTTTCTAGCTAAAGTGATACAGTGGTCTCCCCTTATCCAAGGAGGAAACTGTTCCAAGACCAGCGGCGGAGAGTACAAAAACCCTAATCAACTTCTTCAACTCTGTCGGAAACTTGGCAGCAGCTTTTTCACTGGCAGATGCAGCCTCTCCAGTCATTTTTATATCTCAGTCCAAACCTATTCCTGCATCTGTAACTATCTCTTATGTGCAGTAAACAGGTTAGTGTCTGTTTCAGGGGGTCCCTTGCTGAAGTCTTCGTATAGGCTCAGTGCTTTCTGGCTCAACATGTTGCCATCAGTTGGAACACATTTTCTGTGCATGTCTTCCACCCACAAATTTAATGCCTTTTCCAACTCAACTAAGCACTTAATCACAGTGTGGCCATAACTTTTGTGGTTTGAGGTGCAACAGCAAAACTAACATAAATTTCTTTTTCCTTCTTCACAATTTCACAGATGGAGGATTCGTTCTTAACAGACCTTAGCAATACCAGCATATGATTTTTTTCGTTCCTTATTAGGTTGAGAACGGTCACCTTTTCCTTACAGGAAGCACTTTAGGGCTTCTCTTTGGCATATCTGAATTGCCAGCATCATTACTTTTGTGCTTTGGGGCCACTGTTAAGTAAAATAAGGATGACTTGATCACCAGTTCTGTGATACTGGTATAGTGGATCTGATAATGGCAAGGGCTAAGTGACAGGGGGCAGGGAGCAGCTTCAGGGTGGAGATGTGGGACAAAGGGGAGATGCGCATCCCGGGTGGGACAGAGAATAGCACAAGATTTCATCATGATACTCAAAACAGTGAGCAATTTAAAACTTATGAATTGTTTATTTTTGGAATTTTCTATTTACTATTTTTGGACCTTAGTTGACTACAGTAACTGAGACCAAGGGTTGAGGGGAAGCTAATGCGCAGTGTGTGTTTACCTTTTCTTGGAGATGACTGGGTGAAAAGAACCTTCATTTGGAAGCCAAACCAGCTCGACACATTCTAGATATGTAAACTTCGACAAATTATTTAACTTCTCCCAATTTATTCCCTCATAAGCAATGAAAATAGTGTCTGTTTTTAGGGGTTATTAGATTTAAATAAGGTACTGTCGCAAACATAGTGCCTACTTACAAAATATATCAAAAGCTATTGTTAAAAATAATTTGTACTTAAAATCTCAGAATGATAAGATTCAGAGGGCCTTAAAAACTCATCAACTCCACTGGTTGTCAACCCTGTCAGACCCAATATTCTCTCTCTATAAAAAATACTTTGTAATTTCTTCCTTACTATTTTGAAATGAAATTCATAGACAATATATCTGTATAACATATCTATATATGTAACTTGTTGCATATTCAATATATAATATAATTCTCTTATAGTAGAAAAGAAATAAAAGGAAAATTATAATAAAATAAATATTTCAATATGTGAAGTAGATGTTTACACCAATATATAGAGTCACTAACAATGCAATTACCTCATGTACCATAAATTGTTTTGCTGTTGGTGATGTGATTTTTCTTAAATGATGTATGATTCTCGGTAAAATTCTGTACAAAATAAAGTACATTCTTTTCTTAGTTTACCTGGTAGATGTGTTCCTGGAAAAGTAAGTGTATTACTAAAAGTATCAAAAATACTTATATGTAAAAATGAAGTTTGGTTCAAGGCTCAAATAACATTTTATTCATTTCTTCTCTTATATTTATTGTTTTCTCTTTTCTTTGATCATTTCTATTTGCTTAGATCATTGATTTTGAGGCTTTCTTGTTTTCTAATTTCCATTGTGATTTTTTTTTCTTTAACCTATGAGTTATTTAGATGTACAGTGTTTAATTTCCAAACATTTGGATGCTTTCTAGTTCTTTTGAAAAAATTGATTTCTAGCATCATCCCACATGATCATTAAACATACCTTGATAGATTTCAGCTGTTTGAAATTAATTGAGATGTTCATCATAAACCAGTATATGGTCAATTTTGACAAATGTTTCATGTGCACTTGAAGAGAACATGTGTTTTGTCATTATTGGGTGCTTTATTATATTGATTAGGTCAGGTTTCCTAATCATGTTTTTCATGTCTTTGTTCTTACTGGTTTCTTACTTGGCTCTTACCAGTTCCTGAGAGGTGATAAAGTCTTATGTTATAATTGTAGATTTATATATCTCTTATTCCTGTCAGTCTTTCTTATATATTTTGCGGTTAGCTGGTTAAGTGGACATAAACTTAGAATTGTTTTATCTTCCTGGTGGATTGACACTTGTATCATTATGAAATGCTTTTCGTTATCACTACCTAAGTTTGTTTTATATTAGTGTAGCTGTATCAGTAAATTTTGGTAAGTGTTTACATAATAAATCCTTTTCATCATTGTACTTTCAACCCTTTGTGTTTATATATTTTTCAGGTTTTATCTTTTGTAGCAGCATATAGTTTTTTTAAATGTAATCTGATAATCTTTGTCTTCTAACTGGAATATGTAATCCAGTTACATTTAATAGATTACTGATGTATTTGGATTCACGTCTGCTGTCTCTTAATGTTTGTTTTTTCACTTCCACACGTTTTATGTACCTTTTCCTCTTGTTTCTTACCTCTTGGATTAATCAAATATTTTTATTATACCATTTCCCCTTTTTTATGAGCATGTTATTTATTAATTCTATTCTTTTAGTGATGTTCTTCACTTAATAGAATCTAAATTGGAACATTTACTACGTTCCACATGTTTATTGTTGATATACCTTATAAGGCATTATTTTTGTTTTATACTGTTGAATTATCATCTGAATTTACCAACAGTTACTATTTCTACTGCTCTTTATTCTTTTATCTGGGGTCTTTTTCCTGCCTCCTGAAGACCTCTAATTATCATGTCTTTTAATGTGGGTTGGCTAATGAATTCACTTGGTTTATGTTTGCTTGGAAATGTCTTTGTTTTGCTTCCTTTTTTTTCAAAGGATATGTTTACTGGCTATAGAATGCTAGGATTTTCTTTCATTAAAAATATCACTGTTTTCCTTTGGTTTCTAGGTTACTATTGAAAAGTTACTGGGGGCAGCCAGTTAGCTCAGTTGGTTAGAACGCAGGCTTATAACACCAAGATTGCCAGTTTGATCCCCACATGGACCACTGAGCTGTGCTCTCCACAACTAGATTGAAACAACTACTTGACTTGGAACTGATGGGTCCTGGAGAGACATACTGTTCCCCAATTAAAAAAATAAAAATAAAAAGTTAGCTGCAAGTCTTACTGCTACTTTGAAGACTACTATCTGGGTCTGTATTTGCAGGCAGGGACAGAGCTGTTTGAGGCAGGATCGCAGTCTTTGTAAGTGTAGGTCTGTCTCTGGTTCAGCCCCTCTCCGAAGGCGTGACTTTCCAGAGATCGAGTACCTTGGCATGTTCTGAACTCCATTGTCTATCACCTCAGCTCTTGGAACCACCAGAAGCACCTATCTCTATTTCAATCAACTTTCAGCTTCTTAGCATTTTGCCCTGAATGATGTAAGAATTTGGCAAATACCTCAAAGGAAAAACCACAAACTCTTGTGTTCTTTTACTAGAGTTTTCAGGGATTTGCTTCCGCAAATCTCCACTGACTTGACTCCTGCACCCTTGCACTCTATTTATTTATGCCCCACTCACCAGCCCAGAACTGATGAAAGCCTGCTTCTTAGTAGACTCCCTCTCCTGATGCCTGACTTTAATTTTGGCTCCTTGTCTTAGCTGCCTTAACAACTCTCCAGTTTGTTTGTTTGTTTCTTTATTGATTGATTGTATGTATTTTATCCAGCTTTTCTAATTATTCTCAGTAGAAGTAATCGTCCACTATGAGCTATTCCATTGTAGTTAGAAATGTCCCCTAAATCCAGATCATTATAAATAGGCTCTTTCATCTACAAGAATATCAGACTGATTTAAAAACGTGTAAGATTAGGAATTTTGACACTTGTCCCACTGGAGCTTCCAAGAAAAAATTGTTTATTCTAACAATACAGGAATATGTACTGATATACTTAAATATTTAAACAAGCCATTTTTAAATAAATCTTAGGACCAATGTGTTCTCTAGAAGCACCTAGATAGCCAGGTAGCATCACTTATGTAATCTTACGTTACTTGTACAACTCAGCGATTTACAGTCATTCAAACTGCCCTGAGTTTGTTATTCTGCTCTCACTTTAGTAAAACAGTGATAGTTTATCCCACAGAAATTGTGTCTCAGTTTTGTTCCTATTTTTCAATCAAAATGTTTTAAGGTTTGTTTATTCTCGTTTATACTGCTTGTTTACTGAAAGAAGGGGATCAGCATTTGTATTGGGGTCACTCAGTGACACATTTGTGAAGTGCTTACTGAGATGCAGGTTCTGCCTCTGACAGAGTTGACAGATGAAAATATTACATGAGGGTTTAAAGTCTTGATTTTTTCATAAGGTCAAATTCTTTAAGCCTCACTTCAGATCTACCTGGAATGCTGCCCTGGGTGTTCAAAGGACTAGGATGTAACCATGACCTGGCCACTAACTCCCTGTGTGACTTTGTCCAAGCTACTTTACTTCTCTGGGCCTCCTTTTCCCCATCTGTAAAAGCAAGTGAATTAGAATAGATGATCCTCGGGCCGGCCAAGTGGCGCATTGGTTAAGCGCTGGTTTTGGGATGCCAGCGGCCCCGGTTCGGATCCCACATGAGGGCCAGTGACACTGCCCTCTACAGCTAACAACAGCTCCACCTGGAGCTGGGCTGTGCGATCCCCGGTGATGGTGTGGGCTGCAGCCCCTGCTGCAGTGGGCTGCCATAGGCTGCAGTGAGTGGCCCCGCAGCCAGCGTGAGCGGCTGGCAGCCAAGGGTGAGCTGCCAATAGCCGCGGTGAGCGACATCCAGAGGCCAGCGACCGATCTGCCTCATCCGGGAAGAGCGCAATGACGATACCAACAGTGAAGCAACATCCTCCACAACTAAACTGAAGAACAAAAAGACAGCAACTTGTCTGTTCCCCTTCCCCGATTCCCCAACGCTGTTCCCCTCCGCCAATTCCCCAATAAAATCTTTAAAAAAAAAAAAAAGAATAGATGATCCTCGCTCACCATTCCGATTATTCTACAGACTACAACACTAGAACCCTTTAACTGTGGCAATATTTCTTTTTTAAAAAAAGCAGTAAAACTTGAAAACACAGAAGAATATGACTCTGTTTACATCACCCAAGACAAACATTATCATTTTGTAATATTTAAATTAGATCTTATTTAACAAAAATATTTTTGGTTAAGTTTTTAGTCCACTTTGTTACCCTTTCTACTCCCATTCCTTTTCCCCTCTTCCCATAGACATCATGAGTATATCCTCCCAGTCCACATTTTACTTTTATTATATACAGTCATAATTATTACAGTGTTATATTTTTAATTTACATATATCATATTATAGTATCTAACTTCTTTCACTCCATATGTTTTTGAGATCTGTATTGATACATGTAGCAATATTTTATTTTCTGAGTTTTATTTCTCATGTTTATTTTCTCATTTTTATCTAGATTATTTTCCCATTTTCTTGGGGTTGGTCATGGTTATTGAAGCAATTTCTTTGTACATAACCTCCTTACACACACATTTCCAATCTGACTATGTTTTGTCAAGTTAATCTCTGAAGTTGTACCCATTTAGACTCCATCGGCAATTTATGAGTTTTCTCATTTCTTCACATCCTCTTGGACACTAGATATTTTAGGGGTTTTAAATTTTGTTTTTACATCAGAACTGATGGGTATGAGGTGGCACCCCGCTATTTTGCATTTCTTACATAATTAGTCCAGAATTTTGTTTTCTGTTGGCTTTTCTCAGAGATCCCTATGTAATCTGGACACTGATCTTTCACATACCTTCTTTCAGTCTGTGGTCTTTAAACTTTGTTTAAGGTATTTCATTGTATAGGTTTTAAGTTTGTTTCGTTGTTGTTGTAGTTTTAGAGTTACCAGCTTTTATATGTGCATTTTGAGTCCCACTTAAATACTTCCATATCCACAGGCATAAGCTGTATCTCTTTTCTAATAGCTTTAACATGGTCTTCACTTTTAGATATTTATGAATCTGGGATTTATTTTGTTAATGGTGTGAAGTAGGATGATGACCTCTCCCCCCATCCTCCCAAAGTAGTTATTGCTGAGATTTTAGCTACAAAACTCCAGATCCAGGAATTCTTGAGTGAGGCAACAAAATGTCCTTGCTTGCCACTTCACTGCAAGATGAAGAAATGATACACCCAGCAGGGATGCATTGGCAGTCTGTGCTGCGTCAAAAAGAGAATAGGGCCGGCCGAGTGGCGCATTGGTTGAGCGCTGGTTTTGGGATGCCGGCGGCCCCGGTTCGGATCCCACATGAGGGCCAGTGACAATGCCCTCTGCGGCTAACGGCAGCTCCACCTGGAGCTGGGCTGTGCGAGCCCCGGTGATGGTGTGGGCTGCAGCCCCTGCTGCAGTGGGCTGCCATAGGCTGCAGTGAGTGGCCCGCAGCCAGTGTGGGCGGCTGGCAGCCAAGCGTGAGCTGCCGATAGCTGCGATGGGCGGCATCCAGAGGCCAGCGACCGATCTGCCTCGTCGGGGAAGAGCGCGGTGACGATACCAACAGTGGGGCAACATCCTCCGGGGCTAGACTGAGGAACGGGAAGACAGCGACTTGTCTGTTCCCCTTCCCCGATTCCCCAACGCTGTTCCCCTCCACCAATTCCCCAATAAAAAAAAAAAAAGAACAATAGCGGCCGGCCGAGTAGCCCGTTGGTTAAGAGCTGGCTTGGGACACCAGCAGCCCTGGTTTGGATCCCACATACGAGGGCCAGCAATACTGCCCTCTACAGCTAAGATGGTGAACAACAGCCCCACCGGGAGCTGGGCTGCTGTGAGTCTCTGGGATGGCATCGCTGCAGTTCCTGCTGCAGTGGGCTGCCATAGGCTACAGTGAGTGGCCGGCAGCCAGTGTGAGTGGCCGGCAGCCAGTGTGA
This sequence comes from Aselliscus stoliczkanus, assembly GCA_033961575.1. Lineage (NCBI taxonomy): Eukaryota > Metazoa > Chordata > Mammalia > Chiroptera > Hipposideridae > Aselliscus > Aselliscus stoliczkanus. The sequence continues at coordinate 43,863,232 of CM066734.1, forward strand.
GCCGCTGTGAGCGGCTGTCCAGAGGCTGGCAACCAATCTGCCTCACTCAAGAAGAACACAATGACGAGACCAACATGGGCCAGTGAAGCAATGTCCTTTACAACTAGACTGAAGAACAAAAGGACAGCAACTTGTCTGTTCCCCTTCCCCAATTCCCCAATAAAATCTTATAAAACAAAACAAAAACAAAAACAATGGGAGCTGCTTGTACTACAGATGTCTACCTGTTGTTCAGACCGGAAGCAGAGAGCGCAGCTGCTCCCAGCCTCCCAGCCTCTCTGCTATGAAAGCTAGAATGTGAGGAAGAACAGTAACTTAGAAGAGTAAAAAGACAACCAGAAATGGGAAAGCTTAGTTCTCTCCAGCCAAGGAGAGGATGGAGACTTTATAAGACGTGCTCAAACCTTCCAATCGTAAAGGAAAATATTGAGAGATGGAAATAGAGATTCATTAATTGTCAAATTGTGAGGTAAGGTGCTCTTTTTTGGGGGAGGGAGGGACTGTTTTCCAGGACCCATAAGCTCTATGTCACGTAGTTGTCTTCAATCTAGTTGTGGAGGGCACATTTCAGTGGCCCATGTGGGGACTGAACTGGCAACTTTGGTGTTATAAGCACTGCGCTCTAACCAGCTGAGCTATCCAGCTGCCCTAAATATGCTTTCTTAAAGAAAACAAAATAAGATGCCTTGAAATCTTTACTTTTTAAGAATAGAATAGAGGTGATGGTTATGAAAATCCAACAGAGTTAAGCCCAAAACCAGGGTGCGCATATGCTATGTGCTGCATTGCACATAGATTAGTTAGCGTTAGGTTTGGGGTGGATAAATTTTTCCAGTAGGTGAAATTATGATGCCTCAGTTCTTGAGTTCACTTTGTAAATAAAAGATTTGGGTAATCTTATAATGATGTTCCTAGTTTCGTGGTGGATTTTTAAATTTATATATTGAAAGCAGTGGTTATTGAAGCCAACCTACTTTTTCTACAGAATTACCCAACAAATCTTTGAAGAATTTATCATGTCTCCCAAATCTTATCTTTTCCACTTTAAGCATTTGAATTGCTTAACATGGAAGAGTGGACAAAAGTAACAAGGGATGTGGGTTTTATCTCCATATGAGGAAGAGAATTCTAACCAATTCTAGCTGTTGAGAAATGAGCCACATTGATATTCCCAGTGTTGTGGGATACTTGGACAGAGAGAGACGGGACACTGAGGCTCAGAATGGGAAGCAGCGTTTATTGATGCCAGCACCGGCTCAGCGGATTCACATCCAGAGGCTGAGCCCCGATCCGGACAGGACTCGGAGCTTTATACCCTGAGGTTTCCCGGTTAGCAGCTAGGATTCCGTATTAGGGCATGTGGCACAGTGTTAGTTTCTGACTGGTTCCCGGGTGAGGTAGGAATTAAGAAATGTTAAACTCGGAAGTCTTGGTGGTTATGTGGGGTCTGGGAAAGCCCTTGTCTAGGGCTCCCTGCCACGTTTCCCCCTTTGATGCTTGAACCCACACGTGGGTTAGAGAGCATCATCTCCTTCAATGGGTTGTTGGCTGAGGGGTTGGTACCTCCATAACATGAGGACCTTAGCCAGTTTTGCATTCTATAATGGCCTCTATGAGGGAAGAGGTGGAGCAAGTGACAAGGGGGAGAATGCAGGGTAAAAGGAGGCATGCTCCAAGGAGCAAGAGGATGATTCCAATTAACACTTTAAATCCTCCCAGGGTGGAGAACCATCCTCCAAAGAGGCTTTCGGGGTCCCATCCCATCCATTTTTGAACTGGGACATGGGCAAGTTTTCTCATATTTGTGGCAATGGCAGAGATGGCTTTGCCAGTGTCGTCAATCTGTAGACAACAGTCTGACTGATTGAATTTACCACAGACGCCACCTTCTTCAGCCAGTAAATAGTCCACTGCTAGGCGATTCTGGTAAAGAGCGGTCCGCATCTGGGTCTGCTGGGTAGTGAGAAGCTCTAAAGCTGTCGCAGTTTCATTGGAGATTATTTCTAGAACAGCCTGTAACCTGATGATACGGCTGAGCATGTAGATGGTACGATATCCCCAACTCTCATCTTGAGCCCAAGTAGCTGGGCTATAATGTTGGATGATCCTCTAGAGAGGCCATTCATCTTCCCCCCAGGTCTGAGGCCCTCCCATATTAAGGGACCTCCTGGGCCTGATCTGTAAATCCTGGTATAAGGGGACGCGTAGCTCTTGGCCAGTTTGGTTAGAAAGAAGGAAGAAACCAGACTGAATTACACCAAGTGTACAGCTCCGGGCCCAGTTGGAGGGGCAATGGGAGTATGCCCATTTGCTGCAGATCCAGAATAAGCCATCAAGTGATGCCCAATGGGTGTCCAGGGTGGAATTTAAATTATCCCATATAGTATTAAGGGCCGGGAGTGCATGGAAGGGGTTGCCGTTGCCATTAGGAAATGTGCAGTTGGCGATGTAGGAGCTAGGCTCTAAGAGGGAACAGAAGGTGGAATTGATGATAGGGCTCCAATACCAGGTCAGGGCTTCTGGCCACCAGCCGAAAGATGAGCCATTTAGGTTTTGGACTCTCCTGCATGGGGGTATCTCTTACCCACTGGGTGTAGGGCATGCCTGTTTGGCTGAGGCATTCTTTGACTACTTTGGAGGAGAGAACCCATCCCAGAGGCTGTTTCTGTGAAGGTTGGCTTGTGGTGCGGTTCCATTGAAGGAGGTCAAGGACAGTTAGGCTAGTTCCCTTCCATGGCCAGTCTTCACTCATGAGTGCTGTTCCACATACCCAGCACCGTGTGACATTAAGTTCCTGGGCTATGCATTCGGCAAGGTCGAAAATGAGTTTTTTTTCCCCAGAGTTGGGAAACTCAAGGTTTACCTAATTTAGTCTTGAGTTGTCCATATAGTTGGGGCCCCGAGACCTGTCAGTGGAAGAGCAGTTTTGTGGCAGTTTGGTTGATAAGCCATTTAACAGCCTCCTTTTGGGCCTGATGTTGGACGTCTCCCCCATTGGAGTACCGATGTGGGTATGGCGGGTCCAACAGATAACCTGATTGGCCTTTTTGACCGCTGGGCAATTGTGGCCGGCTATTGATTTTAGAGGAATGGGGCAGGACCAGTAAGATCTGTTGGCATAGGTACAAGCCTGAGGAGTTTTACTCTGATAGCATTGGGCAGGCATGTATGTGTAGGAGACAAAGGCTACCTGAGATGTTGTCCCTAGCTGAAAGGAGTGGAAGCATGATTTAGGGCATGGGGTGGTGATACCGTCCCTGACTAGGAAGAAAAGGGTGAGGGTAAGGATCAGAGTGCTTGGGGGATGCATGTTTTTTTTGTTTGTTTGTTTTTAGCTGAGCCATCCTGCCACCTGTTGGCAGTTCAGCGGCAGCTCAGCTCCGGCTGGGCATCGAACTTCTGTTGCTCAGAGCTCATCTCGCGCTCTTGAGCGAGCTCTTAACCAACTGAGCCACTTGGCTGGCCCTTTTGGGGGACACATCTTGTAAGGAAGAATTCCTCAAGCTTCTGGTGTGACCAATGCAGGGCTGATGATCTCCTAAGGACCGTTGTTGGCAGTCTTGCTCCAGAGAGTGATTTGGAGGGGCTCAGAGGGGTCGGAGGTCCAGTTCCAGCTAGCGGCAGCAGATTTCAGTCAGCTGTGGTGTATCCATGGAGTGATCTCTGTGACCTTGACTGCTGTCGGGGTAGACAAAATGACAGTAAAGGGGCCCCTCCATAGGGGTTTTAAGGGCTGGAGGTTCCATTCCTTGACCCAAACTGAATCCCCATGCTTAAAGGGATGAACTTCAGTTGTTAAGCTGATGGGGAGCCTCTCCTGTACCCATTGGTTGAGATTCTGTAGGGTAGACCCTAATGCCTCAAGCTGTTGTCTTAAGGTTATGTCTCCTGTTTCCCTAATATCCCCTCAGAGACCTCTAATGAGCAGAGGTGATCTTCTGTATATGACTTCATAAGGGGAAAGGCCTGTCTTCACAGAAGCTAAGCTTATTCTCAGGAGTGCTATTGGAAGGGCTTTGATCCAGTGGCGGTGTGTCTCTTGGCACAGTTTTCTTAGCTGGGACTTGAGGGTCTGATTTATACATTCTACTTGTCCTGAGCTCTGTGGGCTATAGGTAGTTTCCATGTGATGCAGACGAGCTTGGCTAAGAGCTGGATTATTTCGGCCACAAAGGTGGGGCCATTGTCAGTGCCTACTGAGAGTGGCAGGCCAAAGTGAGGGACTATTTCCTACAGCAATAGTCGGGCAACTTCCAATGCTTTTTCTGTTGGGGTGGGGAAGGCTTCTACCCACCCCGAGTAGATGCAAACAAATACTAAGAGATATTTAACACTTCTCGAGTGTGGCGTCTCAGTGAAATCTATTGTGAGGTCTTCAGATGGGGTGCCATCAGTAAGTTGGATGCCTGGGGTAGGGTTGGCCCTTGACGTAGGTTATTGCTGGCACAAACAAGGCATTGTTCACAGACTATTGGCAAGATACTGGAGAGTCGGGGTATGTAGAAGTACCTACTGAGGGTCGTTTCTAGGGTGGTCTGACCGAAATGGGTCCGTTAATGGAATTGCTTGATGAAGGCCAGTGCTAGGGTTTCTGGTATGACAATACCCCGAAATTCCCACCATCCGTTATGGAGACGGCTTCCCCCTTCAGTCTTGAACCAGGCCTCTTCTTGGTGGGAATATTTGAGATCCCACTTGGCCAATGGGCTGGGAAAGAGGGAGGCTGTTAACATTGGAGGTTTGAAGGTTTCTTCAGCTGCAGCTAACTTGGCTGCTTGGTCTGCCTTGCGATTGCTTTGGGCTGCGATGGTGTCTCCTTTTTGGTGGCCCCTGCAGTGTATGACTGCTACACTTTTGGGTGCCCATGCTGCTTCTAGGAGATCTAGAATCTCATGTCCATATTTGATCTCCTTTCCTCCTGAATTGATTAATCCCTTTTACTTATATAAAGCCCCATGAACATGGAGGGTAGTGAAGGCATACTTAGAGTCGGTGTAAATATTGGCTCTTACCCCAGCTGCTAGCTGAAGGGCCAGAGTCAGGGTGACGAGCTCCGCCTTTTGTGCCAAGGTCCCCTGTGGGAGGGGTTTCGCTTCAATGATGGTGTATAGAGTCATCACAGCATATCCAGCCAACTGCCTTTTTCCCTGGACGTAGCTGCTGCCATCGGGATAGTATTCTACATCCAGGTCTGTGAGAGGTTGATCAGTCAGGTCCGGCCTACTGGAGAACACTACATCCATCACTTCGATGCAGTCATGGTCTGGGGGCCCAGGCCCTAAAGGCAGTAAAGTGGCTGGATTTAGGGTCCGTACTATGTCAAGGCGGACTTGTGGGTTTTCACATAGTAGCCCTTGATACCTGGCAATTCGGGAGTTGGTAAGCCACTAGCGTCCCTTAAGATCTAATAGGGTTCAGACCGAATGTGGATCCCAGACAATTAATTCCTGACCCAGAGTCATCTTGTCAGCCTCAGACACTAAGAGGACCATTGCTGCGAGCACCCTCAGGCAAGGTGGCCGTCCTAATGCCACTGAGTCTAATTGTTTTGAGAGGTGGGCTACCAGCCGGTACCAAGCCCCTAACAGTTGGGTAAGGACTCCCGCTCCTGTTCCCATACGTTCATGAACGTAGAAGAAGAAAGGCTTGGTGATATCCGGGAAACCTAGGCCAGGGGCATGAATGAGAGCCCGTTTAAGCTCATTAAAAAGCCTTTTGTTGTGGAGACTCTCATAAAAAAGGTTCAGGCCGGCCGAGCGGCACGGTGGTTACGCGCTGGCTTGGGAAGCCAGCGGCCCTGGTTCGGGTCCCACATGTGAGGGCCAGTGACACTGCCCTTAAAAAAAAAAAAAAAAGGTTCATACTCACCCCCCTTTATGGCTTCGTAAAGGGGTTTGGCCATAGTGGAGAAGTTGGGGATCCAAATCCTACAGAAGCCTGCCACCCCTAAGAATTCACGGACGTGTTTCTGAGTGGTGGGAACCGGGATGGTACATACAGCCTGCTTTCTTTCGGGGCTGAGCTGGTGTTGTCTTTGCAACAGATGGAAACCAAGGTATGTGACCTTGTTTTGCATATCTGACTCTTTTTCTTAGAGACCTTGTAGCCTGCTTTCCACAAGAGTTTAAGGAGGTGATATGTTCCCTGCATGTAATTATCATTGCTGGGGCTAGCAAGAGATCATCTACATATTGTAGTAGTACACAGCCGGTTTGACTGGCTGGAAAAGGCTTTAGGTCTGAAGGTAAGGCAGCCCCGAAAATAGTTGGGGAATTCTTGAAGCTTTGTGGTAGACTTGTTCACGTCAGCTGGCCTTTGTCCCTGTTTTTAGGGTTTTCCCACTGGAAGGCGAAGAGGGCTGGCTCTGTGGGGCCAGACAAATACAGAAGATACGAATACAGGCAAAATGGGTTGCTTCAGCTGGGGTGAAGCTCAGAAGAATATATGGATTGGGAACAACCGGGTGTAGAGTAACCATTGCTTGCTTTACTACTCTCAGGTTCTGCACCGGATGGTAATCTTCAGTCCCCGCCTTTTGGACTGGAATCAGGGCCATGTTCCAAGGTGACTGGCAGGGATGAAGAATCCCATATTTTAGGAGCCTGTCTAAATGTTTTTGGTTGCCTACTTGTGCTTTATGGGGAATGTAGTATTGTTTCTGGCGTACCGGTGCCTCCCCGGTTTTATTTCTACAACCATTGGGACTGCATGTCATGCCAGACCCAGTGGGTTTTTCTCTGCCCAAACTCCCAGTATCGAGAAAGGTAGTTCGGGTCCCTCTCAGAACTCTTCTATAAGACCAAAGAGTCGCCATTCTTCCTCCCGAGGTATGGTGAGAGACATAATCTTAGCCCCTGATTCGCCAAATGTTAGTTCAGCGTAGCCACTGTGGTTAAAGGTGATTTGAGCCTGGAGTTTTCCTAGTAGGTCTCTTCCCAATAATGCCACAGGGCAATCAGGCAGGTAGAGGAACTGATGAGTAATTTCTCGGCCTCCAAGGGTGCACTGTCGAGGCTGTAGAAAGGGCCGACGGACCCGTCCTCCCGTGGCACCCATGATGATGACCTGTTTTGGGGAGAGAGGGCCTATGAGCTGTGTCACGACAGAATGTTCAGTGCCCGTGTCGACCATAAAGTCAAGGGATGGGCCCCCAATTAACATTCGGACCATAGGCTCCTGGGGGCCTAGATGGATGGAGCTCGGTCTGGCCCATTCTTCTCTGTGTTCATCCATATCAGTGAGTCTGACGAAGTTGTCTCCAGAAGGATTTGGTGCCTGATGGGGCGGCTGGTAACAGCCATGAGTGATTCGACCTGGCCTCCGGGGATTTGAACCTATTGGCATTCTTCCCAATCGCTGAGGGCATTCATTTTTTCCAGTGGCCTCGTTGGTGGCAGTAAGCACATTGGTCTTGTCCCAGCCTTGGTCTCCTGGTGGGTGGTCCCCTCTGACATCGCCCTTGCTGGGGTGGTCCCGAGTTTGGGTCCCAGTCCATTCGACAAGTGCAGCAGCAAGCAAGTCCACCTTTTTTTTTTCATTTTCCAATCTGCTTCTTGACGGGTTTCTTGGTCACGGTTGAGGTAGACCTTGGTCACCATTTCGAGGAGCTGGCTGATATTCACGACAGCAAATCCATCCAGTTTCTGAACTTTTCGCCAGATGTCGCCCTGGGACTGTACGTCAAAAGCGACATTGACCATCCGCTGATTTTTGAGGGCCTCAGGGACGAAGAGGGTGTAGAGACAGAACATTTCACAGAATCTTTCATAAAATTGGCTTGGACTTTCCTCGGATCCCTGGAGGACTTCAGAAATCTTGTTCATATTGATGGCTTTTTTGCTACTATCCTTTAGGCCTCCCATAAGGGCTTCTTGATACCATTCCAACATCTGGAAGTCCCTGTCCTCATTGGGGTCCCATTGGGGGTCCTTCTCAGGGAAATGGCTCTGGGCATACATTTGGATGTTTAAGGTCCCGGGGGGGGCATGCTCCTCCAGCCACTTTATGGCTCCCTGGGTGACCCGCTACCATTCCTCAGTGTTGAAGAGTGTTAAGAGGAGTTGGCGGCAATCAGCCCAGGTGAGCCGATGCGTTTGAATGATTGACTGAAGGAGGTCCGTCAAGCCTGGGGCTTCTCAGTATATGATGGGATATGATTTTTCCTATTTAAAAGATCGGTGATTGAGAAGGGCTGGTACACAAACATGTGTCCGCCTCCCTGAATTTGACCATCCTGATCATAGTAGACGGGGCCTCTGGTTTCCCATAGGGGGAGCTGGAGAGCGTCCGCCTCAGGGCCCTTTGTCTGTGGCTGTTCATCTGTGGGCCCACATGGGGTCAGGACTGGAGGCAGCGGGATAGCAGGAGGGTCCCGAAGTGGGGTAGCGGGTGGAGATGGTAAGGCTGACGAGGGCGGCACTGAAGGCTGGGCTGGCTGGTGGCTCAGGGGCCCATGGAAGGGGGCGGGTAGATAGGCGAATGGCGGGGAGGATTTCCTCCAGGTTTAAAGGCAAGACCGCTTTGGTCCTTTTGTGTTGTCCTTAAGTGGCTTCCGGGAGAGGACTGTAACTCAAGCTAAAAGAACCCTGCTCTGATTTTCCAAACAGGATCTCAACCAAGGGGGCCGGGTGCATACAATGGCCTCCCATGAGTCGATATAGGGGAACTGGTCAGGGTGACCCGGGCTGCCGGTAACAATGAGGCAGACTCTCCGAATGAGGTCCCAGTAGAAGCTTCCCTCTGTTGGCCATTCAACACCAAATGACGGCAACCAGTTTCACAGAAGGTGCGGAGCGTTTGGGGGGTCATTTTACTACTATAATCCCCCGAGAACCCCTTATTAAACATACACCCTAATGGAGTCTGGGTACTCTGTTGTCCACCCATGGCAACCACCCGAAATGGATGCAACACAGGACCACTCAGAGATTCGCTTCCTCCATCTCCAGCTATTCCCCTCACGGGTATATTTCAGGCACCTCTGTATAAGCCTCGGATCACTAAACTGTAGAGGACAATTTAGCGATACCACCCTAAGACGTATGAGGTTCGCCACAGACCCGCGGATCCAGACTCAGCACTGACTTCGCAAACTAGATTGTGTCTCATTCACACGGACCCAGACAGATTTATTCTGCACCCACCGCCCTGTTCCTGGGAGTCACAGTTTCTCTCAGAAATTGAGATACTCTGGTGACCCTGGTAGGTGATCAGTCTCCCCTTCTGTCCGCTGATGGACAGGCTGCCTTAAGGGACCCGGGTCCTTACCTGTCTGGTCGGTTGGCACTCCCAAGCTGGTTCCCGCAGCCTTCCAGGTTCCATTGTGCTCCTGGGTTGGTTCCCTGTGGCCCGCAGGGGACGTCCCCACTGAACTAGGAATTTTATGGTTTCAGGTCTTACATTTAAGTCTTCAATCCATTTTTAATTTGTTCTTGTATATGGCGTAAGGAGGTGGTCCAGTTTCATTTTTTGCACGTGTCAGTCCAATTTTTCCAGCACCATTTATTAGTGTATCTTTACCCCAGTGTAAATTCTTGCTTCCATTGTCATAAATTAACTGTCTATATATGCATGGGTTTATTTCTGGGCTCTCTGTTCTGTTCCACTGATCGATATGCCTGTTTTTATGCCAGTACCATACTGTTTTGATTACTGTAGACTTGTGGTATGTTTTGATGTCTGGTAGCGTGATACCCCCGACTTCGTTCTTATTTCTCAGGATTGCCGAGGCTATTCAGGATCTTCATCTCTGTTTTTTACTTAAAGCCTACTTTGTATTTTTGTCTTATGTTACTATAGCTACATGAGTTTTGTTTTGGATTGTATTTGCTTAGTATATTTTTTCCATTTTTTAAAATCTTTAACCTTTCTGCAGCTCTCTATATTAAGGTTGTCCTTATAAACAACATATAGCTGCATTTCCTTTTCTTTTTTCTTGTTTTTACATTAGTCTGACAATGATGTTATTTAACTTTCTCAATTAGTCTTTTTATATTGACAGTGCTAACTGATTGCTGCTCTATCATCTGTTGAATTGCCTTTTTCTTGTTTTAGTTTTCCTTTTCATCCTTAACTGAATTTGGAGTGATGGATATTTTTCTCTTTTGAATTTTTTCTCTAATTTATATCCTTTTAGTGGATACCCCAGAAACTTTGACATGCATATGAAAAAAATTTAATCAATAGCTTTAGTACCTTCCTCCCAAGCTATACAAAGATCTAAGGGCCAGACTAGTGGCTCATCTGTTAAGACCTGGTTTCGGGTCCCACATATGAGGGCCAGTTACACTGCCCTCAAAAAAAAAAAAAAAATCTAAGCATACTTTAATTCCAGTTTTTCTCTTCCAACTTCTCTACCATAATTTTCCAGAATTTTTATTTTACTCCATAAAGTGGACATTATTATTGTTGTTTTAGACAGTCGATGTCAATGTTAGATTTCCTCACTCACTAGCCATTCTCATATCACTATTCCTTCTTGCACTCCAGGCTGACCTTCTAGGACCATTTCTACCTGAATTACATCTTTCAGAAGTTCCTTTAGTGAGTCGGTTGGTGAAAAACCTTCCGAGCTTTTATTTATCTTTAAATGTAATTATTTTGCCTTCACTCTGGAAAGATTGTTTTACTGGCTACACAGTTAAATATCCTCTCAACATCTTGGAGATAATAATCCATTCTCTCTGGTTGTGAATCGGGAGTCTGCCAAGGTCTGTGTAGATAATCTGTTATATTCACTCTCGGACGATTTGAAGGTAGTCTGTCTCTTTGGTGTTCTGAAGTTTTGATACAATGCACCTAGGCATGGATTTCTTTTCATTTTCCTGCTTAGAATTTCTTTGGTTTTCTAAAACTGAGAATTGGTATTTTTTATCAGTTCTGAAACATTTTCACTCTCCGCCTTTGCTCTGTTATATCCAGCAGGGGTTTGTATTAAATGTATGTTGTATAAACTTACTGTATCCTCCATGTCTGTCACCTTCTGTTCATGTTTTATGTCTCACTTTCCCTCTGTGCTGCATCAGGATAAGTTCTTTGGGGCTACTAGTCCAGTTATTTTACTTTCAGCTGTGTCTAATCTGCGGTTTCATCCATCCAGTGAGTGTTTTGAGATCTCTTTTATGTCACATTTCATTTTTTTAATAAAATATTTCTATAAAATATTAAGGATATTTACTTTGGTATGAATTCTAGAATCAATCTGCCTGGCTCCAAATTTAGGCTCTGCCATTTACAAACTGTGTCTCAGTTTTCTCACATGTGGACTGAGGAGTAGTAATCCCTATCTCATAGCTGTTGTTACATGTATTTGTTGTTGTTATATTTTGGATCCTGTAATTACCATAGCTTCAATTTTGTCAGGTCTGATTCTTTCATCTGTATTCTACTGACTCCTGTCTATGACAATTCTGTTTTTTCTGTAGGCTAAATGCATATGTTGTAGTTTTTATTCATACAAATCAGAATAATAGATTTGTAATTTTATCTTTATGATCTTTCTGCCAAAAAGGTAAACATTTGTCATGGTGTACATAATGCAATATACCCAAATGATATTTTCCCTTTTTTCATGTTTATTTTTTATTTTTGAGAATACACACAGGTTGCTTTTCTAAGAGTTAGGGGAGGAGAAATCAGGCATTTTGTTGCCCACTTTAGTCTGTGGCTTTGAAAGTCAACATCTGACTCTTACTAGCTCAGAAAGTCACACAGGAGCCTTTAGAGAGTTTTCTTAAAGGAGCCCTTATCTTAAGAATCATAGAATAAAAGTCTATCAATAATTCAAACCAGCCAGAGCCCCTGTGAAGCCAAGTGAGTTTATAATATTACACTCTTCTGTGGTTAATCTCAGACACCAAGAAATCAAAACCTGTTAACCTGGGCAATAAGCATTTAGACTATGCTGTTCACATACACCAAAAAACCCCCCAAAAAACCCAAATCAGTCTTATGTTGTATTTACTTATTTATTTATTTATTTATTTATTTATTTATTTATTTATTTATTTATTTATTGAGGGCAGTGTCACTGGCCCTCATACATGGGACCCGAACCGGGGCCACTGGCTTTGCAAGCCAGCACTTAACCACTGCGCCACTCGGCCGGTCCAGTCTTGTGTTATTTTTTAAGTAGCCAGAGAGCTTTAAATTTTTAACTTGTTCATTTTCTCTGTTCATTTTGGCCAAAGTGACTGATTACAAGAAACCTATTGAAGTTTCCCTTAGGCTGTGTTGATTTTTTTTTTAACACACCAAATGTTTACTTCTAACAGATTCCTAGAATGAGGAATATCCATTTCCTCCCATTTTCCATGCGTGACCTGTTCTGAAACAGTAACTACAGCCCCACAGGACCCACTAGCTGTAAGCAACGTGGGACCCAGGGCTTCCGTTTCAGACCCTCATGGATCCAGGCGGCTGATTGTTACTGAGAGCAGACACCTCCCATCCCACCCTGGGAAAGTGTCGTGTGAACTGAGAGATTCATCCTCTGTCAAAGAAGGAATGAGGAGTCAAGTCATCTCCTTAAGCTTGTGGATTCCTCATGAGGGTAGAGGAGGGAAGCACCGGAACAAAGACCGGGTAGCTTCACAGTGAGTCAAACACAGAAACAGAAATGTGACTTCGTTCTTCCTTAAATGAATGATGTATTACATTTCTAGGATAGATGACATTATACATATTGGGAACAGTCATCTTCCCGTTCCTCCCTCCCACATGAGCAGACATCATGCAAACCAACCTCTTGAATCATAAAGTTGTAGCGGAAGCGTGCAAAGTGCCTTCCTTTCTTGGGCTCCTTGTCCTGCTGACAAGGGGCTGCAGAAGCAGGGCCATGCTGGCCACCCGTACCCAGCTCCGCCCTCAGTGTCCCTCCCTATGTAACCTTGCCTCATAACATTTCCGGAGCATGTCCTCCAGCCACGGCTCCTTGTTGGCATTTTCCAGCCTGTCCCTTACATAATTATGTTCATCCCAGGGGCTCTTAGACAACTGATTGCTTGCTTGTGGCCATAAGATGAGTGTTCAACGTGAGCATAAAGAGATGTCATATGAGTCCATTAGACTGACTCCATTGGTCAGTCTGTTACGAGTCCTAAAATTTAGAGATTTCTACCCCTTTATAAAAAGAACACAAAAGTAAATGAAAACAACAGGTCAGTGTGATGTATCTTAATAAAATCTAATCATTTGAGGATTTTCGATTGTGATATATCTATCAGAGATTTTTCTCTACATATCAGGTTTTCCTAAAGTGAGAGAATTTACTGGGTGAAGTGTATCAAGAAGAAAACATAGGGGCCAGCCGAGTGGCTCAGTTGGTAAAGAGTTGGCTTAAGAGCTCTGAGCAACTGAGCAACAGGACCTCCGGTTTTGATGGGCCAGTGACTTTGCGCCCGAGCTGAGCTGTTGCCTAGCTGCCAGCAGGTGGCAGTATGGCTCAGCTGGTGTAACAACAAGATCGCCTGTTTGATGGTGGGCTATGCCCATCTGCAATTAAGACTGAACACAGCACCTTATGCTTAGAGGCCATGAACTGCCAACGGGAAGCCAGATGGCGACTGGCACCCTCGGCAACGAAGAAAGAAGAACAACAACTTGGCTGGTCCCCTTCCCCAATTCCCCAACACTGTTCTCCTCCCCCAATTCCCCAATAAAATCTTTTTTTAAAAAAAAGAACAAAACATAGAGGAACCACAGAACACCACTTTTGATTGTTTAAACACTTTAAATTTCTTTTACATATGTAATTTCAACATGATTTTAATTACCAACTGGGCCATTTTCATAAGCAGTCTCAATTTTTCATAGGGAAGCTAAATTCAGAGTAAGGGCTCTGAGAAATAAAACTCCCTACAGAAAAAAAGCTTTCACTTATTTAAATGTATTCCATTTTCTGCTAACAAAAATCATTTCCTAGGGAGATAAAAATACATATTTGAAAATTTCAAACTGAACAATACCACCAAGATCAATTCCTGTTTGAAATCCAAATGATAGCTTGGTGCACACAATTTCTTTTCTTAAAATCAAAACGGAATATACCAGATCTGCAAAGATTAGAGGTGAGCAAGAGCTCTCGTTCAGTTGGCACATTCTAGAACAGTGTCTCTGTTTCCTCAAAGCTTTCTCGTTGACAACACTCTGGCTTTGCAGATGTTACCTAGCGGCTTTCTTGACTCAACCTTTCTCATGTCTGGTGCTTCTCAGCTTCTGGAAGCCATCACTGACATCGCGGCTGCTCTTCCTCACTTCAGAGCCACATTTGCCATCATCACATCATCCTGTGTGTCTGTCCCCCTAGGCCATCTTCCCTCCTTCCTCTCCCCTAAAACCTGGAATAATGGCTATCTTCCCTCAGGTACCACTTTCCAGCCCTGGTTCCCACTGGAAGGATATGAGCAAAGGTTTTGGGAGAAATAAACTGATTGGGTCACTGACTCAAAGCAAGGCCTGGTCTTTCCTAATTTGTGGCAGGAAGATATCTACTGGGTTGTCGGAAAAGTCATGATGCATTTTTGCAACGAAAAACAGAAAAAATATGTCATGACTTTTCCGACAATCCAATAGTTCTCTGGCAGGAAAATAGCCTGCAGAAAGCCACTTCCATTCCCTGATGCTTCAACGGTTGTCTCTGAATGGGGGAGGGCAGCCTGCCCTCCGGGTTGGCCTTGGGCTGACTTCCTGTGAATGCAGCTTGTCAGCTCAGCATTGCATTGCCATCCGGGTCTTTATCTGAGGGAATTGAGCTTTCCTTGCCAAAACAAGCTGGCTGTCACCATCACATGGGAGACCAGAGTGGGGTGGCATTCTCTTTGGAAGCAGGTAAGGCCAGACAGTTCTGGCCCTGACTGACAGGGGGCAGTTAGAGCCCAGGGGAGGTAGAGAGTGTGGCTGCACCCACAATAGTGGTTCCTTGAGAAAGCTGGGAGCATCAAGGAATTCTCTGGGAGGTCCGTCCTCCCTTTGGCTTTGGTGTGACTGGACTTGAAGCAATAATTGAGCTAATTTTTAAAAACGTTGATCTCCAGTTAAAAAAACCAAAAGTTTATTTTGTTTGGTTTTGGTTTTGGTGGTTGTTTAATATCAGTTTTTCTCAATGCCACCATTTTGCCAGAAGCATCTGGTATTGCTATGGCAACAGAATGAGGACAATGTGCCTGGCTGTATACACAGCAAATGTCTATGGAACGCAGAGATTTACCTCCTCTGAAAGTCATCTGTGGGCAAGCAGGGTATTTTAATTTTGCAGAAGGCAGAGATAGAATGAAGGGGCAGGAGAAATAAGCCTCTGGCCAGGTGGAATCACAGTCCCACACATCCAATTGGGCACCAGACAGATTCACTTGCCAGCCTCTGCAATCTGTCCCCCTTAGCTTCTGCCAAGCCACAGCTCCCTGTTCATGAGCCTGTTCAACTCTGAGCCTCTACCTCCCTTTCCTCATTCCCTACCCACTTCCAAAATGGTTTTCAAGACACAAATTGTGTCACTTTTCTGCTTAAAATCCACTTTCCTTTTGCCTACAAAGAAAATTACTAACTCTGTTGCTCCGTATGCAAAGTCCTTTTCATTTTGCTTTCCAACCAGTTTTATGACATCGCCTCTGCTGCTTCCCTAAGCTACCAGTCCAGCCAAATACCATTTGTCCTGGCCTTGCTTCTCTGAGTGAAACTTCACTTGTCTTCGTCCCCTGTGGGCAGGTAAGGGCCATCCTGCACTGGCCTCCCACCTGCCCCAGCACCCTTACCAATACCGCAGTGGTTTGTGTCTCTGCTGTCCCCCTTTCTGATGGATTTTGAGTTCTTTGAGGACCGGTTGAGTTTTGCTGGGACATCACACAATTGCCCCATAGGAGGAATACAGTAGATGTGGTGGTGCTACAGGCAAATCACACTCTCAAATCCCCAAGGTGATTTAAGGTGGCTATGGCCTCCTCAAGGGCAAAGGACCAGAAGAACCAGGAGCTGGTTGAAGTGGCCCAAGCCCTTCAGACAAAACCCTTGAGCATAGGGTACAGGCGACCATCTCCCCTTGCAGCCCACAGGCAGCTCTCCTTGCTCCCACACCAGTCTTCTCTGGGTTAGCTCCCAAGACAGGGGCTGCTAGGCACCTTTCGGCCACACAGGTAGCATCATTTGCATTTGATACTTTCATCTACCTCTGCCTCATTACTTCCTGCTTTGCACATCAAGGCTCTGATGACAGGAAGGCTGAAATGAGACATCAAGGCTCAAATGACAGCCTCCCTGTGAGGTTTTTCCTAACTGCCCCTCCCCCTAGAGTAGTTTCTTTATCTTGTCGTTCGGATAGCATTTTGGGGGCGCTTTATTTTGGGAGGGGTGAAAGATCTCAAGATGTCAAGTCACTGTGGGAAAGGATGGCACACTTACTTCTCAAGGAGCAGTGCCTCTGGGTATCACGCCCAGTAGCTCACACGTGTGCTTTTTCATAATGGTCACCTCAGGCAGGACTCCCTATGTGGGGGCCCTTAGAGCATGCCGGGATGTAGCATGTTCTACTCACAAGCAAGAACCCCTTGATCATCTCTAGAAACAAGAGGTGATGGTGCCTCAGAACTGGCACCAGGTCTGGGAAGCAGCCTGGAATGGAGGCAGCACCTGAGACTCAGACTCACGCATGGTCCCCCCTCTTCTCCTGGGGTTCCCGGGCTTCGCCCAGCAAGTCGGGTTCGTTCCTCCCTCCCCTCCCCCGGCTCCCTCCTATCTGCAGCTCCAGGGCCACCAGGAGGCCACTCGCCCATTGCTCAGTGCCCTGCTGCTAGGGGAATGCTCTCAGGTTACCCCCCAGCCCCCCAACCATAGGTTCAGGAGAGCAAGTCAGGTAACACCCTGGCTTGGTGACCGGACCACAGAGGTTGCCGTTGACTCCATCTTTGTCCCCAGGTACTGCTGAGAGCCCAGCAGAGAGTGTGGTGCCACCTAGTGGACCTTTGAAGTAAAGCCGTATTGTTACCTCTGCTGTTTCTACCTGGCTGAGACTTGAGCGCTTTTCCGGCGCACAGTGGCCCGCCCCCTCTCCGGCCTGTGAGGTTTTCTGAGCTCCACAGCTGATGCTTACGGGTGGTCACACTTGAGACCATGGGCTCCCCTTGCTGTTCCCATTCTGAGCGGCTGTGAGAAGACAGGACTTTGACCCTGCGATAGATAACTGAGGCAATTTACGTGGCCTTCTCTCTCCCTTCAAATCCCTATTTGTAACAGGGGAACTTACGTTAAAACCAACATGAAAAGGCAAAAGTTTGAAAAGGCTACACTGTGGGCCAAAAAAGAGCGGGCCGAGGAGCTAGGGGGAGAGGAAGGCGGCCTGGTGTGTGTGGGGGAATGGGCGTACCTCTTTCTTCTTTCGCCCCTGGAGGCCACCTTGTGTCACAGGTGAATGGCTTTTGCATATGAAATGTGCTACAATCAGCAGGGTCTCTGGGCACTGCCCGGTCACTCTTGGTTGTGGGGGCCGTCCTGTGCGATGTAGGGTGTTTAGCAGCACCCCCACACTCCTCGTTGTGAGAACCAAGTCTCCAGACATTACTAAATGTATCTCGGGGGCAGAATCGCTTCTGGCAGAGAACCACTGAGATAAAGCTATTAATCGCCAGGAGATGGAAGGGATCAGCTCTGCAGGGGAAGTCGATGGAGAGGAAGGGAGAACTCAGGCTCTGAAAGGTCCGGAGTCTTTCGCAATGCTGACAACTGGGGACTTGGACACCGAAGTGCTGAGAGCAGCCCTTCAAAAAGATGCCAGAGCAGAATCTCTCCACGTTTTTTGGTAGCACATGGCCCTTTGTTAATGATGAAAATTCCACATACCTCCCCCACATTCTAATGTGATTTTGGGGGACATTTAAGGGTTACCCACAAGCTGAGAGTTACTGATACACACAGGTAATGTCTTTGCATTCACTCATCAGGAAAAAAGTGTCTGCAGAGTATGAGAAGGCCAGGTGGGATGTATTCGCAGGAGCGGCACCGCAGAGCCCTGCAGACTCTTGTAAAGGGTTTGGATTTTAACTCTGCAACTGGAATGATCTGTTGGCTCTAACAGGTGAAAGTGTAACCGGGATACATATAAACTTCTCGTTGGGTGAAGAGCGCAGGTGTAGAGCAGGGATCGTGTAGCTTGGCACTTGAACCACTGCTTTAGTTAGTTAGCTCTGCTGAGCCAGGGCCACTCGTGGCTTCCTGTCTACCCACGCATTTACAGCTTCTAGCTTCTTCATCCCTACTGTGGATGGCAACATGTCCTCCAGAAATGCCACAAGCAGACATGGAACAACAGCAAATTCATGGTGACCAGAGAGAGCTGCCTCAAAGGGACTTGAATTCATGCCCATGGGATTTAGTTCCCAGGGGATTCCACTCGGTTCTTGTGTTATCAACGTGGGCTGCCATAACAAATACCACACACTGGGGGCTTAAACAACAGATATTTATTTCTCACAGCTCTGGGGGCTGTAAGTCTGAGATCAGGCCCTGATGGGAGCTCTATTCCTGGCCTGCAGCACCACCTTCTCAAGTATCTCTTCTTATGAGAAACTCAGTGTCATGACCTCATCCAATCTTCATTACCTCCTAAAGCCATCCTCCAAATACCATCATGATGGGGGTTAGGGCCTCAACATATGAAGTGGAAGGTGGACACCAACATTCGGTCCACACATCTGCCCTCTGATACTTGGAATTCCATCACTGGATGCTCAACCTTCTGATTAAATGTTGCTTTCTTTCTATAGCCCTAATGTGCTTAGAAGGAAACATGAATTTTCTAGTGCCTTTGTTTATCATCACTTTCCCCCAAAATAGGAATGATGGGAGGAAGTCATTCTGGTAGGGAAGCCCTGAGATGAAGACAAATGCCACTTGCCTCACACATTCATCCAGGGCCATGGCTGCATACCGCTGGTGGGTTGTGCATTTTTACAGCTGTAGCAAAAACGGAGATAAGGAAGTTGAGAGATTTAGTGAGGCGCTGGGCTTGTAATGATCTTCTAGAGGAAGTTCCAGAAATGACCACCAGGTGGCAGCAAGTGAACAGTTCCTAAAATGTTGCTGTTTTAAGGGAGTCAATCTTTTAGCTCTGGATGACATGTTAAGAACGGTGTGAGCCCCACATCCCCCCTCCAACAGCTGTCTCCACAGAAGAGCATTGTGCATGGTTTTTTAGCAGCTCCAGCTATGGGTCCCTATGGGTTTATGTATAGACATTAATTCCTGTATTCATTTATTTTTATTGGCCACCTCATCCCACCATATACTTCAGACTCCCCTAAGTGCTATGAAGGAGATGGTGCTCATAGCAAGGGCCCTGGTCCAAGATTCTTGGAAAGAATATTCCAGGCAACGGCTCCAGCTTGTCCAATGGGTAGAACAGACAATAGGGCAGCTGGGGCAGAGGGAGTCATGGGCAGGTGGTTTGAGCTAAGGCAGGTAGCAGCCAGATCCGGTAGAACAGGATGCCTGCTTTGCCTCGGGAGCTCCTCCTTTGAGGAATTTTAGACAGAAGAGGTACTGGGGTCACTCAGTGAAAGGACATTCTTTGTCCAGGTTATGTAAGGTGTGTGACTCTGTTCATTTGTGGAAATGAAGAATGTTGATTGCAATCACCATACAATGATCTATTTATTCCTGAAAGTTCCCTTCCCTGACTCCATTTCCAGGTGAGTGAACTCTTTCTTGTGAGTAAAATAAACCCTTTTGGCTTGCTTTACGGGAGCTGATGTCAGGACAAAAAAGACTTTTCAAGGTACAGGCAGTGGAAAGGGCCCTGTGCCTTCCGAAAGAGCAGAGACCATGCCTGCAAGGCCCTTTCCTGGCCGAGAGATCAGGGATATGGAGGAAAGAGGCACCGAGGCCCCAGACTCAGACACTGGTGCCCGTTGTCCAGAGAGCACAAAATCAGGAAGGTGGAAACCGACACCCTAGAAAGGAGACTGGACAGGTCAGAGAAGAACTTTGCCTTGCTTGTAAATCTAAAGAACGTTAGATCTCTAATCTGCCTATAATTTTAGGTGGATAGAATGGCAGGACTCTCACTCACCATTTTGGATCAGCTGTGTTCCTACCCGCTGCAGAGGTGTGTTGACTGGGAAAGGTGCAAGATTGGTCCTATTGCCTTTCATCAACAGAAAAGGGACTCAATCTCATTTGTATAATATGGAATCTTCGTAGGTAAGGCCTTTAAAGAAAGCTAAAGGTGGGGACTGAAAAATGTGCAGTGTGTGTAGCAACAGAGGTCTTGGTGGAGGGAGCCATTTTGGGGCGCGGTGGGAGCAGAAGCCGGGGATGCCCCTGCCTCCCGGTTATCAGGGTGCTCCTTTGCCTCTGAGGTGACTCTGGAATTGGATGGCCAAGGGCCCTGACAGGGCCTGGAATTCTCTCCTCAAAAGTGCTTCTGGGACCACTTTATTTTTGGGATATTATCTCCTCAGGAGTATAGGTCAGACTGTGCATGGCGGCCCGGACAAGGTCACCTGGTTACATTTGCAAAATTACCTTTTGAATAATAGGTAGAAGCAATCTTCATGTCTCTGCTCCCTCCAAAGACTCCTGGTTGCTGTCAAATGCCTGTCTTTACAGAGCCATGGAGAGGAGAGGAAGCTGGTTCCAACTACAGGGCGGACAGTCAGGAAGCGGCCAGGGTTTGCCATGGATCTGGCTGGGGGTGGAGGGAGTAGCCAGGACTGCTCTCAGTGCCCAGTGGCTGTATCTGCTTTTCCTCATGGGTCTTGCCTCTGGCACCGGCTCCCCCTCTCACCACCGGAGGGGTCTGGGTTGGGGTGATTTGGGGACTTCTCCCAAGCCTGAAAAATGCAACCTCACAAAAGGACCACTCTTCTGTAGCCGTGGTTCTAGGGCCCTGGCTTTGTTCCAAGTCTGTGTAAATGTTTCTTTTACTTTGGAAAGAATTCCAGTCCCAAGCAGCAATAAAAGAAAAGCAGCCTCTTCAATGCTGAAACACTATTAAAAGTTTTGTATTATATCTACCTGCAAAGGCCAAAGTCCATCACCTCCAGGAAATGGCCTCCCTGGTCTGACTCCCCTGCCCACCTGTGTGTGTACCACTCCCTCCCACTAGACCGGAAGACTGTTACGGGTGGGAACAGTGTGGGGTCATCACCACCAGTGTTATAATGACAACTATCCTAACCCACCTTTGTGGAGTGCTCGATACATGTCGGGCTCTGTCTTAGAGATTCTTAGAGATGTTCTATACATCTCATTTAATCCTTCCAACAATCATGAAGAAGGTTCCATTATTATTCTCCACTGATGAGGAAAGCGAGACATGCCCAAGGTTGCACAACCAGCAGGTAGCACCCACTATAGACTGTTGAATGAATCTGAGAAGCCCCATGGCTTTCTTCTAAGAATCTTTTTCAGATGCAATGATAAGTTTAACGGTGACCTTAAAAGATCATGTAGTGCGAGTCTGTTAATAGTCCCTACCATAATCTGAAAATCTAGCAGCTCATCCTAATATCAACCACTTTAGACATTAAAGGAAGAGAGGTTGCTTTTTGTTAAATGTTGTCACAGGCAGGTGTGCACACCTGGTTCAGTTCCTCTCATTAGGATGGGCTCCCCGTCAGCTTCCTAAGGAGGCAGGCTGAGCTTTGCTGAGTCTCGGGCAGAGGCCATATTGAGTTTTTCCTTACCTGGTGAACACATTCTTTCTTTTATTACACTGGCTGAAATGGACCATCACCTGTATGTCGTGCCAGACAGCTCGGAAGTCTGACCTTAAACTGAAAACGTGAGCCCTAATCTGTTGGTTAGCTGCTTACCAAGAAGTCTCAGCTTGTCCATACACAGGAGCCAACAAACTGGCATGAATTAGCTCACCACCATTCATATGTATGGAGTTACTGAGTCGATGATGAGACACGATTGAAACATTGGGACCTTTTATACCTAAGAGATGTAAGATAATGGCACTATCTGAAACATGTGATTACTATAATGAATGGGAGATGTGATAAAATAGTTCTGGTGAAGGCATGCCAGCTCAATAAGCCTGGAGATCACAAAAAGTAACAACTGGGCACTAAAGTACTAAGAATATTTGTATTTTACAATCAACCGCCAAGTTAAATATTTTGGAGGCAAAAAATAATGATAAACAGTTTCCTGAGAATGTTCTTGTAGTCAATTCATAACCTTGGTGTTATTTTTCACAAACTTTTATCCCTGTTTTTTAAAGGAAAATAGAGTATGTAATGTTAGCTAGCATATTTCCCCCTACCAATATTATTATTATTTTTTTTTAATTGAGAACTCGGAAAAAAAAATTCCTAGTGATAAAGACATTTTATTTCTGCTTTACTTCTACTGGAAATTTAAACAGGAAAGAGACAGTAGTAAGAGCCCCTCTGGTAAATGAGGGTGGAAACCCTGTACCCAGGTTTGCTTTCTGTTAGCCAACCTTGATAAGCCACAGAGAAGAGAGTTAGCAGTTTACATTGGAAGGCACCATGCTTGCATAGAATTCATTGAGAACTCATTGTGAGTCACCCCAGAGCTTTCAGAAAACCAGTTTGTGGCTGGTTACATGTTATTTATAATGCCCGCAAAGCCAAAACCATGTAACTTGGTAATAGTTACATTTTGTCCTTTGACTAGGAAGTAACTATAGTGACAAGGTACAAAAAAATAATAAGCATGCAGCCCTTTATTTAGTTTTGCAAAGTCTCTGCTTATAGTTCTGTATATTACATGACTGTGTTATACAAATACATTTATTTACAAAAACACTCTAGCTGTGCAAACCTGTTGCTTTTTAAAAATGTATAGATAGTCCCATTTTTGCCCATCCCAATATATGTTTTTAAAGCATGCATAAAAATTAACTTTGGTGTGGGAAAACTACTCTGTGTGCTGTCACGTACAGTATTTTTATGTCTATTTATATATTTACAAAAGTTTATCAGTTTACAGAACCGTACAGAAGTGTACATTTTAAAATCCACAATGTAATAATGTGGGTTACCAGGTCTCAGAAAACAAAGACAGGGTTTAGATACGACAAAGAAAATTACTAGAGAATCCCAATATGTTAAAAAAAAAAAAAATAAGAAAAGAAAAAAGAAAGAGAAAAAGAAAACTAGCTTGCTTGGCCTGGCAAATTATTATACATAATTTTCATGGCAGTGCAATTGGTTTGATAAATTGCCTTCTACATATGCCTGTGCTGGCTTGAAGTTCATTGGCTTGTTGTCTAGCATACTACTTTCAAATGTACAATGCTATAGTATCAAAATGTTTTGGCAAAAAAGATCTTGAAAGAAATCATGAAGTTCTGACAAAAATAGAAATCTGTAATAAAGCTAAATAACACTAAAATAAAAGGAAATATTATAGTATCTGTTTTACAATTTGTATAGTCACACTTGTGTATTTCTCTGTTCACTTCTAGTCTCCGTAATGAAAAATATTTTTATACAAAACATACTAAAATTCTGGAATCATACATGTTTTACATGCTGAATACATTTTTTTTTTTCCTGTCTCACACACACCTTTCCCTCTCACCATACTCTCTCTTTCGGTAACACATGCTTACCTTCATTTAACAGGGATTGAATATAGACAGTTAACACTATGTAATTACAACAGCAACAAAGTAAAAAACAAACGAACAAGCTTTACTGAAATCTATTCATCCAGTATTTAGCACATACTTAGCATTAAGCCCCAAACAATACAGCAATATGTTACATTCTCTTGTGAAAACAGTTGTTGAAGACTGTTAATATATGTATATATATTTTTTGACTTTTTATATGTAACTCCAACTTGAACCTTGTAAGATTTGGCTTTTAAGAGGCTTCCTTTGCTGTGGATGGGGCGGCTTTGCTTGAACTTCCATTCTGTGCCTTGTAGCTGGTGAGGCTAGGAGTATGGATGGTCCTGATGCTCTTGGCACCTTGATTCAGTGAAGTGGGGGAGGCAGGGGATGGAGGGGAGGAGGAGCAGGAAGGAGGGGCTGCTCGGCCATTTGGAGTCTGCAGTGAGAATGAAAGATGGTGACCTTTACCTGTATGAGTGGGGCTCTGAAACTTTAAGGAGCCATTAGAGACAGAGGGGATCAGGGAGGCAGAGGGAGCAGGTCGTCCTGTTTGGGGGCTGAGAGGGTTAGAAGTAACCGATGGTTTAGAAGCAGTTGGATTGGGGAAGTTAGAGCTGTCACCACTAGAAGAGGGCAGAGAACCGCTTTTCCCAGAGCTGGGAGAAAGGGCTGGAATCTTAGAAGCAGGTAAGGAGGGGAAAGTAGGCTTACAGTCCCCACCAGCTTTCTTAGCACTTCCATTAGCCTGCAAATAAAGATGGCGGGAGAGTTTGTCAGGAAGCTGGTAACACGATCATTCCACAGGATCTGGCAACACAGCCCTTCTGAGAAACATTCAATAAAAGACACCAAACCAAACCAAACGAGTTCAAGGCCTGAGCTAAGTCTTGTTGTGTTGTACTGGACCTGGTAGAAACCCCCAAAGTACAGAGCAGAGGATGTGCAGGACAGGAAAAAAGGAAGGCCACCTCCAGGTGCTGGGTCAGCCATGCGTCTGGATTATTATTATTGGGGTGGGGGTGGGGCATCGTGACAGAGAGTTAATGTGCCTTTAATGCAATGCAGTCAACATATACGTTAGTATGGGTGACTTCCAGGACAGTTCGACAACAGGTCTGTCTGGCTCGGTTTCCCAAGGTGCTCTGATGAACCACTACATTCACCAAAGAAAAGCCACTGGTCTGGCAGCTTGTGTTAACGGTTAGAACTTTGGAGTCACAAAGTAAAAGATGTTTTATTACAAGCATGCAAAAGCGTGGTGAAAAGTTCAACAAAGGTTTTTAGACTTTCTTCATGCCCCCAGATCCAGGATGTCTACGTAAATCATAGCTTACAAAGAAAACACAGTATTTGGTATAAACTAAGTCAGTGTCTTGCTTCTTAACCATAAGAGTGTCCATCCAAAATTGGGTTTAAGGTAAAACTACCTGACGATATTGGCGGGGGTCCTGCAGTTTGGTCTGCTTGCCGGGTTTGTCCAGGCTTCCCGGTCTGTTCTTGGAGCTCATGGGAACCGGCATCCTGCTCGTCTGTGGGGTCCCACTGGAGCCCTGTGGGAAGGAACAGTGAGAGGGGGAGGAGAAGGAGCAGCCGGTGAGTGGATTATCACCGAGGCAGCCCCACCTAGTACAGAGAAGCTCAACGTGAGAAGCCACAGCCCTACATGCAGGACAGATCTAGGAGACTGACATCAGAAGACACCACTGGGGTTAATTCCAAGAATCAAACAGGAAAAAAACTGCTCCACTACTGATCAAATGGGTTTTAATGTGAGGCTCAGAGCAATCATTTCAATGGCAAATGGATGACCCAGCATCCTTGCGTTTACCCAACACCAATCAGCAACAGAGGTAAAAACAGAATCAATTAGCTGTTAGACACCTAGTTGTTGTTGTTTTGAAGGTGAGGGAGAAAGTGTGAGAGAAAGGTATCATGGCGAACAGACAAAAAAAACAACAAGCCACCTGAAAGGAAGCAAGTAAATCACAAGACACCTTTTGCTAATGGTGATTATGGCAGATTTAAGAAAGCAGCTGTGTCTTTCCATTTTCCATCAGAGCAAGATACCTTACGTGAAGCTGAAGGTATTGATGAGGGGGGTTCTAGGACAGTGGGAGCTTCTTCCAAAACTAGCAAGGATCGGGGAGAGGCCTCCCGGGCTATGTGGGATGAGCTTGCAACAGAATCTCTGTTGGAAGAACATGAGGTATCAACTAGGGCTTTTGGGCTCATTTCGCTGATCGTATTTTCAAGCTGTTTGATGGTCTGTTCGAGGCTATCCAACGTTCTGTAGGTATTTTTTCTAATTTCATCAGTTCTAGAAACGGGAGATGTGTTCTCTAGACTGGGCTGCTGTTGTCCCTTGAGCATATTTTGGGGGGTGTCTTCAGGTTGAGAAGACCTAGTAATTTCGAATCGCGTGGCTTCTTTGTGCTGCTTCAAAGTGCCGTCCTCTTCCTCCTCTTCGTAGACCACCACCTGCAAAGTCTTCTTCCCCGTTTTGGTTCCTGTACGAATTGCTTGAGTGAGGGCGGCGAGTTGCTTTTTAGGGAATCTGAACTTAAACTTTTTCTTGGGGTTTTCAAATTGGTCATCTGTCACATCACTCTTGCTTTCTGAACTTGGCGAATCTGCTTGGCTGCACGTGGTCAGCTGGGTCTTACTCGTTTCCGGTCCTCCCGGTACTTTGTTCTCTGTGGAGAAAAACTGTGGCTGTAATTGATGCTCTGCCTGCAGTTCTGATCTGGGACTGCCTGAGGCAACCTTATGAAACTTTTGGGAAGTGTTATTCTTTACGACAGCATCTCCATTTTCCTCCTCTTCCTCCTCCTCTATCTTTTCCTCGGTCATCATTCTCTCCAATTCCTCATCGCATTCCTCAAATATGGTTGAAAGTCTCTTATATGCAGATCGGATGTCCATGGGTTCGTCAAAAATAATGATGACTGGTTTCTTGTCGAGGCACACGACTGGTTCTTCATTTTCAGTCCCTCCTTGTTGGGAAGTCATCTCTTTTTTGGCATCAATGTTCACCGTCTGTACATCTTCTCCCTTTCTGTTCACTATATCACGGACTTCTCCACTGGAGAGAACCTGGACTGCGGTTCTGGTAATCATGAAGGCAATGTTGTCTGTGGGTGCATTTTCTTCTGTGGGGGAACTTGGGGTTGATTCTCTGTCCTCATGAGCATGCCGAGATCCCTTGGGTCTTAGCACAACTTGGCTCAAATCTGTCACCGGAAACTCTTGATCTTGAATTCTGACATCACAAATACTCAATTCAGTTGATCTAGTGGGAGAGGGAAGATGACACTTATCTGTATTTTCTTGTCCTTGTTGACTCATCTCTTTTGTCTTTCCATAGTTCATTTTCTGATTCTCAGTTTCAGATACTGGGTGCTGCAATCCTGAGCTTTTAGGCCCTTTGCTTATTTCATCTTCTGATGAACTAATGCCAGAGAAACTGGAACTGACCTTCGACACATTTTTCTGGAAATAGTTTCTATTGTCTCTAAGTAAACTCTTATTGGATATGGAATTTTCCTTCACTAAGATGTCAGTTTTATATTCTGATGCTGTTGATGCATCGGAAATACTATTCTCCATTCCTCTTTCCCACTTAGGATGGTCATTAGGTGTCAGAGCCCCTGCAGTAACCTGAGAGGGAGAGTGAGAAGGGAAACCACACACGTTAATCAGAAATGGATCTGCAAAGGAAGATAATTAATCTGCATGCTATCAGTTGGGACACAGATCTGGTGAACTCACCTTTCGGGATTCCATTTGGGGGCCATTTTCATATTCAACATCAGATTTCCGTACGTCTTCATGGAAAAATTCCAAATTCTGGTAGAATAGTGTAGGACATGTTACTCCACAAAACCACATCCCCCAAAGTGGATTATACCTAAATTGTTCCTTTAATTACACTTCCACAACATGCGGGCCAAGCACATGTGTTACACACCAGTCCAAAGCCTACAGATCTGTTTACCTGGGGCTGCTTTGTTCGCCAACTTCCAAAAATGCCCTGTGTTTGCACAAGATGAAAATCTTAATTAACAAAATATTCAAGAATTTCCAATTTTGTGGGGGAGCAGTTAAAGGGACCGATTCTGTATATGAACACATCTTCTTTACAACACCCAATAGTGAGCTTAGCAGAACCTAAAACCAGAAGCATAGTGTGGCATTGTAGAAAGCACGATATATTAGCGGGCAGAAGATTTGGATTCTAATCCAGACCTGCCACTTAACTGTGTTACCTGAGACAAGTCATTTTACTTCTCCAGGCCTTGGTTTTCTTGCTTATAAACCGAGGAACAAGACCAGGAGATTTTTCATGTCCCCTTCCAGCTAGTTATTTCAGTCCTATCTAGTTTTTTTTTTTTTTTACATGGAAAGTATCCTATAAGGACATCTGCATTGGTTGAGTATGGTACTTTGAGATGAAACAAACAGACAAACAAACAAACAAACAAAAAAAACATTCTTTTTTCCTGGTCAAATGACAGAGTGAAATATAACTGCAGTTTGTATTTGAACTTCCTAAGGAAACTGTCAAAATAGCCTTCAAACTAATAATAGCTATGATGATGAAACCCAAATTCAATGTGATAATCCTGGCAAAATATCATCTAAACATTTATAAAACAGATATTTGAAGTTAGAATGGTGACTGTGACATCATGATTCAGATTTTATTCTCTATGGTCTCTGACGCAAAGCTAAGACATATTTCTGAGGCTCTCACAGAGGTTCAGAATGTAAGAGCCCAGCAGTGGGGACCAGAAGTGGAGAAGACTCCACCATGAAGTATGGCCTTTCCCATATGGCTGTATCAGTAGCCGGGGACCCTGCCACAGCACTACACACCAGGCATGCATTGTCATTTCCAAGGCTCTGCTGTCATTCTTCTTGCTGCAGAGAAGCCCAAGAGGAAGAGGCAATTCTAGCAGGATAGGACACAATCCCATGAAGGAAGTTTGGTGAAAGCAATGATAACATCACAAAGCACAATAACCCAGGTCCCATCACAGTCAACCCAGAGCAATCCTACTGCCCCAGTGAAAAATGGAAAGAATGTTGATACACATTCAAGGAATAACACACACACACAAATAACACAGTCACTATTAATCACACAAGACACGAGGTGCATTAGCCACCAAACACCACCTGTTTAACTTCCCCTCACCCCTGTGAGGCCCCCAAACAAGGTTAATGATTCAGCTCCTGTAGACGACCCACACAACAGCTTTTGTGGGATTTTCAATATAATTAAACAACTAACACACCAAGTAAAATGTTTCAAGAAGAAAAATAAATGCGGTTTGGGCCTGAGGTTTCAGCTCCCAGGATGGAGCCGGCATGTTAGGACTTGAGGGAGAATTTACCCCTGAATCAGAGAAGGAACTGGCATGTAACTGAAAGAAGACGCATGTATGGCCGGCATTCTGCTGGCCCCATTTGCGGGGCAGGGGTGGGGATAGGTGGGTAGGCCTGGCATCTATTCTGGTTGCCAGGGCCCATTCCATACCCATTGTTAAATATTTCAAATGCCTTTGTGTGAGATATGTATTTTAAAACAGACCTAGTAGCAGGAATATTCCAATGGAAAATTACTAAGATAAAGAAGTCAGGTTTAAGTGTCACATGACCTGCCATTTTTATCACTGGGCTAGAACAAAAGAATGAATGTGTCAAAGCAAGTGCATGAACTTAACTTAATTCAGGGTAACTTGGTTACAACTGTCCTGTAATTTCACAATGATTTCTTAGATAGTCAAGACTGCATGAAAGGTAATTAAGCCTCATTAATATCTGTATATATGCCCTGAGATCCAAATTAAGACAACTGGTGAAGTAGGATTAATATGCATTCAGACAATAGACCAAAATTAGAGACAGTTATAGGAAAATTGCATAAAAGTCAAGTACTAGGCTAATGCTTCATGATGATAGGGGAAATATTTTAAGAAAACACTTGACTTATAGAGAAGTAAATGAAAAGCCCAGGAAGAGGTTAATAATGACAAAAATGTAGGGAAAAGTCTAATACCAATATTGTATGTGATAAGCATACGAGTCGGATAGTGATATTATGAAGGAGACAAATCTATTGAGTGTACTGTATTTTGGCGTGTACTATGTGCACATTTTTGCCCAAATTTTTAAGAGAAAAATAAGGATGTACATTATACATGGGTAGTGTAAATTCCGTATCTATATAAATGTTTTTATTTCTTTTATTTATGCTTATGAGTTAAAAGTGTAACTCTAAAAATCAATAACAATATCCTTACGCAAAATAATACCCTGGAATACAATAATTGGTTTTGTTAAACTTACAAAGAACTTGCAATGGAAGTAATTTTGGCCAATGATGCAATGAAATGAAACAAAGAGCAACGTATTGTTGTCTATAGAGTAAGTGACTCTGATTTGATAAGAGATGATGCCGACTTTATTACCACAGGCTGAATAGTGCGGCATTTCTTTTCATACACTTTAGGCGGGAGCTAGCAATCTAGCTGATATTTTTACAAAAATTATTGGAAAATCGCTTGCAAAATTAAAACAAAAGAATTTTTTCCCTGAAAGTTGGGGCCAAAAACGTGGGTGCACATTACACATGGGAGCACATTATACATGGCAAAACACAGTAATTATCCAGGATAAGCACCTGTGATTACACCCAGTGCTGGGCATTCAATAGACTTTCTGCTTATTACCTATCTGATGAACCTTTGATTGAGATGTGATGGATGGCATATGGGTTTCTAATTGCAGGGCAAGAAATCACATGCAACTTTTGTTTCAATTAGCAAAATTCTATAATAAGACAACAATTCTCTCCAGAGGGATCCTTGGGAAGTTCCCAGTTCCTAGTGTTTTGGACAGAAATAGTCACATTGGCCCAAGTATGTCATTTAACTCTGATATGCCATGAGCTGGTTTTAATAAGGCCACATAGGAAATTCCAGAGATTGAAAAGCAATACATTTCCAATGTGATGTCATGTATTCAAGTCAAATTAGTAGCAAGTTTCTTCATGAGAAAAAATTATCAACAATAATCTCATCGTCTCCCTTGGGGTACAGAGAGATCCGGTGTTGCTTGGTTAAGGTTTCATATGTCAGTCACGTGGCAGATGCAGTTTACACAAGAGCTCTGTGGTGGTTGTGAGCCAGGGAGGAACAGGTCAGCCTCCTGGACAGGGCCTCCCAGCTGGGAGCTGTTAGCCCCAGGACTGCGTCTCTTGAAAGACTGTGTTAGAATAACCTTGCATGTTGTGATTCTATTGCTCCTGCACTGAGTTTACTGATACTGGACTGACAGAACCACATGGAGTAATAATGGGGCTATATTGTGGCACCTGCATTTGATTTTATTTAAGGGAGCTAGAACCTTTGAATTCTGAAATATAAGTTCTTGCTGAAAAATGTTAGGACTTGAATTGGTCATGATAAGCTTTCTATCCTGAAATTTAGACAGAGCCTTCATTCAAATAAGATGGCTCTACATCCAAAAATCATAACAGCATCTTGATGTTGGAACAGTCAGGCTCATATCCTTGCTCTGAAGTACTTACTAAGGACAGGGAACTTTGTTTCAGAGACTGGACATCTGTTTTGAGGCCATTCAAATGCCACAAAACATATTAGCACTAAAACTATACCGAACTTACTCTCTTGGAAGGTACACTTCGAGAATTTGTAATACTTAAGAAAACCTGGGTGGCATCCTGAATACCCGTGCAGTACATATGTGTGTGTTCCCAGGACGGTCCACCTGTGAATGGTGGCAGGTGTGCAGCTCTGCCCTGCGTTTTCTTCCTGGAATCTAAGGCTTTCACCTATTTTTAATGTTTTTGGTCCAGAAGACATGTTACAAATTAGAAACAGTGCTACATACTTGGTTGTACAAATTTTTTTTTGAATTATGCTAGAAAATCTTAAAAGGTGTGTAGTTTTTAGTGTGTGAAGATAATGCTATATTCTGCACATACTGTTGTAGCCTGTGCACAGGAACACAGCGTCTGCTTTGCAAATCTTGGCCAGGTATCTCTGCTCTAAATCTACAGCTATGTCTCCATTAATTAAAAAAAAAAAAAGGTGACAGAAAAAAGAGAGGGTGCAGAAGGACAAGCGCAGGAGAAGTGTTAGTGTCAGAGCAAGGACAGAAGGGCTGTCCGACCGCGTGGCCAATGCGTAACTGCCACGTTACCTTCTTCTCCTTGGGTGGGACTGTGGCCCCTGGCCCAGTGTCTTTAACGTGACTGTCAGCCCGGGACTGCTCAGCATGACTGTGTGAATTTACATCCATAAAGGAACACTTCTGGAATGCCTAAGGAATTAAAATACTGAGATTAACAGGAATCCAAAGGTAGCAAGGAGGAAGGAGGGGACAGGCAGGGAATCAATCCAGAGGCATGGAGACCCCAGCCGGTACCGTATGCAGGTCACACCTGGGCTGGGGAGGAGCGCCTTGAAAACCTGCTCTCCATTTGGCCTCCCTCAGGCTGGCAACGCTGGCGAGGGGGCAGAGCCCGGGGCTAAGGCACTGTGATGTCTGGGCCACACCAGGTAAAAGCACACAGCCCTTGAAATGAATGCCCTTTCTTCCTGTTTGGGGTGAACCTGATTTGTGCTTGGTAGGGCTTCTTGTTTTGACCTTTCAAAAATATTGAATATCTAAATGAATTAAAACAAAACAAGAAACTCATCTTTTTTTTTCTTTATTTCTTTTTACGATTATTTTCCATTTTTTTAAATTGAGATTATAGAAAAAAAGGGCACAAGATATTGCAAACCTTTACATGTTAAAATAAAAGTAATCCTTACTAATTCATTGTCTGAAATAGTAACAGGTACTCCCCATGTTCTGAGGTGTTCTGAGGCTCATTTAGAATCAAGGGATGTTCCTTAGATTTTGAGTGGCCTCGGAGCTGCCTGAGCCCTACTTGCCTCTGAAAACTAACAAGCGTAGGTATAGGAGCCCACCCCGACTGGTCAGGAAGGCCAGTTCTCAGAGAAAACACAGGCTGTGTCTACAGGGCAGAAAGGAGTGACAGTATGACGGTGACAGCAGGACAGTAACCCAAGCACCCAAGTTTCTTGAAATTGGGGGTTTTCAACATATTGCTTAGTTTTTAAAAAAATACTATTACCTAGGGCTCACTCAGAGAATATTTAGGTCAGAATCTCTGGACTGTAGAACTTTAAAAAATAACTCCCTATGTAATTTTAATGTGCAGCCAGGATTTTAAAAAACCACTTACTGAAATGAATCATCTCAAATCATTCTCTCATATTTTCTTGATGTCAAATATTGTCATTTGGAAATAACTCTGCAGGTGGAAAGAGTAAGCCACGCCCTCCCCAAGTGAACATTTCAATACTGGTCCTAAAATGGGAACAGAGCTGATGCTAGGACCTGCCCTGGCCTGCTTTCCCACGTCTCTGCTGACTCCCTGTTCCTGCTGCACAGGTGTCCTCCTCGCTGTTCCTCAGACTCCCAGGCCTAGCTGGCCCTGGAGGTGTGCAGGGCTCCGTGCACTAAGACCACTGGCCATCTCTGTGGGCTGTTAGACCCTAGGATCCGGAACCTGTGCTTTCTTGTGATGCCTGGTGACACGCAGCAGGAAAGGTGCTCCACAGTCACACTCAGGGGCTGCATCTGCTCCTTGTCTTGCCTCTGGGGTTTCTAAACTCTAGAGCCTGAGGGGGCAAAGGAACCATCTGGCCACTGGCCAACTTTCTGATGCAGCAGGTTGGGTCCTTACTCCAGCAGGAGGACTAATGGGGTTTGGTTAAGTTAGGGTTAGGGCACTTCATTCCCCATTATTATCTAACCACCAATAAGATAACAAGAAGCCAGATACACTGCTTTTGTAAAGCTTTCAGTCAAAGACAGCATCAAAGATATTTAGGCTTCAGTGAAGGGAAATATTCTCACGTGATGGCTCTACGTGGCTGGAACAAATAAATTACTTCTCTTAGAGAGCTAGTGCAGGGTTATTCACAAGCCTAAAAGTCTCTACTTCTTTGCTTATTATTATAGTAATTATTCACCTTGCACAGACTTAAAATTGTGAGGTGCTTTGTCATCCATCTGAACCAAATTGGGCCATGATCAAGTCACACCACAATCTGGGGACAGATGCTACAATGAATGACCCCAGAATGTGCCTACACATCTTAGGACAGGCACCAATCCTCAAACAACAGGTTGCCTTGACCTGCAGTGTCATTAGCCAGAAGGTCCTCATTGGATAACTGTGTGATGGATGCCTCCATGCTCTCAACTGTTTCATGAGTCACTAACTTTATAAATCTATGAATCTTATGAATGAAATTCTCCAACCATACTAAAAACCTAGAAATAATCTGATTGGTGGAGGGGATTTGCAGGCTAGTCTGTGAGTTGAAGTGAGACTCAAAAGGCTCATGAATGTGACCGTGAGCTGGCAGCTCTGTGTTCCCGATAATGTCCAAGCGGCTCCACCCTGGCAGGTATTACCATGGAAAGCAGAGTAGGACAGCAGCAGGGGAAATGACATGGTTTGAAAGTTCTCCCTATTCCAAATGAAGAATGCAGATCCTTGGGCCTGCACAAAACCATTGGCACACTGATGAAGAGGCAACATGCTGTGGAGCCCTCACAAGTTGTGTTCTGACCATCTGAAGGGCCAAAAAAAAAAAAAAAATCCAATAATAAGCATGGGTCAAAATGAAGTACTCTATGCACAGATGATGGTCTAGAAATTGTGTATATGTCTTTGATTAGCCAAGTTCTTACAATGTACACCTAGGGCAGATTCACATTCATGATTTGAATGTGGGATTAATTTTGGGGATAGCCCCTGCACCCCATCTTTAAATCTATGGGTAGACTGTGGCAATTAGTTACAAAATAAAAATCTAAAAATTAAGAATCATTTCTCAAATAAACTAAGGAAAATGGGAAACAAGTCTTCAACTTTTCAGAATATTGGCAAAGACGATACTGATACTGAATGGGAACCAGGTATGAAATACGGGAGGTCACATGACTCAAGGTCAGCCATTCTAAGTACTAAAACCAAATAACGGGACCCCACCTGAAGGGGGTTTTAATCAGTCCTTATCAAGACAAGATGATGGCTGATATTTCTCATCTCCTTTTAATTCTTTTTGAAATGAAGCAGAGACTATTAAGATTGAAAGAAAGGAAAGTAAATCTTTCCAGCCAGAGCTAGGAAAGCTTGCAGTTGCTTTTTGTATAAACTTACTGAGTTGTTTTGTGAAATGGTTATTCATCACACACATCCTAAAGGTGCTCTAAGAGCCTAGTTCAGTGCCATCTTGGAAAAATGGAAGCCAAGACCAGAAGATGCTGCTGACAGGGCCCAGGTCCATGGGGTTCTTTGCCAGCTCTCTAGCTAATGGATCTGTGAGAGGCATAGCCAGAGAGTCCCTGACGGGAAGGGCAGGGAGCCACAGTCAGTCACCTCATCCACCTACCTGGAGTTCTGCCATTATTTTATCTCCTTCTTCTTCTTCTTCCTCATCCTTTGAGGAGCAGGCAGTGACCGGTGGTGGGGATGGGGTCCAAGCTGAGGCAGGCTCCTCTGTTGGACATTTTGTGGCTCTAGCCTGTGGGCTGGGTCCAGCATCTTCACTGCTTGCCTATGGAAGATTCAAATCACAGATATTGGCTTAACAACCCCAGGAACTCGCAAAAAGAGGGAGCGATCACAAGAACACACGTTCCCTCATTGCCTAGTACACTGGCTTCCTAGCTCTTTAAATTGAGTTATTTTGTCCACTTGCATTTAGTTGGGTTTTTGTTTATGTATGCAAGCTACCATTTTTGTGAATGGATGAAGAATTATAATAAAATTGTAACTCCTCAATATTCAGTGCCTTTAAGAAAAGCCCTCCGATACAACCTCTCCTTGACTTGAATTTTACATTGAACATAAAAGACAAAACTTGCCAAGTTAAATGGAAGCTTAAGCTCATTGAACATTTCTTTATAGACTCCCACAAGGGTATTGGCTAGTCCCAGTTACCTTTGTAAGATGGTCTTTCTTTTGCTTCCCCCTCCTACCCCATCCCCACCCCCGTTTTCAATCGTATGATACCCTGCTGGAGAAGTAGCTTGGGATCTGCATTTCATATAGGTGCAGCTAAAAGTTAAGTCAGGCTAAAACTCGTGGTGCTAAGTCTAGTCCAATAACACTGGCTGACGTTTTCCCATCTGTGGTGTTTCCTGATCATCTAGTTGATTCGATTTTCTGCCTCAGTCCTTTGTATGTTCTCAATGAGAACAGAGGGTACCCTGTCTAAGGCTATCATCTGAACCCGGAGACCAGCCTGACCCATCAGACCTTGGTGCTGGCGCCTCCCTTCCTGCTGGTGCAGACCACGTCGCCGGACCTGGTCGTGGTGAGCCCCGATCCTGGCAGGTAGCTCCTTCGAGGGGGCGGTGGCGGCGGAGGTGGGGACTTACCCCCCAGCTTGTCCACGTCCTGTTCTGAATTTGGAGAGTCTTCTGGAAAACAGTGTGCCATTGCATAACAATCTCTTTTCAAGATGACACCCGGAAAGTCCAGTGCATTTCTATCAACTCAGTGCAATTTGACTGAAAAATTTCTCTCTTCTCTCCATAGTGCAACAATGAATGGTATAGATCCTGAAGTCCGACAGGCTTGAAATCCCAGAAAGACCCTGCATGAGTTGACTAACGTCTCTCTGCCTTGGTTTTTTCATCTGCTACATGGGTATGGTACCAATATTTTCGCCACTGGTGTGCTGGAGGAATAAATGGCTTACTATACATAAAGCACTTAGAACAGTGATTATTGGCTCATTGTAAATGCTCTGTAAGTATTAGCTGTTATTATTAAACAAATAAGCTGAGTATTGCTTGGAGAGATAAAAGAGCAGAACCTAAAGGCAAATTGAGATCCCCCTGCCTGATCTTCAAAGCCTTCATGCCCCAGTCTAAAAAACAGCTTTTGCAGAAGGGATGTTAGAGTAGGATCTGGCCAAGGAAGGGCCAGAGGGGAAGTGGGAGGCAGGTGGAAGCAGAGAACAAAGTCAGGGAGAAAGTGGATTTTTGTGTCATGGTTATGTTGTTGGAAAAAGGAAAGGAGGCAGAAAACGCAGAAATGAGAGAATTTTAAATTAGTATTGACACCACAGGTTAGGAGATGTAGACAGATACCTGTTCAGCTTTCCTCAGAAAAATGCTCAGAAAAAGGCATTCCTTAATCAAAACTCAAACAAACAGCCTTATTCCTGCCCTTATCAACCTTCTTCTCTTCTGCCCTTTGCAAACACTCTACCCAACAGCTCACTAAAGTGGTAGAACCAGAAATTCAGGGTCAGTGCCTCCAGCTGGGCTTTGTCCCAACTCTCTCTAGAGACCTGGCCTGGCCTTCCAGGAGTATATTTGTCTTTTCTGAGCAACAGAGAGAGAGAGAGAGAGTTATTTAGGAGATGCTTCAGGAATTTCATTTAAAGTTGTGATAAAAACTTGGGTAAATCATCAGGATGCCATACCAGTGATGACTTGTAGTCACAGGTTTCTATCTCATGTCTAAGAGCACTGGGTTACAGGGCTCTAGCAACCTCTGGCAATGGGGCTGGTTCCTATGCCAGCAGTCTGGCTTCAGGATGGCCACCTCCATTTTGGGTCCCTCTAGGGACTGGCACAGGCTGACAAGGCCAGGTCCCTCCTCTCATGCCTGGTGAAAGACTTCCACTTTGACTAACATTAGTCAGGCTCTTCTGAACCATAGGCCTTGACCTTGAGTTGCTGAGCCCAGTTTTAGCAAAGAATCCAGTTGAGCAAGAATCCCCCATTCTTGATATCTGATAAGTTCTATATTCCCACCCTTGATATCTAAGTTTGGCTTGCCTTTAGCAAGAATTCCCCTACCTTGTTGCATTCAGAGCTGAGTTCAGTTTCTCTCCCCCACTGCAATTGTCTTGCATAAAGTCTTCCTTGGTGTTTTTAACATATGTCTTGGTGAATATTTTTGTTTTAATTTTGACAGAGGCCACAATCCCTAAAACTTTTCGTTGATTTTTTTGGGAGCTATCCATCCTTCCCTATTATCTAAGTAGTCAGACAATTCATATAAAAGGAAACACAAATGAGTTTTAAAAACCCCAAGCTTAGAATTTTACCTCATTAATAAAAAATAAAAATAAAAACAATACCATCCATGACAAATAAGCCAAAATAAGAGAAACTAATGTTTACAGATAATGGATGATACCCTCACACATTTCTAGCAGCCTATACACTAGTAAACACTTTCTGACACCAGGCTATGTGTTAATAAAGAAAAACAACAACAATAACAGTAAGAATATTTTAACTGAGTAAAAATACTTTGGGGAGTAATTTAAAAACTAATTTATGCAACATTTTTAAATCTGAAAGACTAAAAAGCCCAAATTAGTTAACAAAGTTAACAAAATGAATTGCTACTTTTTTTCTGTCCTACAGTCCCTGAGAAGGAACAATACCAAGTTTATTCATAAATCTAAATTTATAATTTATTTACAAATAAATTCTACAACATCAAAGGACTACAAGACAAAATTAATAATGGGGAGAGCTGAAATAGTCAAGGTACAGATGTAATGAGGGAGATCATTTCATCCCTGGGAACTTCCGAGGAAAGAGGTCTTTGTGAGAGCACAGCTGTCCCTCGAAGGGCCCTTTCCACCCTGAGCCTTGGTGACACAGCTGTCAGGTGGGGAAGGAGGTGACAGACGTCTTTTAGCACAGTCTGAGGGGGAGAGTTTCAGGGAGTGGAGTTTTAGAGCAGCTTCGTGGGATGAAAACCTGGAGCGTGCTACAGTGGTTATGCTGAAGTCATAAATTATATCCACTTCCATGTTCCTTGCCATGCAAGTGAAGATGGCTGTTTCTTTTCACATGAACTTCAGTTGCTGAACAAGTAAGGCCTCATTGAATGTGACTCTGAGAGACACTGGGCCACGAGTAAAATGATATCACTGTACATGATTTTAATATCAGAATAAGGTACATGGATTGTAATTGGTTCGAGATTTAGTAGGCTGAGTTTTCCTTAACAGTTATTTTATGTTATTTATTATTGACATGTGGGTGCTTAACTTCCATAGTTTAGTTGGTTAAATATGCAGTTCAATAATTTTGATTTAAGAATGCAATTTCACCTTGTGATCTACAATAACATCCCCTCTGGGAGCTCATAAGAGCTGGCATTTTCTTTCTGTAGTGTATGAAAAGCTCTCACTTTCAATGCAGGCTTCATAGTCTCCCAGCTGGTGCTGGGAAGTGTCATAAATTCACAGGAAATGCGGAAACTGTGAATCTCAATTTTTCCTTATTGGGCATTGTTCAAATATCATAACACAGAACAGCTCCCCTACTGTGGTTATAGTTAAAGTAATAGTGAAGCTCTAGGGACACCTGAGGGATTTGTTCTTCCAATTTTCAATTACAGAAGATTCTTAAGAAGTGAGAGATTGGTTTCTTTGGCCAGCCTGTGCTTAAGTGGGTGGCCCCACACTGACCTGAGGGCAGCCAGGTACACAGCATTCTCAGTGCCTTACCTGAAAGTTCTAGCTTGTCCACAGGAGCGTCGCCCTTTGGCTGTGGGCCCGAGGCTGGTGGCATCTCCAAGTTTGGAATGGACTTCATGATATTGGCCTGAGCTTCTTCTAGGAGCTTCTCAAACTCTTTTCCATTATAGTGGTCCAGATTTTGTCTTTTCTCTTCCCATTTCCTTTCTGCTTTCTGAAGAAAACCAGCAAATGAAGAAAGTTTAAAAACCAGAGGAAAACGCTAATTCACCGTTTGGAGTTCCCTGTTTGATGGGATGAGGTGTAACACAGTTAAAGCGTAGGTACAATAATGTTCTGGGTTCCGTGCTGGGGGGGACTTTGCACATCAGACAAAGCTGACCCTTGTGCTGGCTCCATCTTCTATAGCTACGTGGGCTGCATTTAAGCCTGAGTGATAGTCATGCACAGAGAAAAAAAGCTCAGAAAACCCAATTCATTTATGAAATGATGATTGAGCACTTAGTACAACAGTAAATAAAAAGGGACACAGAGAGATGCTTTCTAAGGTAAGTATCCATAACCAAGTTTTTGTTTTCTAAATTGAGTTTTCATTGTAGAGGAGATGGTCAAACAAAAACAAACACCCAAACACTCACTAGGAGCAAAACATGCTATGTCTTAGTTCCTCTTCTATCGAGGTCTTGCTCTATGGCCACTGGGCCACATTTTCTAACTTAGAAAATTGGGGAGTTATTTAGATAACTGTTAAGCTCCATCAAGTTCTACAACAGGGAGAAATATATAAAATGTATTCTTAATTATTTGTACATTTAAAAAAAAAAATTTGCCTGTGATTCTGAGATGGCACATGGATCATTCCCGATGGCAGAGTGGAAATTAATACCAGCATTAGAGGAACCCTGCAATGTAAGAATTGGAAATGATCCAGGAAGTCGCTGAATCAACACCTTTACACGTGAGAACACGGGGCCCAGTAAGGTGAAGGATTTGCCCAAGATTCACTCTATATAAATAATAGGCACCAGTGTCACCATGCTTACCCTCCTTTTTCTTCCTAGTGTTTATTATCACCTGGCATATACCACGGGTGCCAAAAAAAAATGTATACACATTTTAAGAGATGTTATCTATGCTCAAGCAGTAGTTCGCCATAATCAGAAGTGTCTGAATGCTGATGGTAACCACTTTGAGCACCTCTTGTAATTGCAGAAGTCAAACATGACTTGTATTCATCTTTTGTTATCAGTATATATTATTACAATTAATACAGATTTTTCTTTTCTTAAAATGTGTATACATTTTTTTGGCACCCTCTGTACTTGTTCTCTGTCTCCCTATAAGCAGGTTAAGTTTCTCCAGGGCATGGACTTTGTCTCCTCTGTTCACTGCCTACACAGGAACCTATGAGGGCCTGGTACGTTTGGGGCTCCGTGATGCTCGTTGAGTGAATGGTGCAGAGCTGCCAGAAGGCCTCCTTCCTGTGAATAAGGGCAGTGTCGGAAATGACTCATGACTTAAAATATACACATAACAATGATAACCCAAAACGCCCAGTGGGGTCTCAGTAAATATTTATTAAATAAAAGAGTTGTCCCACTGACATCCTTTAAATATGGGAATGTTTAAAGTGGCAGATCCATGGGACAGCCGAGTGGCATATTGGTTAAGAGCTGGCTTAGGACGCCAGCGGCCCCGGTTCGGATCCCACATATGAGGGCCAGTGACACTGCCCTCTACAGTGAAGATGGTGAACAACAGCTCCACCTGGAGCTGGGCTGCCATGAGTCGCCAGGGTTGGCATAGGCTGCAGTGGGCTGCCATAGGCCACAGTGAGTGGCCGGCAGCCAGCGTGAACTGCCAAGAGCTGCCGTGAGCAGCTGTCCAGAGGACGGTGACTGATCCACCTCACCCAGGAAGAGCTCAGTGAAGGTGCCAGTGTGGGCGGGTGAAGCGACGTCCTCTACAACTAGACTGAGGAACAAAGGGACGGTAGCTTGTCTGTTCCCCTTCCCCAATTCCCCAGCGCTGTTCCCCTCCTCCAATTCCCCAATAAAATCTTAAAAAAAATAAATAAAGTGGCAGATCCACTCACTCCCAGAGGAAAAGTGTTTTTATTTCTCTACCCCACCCCATAGGGATGACATGATGAATCATCACCTGCCAATCATCATTCCACCACCCCCTCCTATGAGAGCTATTTTGTAAATAGTTCACTTTGGTGCAGAGAGTAGCTACCCAGTGTTCAGAGGCCCAGTTGCCATGACTGCAGCCTTAGAAGTTTTAAGAGGTCATCTCCTCTTTTTTTTTTTAAAGATTTTATTGGGGAATTGGGGGAGGGGAACAGAGTTGGGGAATTGGGGAAGGGGACCAGCCAAGTTGTTCTTCAGTCTTAGTTGTGGAGGGCACCAGTTGCCATCTGGCTTCCTGTTGGCAGCTTATGGCCTCTAAGCTCAAGGTGCTGTGTTCAATCTTAGTTGCGGGTGGGCGTAGCCACCATCCCATGCAGGAATTGAACCAGCAGCCTTGTTGTTAAGAGCGCACGCTCTATTCACTAAGCCATCTGGGTGGCAGCTCAGCTCAAGGTGCAGAGTTCCGTCTTAGTTGTGGGTGGGCATAGCCCACCATGGTATAGACAATCTTGTTGTTACACCAGCTGAGCCATCCTGCCACCTGTTGGCAGCTCAGCGACAGCTCAGCTAGGGCTCAGAGTTCACTGGCCCATGTGGGAATCGAACCAGCAGCCCTGTTGCACAGAGCCCGAGCTCCAACCCAACCCTTAACCAACTGAGCCACTCGGCCAGCCCGAGGTCATCCCCTCTTGAAACCAGGGTTATCTACTGCTGACTTGCAAGAGAGGCAGGAATGGTTACGAACGGGTTGCTGTGGATACAATAATGAGCAGAGGAAACATTGTAGGTAAGAGGAAAGAGAAAGCAAGGGAAGCAAAAAGTGCTGTTTGAGTGCTGATACCAGCTCTTAATAAAAATATTTAAAAACATAGCATGGGGCCGGCCGAGTGGCTCAGTTGTTTAAGAGCACGCTCAAGAGTGCGAGCTGAGCTCTGAGCAACAGCAGTTGGATGCCCAGCCCGAGCAGAGCTGCTGCTGAACTGCCAACAGGTGGCAGGATGCTTCAGTTAAAAAAAACATAGCATGTCTTCTCTCTATCTTGTGTGACCTTAAGACCTAGTTTTCTCCTTTCATTTTGACTGCCTCTGCCTTTCATTCTGAGACTACTGTAATAACTTTGCATCCAGCACCCTTAATTCTAGATCCACCATCTCAGTCAATTTTGTATATTGTGTCCAGATTAATTTTCTGACGACGCCATTTTTTATCACTGGTCCAAGCTGCAGCATTTCTCTGATACCTACACAATGAACATCACACATCTTGGGCTGGTTTTCAAGCTCTCCCAAATCAGGTTCTGGCCTGTTTTGCCAACTTATCTCTTTCTTGTGCCAGTTAAACAGATTTCCTCATGGTCCCAGCCTTTCCTCTAGCATTTCTTTATCCTTGAATGCCCTCACCAACCTTCTCTGTTTACCTAGATTCTCTTACTTTTCAAGGTCAGTGGCAAACCCTCCCCAGACCTGCATTTAACAGTGGTATGCTTGAGCCAGCTCCCACTGTCTCAGGACAGCTGAATTCTCACGTCTCCCCAACTGCATCTACAGTGATGTGATGCTGTAACTCAACATCAGCAATGCTGGGAATATTTACCCCTATAGTCTCTGGTAAATATTACAAATTGGCTTTTTTCACTAGACAGCTGGTTGCTAAGCAGTTACCAGCATCCCACCGCCTCAGCTTCCTCTGTTAGGTGTGTCATCCTTGTTCAAAATCTGATGACCTTTCTCTTAATCTGGCCATTGAAACCTATTCATAGTTTTTCTTTTTTTTAAGTATCTACTTTTCGTATCAATTTTTTTGACAAAAATATAACTTTGACACAGCTATGAATTATCTCTACAAGCAGACTCTAAACTCTTTGAGGAAAGGACCACGTGTTACAGTCCTTTATGGGGTTACGAAAAATGGAAGTAGGATTCTACCTCAATAGACATCGCCCTGTTCTTGGCGCTCACACTGTGGATTTCCTCAATGAAGAGGCTCTGCGTGGAGGAACCGTTCAGGGGCATCTGTGGGGACAGAGGGGCCTGTGCTGACTGCAGAGCTGAGGTCGCTTCCTGTGTAACAGCTGGAGGGCTGGCCGGGTGAGGGCCAGTGCCCCCAGGCAAGTGCTGGGCTGGGTTCAGGAGGGTGGAAGAGAGCTGGGAGGGCTGGATGACCACGGGAGAGCTCTGTGCGTGGTGAACTGTCAAGGGCACCAC
Organism: Aselliscus stoliczkanus; assembly: GCA_033961575.1. Taxonomy (NCBI): domain Eukaryota; kingdom Metazoa; phylum Chordata; class Mammalia; order Chiroptera; family Hipposideridae; genus Aselliscus; species Aselliscus stoliczkanus. The sequence continues at coordinate 43,906,724 of CM066734.1, forward strand.
TTCTGACTTCACATCCCGCGGGACTCCTGCGCCATGGAGGGGCTGGCCTGAGGCGTGGGATGCCTCCTCCTGGCTCTTGAGGACTTCTGCGGCGGTGGCCTTTTCCATAGCGACATACTGTGCGGCCTGGGCTGCATCTGTCCCTTTCAAGAGTCCATCGGTGACATGTCTAGGAAAAAGCATGCATCGTAGCATTAAGTATTCAAATGGGTAACTTTCATTTTATTATCATGGTATATTAGAATGCTGTGTCATCCCAAAGCCAGGCAAGATTTTGTGGCAAAATTAAAACCTTCTAAAACTCAGAGTAGCAGCTCAGGGTTAAGGGTTTCCATAGCAGCTTCCCAAAGCTCTTGAATCACCTCCTAGTTATCTCTGGCAGGTGCTTTCTCAGTCCTCTCCTCAGGAGATGCTGCTTTTCTCTGTCCACTAGCACTGTGGCGCACTCCCTGATGCGATTCCGTCACTATTTGGGTGGCGGCGTGAAGTGATTGCATACATGGTTCTAACAACACCTCCTCTACCTGCTTCTGGCCTAGAGAGCTCACACATGCTTAGTTCCAACCCCAAAAGCTTCCTAAACCTTACATACTCTCTTCCTTTCACTGCCAAACATCTTGGGAGGGTAGTTTATATTTTAATTCTTTCCTTCCTGTCATTCAGCCCAGTGCAACCTGGCTTCCCCACGGGGACTTGACCAAGCTTTCTGCAAGGTCAACAGTGACTCCAAATCGAACAGCTGGGTTTGCCCTCATCCTCCTCTGCATTTTGGGGTCGTTTGATGATATTTTTCTATCTCCATTCATGGTGCAGTGGAAAAGACATGGCCTTTGGGCCATGTGTCTAAGTATCAGTTCTATCATGTTCTAGTGATATAATGTCAGGAACGTCGTCTTTTTCGGTCTCAGATACTTTTCTATAGAATGTTATAATGATGATGATGACAACGATGATAATACCTTGCAATGCCGCCCTCAGGGTGGTTGTGAGGATTGATATAAAATTATATGTAAGACAATGTGAAACATGGTACCTGACTATAATTTTTTATTAGTCCCTCATTCCCATCTTATTAAAATGCTCTCTTTTTGATCTGAAAAAAGATGTTGCACTCTATGACTCTCCTTTGCTACTCACTTCTCTGTTTCTTTTGCTGTTTACTTTACCTACCCCATCCCTTCAATCCCCAAGGATTCCCAAGGATCTGTTCCCTCCGTGGTCTCTTGTTCTACCATAGCTGTCTCTTCCATTTTCAGTAATCACCTTCACAAAGGTAACTTCAAATTCTAACTCTCCTTCCTCCTCCCCTCCTTCCCTCTCTCCCTCCCAGTTATGCAGGGACAGACACCCCTCTGTCTCTTGAACTTTAGTCCACATTTCTAAGTGCCTGGTGGGCAGCTGTGTTTAGATATCCCTCCAGCAGGTCAAATTCAACACGTACAAAAACATTTCAGCATCTTCCCAGGCCGCTAAATTGCTCTGAACTGTGACTGTTACCTGCTTTATCTTCTTTGCCAAGGTTAGGACACATGCATGTCTTTGGTGGTGGTGGGGCGGGGTAAGCATATTCCTACCTTCTTCATTGTGTCTTCCACAGTGCCGAGTACAGCACGATACACACAAAAGATACAATAAAAAATGAGTAGTATAAAGGCTTGTGATAGGCAGCTTGATGGCAACTAAAGTATCTTTTATTTTTATTTTTAAAGTACTTAACTGGCTTTATCTCTCATTTTCGCCACTGAGCATGTATGCAACAAAAGTCCTATGACATTCAAAACACACAGTCTATCTTTTTTTAGAACTTACATTCCCTGGAGATAAGGCAAATACTGTGCTTTATCACCCTGCACCAGCTCTCAAATTTTTTTAAAATTGTTTTTAGGGAAGAGAAGGGAGAATGGGGTAGTGCTATCTGCCAGCTTGCTATCTATTCCACTTAACAAGGGTGGTTTGTTTTAGGTTTTGCGGATGGGTTACCACATTTAGGTAAGAGCTTAATGAAGAATTCTTTTCAACAGATTTTTATCCTCTTGGAAGAAAAAGTTCACCCTGGCAATTTAAAATGAGTGAACCTACAAGAAAATGTAACCCAAATACATTTTTTTCCTGTACTCAGTCAGATGTGGTCTCTGCAGGAGGAGGCCCATTGTTTCAACCAAAATTCCTTCGGCATCCTGGAATGTATGCAGGTGATGAAATAGCTGCTCTATAGTGTTTAGTGTTTTTATCCCCAAAGAGGCTCTTTCCTGAGGTCACTGTTACTAGAAAAATCTCACTTGCTCCTAGGGTTAATAATTCATCTAAAAATCAGCTGCACAGTTAATATATTTCTCTTATAAATCTGATCAAATGATTATAGTTAGTGATTGAAATTGTTCCAAGAAACTGTCTTATATGTTACTTCAGTTTGTGACAAGATCTGAAGGGTAATATCTCTGCAATTTCCTAGTTCTATTAAACTGGAAACTCAGGGACTTCCACTGTTGGGAAATAGTTTATTTTGGGTAATTATGTCTATTTCCCATGTGAGAGAGGAAGCTTTATAAGGGCAGAGGTCCTATTTGTCTTCATTATTATATTTTTAACACCCAACACCAGGGCTGGAACAGGCAGAATGTCCAAATATTACTGCTGCCTGGCTGTGAGATCAGAACCAACTCTGATCTCTGGAGTCCAGCTATCAGTTCATATTCCATCCCCACCTCTGACCTGCAGTGGACCTCCCCCAACCTCGGGTTTTGTCTATACAATGGGAAAAACAATGCCTGCCCTATAAGGTTTTGATTAGGACTAAATGAGCTTATACTTATAAAGGCATAGTTCAGTGTTCACAGGTAAAGGCTATTTTTTTTTTTTAGCTGAGCCATCCTGTCACCTGTTGGCAGCTCAACGGCAACTCAGCTCGGGCTGGCATCGAACCGCCGTTGCTCAGAGCTTAGCTCACACTCTTGAGCGAGATCTTAACCAACTGAGCCACTCTGCCGGCCCTTAAAGGCTATTGTTATGATTGTGTTAAGAAGAGATCAAATTGTCACCGAAAGACAGAGTATATAATGGCATGATATGTCATTTGTAAAGGTGCTTCTGGCAACATAAACCCTGCATACACATATTTCAGTGCATCTTACATGAGTATGAAGTTGAAAAATTTTCTTTTCAGTGAAAGTCATGGATGAGTCAGTGATTTCTTTTAGTCTTTCCTTCACTGTGACCCTTTTTTTATGGGCAGGTAAGGGTGATTTGGTCTGTGCTACCCAAGGGTGTTCATTTATCTTTTCTAGGTGGGACAAAAATCTCTCAGATACTCTTTCAGTAGGTAATTCAAGAAAGGCTTTATTTATTTCCACTCATTTTCTTCTAACTGTAGTCATCTATGCCCCTCAAGTCAAGGAGGCTAATAATATATTTTGATCCATTCTTTAAATTCAAAATGTTATCGAAAAGAACCACCTTCAAATGATATTCAGAAAACATTCACCGTGTTTACTAGTAAATTTTAAGCCCTAGCCTGTGCCAAATGCAGTAAGTCTGCGCTGAAGAATCAGGACCACCAGCCACATGACAATAGAAGTTCAAGGTGGGGAGGAGCAGTGGCTTCTGAGGACACTGGAAATAAGACGGTATGTCCCAGCGATGGAGACAGGTCCCAGCGGCACGGGGGGAGCCTGGGAGTCCCGGACGTAGGCCCCCAACCTCGGCAGCACACCGCCCCCCTCTGCATCCCATGGGAAGCCCCGTCACCTCCGCAACATGGTCAGGATGTCCGTCATGCCCCGCACTCGCTGGAGGAGGCTGTCCAGCCGGTGCGGCTCCTCCTTCAGAAACCGCACGGCCTCGACTTCTATGCGCAGGATGGCTCGCATCTTGTTTTGTAAGGTTGGAAATTCTCCTGCAGGCCAAGAGCAGTTGGATGAGTTGTAGGAGAAATAGCCAGAAGGGAAAGCCCCCATGACACTGGATAGGGTTGAGCGCGTGGGGTTCAGTTCTCACATCTTCAGGGGTGGACAGAGATGGGTTTAAAGTGACCTCGGGCAAGGGCAGAGCGCCTCTCGGCCTCATTTCCTGTCTTTATATTTGGGATAAGGTCAACTGTCCCTTCGGGTTGTCTTTAATGAAGTTGGCACAGGTGCCTGGTGCATTTTAATAGCCCAGTGAGGTGAAACTGCGATTAGTATCATTAGTCCTAAATCTTACAGCACCACTACAACGTAAGCTCCAAGAAGACAGCACCATTTGCCTACTTGGTTCAGTGATGGATCCCAAGTGCTCAGAACAGTGCCTGACACGAGTACATGTTCGATGAATCTGTGCATGTGTGAATAAATGAAGGAATGCACGAAGCCCTCACTCTTGGGCAGATTTTTAATCCCCCCGGAAAACACACCTCAGACTTTTCCCTTCAGGGAGAAGGCTCACCTTTCAGGGAAGCTACGGCTTCTCCCACTTGTCGCAGGAGGAAAGCTCCATCTTCCACGTCCTTTAGAGTAACCACTCGGCCTGCAGATGCAGAATCCTTCTTCAAGTCTTCCACGAAGTCTTCCAACTCACTGGGGGAGAGAGAAGACCACAGATGGGATTTAACACAGGTCCTCAGAAAGCACAGGTGCAGTAGCAAAGGGCTCGTTTGGATCTCCCACTGGGTACTGTGTCCCAGCCCCCACCCCCACTTTCCACGTAGATGATGGGAGCACCTCTTAGAGGAGTCACCAGGTTTGGCTTAAAATATTCCGCTGAGTGGTCAGACAGGTGCAAGGATGTTTCCCCAGGGTCTGTCCTTGAGGACGCCCAAGTTGGCCAGAGGGAAGATGGTGGCTGGCTAACAAAGGACCCACTCTTCATTTTCAGTGGTGCTGATGACAACTAAGGGAGGGATGTGTGCACTTTGTGACATGACAGATGAGAGAGGAAGGGAGAGAGGAAGGGGGAGGGGGAGAGAGAGAGAGAGAGAGAGAGAGAGAGAGAGAGAGAAAGAGAGAGAGAGAGACAGAGAGAGAGAGAGAGAGAGAGAGAGAGAGAGAGAGAGAGAGAGAGAGAGAGAGAGAGAAAATGCTGCAATGGAGCAAAACAAGCAACTTAGATCAGGCTTCTCAGCTTTGGCATTTGATGCTTTGGAACAGATAATTCTTTTTAGTGGGGGCCTGTCCTGTGCATTGTAGGATATTTAGCAGCACCCCTGGCTGCTATGCACTAGATGCCAGGAGCACTCCCCCCCCCCCACCTTGTGACAAACAAAAGTGTCTTCAGGCGTTATTAAATGTCCCTGGGTGAGGGGTGGGGAGCAAACTTGCCTCTGATTGAATCTCTGGTTTATACTGATTGCCCATCAATAAGGATTGACTTTCTTTTCCAAGTTACAAAGAGAAGAAAAGATCTGATTTACACACACACACACACACACACACACACACACACACACGCGCGCGCACACACACACCCTTAGGGTACTGCCAGTTCCAATAGAACTAAATAAAGGTCTTTCACTTCAAAAACAAACAAACAAAACAAACAAACAAACAATATCCTGTCTCCTGGGCACATTAATAACCCCATCCTAAATACATGTTTGTATCATTTCCGTTTACCTATAAATACAACAGAAAAACCCCTTTTAAATGGGAAAAAAGGGGCATTGATAGATGAAGAGCCAGTAGGTGGCAGTAAGTGAACAGGCATTACACTGCTGGAGCAGGGCGTCCACAGAGCAGGCAGCAGGAAGAGAACAGGAAGGCAGTGCATCTGCAAAAAAAAATGGTCCCCAAGGCCCTTCCCACTGGGCTAGTGGATGAAATTATGGATGGCATGGCAGCTGCAGGAGGGATTCAGGCACACATATGTTCAACAAGGACCACAGGACAACGACAAATTCATCCACCTCCGGGCAGTGGGATTAAATTTTTGCTGATGTCTTTCCTTCTGTTACAGAAAATGGACCAAAATTGCCTATGACCCTTTCAGACAAAATGATGCAACTTCAGGACCAAAGTGGAAAGGCTCATCAGCTCATTGTCCACATTTACAAACTATGGAAAGGAACTTGGTGTTATGTGAACCCACTGGACTTTTCCTACAGCTCCTGCATCCCTGAGGTGGAGAGAATAAGTGCTATCTCTCATAGGAGTTCTAAACATAGTACCTTTGTGTGGAAAAGCTCTTTTCCATTTCATAACCAAACAATTTTTTAAAAATACGTAGACTGGACACACTCTCCAGTCCTTCTAAGCTTTGATTGAAGAGCTAAGACCCAAATATTATCGTGGTTCCATTAGCAACCCTCAAGCTGGCCAGGCTGAAATGAATACTTAAGGAGCTGTCATCTGACCCAAAGTCAGTCAGCCTAAAATTCTCTTTTAATCTCTTCTACACAACATGACTCCTGGATTTCGTAATCCTGTGCATAACAGATCCTTAAATGTCACAGGTTTCCCTTTGTTGAGCATGGAACATACACAATTGTGTACTGATATTATTGTACACAACACAATGTTACTTCCCTTCATACATTTCTATTACAGATAAAGCATTCAGATAAATCTGTTCATACAAAATGTAAAAGAGACCATGGAACTAAAATTGATGCTAAAAATAAATTTTTAATATTATAGTAATCGATGTGACTTTTGAGTTGTACAACTCTGCTCAAAAGAATGTCAAATGTTCACAGATACTATGGTTTATAGGTCAATGCATTCTCTTTGTTGAAGTCACTTTTCATTCTTCCTTGGTTAAAAAGAAGCTTTAATTTCTTGATATGTTGGGTTGTCAGAAAAGTCATGCTGCATTTTTGCAACGAAAAACAGAAAAATACATCGTGACTTTTCCGACAGCCCAATATTTCATTTGACTGTTAGTAGAACCCAAATGTAAAAACCCATGTAAAAACCCACCAAGAGAAATTATCTTGATCCAATTTCTAACCATAGTTCTAGACCCAAATTTTATTTCTCTGCCATCTAAATGGCTCACCAGCAACTTATCCTAACTAACATAATCCCCAAAGGGAACTTATTTTCGTGTGTGTGTGTGAGTGTGTGTGTGTGTGTGTGTGTGTGTAAGGAGAGAGGCAGGAGGAGTGAACAGGCAGGAAAAGGAAAGAGAGTGGGAGAGAAAGGGACAGAAAGGGGAGAGGGGAAGGAGAGATATAATCGTTTTCCTAGTAGTCCAGAGTTGAAACTTCCAGATATCTTTTATAACCTGATCTTTCTACCACTTGAACTATCCAATTGGTCCATTTTGCATTGGATTTCTTTTCCCATTTCTATTTCTACTGCTTGATTCAGGCCTTACTGACTTTTTGTCTGGACTCTTATTATTGAGCCCAATATGGTTTCCTAGACACCAATCTTTTTCCCCTCAACCAGTCCTGGTTGCCAGACGGACCTAATTGAAATACAGCTCTGACTTTTCTACCTCCTTGATCCAAAACCTTCAGTGACCTCCTCATCAGGCCAACAGTACTTCTGAAATGTGAAGATGCTTCAGAATCTCCCCTGTAGGTTTGTAAAATGCACATTCCTAAGCTCCAGCCAGAGAAATTCTGAATCTGGGGTTGGACCCAGAAATTTTCACTAAAAGCCAGAAATCCAGGTTTTGTTACTTGGTCTTCCAATTTCGGTAAACACAGACATAAAACAGCCACACAGGGTGTAAATATGGCCCAAAATATAGGCAGGCACATGCAAAAGGGAATGGTGCAACCCACGTACAAGACATGATTAGTATCTTGAACCCAACTCTCCTCCTAAACTGGACTACCCCAATTTTCCAGGTCATCCTGTGTCTTCGTAGTACCAACACTTGTTGGGTTGCAGGGTTCTTATGCCTGGGAGGCCCCCTGTCTAGCCTCCACAGATGAAATCCCACCTGTCTTCAAGGCCATCTTAGTTTAGTTTAACATACCTGTTGTGAGGCCCTACTACGTGCATGGTATTGTGCCTTACCTTGGGGACATATGAAGAATAACTTATGTCAGGTTAAGTCTCCCTTATCTCTGGGGCCCAAAGCAATCTCTGTGTCATGTAGGTTCACCAGGCACCTGTAAATCACCTGTTTTGTCCTATACGCATGCTCATAGTCTGCTTTGCCAGACTGTAGCTCCTCAGGTACCCTGTGGACATCTTATTCATGTTAAAATATTTTTGTGACAGCCCAGTTGTCTTAACTAGGTCTCAAGATTCTTCTCAAAAACTTCTTTAAAAATATATAGCCATTTAATAATATTTTATAAATTTCTAATTAAATTATGAAAAAGTAAATTTCCTTCTCTTAAGAATTGTGTTTTTTGGCTAGCTGAAATTAATTCTTGCTTCTTGACTAGAAAAGTTGTCTTTAACTTCAATACCACTCTGAGATGAGCATTCCAGTGTAGGAGTGAGCTAGGAAGGGGAATGGTAGATAAATAATAGCTTTATTGACTCATGGTGGGTGATTAACTGTCTATAAATGCAACACTGTAAGGTGTCAAAGCATGGTCAAATTTAATTTTTTTAGGAAAATAATAACTCATTTTTTCCCCCCTCTAGACTGCTACTACGAGGGACATTCTAATTTTAATCAGACCCACTGGATTGGCACCTGAGCTAATAATATAAGGTACAGCTCAAATATCAAATAGGAGATACAGTATAAGTACTTTCCATCATGGTGACTTCTGGTGATCCTGTTCATGAAAAGAATTTGAAAGCAGCTCCCTTACAATCCCAGTTTAGAAGGTTTAAGCTTTCCAAGAAACAAGAAAAATACTAACATTAGAAGAACCCACAAAAATTAGTATTCATTATATTAAAAGGTGAAATAGTTCCATGATAAATCTCCGTTGCATAACAAAACATACATTAACATAAGAGATGTGCCTGCCCTAGTGACTGGGGAGTAATAAAACTTGGCTCATTTCAATAGAGGCACTTGATAGATGCTTTCAATAAGAACCTCATGGAAGACTGATAATGTTCAAGGAAGCATCTTTCATTCTGGATCAGATGTACTTTACATTTAAATTCTTCTTTTGCAATTTTATCTACAGTTGAAGAACAGGGAGATAATTTTAGTGCTGTGTTGTTTTGGTTATTAGTTTTAATTTATTGAGATTAAATGCAGATTCCCATTTATCATTGGGTTTTGCCATTTGCTCCTTGTAATTTAATATGTTGCTGTGCCCTACGAAAGAGTGTGAGGCTCCAACTTTTAAAGGGACTGGCTCAGGCACCCGAGGATTGCTGAATTTCTTGAGCCTGGACGGAGGGGTAAAAAGGATACAAAGAGTCCATAGATACCCCAAATGAGCGGAACTGTAACTTGCACACAGTAGGTGCTCAATAAAGAGAGAGGGAGCGAACACCATTTAAGGAGGCCTCCTCGTTGGCAAAGACAGGTTTCCTTTTCTGGTCAAATAGCGAAACACACAACAAGTGATGGGCACTCACCATAGCTTCTTGACGATCTTCTCCTCTTCGCGCAGGTACTTTTGTCTCTCTTGCTCCACCAGGGTGCGCTGTCGTAGTACAGGATCCTCCAGTCTCTTCATCGTGTCAATCACTTTGCCATTGATTTCCAGCTCAGCTTTCTTCATCATTGCCCTCAGCAGCTCCTGGTTCTGCAGCTGTGGAACAAAAGAAATCAGCCTCAACTGGCTCTGCCTGCCTGACATTATGGTGACGGAGTGCCTGGCAGCCTTCAGAAGCGTATTTGGATAAACAGCCCGCAGCTGAATCTTTATTACAGCGAAAAAGGGAATGGAGCAAAGACCGTATATAATATTGCATCTTCAGCCAACATCTGAGCTTTAGCTGCCAACTGACAGGCAGACTTTCATGTCTGTGTCTGCAAAAATAGGGTCCTTTCTCTATCCTGGTCAATGCATCATGGACAATGGGCATAGACTCTCACTGACATGTTTTTATAGGGAGCCGCCAAGAGCATCAGCTTTGGAGCCAAGTGGATTTTGGATCAAACCCTAAACCCTCTCCCTAGACTCTCTTGGTCTCTCCATTTCCTTATCTCTGAAGGGGGGGATTCCCTTCCTTGGCAGGGCTATTCTGAGGATTAAATGAGATACTGTTTGGTATAGAACAGGTTCTCAACAAGTGTTGATTTGGCTATGGACGATTTCAGCATATCAGTTAAAAGAGAGTCTGTGTCCCTCTTGTTTATATGGGCCCATGCACCAAATACCGTGTAATCACAGACCATTAAAACACCAAACTTGAGGTTGATGGTTGTAATGATAATGATCCCAGGTAAACCCAAGGCTCCTGGCAATTTACTCATTTCTCTGGATTAGATGGTACTTAGGCTGTTGCAAATGTAAGACTGCAATTTCCACATACTTTCCAGGGCACTCTTGTTTCCCATCCCAGAGAGTACAGGATGTGGGAGTTTGCATCCAGGCCTCACAAGAATCTAGTCAAACACTTGAGTCCTGCTTCCAAGAAGGTGTTAAACGTTTCCCAGGAGCAGAACAATTTTCTGACAGCATATACATCAAGGGAATTCATTCAATCAACCTCCGAAACCATAATTACGTTATGCCTCTAACATTATACTTAAAGTCCCCCTGAAATTTCAACTAGCTATAATTGTTTCCTTTGGTTTTCTGCATTTGTAAACTATTCTACAATGACTGTGTATCACCTCACAGCGATGATGTCTTTGTCAATGGTCCATTATCTGTGCAAACTGATACTACCTTGTGACCATGTTACCACCTGTTTGAAACTTCATCATGGCTTCCATTTTGTCCGAATAAAGATAAGACATTTCAACACGAGCCGCAGGCAGAGCCACCTTCATGTTCCAATATCAGCACAGCACCATGATCAGCTGGCCATCCAGAGAGAGACTGCCTGGGATCCATTTCTAGTTTCACCACTTAGTAGCAGCGTGATGTGGCCCAGCTATTAATCTCTCTGTGTCTATCCATTAAAAAGTAGTAGTAATAGTTCAGATCTCAGAAGCTGGTGATGGAGAGTCAATGAGGCAATAGAGTGCTTACAGTAGTGCCCGGCCCAACCCTAGCTCTCAGTACACACCAGCTACTGCTATCAGGGAGCATAGCCTCAAGGCAGGGCTGGTGGTTTTGTCTGGGAGGAAACCAAAAAAAAATTTTGCCTTTCTTGGGTTACCTTCTCTATATGACTCATGATCATGCTCTCATACTGCTTTTGCTAATGTCTTTTAATTGTGGTCTTAAAAACAGGCAGTCAGTATATTGCTGAAAGTCACCATATTTGGGGACAATGCCCAGAGGGTGCCTTCCATGTTCTCTGCAGCACAGATCGGTCCAGTGTGTGGGGAGGGATGGCCCTTTCCCACATTGCCAGCCCCCTCCCACTGCATGTAGCTGGCACTCTCTCTGCTCCAGCCACGTGAATATTCTTTCCATTTTGACTGGCCAAACTCCTTTCTGCCATAGGGACTTTGCATGTGCTATTCCCTCTACCTGGTTAATTTCTGCTCTCCATATCGTCTCCAGAACACAGTGCCTGGCACATAACAGGCAATTAATAAATATTGGTTGACTGCATGAATTGAGCTAAGCAGCAACATTGATAATAACAGACAACAGAGTATCTAAAACTCTTTGCTAGATAATAGAAATACAGGGAGACTCGTGGGCTCAGATACGCCTTGGACTCAGCTCTAATGCCCTGTCTCGCTCTGACTGCCGTGGTTGTTAAATACACATAGCAACACTGCTTGTTATCAAAATGGCACATTCAAATTCGATGCCATATGTCAAGTCCCACAGAGCTATTTCCTCTGGGGGCAAGGGGATAAATGGAAACAGGTATATAAGGGACAAATAGGTGGATGATTAAATGTGTCTAAAAGTGACTGATGCCTGGGTCTGCCCCTGAGAGATTCTGATTTAATTGGTCTGGGGTGCAGCCTCGGGACTGAGAATTTTTTAAACTACTCCGATGATTCCGATGTGCCACTAAAATGAGCATCATGGTCTAAGAAAAGGGCCGTTGCATGGATAGATGTCGCCACCGTGCCATGAGCTGTGTGGCACAGCCCTTTGCACCTTGTCCTCTCGCATACACCTCACAGACAAGCTCCAGTAAAGTTACAGCCCAGTCAGCAGTGGACAGCAACAACGGCTATCAAGCTGGAAATCATTGCTGGGCTATTTAAAATTCTTAAAGGTGAAATTTGAAGGATGGGAAAAGTGAAGCCCTGAGAGGTTGGGGAACTTGTTCACAGTCACTGGCCAACTGCTGGGCAGGATCCGGGTGAAAACTAGGTCTTTTAAATTCAACCCAGGAATTTCCCCATCACCCTCTGCTAGGTAGAGAGTGCCGGAGAGTGTGTCAGGGACCATGGTCTGTTTTATTTCCAGGCACAAGCACAGTTTCTGGCACACAGTAGGTCCTCAACACATATTTGCTATGTGAATGACTCTCAAAAACAATGTTTCTGAGAAGTCTATAGACATTTATTTATTTATTTATTTATTTATTTATTTTTTGAGGGCAGTGTCCCTGGCCCTCATATGTGGGATCCGAACCAGGGCCGCTGGCGTCCCAAGCCAGCTCTTAACCACCGCACCACTCACCGGGCCTGACTGTATGTAATATTGAAATGATTCAACTGGTAACATGGTCAGATCACATTCAAATTATTCCACTCAAAGAGGAGGTCGGGGGAGACTAGCCCAGAGCTCCAGGCTATGGGATCCTCCTTCCCAGAAAGAGGGGCTCACCGGAGCCAACTAGAGGGATTCAGCAGGGGGATTGCTGGAGCGCACTGGTTGGCACGTGGACTACAATGAGTAATATGGAAGAAAAAACATGTGCACAGGTTTCCTTTCCACTTTCCTCTAGTCCTGTTTTGCCCACTCCACGCACCTCCTGGCACTCTTACCATTGTCACCAGGACTTCACCCCAGCAGTGCGGCAAAAGGTGTTGAATGCAGGGGGTAGATCAACGCCTCTCTCTAAATGCTTCACATAAATTAGTCATCAGCACTTCAAATCATTATGTTTATTTTTGCTTAGCAATGATACCTACATTTTCAATTAACTTAAAAACCTCTATGAAGGTATAGTTTACAAAACAGTAAACCACAGATGTTCCTTGACTTATGGGTGGGGTTTTATCCCCATAAACCCAGCATAAGTTGAAAAGACCATAAACTGAAAATGCATTTAATACACCTAAACTACCAAGCAGCATAGCCTAGCCCAGCCTACCATAATGTGCTCTGAATACTTAATTAGCCTGCAGCTGGGCAAAATCATCTAACACGGTCTTATACTCTAGAGTACCGGATGTTTACCCTGGTGATCCTGTGGCTGACAGGGAGCTGCCAAGCCTCACAAGAGTATCCGACTGAACGTGGCTAGCCCAGAAAAGATAAAAACTCAAAATTAGAAGTACAGTTTCTATAGAATGTGAATTGCTTCCACACCATTGCAAAGTTGAAAAATTATAAGTGGAATCACCCTAAGTGGGAGACCATCTGTATACCCATTTTAAGGACACAGGTCAATGAGTTTTGACAAATGTATACACCCAAGAAACCACAACTAAAAAGATAAATAACAGGGCCAGCCGAGTAGCGCGGTGATTAGCACTGGCTTGGGAAGCCAGTGGCCCCGGTTCGGTCCCACATATGAGGGCCAGTGACACTGCCCTCAAAAAAAAAAAAAAAAAAGATAAACAACATTTTTAATCACCTTAGAAAAATCCTCCATGACTCTTTGCAATCAACTCCCCAACCCCCAGCCCAAGGAAACAGCCAATCTGCTTTCTGTCTCTATAGATTAAGTTCTTTCTGTTCTAGAATGCCATATAAAAGGAATTATACAATCGATAACCTTTTGTGTCTAGTTTATTTCCTTAAGTATATTGTTTTTGAGATCCAGCCATGCTGTTGAATGTTTTCGTAGTTCATTCTTTTTAATGCTGAGTGGTATTCCACTGTGTGGATAAATCCATTGTATGATTTAGCACATTGTATGTACTAAAATTTTTACATTTTTACTTATTGATTTGATTCTAGTGATTTTGCTAAAATTTGCTTATTTTTGACAGCATTTGAAAATATTTTTCTTGATTCTGCATACAATCATGTAATTTGTGAGTAAAGCTAATTATGCTTTTTGCTTTCCTGTCTGCATGCCTTTTCTTTTTTTTTCTAACCTTATTGTACATGCTAGGATCCTTAGCGCAGCGTTCAATAGACGTGAAAGCAGACTTCCTTGGCCTTGTTCTTGATTTTATAGGGAATGTGCTTGGTGTTTTACCAGACATTCCTCATCAGATTAAGGAAGTTTCCTTCTCTTCCTCCTCCAGTGCTGAGTACTTTTATCACTGGTGTTGCATTTTGTCATATGTTTTTCTGCATTTATTGAAATGATGTGATTTTTCACTTTTATTCTGTTAATAAGGTCAAAAACATTGATTCATTTTTTTTTCATAATAAAACAATCTTGCATTCCTGGGATAAAACCCAAAATAATGTATTATCTTTTTTATATATTGCTGGATTCAATTGCTACCATTTTGTTAAGGATTTGTTGCATATATTTTCTTGAGATATTGGTCTGTGTGGTTTTTTTTTTTTTCTCCTTGTAATATCTGACTGGTTTTGCTCTTAGGATACTGTTAGCTTCATGAAATAAATGAGTTAGGAAGTGGCTTCTATTTTCTGAAAGTTTTTCCTTTCAATACTTTAAAAATGTCATTCCATTCTCTTGATTTAACTTTAGTCACTGCTGAGAAGTCAGTATTAGTTCTTATTTATTTATGTTTCCCTGTACAGTGTGTCTTTTTTCCCCTCTTTGGCTGCTTTTAAGGTTTTTCTATATATTTATTCCTGGTTTTTAGCAATTTGATTACAATGTGCTTTGGTGTGGTTTCATTGGTGCTTACCATTCTTGGGGTTTATTGAGCTTTTTTGCTTTGTGGATTTACAGTTTTCTTTAGATTTGGAAAAATTTCAGCCATTATTTCTTCTAATGTTTTTCTCTTTCCCTTTGACTACTTAACATTGTTCCATAAACCACTAAGTTTTGGTTCATTTTCTTCAGTCTTTTTTCTCTATATACTTCAGTTTGGACACTTTCTATTTCTGTTTTCATATTGACTAATGATTTGCTTTGGCAGTGATTGATCTATTAACTCTATTTAGAAATTGTGTTTTTCAATTCTTGAAAGTTCCATTCAGACATTTTTTATATCTTCCCTTTCTTGTATCATTGGGTCCATGTTTTCCTTTAAATCCTTGGGAATAATTATAATAGCTGTTTTAAAGTCCTTACTGCTGATGTCATTAACCCTGTCATTTCTGGTTGATTTTACACAATGCATTTTTTTTTTTTAAGGTTATGGGTCACATTTCTCAGCATCACATGTCTAGTAATTTTTGATTGGATGCTGGACATGTGGTTCTGGATTTTGTTGTTTTCCTTTATAGGTGTTGGGCTTTCTCTGGCAGTTGGTGCAGTTACTTGTGGATCATTTTTTTTCTTTAGAGGCTTGATTTTTTTTCTTTGTTAGGGTAAATCTAGGGCTTCCCATGCCAGCGCTCAACCACTGTGTCACTCAGCCGGCCCGAGGGTAGTTTTTATTCAGAGGCTAGTTTAGTCCTAAGACTGAGGCATGGCTTTTCCCTGGTCGCTACTGAATGTCCCACATGGCCAGGGCTCTTTAATAAAGCCACTTTATTCTTGCTTGTCAAAACATAAACATTTCCCAGCCCTCTGTGAGCTCTGGGAATTTTTTATCTTACAACCTTCCATTTTCTTTTTGCCAGGCTTTGTGGTCTTTCATGCTACACACACTTGGCTTATTCAATAACAGACCCATGGATTTATAAAGTTCCTTCTTCACAGAGCTTTCTTTTCTTTGGTACTCCAGTCTACAAATTCTAGTTGCTTCAGCTCTCTAAACTTTGATCTTATCTCCTCAATTAAGACTGTTGTTGCTCTGGTTATCCCTTTTAGCATCATAATCTGAAAAGTGTCCCCAGGCAGAAAGCTGAGTCAACTATAGGTACAGATCCTTTGTTTCCATTCTCCTAAGAATCACAATCCTGTGTTGTCTCTTGTTCCAATATTTAAAAATAGTTGTTTCATACATTTATTTATTTTTCAGTTTTCTAGTGGTGAACAGTTGGAAGGCAAGTATCATTGCAGTTACCCCCTCATTGCTGGAAATGTAAGTGTATTGTAAATGCCATACCTTGATATTTTTATAAAAATAATTCAACAGAAATAATGTTCTTGGCCATTAAAAATTTAATTGGACCAAATAAGTTATCCATATCAACTTTATCTAGAAACTAGGAAACTGTTTAAACCTAATTCCACCCACCTCAAAATACACATATGCCTCACATTCTCAATCTTAATTTCTTAGGTAAAATCTAAGACTATCAGTCTTTTCAACAGTGTAGTTGAACTAATCCATAGTATAGTTGAGCTGGTTTTTCTGCCTATCAGTGACACTGAACAGTGGTTGTACCACAAATTAGGAAGTTTTGTGATGATAGCCAGACCTCAAAATGACTTCTGACCACCTAGCTAAGTTCCCCCAGGCTGGAGGGAATTAAGGAAAAGGCACCTTGTCACAACTACATGTTATCTGGAAAAAGTCTCCCCATGTTAACTGGCCTCTGTGTGAAAGTTTGACTAGGTATTAGCACATTGTATGGCAGCCTAATTGTCAACTCCTATACTAGTTCCATTTATTCTGTATGCTTAGTGGTAGAAAATAGGTCTGCTCAGCAAGGGCCAAACTTTAGTGTGATTTTCTCAGGAATACACATTCCCATGACCATTATTTTGGATGTCAGAAGATAAATGAAACTCTGGCACATTTCTGTGAGACACTATCTTATAAAAAGACACCTTAAGATAATGGTACTGAATTATATCATTTTGAATACAAGGGCTCTGTGTACTGCTATGTTTCTTTTTTATGTTGATGTTTTACCTCCCTTCTCTCACAGGAAGACATAGTAAATTCTCAGTAATCTTAAAAATGGAACACTGAGTTCAAAATAACCCAGTTTTTATGTATCACGAAGCAGAATAAGGAGATAGGGACTGAGAAAAAAAATTGTGGGAATTAGAGAGGGAATGATGCATCCATTCTCTCTTTAGCCAAATCTCATCTAGTCCCCACAGAACTTGTACTGTCTCTTCCAGAAGCTCATGTCTCCCCTCAGCCTACAGTGAATGGCAGAACTGAAGTCACTTATGTGGATATAGGATTACCTTGGTAAAACCCAAGCACTGTGGTATTTTGGGAAAGAAGATGTAGCTCACCATTTTTTTTTTCTAAATCATACCAGAAAAGGTAATAAAGATAATCATCTTTTTTTTTTTTAAGATTTTATTGGGGAATTGCAGGAGGGGAACAGTGTTGGGGAAACAGGGAAGGGGAATAGACAAGTTGCTGTCCTTTTATTTTTCAGTCCAGTTGTGGAGGACATTGCTTCACTGGCCCATGTTGGTATCAACATTGTGCTCTTTTCAGGTGAGGCAGATCTGTCGCCGGCCTCTGGATGGCCACTTACAATGGCTCCTGGCAGCTCAGACTGGCTGCCAACCGCTCACACTAGCTGCTGGCCACTCACTCTAGCCTATGACAGCCCACTGCAACAGGGGCTGCAGCTATGCCGACCCAGGGACTCTCAGCAGCCCAGCTCCAGGTGGAGCTGTTGTTCACCATCTTACCTGTAGAGGGCAGTGCCACTGGCCCTCATATGTGGGATCAGAACCAGGGCCGCTGGCGTCCCAAGCCAGCTCTTAACCAATGCACCACTTGGCTGGCCCAAGATAATCATCTTTCTTCTTTTGAAGGAAACATTTGTTAGGTACAAGACCTTCACTTGTTCCCTTTACCATTGTCCCAGCTAATGGCAGACCCAACTGTTACCCGGGAATGGGAACATACAATATCAAGTCCCAGCTCTTGTATCAATTTTAACTAAGTAGAGAACACATATGATTATCACTGGGAATGAGGGGCATTGTTTAAAGCCAAGGCTTTAAACTCAATGGTTGTATCTTTCACACTTACAGGGTGGTGGAGACCCCATTTGTTTCTGCTACACCATGTGACTGAGAGCTCAACATTTCATGGAACATTCATTATACCGGAGAGCAGTTCTCACCCTGGAATTCTCCACAATCACCAGTGTCTGGAACATTGTAGAATCTCACCCTGAAACATTCTAGAATCACCAGTGCCTAGCCTTTGGTCCACACTAATGAAGTTAGACTCTGGAAGTGGTACTTGGGTATTGATATTTTTTTTAAAGGCCTCAGGTGATTCCAGCCAGGATTAAGGATCATACTCAGACTGATAATGTGAAACTGGAAAGCAGGCCATGCCATGAATAGAGTTTTAATGGTTTTCTTGACCCTCTGCTTGGGTTCCATTTGCCTCCCTTGACATTCTTTTTGCCCTGTTGAAATCTAACCACCCACTGTGTCTGCATCAAATTTTTTTCCCTGAGAATAATCCATCAATTCTGAAAATAAAATGCTCAAATAGGATATGCTCTACAGTCCAGGATTTTCCACTGATTTAATTATCTAATTACTGGGGCCGGCTGCCAAGCACAAAGGATTTCATTCAGTTTCACTATTTTATAACACAGTTCAAAGAACATTTGAATTTCTAATTCAATTTTTGTTCTTTTGAGACTATGTTACAGAGTTTCATGTATCTCTAATGATAGCACCATAATTGGACTTATAATCACTTTGGGGTTGCACTTCACTTTTGGAGTATATAATACATATGTTGGAGGAGAACTGGTGCTGAGATGGCTTAATTATTCTAAACTGCTTTTGTCTTAAACAGATTCCCCTGACTGAAAAGACAGAGGCTTGATGGGATGGAAGCTGACAGAGACACAGAGAATACAAAGGCTGAAGTAGAAGCAACAACAGCCAAGTTAGCAAACAAAGTACTTGTCTTTCCCCATGTGTTTGCTCTTCAGAATTGCACACACTTCTGAGCTCAAGAGCACATCTGCTCTCTGTTCTTTACACCCCAAAGCCAGAAACGCTGAGCAATAAAAGAACTTGTGTGGTTAAGATGGTAGTCCCAGACCTTGACTGGAGAGCTCCTTTGTTAGAGAAGCTGTTTGGATGACTGATACACCACAGTTCAAGGGTTGTAAGGAGTGTCCAGTTGTGGGACACCCCTCCCAGCCAGCCAGAGGACCAACAATGCCAGCCCCAGCAGGGCGATACCACAGCCACACCTATCGCAACCTTGGTGTCAAATTTGCCACAGTTCCACCCTGCCCCCAAACCAACAAATGCTCACTTTTGAAAGTAGTAAGTACTACCATATGAATGATACATTTAGGATGTTTTTTCTTGTGAGGGTCCACTGAGAAGTGACCCCTTCCAAATGGCTAGCAGGATGCACTACAAGGCAACAACATTGTGAGAAGGGGCTTGCTCTCCAGAAACCCTGAAGAACCGGAGAGAAGACAGACCCTCTCGGGCCTGCACATGTGTCATTTTGCCTTGCAGATTACTAAATAATTGGTTTTTAATTACTTTCCACCATTTTCAGAATACAGATATTTCATATAAAACCTGTATTGCCCGATTCTCTTGAAATGTTGAAACATCTAGGAACACTGACTCTGATTCTATCAGGTTAAGAGATGGCTGGACCAGAGTGACGACTATTGTGTGGAGGGGCCACCTTGCCATTGTCCCTCCTCCACTTCACTTGTTAAGTTACTGCCCAGAACTGTAGGCATTGGACTTTGTCCCCCTGGCACACACCCTCAGCCAAATTGGTACACTTCATTTCATTGCAAAATGTCTTTAAAATTGCAAAGCAAAGAGAAGCGAATGCAGAGGGTGGGGAACTTCACAGAGGACATAGTTCAGAAGAGGATTTAAATGAATTTGCATGGGAGGCCCAAGGTGTCTGGGACGTTGCCTGAGAAACAGAGTAGCCTTGGAGATCTGAGCACTGAGCCATGTGGTCTGGTCCATCAAGCCTTACAGGCCACAACGGGGCCTCTGGGCAGGTCTCTCAGGCCAGCTGCTTTTCTATTTATTCTCTGGTAGGTAGAGAGCAAGGGGAAATCATCCTCTTAGCTTAATTAGGTGGTGAAAAATGTCCTAGAGCTGGAGAGAGAGAAGCTCTCTCCTTATCAGACCCCACTGGTTACTGAGCATGCCACACCTGGGTGGCTGCTCCAGGCTCCTGGGCAGGTTTGCCTTTTACCGATATTTGAACTATGATCTTCTTAAAGTCAGGGAGGCTGGGCTGTGTGGGTTTAATCTAAGTCAGCTCTATATCTTCCATGATCAACCTCCCACCCAAAGCAGGAGCATGATGTTGACACATGACAGACACATGATATCATGAAGACAGGCACCGCCCCAGTGACCATCAGATGTATGGGATTTGCTCAACAAGATTCGTGACTCAGGGCCTGCCGAGTGGCTCAGTTGGTTAAAAGTTGGTTGGGAGCGCGAGCTCTGAGCAGCAGGGCCGCCGGTTCGGTTCCCACATGGGCCAGTGATGCTGGGCCCTCTACAGCTAAGATGGTGAACAACGCTCGATTTGGAGCTGGGCTGCCATGAGTGGCTGGCGATGGCATATGCTGCAGCCCTGGCTACAGTGGGCTGCCATAAGCTACCGTGAGTGGCTGGCAGCCAACAAGACCCGCCATCCAATGACCAGCGACCGACTGCCTTAGCCGGGAAGAGCGCAATGACTGTAATACCAACATGGGCCAGTGAAGCGACGTCCTCCACAGCTAGACTGAAGAACAAAAGGACAGCAACTTGTCTGTTGCCCTTCCCTGATTCCCCAATGCTGTCCCCCTCCCCCAATTCCCTAATAAAATCTTTAAAAAAAAAAAAAGATTTGTGACATAAAACATCATTTTCTGTCTCCTTTGATTCTCATATAGTTCATATATATTCCTTAACAATGGAAAAGGGCAAGGAAAACATTATGGAACACACCGTGCAGATAAAATTCAGCTGTTTTTTCTCAACAAATCATCCATGGTGGCTTCTTTTCCTTAGGAATTAATCTAGTTTAAACTTGTATTTCCAAATAGAGTATTACCTTGGTTTATGAGCATAATTTGCTCCGGAAACAAACTACTCATACTGCAAGTCATTGCTCGTTTACCACGTTAAAATGTATTAGAAATGTTTGCTTGTCTTGCAGAACACTAGCAAACCAAGTTACTCGCAATCCAAGGTTTTACAGTACATCATAGTTCCTTGCAAAAAAAGCTTAGCTGACTGTCACACCATTATGCCTGAGCATTGGGGAGAAGCAAGGAGCTGAAACAATAGGTAGGAAGTTTTAAATGGCTGTTAGAATGCTCCATAGGGCTTCTCTGATTTTAGCCATCCTCCAGAAAACAGAGGTTTAACGCTGTTTTTCATGTGAAAAAGCATGCATAGCTTAAAGAAGTGGTTATACATAGACTACAGTTGCAGTAGAAAGCTCTTGACCACGATTATGTGTGTGAGCGAGGAAAGCATGCCTTATGGTCCTGTTCAGGTGTTCTGTTCACTGGAAGGACGGTGGTAAGAACTTTGGGAAGATACTGTGGGCTAGGGATGTGGGACGAGGAGAAAGCTGACTTCGGGCAGCTAAGACAGAAGACATCGTCCCCAAGGAACGCAGACTGTACCTGGAGCTGTCGCATCTGCTGGAGCTGGAGCCGGAGTTCGGCCACACTGCGCCTCATCTCCAGCAGGCTCATGTGGATGGCCGAGGGGCCAGCAGTCAGGGGCTGGTTCATCCCCGAGGACTCCAGGGTGCTCAGGGTCTTCCCGCTGGAAACATGGGGAGTTCCTGTGAGAAAAGAACAACAAAGAACCTAAGGATGCCAGAAAGCAGAGTGTAAGCTAGGTCCCATCCCAATGCAGATGACCGGTAACTCTAAAAATGCCCACTTCCTTCATTGTGAATTAAAAAAAAAAATTATGTTATCATCTAAATGGCAAAAATAAGTAATTGAGTTTAAATAAATTATGGAAACTTCATGCAGTACTATAACGTGTGATCTGTAAAAATCATCTTCTAGAAGTTTAGAGCCAAAGGAAGGCAGATCAGTGCAGTAGGTAACACAGCTATCTATCTGTCTGTCTATCTATCTATCTATCTATCTATCTATCTATCTATCTATCTATCTATCTTATTTAAATGTACAGGTTTGCACAGAGAAAAGATTAGATGTATATAGAACAAAGTATTAATAGTATCTCCAGCTGGTGGTATTCTATGAGTTTTATACTTTTTATACTGTTTTTGGTATTTTTAAATCTGCATAGTGAATATCTATAATTTTATAACAGAAAAAATAATTTTAAAATTCTGACACCTAACACAGGATGCTTCCATGACGATTTCCTGCAGGTGGATGTATCCGAAGAAATGCACTTAATTCTGGGCAGAGATTTGGTCGATCACTAAGGGGAAACCAGTAAGAACTGGATACTGTTCTGAGTCCTTTCAGGTTGTTAGACCTAAAGCAGCAGGACTTCTGCCCACATTTCCTTTGATGAGAAAATCAGGTGTGATATGAAAATTTTTTAGGAGAGGAATCAAAGAGGCAGCAGAAAGAAACTCTTCCTAAAATAGTTTTCTAGATGCCAGAAACTTTGGCTTCTCAAGTCTGACTTAAATAATCCTCATATATTTTCTAAGTCAAACTGGGAAGGGTCTGATTTAAACAAGTTTGCTTTAAAAGTGACTCAGAAAGGATCCCAAGGGGCGTGCAAGCGCTCTGCCCACCCCCCTCTCTCTCTCTTTCTTTCTCTCTCCACACCCTCCACTCCCAAAAGGGGCTCTCTTTCCTGGAAAGGACAAAATGGAAGGTTTGCAATACACGGGGCTGACCTTTCATGACACAACCCTGTCGTTGCTTTGCATACTATAGAGAGGTTATACAGCACAGTGGCCTGTCTTTCCATCTTGACTCAGCAACCATGGGAACCTTTCCTTTCCCAGTGCACGCAGCCTGGCGAGCCTCATAGGCTGTTGCCATAGGCTACAGGTGGATTGCCAGTGAGTGAGGGAGTGCCTCACAACTGTCCTCTTAATGCTTGGCCTCAGCAACACCAACGGAGAGCTGATGGCACACCGAGTCGTCACCCCGATGGAATGGGTCTCCCAGTCAGGCAAACAGACCAGAAAGCATTTTAAGGATTTCCAAAGGAGCCCCAGCAAAGTAGATGGTGAGCTTTTTATTTTTTATGAGCCTAACTGGTCACTCCAATCATCACCACAGCTCTGAGCAACTTTTGGCAGTTCACCCCCCGAAATCAAAAGTCACTCTCAAAAAAGAAAGATTTGCCATTTCTGCAATTGTTTCAAAGAATATTCACCCACTTGGGAAGGTCTTCAGTAAAAGGACATCCAGTAACATTTCTGAAAACAACATCATGTCAGAATTAACATAGCATCTTCAAGATTGGATATTCTGAGGGAATCGCAATAAATGGGAAGTTTTTCTTTAAGAATTTGGTCAAGTTATTTTATCATCACTTGTACGCACAGGCGTAGGCATGTGAGTACATGCACACAAGCACACATACAGTATCATTTGTACAGAAACAACTAGAAGGTATTTCTCCAACAAAAATGACATTGTGCAGAGACCTACTTCCTGTTTAGTAATAAGAACTGTTCTGCTAATTCCTTGGCCAAATGAAGACACACATTCCTTCTTAATTGCTCCTTCTCCTCTCATATTCTGAGGGCACCAGGGCACCTCACCAAACTCCTGCACGGAGAGGTTTCAGTTTATGTACCATCTGTTAGACGTGAATGCCGATGACTTTTATAACAATATGTTTATCATAATATGTTTCACAACCAAATTTCTTTATGGAATCTATACTCATTTATAAAAATGTCTTCATCTATATAACCTCTTAATCCACTAAAATTTGTTTCTAACTGCATCATTCTCTGAAATGGCTCTTTATAAGGTGGCCAGTGGTCAGTTGCCGACCCAACTCATGCTAGGCTAACGTGACATCTCCTTGGTGTGACACTGGGCTTTGTCAGTCACTTCTTTCCTCTTGAGTCAATTTGAAATTTTCCTGTCCCTCATCTTCTTACCTCTCTGCTGCTCCAACTTGGTCAACCTCTTTTCTAATTTCTTCCTTGACCAAATTTTTAAATCCTAGCCTGTTCTGTCCTGGGCCTGCTTTTCCTCTCACTGGACAAACTTTCTAAGGACGTCGTTTCCACCACCACCACCTACCAAGGTCTCCCTATCTTTGTCTTCGCATACAATTCTCTTCAGATCCACATACAAAAAAAAATACCTTCACCTCACTACAGGACTTTTCTACCAGCAAGTCAAATCATTCTTTCTACTCAGGTTCCCCAGACCTCTTTCTGTCTCAATAGGCTTATTTTTAGTCAGTGACACTATTATCCACTCAATTATTTAAACCAGAAACCTGGAAATCATTCTCAGTATCCGCTTCCCAGTTGTGTGACCTTGGCTAAGTAATTTAACCTCTCTCCCACTCAGTTTCCTCATTTGTAAAATGGATGTAAGGGTTACTGTATGAGATAATGGAATAAGCATGTACAAACTGCTCAGCCTGGTGTCTGGCACAGAGGGGCTGCCCAAGTGCCCCCCACCCCCCGCCATTGCCCTGCATTCAGCTGTGATTATTATTTCTCTATGCAGAGTGGGCAGGAGGAGGCTCTGTCAGCCCCTCTTCTCACCTGGAGTGTCAGGAGGTTCCAAAGGCTGAGATCTATAGGCAGGTACCTCGAAATCTATGAATGGAGCTGGATCTGATGGGTGTGGACCCTGAGTGGTAATTGAATTCTCCTTCATACTAGATCCACAGGACGTGGGATCTGCTTTCCACACCCACACGCGGGATGGTTGCATTCTGCTCTCAACATGCCTGACTGTTGCCGTGTACTTTGTCCTCAGAGTAAGGACTGTCGCCGTGTACTTTGTCCTCAGAACCTTGCTCCTTTCTGTGCCCCTCAGTGTTTCCAGGCAACGGTCTCCCCTTTCTCCTACCAAATCACTCTTAGATCATTTACTACAGTTGAGTATACCTTAGTATGAATCTTATTAAATGCAAATTTGACGTGAATTTAATGAATCCTATGGCGATGGAAAAAAACATGGGTTTAGGGGTTGGCCAAGCTGGCTATGACTCTTACTAGCTGTGTGGCTAACATCTTCCTTACAGGGTTATGTGTGTTAAATGATATAATACATAGTATAAAACATATAGTATGCCTTCAAAATAGAATATAGTATCCTTCTGTTCTATTACACCCCTAGTAAACCAAATATTCCTAAAGTCACAGGAAGTCTGGGTGTCCCTTTTTCATTTACCATTGGCCAAATGAGTTCCTTGGCTTCTATATTAGTCCATGTATTTGTCTACAGAACAGGCATATAGCTTACTGCCATATAGCTTACTGCCTAGAATTCTGGAAGAATTAATATTGTTGTGTACTGTACAAGGCTGCTATGGCAACGGAAGCCCTATAGACCACATCTAGCCCTGACACATTAAAATGAGGAAGATCAAACTCAGCAGAGGCCTTGGGGAGCAAAACACACATGCCTGTTGCTGGTGGCATCGCAGATTGGCTCAGCCTTTCAGGAGAGAAAACTGGCATCATGTCACCAGAGATACTCAACTGTCTGTCCCTTTGGACATACTGATTCCACTTTGGGAAATACATCGCAAGGAAATTACACCCGCCCCTTCCTTCATGCTCCAAAGAAGACATTTACAAAATTTTCAAAACAAAGAAATGAAACAACCTATATATCTTTAAAGGGACTGGCATACCTAAACACAAAAGAAGGAGAAACAAATGACAGTTGGGTGGACCATGTGGATGTGTGTCACTTGCATGGAAGTGTGTCCAGTCTTCACTTCTGGGATATAGGAGTAACGATTATTATCCTCCCATGAAGACGGGTCAGGAGTTAATGAGTCCCTGCATGAAAGCGCCTTCAATAGTGCCTGGCACATAGGAAACACTCACTAAATGTTTCTCATGGTGATGATGATGATTATGTCACCGGAAGTGAAAGGAATAAAAGAAAATGGAAAACAACATGTACCTACTGATTAGAACAATGATATCAGATGCCAATCATTTTCAGACCCCGATGCCAGAAGAATGGAAGGTTTTAATGCCCAGTAGGTTCCTTCAATTCCCTGCAACTTTATTGGTATATAATAGACATATACCACTGTGTGACATATACCACTGTGTGACTTATACCACTGTGTGACATATACCACTGTGTGACATATACCACTGTGTGACTTTAAGGTGTACAACACGTTCATTTGATACACTTACATATTGCAATATGATTATCACCATTGTGTTAGTTAACATATTCATCATGTCACATAATTTTTTTGAGGTGAGAATATTTAAGATCTACTTTCTTGGCAACTTTCAAGTGTATAGTTCAGTATTATTACCTATAGTCACCATGCTGTACGTTAGATCCCCTGAACTTACTCATCTTCTAATTGGAAGTTTGTACTTTTTGACCAATATCTCCCTATCCCCTGACCCCCAACCCCCAACCCCTGGTAAACATCATTCCACTCTCTTTCCATGAGTTCAATAAGTTTTTTTTAAAGCTCATAATAGATCAGAAAATAAATGAATGAATAAATATCTCCAAAACAAACTGGCACTTGCTCTGAAGACACGTTTAGCAATTCCCGTGAAATAATTCTCTGGCTGCAGCCAAGGTCACTGATTGATTTCTAAGTAAACTAACAAATCCCATGAGGACTGGGGGTGCTGGAAGACCAGCCCTCCTGGCTTTACAGCTGAATTCCCTATCCTTAGCGAGTGGGATACCAGGACTAACAGGGGTCCCAGCCGAAGTCCCAAATTCTGTCCATTCTACCATGCAGCATAGCACTCTGTGGCTTCCCTAAATTAGAGGTTTCATCCAGCTTGCCACATGCTTCCTGTGTAATTCAGTAGCTGAACATGTCCCTGGTAAGGATTTCTATTTCTTACCCAGGGGGAGGGAAGGCCTCATATTTTTGAGAGAGGCTCGCCTTGAGCCTGCAGGGTAAGACATACATTAAATATACTTGAACACTAGTCAACTCCACTGGGAATATAACTGGGGCCTCTTTTGAGGGAATGCTGGCATTTAAAAAGCAGGCCCTGCATTGTATACAGTTAGGTGGGTACTGTTGAATAACTATGATGTACACCTGAAACAAATATAATATTGTATATTAACTGTATCTTATTTTATTTTATTTTTTTGAGGGCAGTGTCACTGACCTTCATACGTGGGACCCAAACTGGGGTTGCTGGCTTCCCAAGTCAGCGCTCAACCACCGCGCCACTCGGCCGGCCCTGTATATTAACTGTATTTTAATTTTAAAAATCTTAAAAAAGAAAGAAAAATAATGCCCTGGTCCAAGGATACCTTCTTCTCCCACCTTGACCACTGGTGGCTCCCTGTCAGCTCTCATCCCTTGTCACCCATTCCCATACTGCTGCCGGGCTGAGGTTCTTCCCGTGTAGAGCCTTCCAAAGGCTTCACTTTGCACTGAAAATATTATCTAAATTCCTTACCATGGCATTTGCATATTCTTCTCCCTCATCCCAGACAGCTCTTCCCCTCCCCCTTCACCTACCTAAGTCCTATTTATTTTTCAGACCTTTCAGTTTATGTATTTTCTTCAGAGAAATGTCCTTGATCTAGGTTAGACCTGTCAATTAAACATTCAGTCTGCACTTTTTCTTAACACTCGACACACTTGTTCCATATCCATTTCCTTACAGGATTAGGAAATGTAGGCAGGCAGCCGTGTTTGAATCACGCCCACCCTCGTTGTCAAGTGCAGGTATATATATATTTGTTGTATGTTATCCATATCAATGGATAAATGAATGAACAGTGAATAACTGATTAAAGGTTGAAGGGAGCAGAGAAGGTGTGATGGCGCAGGGCAGTATCAGGGTAGTCCCACACCATATAGGCGACAGGGAAAACACCAGAGCTCATCAAAGGCAGCCACAGGCCTCCCAGAGCTCCAAAAAACACTTACCTGCACTGTCTGTGTGGTTCTTACTGCCTGCAGTTTTCATCATTTTCTCACTGAATAAAAGAAAAAGAGAGTCAGCTATATAGTTTCCAAAATGCCTTTTTCCCCCCTTCATTCATTATTCTAAGCAATTAGCAGCAGGTAGTGATGGTATCAAGCAATGAGGGTATTTTAGCATCAGCACTACTGTTGGCCAGGATGGAAAAGTCTTCCCAGGTGTGATCTGACACTGCTAGTGGAATGCAGCTGGTGGGCACTCATGACTTTCAGATGATGGCGGAAGTGGACACGTGTGAATGGTGGCTGCAGGCACTGCACAGTGGTCCACAAAGCTACATGCACTGGGAATCCCATTACCCTTCTTAGGCCAAAGGGTTACCTTCGACCAAGAATTACCAAAAGGAAAAAAATGAACAAACAAACAAACAAACAAACTATGATTCAGAGAGATGTGAATATTTTCAGCCTTGAAATGATTACAAGAAAACAATTTGAATGAATGAATGATTTTAATGATTAAAGAGAAACAGATTCAATTATTGTCAATTAGTGTGCTTTCTTCTTTTTACCTAGATGCATCTTTGCTATTACTTGTAATGGGCCCTTTAAAAAGCGCAGACTGAACAAGGCCAGTTAAACTGGCAATCTGTTTCTCCATGGCTTGCATCCTCTCTCTGTAAAACAAGAGAATTGTTTGTTAAAAGTTTATTGACTTTCAGACTGGTTTGTCCAGGTGAGTGGTCACCTGAGGGCTATAGAAGGTACCACCTCGTAGGCCGTCCAAGTGCACCTCACCCAGGCTCTGGGAATGTGAGGGACCTACAAATCCTTGCTGAACTAAAGGGTCGAAGATCAGAGTTTAATATTAACCCAGGCCAGCAGAGGCGTTCCTAGAAAACTGAAAAGCGCCTCCCTCAGAAATAATTCTCATTGCACGTAGTGGTTTTGAGACTTTCTGCCCTGCTTTTGCAATTTTACCTCTGGCACCAGCAGTGTTCATGGCCATCTGTGGCCAGGAGACACAGACTTCTAAGCCATACTCCTCAGCTGGGGGTGTGGGGGCTGCTGGTTGGTTTTGGTATAAATGATGGAGATGTTTGTTCTGTGTGGAGTAAAACTTGTTTATCATCTGAGAGCAATGCAAATGAATGTCTCTTAAAACCATGGAAAAATATTATTGAAATCAATGTCTGACTTGGGAGTGAATGGTGCTCAATTTAACCTCATAGGCATTTTAATCTGGGGCTTTAATCGGATCAAACAGGAAACAAACATTCCTAACAAACTGGTCACGTCAAAAAACGATAAAAAATCCTCCCCCATTATTTACTGTGCACAGACACTCTACCTCTCTGTTCAGGGCTAATTCTTCATCACAATTCACCTGGATTTTAAAGTAGGATCACATTTCTGTGCCTCAGACAATGGCAGTTTCACAATATTTTCAACACATTATACAAACAACACAACAAAGTGTCCTTCCTCTACTGACCAGGTACAGAGGTTATCACACATGTCACGGCCTGTGAATTCAGTTACACTTATTTGGTAGTTTGAAACAATAAAGGGAGAAAGGGGAGGACAGTTTGAATAGTGTGGGCACCTCGTCCACCATAGTACCCCATGAGCAGGTGTCCTAGCATGAGTTTGGGACAGAGAAGTGACCCCACTGTTCACTGCGGGTCTCAGTCCCAACGACCTCTCAGAGTGTGAGCAATGGTTGATTGCTGTGCTTCAAGCAGCATACTCATACATTGTAGCTTTTACATACATGCCAACTACTTTATCTGGTACCCAATGGAAAAAAAATCATGGCAGTCTGTTCTTTCCCTGGAAAAAAATAACTGGTTAGGTTGGACTTATTGAGCGACGCTATAATTGCATCTTGTACTTCATGGAAATCAAGAGGACTTTCAAGGTTAATTTTGTCCATATACAACTTTTGGAGCCTGTGTTTTGCCTTTGGAATATAACTCTTAGTTCCATATGAAACATTAGGCTTAAATTCATAATGACAAGCTTCCGATTTCAGAATTCCATGCATTTTTCTTAAGTTTAAAATGGATAGTGCTGTCATGATACTGAGTTTATTAGATGGAAGTCATGTGTCTGGATAATGGTTGTAAACCCACTAAGGACAAAAAGAACAATTTAAGTATTGATAGTATGATCTCTTTGCTCTAATCATGTGGGAAGGAGAAATCTCAAGCAGTACGAGTGGAAATGCATCTCCATCTCCACGCAGTAACTTTGCAAATGTTTCTAAGCATGGCCGTGAATGCTAAGTTTTTGAGCTGCAAAGCATTTTCAGCCACACCTGTGCGCTTGGCCTCCTCTCTGCCATGAAAGAGTGTGTGTGCCAAAGAGAAAGCAAATTAGTCAATACCCAATGAAAACCCCAAGCTTATCAGACCCAAGTCACAATGGTGTCTCAGAAACAATGGGCTGCTGGCTGGTGGTGTTGCCAGGCTCACACAAATGGGCCATTGGGAAATGCATGACTTCCTCAAGGACCTGCTGAGTACTGCGTGAAAGTTGTCCAGTACACCCGTTCTTCCCTCAGTAATGCTGGAAGTCAAACTCCTGACCCGAGTCAAGGTGCATTTAGAGCTGCCTTGAGATATACCAGTTCACTGCTCTCATTTACTCTTAGGTGAATGCAAAGGATTTCCTTTTTTTTAAAAAAAAAGCAGCATGACACTTTTAGTGTCAAGACAGCTTTGGTTAGGGAGCAGCTTAGGGCTGTGTGAAGCTAGAGTGTAGGATAGGAAAGCATGGTGACAATACAGAGATGCCAGTACTACTATAAATATAAGAAACAAGTAAGTTTACAACTGTACAGAGTGAGAATCTGACAGGAGGGAAAGGGCAGACGGGATCCAACACTGGCTTAGACAAATCCTGATTAGGGCTAAATCAGTGTTCTTTCTGATCCCTTTCTGGTCCACGGCTTTCAATACCTGGTTAACAAAGAGAAGCAGTAGCAATAAAAACAAAAACAAAGCACCTGGACCATTCCAAATTCAGGACATTGATCTGCAACTGAATCATTACCATGGTTACAACTGCACAGTGTTGGGCCGGCCAAATGGCTCAGTTAGTTAAGAGTTGGCTTACAGTGCATGCTCTGAGCAACAGGGCCGCCGGTTTGATTCCCACATGGGCCAGTGAATGCTATGCCCTAGCTGAGCTGTCGCTGAGCTGTCAACAGGTGGCAGGATGGCTCAGCTGGGGTAACAAGATTGCCTGTTCGATGGTGGGCTATGCCTACCTGCAACTAAAGATTGAACTTAGCACCTTGAGCTGAGCTGCCACCCAGATGACTCAGAGGATAGAGCGTGCGCTCTTAACAACAAGGTTGTTGGTTCAACTCCTGCATAGGATGGTGGCTACGCCCACCAGCAACTAAGACTAAACTCGGCACCTTGAGCTGAGCTGCCGCCAAGATGGCTCAGAGGATAGAGCGTGCGCTCTTAACAAGGCATGCAGGTTTGACTCCTGCATGGGGTGATGGCTAAGCTCACCCGCAACTAACATTGAACACAGCACCTTGAACTTAGAGGCCATGAGCTGCCAACGGGACGCCAGATGGTGACTGGCGCCCTCCACAACAAAAATTGAAGAACAGCTTGGCTGGTCCCCTCCCCCAATTCCACAACACTGTTCCCCTTCCCCAATTCCCCAATACCCCAATAAAAAAAATCTTAAAAAACAAAACAAAACAAAAAACGATTGTACAGTGTTACAGCACAGGTTGGGATGTCTCCACACAGGTGTCCATAGGGTGTCATACCCACCTCTGGCATTTCCCTTGGCTCAGCAGGTACCTGGCATCTTGCCGCGCTTCCCCCAATGTTTTTAGAATTCAGAGAAAGACAACCCCCAAATAGCACCCCACTCTCCTTACTCCTCAGGGATGATGCTGACAGTGCACAATGACCTGGGGTGAGGGTCTGGACGCTCTGGAGGAAAGAACCTATATTCAGTGCAGGCATCCACACCCTTGGTTCTCCTTTTTGTATCTGTGATAGTAGTGAATGCTCCCTGGGTGGCCTCCTCTGGGTTACGTCACTGGCGGGGCCACCAGGAAGGATACGTGATCCCTCAGAGCCTTGCGAGTTCAGGACTCTTAAGCATAATGGTCAAGCGGAGCAGTTCTCTCCCGCTGTCCAGGACACCGAGGGGCCTGCGCGGGGCTGAGCACCGAGTGACTGATAGCACATGCCTGTTCCACCGTCCTGGCCAAAACCACCTTATGAGTATACAACTCTTTGACACATTATGAGAAAACCATTTGCCTCCTATTTAATCATTAAAGTGTTTCTGGTTTCAGGATTCATTTGAGGGAGATTATCTGATTTATAAATTCATAAATAAGGATTGTCTTTCCATTTCATGGTTGGTAATCTGGAAACAATTTTATGGTTTAAGTAAATTACAGCAACTGGAAACTTATGCATGATGAAATATTATGAAGTACATTTTAATGAGAAAGGGAAAAAAGAGAAATGCAGCGGAAGAGGAGAAATTATATACGACCCTGTCATTTTATTGCAGGGGCAATTTTGTATGATAATCTTCAGAATATTAAAGACGCTTAAGCTAATTCTTGCCAGTATCACTTGGTTCAAGGTATTACAGGACGGTTATAATTAACTGTTGGAAAGATGGTTTCAAAAGTGATTTCATAAACCATTTTCTATCATTCTGTAAACTATATTTATGTAATTAGTATATATGGTTAACTAGTCACTTAGTGCCAAATGCCAGCCTGGCTGAAAGAATCTTCTTGGGGCCCAAGCATAATATTAATAAAAATACAAGTTCAACCCAAGGAAGGTGCTGATCCCAGTATATAAATTCCTGCTGCTACAACCGGCTTTCCTGCAAGCCCTTCTGTCTGTGAAGACTGCTCATGGTCTGCTCTCTCTGTCTACAGAGTTCAAGGAAGGAAAAAATAAAAAATAAAATCAGCATTTACGGGGACTATTTTCAGCCAGTAATTTCATTTATACAACTTTTTTGAGTCAAGTTTTCAGCTTCAACATTTTTTTGACTTTGGCACTTGTCTTTGTACTGACCGAGGCCTCATTAAGCCTGAATTAAGTCCTATCATTGTCTATCTGCCTAAATTAATGGCTATTAAAAAACAAGTCAAGGCCATAACAAGTATGAGACTGGTAATCCCCTTATAATGAAGCCCTCAGGCTATGTTTTTAAATATCCAAAACATGTGCTGGGGAGCTGGCTGAAACCAGCCAACAGAGCTGACAGGCCCCCAGTCAGAGGCATTCACCTTCCCCACCAGTAATTCAGTGGTGTGAGATAGTCAGTGATAATTGTGGTAACCAGGGCTGGTGTTCTGAGAGTACTTACTAGGTGGTCCATCAGCTCAATTCCAGTTCTAAGAGTTTGTGATTTTTTTTCCGTTCCTGCTCATCCTCTATCATTTCTCTCCCCCCACAGAAAGTGATAAATGGCTCATCAAGAAATATTTTTGAGCATTTAATCTGTGTTAGGTGAGGCTTAGGCTGCTGTACACACAGCAGTGAATAAAGTATCTTCCTTAAGTAGTACCTTCCTTTCACAAAGTCACTCTCCCACCCCCATCTTGGGGGAAAAAAATCCAAGTGAACTAAAACTCTTTAGTCTTGGCAGTGCCAAAGGCATTTTCCGGAACTGAATAGTGAGCAGGCTTAAAGTTAGGCTATGCCCTTGTTTGCTCATGCCCTGACTCTCTGGTATGAGGGAAAAAAACCAAAGTAATTAAAGACACTGTTTTCAGATGAGTTCAACAGAACACTGGAATTCAAATTATCTCAATTTGTGGTAAAACTTCAAGTAAGACTGAGCACCAAACGTTGTATTTCTGCCCGACTTTAACCTATTGGTGAAAGAACAGTGTAACTATGGGTCATGACACATTCTGCAATGAGATACATAGAAAAAAATACCTCACGACTTTTCCAACAACCCAATAAAAACAGTCTTCCAAAAACTCCAACAAATGTAACTTCTCATTGAAACATCCAAATTTATTGAGGAGAGTTTGATGGAGTTGGAGGTGACTGAAATGGGGCTACAGTCCTTTGTATGCATTATCACTGTCCCCCTACTGCTGCACACTCCTTAGGGGTAATGAACGTGTCTTTTACTTTTTCTGACATTTTTAGTCCTTAGATGAGGACTGGGTACACAGAGGATCATTAAGGAATATTGTTCATAACCCTGACCTTGAAAGCTGCTGTTCCTCCTCCTCCTCTCTACTCATGGAGAAGGAAGATTGGTGATGTTCTCTGTTCCCTATTGCCACTCCATTCCATTGTCTGTCCAGTCTCTCAACATCTCCCTGCTTCTGAATTCTGAATTACTCATCTGTAAGTTCCCTAGTGCCATTAGAGACCAAGCCCAAGATCATTCACACCCTTGTATTCCTAATTACAATGTATGGATACTAAAGTTGGACAGTGAAGAAGGCTGATAGGAAAAAAAAAATGGATTCATTTGAAATATGGTGTTGGAAGAGAGGACCTCCAGGAAGATGAACAAGTGGGTCCTAGAAAAATTAAGCCTGAAACGTCACCGACAAACTGAAGCTGTTCTACTTCGGGCCCATCATGAGAAGGCAGAGTTCTTTGGAAAAGATAATAATGCTGAGAAAATAGAAGACAGCAGGGCAAGACGAAGACCAGATATGAGATGGACTGACTCCATAAAAGAAGCCACAGGCATGAGTCTACAGGAGCTGAGCTGGGCTGTTGGGGACAGGATACTGGGCATCACTCATTCATAGGGTTGCCAGGAATTGGAGCTGACTCAATGGCACGTAACACACATGAGTTCTCTGCCAGCATCTAGAAAATTACCTCATATCCCTAGATAACTTCAGCCTAGGGCCTCCTGTCTGTCACACCCCAGTCCATCATCTTTCATAGCTTCAACATCCGTGCTCATAACCCTTTTTTTTTAAAAGTTTGGCATTATAGATCCTCAAACTCTTCTGTATAGACATACTCTGACCTTAAATTCTTAGTTGGTATAGCTTTATTGCCTAGATCTGAAATTCCAAAATCTCCTTTAAGGGTAGCAATCTTTGGTTGTCTCTGTTCTCTTGACTCAAATGGCCTCCTTACCTAAATCCTCACCTCCTTCATTCATCTCCAGTCATTGAAACTCTGCAAGTTCCAGGGCCGGCCGAATGGCTCAGTTGGTTAAGAGCTTGCTTAAGAGTGCAAGCTGAGCTCTGAGCAACAGTGGTTCAAGGCCAGCCCGAGCTGAGTTGCCGTTGAGCTGCCAACAGGTGGCAGGATGGCTCAGCTTAAAAAAACAACAACAAAAAAAAAAACCTCTGCAAGTTCCTTTTAATTTTCCTGGTCCTCCTCGCCCCCACTCCCTGGTAGACCATACACACTCTTTCCACTGTCATGACAAGGTTCTTGTGTGTCTGGCCTCTCCCTCGCCTTCTTGATCCTATGCTGGGCTGACTTCGCTTTCTGACTGTTGAAGGAGGAAAATAAATGAGAAGAAATGGCCCCTTTGTGTCCCTCTGTTTCTTCCCCGGTTACTTCCTCTTGGTGGTACTTCGAGGAGAGAGAGTATGGAATCCTCTCATCAGGCAACCAGGTTTTCCCCAAGTCAGGAAAGAGACAATGACCAAAGCAAAGGTGTTCGTTCATCTGGAATGCTCTGCATTTTACTTATGACCCATGAAGATAACTTGAATGACAATTGCAAAGCAATAGACAAAAACGGAGACCTATTTACTGGAAAAACGCCATTTCTAATCTTTCTTCACAAATTCACCAAAGCATTGAGAGAATGAGAGTTTATAATGTGATATGAAGGGAAGTGCTGTGGAGATGATGGCACTCCCTGTAATAAAGTTCTTCACATATTATCACTGATGCTGCTGACTCTAAATGCCTTAGTGACGTTTGATTACCAATAAGTTCAATTCAATAATCACTGTTGAGTGGAGCACTGTGATAGCCCTAGGGGTGACTGCTGCCTGTCAACCCCAGGCTTCAGCTGACACAGCTTGGTGGGCACAGGTGGCTGGATTCGGTGGGTGTGGGGGGGGTGCTCTCAGTGGTCAAATGCTCCTGGATGATGGAGACAGAACAGGGGAAGAACAACTCTTGAGAGAAGACATGAGAATGAAGCCAAAGAAAATGGTAGGATTTAGCCAAAGGGAGAAGAGGAAAGAAGAGAGAGTAGAACAGAGTGTTCTAAGTAAGGAGAGCTTTAGGGAAAGCAGGAGCATTTGTCTAATAAAATTTAATGGAATGAAAACTGGACCAAAAATTAATCTGGATTTGTACTCCGACTCCAGAAGTGGGCAAGGACAGGGTGGGGAGCCCAGACGGGGGCCACTGCAGCAGATCAGGCGAGAGTGGTGGTGGCTTGGACCAGAGTGGTGGAGTGAGGTCAATACCAATGGCCAGAGTCAGGAAATCTCTGGATATAAAATGAACATCATTCTCTGGTTGCCCGAACGTGGACTGTGGGAGCCAGCAATCATGATGACACCAAGGCATTTGACCTAAGTAATGGATGAATTAAGTTGTCATCCCTGAGATGAAAAGATCGGTGCTCAGTTCTAGACATGCTGTGTTAGAGACATCCAAGAAAAGATACAAATCTCCACTCATCAATCACTCCATGTCTCTGAGTCTCAGTTTCTTCAACAATCAAACTAGGGTCCCAGCTGCCCTCCCTGTCCCACAGGGCTATCATCCTACAGAAATGTGGGGAATGAGGGAAAGCAAGGAAATGTATGTCAGGTACTGCATAACCTGCAAAATGCTATGGATGTGCGAGGTTTCCTTTATCCAACTTCATTTATTCAGCAAATATTTTTCTGGCATTGACTGTGTGCTAGGCACAATTGCAGGTGCCAGAGCTAGAGTTGTGCATAAAACAAAGGGCTTACCCTCATGGAACTTACTTGTACAACAAATTAAATAAGTAGAGAAATATACATATGTCAGAATATACATATGTAAGAAATATACTGACATATAAACATACATATGCTATTTATTTACTTAATTATATCATTGTGTGTCTGTATGTGTATAGGTGTTGCAACTTCAAATACAATGAGCAATCTGGGAAAAGCCTCACCACGCTGATGGCATGTAAGCGAAGCCTTGACAATGGTGAGGGGCTAGTCAGGTCGACGTCTGCTGGAGCAGTGCACATGGCAGAGAACACCAAATGCAAAGTGTCAGAGGTAGGAAAGTCCCATGTTCAAACACAGGAAGTCAGTGTATGAGAAGTGGAGCTCATGACAGGGAGTGTCAGAGGCTAAATGAACTCTCCGCACGCAGAGGAAATGGTTTCTAAGGCTCCTGCCCCTTGTTAAATAGAGGCACCCATTCTTTTATGCCCAACACCCAGGGAATACCACGTCTGAAATCCTGCCAGATTTACAATCCCAGAATCAGACAATTTTCTAGTTGGAGGGAACTTATTTAGGCCCCACAGTTTTCTTTGCACTCCAGTTCAGTGATCTTGACTGAAACAAAAGAAAAAAAAAGTTTTTTGTTTTTTTAGGCCCAGCAGGCCGGGCAAGGCTCACCTACGCCCAGGCCTGTATTCCCAACGTGCACAGTCATTGATTTCTGTCGTCTGACAGTGTTCTGCCCAGCATAGCGACTGTGCCTGAGAATGCTCAGGTAGCCTTTGCTCTGTGTCACAACCTATGTTCTGGCAGGGATGAGAATACAGCCTCACATCAGGCACGATCCAAAGGGCCAGCACACTGTTCCTTTCTGCAAGGGACTACAGCTTCATGGTTCAAGTCAATAAGGCTCTTATTTATGGAAAACTTGCCAGTTCACAAAGGGATTTTATACCCATTTTAATTTAAACTGCACAGAACCCTGAAGAGGTCGTGGTTGTAATCCCCTCTCAGCAAAGAATGCTGAGGCTTAGGGGAGGCAAGGTTCCACTAAGGGAACAGCCAGGTCACCTCCAGAGAGACCCCCACATCCAGCCTCTCTGCATGGCTCTGAGCTGCCCATCCTGGCCGAGGCCCTCCACTTCCTGGGTGACGAGAGCCTTCACTCTGCAGGGCAAGTCTACACCTTACTTTCTGAAATCACCTACTTTGCATTTTCTTTCTCTGACCTGAGGCTAATTTTTTAATATTTATGCTCTGGAAGTGACAGCTCACTTTTTGTACAGGTTCAAACCAGTATGAATAGCTGTTTGTTCAGGTTCTGGCGACCAGAACATGGGCCTATAATTTACCTTCCAATGAGAGGTGGTGTCAGAAGCTATGGAGAGACGGCCTCTCTAGTGGCCCTAGGGGAGTTGTGGAACTAAGCCCCCCACTCCCACCTGCTTTTGATATGCAAAATCTCAGCGTGGACTCAAAAGAAATAAGATAGTGACTCTTAAGGAAAAAGGAGGAAAACATTTCCTATACTTGGCTTCACTCGTGTGGTTTTTTATTTTGTGTTTTTAGATACTTGTGCTTGATAGAAGTGTTAGGATACACTGCCTGTATTCCAAAGACAAAGATATATTGAGACAGAATGATAGTAAAAATGTCATTAAACTAGAGTGGCTCCAGTCACTGAACCTTTGGGAAGCCTCCTAACTGTTTCTCCTGTAAAATCACTGATTCGGAGAGTGGTCTCTAAGATCCCTTTGGCTCTGAAGATGGACATAGGAGGGAGAGGGGTAATTTCCTGGTAAATACTAGCTGGCCCTACAAGAGTGTTGTGGGCAATACAGACTTTTTAAGACCTGCAATTCTTTTTTTTTTTTTAGATTTTTTTAAATTGGGGAATTGGGGGAGGGGAACAGCATTGGGAAACTGGGGAAGGGGAACAGACAAGTTGCTGTCCTTTTGTTCTTCAGTCTAGTTGTGGAGGACGTTGCTTCACTGGCCCATGTTGGTATTATCATTGCGTTCTTCCCAGGTGAGGCAGATCAGAAGCCGACCTCTGGACAGCTGCTCACAGAGGCTCTTGGCAGCTCACACTGGCTGCCGGCCATTCACTGTAGCCTATGGCAGCCCACTGCAGCACGGGCTGCAGCTATGCCGTCCGGAGGAATCACAGCAGCCCAGCTCCAGGTGGAGCTGTTGTTCACCATCTTAGCTGTAGAGGGCAGTGTCACTGGCCCTCATATGTGGGATCTGAACCGGGGCTGCTGGCATCCCAAGCCAGCTCTTAATCAACGCGCCACTCGGCTGGGCCAAGACCTGCAATTCCTTTTTTTTTTTTTAAGATTTTTTTTTTATTGGGGAATTGGGGGAAGGGAACAGCATTGGGGAATCTGGGAAGGGGAATAGATAAGTTGCTGTTCTGTTGTTCTTCAGTCTAGTTGTGGAGGACGTTGCTTCACTGGCCCATGTCGGTATCGTCACTGAGCTCTTCCTGGATGAGGCAGATTGGTCACCGGCCTCTGGATGGTCGCTCACCGCGGCTATTGGCAGCTCATGCTGGCTGCCAGCTGATCACGCTGGCTGCAGGCCATTCACTGTAGCCTATGGCAGCCCACTGCAGCAGAAGCTGCAGCCTACACCATCGCCGGGGCTCACACAGCCCAGGTCCAGGTGGAGTTGTTGTTAGCTGTGGAGGGCGTGTCACTGGCCCTTATATGTGGGATCTGA
This sequence comes from Aselliscus stoliczkanus, assembly GCA_033961575.1. Lineage (NCBI taxonomy): Eukaryota > Metazoa > Chordata > Mammalia > Chiroptera > Hipposideridae > Aselliscus > Aselliscus stoliczkanus. The sequence continues at coordinate 43,946,417 of CM066734.1, forward strand.
ACCGGGGATTCTGGCGTCCCCAAGCCAGCTCTTAACCAACGCACCACTCGCCTGGCCCAAGACCTGAAATTCTTGAAAGGTCGAATTCATGCTTAGACCTAGCTATGTTTTTGAATCACTTCATTCATGAAAAATGAAGTGCAAAGTTCAAACAAGTGTAATTTCTGTGATCTCCAGCAGACAGAAGGCCCACTAATCACAAGAAAGACTGAAATGTGGCCTGGACATCATGACGGCCCAGGATTATCCAGCTGCTGGGCTGTCAGGCTCCTTAGATGAACACTATCTTCAGACTGGGACCCAGCAACGCTGCGTCTGCATTGAGTTGATGTCTTTCAAGGAGGCTGAACCTACACCTCAACATTTACTCCTCTTCTCTCAGAAGGAAGAGGTTCCAGTTGGCAAGGAAAGGGGTTATCTGAATCTCACAATGGTTAGGTTCCTTTGCTTTAGCTTCTGGTTTCAGACCTAAGGCATCTGATTGACAGCACAGCATGAATATTCAAAGGAGATACAGGGGCACATGTAAATTTCATCTAATTAGTGACAGATAATGACTTTTCCTTCTGAGAACCAGTTTAAAGTAACACAGACCTTGTGACAGTCATTCCAGTGGTATTTTTGATAGAACGTTCCTTGTGTCAGAGGACTATCTTCATAATTTGCCAGTTGGTTAGGGATCATTTTTATCAGACAGCTGTTGCCTGAACTCAGAAGTTAAGGAAGACTCGCAAATATGATTTAACCATGAAGTTTATATTCCTCTGACTGAAGTAATAATTCAACTTATCAGCACTTACTTGACTTCTGAGACTGGCGAAACATTATATCCAGATGTCATGTGTACAGACACCATAATGGTAGAAATATAGCAAGTTTTGGATAAAGATCAGTCTCACTTCCCAAATGATATTTTTCCCTCTGTTCTATATCCCTGAAGTTCTAGTTCATCTCGACATTCTCATGAAGGCTCCTAGACCAGTTTGAGTTCGGGAAAGCATTCCCTTGTCTGAATTCATTGCAATTATTGTCTGTATCACTTGTTTGGAATTAATTATGTACAAGCAGTCCCCAAATTATGGCAGGCTTGTAATTAAAAGTTTACTTGTACTTTCATTGCTTAGAAATTGGAATAAATAGTGGTGGTTTTCCAGCTGGCCCAGAAGGCTCTTTAACATACACTGTATGATCAGTTCTATCATTGTTCCTCATTGTTTTCAAGGAAAATGTGTCCTGACTTTCCAGCTGGACTTTGAGATGTCAGGAGCAGATCTCCTTCTGAAAGAAGCTCCAGACTCAAGGAGAGCCCCTTTCCCCCTTAGTGACTTGGCATGGCCTCCTCCCTTCTCCCTGCTTCACTAGGAGATGTCACTGTCCAGGTGAGGAAAAGAGCATCCCTGAGCATCATCCATGAATGAAATCCTATCCTTGCAAGTTGTTCCTGCAAGTAGGCACTCATAGCTCAGAAGCTTCCTGCACTTAACTGGCAGAGCTTATATATTTATATCACACTTTTAACACTTTATGACTGTCTTCACAGTTTATATGCCTTGTGCGTGAGGACCACATCAAAGTCTGTGTCCTGCAAAGCATTCAATTCACAGCTAAGCACATAAGAGTTGCTCAATAAACATTTATTGATCTATAATTAGAGCTACATGGAAAAGCAATTGAGACAAGAGCTGAATCAGTCAGGCACTATTAGGCAGCAAAACCAAACACCTAACAATTTCAATGGCCACCTGGTTAGGTGTCTTTGTCCTCAGTCACATAGCTCAAGTGCACTTTTAAAAGGATGCCCTGATCCTGGATTTTCCTTTTGCTCCTGGACCCAAGATGGGCAACCCTGACTCCTCTCCTGAAATCGATTTAAAAGTGTTTTTGATATTTTAAACATTCTAACTTGGGTCTTGAAGCCCAGACAATTCAATTCTCTGTTCGCACTTGGTTTTATTCTCTCCTGTAACCCCCTCCCCTGCTTTATGTTCTTCTTGGTATTAGATTAAAAAATTTCTCTCTCTGCTCTTTCAGACACAGTCCTTTGTCCTAGCCAGCTGTGCATTAATCGCTCTGTTTGGAAGCATTTAGTAGAGTGCTTTGCTCAAAGTAGGAACTCTTGAGCACTTATTATATGGCAGGCATAGCACAAGGCACTTAACTGTAATGGGGTCTTCGATCCTAAGGCCAGTGTTACTATTATCCCTATATTACACACAAGCAAACAAAAGCAGGGCAAGATTCAGTAATTTCTCAAAGGTTCCAACTGTTAGCAAGTGTTAGAAGTGGGATTTGAACCCAGGCAACCTGGCTTTGGGGTCCACATTTGTAAACACTGCACATTACTGCCTCTCAGTAAGTGGCTGATAGCAGAATGATTGAGCTGAAGGTAAAAACAGCAAGTTATAACAATAATGAAGTTGCTTTACCAACAGGTAAAGGACAGAATTGTAAAAATTTTCAAGATCCATGTTTTACAAATGTGATAATTTACACTTCTTAAGTGTGGGGCAACTTTTTCATTTCTCCACTGCACCAAGTAGAAAAAGTCCAAATTTCCTTTAGAGCAGTGCTTGCAACCAGGGGCATTTGACAATGTCATGAGCAGGGTGGGCTGGGGGAAGGGTAGTTTACTACTGGCACTAGTGGGTAGAAACTGGAGATGCTGCAAAACATCCTACAATGCACAGGAGAGGTCCTGCCAACAAATTAATGAGCCCCAAATATCATGAGTGAAGAAGTTAAGAAACCTGGCTGTAGAAAGATGCCAAGTCTAACTACTTAGGATATCTGATGTGGCTCACTTTGGACTATACATGCAGGAAAAGGAAAAAAAAAAATCAATCATTTCTATTTCAATCATTCAGATTCACCTCTCTAGCAGGATAAAGCAAGCTTAGAAAATCTTCAAAACTCTGTCAGTCACTGTGAACATGTTTAAATGACATAAACCTGAATTTAGATTTTCACTCAATCAACTACTAAACCAAGAATATATCCCACCCCTCATAGCTACCAACACAATAACATTTAATCCTCATAAAATGAGAAAGTGATGGAAAATGATTAAGAACAGACACAAGCTACCAGTTAGCATGCAGGCTTCCTCCTGTACACAGAATTTTTCTTTCCGCTTCTTTTTAATTGGCTCAAGACAAGGGATTCTGTTTCTCTAAATCTGTGTTGTCTTAGAAATCATAGCAGAATCTCATGTGGTTTCTTTCTCCAGATATTCATGCCCAGACAGGGCAAGAATTTGCTCCCCAGTGGATTCCTGACTAGTTTGTTGAATTTAGCTACTGTAGGTGCAGAACAGTAAAATACGATCTTAGTTCAAGTTTACCATGTTTTGAAAAATGTTACATTAGGAGGAATCTGTTATATATTTGGAAGGAAAGCTATCATCACTTTGCAATGAACATCCTTGAGTTTTGAGTGTTATTTCAATAAAGATATTTCACATTATATGATCCAAAGTATAAATAGAAAATAGCAAAACATAAATGTCCTAGAATTTTACAATTATTAAGGGCTGTTTCATGTGCCATGAATAGAAATAATGATGCTATTTAATGAAGTAATTTTATAGCCCAGGGAAGGCAGAGCTTCGTGTACTAAGTCATCTGTCACACATTGTCTCCCTTCGCGCTCCCTCACAGTCACAGGGACCCACTCTCTTCTTAAGAGTCCTAGATGAAGGGAACTCATCTGGGCCTCGTCACTCAAGGCCATTTTCTTTCCTTTCAGGAAGGTCAGACATGAGAATTGCTATCCTGAAGGTCAAAGCAGTTATAATCTGCTCCTGTACTCCAAAGTCCATGGCCATCTTGGGAGGAGAGCCCAACCATCACATTTGTTCTTCCACATACAGTATTTTCCCCAAGATCTTCTATATATAATTTGTCATCACTAGATGCTTTGTGGAAGCGTTTTTATAAGAAAAGAGATGTCATAGTCATTAAATCAAGGCACATGGCTAAATATAAGAATTAAGATGAAATTGACTCATTTTCAAGTCAATGGAGCTGTTATAAAATCATGTTCCCTCAAATAAAAAAATTTAAAAAAGCCACCATCGGAAGTTTCCTGAGTACAGATGGGAAAGAAAGGATTTTTCTCTGATTTCAAACATCCTGCAGTTATGTGGGCTCTTTCACAAAAGTGCTCTTCTGCACAGCAGCTGAACCCAGCTGTGCCCAGGAGGAAAAATCACTACAGATTTCTCAGTCTCCCTCCTGTGTTTTTGTAGCTTCGTATCTGAGATGTAAATTTCACTTGAGAGTTTTATGTAAAAAGCACTCTAAGATTTATTTGCTTTTTAATATCATGAAACTGCAACAGAAATTGGTTTGGCACTTTACAGGACTCTGTACTCATGAAGTTAGACAATAAGGGGTTGAGGACTCTTTAAAAATACTTACATAGATTAAATATACCTAAATAACATCATGGTATAGGTGAAACAATGGACTATAATTTTGTGCTTTGGTAATTGTTTTGTGTTCTTGTTTTTAAAATTTTTTTTTGACATAGTACTCACATTTATTTTTTGAAAATACAATTTAACAAAAATGTTCTCCTCACGCTTCCCCTATTTCTGCATAATTATGCTAATGTATTAGCTAGGGCAGTTATATTTAAATGGCATGTATATATTTAGCAGTATACTTATGCAAATTCTATCATGTTTATGATTGTAAATATCCTTTAGGAACAGTCACTTAGCATTTAGCGTTGAAACAATTTTTGAAAAATTCTAGTTGAAATGCTCAGAATTCACACCTGAATTCACTTCTTTGCTCAGTGAAGTTGGGCTCATAGCTCTTACTCTCTGGGAAAAATATTGTCTAGTGGTAAAAAGTATGAATTCTTTAATGGACTTGGATATTCTATGCCACTTACTGGATTTGTGACCTTGGGCAAGTTACTTAACCTCTCTGAGCTCAGTTTCTACCCCTGTAAATTTGGGATGATGATAGAACATACCTCACTGGGCGTTCGTGACGATTATATCCTAGGATGTATGGATCCACAAAAGACTCTCAATAAATGATAGTGGCCATCAGTGTGCTTCTTCTTATCATAGTGGTACTTATAAATGTAGTATCTGGCAGTACTGCATTCCAACCTGGTCATTAGGCTCTCTAACAGAGTTCAGATCATAGTCAAAGAGGAGGAAGTATGGCATTTCTTACTTTGTCCCACATTCTTACCTGTCTAGGTAATAATGGGGTGATGGGTGGGAGTGCTGATAGCAAAAATTTCCAGATTTGAGTTCTTTTTACTAGAGAATCATTTTTTGTCATGGGCCTGGGCTGAGTTATTGGGGATGTTTAGGTGTTTCACAAACAGGGACTATAAAAGGTGAGCTCTGTGTGTGTGTGTGTGTGTGTGTGTGTGTGTGTGTGTGTGTATGCGCGTGCACACTTGCTCAGGGGGAGGGGGAGGGAGTCTAGCCTGCTCATGTATATACAAACACTCCAATTCTACTCTCTGAAGAGATAAGCCGATTAACAGGTGAGGAATCGCCTGGCTGATAAGGTGTGAGAGAAAAATTCTTCCTCTGCTCTTTCACACTTTGGTGAATGAAAACGTGCAAAAATGTAAAATTATATTCATAGTTACAAACATACATCAGAACATGGTAGTGATAATGACAGTATATTTTAGGTGAGCATTAATCTTTTTAGTCAATTTTTCTAATATTTAGTACTATAGAAATAAGATAATTTAGATTTTCTAAAAAGGGTTTGTAACATGTAAAACAGGAATCCATGGAATTTTCCTGAGCCTTGGTGAAATAGAAACCTAGAGAGGAAGCAGAGGAGCAGAAGGAACAACCAATGCTACTTAAGGCTAAAGGCCTTCAAGATTTTGATCTAATATAGAGAAGATTCCACATATCAGCAGAGGGTTCCTTCATTTTGTTCCCCCCATAACCAAATCCTGTAAAAAACTGGATTCAGTGATGTTCATTCAGTTATATATGCGTGGTGACTGCATGCATGACACAGAACTAGGTGCTAGGGAAGAAGTCGGACGCCATCATTGGCCAAAATGTGCCTCTAGCCCAGCAAGATGGAAATAGCTTAAGATGATCTATGGAAGAATCAAGTTCTCAGTCCTCCTCTGCCTACATGGTGGGTCACATGGGGGTGGGTGGGAGTGGTGGGCAGGATGGATTCTGGCTCGAAACATTATATATCTTGGAGTTGGATCGTTTTGATTGTTTCCTGGAATAACTCTTGGACCCCGAGTCCCATCCTCTCAGTGACTCATATTTCCTGACCAGCCCCTCACAGCCCACCATAGAGGACACGTTACCCTGTTTTCAAAGCACAGGACACAAGCTTCTGAGGCTCAAGGCATATCTTGGAAGATTTCCCTCTAGTTGTGACATTGGTCTGTTCCAATAAGCCTCAGTGTTTTTTCCATACCCTTCAGCTGTCCATGGTGACAAGAATTGTCCCTTTTCTTATTCCTACATACTCAAGCCACTCACAGTTGATGGGTTTGTTTGTAAATTGTGAGAGAGGATTAGAATTTGTTGGTCCGTTGATGATCCCCAAACTTCTGTGTTCCTTCTCTTTCCAGCCTCCTGGAATCTTCCTGCTGTGACTTAACAGATATGGAAAGACAGCCCTTTCATGGTAAAATTCTGCTAATGAGGACAGGACCCTCTGATTTGGTTTGAAAAAGTAAGACAGACAATTCATCTTCCATTCACAATTTTGGCGTCCCTTTTATAAGGTTATGTAATAGTGGTATTACTGCTTTTAGTGAGGAGCAGGGAACACTGGTTCTTATAAGGTGCTGAGTAAATATCTGGATCTTATTTTTCACACCTTTTTTGAATGCATATGACAACCGGTATAAGGCTTAACCTCTTTTGGACTCAATTTCTTTGACAGATTTTTATGATTAAAATTATTATGTTGACTTCCTTTGACCAATTCTCAGGCCGTCAATCAAAATTAGCTTTTCTATTACTATGTGAGCTTTGGAGGGTTTTTAAGATACAGTAGGAAGCTTCTGGACTGTTAAGTTCTAAGAATATGTATAATAACAGAGAAATGGAAATACCCAAGTGTGTCATTCACTAGAACGTTTTTGCTGATCTCAGTACCACTCCAGAATGAGTATTAAATCTAAACCATCCTATTTTATGCAAATTCCTGCTTTATCACCCTAGATGATAGCCAGTAACACATTCTTTCCATTTTCCCAGACCAGATAAGAAAATAAAATGTCACTGCACAAGGAAAAACACAAATTGTCATTTCAAACAGTTAAAACTTGAACCACTAAACTCCTTATTTTCAGCAGCAGGACAATTATTATGAGCTCGTGATTTGTTTATCTGAATGGTTTATCATGATCTGCTAATCACAATTTTCTTCCGAATTATTCAAATGTACACGAATGATGACACTGTTTGACCATTGCTCGGGAAGCCCGCATTGACCATTCGTGATGTGCCTACGCTCCTTCAGCATGGCCATGGGCTGGCCTCACTTGACACCCACCGATTTAGAAACTGCGAACAAGATGGCTTTTGATCCTACTCTGTGCCCTCTGCAGCATCACAGGACACGCCGCATGAGGCTGGTCCTCAGCCAACATCTGTTCTCTTGCTTTGGCCTCTGGAGAACAGTCCCCAACAATACAGCACCCGTGGCCACCCTCACCACCTTACCTGGTCTCTCTGTCTTTGGGTATTGTAGCGGTACTGTAAGCAAACATTTGCTTCTCCACTAGAGGAGGGCCAAGGTCCACAATGCCGGATAATCCTGGAGTGGTCCGTGGCTTTTCAATATACACCAAGGTGCCAGGCTCCTTTTTGAAGGCCTGGCGGCTGGGTGAGGCCCGGTCTGGCTGCAAGGTGTGAGGGGGCCCGTGGGCATTATGATGAGCGTGCATGTCCACCATTCTCATGTCATTGACTCGGTGAGGAGAGGCAGGGGGCGTTTTGGAGCCCAGAGTAGGCAAGTGGCTATCTGGATATTTCCTTGATTTCTGTCTGTACAGTGACTGCTCCATGTGCATTTCTGCTTGTAAAGAGGGGTTGCAGTAAGCACTCGCTGACCGAATTGCTGTGTGGTGATATGCGATGATGTGATCAGGAACATCCAGTGGGTGCCCTCCATGGGAAGAGGCTATGCTCATCCGTCCCTCGTGATAAAGGTAAGGGTCAGCATAGAAACCCTCATTCCGATACATCGCAATGTTCTTGCCACTCATGTCTTCATCTGGCTTTACATCTCTTCTTTCCAAAATGGCGCTCGGGCTGGGTGAGATGGACCTGGACACTGGCAGGCTGGAGAGTCTGTCCCTCGGGATGGTGGCGTTGCCAGGAACAATCATTGGACGGGTGCCCCCATAAGGGATTCTGGATGGGGACGGAGGCATGGAATGGGGCACAGGAGTGGACGGCGGAGAATTTGGAATGACATGGGGTGGATGAGCTGTAGATACAGGTCGGGAGGCACCAGGGCCATCTCCTCTTGCATAAATAATCTCTCTCTGCATCTGAAAATGAAACACGAAATTAGAAAATCTATTTTGATATTCATGTTTTTAGAGGTCTCAATGTGACAGGGTGAGGGAGCCCATCTGCATAATGGGCCTCTGCAATTGTCCACACCCTAATCCTTGGAATACGTGAAAAGAGGAAGGCAGGAGGTCAGAATCAGGGAAGGAGATATGATGACAGAAGCAGGGCCAGAGGGAGACACTGGAAGATGCTATGCCATCGCCTTTGAAGATGGAGGAGGGGGCCATGAACCAAGGCATACAGGCAGTGTCTAGAAGCTGGAAAAGGTGAGGGAATGAATTCTTCCCCAGAGCCTCCAGAGGGAGTGTGGCACTGCCAACACCCTGATATTGGCCTGTGAAAACCGTTTTGGACTTGGCTCTCCATGACTGTAAGATAAGGCATTTGTGGTGTTTTAAGACACAAAGTTTATGGTAATTTGTTACAGCAGCCAGAGGAAACAAATGCATTCGATATAGAACTCAACATTGTGGGGTTTTAGGGGAAACAGTGCAGTGGTTTAAATTTTGAGGTCATAGCTTCCTAGAGACACTTAATAAATGTGTCTTAGATATTAAAAATGCTAAAATTAAGTTTTCTAAAACTTGTCCTGGACACATTTCCTAGTATTAACCCCCAAAAAAGAGTAAGCATCTTTCCCATCTTTCCAAGCTGGTACAATCTAGGGACATGGCCAGCGAGAAGGAAGATGCATGGAGAAAATTTAAAGGAAAGTTTCACTGATTCACCATCTCCATATTTGAGCTGTGAGAAAACCAGCCCTGAGAGGTTGGGAGGAAATAATGATCCAGGAAATAAGTGCAACTGGAGGCAAAATTTGCAGTGTAGAAGGCAAGGGAGAGAAGAGGGAATGCATGCCCTGGGGCTGCCATGGGATGACAAGGAGCCTGCTGGAGTTGGCCATTATAAGTGTGGTACCTCTGGCCCAGGCAGCAGTGGCTTCTGGGCTGTGTCATGACCATCAGTTCAGGAGAGTGGGGACTCCCCCAGGGTCTTTCATTAGCTCTCCTTTAGGATAAACAATGGCTAAAGAATCAATGAATCAAGCAAGACTCACAGACACAGAGAGCTGACTGATGCTTGCCAGAGGCAGGAGGTGGGATGAAGATGGTCAAAAGATGTAACTTGCAGTTACAATAATAATAAATAAAAATAAGTCATGGGGGCGTAATGTACAGCATGGTGACTATAGTGAATGATGCCATATTGCATATTTGAAAGTCGCTGAGAGAGTAGCTTTTTAAAGTTCTCATCACAAGAAAGAAAAATTGTAACTATGTATGGTAATGGATGTCAACTAGACTTATTGTGGTGATCAATTCATGGTATAGAGAATCATTATGTCCACCTGAAACTACAATGTTATATGCCAATTATATCTCAATTTAAAAAAATCCCATTAATGGGGAAAGGAGAAACTACTTTGCATATACACTGCTCTGTTTAGCAAGGGACAGAAAAAAAAACCCAAATTAATTCAGGATATGGGTATATGATACTTTTTGTTTTGGTCAAAGCCCAGGAGAGTGATGCTTACTGAGATTCCTCAAACGAGGAATTTGGAGGGAAGGGACAGACAGCTTTGGCACCTCTCAAATCCACCCTTCAAGTTCTATTTGTGTTGTCACAGGAGCCCACACTCCCACCCAGACTTCTGGGAGATGTGACAGGCAAGGCAGGCCAAAGGTTGGGGGGCGGGAAAGGGGAAGAGGAGAGAGAAGATGGATTCAAATGGACAAGAACAAAGATGAGCAGCTGAAGAGACCCATAGTGTGGGTGATGGGGGAAGAGAAGAAAAAACAGAGGCAACGGGGGAAGGCTGACAATGAAACAGAGCCCAATGCATGAATACATACCAATTTCTTATCTTATAAATTCATTCACTTATTAAACAATAATATTTACCAAGCACGTGCTAAGAACCGGGCATTATTCTAGAACACTGCTCTAATAAGCTGCCAGATCCTACCCTGAAGAGGGTACATTCTTGCATACAGCTCTTAGAGGAAAATGCAGGGGAAGAACTGTGACGCCCATACTTCCTTATTGTCTCTGAAGACCCAACAATGCAGAATCCCTGACTCGGGATTTTTACAGATTATGATTGGACTGACCAATAAAATAATGTAAGCAAGGTGCAAATATGTAGCAACCACAAGGAGCTCTTTGAGGGTACATTATGTGAGCACCACTGAATTGGCTTATCAGCTCCCTTAGACGGCCGGCTGTTTCCAGGGACCCCAGAGCATGCAGACTCCTCACTCATAATTACAACTTTATCTCCACTACTTCACCACCCCTCCCATCACAATAGGCCCATCAGTTCTCCCCGTCTAAACCAAACTTGTGATATCCTCAAGCTGTCCTCACTCTGGGGACTCTCTCCCCATTTCCTAGCTCCTGTGGACCCAAACAAAGGCTGAGGGTCAAGGCTGGGCTCCAGGTGCATCTGCTCCACTTGGCCCAGCCAGGCCTCTGCTCACTCACTTGACACCCTCATGACTCAGGTGCTCAGGCCCTTACAGCAGGAGGGCCTTCGCAAGGTGTGATGTTATCCTGTGTGATAATGTACCCAGTTCTTATTCCAGAATGGATGGAGCAGCCATGTGACAAGTTTTACAGCAGATCAACATGGATCTCCTATAAATACCTCTCCCACCCTATCTTCCACAAGGCAGGGCTCAATGAAAAGAAAGGTCTGGCTCAGTGGTGAGCAAAGCAGGCCTTCATAGGTCATAAAATACAAGCAGGACTGGCTCATCCTGTAGGGTGTACCTGGCCAAATTCCCCATGCAATAAGACCACATGAATAATCAACCAAACGGATGTAAAGATAAATTTATCGTACTGACCCAAACAGGACATTGTATATAAAGTGAAGTACAGTGCTCAAGGTGATTCAGGCACAATAAATGGTAGGTACTATTGTCATTATTATTCATTCAAAGATTAAAAGGGGGGGGGGCTTTAAATGTCTAGAGCTCACTTAGGATGAATAACAATCCTAACTGGATTAGTCACTGCCCCCTGTTCTTTTCCTTCTTTATCTGAATACATCTTGATTTGGGGGGTGCTGACCCCATTTAACACACAGCAAACACTACCCTGCCTTTTCTGGCAAGAGAGTAAAATGAAACATCAAAATTCGGAGGAGAACAGATCTTTCTAGAAGGATAAAGAATATTAATGAAAGGAAAATATAAAATTAATTTTAATTCATGAAAACTTGAGTAAATTCCTTTTAAAAACAACAGGCTGCCTGCATAGGTATTTTTATTTTTTATTTACTTTTCCCTGCATAGGTGTTTTAAAAACATGTAAAATGTTTGGTGATATGAAAAGAAATGGTTAGGTACATTATATAACCAATTTTTAAAATTAAACATGCAAAACAATTTTGTTGGAAAAAAGTCTCGTTAGACTTTCTTGATGTCATGTGTACATGAATTCAGAAAGAAATTTAACAATTAATAATTAATAACAATTCTGATATGCTATGTATTTATATGGGGAATGTGGGTGACTAGTAAAAATATTTAACATTCAGTAGCCAGAATCACATGGGTACCAACCAACCAACCAGAATGGGACCTCAGCCAAGAAAGACGGATCCCAGCCATAAGTAATCAGCCTCATGGACCTAAAGGTAACGCTGTGTATCACTCTTGCCTTGTCCATCTCAAAATAATCTCGCCGTCATCCAACAGGCTGACTGAAAGAACCACTGTCCACCTGAGTTCTCCACAGTGGAAATGAATATAAGCATTCAGCTATGACAGAACAGGTAACCTAAGGTTGAATGTCTCCATCAGTGCAGGTGACTTAGAGATTGGAAGCCTTTGGCAGAATTCTTATGTTAGTTTGCCAAGCTATGACTGATTTTCCAAGGCTGAGTTCTAAAAAGAGCCCTAATAATTTCATCCTTGGCTTTACACAGAGCCCAAGAAGAGAATGACACGATGTGCTCATTATGTAGTGAGAAAATGTTTTAAACCTGCAACTAGAATGAATCCTTAATATTAGATAACTTGGGTTCATACACTAAAGGATGTGGATCTACCAAAGACAACTCACTCCTAGGATGAAGCGGAAGGTATGAGAAGAGAGAACCTTTTTCAAGCTTTCAGTGTGATCTCCCATGGAGACCATTTGCTGGTCTAATAAAAAGCAGACTTTATATACTCCAGGAGATACTCATTGTCTGACTAACTCAACCAGGATGATGATTAAGGTTCCATAATTCATAATTAAAAAAAAAAATCCCAGCCTTTTATGTTAGTGTTCTTTCTGTGGAGATCTTTCTAGAATCAGGCACCTACACAATTTTGTTTTTTAACTGTTTTTTGGCTCATGATCGAAGAAATGGCATTAAGTACATACTGGGATTTTCTGCACTAGTACTCAAAGTCAGACCATTTGGGAGAAAATTATATTAAACTTTACAGGTAAAATAAATACACAACACACACACACACACACACACACACACACACACACACACACACACACAGTTGCTATTTACCTTAATATACCTGAATCCCTTATTTTCTCACCAATCTCTCTGATGCCACTAAACTTCTCTATCATCTCACATCTCTTAATAAGTTAAATGTGTCTGTATACATTATATCCTGGCACTTGCTCCAGAAAATTTCAACAATAATGTCTTTATAGGAGCTTCAAAAGAATTTCATTTTACATCAAGGAAGAGATGACTCAAACACAAACGAAAAGGTTCTTTTCACACCTTCCCAGAGTACAACTCAGGTATTTCTCTGCCTGCACCTTGGCCCAGGCAAAGAAATGCACTTTTCTCTGCATCCGTATATTGGCAGTGTATGAACAAGACTGTTCTCTATCGTGTTTCTCTCTGCTCTGTTGGGGATGGTCTCTCCCTCTTTCCACTGCTGCCCAAACCCCTGTCGTCTCTGGGTTGAGTCCTTCCAGTTCGTTTAAACAGCGTAGTTTCTTCCAGAGCTCAGCACCACAGTCCCAGCTGAGGCTGCTGTCCCTGCCTCGGCTCACAGCTCAGCACAGAGCTCAGTAAGCTCTCTGTCCCCAACTTCCTAAAGACCAGAAAAAATCTGGGGCAGTTTCAAATGAATTGTCTAAAGTTTGAATTAGAAATCCTAACATATATCTATATTTTATTTCCCCCAAACACCGTAAGTTACATAAAAAATATTACTCATGGAGAACTTTCTTGAATGTAGGATAAGGTCTTTGAATGCAGGGGCAAAATCTTAAAATTGCTTCTGGAAAAAGCTCTAACATAAAATTGCTAATTTCAAATCATTTTGGGAAACTGTCTCATGTAATCATATCTCTTTGTGGAGTATTTAAAATACATATATATATATATTTGCAGAAAGGGAATATTATGTATAGTTTATTGTATTTCAAATCCCACCCTTACAAGTCTAGAATTTGTAAACATCCCACTCAATCAAACCACACAATGAAGTAACCGGACAAACATGAAAAGAATTCTTATGAGACTCTTTTACCCTCAAAGAATTAAAGCCACTTACTTTTTCTTAAGGAAATCACCTGTATAACTAATGCCGTGAGAAAGCACATTGGCTCAGTTCCCAATTAAGCGATTCCTTTGTTTGCTGGCTTCATCTAAATCCTCAGCTCCACATTTGGATATTTTAGACAGCTTTCTCTCTCTTCAGAGAAGAAGTCATAAAGGACACAGATCGTGGAACATTCCCCAGCTTGAGTGTTCACAGCCAGTAAAGACCATTTCGTTCTACCCACTCTTCTGAGCGAAGCTGCCACAGGCAGGCATGGATAAAAAGTCGTCCTTCCCATGATAAGCCAATTTCTCCTCCCCTTGGAAATTAGTCACTGAATAACCTCAGCCCATATCCAACCACAGGCTACTGCACGGTGACTCAGTCCTTTAACAATTGCTTACACAGAAAACACACACCAAGGAAGGAACTCTGAGAGGACTAGGTAGTAAATGGATTAACAATGAAGGAAATATTACAAAATAGATTTACGAAGGCAAATAGGATCATTAAAACCAGCCACCACCAACGGAAACCATCAGAAAACCCAACACGCTAGTTACCCCCAGAACCAACTCTCAGGTCAGTGTTCTGTGGAGGGAGGGTGCTGCTAGGAAAACCTAGATAGACCAGCACCCCACCCCCACTCTGCTGCCAGACCTGTGAAGCGTGTGGATTGGCAACGGAAGGAAACGTGAGCCTCTTCTGGTTTATAACACCGGAGGGAAAACATGAGGGAGGAGGCTGTGTGTCTATTCACTAACCAGCCTGGTGTTACCATGCTCACCTGGGGTGGCAGCCATTAATCAGTCCTACGCAGTGCCAGGCAAGCAACTGCAATCATTCTGGAAAACATACCTGAAAGGAGAGGGAATGAGGACCTGCCGATGCTTAAGAAATGAGATTCGAGAAAGGACACCAGAATCCTTCCCCCACTCTCAGTAAGACAGAAGTCCAGGGCGCTCTTCAGAACCCCCGTGGGCAATCCCTGTCAAGGCAGCTACTCTCTTCCAGGTGAACAGTGAGTGTTCCCAACAAGAAGAGGCTTGCCCAGCGCTCAGTGGAAGACAGGTATTAATGCATTAACAAAAGGTGAGGGAGAAAGAAGCATTTCCTTAGCTCGCAGGTAGGCTGTGTTTAGTCAGTGATGCTTTTCGCACCCTCGGGACTGAGTAGAAAGGAAAGCTATCCAAGTGGGAACCCAGTGAAAAGTCGTTCAACATGCAGGGCTGGAAGCCTCGCCGGCCTCAGGCTACACCCCATGACCACACTCTGTGCAGCCTGCGCATTTTTCAAACATTTTAAGGCTTTTAGAGGTTGTTCTTGCTGACCAAAAGAATTCCATGACGTCTCTCAAGTTCAATTTCACTCAGCATTGCAGGCTTTCTCAAAAAACTGTTTACTGCCACCAGGGCGCTTTGCGGTTATTAAAGGAGGAAGAAAATGGAGCACATGGCATCGCCACCCTCCTAAGATGTCTCATTAGAAACAATATTTGGATGAAGTGGTTGTAACAGATGCCACCTAAGAGGTCGGAAAAGAGAAGAAGGAATGCGAAAACCTTTGTTTTGATTTTTAATCTAATCAGCAGGAGTTTGTTATTTTTCACCAGAGTATGGGAAGCACACACTATCAGTCCCGGACACATCTGGGAGACATTTGGCAGGTTTTGTTTCTTCAGTCAAATGTGTGCTTTCCAGGAAGGGGGAGGCTGGGGCTGGTCTCCCTTGTCTAATTAAGCCACGATTCCACCCTATCACGTCCCCAAAGACCGTTTTATGGCGTAAGACATCCTGGCCATTAGGGCTCTTGTCCTAATTTACCGACTGTTTATATGTGCAGGACTGCCTGTAAGAGTGAACGAATGCGAAGCGTCTGGGTCACGGCCCCCGCCCCAGAGAACAGAAGCGCTCAGCTCTCGCTGTTGTTTGGCTAAGTGAATCATGCCATGCTCAACACATTAGTCCAGGTCAGCTAAATCTTAGAGACAGGTGGCTTCTGTTGACCCTGTTTGTTATCACGTAAGTCAGTGGGTGCAAGGTGAGAGAAGGTCTAGTTTACCTCTCTCATCTCTTCCTTCCTTTCAGGGTCAGGGCAATTTCCTTTCACTTTCAAAATGCTTCAGGGCACCGTCCGGAGAGTACACGCGTGGCTCCGTCATTACCAGAGCAGTTTGAAAGCTAGCCTAATCCTGAGGTGAATCAGGATGAGTTAAATGCTCTCTAGTAAGAAGCACGCAGCTCACCGGGGTGGGGGGGGGAGAGAGAGGGAGAGGGGGAGGGGGAGGGAGAGGGAGCGGGAGCGGGAGGGGGGAGAGAGAAAGGGAGAGGGAGGGGGAGGGGGAGGGGGAGAGAGAAGTTCAGTATCCTCAGTGCTGCCTGAGGACCCACACAAGCTGGTTTCCTAAGTAATATCCTGGTGCCACACAGAACCAGGCTCCACCTGAGTGGCGTGTGCTCTACAGAAAAGGGTTCTTTCAGGTGAACTCACCACAACCCAACCACTGGTTTCCTTACTTCCCCGGATCCTTCTCAGCCTGGCTGTCCTTGGGGTGCTGCAGCCTGGGTGAACCTGCTCTTCCCAGCAGTATGTAATGTCCTACTCTTCATTCTCCCTCTTCTTTTCATTGGCTGGCACTTTAGCAAAGTGGAAGCAATTTATTTCTTTTGAGTTACCATTAAGAAAGGGCATGCTAGTAAATATTCAGCATTTCCTCAACAGGAAATGATTTCTTAGGCTTTGGTAAGGCTAAGGGTCTTGAGAAATTTATTCCTCTTTCCCTTTTCTTACTCATTTCTTTACTGGCTTAAAAAACTACACATGCTGAAAGAAAATCTGAAATGGGTTTATAAACATGAAGATGTTATTGTGAAGGGAAGTGATTGTGATGTTGAAAAAATTTTCCGGATCATCTTGCTTACATTGTTAAAATTGGAAAAATGACCGTTTGTGAGGTCTTAGCAAACCTATTAATATTTCATTTGATCATAAATGGAATGTCTCCCAGACATGAGACAGGCAGGCTGTTGCCAAAATTATTTAATTCTCAGGAAAGAGATGGCTCAGTCAGGGGTTAGCTTATGGCCATATTTAAGGTAAGCATTATTCCCACAAATATTTTGATTCAGGGAACTCCGCTAAGCCCTCCAGTGCCAGACCTGGCTGACATAGCACTGTGCCTAATGGTGATTAAAAATCTCAGTATGGGCAGGCTGAGTGGAGCATTGGTTAGGAGTTGGCTTGGGACATCAGCTCTAAGCAGCAGGGCCCCAGTTTGGATCTCACACATGAGGGCCAGTGACACTGCTCTCTACAGCTAAGATGGTGAACAACAGCTTGACCTGGAGCTGGGCTGCCGTGAGTCGCTGATGATGGCGTAGGCTGCAGCGGGGCTGGCCAGCAGTGGTGTGAGTTTTCATGAGCTGCTGTGAGCCACCGTGAGCAGCCGTCCAATGACCGGCGAGCGATAGCCTCAACCAGGAAGAGCGCAATGACGATACCAACATGGGCCAGTGAAGCAACGTTCTCCACAACTAGACTGAGAAACAAAAGGACAGCAACTTGTCTGTTCCCCTTCCCCGATTCCCCAACGCTGTTCCCCTCCTCCAATTCCCCAATAAAATCTTTAAAAAAAAAACAAACCTCAATCCGGAACAAAGTGAAAAAGTTAAATAAATCATTTAACCTCCAAGCTGCAATCAGTAACTGTGGAGCTGCAGGACAGACAAAAGAAAAACGTTCTCTCACTGATACTCAATCTTCTGTTGGGATGTTCCTGTATTATCCAGGCCAAGGACAACCTCCTTTAGTCCCTAAAATAGTTACAGTTTGTAAAATGATATCTTCTTTCTACCACTTGCAACAGATGGTGCAAACAACTCCTTCTCATTACTTATCTTCATCTCAGCACATCTACCCATTCCCGAGATGGACACTGTTCTTTTACAGGATTCCCTTTAGTGTTTCTAGATTTGTTGCTAGTAGTAAGTTATCTCTGTCACCCAAATATAACTTTTCAGTGCCTTAGACTTTATTTTTCTTTTTATGACACTTCTCCAAACTCCTATTTACTTGTCAACATACTTGTACATTGTGCAATGTGTAATATATTGCTTTATTGATTTATAACATTTTTTATTCTACAAAGGCATTTAGATGGCCACACACAATCATACAGCAGTTTGCAGTTTACTCAGTTTTCAACTGTGATTTCATTTCATGGGTCTCAGAAACACACTAGTCAGGTGTTACTATATCCCCATCTGAATGGGTAGGAAATGGAGGTGTTAGAAGGTGAGAACCTTGCCCAATTTCTCATGGCTACTAAATAGTAGCAAAGCGTCCATCTTTAGCCTGGCCACTGTATCACTGTTTTCTCTGCTGTTTAAGTGTGAAGTCTCATGTCCTCCAGGACACGGGGAGCTGCTCTGAGAGGAATTGTGCTCCCAAAGCCTTCCCTCCAGAGGTGACTGGCAGGTTTATTTGTTTGAATTTTGACCTTCTGTGCGCAACATGGTGAACTCAGAGAAATACCTTGTTTGCTGCATTTACAGGTTGAGATTTTCACAGCAAAGGAAAGAATAACTGGGACATACCAGTGGACTTAGGATCTAATTATCCAGGTACTCTCTAGACTTACTAGTAGGTTGTTATCTTCTTGCATCAAAAGTAGTTATATAATTAATTTTACATTCTATGTAACTAATACATGAATTATATATTATGTTTATATACTTACATATATTTTATGTATCACTAATTACCACTGTATAGATATCATTACATCACTATGTGTGTTTATACATATATGTGTTACTTATACATAGGACACACATAGATATTTTCATTAGTCTCAGACACCAGATGACTTATGGGATAAAATATCTGGGCCTTGGGGTGGCCGGTTAGCTCAGGTGGTTAGAGCGCAGGTTCACAACACCAGGGTTGTCGGTTCAATACCCACATGGGCCAAGAAGGTACACCCTCTACAAGGTGACTTGGAGCTGATGGGTCCCGGAAAAATACACTGTTCTCCAATAAAATTTCTAAAAGAAAGAAAAATATCTGGGCCTTATCTGATTAACACTCCTTATCACTGTGGCCCCAATGGGGCCACTGGGTGACATTTCTGGAACCACAGCTCTCAGATGCTAAGTCACTGACAGAGGCATACATCTCTGTCATTGTGCCCTATGTCCCTTTACCTTTCAATAGGGAAACTGATCAAGTTGATTATGTTGTAAGTGAAAAACGTTGGGACAACATTATATAACAGCTTTAGGATTATCACAACGTAAAAATTTAAAAATATGTATTAGCTTGATGATGTAACATACCCTCACGTATCTAAACTTAAACAATGAACTGATGATTTATATAGAATGTTATACTCCACAGCGACAGCTTAACAGATAGATATTTTTCAGAGGTGGTTGGAGAAAATGGTAGTCAACAAACGGATGCACTGTAAGTGCCAAGTTGGAAAACAAATGATCTTTTATTCTTGGTCTGTCACTGTCCTCTCACAATGTAGCTACTCAAATCTCAAGACTTCCGTTGGTTCTGCTCATCAAGCTCTTTCTCACATCAAGCAGCCTCAGCTTTTTAACACTGAGTGTCTCTGGTAGATTTTAAACCTTTCAGGCCGGCATCTTGTTCTCCCTGCACATCTCCTCCTTTTCTCACCACTTTTCTGGAACCAACTCTGTGGACCTGGGTTAGAATAGTGGCCCTTCTACTGGAATCATCCCGTTGCCTGCATTCTGCTCTGTGCTTATATCGATCAGAGTAAGATATGTGCTGGTTCCATTACCAGGTAAGTTATGTCAGCAGAGCCAATTTTAAAGGGAATTTTATGGATGGCTGCCGATGAAAGGTTTTTTGTTTTTTTTCAGTTGTGCCATTATTTTGATCCTTGGCTGAACAATATTAGCTAACGTGTCAAAAACAGAAAGGGTTGTGTAAGGGAAGAGTCCCAGAGGATAACATTGAAGGACAATAATTCAACAAATCCACCAAGTTCAATTTTCCCCTCAAAATAAACATGAAAAAAACAATGATGGAGAGCAAGATCAAAGCAGTTCTTGTGCCAACTCTTCCTGGGTTCAGAAGAGCCACTTGTTCTCCTCTTCATAGCAATTTTCCAAGGCCAAAGAAGTTCCATGGGTATTCCAAGTACACTGAATTAGTGAATTGGGAAAAGACTCTCATATAAGACTGGCAATAGATGTCATTTGTTATATATAATTATATAGGCTCATTAACTTGCCCTGTTCTTACTAGTTATAAAAGAATCTAAAAGGTTCCAGGTTTATAAATTACATGAATATAATTGAGAACTCATCCGTTTTCCTTGGCTTTGGTTGGAGTCTGTGGCAGAGAGTACAAGAGTACCTGCTAATTTGGACCAGACCAGTGGCCCTGCATGCCCTCAATTAGG
This sequence comes from Aselliscus stoliczkanus, assembly GCA_033961575.1. Classification (NCBI taxonomy): domain Eukaryota; kingdom Metazoa; phylum Chordata; class Mammalia; order Chiroptera; family Hipposideridae; genus Aselliscus; species Aselliscus stoliczkanus. The sequence continues at coordinate 43,966,926 of CM066734.1, forward strand.
AGGTCTCTTTGCAGTCAATGAAGCATGGTGAAGTGAGAAAAACACTAAAGAGTTAATCATGGAACCTGTACCCTGGTCCAGGTGTTAACATCGTGTTTTTACTATAAACAAGAAGTCTGATCTAGATGCTCTCTAAGGCCCATTCCAACTATAAAATTCTGTGGGTCCATGAAATATTTATTGAGTAGCCACTATGTATGCAAAGCCCAGGACAAACGCTGATGAGGCAAAAAGGGTGTGTAAGACACAATTGCTACCTTTGAAGGACTCACATACTAGGAGGAAACAAAAAATATTCAAAATAAGACAAAGCAAGAATAACTTTGGCAAGTATCAAATGAGTGCAACAGACTTAACACTCTTGGAATCTATAAAAGAATAAGATTCTTCTAGCTGGGATAATGGAGGAACACTTCTTTGAAGAAGTGAGATTTAAGGCAGTCCATAAATTATGAGCAGAATTTCAGTAGATAGGAAAGAGTTTCCTTTCTTAGGTATTCCATGCAGGAAGCAGGGCACGGTCAGAGACAAGAGGTGGGGAAGTGCCAAGCGCCCTGGGAAAACAGGTTAACCTCTGACCCAACCAGCAAGTTACTCTAGGGCAGTGGTTCTTCAACTTCTGCATATCTCAGAATCACCTAGAGGGCTTGCTTAAACAGATTAATGGACGCCCCACTTCCAGAGTGTCTGATTGAGCAGGTCTGGGTAGGGCCTGAGAATCTGTATTTATAACAAGTCCCCAGGTGATTTTGATCTGCTGGTCCTGGGACCACTCATTTAGAACCCCTTCTCTAGGGTCTAGACGGAAATTATAAACTCACATTAAAATCTCCGTTGTACCATAGCTATCATCAGTAAAGCAAGAAACAACAAGTGTTGGTGAGGATGTGTAGAAAAGGGAACCCTAGTGCACTGTTGGTGGGTTGCAAATTGGTGCAGCCACTACGGAAAACAGCACGGAGTTTCCTCAAAAAATTAAAATAGAAATACTTTATGACCAAGCAAGTTCACTCCTGGGTATTTATCCAAATAAACCCAAAACACTAATTCAGGAAGATATATGTAGCCCTATGTTCATTGCAGCATTATTTACAATAGCCAAGATACAGGAGCAACCTCAATGTTAATCAATAGACGACCTGATAAAGAAGAGGTAGTACAAATATACAATGGGATATCACTGTCATAAAAAAGAGTGAAATCTTACCATTTGTGACACCATGGGTGGACCTAGAGGGTATTATGCTAGTGAAATAAGTCAGACGGAGAAAGAGAAAAACCATATGATGTCACATATTTGTGGAATCTAGAAATCAAAACAAAGACACAAAACAAAAATAGACTCATAGATACAGAGAACAAACTGATGGTTGTCAGATGGGAGGGAAGATTGAGGGGCTGGATGAAAAAGGTGAAGGGATGAAAAAGTAAAAGTTGGCAGTTACAAAACAGTCATGAGGATGCAAAGTACAGCATATGGAATATAGTCAGTAATATTGCAATAACTAAGCATGGTGTCAGGTAGGTACCAGACTTATTGGGGAATCACTTCACAAGTTATACAAATGTCAAACCACTATGCTGTATATCTGAAACTAATATAATACTGGATGTGAACTGTAATTGAAATTTTTTTTTTTTTAAATCTCCATTCTACTGTGGGCTTGGTTAAATCCTATTTCAGAAAGCTGATTTTATTAAACTTTGGAGAGAACACGAATATTTTTAGAAACTTCCTATTTACCAAATACTTTCTAGAATTCCCTCATTTAATTCCCAGCTCATTTTCATCAGTGAAACATTATAATCCCCATTTTACAGATGAAGAAATTGGGGCCCATAGACTTCGAGTAACTCACCCAAAGTCAAAGAACAGGGCCAGGATCTATGACGTGCCAGAACAATCTCGCACTCTAGTGTTAAGAAGTCAGGGTAGAGGCCTGACTTTCTTTGAACACTCTTCAAAGGAAGGCAACGGTTCAAGGATCACTAAGATCAGTATTATTCCCGTCTAAAGCCAGGTCCAGAAATACCTGAACAAAGTCATCTGTATTGAATGTTGCAAGAGGTACAAGAGGAGAGTAAAGTAGACCAGACCATGTTACTGTTATCTACGAATGTGGGGAGAAACCACCTTCCAAACGATAACTCCAGGATACCCATGAGCCCCACCAGAGTGCTCCATTTCAAAGGAATACCTTTGTGTTTTCAGTTCAAATATCAAGTCAGCCAGCCAGCCAGCCAGCCAGCCAGCCACTGGACATGGCTTGGAAATCTGAGACGGTCAGCATAACCACTGCCCCTCCATATTTGGATAAATAACAGCCTCAAAGAAAACCAGTTTGAGAGTTGTGCATACCCCAAGGCTAGGCTTGGCAAGCTTCTCTGTCCTTGTCCTGTGATGCCATGCCATGCCCTACACAGACAGCTAGGTTTGTGCAGCCAGTCATCAGTCAACTGCTTCTCCACAGGTTCCAACACTGTCAGAAGCCTCCTCCTCCTCAGAGGCAAGATCTACTTCCCAGCATCCCAACGACAAACTGCCAGGCCTTTCAGCATTTCTGAAACAAAGAGTTCCTGAGAAACAAAACAGATAGCTACTATCCCAGTGACTCCATGGAAAGAAGTCAATGCTCCATATGACAAAATGCCCACCTCCGCAAGAGGGCAGACATGGTCTAGCTGCTCCCTCCAAACATTGCCCCTGACAGGGAAGAGTCCTCTGCCACATAGGAGGTGAGGCATCTGAAGAGAATGCTTGGCAATCCGTGGAGAGTCTTTGGAAGTTCATAGTCAGCAGCAAGAGCTTTCAACTCACTTCTAAGAGAAACAAGCTCCAGGCTGACCCCAAAGTGGCTCCTCTTTCCCCGCTGCCCAATACAACCTCCAGTCTTTTTCCTTCTTCTTCTTTCCCCCACTCCCAGCTGAGCCATCCTGCCACCTGTTAGCAGTTCAGCAGCAGCTCAGCTCAGGCGCAGCTAACTAGATGTGGGAATCAAACCAGCGACACTGTTGCTCAGAGATTGCACTCTTAAGCAAGCTGTTAACCAACTGAGCCACTCGGCTGGCCCTTTTTCCTTCTTCTTTGTATCATCCTTTCTCTTCGTTTTCTTCCCCTCTTTGAAAAGCAACATTGGGGCAAAATTTCTCCCATAGAGGACAGGAAGACATGGGTCAATAAATAGACTAAAGGTCCATTTATTAAAATTTAGGGCATCAAGACAATAGCTTGATTCTGATGACTCTCAACTCCGAAGTTTTCCTTCCGTGTACTGGAGTATACAAATTAGTTTCCAATTTTTTTTTTTTTTTTTGAGGGCAGTGTCACTGGGTCTCATATGTGGGACCGAACCGGGGCCGCTAGCTTCCCAAGCCAGCGCTTAACCACCGCGTCACTAGTTTCCATTTAAAAAAAAAAAAAAATTTATTGGGGAATTGGGGAAAGGGAACATTGTGTTTTTCCAGGACCCATCAGCTCCAAGTCAAGTTGTTATCCTTCAATCTTAGTTGTGGAGGGCGCAAGCTCAGCTCCAAGTCCAGTAGCTGTTTTCAATTTAGTTGCAGGGGGGCACAGCCCACCATCCCTTGCGGGAGTTGAACCAGCAACCTTACTGTTAGGAGCATGTGCTCTAACCAACTGAGCCATCCGGCTGCCCACTGGCAGCTCAGCAACAGCTCAGCTCAGGCATAGCTCACTGGGCCATGTTAGAATCGAACCAGTGACCCTGTTGCTCACAGCTCACACTCTTAACCAACTGTGCCACCCGGCTGGCCCAGTTTCCAATTTTTAAAAAAGTTTAATCATTCTTTTCCATCGGCACTCCTCCCACCATGATGTCATCCAAGGAAGGCAGTAGAGTGCTGGAACCAGCACTGGAGCATGAATAAAAAGACTGGGGTTCTCCTGACGATCTCCTTGGCTGTGGGTGCCTGGCTGTGACTGTGGTCTTGCCACTAAACTTTTCTGAGCTCTGGTTCTGCTGCTAAGTAGCCTCAGAAATGCCTTCTGTACTTCCCCTCCTGGTGCTATGGACATCACGAGCTAAATTATTCTCATATGAGCTTGCAAGCAGAAAAGTGTGACCAACATGTTATTATTAAAATTGCCAACCAACATTGGTGGGCTCACTTGATGGGCAAAACGAATAGAATGGACAATACTTACTTTAATATATTCTCACGAGGATGAAGGGAATGACACACTCTCTTTTTGAGATCAAAGAGCTCATAAAGGAATGGAGATGCTGAATGCAGCCAATGTAAGGGCACTATACTATGTTATATTCCAAAGCATCACCCTTGAGAAAGAGGTCCAATTATATGCTATGGACTCACAGTCAAGAAGATGCTTTCCCTCAATTCTAATTCTCAAATGAACTGGCAATTGTGAACCCAGATCAGGGCAGATAAAAGACCTCCAATTTACTTGGGCTGGCTGAGTGGCGTGTTGGTTAAGAGCTGGCTTGGGATGCCAGCTCTGAGCAGCAGGGCCCTAGTTCCAATCCCACATATGAGGGCCAGTGACACTGCCCTCTACAGCCAAGATGGTGAACAACAGCTCCACCTGGAGCTGGGCTGCTGTGAGTTGCTGGTGACAGTGCAGGCTGCAGCCCCTGCTGCAGTGAGCTGCCATAGGCTAAAGGCTACAGTGAATGGCCGGCAGCCAGCATGAGAGGCTGGCAGCCAGTGTGAGCTGCCAAGAGCCACCATGAGTGGCTGTCCAGAGGCCAGCGACCAATCTGCCTCACCCGGGAAGAGCGCAATGATGATACCAACATGGGCCAGTGAAGCAACGTCCTCCGCAGCTAGACTGAAGAACTAAAGGACAGCAACTTGTCTGTTCCTCCCCACCCCAAATAAAATATCTCCAATTGACTTTATACTGGTATGACAAGTAGGTTCAACTATCAATTATTTATAAAAATTAGGAGATGAGCAATTACCCACATTACTCACATCTCCTTCCCTTTTCATCTTATCACCTGGGAGAACCTCTCTTCAGGAATAAAAGGAGAACCCCTGTCATCACATGCCTGTGGCAAGAATACAGGTTTTGGCATATGAGGAGCAGGCAAAACCAACTATGTTGGTTTTGATAAAGACAAGTTTTGAATGCTAAAGACAAGTTGGCTAAAGACAAGTTTTGAATGCTCTCAGGATTTCAACAATATTGTCTATTCTAGTCCTGTCCCCACATTTGTATTAAAAACAATGATCTGTGTACTTTAGGATAGTTCTTGATAGAAAAAGATATATCTTGTGATATTGCTCAAAAATAATTTTTAGCTTTTTCTGGGGGGGCTGTTAGCAATGTGGTGATTTAATGAAAATGCAGAAATGTTTTGTTATTGAACATATGTGTCAAGACAGCCTTGCACATGTAGTCCCTGTATCTACTTTAAAATATAAAAATATGTTTTGGTAGTTTTTATATTAAGATGTACTATGTATATGAGTACAAATCTGTAGATAAAAATACTCTGCCAAAATTAAAGATATTAAAATACCACATCTGACTCATTTTTATGCTCTAGTCACAAAGTGATACTGAATAGAAGCTTATTAGCATTTCCCTAAATTTCTTCAGATCATTGTTATGAATAATAAAAATACAGACACATTTTAAAACAACATATTTCAGTCTTAAAATGATCAGATTAACATAATTATAGCCTTAGGTTGCCAACAGTGGCACATTTCTCATTTTCATGAGAATGCAGAGGTTCTCCTAGATCGCAAGCTAATAGGCTCCTTGGTCTAAATATATACTGTAAAATCTGCAGTAAATTTCTGAAGCATTAAGATTTGAACCCTGGAGATATCTAGTGAGTAATCTGCGCTGGAGTGGAGCAGATTTTTTTTTTTTTTGCAGTTACACAGCTGCTAAGAAATATATATATTAGATTTGCTTTTAGAAGCAAGCAAAAATGGTATCCACTTTGCGGATATGTATTTAGAATGTTCCCTCAGTCCCTGCAGCAACAGGTCAACCATCTCCAGGATGTTCTATTCAGTTGCCTTCTTCCTTGGAAGTGAGTGCAAAGAACGACACTAGATACTCATCCTAGGCGAAGCTGTCAAAGCCTGACTGTGACACCTAACACTTTAGAGGAATGTTTCAGGAAAAACATGCATTGGAGTTTAAGCCCTGTAGATCAGGTCACTGCTATTTCTGAATTACCTCATCATTGACATTGTTATGATTTCTTATTGTTGTTTGGGTTTCTCTTTGGCAGCTGTTCCTACTATGTCGAGGGCAAATGAAAAGGGACAGGTTCAAAGAGTTAAACCAGAACAAGGGAAAGCATGACCTTTGATTTCACAGGAAAAGAGGAAAATAAAAAGAAAGAAATCAAGTACATGTGTCAATCTGCCACTCAGTGAAACATATTTTCTGTATTTCAGGAATATGGAGTGAGTTAGTGCTGCCTGGACAATGAGAACGGGTCCTCTAGCTTAAATGACACACTGGGTAATCACAACTGTTATCTGGAAAGGCCTTAAATAAATAAATTTACAAAAAAGTTGAGTGAACAGCTCTTCTTTTGTGCCAAATAACAAGGTCTTAAGAACTCCTAAGCAAGAATTCTATTTGATTCTGACATCAAAATAGTTCATTTTTTCAACTGTATTATCTTCAGAGACGTTTTACTTTGTCCCCTCCACAAACACCCAACTTGGTCTTTGTCTTAAAGCCTTAGTTTCTATACTTCATTCAATAAAAAGATATTGTCACAATTTTGGCCATATCCTCACACCAAATGTACTATTTAATGGACTTATTTAATATTTTTCTTTAAGTCGATTTTAAATATTTTTTTTTACTTAGTTATGACAAAGCAATAACATTCATTAACTCTCAAGTTCTTCACCTTACTTAGCTTTCCAGTACTCATTAAAACAACATTATATAATTATTAAAATTTAAAAACCTGTTTCTCTATGTGCCACCTAAAATCACTGGCTCCAAGTGAAAAACAGCTTTGAAAGTATAGTTCGAGTAACTGTACATTAAAATTTCAAATAGAATTACTGTAGGAGCCATTTGCTCTAGTTAAGAGGCTGACTTTTGAAAATAACAATATAACACTATAAAACCCACTTAAACCAATATTGTTTTATTCAAAGTATCTCATAATTTGAGCCAGCTGCTGTTTTTCAATTGACTTGATGGCCTATTCTCCTTCAATGAAATATTGGATAATCTAAATCTGGCTAGTTCAAAATCCATTTATTTTTGGTCAGTGCCCATGCATTTCTAATTAATGAACTCTGGCCACACAATGGCATTGTGCTACTATCAGCCAGTAAGTGAAACCTGGCTATACTCAACTACAACAATGGATGGCTAAAAGAAGTCAAATATATAGTGTTTGTCTAAATTACTCAAGAAAACAAACCTCGTGATTTCCAGTCAAGATGGTGCAGTAGGTAAATGCTGTGCTCACCTCCTCTCTAGGGCCACATCAAAATTACAACTAAATTATAGAAAATCCATATTGAGAGTTGCCTGAAATCTAGCTGAATAGAAGCTCTACAACTAAGGACATGCAGAAGAAACAATCTTGAGACTGATAGGAGGGAAAGAGGCACAGAATGGACTGGTCCCACACCCGTGTGTGACCATTATAAATTGGGAGGGATATTTTGGTTGCAGAGGTTCCCTCCCCCACCCTGGAGGAGTGAGGAGTCCCTGTCCCACACCAGGCTTCTCAGTCTAGGGCTGGAGAAGCAGTTTTTTCCTTCCCAGGTGGAGGAGCTGGTAAAATCCACTGTTTCTTTCTGGAGTCTTCCCCTTGAGGAATGCAGACAAAGGCGGCCGCCATATCTGAGTCTCCACCAACCTGGCTAATGCCATTTGTTTGCCCTGCCTCAGGTGATTCCTGGAGACCCCGTCTCACCCAACTTTTGGGACCACCTAACTTGAGTCCAGTGGCTTTTCCGTACAAACAGCCTGCCTTGGCTCATGCTGCAGGATTTCCTAAAAATCTCTCAAACATTCACAAAACACAAATAAGCAGCATCTGGCTTCAGCATGTCCTGCAACTCTGGCTGAGCAGCCCCAAGCCCAGCACTAGTGACAGCCAGCCTTGGTTCGCAGCATGGCCTCTTCAAGCACCTCCAAACCCACAGCAGACAGTGGCCATGTGTGGGATGCTTTGTGGCTCATGCCAGGTGGCCCTCAGCAGGGCACAGGCTGTGGCTGAACTTGGCCTGCAGTGGGTCACCTTACAGGAAACCCCCTAGGCTCGCACAACTGGTGGCCATCTTCAGACCAAGCCAGAGCATCACTCAGCTGACTCCAAGGACAACACACCCAAATGGCAGACTGGACAGGAACCAGTGTCCTGCTAAAGTGAATCCTGCTCCATAGAATTAGCCCCTGAACTATCGCTCCTCCACTGTAATCATGGCCAATCAGCCTGAAGGTCAGTTTCTCCAACTGACTTGCAAACAGCAACCAAGACTCAACTACAATGGGAGGGAACACATAACCCACACTAGGGACACACCTGGAGCACCAGTCTCTAGTGACCTAGAAGACGTGACATTGGGCCCCACAGGACACTCACTATTGGGTTGTGGGAAAAGTCATGCTGCATTTTTGCAATGAAAAACATAGAAACAATATGTCATGACTTTTCCGACAACCCAATACATATGGCCATTCTATTAAGACTGAGAGACATAGCAGCCCTAATAATACATAGAAACAAACACAGTAAAGCAGTCAAAATAGGGAGGAAAAAACAAACAAAGAAACCTGTCCCAAATGGAAGAAAAGAACAAAGCTCCAGAAGAAGAACTAAACAAAATGGAGATTAGTAATCTACCAGATGCAGATTTCAAAACACTGGTTATAAGAATGCTCAGTGATCTCAGGAAGAACTTCAACAAAGAGATAGGAAACATAAAAAATGGAGATAGAAAACATGAAAAAGAACCAGTCAGAAATAAAGAATACAATAATGGAAATGAAAAATACAGGGAATCAACAGTAGATTGGATGAAGTAGAGGCTCAAACCAGCAATGTAGAAGATAAGATAGCAGAAAACACCCAATCAGAACAGCAAAAAGAATCCCCCCCTGCAAAAAAAAAAAAAATGAGGAGAGATTAACGGGCCTCTGGGACAACATCAAGCGTACCAACTTTCGCATCATACGGGTACTAGAAAAAGAAGAGAGAGGGCAAGGAATTGAAAACCTATTTGAAGAAATAATGACTTAAGACTTCCCTAACCTGGTGAAGAAAATAGACACACAAGCCCAGGAAGAACAAACAGAGAGTCCAATCATGATGAAACCAAAGAGGCCCACACCAAGATACATCATAATTAAAATGTTAATGGTTAAAAACAAAGAAAGAATGAAAGAATCTTAAAAGCAGCAAGAGAAAAGCAATTAGCTACCTATAAGGGACCTCCCATAAGACTATCAGCTGATTTCTCAAAAGAAACTTTGCTGGCCTTAAGGATTTGCAAAAAATAATTAAAGTCATGAAAAGACAGAACTTATAACCAAGATCACTCTACCCAGCAAAGCTATCATTTAGAATCAAAGGTCATATAAAGAGCTTCCCAGACTAGGAAAAGCCAAAGGGGTTCGTTACCACCAAACCAGTATTACAAGAAACGTTAAAAGGACTTAAGAAAAAGAAGAAAAAGATCTAAAATATGAATAATAAAATGACAATAACTACATATCTATTAACAATTACTTTGAATGTAAATGGATTAAATGCTCCAATCAAAAGACATAGAGTGGCTGAATTGATAAGAAAACAAAACCCATACTGCCTACAAGAAACTCATTTCAGATCAAAGGACACACACAGAGACTAAAAGTAAAGGGATGGAAAAAGATGTTTCATGAAAATGGAAATTAAAAAAAAAAAAAAAGCTGTGGCAGCAATACTTATACCAGACAAAATAGACTGTAAAAAAAAGAGAAAAAGAAGGACCCAGTATCCCACTTCTGAGAATTTATCTGAAAAAACCTAAAACGCTACTTTGAGGAGACATGTGCCTCCATATGTTCATTGTAGCATTATTTACATAGCCAAGATGTGAAGGCAACTTGGGTGTCCCTGAGTGGATGAATGGATAAAGAGGTGGTACATACAATGTTATATTACGCAGCCATTAAAAAAAAAAATGAAATCGGGGTGGCCAAGTGGCGTGTTGGTTAAGAGCTGGCTTGAGACGCCAGCACTGAGCAGCAGGGCCCCTGTTTGGATCCCACATGAGGGCCAGTGACACTGCCCTCTACAGCTAAAATGGTGAACAACAGCTCCACCCGGAGCTGGGCTGCTGTGAGCTGCCGGCAATGGCGGAGGCTGCAGTGCCTGCTGCAGTGGGCTGTCATAAGCTACAGTGAATGGCCAGTAGCCAGTGTAAGCGGCCGGCAGCTGGTGTGAGCTGCCAAGAGCCTCTGTGAGCGGCTGCCCAGAGGCCGGCGACCAATCTACCTGACCAGGAAGAACGCAATGATAATACCAACATGGGCCAGTGAAGCAATGTCCTCCATAACTAGGCTGAAGAACAAAAGGACAGCAACTTGTCTGTTTTCCCTTCCCCTGTTCCCCAATGCTGTCCCCCTCCCCCAACACCCCTATCAAAAAAAATCTTTAAAAGAAAAAAAAATGAAATTTTGCCACCTGCAACAACATGGATGCACATAGAAGGTATTTTGCTGAATGAAGTCAGAGAAACACAAATGTCATATGATTTCACATATAAGTGGAATCTAAAGAACAAAATTAATGTACAGAAACAAACTCATCGATACAGAGAACAATTTGATGTTTGCCAGATGGGAGTGGGTATCAGGGTGGGTGAAAAAAATGGGAAGGGATTAAAAAATACAAAGTTGTTGTTACAAAGTAGTCATGGGGATTTAGGGTACAGCATAAGGAACATAGTCAATAATATTGTAATAACTCTGCAGGGTGTAGATGGGTGCTAGATTTAATGGGGTGATAGATGGGAGGGAGATTGGGAGGCAGGGAGAAAAAGGTGATGGGATTAAGGAAATACAAATTGGTAGCTACAAAATATTCAAGGGGATGTAAAGTAAAGCATAGGGAATATAGTCAATAATATGGCAATAACTATGTATAGTGCTAGGTGGGTACTAGACTAGTCAGGGGGATCACTTCTTAAGTTACACAAATGTCTAACCACTATGCTGTACACCTGAAAATAATATAAAATAATATTGAATATCAACTGTAATTGAAAAATTTAAAAAGGAGGGAAAAGATGAAGGGAAATAAGAGGTTCAAATTTCCAGGTATAAAACAAATAAGTCATGTGGGTGTAATGTACAGCATGGGGAATATAGTCAATAATATCATGATAGCATGGTACAGTGTCAAATGGTTGCTGGATTTATCATGGTGATCACTTCTTCAGATATATATTGAATATCTATGTTGTACAACAGAAACTAATATAATATTGTATGTTAGCTCTCTCTCTCTCTCTCTCTCTCTCTCTCTCTCTCTATATATATATATATATATATATATATATATATTTAAAGATTTTTTATTGGGGAATTAGGGGAGGGGAACAGTGTTGGGGAATCAGGGAAGGGGAACAGACAAGTTGCTGTCCTTTTGTTCTTCAGTCTAGTTGTGGAGGACACTGCTTCACTGGCCCAGGTTGGTATTATCATTGCGCTCTTCCTGGGTGAGGCAGATCAGTCGCTGCCCTCTGGATGGCCGCTCACGGCGGCTCTTGGCAGCTCACCTTGGCTTTCAGCCATTCACGCTAGCTGCCAGCCACTCACTCTAGCCTATGGTAGCCCACTGCAGCAAGGGCTGCAGCTATGACGACCAGGGGACTCACAGCAGCCCAGCTCCAGGTGGAGCTGCTGTTCACCATCTTAGCTGTAGAGGACAGTGTCACTGGCCCTCATGTGGGATCCAAACCGGGGCTGCTGGTGTCCCAAGCCAGCTCTTAACCAACATGCCACTTGGCCAGTCCTGTTAGCTATATTTTAATAAAAGTCTTTTAAAAAATTGTTAACGACTCATGAATAAATCCAATGAAAAATGTGAAACAAATAGAAAATAAACCTTTTGATACCCAGATGGTGAGAACAGAAGCAGAGGACACTGGAGATAGACAAAAGGCTGGTGTGAGGGGCCAGTGGGCCTGGGCTCTGTCCCTATTTTTGTTTTTTCTTTTTTTTTAGCTGAGCCATCCTGCCACCTGTTGGCAGCTTAGTGGCAACTCAGTGGCAACTCAGCAGCAACTCAGCTCAGGCTGGGCATCGAACTGCTGTTGCTCAGAGCTCAGCTCACTCTCTTGAACGAGCTCTTAACCAACTGAGCCACTCGGCCGGCCCTTCAGCCCTAGTTTTTTAACTTCCTTATTTTGTGGCTTAATCACAACTGAGGAGTGAAAGGGTTATAAGAGATGGTGCGTAAGACTTCTTTCTTACATTTAGAACCTGATCATTCCCAATAAGCCAGGTCTGTTTCTTCAGAGTGCCACTGCCACAGGTCTACAGGAGGCAGCTCTAGTTCCTCAGGAGACAGAGTGTGACTCCCAGAAATCACTGGGAAGCAGAGGGATCACTGAGCCCATGGGAACAAAGCAGGGAAGAGTGGAAATGGCTTCCCAACAGGTGATATATATCTTAGAAACAGTTTTCCTCTTTAAAAATGAATGTGTGCATTCCCCCGAATTTATATAAAAGTAATACCTGAGAAATTTTAGAAAAGGCATGAAGGAAAGAACGGTCACCTGGGAACTTCCTACAGGGTAGATCTTGGACCCCAGGGAGTTGTGCTGATGTAATAAGTAACAAGCTCTGAGAGTCTGGGTTGCCCTGATGGGGACCCACAGAGGACACAAAAGCAAAACTCCAGGAAGAAAACAACAGGTAGGTGCAGGGGACTCATCCTGAAACTATCAGGACATATGCTCCCAGTCCAAGGCCATTTCTGCTAACATCTATATTTATAAGAGCTATGCAGAGGGATGTGGCTGGGCTATCAAAGGGCAAAGGGTGTGGCATACACCTCTCCTGACAGCTCCAGCAAGACAGGGAGCCCTGGGGAGCTCACCCCGGGACCTGCTGAGGAGGAGGAAGGCCCTGCTCCAGGCGACTTTCAGTTGTGTGGGCGTTTAGCCAGCCCCAGATTGGATGCAGACATGTGGTGGGAAGCAAGCTGCCTCCATCCTGAAGCAGCTGCAGGCCCTGTGGATGCTGACGGCAGTCATTACTTCACGTCACGAGTCACCAGGAGGTTTCTGCGGCTGAGTGGATGTCTCAGTCTTCAGGAGGGGGTGAGGAAGGCAATGGCCTAGCCACTTCTCCTGGCTCTAGAACTTTCCACCTTCAGCATTTTTTTTTAACATTCTTCCTGTCCGCCACCTTTCAGAAGTTTAAAAGGGCGGCCGGCAGGCACATGCAGGCGGTCCCCATTCTCACTTCCACATCAAGCTCATGCATAAGCTCCCTGCCCTGTCCTATGAAAATGGTGTTTATTAGGGACACAGCACATGAAGCAAAGGAGGAAAGGGTCATTTATCCACAGTGCTTTTTGCTAGCCCCACCCTATCTGATATTCACTGTTTTCATTTCATTCCAAGTAAGTTATAATCAGGTCCCTGAATAACAACCAATCTGATAGTAGGTTTTGTATGCTACAGAGCTGAAAAAAAAAAAAAAAAGAAAAAACCCAAAGTGTTCAAAATAATTTATCTTGAAGACAAATAATTACTTATTTATAATTCTTACTTTCCAGATAAATTATCTGGACCTGACTCCAGGCTTGGAGCACTTAGCTCCTGATAAGCCTGTGCAGTGTAGGGTTTTCAAACAAGGACTATAGAGACAGCCTGGGTTTGAATCCCAGCTCTACTACTTACTAGTATGTGATCTTTTTACTTAATCTCTATCGGTCTAGTTTTCCAAAAACGTAAGATGGTTATGATAGTACCTACGCCATAGGGTTATTATGATAACCAAATGGAATGATATGTATTCTTTAGACCACATTGAAGAACAACTTCACATGCATATTTACTCATCTATAAATCAGGATAAAGCTATCCACAGAGTTATGGATAAGCAGATCCATGCACACATGCACCTTTAAAAGAAAACAGATTGATTTAATAGAACATTGCTCTTATGAAACTCTTTCAAAAGAAATGACTGAACTAGGGCAAGAATAAGACAGAATAGTTATCTCAAGTAAATATAATTTCTGCCAAAGACTTTTTTCAGGCAGTCATTAAACTGGATGGAATTATATCTGCTGTGTGAAACTGAAGAAGTTTTTAATGTTATTCATAAAGCTTAAATTGATATTTCTTTTTAAAAATTGTCAAAATCAAGATCAAAGGGCCATTTTTATTTTAAAATTTAAGTTGTTTTGCACAAGGAAAACCCAACAAATCATTTTCCCTGGAATGTTGAAAGGCACACACTATTCTCCCCACCCCCATTTGTACCACACCTTCAAATAGTCTACATTTGTCTCAGAAACTAAATGCAAGTCAACGTCTTCTTAAAAACACTGAAAATTGTCATAAAACACACACATCAATGAGATCTGTGCTAGCATACAATATTTACACTTTAAATCCTTTTCTAAATTATAAGGCTAAACAGAAACTAGATCACAAGATTTATAGATTGGAAGCAGCCCCATGTAATTTAAATGGATTTTTAAAAACAGGCTAATGCCAATAACAAAGAAGTGTCCTTCTGAGCAGTGTGTATAAAGTTGAAATAAAAACCTAGAATTTTAATTCCTCTTTGAATCAAGCTTGAATACAGAAGACCTGACTCAATTCAATGGAAATGTGCCACAGCATGACAAAAAATCCTGAAAATTATATTTTGTTACAAGGCACAGTTCTTACCTTACATCTTCCATAAACCTGTCTCTTCTAGAAGAAACTTTCTAGACTTGCAGAGACCTTGAAACCATCCATCTCGCGAATGCTTCCAGCTCTGCCTGTCTTTATGGTGACTGGATTGCAAGGCTTCGGTTTTTTTTTTTTTTTTTTTTTACAGAAGGAAGCTTTTAGTCAAAATATGTGGTTTAAAGGAGCAGTATCCACCCTTGTTAAAACTATTTCACGGACATTCAGAGGTTTTGTTTCTACTCCATGAAAGTTAAATCTGAGTAGGAAGGCATTTTTCCTGTCCCGGAAATCGGCATAACTAAAACCAATGCTGAGCTAACGAGAAATGTTTCTTCCATGTGTTCCGTCTGGCAGAAACTGCAAGCCATATCAAGGAAACACGTGATGTTTATAAATACAATATGGCTCATGTTGTCATAACCTCTCAATGACAAAAAGGAAAAAAAAGTGCAAGGGAAAGCAAGCAGCCACACAGCAGGAAAGATGAGATTTGTATCACTTGGAAGCTGCATATCAGATGTGCATATATTACCCTTTTTTGCTTCTTGAAAATAAAGTAGAATTGGAAGCAGCAAGTGAGGAAGAAAACATCTACCTTGTTCTGGATCGCCACTGTATCAAAACGTGTTTGCCTAGCTAATCATTTCAATAAGAGTAACTCCTTACCAATTCTTCCAATAGAAACATCTTTTGCCAGTCAGAAAGACATGGCATAAAAGGGACACAATGACATACATCGTGCATAAGTGAGTTCCACAGTGTTAACTCAAGTAATTAACAGAATGAAGGCAAGGATTTCACATAGCCCAGAACTAATGTGAAAATTATAGATGTCTGCATCATTATTGATTATTGACTTTCTGATCTTCTATAAGACTAAGATCTGTGAGAGCAGTTACCATATTTAGTCACTATTACAGTTTACCCTCGAACGATATGAGGGTTAGGGGCTCTGACCACCCCATCCCCACCCCTAAGTGGTCAAAAATCCAAGTTTAACTTTTGACTACCCGCCAAAACTTAACTACTAATAACCTACTGTTAGCCTGGAGGCCTTCCTAATAACATAAATTTTCAATTAACACATTTTTTTGTATGTTATGTGTATTATATACTGTGTTCTTATAATAAAATAAGCTAGAGAAAAGAAAATGTCATTAAGAAAGTCATAAGCGGCCGGCCGAGTGGCGCATTGGTTAAGCGCTGGTTTTGGGATGCCAGCGGCCCCGGTTCGGATCCCACATGAGGGCCGGTGACACTGCCCTCTACAGCTAACAGCAGCTCCACCTGGAGCTGGGCTGTGCGAGCCCCGGTGATGGTGTGGGCTGCAGCCCCTGCTGCAGTGGGCTGCCATAGGCTACAGTGAGTGGCCCACAGCCAGCGTGAGCGGCTGGCAGCCAGCGTGAGCTGCCAATAGCCGCAGTGAGCGACATCCAGAGGCCAGCAACCGATCTGCCTCATCCGGGAAGAGCGCAATGACGATACCAACAGTGAAGCAACATCCTCCGCAACTAAACTGAAGAACAAAAGGACAGCAACTTGTCTGTTCCCCTTCCCCGATTCCCCAACGCTGTTCCCCTCCGCCAATTTCCCAATAAAATCTTTTTTTTTAAAAAAAAGAAAGTCATAAGGAAGAAAAAATGCATTTACAGCACTGTACTCATTTATTGAAAAAAAAAAAATCCCCATATAAGTAGACCCACACAGTTCAAACTCATGTTGTTCAAGGGTCAGCTGTATATCTTCATACTCTTGCAAAGGAGTCTGAAGAGAAGAAATGGTTCAATGCATAAAAGCTGGGTGAGTGAATCAATGAAACTTCACAATAAAGGAGTCAGGTTAGCTGCTCTAAAATCATCACTCCTACTTCGTAAATTTGGAGGTATTTGAAATACTGATTACCAATTCAATCTAACAGCAAGATTTGTCCTACTGAGGTATAAATACAATAAAATCTGTCTAATTTAATTTGCGATCTGGAAATTACTTTCTACCATAGGGGAATTTAACTCCTGAAAATAAAATACAGATATGTGTGTATTTCTGACAACCATTTATTTTAATCTGACAGATCTGTTATTCTTATCTTAAACTTCAGGGCTAGTCACTGCTATAAAATTATATTGATAGGGAATTTTGTTAGGACACATAGGCATCATTCGTATTCCTTATTTTGGTCAGGAACTACTTCTGGGATACACTAGGGAATGTGTTGTAAAACTCAGACATTTCCATTTACAAACCATTGTACTGATCTGAGTAGAGAATGCGTTAACTGAACATTTGTGACAGGGAGAATGCTGAAGTGAGCTCCTTTTTCATCCAGACATTTAGTGAGAATTTTCTCCAAGCAGGACATTGTCCGAGGGAAACAGAGGGACTTTGCCCCTAAGTAGCTTAGGGTTTAAAAAAAGAACTTATGATATGTACAGCAATAACTAGAATGCGGGCAGGAAAAGATGAGCGGACTAAGAGAGGAGGGTAGGGAGGTGAAACTGTGGGGAGGAGTCAGAGGAGAAACAGCGGTGAGTGAGGCTTGGAGAAGAGAGGAGGAAGGGGAGGCTAGATGAAGACGGTGGCTTTTGAGTTAGGTCTTCAAAAGTTGATGGCACATGGACAATGATGATACAGTAGTGGGGAAGGACAGTAGTGACTACCAGAAATAGGAAGGCAAGTTCTGGAATTGGCCTGTGTGGCTCTGAATCCAGCTCTACTTCTGACAGGCTGTGTGGCTTTGAGCAAGTTCCCTAACCTCTCTGATCCTCAGCTACCACATCTGAAACAAGGATAATAAGAACTCCTCTGACACTGGGTTGTTTTAAAAATCAAATGAGCAAAACCGCTCATGTTTCAAAGTGCTCAGCATGGTGCCTGGCACAGAATAAGTACATCATGAATGTTAGTTAGTAATACCACTGTCATTTTGTGAGGGAAGGGAATAACATAGTGGCTAAGTCAAGGACGGCCTTGAGTGAATGAAAGAAAATTAGCTAGGAGCGTTTTCGGAAACATCCATTTCTATGGGAGTCTCTTCTCTTCCATTTCTATAGGACTATTTCACCGCACCCCGCTCCCAGTACCCCCAGTACCCCCAGTTCCCTAACCCTTCTCAACCAAAACAATGCCCTGTAGAAAAAAAGAGTTCTATGGCATGGCCATTTCAGATATACAGAGGGTGCCAAAAAAATGTATACACATTTTAAGAAAGGAAAAAACTGTATTAAAATTGAAATACTCAATACATACCGATAACAAAAGATGAATACAAGTCATGTATATACATTTTTTGGCTCCCCCTGCCCACTCCCGTACATAGTAAATGGGCACATATTCTTTTTTCCTTTTTCCTTCCTTCCTTCCTTCTTTCCTTCCTTCCTTTAGTGAGATATCTTTTTAACCTAGTTAGCAGAGAATAGTAGAATGGATGAAGTCAAATATAAAAGATGCCATGAAATAGACACATAATAGAATTAAGTGAAATAAATATTTTAAAATGATATTTTACGTGTTCTAAAATCTTACTAGGAGTATCATTTCAAAACTTGCAAAACTTAAATGGAAATATCAAGAAGGGGGGACTGTAGGCTTAATCCAAAGAGGCAGAAAGAACTGGGTTCAAATCTGATCTCCAATAGTTACCGGCCTCAGTTGTGCCATTTGTAAAATGGAGTCAGCATATCTACTGTGCAAAGTTGTTGACTAATTTAAATAATATGCAAAGAATTTAACACACTGAGTACTATGTAGGCACAAAAGATCTATTATCCTATACTCAGAAAAACAACGGTATAGAATGAATATCCTGATTCCACAAAGAAATTAATGAGTTCACATAAATTATTACAGTTTTATTCTCCCAAAAAGAAAAAGTGAAATGTGTGACAAAAAAAAAGATGAAAGTAGAAAATTAAAAAAAGAGGCCAGGAACAAAGCCAACACACAAAATACATGTCGTCAAACGCCTGCACGCTTGTTGTGGGTGGGCCACAAATTTAATTCTAAGCCTTAGAGTAGCAACACAAAGAGAAAAGGATCACTTACAAGATTCAGAGAGTCCATATGATAAAAATAAACCAGGAAAAGCACAAGTATTTCTGGTGATGAGAACAGAGAGATATTTTTATAGTGAGTTCTCATTAATGACAGAAAATGAGTAATACAGCATTTGTAACACTATCATTAACAGTAGCCAAAGCATTGTGTTTAACAAGTGTTTGCTTTCATTGTGGGTAAGATACCACCACTGGCTTTCGGATGGATACAAAGACGAACATGTAAATGTTTGTGTCTTTGGAGAACTTATCATCTTGTGGATGAGATGAACATGTGTCTAAATGATTATAACACCAGGAGAACCTGCAAAATGCCCCCTAAAAGGGAAAGATTAATTTTGACAGAACATTAGGGAAACCTTCATGGAGTAGGCGGTCTTTTATTTGGCCACTAAAAGCAAGTGTTTCCTTTTTTACATTTTGCTATGGAAATTTTCAAAAATTAAAAAAAGTAGAGAAAATTATAAAATGAACTGCCATCATCCAGCTTAGACATTTTTCAACATTTGACCAATTTTGTTTCTTCTATTTTTACCTTTTTGGTTTGCTTTGCTGGAGTATTTTAAGGCAAATCTCATTAATCATGTCAGTTAGCCTGTAAATACTTTAGTATGTCTCATTTTTATAAACACAACCACCAAGCCATCATTATACCCAACAGAATTACCAGCTATACCTTAATATCATCTGATTCCTAACACATGTTCAAATTTCCCAAATAGTTTCAAAGGTATCTTTTATAATTGGTTTGTTCTAACCAGGATTCCAACATGATGCACACAAGGCATGTTGCTAATAGCATAGAAGAGACAGAGAAACAGAATAGTGCCCTCTTCTACGCTTTTCTCATGCTACCAATTTGTCGATAGAATTGGGCAATTGTCCTCTACTATGTTAGATGGGTGACATTTTGAAAAGCAGATATGAGGGCAGGAGAGTGCATTTCAGATACTTTGGAGTAAGAACCGTGAGGAAGCTCTGCCTAGGTGTTGGTGTGCAGATGATTCTGACCATTGGCCTGGGCTGTTCTTTGCATAATGGGAAGTTGGGCTTAGGGAGATGACTTGGGAAACAGTTGTTCAACTGGAGTAAGGGGAGCTGGGGAGACTGGTTAAAAACTGTTGTGTAACTGATCAAGAGAAAAATAATGAACGCTGTACCTGCGGCATTGGAGCAGGGGTATTAGGAGCTTGGGGTGTGGCACTCAGTTGTCTCAGTTCAAACCTCAGTTCTGCCATGCTCTAGCTGCAAGGCCTTGGGCAAATTTCTGAACTTATCTAAGCAACTGTTTCCTGAGCTATAAATATGAGGGCTTATTCCAAAACCTGCCTCAAAGTCATGTCTTGAGGAGTAAATGAAATGACCCAGAAAAGTGGTTAGTAAATGCTTTAAAAAGTTAGCTCTTGTAATAGTGGTGCAGGCCATGGCAGAAGGGTCATCTGTACCAGGCCTTCCACAGTAGAATGGCTCTGGTGACTGGTGGGATGTGCTGGGAAACAGAAGCTAGGCAACTGAACAATCACACAGAACTCAACTTTTTAAACCTCTTCTCCCCACCCCTCACATACATACACATGCACAGACACATACATGCAGGCACACACATTCACTCACCATCAGAGTCACTCACTCCATCACTCACAAAGATACAAAAACATGGAGGAAAAGTGCTTGGAAGAAAAAAAAAATTAGGTTATTTTTTTCTTCAACAGGATACACTGGACACTGGAAGACTATCCATGGGGAGATAAACACTAAGAAGTTGAACATGTGGGTCTTGAACTCTTGGGAAATGGCAGAGCTAAGGATACATTTTACAGGATCATCCATATTGATATAGTGGTTCAATAAGCAGTAGGATAAAAATCACAAGTGAAAAGGTGAGGATTGAAACAAGAGCAAATTATAAAACACACATGTACAGACTGGGGAAGCCTGCCTGAACAAACTGAAGATCATTTAGGGGGCAAGAGGAAGAAGAGTTAGTGAATAAAAGAGGCTGAGGTGTGTTTGAATGTTGGCAAGGAATTTAGAGATGGCAGAGAATGGAAATCAAGGTTTCAAATCAGACCGCTCATTTGTGTCAAATGCAGAGCTCAAGTAGGAGAGGTCTGGGAGGGCAGTGACAGGTTTGGATATTAGGAAGTCATTTCAGATGCAGGAACACTTCTGGGGAGTGTGTTCTAAATTGAAATCTGAAAGCTGTCTACATACAAGTGAAAACCAAAGACATACAACAGGGAGAGAGCTGAATAATGGGAGCAAAGCACATGGGAAGGTAGAAAAGCCTGAAAACTGAAAAAGCCACTGGGTTTGATGAACAGGAAGTCATCAGTGATACCCTTTGAGAGCCATGGAATGGCTCATCTTTGAGTTGTACATTTGTGAATTACAAACCTGTGAGGACCTGTATAATTTTTGCAAAACGCCTGTTCCACATGGTGAGCTCAGTCCCTTGGGAACTGAATTATCAAAACTAATGTAATGAAATAAAAATTAGGCAATGGAAAAAAAATCAGCAGACAGGTGCACTCAGTTCCAGCAGAGAACCACAAGTCTCATTAGATAGACTAGCCTCAAGAATGCTCAGCTAGGGCTGATGTAGTCCCCCGGACGGCATAGCTGCAGCCCCTGCTGCAGTGGGCTGCCATAGGCTACAGTGAGCGGCCGGCAGCCAGAGTGAGCGGCCAGCAGCCAGCATGAGTGGCCGGCAGCCAGCATGAGCTGCCAAGAGCTGCTGTGAGCAGCCGTCCAGAGGCCGGCTACTGATCTGCCTCACCCAGGAAGAGCACAATGATGATACCAACATGGGCCAGTGAAGCAATGTCCTCCACAACTAGACTGAAGAACAAAAGGACAGCAACTTGTCTGTTCCCCTACCCCGATTCCCCAACGCTGTTCCCTTCCCCAATTCTCCAATAAAATCTTAAAAAAAAAAAAAGAATGCTCAGCTAGATGCTAAATGAAAAAAATGAGACACATGCCTTCCCCATCAAGCATATATTCCATGTGTGCCCACAATCTCAGAGTTAATACTTTTTAGTCTAACATGCTGCCTGAGTGGAAATGCTACCATCATAACACTGCTCAGGAGAACTGACGGTTTCAGCTTAGCACCTTACATTTTCTTTTCTTTCACAGGCAAGGTATTAAATTCATTGTTTAATGAATTTAAGGAAAGTCACAGAGGCCCCTGCAAAGTTCTGGCTTTGCTGTTGTTGCTTCTCTGCTTGGGCCACCAATGTTTCTCATGGTATGCATGTGTATGGGTAATGTGTGGGCAGCTGGAGGTCTTTCCCAGGTTACCTCTGGAGGCTGTCGAGGGAAGGTAAATGACATCAGGCGCAGGGCTGCGTAACTGACGTATGTAAACAGTTATCATCAAATTCCTTTATGGCCATGCGCACATTGCAAACATACAGGAGGATGGAAGCTCCCCTAAACGCCCCATGCAGCTCGGTTTAGTCTACTACAATTCATCCTTGCCCTGCTCTTTATTTCTGTTCTTCACCATGAGCACTGGGGTTATGCAGCTGTGCTCCAGACAGAGCTCAACAAAGCTTTCTTGCCTTTAATGGCAAGGCAGCTACATTCATCCAGGAAGGAAGAGAATTCCAGCCTCCAGAGCCAAAAGGTGAGGCTGAAGGAATCCCATGTCTTTTAACTCCTGGAATCTGTGATGGGGCCAAGTTACAAACTGCAGGCACGATCACACCTACTTGGTTTTCAAACTGTGTTCTATTACATATTCCTAAGTCATCTTCATGGAAACTTAAAAGCTTTTGTGTGAGTTGGATGGTGAACATTTGTTGTCTCCTCATCTGGAGACAACAGTTGATTTTCTCGCACAAAAAAACTGCAGTCTTAAAGTAGGGTGTGGGCAACACAGACAATGATTGCTAGCGTCTTGCCTAAAAGTAAAAACAGAACAACTTTACCGAAACCCACAGCAAGAGTTCTGAATTCTAACAGGCTTTGTCCATATGGTTAATATTTGACTCTCTCCATGATCACTGCTCGTCTCTTATGTAGGTACCACATCTGCTTAAGAGTTAAAACAGGTGTCCTCCCCAGCCATAAACAAGATTTTCAGAGGCGACTCTGGGACCCCTGTGTGGGCTCCATGTAAGAGAAACAGGGCGCTAAGCACCATGAAACTCCAGTTCAAAGGCTAGTCATATCAAACATAAAGATTTCCAAGGGAGCGAAGACTCGCAACAGCGTCAGTGAGAAAGAGAAGAATGAAGTAGAAAAGTCAAAGGGTTCTATAACGTTCAGTCCAGGCTCCATCATTAGCATGACTTGATCTGTTTTCACATGGTGCTGGTTTACATTCGGAGCGCAACTGGCTAAAAACAAACCTCAAACTCCTAGATTGTCTGAAGTAGCAACGCAGCCTTCATTTCAAATCACACATCATTTCTGACATAGAAAAGCAGGAGTCAAGTATGTAAGAGGCCTTTTCCTCCAGAAGTGTAGGCTCTGATCCCACAGTGTCATCACTCATAGTCCAAGCCAGAATTAAACAGAAATCCTCCCAGCACTTTCTATTGGGACTCCTGGCCCCTTGGTCCTAAACTCAGCTATCCTGTGAGGTAGATGACGTCCATATCCGAGACCCTGGAACCCGTGGCTATGTGGGAAAGGGAGATTAAGGTCGCTAATCAGCTGACCTTAAAATAGGGAGACTATTCTGGGGTTTCCGTTGGGCCCACAAGTATCCTTAACAGTGGAAGAGGGAGGGTTAGAGATGTGATGATGGATCAGGACCAGAGAGGTGCTATTTTGCTGGGTTGGAAGATGGGAGAAGAGGGCTGCAAGCTGAGGGATATGGTTGGCCTCTAGAAGCTGGAAAAGAGAGAAAACATTCTCTCTAGAGCTTCCAGAAAGGAAAACAAATGTCAACACGCTGCCTATGGACCCCTTGATTTTAGTCCACCTGTATTGGACTTCTGATGTCTAGAACCGTCAACTAGGAAATCTGTGTCATTTTAAACTACTAAGTGTGTAATAATTTGTTACAGCAGCAACGGAAAATGAATCCACACTGTCAGGAAGCGGAGACGGCTTCACCTCAGGAACACTACTCCAACTCCAAGATACAGCATGCCTGGGTTTCTTTGGCAATAAAACCTATTCATTTACTTTTTTTCTAGTTAAACTCCAGCATCCAGCCAAGTGCTTCTCCTCAGAAAGGATAATATAAAGTAGCACAGCACCTTCTAAATTTGTGTGTGTGTGTGTGTGTGTGCACGCGTGTGTGTGTGTGTGTGTGTGTGTGTGTGTGTGTGTGTAGGGAGGAGGGCAGGGTAGGAAGATACAGCTGGCAAAGCTAATCTTTCTTTTTTTTCTCCCATTTTTCCTGCTGAGGAATGTAGCATTATTGTTAGAAACACAATCCCTTTCTGGTGGACCCACATTAATGTGGTTTTAAAAATCTTCCTTTTCAGTTTAATCTGCTCTTTTTTCTTCCGATTATCCCTGTGTGCTTTGAATGTTTGGATAATCTGAAATGATCTAAATTTAGCTCCCAAATCATACAGATTTTTGTCCTGTGCCCTCAATACAATTCAGGTAAGATTTGATTATATTTAATACAGTACAATAACAAACAGTCCTAAATTAGAAGGTGAATAATTTAATTTAGAGCATTAGGGCTTGGAATAGCTAATGTTAAGAACATTAATCGATTTTACATGCAATTATATATACATATTTTTATTGTTATAGGTATGCTAGTTTTGTTTTAATTGGAGAAAAAAGTAGCAAGAGATCCTCTGATTAAGCTAATAGTGCTATGGACCAAGAACTCTTTTATGTAAAGGTTTTTCAGGATCCCCTTGGAATAAGGGTAAAACTAAACTTCAAGCTTAGAGATGAATGAGGACATGAGGCCTAATTTCAATCCCTTTGCCCCAAAAAACCAGGAAATCTGACTTCTCTACCAAGAAACAAATAATGAGTCAGACAAGATGAGTGATGGGAACCCCAAAACCTGATGGTGGGATGTGATTACATGAGGAGCAGTAAGAGGGATGGTTTGACCCACGGAATAAGATTAAAAATAGACTAGGAACACTTACCCTCATGTCTCCATTCATAGTTTTCAGCGTGTGATTGAATGCATGTGCAGGATCCTTGTTGTACACTTTGAGGAGCGATCTGTCCTGAATGTTCCTAGAATCAAAAATATCAATAACTATGGCAGATGAAAGGAGCCTTACTTGGGCCATTTTGTTTGTCTGCCCAGAAGAATCGGGGAAAAGACAGCAGCAGACAATCCAGTTCTTGTCCACAATCAACCAGACAAAAAGTTCTTTTACTATAGAATCGGCAAAAAATAAACACAGAAAAGAAGAAAACAACTTTTTTTGGTTGTCTGTTTGTTTCTCAGGGAAAGTATTATTCTTTCTGTGTAGTTCTCCACCCATAGATATCGGGTGGCATGAACTTTCTTTCAAGATTCTGAGCAAGGGAAGATAACACTTTAAGAAACAATAAAGCTCTAATATCCACAATATGTTCAAAGAGATTTGGTTAATATTTAATTGTTTACTTTACCCGAACACCTGGTTTTCTGCTTATCTCATAATGCACACAAACGAAGAATGCTTTTTCCCCCTTCAAACAGTTTCAGCAAGGGAGAAAACATTTCTTTGCAGTCCAGGAAAAAAAAAAAAAAAGTACCATAAAAATCAAAACTAGTATCTTTACAGTGCCTTTTTTTCTTTTATAATGAGTTTTTAAAAAAATACTTCTCTGCATACAAGTTGAATTACTGGATGTGCAGGGTACTTAGGAGTAGCAGCAGAAAAATTCTTCCCCTTATCTATCTCTCCTTCTAAACTCAGCCTTTAGAGATGGGAGTCAGTCGCACCAGGCAAAGAACACAAGTCCCACATCTTGCTCAATGCCTACCTTACAATTATTTAAGAGCGTAGGAATGTCTACGAAGTCCTTCTCCCTCCATATTCAGCTTTCATCAGCAGAAGGGCCACCCAAGGCACTTTCAACCCCGTCTATACTGTGATTCCTTCCAATGCTGGTGTGGTGTGTGGTGAGCTCAGGGAAATGTGTGCAGGAAGATGCATTCCTTTCCTCCAGGTGCAGCCACACGTTTTGTGGGCTGATCGCAATCACTGGGATTATTGGGTTTTGTTTTTGTTTTAAAATGAAATGGAGGATTCTTGGACTAGCCTCGCTTCCCTCCTTTAAATACCCATCAGTAATTGCTTTGAAGCAATGACTAGCCCAAGCTTGCACAATTGCTCCAGATTTCAAGCAGTTCATTAGAAGTCGGCTTAGGGGGAAGTGTGCCGTCCTTGTTATTAGAAGGGGCTAGGTTACTAAAAAGCGGGGAGTTCACAGAAGGTAAGAATGTGGGGATTCACTAAAGGAACTCACCCTGTGGCTTGGGAGAAAAGTCACAGTAACGATGTGAAGAAACTGAAAACCATACTTGAGCCATGAAACAAATTAAGTGTGTGATTCTAAAGGTATTTAAAATACATGAGGTTGGTTCATGATTAATTTAGAAACATGTTCGTCCAAGATGGACCAACACTAAGGGCTCAGATTGCATTTATTATGGCAACATTTACCACAGTATTTCAACCTGAACTCTCTGTAGCATGTCTCTAAGGAAAATACGGTGAACCCAACACAATGATGAAATAGCCAAACATTTAACAAATATACTCTCTCTTCAAAAATACTGAAAGGTGTGAAATGAAATTTGTCTCTGGATTTAGATGAAAGCCACCGTCTCTATTTAAAATCCACATGATGCTTTCCTGGTGGGGAGGGGAGATTCCATATAATGGTGACGGTGGGAATTTATTCAACCATTCAAACGAAATATAACTGAGGCATTTTATGCAGAAAAGCAAAGAAACAGAATAATTCTTTGGAAAGGACATATTGTGATTATCTAACATAAACATTATACTCACCACCAAATAAAAATATTCTCCACTTAAATTTTTTGGACACATTTTTATATGTAAATCAAAACACTGAAAAGTAAAATTCTAGACGAATTTATAAATCAATGATTCCCCACTTATACTTTGTGAGATTTTTTTAAAAATCAGGCTATCTGTAGTACTGCAGAGCAGGGAATCCATGCGATCATCAGTTTCGCAACTATTATATGAAAAATTATCAATGTTAAAAGTGATCGTTTCTCTCAAGCACTGCTTTCATCTATATCACACAAATTGCATTAAAGAGGATCATCTTAGTCGGATGTTTGGGGGCCTTTTTGTCTTTGTCCTCCCTCATTTCTCTCTTTGTGACTACCTAAGGACACTCCCAAAGAATGCATAAAGGAAGTAGTAGTAATCTTACGAGGCTTGGACTAGGCTCTAGAATATTGTGACTCATTAAAATATACAAATTCTTGCACAGGCTGCGAGACAGTGTAGTCGATTGTTCATAATAACCTCATCAGCCTTGAGCTCCGTAATTGAAAGTGGCTTTGTCTAGTTTCATGCTTATTTATTGTTACCGTATCCCTCAATTCCTCTAACTGGGAAATGCAGAAATTCAAGAAGACTTGTTAAATGCCATGTCCATATAAAAACACCACATGCGATTATGTTACTGCGAACATACTCTAAATATAACGCGATTACTTCACTTTTTCTTTTCTTTTTTTTGGTGACAGCCTGATTAATAATTTATTCCAAAAAACAAACATGAATTTTCTGATACTCATGAATATTTAAACATGTTTTTAAAAAGCAGAAAGGCTGTGTAACAGATGTAGCACCTACCTTAGGGCATGTGTCAAAACTTGGAAAGCCCTAAATTACTCACACACCTTGGCACATGCTCATTTGTGATCATTGTTAGATGTTTATCAGTTTATGTTATGCACTTCCGGCATCTTTTAAAAAAGTGGTTTCCACTAATTCCATAATGAAGAAACAGGCCAGCCTGCTATTTCCACAGGGCAAGGACCCTGAAATCTAACTTGAGGCTCAGATGAGTTAAGGAGGGAACATTCTGAGGGAATAAAAAATTCTTGAGCAAGAATGTGGACAGTCAGGTTTGGGGCTTGGCTTGGTTAATGAACTAACTGGCTATGTGATCTGCAATAAGTCTGTTAACTTTTATGCATCTGAGTATCTGGTTCCATAAAACGGAAAGGCTGGATTAGTC
Organism: Aselliscus stoliczkanus; assembly: GCA_033961575.1. Taxonomy (NCBI): domain Eukaryota; kingdom Metazoa; phylum Chordata; class Mammalia; order Chiroptera; family Hipposideridae; genus Aselliscus; species Aselliscus stoliczkanus. The sequence continues at coordinate 43,995,038 of CM066734.1, forward strand.
ATTAAATAATTTTTTTAAGTTCTAAAATATTTAGAGGCTACACTAGCAACTGCTTCTTGGTGTTGATTTAAGTCCTGTTTCTCACGCTGTTTAGCTGGAACAGGTCAGGTGAGGTTTCTCCTGCTCTATACACAATAGCACTCCAGTCGATAAAGATGCTTTTATTTCCACATCATCTGCAATAGCAGGAGGCCATTTAGCCTCGCTTTACGGAATATCCTGCTGGGGGCCCTGGAGAAAGCCCACCTGGAAAAAGTGAGATCCTTTGGTAAAGGCTGACTATTATAGAAACAAATGGAAAGGGAGAATACTTCTCAGTCCTTTTCTTGTGGACAATAGCAGCCAGCCCACTGCTCCCATTCTACCTTGCTCGTGTACAGAATGACTCAGTGGGATCATTACCTAAAACATCCACAGGCTCTGTCTGTGAGGGGAAGAGCACTTGAGGAGAGGTTGGGCAAGTTTCAGTGGTAAGTAGTGCCCTCGACTCTTATGGTATTGATCCTGTCTCTTCAGCTGGGCCTTAGTTTCCACAACTCTTAGATAAACAGTGGACTAAACCTTCTCCCATGTTCTTTTCGGATGTAACATGGAAAGGACTATGAGGGAGAAGTCACCTTCGTAAACCACACCTTAAAAGTGAATTATATTGGGCTGGCCGAGTGGCATGGTAGTTAAGCGCTGGCTTGGGAAGCCAGTGGCCCCGGTTCGGGTCCCACATATGAGGGCCAGTGACACTGCTCTCAAAAAAAAAAAAAAAAAAAAAGTGAATTATGGAAAACCTGACAGTGAATTCACACCTGGATGAGATAAGCCTGTGGGTCAGGATAAGAGCAATGCTTTCCTCGCTGGGTCACAGAGAGGTTAGGACTCAGTACACAGGGTAGCAATGACAAATGCACCAGGGTGGACACAGACACACACATTCACTACTCACCTCACATCATTTAACTCATAATAGACATTTCTGCTTTCATCTTTGATGTAAATGGCGACACTGGGCGACTCGAGCATTTTCATGGTGAGCTGCTGTGGGAAGGCACTTACGAAGAGGGCACGGATTGTGTCCGCACTTGTAATTTCATTCGGCATCCTGAGCTGCTTGGTTTCATCTCCATACTGGAGATAGAGAACTCCTGCACACAAAATGAACACAGTGATCAGGCGCAGACCAAGGCTCACAGGACATGCAGCACAAGCGAAGCCACATCTGTCCTACCACGTGCAGGGACATTCAGGACAAGCTTGGAAAGTGTGTAATGAGAGATGCATGTTTGGAATTTCCAAGGAAAGCACTCTCTGGTTATTTTACAAGTACCCACTTTTATGCCTTGAAGTCCAGGCAGGTGTTAAAGAGGCTAATTATCAACTTAAAAAAACAACAACAACAAAAGGACAAGAAGTCAACCTGTGGTAGCCTAAAGCAAAAGCCAATACTTAATTTCCTTGAAAGGTATATTTAGGAATCTGACCCCAAGGGTAATTTTTTCCCCATGTCTTTCATTAACTAAAAACACATTCATTGTAACCATGTATGAGATATGTAATTTAAGTCCATATAGTCCACTCAGAAACATTTTAAGTGGCAATGCTGCAACATTGCTGTGGTCTAATACATACTTATTGAATATTTATACCACATGGAAACTACCTACAAGAAAAGAGCCTGGCACCCCAATGTGTCAGAAAGAAAGTGGTACGAGTCAGTTACACAAATAAAAATACCAGTGCAGGATCACAGAATTTCAGAGTTCCAGCAGGTATCTGGTCCCTAGTGAGCCATTCCTCCCAGTATTCATGGTCCTGTGGTATGTCCTTTCTTCCCAGATTGAGGCTGGGCTTTGTCATGTGACTTGCTTTGGCCAATTGGACATTAGCAGGTGTGATGCAAAATGGAAGCTTGATAAGTGCTTGCACACTACAACTTATCCTACTGATGAGCGTGGTCTTGAATTCTCCTTCACAGAACCAAGCTTCTGCAGAGTCCAGCCGAACAACATGGGGAGGCTACCGGGAGAATAATGGATGTCCTGACTGATGCTCCCCACTAAGTACCCATTCTATAACTAGGACCACTGGCCAGTCATGGGTGTGAACCATCTTGGTAGGGCTACTCCCAGCCCCAGATGAACTGCCCTAGCTGATGTCACATGGAACAGAAATGAGATGCCCCCTCCAAGCCCTTCCTAAAGTGCAGAATCATAAGCAAATGAATAATTCTGGGGGGCGACCGGTTAGCTCAGTTGTTTAGAGCGTGGTGCTGATAACACCAAGGTTGCCAGTTCGATCCCTTATGGGCCACTGTGAGCTGTGCCCTCCTTAAAAGAGTCAACTATGCAATTGTAGCATGAAAGCAATGTGTAACCAATGACCATGGCTGTTCCCCAATAAAATTTAAAAAAAAATTGTGGTTGGTTTTAGTCACTATGTTTAGGGTCACTTGTTATTCAGAAGTAACTAACACAGGGTATCGGAGGTCCTGAAGTTTAATTTGAATCCCATTTCTTGTGAGAGTCTACTGAGAGGGGGTGGGGGTGGGGTTACTGCCACTAGAGGAATCTTTGGCAGGAGAGACTTAAAAGTGAATAGAATATGACTTCTGGTTAAATATGGCAGTTCGTGTAGTGAATTTACCTCTAAGTTCTCCTGAAATTCCACTAAAATGACAAGGAATAAAAAAGGTATAAACGAAAGAATTAATGGACTGAGAGAGGAAACAACAGCAGACACGCAGGTCTTCCAGGAGACACCCTCACATAAAAGATGCAGGGCCAGGGAAGTGCAGGAAATGAGGCACTAGGCCCTTTGAAGGCAGGAATGCAGAGTGAGTGAAAAGCATGAGGCCTGATTGAACTTTCTTTTCTTTTCTTTTCTTTTTTAATGGCACAACAACCTGCCCACATCTCCCTTTCTATTCCACTCAGCCAAGCGACTCCCCTTATCCACAGAAGGAGATGGAAGAGGTTGAACCAACATACTGGAATCTGCATATCCGGCCCAGGGGAGGGTGGGTGAGGTGCCCTGTAAGAGAATGCTGGCAAGGGGCTGACAGCTCAGTCAGGAAACTGGAGGAACCCCTCAAGGAAAGCTGACTGGCCTACGAGAAGAGACCTACTGATTTTTGAGGTTAAACGGGTGTTCCGGTTCTGTCTGATCACCCCGTTGTTAAGCCGCCTGGTCCATCTATAAAAGCTTCCAGTTAGTATACCCATGCCTCGCTTACATATTAGCAGACTACCCAGGATTAACATACATTTCATAAAATCCTCTAACATGAAAGACCAAAATAATCTGAAAACAGAAACTCAGAAGGCATGAGATAGTCCAAGGAAAGAGGAATATTTGGAGAACAAGGGTGAGCTCTGGAAACTATGAAAGCAGAAATTAAAAATTTAGTGAAGAATAAAATGTTGGTGAAATCTTAGAAGGCGGAGTAAAAAAACTAAGGGATGGGAAGAGGGTAATAACCAGTAAGAAAAACAGAATTACATCTGAGTATCCAGATACCAAACAATGAAGATTTGGGTAAAAAGAGATTAGGAAAAACAGAAGTTTTACAGAAAATATTATAAAAAAGGTTTTCCCCAAAAAACTGAAGGATATGATTGGAGATTGAAAATGTTCCTGAAATGCTCAACACACTCAGGCTTGTCACTGCAACACCCCAGATGGCAGGGGCAAGAGAGGTTCCTCTGAGCTCCAAGAGGGTGGGGAGGAAAGTCATAAAGGAAGGTCAGGCCTGGTCAGAAAGGCATTGGCTTTCTCAGCAGCAACCCAGAAACCAAAGACAAGGGAGAAACAGTCTCAAAAATCTGAGAGAAAATACTTGGGATCTAGGTTTATATCCATCCAAACCATCAATTGGGTGTTTATTGAAGTCAGCTTCTCCGCAAGGCCTTTCCTGGCAGCCTTATCCATTATTTCAGCTCCCATTCTCCCTCATATTTCAGACTCCCATTCTTGCTTCATTTCTGTTCCTCAGCATTTTTCACTATCTACCATAATTCATAACTTAACGATGGTTATTGTTTATTGTCAGTCTCTCCCTCTAAAATGTACGCTTCACAAAGTCAGGGATTTTTAAAAACTTTTATTGTTGTTGTTCACCTTAGCACCTGTGAGATGACCTGTTACATAGTAGGTTCTCAATAAATGTTTGTTGAATGAATGAATGAATGATTTAGTCAACATCCAAAAGCAATATTTGTGATTTAGCTGAGCTATAAGAGCTTTTGCTACATTGGTGTAAACAGCCTAGTAATCGTGTTCCTGTTTTATATACATTTTAGAACTACATTCTGAAGTGGCTGTTTCCTTGATTGAAGAAGTCCTTTTGCATTGAGCATAAGCAGCTCCATTTCCCCTCTCTGTCCACCAGAGTTTTTATCCTCAGCTTCTTTGTGGAGCTAGTTTTCCAGGGTATCCATGCTTTTACACATTGCTCAGAGTACAGAAAAAACTTTCAAGCCTGTCTGATCCCAGCTCATGCAATGGTTTTGCCCCAAACAGGAGATGTGGCGACTATCTCATGTGATCGCTAATGCCATATTGAAAGGCCAAAACCACTCTTGAGGTCTGGGTCCCCGCCACGGCTGGGCGAGGCTCCTGCCGATGGGCCACTTATGGGCTCACTACAGTCAAATATCATATCCTCACTGCCCCCAAAAGCCTGGTTTTCATTCCCACATCTGCATTCTGTATGTGTGTGTGCTTGAAATAGAATTTGTAGGCTCTGAGTGAAAAAAAAAAAATCAGGCCTAAACTAAGGTTACCTCAGGGTCTGGCTGGCGCAGCTGCCAGCTGGGTACACAAGTCCAGTTACAGATCATGAAAATCCGGAAAAGATGGGAAAAATGCCTTTACAAACAGTGCATAGCCTTTTTACACTTGATTCCGTTTGCTTTCTCAATTCAGGAAAGGTATTTTGAAATGCTTAAACTCAGAAGGAATTCTCTTAATACACAATGGCGTTTTATTGGCACAGTGATGGAACATTCTGGCATACTTCCCTAGCTCTGAGTTCGAGCTGGCTGCTCCAGATTCACAGAGGAAGTCCGAAGGGCTTTGGATCATAAACTTCCTTTTTATTAAGAAGGGAAGCGGACAGGGAAATGCATTTGTGGGGTGTCTGCTATGTGTCAGAAACAGCATGCCTGCACAGCAGGCCCTCCAATAATGGCATTTGCTTATGATAACATCGATGAGATGCCCTGGGAACTCAACTCTTGTTTCTATCAATTGGGCTAGGTAAAACTGATTTCATTATAGGTCATTTCACTGAAAGTTGCAGAACCTATGAACGACATTAAGTGAGGATTCACTGTATTGCATTGAATCAGCACAGCCTCTCTTGCCAGGTCGGTGTTATGGCCCCATTTCACAGATAGGGAAAAGGAAGCTCAGGAGGTCCCCGTAACCTGCCTCCAGTTACAGCTACTAAATGGCTTAATGAAGTTGTTGATCCCATTCCATCCATCTGCAGAACCTACTGTAAACAATAATATCAACTTTAAAATGGAGCCGGAGCTGCCAGGCCAGAGGGACTGCCTCGCATGTCTCATACCTCCAACCTTGGAATGTTAAAAACAAGGCTAAATAACCTTTGGACAGGACCTAGAGCAACATTGTGTCCCAAAGAACTGTTTGCAAAGATAACAAGAAAGCAGTTATTACGACTACTGGACTGATGACTCCTGGACTGAAAATCAAAAACATTGTTTAGGATTAACATCACTATGTTGTTATCTGCACCAGTGGAAATGCCTTCCTTCTAGTGATGTAATCATTTCCCTTCCCTTTCTCATAAATACCCATTGCTTTTGTCTCTGAATCGGAACACTATTTGGGCTTCTGCCTGAATTAATGATTCCTGAATAGCTATTATTTTTTATCTCAAATACACGCTTCTTTGCCTTTTCACTTGAGAAGCCTTTTATTTTTAGGTTAGCACAGTGATCTCTCCCTTGAAGCACACGGCTCTGAATTTCTGTATTTAGCCACATCCATCTTTTCCAAGCATACTCTCGGGACGATCTTAGCTGTCTTCACACTTTAGCCTGACCATCTGCTTGAAGATATTGAGGCATGATGGGGCGACTTGGGAAAAAGATCCTGTCTTCAAGTGAACTGACATAAATGCTGACACATGGTTAGAAAATATACACACGCTGGGAGGAGAGGGGAATGCACAGAGCTCTGAAAGCAAACGTGTTAAAAGTGAACCTCACTACACTTGGTCCCTTCTGAGACCCTCAGCACTCAAAAGTTCTTCCACCTCAATGGCTCTGCAGAGGCAATGTGCATTTCTCATCAAGAATTCTTGGTCACAATTTTGCAGAAAACAAAGTGCACGTGGCAGGTCACACTTTGTCACACAGCCTCATAATTTTTGAATCTCGTCACACAGCCTCATAATTATTGAATCTCAGAAGCAGTTCCAAAATGTGGGACATCTTCTAAAACTTTATCTTAATATGGCATGCCAAGATTTTCACAGTCTGTATGACCTTGCTGGGGACTGAATATTTTTGTTTCTCCAAAATGTTAAAACCTGAATCCCCAACGTGATGGTATTTGGAGATGAGGCCTTAGGAGGTAATTAGGTCATCACAGTGGAGCCCCTGTGATGGAATTAGTGCACTTAAAAGAAGAGACACAGAGCTCTCTTTCTCTCTGTCTCTCTCTGTCTCTCTCTCTCTCTCTGCCTTGTGGGATACAACCATAAGTTGGTCATCTGCAAACCAGGAAGTGGGCCCTCCCCAGACACTGGATTTCCCACCACTTTAATGTTGAACTTCCCAGCTTCTGGAACTGTGGGCAATATGTTGTCTAAGACACCCAGTCTATGGTTATTGTTATAGCAGCCCGAATGAACTAATACAGACCTCAGCCTCCTGTACCTGCCTTACTATTCCACATCATGCCTCATTCCTAAATCACCGTAGTTGTGCCGGGCCGCTTGCTGCTCTATGAACTTGCCACGCACATCCATGCTCCATGCGTGCCACTGGCTCTGGTGACTTTCCCACCATTTCTTTCCTTGGTGCCCACATTGCCTCCTTTGAGAGATCTTCTCCAGCCACTCCTCCATTGCTTTTCTATTAAGATTTGAGGAATGAATTTTTCTTACATATGTGCTTACATTGTGTTTTACTGAAACTGCAAGCATGGCTTTTAACTCTGCATTATGATCAGTTGTATTCATCAGATGGTAACACATAGCCGAGTGTTAGGTGCATAGTAGATGCTCAAATATCTTTCTGTTGAAATGAATTCAATTCTCCCTGTAATGCAGCCAAGTTAATATGATGTATGCTTGCCTTCTGGGATGCCTTCTACAATTTCCTCTCAATGGTATTTTCCACAGGCAGATGATGGTGACAAGTTCAAATTACCTAAATTCCTCAGTTTCTCCAAATCCAATGTAAGATTATAAAAATCAATATCTGCATTACAACTATGGCAAAAGGTTAATGTCTTAAAAATATAAAGAGCTCTTATAATACTTTCAGATGGAAACAGTTTTCAAGTTAATAAGAAAAACATAAAAATTAAAATAATAAGAGCTTTTGGGCCAGCCGAGTGGCGCGGTGGTTAGGCGCCGGCTTGGGAAGCCAGCGGCCCCGGTTCGGTCCCACATGTGAGGGCCAGTGACACTGCCCTCAAAAAAAAAAAAAAATAAATAATAATAATAATAATAATAATAGCTTTTTACACCTGTGAAATTGGCAAATGTTTTTACAATAAAATATACAGTGCTGACAAGGATTGGGAAAATGACTTCTCTCCATACCATTGTTGGGAAAGTAAATTGATAACACTTCTCCAAAGGACTAGTTGTGAATATGTGTCAAAAACTCCCAAAATATACATATAGTTTGAGCCAGTAATTCTACTTCTACACATTTTGCACAAAGATGTACTTACCAGGATGCTCAATAAAGCATCATATATAAGGATAATATAGGGAGAGGGGGGTTCAACATTAGGGGATTCATTTAATCAACTTATTTAATAAACCTATTCGTTGGAACATTACACTGTTTTTCAAAGAAATTCTAAAAGAATATGGCAATGAGGAAAAAAAATCTATATTTTGTTAAGTGACAAGGTATGTTATAAAACAGAAAGGGGCTAGATTTTTTTAATTAATTAATCATCTTGATAGCAGTGATGGATCTAGGTTTTGTGGGGCTTGAAGCTTATACAGTTTTAAGGGAACTCTTTAAAACTCAGAACACAAAGTTAGAAAAATAAAATTCAGTATGAAAGTTAATTTGTTTATAGGAGTCTGAACCCTGGTTTCAACAAGTGAAATAATAATACCATTGAAGTGAGCATCCCAAGGCACTTCCCTAAAAAAATGCCTTTAAGAATCTGTTGATGACTCTGGAATTCAAACTGTGTTAAAGACATAAATGTCAAAGATGCTGATTTCTGGTGCTGTGATCCTATTCATCCCAATGTGTCTTGCTGCCCTTTTAGGATAATTAGAAACTTGTCAATGAAGAAGCTATAATGCAAAGTCACCACAGAACTTGCTGCAACATCAACCAAGTCAATCATTTAGTCTTAAAGGTTCTCTACAATTAAGGCAGAAATATAAGACAATACTGTGAGGACTACTATAACTGATTGTGGGTATACTACAACTGTAATTGTATTTTCCTTACACTTAAGGTGAACTGTCAGTTAAATTAAGCACTGCAATATGAACTCATTTTATAAGCCTGAATATTAGAAAATTAGAAAAAGGAAGGGCTTCCAATTTAAATGCAAAACCCTAAATAAAGTATTAGTAAAGCAAATCTAGCAAAGTATGATACAATATATCAAGACAAGAAGAGTTTCTCAGGAATGCAAGGATGGTTTAACACTTGAAAGTCTAGTCCCAATACATTCTGTAACAATAAGAGAAACTACACAGTAATCTTGATAGTGTCAAAAAAAGTTATGAAAAACCCAAAGCACATTCATCATTTTTAAAAATCCCAATAATTTAAGAATTAAAGAGAACTTTCTTACATGAAAGGAATCCATCAAAATTCTCAAATAAGCATAATGCTTAATGATAAAACATTAGAAGCATTCTCCTTAAACTCATCATTTTTGCTGTCCTTGCATCTGAAATCCTGGCTAGTATATGGATTAGAAGGGATAATCAAAACAGTGATTATTCTCTGATGATATAACAGAGAACCCAAGAAAACCTGCAGTCACACTATTAGAAATAAAAAGGATTCAATATGACTAAATGACATAAAATCAATATACATAATCAATAGTAACCCCATAACTAGAAAAATTAGAGAATATAGTTTAATAAAAATATACCACTTATACCAACAATATGGCAACTTTGAAGAACAACAATAAGAGGGAGTACTTGCTATCCCAAATACCAACACTATTAAAAGAGTGTGGGTTTTGCAGAGGGATAGAAAAAATAGGACTATGGAACAAAATACTCTAGAAAAAACACGGGTTTTATGAAAGTTTGATATATGACAGAAGTGGTGGGACAAATCCTTGGAGAACGACTGTTCAATAAAAAGTGTCAGGAAAATTCATTCTCCATATGGAAAAAGTTAAAAATATATATATATATACTCGTATATATTCTTTCCTTATACCATAAGTAAAATAAATTCCTGACAGGCTAAAGACCTATGTGTGAGTAGCTAAACAATGAAACTTAAACAAAACAAAACAAAACATGGTGTCTCCTAGCATACTGGTACAGGTAACGCTTTTAAAAGAAAAAAAATCATAAACCATGGAGAAAAAAAATTGCTTAATTATACTACATTAAAATGGATATTTTGCACTGCAAAAGATATCATAAACAAAGTAAAGAGGACAACAAACCAGTTTGAGAGGAGATATTTACAACTTACATGCTCTACCAAGGATTATTATTCAGAACAAAGAACACTTACAAATCAAAAAGAAAATAGAAAATGGGCAACAATGAATAACCAAACAGGGACATAAATAGGCAACTCATAGAGGAAGAAATCCCAATAGTCAATAAACATTAAAATGCCCAACCTCACTAGTAATTATTTAAATAAAAATGGCAGCAATGACATACTATTTTATACCTATCAGGCAGGTAAAAATCAGTAAATCTAATAACCTCAAGTATTGATGAGACCATGGGAAAATGGAATCTGTTATTCATTACTGGCAGGAGTACAAATCTGCACAATCACTTTGGGACACCTGGTAAAGCTGAAAGTGTGCATCTCATAGCTGGCTACTTTTAAATTATCCACCACAGATAAAAATCTCATATGTGGGCACTTGTTCCAGGATGCTTACTGCAGCACCATGTCTCATCAATTTGCTCTCAGTGGTTTACTCATACAATGGAATAGTGAACAGCAGTTACAATGAATGAAGTAGAAAAACATTGATCAACATGGATAAATCTCAAACATTGAAGATGAGTCAACACAGGAAGTTACAAAAGGATGCGTGCAGTATGATCCCATTTATATAAAGTTTAATAACACACAAGATAGTAATATATATTGTTTATGAATACAACAAATGTAGCAGAAGCACCAATTACACGCTCCAAGTTCAACATGTGGCTAGCTCTGGGAAAGAAGGAGGGAATGGAAAGAGATGGGTTTTACAATATTTGACCTCTTTAAAAATGTAAGCTGCCTGAAGCAATTATAAAATATAATTTTCTTTTTAAAACTTGACAACTTGTAGGGCCGGCCGAGTGGCGCGGTGGTTAAGCGCTGGCTTGGGAAGCCAGTGGCCCCGGTTCGGTCCCACATATGAGGGCCAGTGACACTGCCCTCAAAAAAAAAACAAAACAAAAAAACTTGACAACTTATATAGCACTTAGTATGTGCTAGGCACTGATCTAACCTTTTCAAATGTTAACTCATTTAATCTTCTTTATGAGGTGGCTAGTATACTTATCCCCATTTTACAGATGAGGAACACTGAGGCAAAGAGAAGTAATTTGTGTGACTCACCAGCTAGTGATCTTAACCATTGTGCTAATGCTGCTTCTCAGGTGTTAAACAGATGGAAATATCTGTTTAACTCAGTAATTTTTATTATATTGTTATACTTTCTGTACTTTTTCCATTCAAAAAAATAGAAGAATAAATCATTTTTAAAGAAAAAAAATGCCAAAATAATGCTGACTAAATAACATCCTTTCCACACAGCACCTAGGTCTGACTCAGGAGCTTAAACCTGGATGTAGTTATGGAAATCTGCAAGTTTTCCTTGGCTTTTGATAAAAGAATGGGTATAGAAATTCTATAATAGAAAGCAAAGGGTAAAGGCCACAAATGGAAGAATAAGATTTTTTAAATATAAGAACAAAAGTATTAAAGTATAATTATCATGTGTTCAGAAAAAAAATTAACTGACCTTTTAGGGATATAAAAAGTGTGACTTTTACAGTTTCCAATGCATGTTTTCAAAGTATTAGAAAGCTTCTGGTTATAAATAAAAAATATGTCTCTAACCACCAGCACTAGGAGACTACATATCCTGCATTTTCTTCAATCACACCAATTAGTAGATTTAGGCACAGAGATTATAGACATTAGCGAGAAACTGTCTGAGTTAATCTGAAATTTATTTTCTTCTCTGCTAAATTATTAGTATTTTACATAATAATAACTAGTAATTATTATGGATGAATGACTGTATCTTTAGAAATTTTCAATATGAAATGCTAGTTTTTATGTAATTTAAGTGGAGATTATAAACCACACACCAATACATAGTGTTATGAATTTTATTGTTCAGAATTTCTTTTGTTTTCTACTACAATAAGAAATTTACACTGTTTGAAAAGATACAATCTGTTTGGTCCTCAAGCTAGTGGAGATAGACACAGGCAGGTGTCCATAGGATGAACCTCTTTTTTCCTCTGGTAAACAAACCTCAGTGTCACCAAGACTTTCCAGAGGAAACTTTCAGGGTAAATGGGAACCGTGGTGCTTCTCTATACCTTTACACCCTAAGTCATGCTAATGACAAAAAAATAAAATCCATCCTTGATAATAAACATTGCAAACAAGTGTCAGTAGACCCACGTCTGTAGGATTCCATGTCATAGGACAGAATCCCTACTTTTTCAAGTTCATTTTTAAAAAGCAGTAGACATGGGATGCTTGGACCCCAAAGAGCCTCGCCCACTGGTAAACTTCTTCCCACGTCTTGCCCTCTCTCGTTGCCATTCCTGGGGCCACACTTGGTCTTCTTCTTCTATACCCTGCCTTCTGCAGGGGCTCCCATCTCCAGCAATTCTAGGCTCCATCAGTCTGTGACTCTCATGGAACACATCCACTTTTCTAGGGAAATACTTTGGGGGGGAAATGAGCATCAGTCTGCAAACTGGCACCCACTAAGTCATGGGGCTCACCCGAGAGGGGGAATGCCTCAGTTGAGAGGTCCTACTCTGGCCATAGGCAGCCACTGAGGCATATTTCAGGAACACTCAGATTTTACTCTTTGTTATTCTGTTCCCCAAAAAGAAGGCCACAGAGGGAAACATGGCTAACTAGGAGAGTGAGGCACACGCTGACCAGCTGTTCCTCTTCTGGGCTGCTTTTTCTCAGCTTCTTCTTAGCTGTCCGAGGGGGAGGTTCAGAACTTTTTGCAGAGAGTAGTGAGAAAGAGAGTGTAGGCAGTCAGGAGAATTCATATCTCACTGGCCTTCATTTCAAAGCTCTGAAGAAACAGACTTGCTGTATCTCCTATGTGACCCCAAAACATAAAGTACCCTAATCCATCCAATGCCAGCTCTCACAAGAATGATCAGCTTCTCTTCATGTTTGTCATTTGATCTGATCAAAGTGCATGTGTGAAATCCTGATGGAATAAGGGTCAAATTATGTGATGGAGGCGGAGTGTGGTGAAGGCACCCCTGCCCCACGCACAATACTTGAGAGCCCAAGCCCTCAACACCGGTGCATGCACCCCAAGTATTGGGGGGTGATCAAGTCACACTATTCGCAGGGCATGTGGTAGACACTTGCTCCTGCAGGTGGGGCAATCACTCATGTGTCCAAAGTGAAGGGAGCTAGAGGTAGAAGAAGGAGGGGGAATGGCTGCTATAGGTTGGAGGTATGGTGGGGTATGGGCTTTTTTACTTCATGATCCGACACAGTACGCTGTGAGAAGTTTTAAGAATTCTAGAATCAAAACTGGCTTTCTAGGTCATTTTATAAAGGTACATTTGTCAAAGGATGAGGATTGAACATATTTTATCTAACAGTTTGTCAGCTTGATTTATAGCTTTAAAAATATTTAGACAGACGGTAGATGAGCCTCTGTGCTCTTGCCCCAGGCAGGCGTGTGACACAGAAAGATGAGGATTCTTTCCCGAACATCGGCGTCAAAGCCAGGAATAGAACCCTCTTCACCTCTTGTATTCAAGCTAGTGTCGTGTCCACTCTATCAACAGGCGATTGTATGCCTATATTTTGAGTCGTCCTAATGGAGGCGGACACCTGAGTGTCTGCTACCTCTCCAGAGATTTGGTTACTTTATTTTTGGTTTTATGTTAGTGGGAAAAGCTGAGTCATATTGGGTTGCTTTTCGTGTCTCTACATTTCACATATTGGTACTGCCTCTGGTACTAAAACTTTAAAATTCTCCTATTACTATCATGTGCTAATTATTCCATTATTTGTTCACTACCTGATTCCTTGGAGCTTTCCATAGACTTTCCTGGGGCTGTATAAAAGTTCCCTCTGCCATGGCAGGTGGCAGCTGCCAACTGGACACTCCCAGGCAAATCCGGCCCGAGTCCAGCCTAAAGTGGGCAGTGACAGAGCATAAGGCACAGTGAGTCCCTCTGAGGCTTGTCCCTGGCTCGCTGCCCACTCCCACTCCCTGCGTCTTCCCTGCTGCTCCCATATCTGTCTTCCTGTGTCCTCGGGCCCATGCCAGAGGGCGTGGAGCTTCTGGAAGCCTCCTCTGTGTCTCCTGTCTTTGTCCCTCTGCACACGCTGGCCCTGTGGAGAAAACAGGAATGTCTTTCTTTCATCCCTGGCCAGAAGAATAAAGGGGTCGCCAGGACAGCTATTGTCTAGGAGAATCACAGAGATGGCAGTGGGAAGTGCCCCAATTCTCTAAAGCTAGGGATGGGTGCTCAGGACCACAGATGTGCGTGAGCAGGACAGAAGATAGAACAGAGTGAGACACATCTGTTGGTCAAATATTCTGGTCTAGGTCATTTGGTGGCACTCGTCCTGGTGGGGAAAGGGGGCTTTTACAAAGCTTTTGTAAGGCTTATTTAATTTTTGTAAGGCATATCCTTGCATGCCATTTCGTGCTTTAAGAGCAAATGGGAAAGGATAGAGTTGCTGCCAGTGGAATTCCAGGTGCACGAGACTAACAAGCGATCGATCAGGCCACAGCGTGTCCCCCAAACTGCCCAGCCCCCAGCGCCCAGGGACTCTAAGGAAAAGCTGGCTCTGGGACGCTAGTTCCCACAACTTAAATCTCCAGGGCTGGACTCGACAAACTAAACTTTCCAATCTGCCCTCAAAGGGCCCAGAAAGACTTTCTATTGGACCTTTACTTCTGTTCCCTTCTGGTACTTCCTGAAGCAACATTTAAGGGACATCGCACCTAGCTACTGCCTCCTCCCCGTTTCCCTGTGAAATTTCAGTGCTGCCTTTCAAGAATAGCTTCTATTGTCAGCCACTCAATTACGATACATAAGAAATGTCTGAGGGTGGCTAGAGCAGCTCTGGGAGTGATGGGTGGAGAGGGACCACAATGACAAGTACCCCTGCTGAGATCCAGGTCCCGAGGTCTCCTCCATCGCTGCCTGTAGAAGACAATGCCTGCGTCCAGATTCACCATAAATAACCTTTCTCCCTTTCTCACTACTTTCATAGGTAAGACTCTCCCTTGAAATGTCTCAAGCTCAAAATGACAATTGTCAGCATTCCTACTAAAAGCACTTGGACAGAAGCAATAATCACCGTAGTATCCACCTGCTTTATTAGCTAAGGCACAAATCAAGGTACTGTCTTGGGTGCCCTCAGCATAGCACATACTGAACAAGTTGGGCAGCTACCCTGTGCTAGAAGAAACCTGGAGAAACAAGGCCCAAACCAAATTACTGTCACATGTAGGCATCTGTGTATTCTCTCGGCTTTAGCAATCCAACTCATACACATTATGTTTTATAACAAGCATAATACAAGGGAGAATAGACTATGGCCCTTTTCCACAGAACAAGTAATTCAACCTACACAGTGTGCTTATACAAAATAAAACAGCTAAAAGCA
Organism: Aselliscus stoliczkanus; assembly: GCA_033961575.1. Classification (NCBI taxonomy): domain Eukaryota; kingdom Metazoa; phylum Chordata; class Mammalia; order Chiroptera; family Hipposideridae; genus Aselliscus; species Aselliscus stoliczkanus. Next base: position 44,010,328 of record CM066734.1, read on the forward strand.
AAGCAAATTGAACTGTTATTTTTATCCTTAAATGAAAGTTTTAGAAATAGAGAAATGTTGATGAAACTCTGGGCTGTTTTAGATTTACAGAGCAGCAGCACTGCATTCGTTTATACAGAACTGGTACCATAAACGATGGATTTCCTTCATTCTAGAACTATTTATTGAGTGCCTGTGTGCCACACTGTCTTCTAAAAACTCGGGATACAATGGTAAGCTCAGAGATCTTAGCTTCTACTGATGTACAATAGACAATAAACTCATAGACAAGAGTGTGAGAGTGTGCCAAATACTAGGGAGCAAAATAAAGCAGGGTGTGGGGGGTAACAGCATGGGGTGGGAGTGGGTGGATTGCTGTTTTATTCAGTGTTGGATGTCCTGCTGATAAGATATTGAAAGAAGTGTGGGAGTAAGGCGTGAAGATATTTGAGGGAGGAACAATCAAGGCAGAGGGAGTGGTGAGTTTTCTTGAGGCAGGAGCATCCCCAGTGTGTTCCAGAAACAGCAAAGGCTAGTGTGTGTGGAGGAAAATTAGTGAGATGGCGACTGAGGTGAGATGAGATTAGAAAGTTAGCAAGTGGTCGGACTGTGTAGGTTCTTGAACTGGCAATGAGCTCAGAAGCCAACAGAGGGAGATGAGTAGAGGTATGTCAAGAGGAGATATATTTACCAGAACTACTTTGTTAAGAACTGATCCTAGGGGACAAGGCCTAAAGTCAGAAGACCACAGGAACCTAAGGCGATAATACAAGAGAGAGGCTGGTTCTGGGCAGAGTGTTAGAAATGGATAGATTTCTGGATACATTTTGAAAGTAGAATGATAGGATTTCCTGACAGATTGGATATGAAATGAAATCAAAAGAGTCAAGGAGAATGACAAGGTTTTGGCATGAGCAACTGACAGGATGGGGCTGCAATTGGCTGAGATGGGGAAGGCATTGGAGGAGTAGATTTTGTTGGGGAGAATTAGAAGCTCATTTTTTGGGTCTAGTAAGGGTGAGACATCAAGTAGGTGATCTGAGATGTCAATCTGAACTTCAGAGAGGAGGTCCCAGCCAGAGGGGTCATCATGATTATTATGGACTCAATGTTTGTGTGCCCACTCCCAAGTCATTTGCTGAAACCCTAATGCCCAATGTGATGGTATTTAGAGGTGGAGCCTTTGGAAAGTGGTTAGGTTTAGATGAGGTCATGAGGGTGGGGCCCTCAAGCTGGGATTAGTGCCCATATAAGAAGAGACCCAGAGAGCTTGCTCTCTTTTTCTCTTCATGAGCACACACCAAGGAAGGCCATGTGAGGCCACAGTGAGAAGGCGGCCATCTGCAAGCCACGAAGGGAGGCCTCACCACAACCTGACCATGCTGGCTGGCATCCTGATCTTGGACTTCCGGCCTCCAGAATTATGAGGAATTAAACTTCCATTGTTTAAGCTACCAAATCTATGGTATTTTGCTCTGGCAGCCCACGCTAACAAATACAAACACAAAGGTGATATTTTGCGCCATGGGACTAGATCAGATCACCTAGGGTGTTGGTATAGTTAAGAACAGGTGAGGTCTGAGGGCTCAGGCTAACGTTTTGGGGTGAGAAAATGAGGAGGAACCAACAAAGGTGACCAAGGAGGAGCGGCCAGTGAGGTAGGAAGAGAACTGAGGTGCAAAGGTATCCAGGCAGCCAAGAGAAGTACGTGTCTTCAGGACAGGAAGTGGTCTAGTGAGTCAAGGGCTGGCAAGTCAAGTACAATGAGGGCTGATTGGCCTGTGAAGGTCACTGGTGACCTTGACCAGAGCGGTTTCTATGGAGTGATGGGGCTGGAGGTCTGAATGGATGGGTTCAAAAGAAACCACAGGAGAGGAGTTGGAAACAGTGCTCACAGACAACTCTTTCAAGTCATTTGTCACAATGCAATAGTAACTGGAGGGGATTTGGTCAAATCTGGGGAGCTTAAGCTAAAGCACTGGGTAATCCAGTCTCAAAATAGTTCCAAATGATTGCTGAAGACTGACAAGTCAGATGAGACGCAGCTCAAATACCATCAGTAATACAGAAATATTTTTAGAAGATTCAGATTTCTTTTCTTTATTACCAAACATTTTTGTGGTACTGTTACAATCTTAATGGAAAATTGAAATAAACATAAAAAATCGCACAGGCTCTTTCTTTTAGAATTTTGCAGACACTAACAACTTTTGGTCACAGTGATATCTGGCAATCCAGCAAGAGCTCATTCCTATGCAAATATTACTAACCCACCCTCGGCAATGACTTATCTTGTTTTATAAGGCATACTGTGTTCACAAGTGGGAGGTGACATCCGTGATCTTTGTGGTATGCTTGGCTAGAGGCTAAATTAGCATCAATTTTCATTAGCAACTTCCTACTGATACTATCTAGTCTCCAAATTCCCAAGAAAAACTAAAAAGTTTCAATCTTCACAGCTAGCGTCAAGGAAACATACTAGTGTCTGTTTAGATGGGAAGCATGATGCAAATGAAAAAAAAAAAATCACAGTGGCATTTTAATTTTCCATTGTTTTCTTTCTCTCTGCCTCAGATCACTTAGTGATACTTGCAAATATAATGGGAAATGGTGTTACAGCTTAAGAAAATTATATGTGTGTATGTGTGTATGTTTATATAATATACATTTTACATGTGCTTGTACATATATATACACACACATACATATCCACACACACAATTTCTCATAATAGATAAACCAAGAAGTAATTTTTACTATCATGAAAGAACTCATCAAACTCATCCTTTGGTAGTTAGTATCCAAATGCACTTAAAATTACAATGATAAATTATATGACCAAGGGTATTGAGAATGTAAGTGCAATAAAGGGAATAAACCAATACATTTAAAGTTAAAAGGTAAAGACTCACAACAAAAAAACAAATTCACAACAACAAAAACAAATAATCTTAAGGATCTCAAAAACAGGATGCTTTCCTTGCATTACAAAATACTTGTGCATTTGTTCTTTTCTGTCTACTTGACTTAGGCCGACCTCTCTTTGTGTCTCTCTGTGTCAATGAGTCCTAAGTCAGTACTCAGTCATAAATAGCGGGAAAAAATTTAAAAATGTGTCCCTCTGAATGGAAAAATACCGATCAACTTGAGAGCAATTGCTTTGACAGGAGCAGAATTATCGATTAAAGTGTGGCCCATTTGACCACAATAGATGGAATTTCAGCCTTCACTTAATCTGACATGTACATCTTGCTGCTATTTTACTGACTTCAGTTCCATTTATATTGCTTTCAATAAGTGGTGCCTCTCTTACATGGCAAGTTAAAAAAAAAAAAAAAAAGACCAAACAGCATAATAGTGAGTTCTATATGTGCCGGAAGACATTTAGAATGTCTCATCCACAAGAGAGAAAAAGAAAACAGGCACAAAGAACTTGAGAAATGGATATTTTGGTACGTTGGAAAAAGGGTAGGAAAGAAGAAAAACGTGGCTTTTAGGTTGAAGAACAAAATTCAAGGTTATCCAGTTTCTGATTACTGTGCCAAAGCTGCTCTGCTACAGGCCTCGGCCAAATCATTTATTTCTCTCAATTTGCTCATCTAAAAGTTCTATAAACCTGCAATTCCTTAAATACTATCCAATTCCTTTAGGCTATTTGGTTTTTACTTAATTTAAGGGATGGAACCTTATGTAAATGCTAGAGAACACCTCCCAACTGTAAAATCAAAGTCCCATTTTTAACATAAAAGAATACGTGCATGAATGTTATTGTAAATTCGGAGTTGTTACTGTTAAATCCCCAAGCCTCATTCATCATCTTGGTGGGTGATGCCAGGATCGGGAAGAACACGCCAGGAGCCTGTCGATGTAGGCTCTAGTCAAACGTTGCCAGAAGAATGTTGTGTGACCTCAGGCAAGTTACCCAACCGTTTTTTGTTTTTTTTCAAAACAGCTTTATTGAGATAAAGATAACATACAATAAATTGTATATATTTAAAATGTATATATTTGGTAAGTTTTGTTTTGTCTTTTTGAAGATTTTATTGGGGAATTGGGGGAGGGGAAAAACGTTGGGGAATCAGGGAAGAGGAACAGACAAGTTGCTGTCCTTTTGTTCTTCAGTCTAGTTGCGGAGGATGTCTCTTCACTGGCCCATGTTGGTGTCATCATTGTGCTGCTCTTCCTCAGTGAGGCAGTCGCATGCCGCCATTGGACAGCCACTCACAGCTCACAAAGGCTCAAGCCAACTGCAGGCCAGCCCCACTGGTGACTCACAGCAGCCCAGCTCCAGGTTGAGCTGTTGTTCACCATCTTAGCTGTAGAGGGCGCAGCCTCACTGGTCTTCATGTGGGATCCGAACCGGGGTCCTGCTGCTCAGAGCTGGCATTCCAAGCCAACTCTTAACCAACGCGTCACTTGGCCCAACCCAATAAGTTCTGATATATGCATATACCCATTAAACTATCACCAAACGAAGGTAATGATCTACTTTCCATCATGATAGAAATCTTTTTGGGATATGACCCATTCTTTATAGATGTAAGTGCAAAAGAAGACATTTGCCTCCCTGTGTGTTCTACTTCGTGGAATTCAACAAAAGTGTATGGAAAAGTGCTTTGACAATCAAATATAAATGACCATATTATCTTATTCCATGTCATTAATTTCTTCAACACATATTTATTGAGCATCTACTGTGTAGGCACCACATTAGGTGCATGTAAAACAGTAAGAAATGAAATAAAATATCTGCTTTCATGGCCCTTTTAAGCTACTTGGGGAGAGACAGGGATGTCAATAAACAAAAGAGCATGTACTATGTCTGGTGATAGTAAGTCCACTGTAAGGAAATAAAGCAAGCTAGGGTAAACCTAACAGGAAAGGAAAAGGAACTTCAGAAAGAGTAGCCAGAGAAGCCCACTCAGGTAAGATGACATTTGAATAAAGACAGAATGATGCAGAAGCCGTCCTTCTCACAGATGTCCACGAGAAGGTTTCAGGCAAAGGGAACAGAAGGCATAAAGATTTGGGGTAGCGACAAGCTAAGCTGTTAAAGGAACTACCAAGGTGCCAGTAGCTGGAGTAGAAGGGGGAGGGGAGGGTGGCAGGAGATGAGGCCAACTCGCAGATGGGCTTGTACTTTGAGATGATGGGCCATGCAGCGCATGGCACAGAAGACTGGTGTGATGTGACTTAGAGGGTGGAATGTCAATTCAGGCTGCTCTATGGAGACGGTTGGTGGCTAAATGGGAAGCAAGGGAACCAGTTAACAGGCCACTACAATAGTCCTAGCAAGAGGCGGTGGTGAACCAGAAGTGGAGGAGATAAGAGGTGGTCAGGTTCTAGATACATTCTGGTGGTGGGATGATAGCTCATGATTTATTTTGCCACAGTGGTTTTACAAAATGCTTAACAATAGTGTTCCAACTTATGAAGTGCTTACTATGGTTCGGGCATTACACTGAAAAATTAACATAAATCAACTAATTTAATTCTCACAACACTATGAAGGAGGTCCTACTTTTATACTCAGTTACAGATGGGGAAATTGAGGCAAAGGGTGGTTCAGAAACTTGACTAGGGTTACATAGTGATAGATGATGGAGCTGAGATGTAATCCCAGCCAGGCAGTCAGGTTTCAGAGTCTATGGCTTTAACCATATGCTATATGACTTCTCAAGGTTATTGTGTAAGAGAAATAATAACCTTTTTGATCTATGTGAATCCCAACCAATCAAAAAATTGAGAAACAAATGTTATAGTGATCATTTCACTGGAAACTAAGGGTTTCAAACAAAAATTTCAGGAGTAACCTTTTTTATCTTTTGTCAGGAACAAGATAAACCAAATTTCAGTGGAGCCACTTTTCACCTGGCCACGATTCATAACCACGGTCATATTAATGGTGTGCTGTTAAGACTGTAGTGAAGGTGACCCTTTGGAAAAACATTGACTCAAAAGTGGGGCTGGGCATGAAGAATTCAAACTATTATGACCTGATTGCCTAACTGTTGGTGAATTCTTTCTTTTTGGTACTTTTTGGGTTTCCTTTGGGTTTTTCCTTGCTAAAAGAATAGCCATCTTCTCATTATTAAGGGTACAAAATGAATCCATGGCCCCCTGTTTTATGGTCACTAAGAATTTCTAGGAGACAGCCTGCTTTTCATCACCATTTCTCTAATGCCAGTCTTCTTCTCAGATGTCCTGGGAAATGGGTCAGGGTTTTATGGATGAGGAAATTGAGGCCTGGGAAGAATGGGAGACCTCCAAGTTATTCCGCCACAGAGTTGGGGTGGTAACACGGGGATCAGAATGTTCCTGATGTTTTCACAGAAGGCTGTGAGCTCAGCCAGTGACAGGTGCTTTTGTTGTGTCATCAGACGAAACTATTGTGCAAGCTGGGCAAACACACTCTGAAGTGTGTACACAAAGAAGCAGGCAGTCATACACTTTTGTAGAGTTTGCGGCTACACTTTGCTTAATGCTCTGTTTGGGTGTGCTTCCATACTTCCTGCCAGTACAGAAATCTGTGCACATTAAGGAAACTTGGATTGTTCAATACACCTGATGATAATTCTGACTTCAGGAGGCAACACGTTTCAAATCCTTTTCTAGAACATTTGTTATAGTCATCCTAAGTACAACAGATGAGGCATAAAATCTTTTATGAGCCAGTAAATAGCAGCTTCGGCTGCACAATGTTTCAAGTAAGATAAAAGTACTCCTTCTTTTCAATCCTATAAAATGCAGAGTTTTAAGTCATTTGTTCCAGGCTAAAAGGAGAGAAAGCCTGATGAATCAGAGACCACTCTTCAGGTTTCTTTTATTCCAACCTGTCAACAAAAATAAGCAACTAAGCCCTAATACCTCTTTCCTAGGGACACTTTGTGTGTGTGTGTGTGTGTGTGTGTGTGTGTGTGTGTGTGTGTTCTGCATGCTCTGTGAACATGTGTGTGTGAGAATGTATCGGAACATACTTGGGCTTCAAGACCATTTTAAAAGCAGGAGAAACAGAAACAAGATTTACAAATGCGAAATCAACCACTAATTCAATAATAGTCTTGTGATTTTCTTTGATCTTCAAAATGTCACCTCCCTTTACTCATCCACAAAGGCTATGATCAAAAATTTTATTTCTATGCTTATTGCTTTACTAAATAAACACGAAATTTGAATGTTTATTGATGCTCTTCATTCTTCCAGGTAACACAACTAGTTGAATGATGGGCTCCTGTGACACACAGCTTTACAATGGCAGTTTAGAGCTAATAAAGAAAAACGGGAGCTAAGAAATCCTGTTTTGCAGTAAGTTTTGCCCTTTGGGCAACGAAATGCAATACAAAGGGTAGATATGAAAATTTCTGTTTTGCTCATAGTTTGGAGATGATTCGTATTTCATTCCATAAAAGGAAAAATATTTCATCTTCAAATGCTGCAGGCATTCCACTTACAAAATTAATTTATTTCAACATTCATTAGGCCAAGGAGAGCATAGGGGAGTTAAGAGGACATAAGCTTAAGTATCAAAAGAGTCCTGGATTCAAATCCTTCGCCACTTGCAGCTGTGATCTTTCATATGTTATTCACATCATTTGGCCTCTGTTTCCTCATCCATGAAAAGGGGATAAAACCTCCTTCTTTCAGGATTGTGATAGGAATGTGATGTCAGCAGATTTCCAGACACAGAGCAGATGCTTGGTATATGACTTTCATATACATTAAAATGACAGTGGTTGGTTTAGAAGCAATTTTACCTTTTTACCAAAAAAAGATATTTCAAACACATGGACAATAAGAGAATGTTAGAATGCCTTTACTCTGATCACCCTCTCTGGTCTTACTTTTTTTTTCTATCTGATATTTTTTATTTTATCTTGCTTTCAACTCCCTTACATGATTCATTATGACTGATGCTTATTTAGATTTTCTGAAAAACAGGCTTACCAATTTATTTTCTCACCATCACTTCACAGACTCTACTTCTCTCTCCTAGGTTTATTATACTTCTTAGTAAAATATATTTTGTCAACTTTTTATTTTGAATTATAGATTCACAGAAAGCTGCAAAGAAATCTATAGGGAGATTCCATGCACTCTTCACCCTGCTTTCCACAAATGTTGACATCTTGTATAATTATACATGATAACAAAACTAGGTTACTGAAATTGAAACAAGCCACAGAACTAATTAAGATTTATACACGCCACTTGTGTGTGTGTGTGTGTCTAATTTTATGACATTTAATGCTGTGTAACTACTACCCAATCAAGATATGTAATTGTACCATCATGACAAGACTCCCTTAGGCCACTCCTTTGTAACCCCTGGCAACTACTAATCTGTTCTCTATTTCTTGAATTTTATTTTAATAGTGTTTTGTATAAATGGAATAGTACCTTTAGAGATCGGTGCTTTTGTTTTCCCTCTGCACAAGTCCCTCAGGTACACCTAAGTTGCTGTGTGTATCAATAATTTGTCTCTTTTCATTGCAGTGATATTCCATGGAATAGATGGACCACATTTTGTTTAACAATTCCCCCACTAAAGGACATTTGGGGAGTTTCCAGCTTTTGGCTATTACAAACAAAGCAGCAGTGAACGTTCACGTACAGTTTCTTGGTGAATATAAGTTTTCAGTTTCCTGAGATAAATGCCAAAGAGTGCAACTGTTGAGTCATATGGTAAGACCACTGTATTTAGTTTTAAAAGAAACTGTAAAACTATTTTCCAGAGTGGCCGTACCATTTTATATTCTCATCTGCAATGTATGAGTGCCCCAGTTTCTCTGCATCTTTGCTAGCAGTTGGCATTATCAGTATTTTTATCTGAACCACTCTGACATGTGTGTAGTGATATCTCATTGTGGTGAAATCTGCATTTTCCAAAAGGCTAATGATGAACACATTTTAATATGCTTATTTACTATCTGTACATCCACTTCAGTGAAATGCTCTTCTTGTATTTTGTCCGTTTTCTCATTGGGTTGTTTGATCTTTTACTATTGAGTTTTGAGAGTTTTTTTAATCTATTCTAGATACTAGTCTATAGTTGGTTTTGTGATTATAAATAATTTTCTCTCAGACTGTAGCTTGTTTTTTCATTCTCTTCATAGGTTTTTTTCTTCTTGGATGAAGTCCATCTTATCATTTTTTTTCTTTTATGGATTATGCTTTTGGTGTCATGTCTAAGAACTGATCACAAAGCTCAAGGTCTTGAATAATATCTCCTATTGTTTTTCTGAAAGTTTTAGTTTTTTATTATTCATTTAAGTCCATGATCTATTTTAAGTTAATGGTTTCTAATAAGGCGTGAGACTTAGGGTAACATTCTGGTATTTGCTGATGGATGTCCAACAAGTGATACCCCAGCATTATTCGTAGAAAAAGCTGGAACCAAGAAGAGGGAAAGGTGTCACAAAATTGACAAATTCATATCATTCATTCATTTAACAAACACCCATCATATGCCAAGTACTGTGAATATCCAGGAGCTGGACACAGAATGAAACAAGGCCTTGGTCTCAGCAAGGTCTTGGTTTGGCTTAAGAAGTGGATGATTATCATTGTGTGTGTGAACAACAGTGAGTGTGAAGGGCTTAACAGAGATGCTATGGCAGTCCCCATGGGGTGCCTAACATTGCCTGGGGTGTTAGGAAAAGGTGTGGGAAGATTGGTAGGAATTCACAAGACTAAGAACAAGAAGTGTAGGGAGGGATGGTGTATGCAAATATACAGAGTTGTGTGGAAAAAAAAAGAAAAAGAAAAAGTTATCTTTCCTTCATTGAATTGCTTCGGCAACTTTGTAAAAATCCATTGGGTATAATTGTGTGGGTGTCTTTCTAGAATCTCTATTTTGTTTCATGGATCTCTGTGTCTATCCCTCTGCCCAGACTGTGAGGTCTTGATTACTGTAGCTCTGTAATATGTCTTGAAAATCAGGTAGAGTTTCATTCCTCCCACTTTATTCCTCTTTATCAAAATGATTTTGGCTATTCTAGCTCCATTGCCTTTTTATATACATTTTAGAATAAGCTTCCTAACATATATATATATATATATATATATACACATACACACACCCCTTAGGGCTGGCTGAGTGGCTGGCTCAGTTGGTTAAGGGATCGCTCAGGAGTGCGAGCTCTGAGAAACAGGGTTGCCGGTTGGATTCCAGGCCTGAGCTGAGCAGCTGCTGAGCTGCCAACAGATGGCAGGATGGCTCAGCTTAAGAAAAACAAAAAAAAAAAACTTTTCTGGCTTTAAAAGGAATTGTTTTAAACCTATAGATCAATGTGGGGAGAAGTGACATCTTCAAGTTGCTGAGTCTTCCAATCTATCAAAACAGTATGTATCTTCAATTATTAGGTCCTTGATTTCCTCATCAGCATATTGTAATTTTCAGCGCACAGATCCTAACATGTTCTGTTAGATTTATACCTAAGTATTTCACGTTCTTTGGTATTGTTTTATTTTGTTTCTATTTTGGCTTCCAGCATTTCACTGTTACTATACAGAAATGCAATTGATTTTGTGTGTTGATTTTGTATCCTGTGACCTTGCTGGACTGACTTATTACTTCTATGAAGAATTTTGTTGTTGTTGTTGCTTTTTTGGGGATTTTTGTATGTAGATAATGTTGTTAGGAAACAGAGAAATTTTTCTTTCTTCCTACTCAAATAGCATGATTTTTATTTTTGTTTTCTTGTCTGTTGCACTGGCTCGAACTTCCAGAATTATGTGAATAACAGTGGTGAGATTAGACATTCCTGTCTTGTTCCCAATCTTAGAGGGAAAGCATTCATCTCTCACCAGTAAGGGTAATATTAGCTGTAAGTTTTTTGTGAATGCTCTTTATAAAGTCAGAAAGTTCCCCTCTATTACTAATTTGCTGGGAGGTTTTGTTTTGTTTCATTTTGGTTTTTTTTGGGGGGTTACATCGTTGAATGGGTGCTCGATATTTTTCAAATGCTTTTTATGTGTCAATTGATATGATTCTGTGGTTTTTCTTCTTGAGCAGGTTGATATGGATTGCATTGATTGGATTTCAGATACTGAACTGACCTTGCACACCTGGAATGAATCACTTGGTTATGATGTATTCTTCACTTCATACGTTGTTGAATTTGATTTGCTATATTTTGTTGAGGCGTTTTGTGTGGAATACACATGCTACTAGTGCTTCGATTGCTAAATACTCTTAATCTTGTTTATCTGAAAATGTTTTCTTTTTGCCCTTACTCTTAAGAAATAATTTTGTGGGTTAGAGAAATATTGGTTGAAAGTGAGTTTTCCCCCCAGAATTTTGAAGATACTATTCTATTGTTTTCTTACTTCTTAGCTTATAATAGTATGTTGCTGTTCAGTTTTCTTTTCTTTCTAGACAAATTGTCATTTTCCTCTGGCAGCTTTTAAGATTTTCTTTTCTTTTTTTAAATTTTTTTTGTTTAAAGATTTTATTGGGGAATCGGGTAAGAGAGAACAGACAAGTTGCTGTCCTTTTGTTCTTCAGTCTAGTTGTGGAGGACGTCACTTCACTGGCCCATGTTGGTATTATCACTGTGCTCTTCCCAGGTGAGGCAGTCGCTCGTCGGCCATTGGACAGCTGCTCACGGTAGCTAACAGCAGCCCACTGCAGACCCACTGCAGCCTATGCTGTTGCCGGTGACTCATCGGAGCCCATCTCCAGGTCGAGCTGTTGTTCACCATCTTAGCTGTAGAGGGCACAGCGTCACTGGCCCTTATGTGGGATCCAAACCGGGGCCCTGCTGCTCAGAGCTAGCATCCCAAGTCAACTCTTAACCAACGCACCACTCGGCTGGCCCAAGATTTTCTTTTGATATTTGATGTTTCAAAGTTTCCCCACAGTGGGTCTATGTGTGGATATTTTTAAATTTTCTTGGGATCTTGTACTGTGTTTCAATCTTAAGGCTCAGGTCTGTCTTCAATTCTAGAAAAGGTCTCATTCACTATCTCTTCCACTATTGTCTTGCCCCAATGATTTCTAGTCTTGTCTTCTGGAATTTCTATTAGACATAGGTGGTCTTGGTTATTTGTTTGTGTCTCTGGATTGCCCTTTCATGTTTCATGTAGTTTTAAAATCTCTCCTCAGATTGTGAGATTTCCTAAGATTTACATTCCAGTTCATTATTTCTCTCTTCAGTTGAATAACCTGCTCCAGGGATGTTGGTGGTCCTGACCATTTCTATGTAAATGTATAGGTCTGGTATGGTTGTCACTAGAATATTCTAGTTCTTCTCTAGGTACCTTGTTGGCTTGCACTTCCTTGTTGCCTTTGAAGTTGAGCATGGCCTTGGGATTTTTATTAACTGAAATATTACTGCTGGCAGAAGCTTGAGGATCCCAGAGCAGAATCTGTCATGTTCCCTTTATCCAAACTTCTTTGCTGTTTTCCTTGGCTATGAGGAAGGTCTTCCTGCCCATATCCAATTTTATTAAACGACCAGCTATTTGAACCTTTAGGCAATTTTGCTGTCCATTTTCCTGTTGTTATGTAAGTATCAAGTCCTAGCCCAAATGCCTGGGACAAATACCCACTTCTGAAATATTCATGTTCACTGTCACTTCCACTTTCATATCCTTCTTTACTTCTGGAACCTGGATATTTCCTTTCTTTTTTTTCAAACTTGGCCATGTATTAATATTTTGTTGTTATTATATTTCATCTGCATGTCTATGTGTTTGTAGTAGAGAGGAGACTGTTGGCATTCTAAGCTCCTTTACTCTGCCAGAGTGCTAGAAATCTTCCCAAGATCGTTCTTCCCTAGAAGCATAATTTCTGTATTTTCTGGACTTTTTCTGAAGCATTAACCACATTCACCTTAACACCAGATCTCTCCCTGCTGGGCTGCCTGAGTCACACTCACAGAGTTGATGAACAGAGGACTTGAAAGATATGGATCCAGAAAAATCAATGGAATGTGGAGGGGTGTTAAAATTTAGAGACAATGTCTAACAGATTGAGAGGGAATGTCATGGATGAAGCTATTGGATTGTCGGAAAAGTCATGACGTATTTTTCTATGTTTTTTCTTGCAAAAATGCATCATGACTTTTCTGACGATCCAATAGTTACCTTATATGGGAATTTCCAGAAACGATCTAGCCTAAAATGTAATTTAAAGATATGTGACTAATGAAAGACTATCAGAAATCAACCAGACAAAAATGTGATCACTGTAAAATAGCATATAAACTTAGCGAATAAAATATATTGTAAAAGGGCAATGGTGGGGTATTTATTTTTAATTAGTGGAAAGTTGAGGTGATCTGAATTAACTCTGCAGGCAAACAGAATTAAGTTAGAAGTTAATAAGTCTCAAATGGGAAATGTTTTGATTTTAACTGTTTTGGTATAAATATTTCTAAATGAAACCCATAATGTTTTATCTTAGAAAGCACAGTGTAACTGACATTTTAATTTATAACTCAGGTCATCATTGTGAATATTAGTTAACTGCTAGAGTACGTACTATATACTAGGCACCACATTAAGAACATTACCTATATGATCTCAATTGTTCTTTACAATTATTCTATGAGGGAGGCAATTGCAAAAGGGGCTTAGAGATTGAATAACTTGCCCAAAATCACACAGCAGGTCAATAATGATGTCAGATGAGGTGGCCCTAATCATTGCACTGGCCACTTCTGTTACACTCAGTGTACACTATTATTATTATTATTATTATTATTATTATTATTGATGGAGAGAGGGCACTGTAGCTACAGGTATGATTGGCACAGGACAGGGATGAATAACTACTGTAGAGAGAAGTACACCACTGTGGTTCCAAGTCAGCGGGAGGAGCTCAAGAGATCAGTTTATAGCAGCTATAATTCTGGTCCGCCTTCGTAAAAGATCTGCCCCTTTTCAAACTGTCAACCTTCTATTCATCCCTCAATCTCCAATTCAAATGCTGCATCTCATTAAAAACCTTCTAAGTTATCCAAAGTGGCATTTCTTTCCTGGGGCTGCCAGGGTTCCCATCTGAGCTCTGCTGCTAGGCATGTTAGATGCTGCATGTCTGGCCTAAATGGAGAGCCTAGTAAATGATCTTTACTGTGACGACATTTGCATATATATCTCCTCCATTAGAATGCAAACTCCTGGATGGCAGGGGGCCAATTTTACTCTAATTTCAAAACACCTACAGAAAGCAAACTGCTTCCATTGCTAATACCTTCGTCTCCCTAGATCCTCACAAGACTGTTAACTGGCCTTCAGACTTCTGTCCATGCCCCTTTAGTGTATACCGAACACAGAAGCCAGAATATAATCTTCAGAACTGAAGAAATGCCACTGCTAACTCTGCCATACCGCCACTGACACTGCGATGTGTCAATCAAAGCCCCACATTATTCAGTCCCGCTGCACCTCCAATCTGATTCCTGCTCCACTGTTTCTGTGCAGCTCCCATCACAGTGGTCTCCTTGCTGTTTCCTGAAGGCTCCAGGCATGCTCTTGCTCAGGGCTTTTGCACTGACTGTTCCCTCTGCCTGGAACTCTCCTCTTCCAGATACCTGTGTGGCTTACGACTTCACATGCCCCAGGCATGACTCAAATGCCACAGTGTGTTCTCCATGCTTTTTAAAATGACAACTCTCCTGGGGCCAGCTGAGTGGCGCAGTGGTTAAGCGCTGGCTTGGGAAGCCAGCGGCCCCAGTTCGGGTCCCACATATGAGGGCCAGTCACACTGCCCTCAAAAAAACAAAAACAAAAACAAAAAAAATGAAATGACAACTCTCCTACCTTCATTTCTGTACCCTTCTCTTACTTAAGTTTTCTCCATTGCACATATACCACCTATTATATATTTTATTTGTGTACCATCTGCCACCCCAACAAAATGGAAACCCCAGATCGAAGGGTGGTGAGTCTTTTTTTTTCTTTCTGATGACACCCAAGAATAGGAATTCAGTAGGAATTAGTAGGAATTCAGTAAGTATTTGTTAAAAGAGTGATTTTCTTTCTTCCCACCTGCTATAGCATCATGTACATTGTGGGTATTTAATATGTATTTGTTCAATTGAACACTTTTACTCTTAAAAAGGTTCCTACATCATTACTTGGCTCTTCTTATGAAGGCACATGGAAGTATAGTAGAGTGCATAATCCTAGAATCATGCAAAACCAATTACTGAATCAAAGCACAGAGCATCTTGTCCCAAGGGAACTTTCTTCCCCAGGAAATTCTTCATCTGCACCAGCGGCCTCTGCGTTGTCAACACCAGAAGCAACAGGAACATCTGGGTGCTGACTGACCATGGTTGGGGCCTGAGCTCCCTGAGGTGGACAAGGGCAGGATACTGGTGGGAAAAATCCCTGAAATGGGGAAATTGAAATGTGTGTGTGTGTGTGTGTGTGCGCGCGCGCGCACGCAAAGAGGTGTGAAGTCAGGAAAAGGTCAGCCACCTTTTCATTGTTGAGTCTGCCTATGTTTCTAAGGGTGTCAAGCTGGGGATTGAGGTGGCAGATTAAAGTGGTTCAGAGATCAAATAGGGATCAAAAGTAAGAACAGCACCGAGTAGGAGAGACAGATGTAGATGAGCAGGATGGTTCAAGCTCACTGAAGGAAGTGTGCGTATTCCCACTGTTCTAGTGAGGGCCCTGCTAGACACGTGTGCTGGGATTAAATGTCTTGTTCAAGGACATCATGAAGGCCAGACATTTAAGGCCTCCTTATTTTCCTGCCAAAGTATGACTACTTTCCATCCCCACTACTGGGGGATGATTAAAATGCCCTCATGTGGTACTACGTGGTAATGACACTTCAAATTTTCCCTAGGGCATAATCCTATCCTAAAATCAGTGATCCCCAGGCCAGCAGCATCAGCATCACCAGGGAACTTGTTAGAGATACCAATTCTCAGGTCTCACCTCAGATCTACTGAACCAGAAACTCAAGAAGCAGAGTTGGAAATCTGCATTTGACAGTTTCTCTGGTAAAGTTTGAGGGCCACCATGCTAAGTGGCAAGTGTCATCAGAAAGAATGCAGCAGGGTAACTTGATAGAGACTGGCAGGGTGGGTGCCATCTCACTCAGCGGAGGGCTCTCTGATGAAAGCCCCTTGAATAGAGGTCTGCAGGAAGTAAGGAGGGGGCCATGCAGACATGGGGAGGCGGGAATAGGGGTTGAATCCAAGCAGAGAGAGCAGTATGGGCACAGTTCCTGGGAGGGAGACTGCTAGAACAGCCAGAGGCCAGCATGGCTGGGTATATGCACAGCTTCTCTGTAGTCTTTGATTTACATATATTTTAAAGTCCTTACATGGTTACCATGTGCCTTTAGTTATACTGAAAATTCCTTAAACACCAGAACCAGATTTCATATATTTTTAAAATAACTCACCATGGCTCTGTTAACAGTGCCAGAAAGGAATAGATTCTTAAACACGTACATAGATGAATGGAGAAAAAAAGAAATGAGAAGTGGGTAAAACTTTGGGGGGGGGGGGGGAATGAAGGATTTATTTTTATCACGTTTAGCTTTATATTACTGGGAGACATTTAGCCAGAGATATCTGAAAGCCAATTAACACCTTGGAAAAATTCTGAAAGTGAAATCTTGGTGGGAGTATCATTTTTAATGACATTACCAAACTCAAACCCAGTATAAAGAAAATAGGAGCTTTTCTTGACGGGCTACAGTTAAATCAGTTAGATGCCAAACAACTTTCATCTGCTAAGTTTGAGGATGGGGCTTGGGAGATGTCAAACAGAGAGGCAGTAATGGAAGTTGAATCTGAACCAGGGGGTTTTAAATTTCCCCTTGCAATGCGAAGAAACCATCGATACACTTGTGAAAGCTGAAGAGGCTAGAATATAATCAAGTTAAAATAAACAGAAAACTTGACGAACTTCCCTTTGCTGTCTTAAAGAAAGACTTTACGTTTGTGACCAACTCCATAAGCCTGTCCCCTCAAATGAGAGAGGAAGGAGAAAGGAGAAAGAAGAAGCGTGTCTTGAGCCTCAGTTTGCTAGGTCTGCTGTAACAAAGTACCACAGCCTGGGTTGCTTAAATAACAGAAATTTATTGCCTCATACTTCTGAAGTCTAGAAGCCTGAGATTAAGGTGTTAGCAGGGTTGGTACCTTCTGAGGCCTTTCTTTGTGGCTTGTAGATGGCGATCTCCTTCTTGTGTCCTCACATAGTCTTCCCTCTGTGTCTGTGTCCTAATCTCTTCAAATAAGGACACCAGTCATATGGCTTAGGGCCCACCCTAATGACTTCTTTTTAACTTAATTACCTCTTTAAAAGACTTATCTCTAAATAGTCACATTCTGAGGTACTGGGGGTTGAGACTTCAACTTGTGAATTTGGGGGGCACAATTCAGCCAATAATAGTGCCTAAAAGAATGGCTCAGGCTGACAAGAACTGAGGCACTGATGTCATGGTGGTACCTCGGGGCTCGCCTGTTGTCATGCTCAAAAGCAGCTTTTGTCATGCTCAAAAGCAGTGAATCCTTGGTGGTCCAGACAGGACCTCATTTCATGACCTAAGGTGGCATAGGTGTAATGCCAAATTACAGAGCTTACCTAAGAAATCTGGACGGGAAGTGACCCGAACCCTTCACTAACTCCTTTACCTCAGAAGACATACATTTACTCTCTGACAATGCAGAATGTGTGCCTTCCTGTGTTCTTCCACTCTTCTTGAAATAGAAGAAGCTGCCAAAAATCTCAGTTTCCAGATGTCAGCAGGGAGCCCTCTGGAAGCCACTTCTAGGATGAGTACCAAGGATGCAGTTCTATTTGAGTGTATGACATAAAGCTGGATTGCATCTTAATATTTTTACTATTTCATAGACTATCCTTTAAAGCTGGTGCAAAAAAAAATGTGTGGAACTCTTACAGAATTAGATGAACATAAAGGATTATATTTTCAAGTCAGTTTTTAAAGAACAAATGAACTTGGCAAAAAAACTCTGAAGTGTGCAATAAATCTTGCATCCACCAAAAAAAAAAAAATGCAAGACTTAGTCAAGAGATTTTACATAGAGTTTTCCTAGCAAAGTGAAACAAGAGACTGATAAACTAAATCTTTTCCCATAATTAGTCCAAGCACATTTTGATCATGTCTCTTATTCCAACCAAACCATAGAAGAGCATATTAAAGTACGTCATGTGAATCTAGATACTTCCAATCTCATTCCTGCAGAGAGTATAGAGTAACAGCTGGCATTATTAGAATATATTAAAAATCAGAATTTTGTCACCATGGGAGAGATTCCTTCTCTAACTCTCTTTCAACATTAAGCATTCAACAGTGACCTCCCCCTCAAAATATCCTATTCATCTGAAGTTATCCACCCTGCTGAGACAAATAATAGCCAAGGACCAACCACATGAGGTTCAGGTCAATTATCAAAACTACATCAGCTCTTTCTGTGTATCAGATTAGACCCACCAGAAATTTATAGAGCTTAAAAGACATGCTTTCTAACAATATGGCTTCATACTATGACCTTGGATTTTGAGGTTAAAGATGTAGCTATGTGAAAAACCTTTTCATAAAACAACTGTTTAATATAAAAATACGATGTCATCATTAAAATATAGGAGTTCTTGGATTATAATGCTTTAAAACTTTTTTTTCCCTAATAAACTGGTATAAACCTCTTCTTAAATAATGAGATACACTGGATTCATTACATTTCTCCTTTTATCTTCTTTTTTTTTTTTTTGGTCTTGGCTTCAATTACAGCAATTATCCTTGTCTTAATTTTTCTGGCACACATATTGTGCCCAATTGCTACTTCTATTAATTCTTATCTTAATGGTTCTTATGTACTTTTATTATTTTTGAATAAGCCAAATTAAATCTATTTTGGATGTAGAGAGGTATAAATAACAGATAAAACTTGCCTTACTTCCTTTCATGTGGTCTTACGAAACTTGATGAAAAGTTCTTTACTGAATAAGAGTATTTTTTACATCAGTAAAAAAGCATAAACATTATGTAGGTGTCTGGGTTAGGATGAGGTATCATGGTTGTGACGGAGAGAGAAAGGAATATTTCACAATGACTTACTGGCAGATTGATTTTCTGAAATGGCTTTGGAAATTAAACCCCAAAACCCTGTAACTAGTTATTTGACCTCCTAGCTCCAGCTGCAGTACTGAAATGTTTTATGTTAACTTTATGAAAAGATGACCTGGAATCCAGGTTTAGCAACATCCTGGCTGTAAAGGAAGAAAGAGAAACAGCCGACCCCAAGGCTTCTTCCAAGACGCCTCATTGTTACCCGCCTATCCAATGACAGACGCTGCAAAACAATGGTGACTCAGGGAGGGCTCTGACCCTTGAAACCAAACAAATCTTCTATTTACCTCTGTTGATGCTTTTCCTACCTGCATCCTGTCTGCAAAGGAATCCTACAGATATTTGTAAAGGCTGCTGACCTCCTCAGGTGCCATAGTAACTAAAAGATTTCCTCAGTCTGAGAAATCCGTTTGAGAGGTTCATTCCAAGAATTTTAATATTTAATAGTAAGAAATTTCAAAAGACATATGACTAACTTTATTTTTTTAAGTAAGCACAAACACATCAGGAGTCTACGCAATCTTTTATGAGAACATTCTTTCTTATGGGTGAATTGTGAGCCATGTGGGTAATCTTGAATACTTTCTTCTCTCAGAAAACATCACATGTGAAAAATCCAAGCTTATAAAGGAAAATTTGGGGTGATTACTTGTATCACAACAACTGTTTCACTATATCAAAGGTTTTCTTTTTTTTTTTTTTTTTTTTTTTTTAAGATTTTATTGGGGAATTGGCAGAGGGGAACAGCGTTGGGGAATTGGGGAAGGGGAACAGACAAGTTGCTGTCTTTTTGTTCTTCAGTTTAGTTGCGGAAGATGTTGCTTCACTGTTGGTATCGTCATTGCGCTCTTCCCGGATGAGGCAGATCGGTCGCTGGCCTCTGGATGTCGCTCACCACGGCTATTGGCAGCTCATGCTTGGCTGCCAGCCGCTCACGCTAGCTGCGGGCCACTCACTGTAGCCTATGGCAGCCCACTGCAGCAGGGGCTGCAGCCCACACCATCACCGGGGCTCGCACAGCCCAGCTTCATGTGGAGCCGTTGTTAGCTGTAGAGGGCAGTGTCACTGGCCCTCATGTGGGATCCGAACCGGGGCCGCTGGCATCCCAAAACCAGCGCTTAACCAATGCGCCACTCGGCCGGCCCTCAAAGGATTTCTTGAAATATTTTTTCAGTGGTTAATTCCCAGCCCCAAATCCATTTTTCTTTTTTTAGTTTAAAGATTGATTCAGTTTCAAAAACTACCTTTCAGGGCCGGCCG
Source organism: Aselliscus stoliczkanus (assembly GCA_033961575.1). Classification (NCBI taxonomy): domain Eukaryota; kingdom Metazoa; phylum Chordata; class Mammalia; order Chiroptera; family Hipposideridae; genus Aselliscus; species Aselliscus stoliczkanus. Next base: position 44,030,627 of record CM066734.1, read on the forward strand.
AGTGGGGTGGTGGTTAAGCACTGGCTTGGGAAACCAGCGGCCCCGGTTCGGGTCCCACATATGAGGGCTCAGTTACACTGCCCTCAAAAAAAAAAAAAAAAAAAAAAAAGCTACCTTTCATTCATTACATCAAGTGCTAGAAAGGGAAGAGGTGATTTTTTTTTGACTCAACTAATATAGCCAAATTAAAGTCTCAAGGACTCCTGTTGTACAAAGGAAATTTTTTCATAACTTCCTTCCTCCCTTCTTTCCTTCTTCCTCTCTTCCTCTTCCTCCCTCTCTTGTTCTTTCTTTTGCTTTCCCTCTCCTCCCCCTCCTCCTCCTCCTCCTTTTTCTCTCTCTCTCCCTCCCTTCCTCCCTCTTTCCTCCCCCCTCCCCCCCCCCCCCGTTCTCCTGGTCTATTTAATGTTTTTACTGTGCATGAGTGTGTTAGCAGTTTAGCATAGTTCATTTTTCATATGAAATATTATATGAAATTGCAATATTTATAACAGAGAATAACAGAGAGCCACAGAGCTCCAAAGTTCTGAGGAACACAGTTTGAAAACCACATCTGTTCACTACCAAGTCTCTAGAAATCATCCATCTGTATCTAATGGTACCTGCCATAATTTCTGAAACATGCAGAACAGGCAATGCTATAATTTCTACACTATAGTAAATCAGACCCCTTGTTGCAGTCAGGGCTCAGTTGCAGAGAACTGAGCTAGTTTAAGCAAATACAGATTTACTCAATGGCTTGCAGATTCATCGGGCTGATTTCACTGCAGAACTGGGACATCACAGGACTCATTTGACAGAGGAAGTTTCCTGCCACCCTGGACATCTGTGATTCCAAAGCCATGCTGCCTTGAGCAGGAATCTGCCGGTAGGTACTGTTGGAAGGCCAGGCCACATCTGCACCCTCAGTACTAGAAAAATGGATGTCTGGCATCCCAACTCTCAGGGTTATCAAGCTAGTGACAATGCCTTGGGATCTTGGCAAATAATGCTGAAGAAAACCCAAAAGCCTCCACAAAATGCCTTGGTTCCTATTTCTGGAATGCAGTGCATTTGCTATTCCCGCATGAGTCTGCTTTTCAGCCTGGGAAGTAAAGGAAGACAAAGCAGGAGGAGGCTGGAATGGACCATGCCATCCTGTCACCATATCCACCCACCCCATCCCCTTAGTTCCTATGCTGGAGAAAATACTCTGACCTTTCTTTGATAGCAGGTTGAAAAGGTCTGCAACGTGCCCCAGACTTACTGACCTGCTACAAAACCCTGTTCTGTAAATTTTTGTTTTTAATAATATTACATTTCAATCAGTACTAGTGCTTAGAAAAACAAATTTCATCAATGTTTCAATTGCTCTATAAAAGCAACACTGCATTTCACTTGTCTGAAAGTTATTTCTACTTTAACCATCCAAGGGATAAACTTCAATCTCAAATGGTCTATTAAGAGTCTTACAGGCCTTACAGTCCTCGTAACCCTTCTTGGCTTTCCGCTCCGTAGATGGTTTCCTTAATTCTTTGCTCCAACCTCCTACCCACTTTTTGCACAGGAGGGAAGATTCTAGCAACCATGAACCTTTTGTTCCTCAAAAAACCCCTGCTCCCCCAGGGAATGGTCACTAGCACTGTTACTACCGTGGAACAAAAGAACAGCCACACAGATGCTCAACAATTTACATGCGTGGGGAAAGTTCTCCCCCAATTACTCTAAAATCTTCCCAAGCCATTTAAAATCATTTTTGCTTGTTGACTCTGAGATTTGAAGAGACATTTGTTACAGAAATGGCAACATGTCTGCCCCCGGGCTGGTTATTAAGGGGGAGGTTTCTTTTTCTAAGTCTCACACCTTACACAAAAATGAACTCAAATAAAACATGGACTTAAGTGTAAAATACAAAACTATAAAACTTTTAGAAAAAAAAAAGGGAGATATTATTCAGTACCTTAAGTTTTATGAAGCGCTCTGACATGACACCAAAAGCACAATCCATAAAAGGAAAACTTGATAAGATGGATCTTATCCAAAACACCCCGTTATGAAGATGAAAAGACAAGCTAACCATTCAGAATATGGTCAACACAGGCATCTGGCTGCAGCAAGAAGGAAGTGCCGCTGCCTTTCTTGTTTTTACATGAGTTTTATTTTCAAATTCCTGAGTGCACACAGAAGGGTGGGAACGCTTTGTGGCTACTCTTTCCCCATGGTTGACTGTGGAGCAGCCAGACAGCAGCCCCCGCCAATGGTCTGGTCGCATTCCAGACAGGCATTTATAAGAGAGTGATAATTAAAAGGCAATGACCCCATCATTGAGACCCAGACCTAATATCAAAGAGGCAGTTTCTCATGGAAATTATTTCTAAAACCAAACTCTACTGCAAAGGGTTTTTACTTTATTTTGTAGATTTCCTTTCTCCTGATCATCTCCATTTTCACTGAAGAGAGAGGGACGGAGACAGGGTATAAATTCCACTGAGAAGAATTTCATTTGGGCTCCGGATGGGTGGAGCGGTCGGGGCACCCAGTACTCAGCAGAAGTAAAGATTTAGAGATATATATCACTGGAACCTGGTCATGCTATAAATCAGAGCCGCTGAGCACATTTGTTTCTTTACTTCTGTGCTTGGTAAACCTCCAAGAACGACTAGCTTGCCTTCAGCATTAGAAGGACTCGTGTGCTCTGCCTGCAGTCCTAGAACGCCTCTCCCAAGCAAGAAGCTTATGTCTTGCACGCAGGACAGCATCTGAGGGCGAGTATTATACAGACACAAGCAATGTTTAAGTTCTCTGCCCAAAGCCACACCTTGCGGCTCTCCCTGCCCTATGCTCCATGTCTCCTTACAGACTCTGTGAAAGCACCCAGCCTCCCTGCGCTCCTCCCATCCCCTAGATAAGCTAACCTAATAGAAAGGAGGAATCAGTCAAGTGGGAAAATAATTAAGCAGGCAGGTTTATCTCCAGGCACAGACTGCCTAAACTGAGGGGATGTTTCATACCCTCCAGGGAGTGGGAGTGGATTGAGGATCTGTCCAGTCCAGGCTCAAACCTCAGGGTACCCAGGCCTCCCGGCTACGCCACCTGAGCTGGGCAAGGTCTTGAGTGACACACTGCGCATATGCACAGGCAGAGCCGGACTGCCCCTACTCAGGGCCTTTCTGGGCTGTGTGGGGGCAAGCCACTGCAATGGTATGTGACGTTCTTGGGGTGACATGCGGGGCAGACTCTGGGGCGAGGAGAGTGAAATAGTCTCTTCAGGTGCAAAATTTAAGGGGCCCCAAAATAGTCGGTAATCAAGATCAATAATAATTTAATGTACTATTTTAAAATAATGCAAAAATCCATGATGAACAAATGAGGAAAATTTTAAATAAAGACAGAACCAACAGAGCTTTAAAAGGGATCTTAAAATTCTGTGGATTAAGGTAAAATGACAAAGTACAGATACTTAAAGGATACCCTGCTCTTCCCAGGGGCCCATGTCTCAGTGTTAAACAAAGCCAGGCACACAGGGGTTTTCCTCAACACAAAGCTGACCGAGGCCCCTGGCAGGGAGATTGTGTTTGGACTCTCCCTGACTCATACTTTCCTGTTTATTTCCCATCCCAGGTCAATTGAATTACTCCACAAGGTCAGGTGCTGCTGGGAGGACATTCTGAAACTGGCCATGAAGTGAGGTCAAGGGCAGCACCAATCCCGCTGCCCCAGTGCCAGTTCATTTTCTGGAACCGCGCCTCCCCTCACTTGAGCACACTTCACTTCTCATCCCTCTTCTTTCACTGTGTTCCTTTGTTTCTGTCTAGGAGTTGTGAAAAATTACAGGCCAAAAGCCCCTCATAGAGCTGGAAGAATATGGATGCACTGTTTAATCTGCCGTGACTCTACGCTTGCCAGAACTTTACAGCAAGGTGTGCTTGGAGTGACATGGAGGTTTTGCAAAAGGGCAGCCACCCCAGGAGCCAATACCAGCCACCCTCAGCAATTCCTAGGGCAAGGTGCCGCTCGGGCTCCTGCAGTCTCTGCTCTCCGAGGCTTGCTTCCTGAATGCTGCCAGTATCTACCTGCGCGCCAGTGGGCACTTGGCAGCCCAGGGAAGTTCCTGCCTGCAAGACAAAGGGCCCACTGTCCAATAGGCTCAATATTCCCCCGGTATGGGGACAGGCACAGAGGCATTTATTCTTATCTTCCTTTTATTTTGCAAAGCACAGGCTATCTTTATAGAGACCTGAACCTCACTCATTTCCTGCAAAGCACAAAGGAGAAATTCCACTCGTTAGTTACCTGGCTCCTGCCTCCAAGGTTTAACCCCTCGAGTGGATTTAAGAGAGCACAAAGCTCCATAATCCCGATGGAAAGCCACAGCTTGGTGCCACTGTGGAAGCCTGTGTCATCCTGACAGGGTCCTGGCCTAATATGCTCCTTGGGTGTATCACACCCCTGCGTGTTCCCTTGCCTTCATTTGTAAACAAGGCAATAGGAACTCAACCTCCTACTTCTGCCATTTAATTAACTATGTGGCCTCAAAAAATAAAAAAAAGGAAGAAAAACCATTTTCTGTGGATTTTTTCTCTCATTTGTAAAAGGAGGACCCTGGGTTATTAAGCTAAGATGAAGTATATAAAATTTAATGTTAAAAATTAATATTGACAATGCAAATAATAATAAGTTTTATGGTTGGTTTTTTGTTTTTCTTTTTAAGATAGCTAGGACACTCTCTGAACCCATTTGTTTTTGTTGTCATCTGCAACTGAGGAAATAAAATCAGATGCCTCCTCGCATCTTTCTTCCCTTTTCTTTTTCTTCAAGCAAAGTATTTGCTAGGTTTTCTGAGGTGGAATTCAGCTATCTTCTGCAGGGACCAGATACTGAAGTCGTTTTTGCGTTGACCCTGTTCCTGTCCCCTCATATCCCTGACCCCATCTGTCTGCAAACACAGGTACCAAGTGTTCGAAATGGCAGGTTAAGCATATGAAACACCAGCACAATTGGCAAAGAGTTCCAAGTTTTCATAACTTGTACATTTCGTTAAAGGGCCAGAAAAAAAAAAAAAAGCAAGGCAGGACAGAAAGAGCAATATGACAAAGCAAATGATAAGTGGTAAGGCAGAAAGAGAGAATCGTCCTGCTTTTCTTAAAAGCGTGTTGAGAAGGAAAGCTATGCCAAACGTGTGCCAAGCCCTCCATCTTTTTGTGTGGTGATGGGATGAACAGCCTTGAGTTTACAGCTTTCACTAACAGTCATCGGGGTTTTGGCCACATTGACCTCTTCTTCCTGGAGCCATTCAGATCCTCCTCTGGACTTCCAGACAGTGATGTGGTGCTGGTGCAAACCCATATCACAAGCTCATAATGCAACTGTCCAGACTTCTGAGACGGGGAAGGGGTTCCTGAGAAACGGCACCCATTCTGCAGTCTGTTCCCTGCTAGTCCCTACACCAGGAGCTGAGTTAAGCAAGTACTGTTAGCCTCTTGGCTCAAGTGGCTAACCCCAGGCAGGTCTGAAAGGGCCCAGCCGTGAAGACGTCTTAGACTTGCTGCTTCCCCAGGAGGCAAGTCTTCATGGTGGATGTTCAATCAGTGAAGTGTCTCAGTACTTGCATTTTTACAAACCAAGATCAAATTAACAGTTGGATGCAGGGGTATGTGTTCAGAAGTATAAGAATATACACACGCTATAATAAGGGGGCATCAGAAACTGCTTTTTGAGGCTCACCCAGAGATCTTTCTTTCGTCTGGTTGGTCGACCTCACCACTGGAAGGCTTGCTCGAGTCCGACTGCCTCTGGAGAAAGGACTTGGAACTTCTCCCTCAGACATGGCTTCCAAAGAATCACCAGAGGTCTCTGACAAATGCTCGATCGGGTCGCCCAAACTGGGAGGTTGAGGACTGTGAGACAGTTTGGGGCTTCTTGTCTGCAAAAGGCATGTGAAAGTGGGAAAACAGACTATTATTAATGATGTTGAAAACATTTCAATGCTACCAAGGTCTGCCAAGCTACAAACAAGGTAAATTGTTTGCCAAGCTACAAACAAGGTAAAAAAAAAAACAAACAAGCTACAAATAAGGTAAAGAAGTCTATTGGAAGGACTGGATAGAGAACTAAAGACCAAGTGGGTCAAAGTGTCATTTGTGAAAGTTACTGAAAAAAAACAAAAAACGTATTACTCCTGAGTATTACATTAAGACTTATATCACTGGACATCTCTCTCTGTATAAATGCCATTTTGAACAAGGAGTTGAGGGCAAGCCACATTATAGGAAAGAATGTTGGCAAATCAATTCCTTTTGCCAGACAAATTCTAACAGTTACCACAACAGATGGGATTGTATACATTTATATACAGCCACGTGCCCTGTAATAATGTGTTGGTCAATGACAGACTGCGTATATGACAGTGGTCCCCATCAGATTGTAAAAGCAGAGGTGTGAAGGGCCGGCCAAGTGGCTCAGTTGGTTAAGAGCTTGTTCAAGAGTGTAAGCTGAGCTCTGAGCAACAGCAGTTCGATGCCCAGCCGGAGCTGACTGCTGCTGAGCTGCCAAGAAGTGGCAGGATGGCTCAGCTAAAACAAAAAGTAAATAAATAAAAGCATAGGTGTGTAATAGGCCATACCATCTAGGTTTGTATAACTGCACTCTATGATGTTCGCACAATGACAAAAATCACCTAAGGACCCATCCCCATGTCTCCCCGTCATTAAGAGGCACATGACTGGGTACCTAAATGGATGATGTCCTTACACCAGAGGACACTGAACACAACCAGTCTTTTAAAGTCTTATGTCAAGAGTATTTCCAAAATCAATAAGCTAGGATGGTGAGGGAGGTATTTATATCACAGTTGAATTTTTCTTTAGAGGCACAAATCCCAAACTAAGATCATCTAGCTTTGGTTATTATCTCTCCAATCAGCAGAAAGTGTCTATAATAACTTACACACACAAAATACATAATTGAATTTCTCTCTTAGTTGTCTATATTGTAATGGCAGGATGCTGAGTTTGTAAAAATGTTCACAATCTCTTAGATAACATTCCTTGACCATGTACTGCCTGTTGAGCACTTTTGGAGATGCAGAAAAACAAACAAGTTGCCTGATATCAAAGAGTTTCAGTTTACTAACCGGTAAAATTAGTGAAGGACAACAAATAATACAAGATATTGTTTAATTAAGTTACTATGAACTGTGTGGTATATCCATTCAGCCTTTTAGCAGACACCTTTTGAGCATCCACCATGTTCTAGGCACTGTGCCTAGGGGACAGAATGATGCACAAAACAGACATGATCTCAATTTTATAGTGCTTATAGTCTAGTCAGGGGACAGGCACTGAAGATAAATTAAAAGTGCAATAAGAGTGTATAACCCAGACTGGTGGTGGTGGTGGTAGGTATATATATGGATGGGGGTTGGAAAAGCATGTAAACTGTAATCTCAAAAAACAGACAGGGCTGGGCCGGCCGAGTGGCGCATTGGTTAAGCGCTGGTTTTGGGATGCCAGCGGCCCCGGTTCGGATCCCACATGAGGGCCAGTGACACTGCCCTCTACAGCTAACAACAGCTCCACCTGGAGCTGGGCTGTGCAAGCCCCGGCGATGGTGTGGGCTGCAGCCCCTGCTGCAGTGTGCTGCCGTAGGCTACAGTAAGTGGCCCGCAGCCAGCGTGAGCGGCTGGCAGCCAAGAGTGAGCTGCCAATAGCCGCGGTGAGCGACATCCAGAGGCCAGCGACCGATCTGCCTCATCCGGGAAGAGCGCAATGACGATACCAACAGTGAAGCAACATCCTCCGCAACTAAACTGAAGAACAAGAAGACAGCAACTTGTCTGTTCCCCTTCCCCGATTCCCCAACGCTGTTCCCCTCCGCCAATTCCCCAAGAAAATCTTTAAAACAAAACAAAACAAAACAAAAAAACAGACAGGGAAGTTGGGAGGAAGAGGCAAAACCCCGGGCGGGGGGGGGGGGGGAATGGAAAGCAGGAAAGTCATTCCAGATGCAGGGAACAGTATGTGCAAAATCCCTGAGGCAGAAGGCAGTGGCGGGCACTGGAGCCTTGGTGGGACTGGTGTCCGGCAGAGCCCGGAACACACACACAGCCTTGGAGTCAGGATGGGAATTCTCAACTTGAGAAGGAGGTACCAGAACGTCATTGAGGTATTTTAGGCAGGGAAAGGGGGGAGGGGGCCAGGAGGAGACACATTTTTTTAGAAGATCCCTCTGGCTATTATGTAGAGGCTGCAGATTATACATGTGGAAGTTCAAAGAAAGGGAATCAGTGAAACTGGAGGAATTAGGCCAAATGAATGCATTATTTCAGCTTTCCCCTCTCCCACTACCCACTTGACTTGAATTACATGATTCTAGGAACCTTTTGGGAAGCAAACTGGTCTGAAATAATCAGGCAAGTTTTCACTTAGTAAGATGGCGGAGGTGCTGACCAACTGTGGGATATAGGAAATTATATATACATAATACACATACTCCGGCAGTGTCCCTGGTAGCATTCCTTCATTTCCTTTAAGTCTTTCTAAGGAAGCCAATGCGTTTTGAAATTAAACACCAAGGCACTTTACTCTCAAGGCAGGATCAACTTCATGGGTGTACAGCCTGTGCAGTCATACAGGGCCCTGTCCTGGAAAGGGTTTCATTCCTGGTTTCATGCTCTGCCGTGGCTGTCTTGAAATTCGTAATGAGTTTTTGGAACAAGGTACACTGAAAATTGTATAGCTGGAACCGCCTCAAGGCTTTGGCTACAGAGCTCTTTCAGGGATACCCAGATGTGCCTGATAATCTAGGGATACGCTTTCAGGGTGTGATGATCAGTTTCTTTCCCATCTTTCCTGCTAAAAGTCCAAGAACACCGCTCTTGGCAGGAACACTAATGCATTGTCTACACTAGCACCTTGCTACACCTCTCAGGACCTTTCCACAGGGGAAACAGGAATAAGGTCAAAATCTAGTCCCCCGCACCCCCTGAAGTATGGGATGTGGATTCGGGGCCATGGCCAACCTGGGTATGCCATAGGAAACTCTCAGCTCAGATTACAGGCCGATATCATGGCCAGATAGAACACCCATGAGCAGCTAAACTGTGTCCTTGGGTTAATTTTTTCTGTGCAAGCCCCTAAAGACCTCTCATGAGGTCTGCTGTCACAGAGATTGGAATCTGGCTTTTGCACTGTTTAAGAGTATTATTTGACTAGGAAAATCAACCCTATGTCACTGCCCAGCTCACCAAAATTTACATAAATTCATATAGCCTTCAATGAAGTTATGTTGAGCAATGAACCTAGTTACTATGCTCTGTAGAATATCAAGCTAAGATGTCCTCATCCCTCACTGTTTTTAAAAAAGACATTGTTTAGGGCTGGCGGAGTGGCGCATTGGTTAAGAGCTGGCTTGGGATGCCAGCGGGTTCAGACCCCACATATGAGGGCCAATGACACTGCCCTCTACAGCTAAGATGGTGAACAACAGCTCCACCTGGAGCTGGACTGCGTGAGCCCCAGTGATGGTGTAGGCTGCAGCCCCTGCTGCAGAGGGCTGCCACAGGCTACAGTGAGTGGCCGGCATCCAGCGTGAGTGGCTGGCAGCCAGTGTGAGCTGCCAGTGTGAGCTGCCAATAGCCGCGGTGAGTGACCATCCAGAGACTGGTGACTGATCTGCCCGGGAAGAACACAGTGACGATACCAACATGGGCCAGTGAAGCAACATCCTCCACAATTAGACTGAAGAACAAAAGGACAGCAACTTGTCTGTTCCCCTTCACCAGTTCCCCAACACTGTTCCCCTCCCTCAATTCCCCAATAAAATCTTAAAAAAAAAAAAAAGACATTGCTTAGCAAAATAACCAAGAAATAATATTACTTGAAGTAATATGACTTCATTTACAACCTCTGCTGTTTGTTCATCTTTGCCTACAGCAGACAGAATACATTTGATGAGTGGTCATTTTCCATCCCAAAAGGCAAAAATCCTTGAAGAATATCAACAGTAAATTTCTACTTCTTGTACAAGGTCATCATGGTGGTACTATATATAAAAATAAAGATGTAAGGGCTAAATCTGTGTTTTTAAACTTCCTGTACACAGCTACTCAATTCCAAATATAAATTGCTTCTCACGTTTTTATGTCATTCACTTCCTCACTGAAAACCATCATTGCACATTAGCAATTTCCTCACACGGTACCCTACCCTCAGATGCTAGCTCACTGCTCATTTAGTGCAGAGGAAAGACAATGGACATTTCTGACACTAGTGTCAGATACTCTGTCATTTGATATGTGAAAAGAAAAGTCAAAAAGCATTTGATGTGCAACAGGGACTCAGCACTCAGCACAGTGCTGGGCTCCAGGGGTTACAAGAGTTGTACATGGTTCTTGAGCTCATAATGCATTTAAGGTATATTTTGGGGCCAAGGATAATACACAATTAACAGTTGCACAAGAAGAGCTAAGAGCTGTGTCACTGTGAATGAAGAAGGGATTTGGGGGGATAACTGCTGACATCAAAGGGTGAACTGGGAGAGGAGAAAGAATTCAGGTAAGGAAGTGCTAAGGGATGCCCTGAACTAAGTCACACCCCCATGTTCTCAGGTCTTCATTCATTCAAGGGCATACAAGGGGAGAAGGTAGGATGGCTGGCCTGGTAAGAGCTTCTCTACTGTGCACACTCTGAGGGACAGGAGTCTGATGTCTTTCTCTGCTCTCTTAACTAAGCAACAGATACATCATCCAATAGGAGTTGAGTACCAGCTTTTCTCTTTCTACAGGCAACTTTGTAGCAGGATTATGCCTCCTGCAATCGTCTCCAGTAATACTGAATACATGAAAAAGTTCCCTTTTATTAACTGAACTGACTTGACATTTAGCCATCTTTGAAAGGGTTCCTGCCCCCAAACAATGTCCCCCTTCTCTAACAAGCCCCTGAAACCCAATGTTCCATATCCAGGGTGAACATACATTGCAGCTTCCCTGGGACAGTCTTGCTTTGCACCTGTTATCCTAGAAATTAGTAGTAGTAACTCCCTTTCACTCTCAACTGTACATTGGTTTGAGCAATAAAAATGTATGGTCACTACTCCCAGCTCAGTCTCAGCCAACTGGATCAAGCAGTAGTCAACTGATCTTAGCTGGACCAATCCGATTCTCTCTTCAGGAAATGCAGACCTGGGATAGAGGAGCTATTACTCAATGTTTGTTCAGAACTTGAAATGTGAGGTCATATGAAGCTGCAGCTGAAATGGACAGGGAACATGAAACAGAGAAAGAATGTACAGAGAAAGGATGAAGCAGGTTTGTATGGGACAATGGAGATGAGGGACCCCAAGGAACTCAATGGGAAAGCCAGAATGACAAAAAAAAAAAAAAAAAGAAAAGAAAAGGAGCTATCTGGGCTCTTGGGCATCCCAGTTCCTGATTCCAGTGCATTGTGATGCCCTTCCAATTAACTCCTAATTAATTCCATTTTTTGTTCTTAAACTAGTTAGAGATGACTCTGATTGTAAGAAACCATCACTGACCAAGACCAGTTTTAACAACTCCTCTGACCAGGATGCTATGATGCTCACACATTTATAACATTAGTAATTACTATGGAGAAAGCTAAATTCTCCACAGTAATAATTCCCATTATTTTTTATTTCATGGATTAAACTTTCTTTAAAAAAATTACGGGGGAAGGTACAATATAGGGTTACCAAGAGGTTTTTTGCTGAGTTAGGGACATCCAAAAACACACTGTCTATTTTAAATATCACTCTGTATGGTATCATTATTACCACGAGAAAAGCAAAGAAAGACATTTTAACACCCAAAAAGGGAAGAAAAAATGCTCACATAATTTCAGATTTGACCTAATAAATAAAAAAGTCCTTCTTGGGCCGGCCGAGTGGCGCATTGGTTAAGCGCTGGTTTTGGGATGCCAGCAGCCCTGGTTCGGACCTCACATGAGGGCCAGTGACACTGCCCTCTACAGCTAACAACAGCTCCACCTGGAGCTGGGCTGTGCGAGCCCCGGTGATGGTGTGGGCTGCAGCCCCTGCTGCAGTGGGCTGCCATAGGCTACAGTGAGTGGCCCGCAGCCAGCGTGAGCGGCTGGCAGCCAGCATGAGCTGCCAATAGTCGCGATGAGCGACATCCAGAGGCCAGCGACCGATCTGCCTCATCCGGGAAGAGCGCAATGACGATACCAACAGTGAAGCAACATCCTCCGCAACTAGACTGAAGAACAAAAAGACAGCAACTTGTCTGTTCCCCTTCCCCGATTCCCCAACGCTGTTCCCCTCCGCCAATTCCCCAATAAAATCTTTAAAAAAAAAAACAAAAAAAAAACTCCAACAGTCCTTCTATTGGGAGTTATTGTTCCCATTTTGGCATAAGTAGAGCCTTTTCTCAGTCATGCATTGCATACAGCATAGCATTTTGAGCTTCCACCCTAAGCTGCTGAATGAAGAGCTGCCCCTAACTGGGGGAGATAGGTGCCCCTAACTGGGGGAGATAGGTGAAACTTCGGAGGGTGGAAATGCTCTCTGACCCACCTGAGCAGGACTTAAGGGTCTGTAAGGCTGGATTTCCTTCTGTGCCTCATGGGAACCCATGATATCAACCAATCTCCCTCTGTTTTCCATCACCAACTTCTAGAGTTTTCCCCTAAATAATCAAGGGACCCCAAACCTACAAATTCAAATAGGACGTCCTTTAGGGTTATGCAGGAAGGGGTGGTCTGCATAACCAGGCTACCTGAACGCCACTTGTCCTTTCTAGTTTTTTCTTATCCAAAAAGAGCTTTCTACCATCAGGAGACTCTGGGGTCACAGGCTTCACGTATGTCCCCCACTGCTTCATCTGTGGCATGTGCAGACTGTTTCTCCAGGAATACCCTCTGCTTAATGAAGCGGGGAGGGAAGGGAGGAAGGAACTGAGAGCCTGCTGCACTGGGCTAGGTGATTGCCATGTGGGAATCTCATTTAACCCTCATTGCAACTTCACTGGTGACCACTGAGAAAACAATGAAATTCTAGCAAGTGCAGGAACTGGGACCAAGGCTGTAGGATTCTGGTAGCTGACACTGTGGCAAGGTCATTTAACTGGGAGTCTGAAGATGTTGGCTCTAGTTCAGCGTCTACAAAAACTGAGCGATATGCAACCTCACTAAGTCACAGTTCTCATCTGTAAGACCAGAGGTTGAATTAGTTGGTAGGTAGTCCTTTCAGGACTAAAATTTCATAACTTGAAGATATAATAGCATACACAGAAGAAAAAGAATCATGTCACCCAGGAAACTTTAGTGTACTGAGATTTCCTTCCAATTACTCACACTAGAGTTCTTGCTCTATAGAAATATGTAGCTAGCTAGCACCAGGATCAAGGTTTCTGCATTTATGTTTCAAGTGCATGCAACATAGTTGCACTGGCATTTTTATCACCATGAACAAATGTTTGTTGAAATGTTCATTAAGAGCATTATGCTGTACTAGGGGATCAAATTTATTCTTATTCTTTGCAATGTTGTATTTGGAGACTAAAGCCAAAGAGAAAAAATTAAGTTAGAGCTAGAGGCATTGGTGATGTTTTTTCATTTCCATTTTCCAGACCCTTTAGACTCGAAAGTGAAATAACGAGATCCAGAGAATGAAACCTGCAAATGCAGATTTACGTAATATGTTAACTATGGGGAACAGTGGGGTGTCTGGTTAGCCCACTTTGCTTCAGATTACATTATATTTTGAGAAGAAAACTCAAATTGCCTTACTGAAGTTTTACTTCATCCTAATTAATGCCCAATTTGCCACAGAGTATTCGGAAATACAATGAAGCATCCCACATGGAAATGTATTCGGAATGACTCATTATCCTAACACTCATTAACTGACATGGCTAATTTAATCACGACATTCAGACACTTTCACCCCATTTCTTGCACTTGTGAAGTTTGCAACTCCAACCTAGTCAAAATTTTGAATTCAATTAAGAGAACTTTTTAGTTGTTAGGTACTCTTATGAAAGATTCCAGGAGCAAAATATTAGAAGTTATCAAACAATGGATCATCCCAGACTTTAGTTTTTTCTGTCTCTAGTCTCAAATTGTCACAATGAATGGCAGAAGCTTCTAATTTGGCTCATAGAGTTCTTTGCAGAATCACTGTGTAGCCATTTGCCTCCCTTCTTTGTCCTCCTTGTTTCGGAAGTCTGGGGCCTCAGCTGGGTTTGGGTCTGGGGATGGGAAGAAAGACAAAGGCTTTCATAAGGCGTACCTGGCTTCCATCCTGCCTCCCAGCCTCACATAGGCCCATCCCAGGTCGCTGAACCAGCTGAGGGCCTCTCCCTTCATGCCTGCCACCTGTCATTCTCAGGTGATTCCTGGGACCCACAGCCAGGTGTGATCTGAAGCAATGGGCCTTGGTCTCCGTATGGCTACTTGGCCACTTCCCACAATGTCTATGGCTGATAGCCAGAAAAACACAACCTGAGGTGATATCTCCTCAGTGCCAGTCTTAGGCTAACAGCCAATCTGGAGAATAGCCTGAGGACATCCACAGTTCTAGAAAGTAACAGGTGGATGTGAGAGTTGCAACACAGATGGAAGAGAAAACTTCACTTAGTTGTAGTACAATAATGAAACTTTGGGGTAGACCCGCACTAAAGGCTTGGAGAAAAAAATCAGCTTTTGTCTTTAATAGAAAACTTGGTGCAAGCACTAAAGGGTCCTGTTATTGTTATAAACCCACACATTGAGCACTTAGTATATACCTGGGCACTCCATGTGAGCAGTCTGTGGACACATGCCAGGTTGCCTAGTAACCAGGAACTTCTGGGCCTGACATTGAGAGGATATTCCTACACAACTCCTCCCCCCGCCCACCCAACTGTGATGCCAACTTCCAACTGCGTGTATCTGAGATTCTCATATGTTTCTCCTACCTTAAGTTTAACTCTAAACATTCGTATTCCCCTTCCCCAGCTTGGACAAAGGGGAAGCATTTTCTTTAAGATTTATTTTGATGAATTATCCTTGATAAACTCAGTTTAAACCCTGTTTCTTCAAGGGTAACATTTCAAGTCTTTCCTCCCTCCTTCCACCCAAAGAATACCCAGGCTTTTTTCATGATTTTTCACCTGTGAAAATAGAAAGATGTTTAGTCTGGAGTGAAATCAGACGATTCAGCAGTTGAGCAAAATACAACTAAGTCTTTTGTTTGCACATTTTCCTTCATCGTGTGTATTACTTCATTATCAGGTCAGAAGTATGAAAGGGTAGTGATGCCAAGTAGCCACTGCCCATTACCTCCCCATCTAGAGCCAGCTACAGGCATCCATGCGGTGAGGTGGGCACTGCCCTGAGCCAAGAGGGACCCCTCTGCCAACCCGCTGTCACCATACGAAGGCCCCTCCTACACGTGCCAAGAAACAAATCACACAGACACCTCTGTGCGGAAAAGGATTCTTGCTCATTATTTAAAGTAGCACCACAAGACACAGATGCTGTTATTCGAGTTATCTGCGTGTCAGATTAATCCTTTGAGATACTAATAATTTATCTTGTCCTTGTTGTCAGCAACAAATAAAAAAATTATGGAACATCTACTCCTCTCTGCAAGTCCCCAGGAAAACTGCCAAGTCTCTGTGTTCTAAGGTCTTTCCAGGAAAAAGGGCTGTTAACGTTATCTTTATGCCACAGAGTCCACCCTCTCTTCAGACTGGGCTTAGAAGGTAAAGGCATTTGGAAGATGAATCTGGAGTTGCCTTCCAGAATGGGAGAGTAGGGCAGGGAGAGGGTGAATGACTTTCCAGGGCTAGGAAGAGGATGCTAGTTTTGGTGGGGTTGATGATGGTGGTGGGGTTGATGGTGACGGCGCTCTTCAAATTCTGGACACCGGATTACATTTACAAGGAGTGACCCCAGCTGGGGGGAAGGATGTGTGGCATGCTTAGAGAGGCTGAAACTGGGTGTCCAAGCTTAGGAGGCACCGCAGGGAGCCCCACAAACCCACCTGCAAACAGACTGCACGTGAGCCCATTCACTGTGGGTCCCAGGAGACTCAGAAGCCTTACACAGTTTTATTGGACTAGAGGTGCTCCCAAGGACTTCTTTATGACCCCAAGTGATGAAAATTATTTTTTAAAATATTGTTGAAGACAAGCCAGATTAACTATTGTAGATTTTCAAATATTAAGAAAAGTGATATTCAGGCTGGCCGAGTGGCTCAGTTGGTTAAGAGCTCACTCAAGAGTGCGAGCTGAGCTCTGAGCAACAGCAGTTCAATGCTCGGCCCGAGCTGAGCTGCCACTGAGCTGCGAACAGGTAGCAGGATGGCTCAGCTAAAAATAAATAAAATATATCTGTAAAAAAAAAAAAAGAAAGATAAGTGATACTTTCTGTGCTACGGTATCAGGGGGGAAAATCTGTACATATTACATCTTTAATAGAATAAATAAATCTAGAAACAACTCAGAAGGCTAGTCAACAAATTACAATATAGTCATACTATGGAATATTATGCAGTCATACTCAAGAGGTTTCTAAGGATTTTTTTTTCCTAATAACTCAAGAAATGGAAGCAATGCCAAATATTAGCATTGGTTTTCTTTATATGGTAGTTTTATGAATAACATACTTTTTTCTTTATTTCTCCAAAACGAGACTATGTTGCTTTGGCAAATCAGAGAATTACTGAGTAAGCACAGTATTTTTAAAGAGCGGATCAAGGGAAGGGAAGGTAGGATTCCTGTCTGTGGTAACCTGAAGATACTCGGCTGTCCCCGTCATCTCATGTGTATTCCATATGATTAGATTCCAAGTAAAAGGACTTCTCCTTATAGATGGTCCCTGAAATGAGGACATGAATTCATGGCGCAACAAGGGAACAGAGACACATTTTCATTTCCATGCCATGCAACATTTTGCAAGAATCCAGAATTGCATGGACTTTCAAAAAAGATACAGTTAAGAAAAAACAGACAAAAGCCATCGAGTAAATTTTGGACATGCAGATAACTTGAACTTTTAAAGAGTTTCTCACATCTGTAGTTCTGACACCATTAGAGTAACATAATTTTAAGGCTCTTAAAATTTGACTCCAAGGGCCGGCCGAGTGGCACGGTGGTTAAGCGCTGGCTTGGGAAGCCAGCGGCCCCGGTTTGGTCCCACATATGAGGGCCAGTGACACTGCCCTCAAAAAAAAAAATATTAATAATAATAATTTTAAAAAAAATTTGACTCCAGGTAAATTTTGAATTTTAACAGTTTTCTATAATCTCTTGAATCTTTTCTATTTTTTGAACTCCTTCACAGTGTGTAGATGATAACAATTCTTCTTAATTTTTCTTTGAGAGGTTTGGCTGTGCCTGAGGAAGCAGCTAAAGCCTGTCTACCTTACAGATGGGGTATGGGCCCCTCACCAGGTCAGCATGCAGAGGACCTCTTCCTCTTCTAGGATTAGACGTCAACCTGTTGCCTGCCCACCTGGTGCCCTACCTGTAACAAGACACAGACTTGCTTCTGAAATAACACTATGAATTGGCTGCTCTCTGTCTTTCCTCCAAAGCCAGAATGAGATAAAGGCTATTTAGAGAGAAGGCCTAGCTCACCATCATCTCTCTATTTAGCACCCTTCCAGTCAAGTTAGAAAGTTCCACCATCAGCAAGTTTCAAATCTGCATCTGGTTAACTCAGCCCCAACCCGTTTCAGACACACATTCCTGTAATTGTTATTTAGTGCTGTGTTTTCCTCTTAAAGGAATTGATACAAAATAAAAGGCCAGATGAAGAATACTGCTGTTTTGTTGTTGACCCTGGCTATTATGTCAGGAAATCATTGTCCCTTTTACGAAGGCATGAGCAAAAACATGTTTCTTTTAGAATTTAAAAGGGAAAATAATCTTGCCCTACGGAGAAATAGTAAGTATTATTTTGTCCCATAGTGAGAAGTATATAAAATATATATAAAATACCATTCAGATTGGAAAGGCCAAAACTAATTTAATGTGTAAGCCAATCATAGTTAATTTGCATTCATAAATTTGTTTCCTCCTCCTGCAAGCTTCCACCTCTTGATTTTTAGCTTATCTACCTTCAGGTAGATGTCTCTTTATTGCCAGCTGCCTTGGCTCAATCAATCAGCCTGTTTATTTTTGAAACAAGAAGGTGTTCGTTATAAACAAAAGAGCAGTTTCACAGGCTTTGGCTCCCAGCGTGCTGTTGCCTGAGCAAAGCAGCAGATGCCTTTGCCATTCAGAGAGCAGGAATGCACTTAGCGGGCTTCAGGATAAAAGGTGTCCGTGTGAGGATGGCTGTGATTATAGTGATGAAAGCAAAGGGACCTGTTTGCAGGCTTTGAAATTTCAAGTCAAATACAACCAACATAACACAGTGTGCAAAATATGCACCTCAGAAAGCCTCCTGACAAAAGGGATTAGGAAGCTCATCCCTGCAGCCCAGGCTTCAGTTCTTTTTGGAAAGGATTTGAGGCCCAGGCCCAGGGTTGGTGCCCCTAGAGCTTAACTGCATTGTGAAACTAAAGAGGTTTTTCCTGATACCAAAGGCCTCAGCCTGTCATGGGAGGTCTGAAGGGGTCCTCACCACCCCTAAGAGAAGACCACAGGGAGCTGATCGCAGGAGACAGTTGGTGCCAGAGGCCACCTGCCTCTGGGCGCTTGTGGCCAGACCCTCTCCAGACATCTTGGGAGTACAGTTTGCTGCTACTTTTCAACTCACCTTTCTAATCACATACCCACCACCAAACACCATTCTCCCAATTTCACTAGAATAATTTTCCAATGAAAAATCACCTTGTGAAAGTTCTGACTGGCTTTTCAGGCTAAAGATTCTTTTTCCCTTTAGTCTTGCTAGAGGGTAGAATACCAGGGTTTGGAGAGATGGAAAGAAGACAACATTTAGAATAAGAGGCCTTTTACTTTTTTGTTCCTACTATTCTGACAAAATGCAGACTCCAATCCTGCCATGCGCCGGCAGTGCAGCCCCACAGAAAAGCTTGGTTGTGAACTTTAGTTTTCGCTTTTATAAAACAATCAGAATAGCTACTTAATATAGTTGTCAGGAAAGGTAACTGAAAAAAACACACAGGAATTTGCCAACTCTAAATGATGAGAAGCATATAGGTCCACAGGGCTCTCTGCTCCCTACTCTACTCCAGGTTGGGGCGGGGTGGTGGGGTGTCCCATGGCTTGTGAGGGCCTATGTATGAGGAGAGGATACCAACTAATCTCCCCGTGTCCACCTTGCCTTTTTCTTGGTCTTGTGAAGTTGGCTACTTCCAACTTCAAAATAAGAGGAAGAGCCTCTTCCATTTCCATCCTTTTCCATCCTTTTTCATCCTACTCCATCTCCAAGTCTAAATCATGTTCGAGTACTAGGAACAACTTCACCATTTCATTCTACTTACATTATGGAAATGCACGAGTGATTTGATTAATGCTTCTGTGAAATTAAGTTAAAAGTGCTCTCTTAATATATATAAAATAAAAATTCTAAGTGTTAACAAAGTAATAGTATATATTGCTAATTTAACTTGTGTATAAATGCCTTTTAAAAAGCTTTGTAAAAATTCTCTAATACCCCATAATTTGCTGTCAAATTTATTTATTGTCAAAAAATAAGAAGAATCAGCACTGAGTATTTATTCGCTTGAAACAGGAAAATAAATATAGGGAGGAGGACCCCAAACTCTGTGCTTGTTATGATGGAAAACCGCACATCCTAATGTCAGATCTCTGATCAGACAGTAGAAAGGAAGAGTTAATGGCAGCGTAAGAGGTTGTAGGGAAGAGCTCCTCAAGGTTTCTTCCTGTATTTGCATTTCTCTTTAGTGTACAATGTGTGCAAGGCCACCATAAAGATGTCTCTATTTTGCATGAATATACACATATGAAAATGATTAAGAACTTGTGGAAAATGAGAGGTAACAGGCCTATCAGAACTGAGATGGTGAAGGTAGGGTATGACGATGATTCTTTGCAGTAGGTCTTGCTCCACTTTTACGTCTATGTGTATCTGTTTGGGCAGTGTTTTTCTAACGTGAGCTTGTTACCCTACAAAAGATCGAAGAGACTGATTATTAAGACTGACTTTGTGGGAAGGAGGTCACCTTTCTACACTTCCAGACTGCTGACACCTTTGTAAGCACAGTGTTTTTTAGGCCTCATGGTACTGACCAAATGGTTCTGCCCCGCACATGCTCAGGACACAATAAAGAAACAGTCCATGTTTGGGGGCCAAAAGGATGTGGGTAGTTGTGTGCCAAAGGGTCAGTTGGCACTGGTATCAAGTGCCAAGCTAGGCATCCAAATGTTGGAATCTCTGCCCACTGCGATCCAGTTCTAACATTCTAAGCTGATCTATTAGGAAATAGAGAACGTTGAGGATTATGGGAAGTAACTGTGTTGAAAAAATATTTTGACTCTGGGGCTAGAGTACTTAGAGTCAAATCCAAACTCTGTTACTTACTAGCTTTGTGGCCTTGGGCAAGTTACTTCACTTCTCTGTGCCTCAGTTTCCTCATTTGTAAAATGGGGACCATACCACTTATACAGTGGGAACCATGGGGTTGCTGAGAGAAATTAATGCTTATAGAGCACTTAGAACACTGCCTGATACATAGTAAGTTCTATATAAATGTGTGTTTTCCTAGCATTTTTATTATTAGGATGTGTGTCAGTAACATGATCTGGACCTGGTATTGAATGTATTGGAGCTGAGCAAAGGAAGCATCATAAGACATCTGCGATTGTGAGAATGACGCTGGTTTCTGTTTTACGTCCACAGCTGTTCTGCCTCAAGTAAGCTGGCGAGGATGGAGTCTCTTGTTGGAGAGCCCCACTTTGCAGATGACTGTGCCGTTGCATTACTGGGGATTCCACAACTCAACTTCTGGAAAGCCAGTAAAATATTTTGAAGCAAGCATGCAATTAGTGTTCATTTTAATACTAGCTTTCACAATTAAAAAAAAAAATGCACACGTTTCAGAATGCTGCAAGCATTTGGCTTTGAGAGGTTTAAATCAGGGCTCAGCGCAGACCAAGGAAAGTACAGGCACTCTGTTTAGTGGCTGATTAGAATGCCACACGCAGCTGAATAAAAAGGCAGGAGGTGAGGTGCGACTCAATGCAGAAAAAAGAAAAGGTAGAGTACTAACTCGCTGAGATGATTCAATTTTCATCAAGTACCTTTGAATGTCAAGTTCTGCCTGAAGAGAGACCAGCATGCACTGCAAAGCCTGTGTATCAGGAGAAAAAGAGAAAAAAAAAAAAAATACAAAGGAGAAAGGGTGAAAACATGAAGAGATAAAGAACAAGACCAAAGGGACTATCTATTTGTTCATTATGAAAATATAGCAGTTAGCCCCTCTCTCCCCAAAGAAAGAACAGTGGCAGTCCCATCCTTATGTTTCAGAGAGAAATGTTGAAAGCTAGTCCTGCCTGGCAATGAGTTTTCCCTAAAATACCCTGCCACAGGCTCATCTAAATTCACCTTGTTATTTGAGAATATGTCACACTGATTGGCCTATTGTCCTGAGGTTGTCCCAAGACTGCAGGGAGTTACCAGAGCCAGGATGAAATATCTTGCTTAGGCAATGCAGTCTGGTGACAAGCCCTGGCCTGCCAGCCTAATGGGCACTGGCCACAGGGCTGCTTTACAAAGGCGGGCCCACACATGCCGGGCTCTGTATTCGTGCGTTGCCACGCAGGATGACAGGACGTTTTCATGGTTAGACCCAATGTGAATGCTTCCAGGAACAGAAAATCAGAATTAGAGTTCAGGGAACGTATCCTGACATCTGAACCTGGTTGACGCTGGAGTGTGCCATCAGTTCACCATGTTTACTGCGTCAGCATTTAAATATTTGAGTTCTTGTTGATCCACTGACTAACGTCTGGACAACTTTATTTAAAAACAAAAACAAAAACAGTGAAAAAATATTTTTGTGTTTTAGAAAAGAAAATTTTCTATAATTCTCATGCGAGAAGAGTGGCTTACTCTTGCATCCAAACTCAGCCAATGAGAGTTGAAAGCAGGGTCTCAAACAGATATTTGTATATCCACTTTCATAGCGGCACTATTCACAAGTAGAATGGTAGTTGCCAGGGGCTGGGAGTAGAGCGGAATGGAGGGGTGTTGTTTAATACGTAGATTGGATATACTTAACACCACTAAACTATACACGTAAAAATGGTTCAGATGATAAAATTTATGTCATGTATTATTTTACCACAATTAAAAAGGAAAAAAGAGGAAAAAGTCACCCAATGAGGTGTCATGGCTTGGCAGCTCGCTTCATGTCACCACACATGCATACAGATATATCCAAAAGGATGATCAACATAGCACCTCTAAACACTCTCATAATTGCATTATACAATATCTATCATTCATACCACCATTTTATATATGTGTGTGTATGTCTGTTTATATATATATATATATACATATACATGAAATATGTGTATTTCTGAATAATTTTGTTATTTAGAACCTATTTTCACACATATAAGACACAAATATCCACAAGAAAAAGAACATTTTAATAAAAATGGCTACACTCAAAAGCCAAAAATCCGAACTGTAGGTCTCCAGACAAAAACTGTTCTAAAATATTCTGCCCAGAATGCACATAGGTGTTAAAAAGAAAAGAAAAGGAACTTGAAGGGACTTTTAGGAGAAAAGGGGAGTGACACCATTAGAAGAACTATTAGCTAGTTCTCATAAAACCTCATAAAAGCTGTTTTCAAGGTGAATATATTCTAGCTAGAAAGGCAAGGGTTGCTGTAGGGCCCTCCGATTCTCTCCAGCCCCAAAGTTTACAGGCTTCTTCAACTATGAAAGAAATATTCCAAAGTAGACCACAAATAATAATAGGCTTATGATAAATAAAAGTGAAAGATAAAAACAGGATGATAGATTTGAAGAGCTTCTGTGGACAGGGAGGGGGGGAAAAAAGAGTACAGAAAAATCACAGAGTTTCCATCATAAAGAGATGGGGAATGACATGGGGCTGAGGGCAACCCCACCCCCACCCCCGCACAGAGATGGCAGAATGCAGGGGATGAAGGGGACCAGATCCCTGACCACAAGGCTGCTAGAAAGAGCAGAAACCCAACCTCCCTCTGTGGGCAACTCTCAGCACAGGAACCTGTAACAAGAATAGAATACCAGGAGACAAAAGGGACAAGGGAAGTCACTAAAGTAATTATTTTGGGCAGGAATCATTTGAGATGCATGAAAGTAGGGGCAAGAGAAACATATGAGTGACAGTTAAAGGCTTCAAACTATGGAGCAAACCCCAACTCTACTGGTTGCACCTTTTCTTGCCTTTGATGACTGAGGTCAAGGAAATAGAAGCAGGAAGTCTCTTAGCATTGGAGGAGGAAGGACCCAGGGGAGCTGGAGAGGCAGGATGTCCTTCTCAGGAGATGCAATGGACCCCACAGAGAAAGCTGCAGGACCTAAGGCCACTGGAGCATTACCTTGTTTAATGACAGATAAATTTTCTCAGGATTACAAAATTAAACTCACAGAAAACCTTTCCACTTCTCAGCAGGCACTGTCTGCGTGGAAAATGTTTTGAGCCCCACAGGTTTTGAGCTCTAGAGTAAGAGAGCAGAAAAAAACATAAAAACCTGGATTTTATTAGGCTACTCACATATTCTTGTTAAATCAAGTGTGTAGAACTTAGAAGCCTGATTTATGGATTCGACTATAAAACAGAAATTTGCTCCTAAAAAATAAGTGGGTGGGAAAGGAGTTCAGTGTCTTTGAGTCATTCTAGAGAATGATAATGATAACCAAGTACTTCATCAACATAACAAGGTTACATCAATTTATTTATTTATTTATTTTTTTTAGCTGAGCCATCCTGCTACCTGTTGGTAGCTCAGTGGCTGCTAGGTTACATCAAGAATAAGGGAAAATGCAACTCTCACCACCTCGAGGAAACAGCTGGAGTGTCAAAAATCATAATTCCATCCCCAGGGATGGCATAGCTGCAGCCCCTGCTGTAGTGGGCTGCCATAGGCCACAGTGAGCAGCTGGCAGCCGGTGTGAGCTGCCAAGAGCTGCTGTGAGCGGCCGTCCAGAGGCCGGCGACTGATATGCCTCACCCAAGAAGAGCGCAATGATGATACCAACATGGGCCCGTGAAGCAACGTCCTCCACAACTAGACTGAAGAACAAAAGGACAGCAACTTGTTTGTTCCCCTTCTCCAGTTCCCCCCCCCCAATTCCCCAATAAAATCTTAAAAAGAAATTATAATTCCATAAAAATTAAACAGAAGGACAGATTGATTATTTCAAAGATGCCTAATAAATCCGATGGCTAGCATAAGTGGAAAATGGCAAAGAGAAACTGCAGATGCTGTTGTTATATTAAAGGGTATTTAAGATCTTTTGAAAAGCTAAGTGTGAACAGAATGGAAGAGGGTTCACAAGTCCCTTTAGCAAGAATCAAGACAATGCTGATGAGCCTGAGCAGAGCGGACCAGAAGCAGTAAATGTGGGGTAAATGCCTAACGCAGAAATGTGGAAGAGAGAACTAAAAACAGACATACACTGAGTGATGAGTGATACTTATTTCATTTGCTACTCCTATTTCTAAGTTTTCTATAAGAAAAACAATTATATAATAATAGAAAAGAGGGTATCAGTAAAGGCGGCAAAAGTGAAATGTCTCTAGTGATCAACAATGAGAGACAAACTGTTAGGAACAATGGAGATTGCTAAAATTTAAAAACTCAAAAAGTTCTGTTTGTTGTTTTTTTTCCTTCAGAAACTGAAGATTTTCTGATATCACTTTACCGTTAGCCAACCTTTTACTACTTAGGAGCAATTTAGCCAGCTTGAAGACAGCTTGTGGTTAACCGAAAATGCATTCATGAAAAAATTACAAGATCCGGTGAAACCATGTCTATACTAGGAGTCCCCTAGAATTTGTAATTACTCCTATACAGTAATCATTGGGTTGTCCACCATATCTTCTTTTAACCTAACAAACTAATTGACGGAGATTTATCTTAGATTTTTATTCATGTTCATAAATTTATGGAAGCTAATCTCCTTTTCCTCCTCTCTTTCTGTCCATATCCTTATTCTATATCTCACCAATTGAGAATTATCAGTATTAGCTTCCACTTAGTTCAAGACTCAAGGAATGCAAAGTGCTATTTTTATCAAATGTCTGAAAGCCTACCTTGTAATATGAAGTAACCTAACAGCTATTTAATTTCTTTAAGCTTAACTTTCCTTATCTGTAAAGTGAGGACAACAATAGTATTTACTTCACAAGGTTGCTGTGGGGATTAAATGAGACTGAAGCAGGTGAACACAGTGCCCAATTCGTGGCACAGATTAAGAATGCAAATGTTAGGAACTTGAAGCTTTAAAAAATATGCTGCATTCTCAAAAATATGCTTTGCTTTAACAAAAAACTAAGTAATAAATACCAAATGCCTTAAAATATTGCATACCCTTTTGATTCAAACATTCTACTCCTAGCAATTAACTTTAAGAAAATAATCTGTGGGGGAGAAGGTGAAGGAATTAGAAAGTACAAATTGGTAGTCACAATATAGTCACGAGGATATGAAATACAGTATGGGGAATATAATCAATAATGTTGTAAAGATTACGTAGGGTGCCAGATGGGTACTGGACTTCTCAGGGGGATCACTTCACAGACCATGTAGATGCCTGACCACTGTGCTGTACACCTGAAGCTGAAGTAAAATAATATTGAATGTCAACTACAATTAAATATACATACACCCCCACACACACATATGGTGCCAAAAAAATGTATATACAGTTTAAGAAAGGAAAAAACTGTATTAAAATTGTAATACAATGGATGACACTAGCATTCATTTGATTAACGTCATCCTACACATTACTACCAATTCAATTCTACTTCAAAAAGTGATACATAAATAACATCTCTTAAAAATGTGTACATTTTTTTGGCACCCCTAGTGTGTGTGTGTGTGTGTTTATGTGATGTAAAGTACAGCATAGGGAATAGAGTCAATGGTATTGTAACACCTATATACAATGGCAGAGGGGTGGTAGATTGGGAGGACTTATCACTTTGTGAGGGGTGAAATGTCTAACTATTATGTTGCTTTGTATACCTGAAACTAGTAAAACAACAAAAAGGAAAGAAAAGAATCTACAGTAATCCTCAAGGATGTACACAATAGAGCCAACCAAACTGAACAACCACTAACAATAATGAAGGAGCTGACTCTGTAAC
Organism: Aselliscus stoliczkanus; assembly: GCA_033961575.1. Classification (NCBI taxonomy): domain Eukaryota; kingdom Metazoa; phylum Chordata; class Mammalia; order Chiroptera; family Hipposideridae; genus Aselliscus; species Aselliscus stoliczkanus. The sequence goes on from CM066734.1 coordinate 44,056,874, forward strand.
AACACAGAATGAAATCCACCATATAATTAAGGAGAAAAAAATCATGTTATAAAAAACAGCATGTATTGTTTTTTTTTTCAGTCTATTTCTATTAGAAAATAGAAGGATATACACCAAAATGTTAATCCATGTGGGTCATGAGATCATAAATAATTATTTTACTCTTTTTCTGACAATGTTTTTTTCTGACATTTCTAGAATATACATGGTATCACTTTTGTCATAAAAAATATTTTGTTTTTTTATGGGGTTTGGCATCCAATTATTTGTGCTGTTTTTCCTGAATATGCTATAGATAGCTACAGATAAATTTAAAACAAAGGGAGAAAACAGGATTTTATACATTTGAGAGTCTTATAACAATAAGATCATATCTATATTCATAGTCTCTTTATATTTATAATTTTGCCATGTTTTTTTCTTTATACTTGTAATTTTGCCATCGTTTTTTCTCACGTTGATTATGTATCAGTTCCACCACCAGGGGGCACCTTGAATTTAGCAAGTGCAGTAATACAGTCTAGTATGATGGAAGGAAGCAGCTGAAATCCCAAATTTAGGAAGCAAATTAATTGCTCTGGATCAGTCTTCTTCCTCTTCAATATTCCTCACAGGGTCCCTTGCACAAACTCACTTGCCTGTATGTAACTGGCTGTTTGTGAAAACTGCTCTGCTTGTGTAGTTAACACCTGTGACAAGGAAGAGTTGATTTCTGTGAGTCTACTAGATTTATATAAAGCTGCCATTGAAGAAACAAAAAATTAGTACTCCCTGTGATGCAAAACTAAAGAACACAACAAAAGCAAATATTGGGAAAGTAGTCTTAGAAGTAATGCTATCCTAAAGACACATAGTTCTATCAGTAACTGGGGGACCAAAGGAATTTCAGGTTATTAGAGGTTAAAAAAAAAAAAAAAACGTTTCTCAATTAAGAAACCCAATTGTAATATAATTCCTTTTCTTAAAATTTTTCAAAATATTAAAAATAGAACAAAATTAGGTAGTCTTGTGAGACTTTGTAAATCATACTAAGATTTATAATTCATATAATAATAATTTTAAAATATAGGATAAAGTCTGGTGGACCCTCTAGGGTAATAAACAAACAAATAAGGCTGCAACATCTAACAAAAAGAGTTCATGGCAGAAATCTGAATAATTCCTAATTTCCTAGGAATCCTAAGTAATCCTATAGTGACTTTAGGATGTTGAGCGGTGGCGTTTAACTTTTAGAAAGAGACAGAGCCCCAATTTCAACACATCTGTGAGAGCTTGAGCCCTACCCTTGGAAATGCTACTTTGGTCATGTCTCGTGTGCAGCTTCCTCTAAGATTATAAAAATAGCAATTGTATTGTCTCTATTACAGTTTGTTGTATGAAATGGGATAACTTATGAAAAATGCTAAACCCAGTGCCTAGCATACAACAACGCAGCGTGTTGCTTAATAAGAGCCCAGCAAACATTAGGACCGCCACAGCTCCTGTGCCAGTTTTTGGCCAACGGGAGTATCTGAAACCCTCTGTGCTTGGGTTCTTGTAAGTCAAATGGAGGTAAGGAGGCGGATTTAAAAAACAAAAGGCAAACATACTTTGACTACTTATGCATACAACAGAGTGCTGGCTTTCACAGTAGTGGGGTTGCTGGATTACACAGTTATTTCTATCACCTTACTACTGTCTGCAAAAAACAGACTGCAAAACCTGCTATACAGACGGTGGACATTCAGCCAGTTCTCTCTGTAGCCACACCACTGTTTATGGTCACTGGCCCACAACAGTGGACAGCCTCACCACAGCAGCTGTTAAATATTGTAATATTAACCCTGGTCACTCATCTTTAGTTCTGTTTTTCAATAGCTACCCTTCTTATCTCATAGAGTATGAGACTCAAAAGATGCAATAGGGCCGGCCGAGTAGCGCAGTGGTTAAGCGCTGGCTTGGGAAGCCAGCGGCCCCGGTTCGGTCCCACATGTGAGGGCCAGTGACACCACGCTCAAAAAAAAAAAAAAAAGATGCAATAGATCTCTGATTGATCTGAAAAAGTTAGGTTCATGCAAATAAAAGACAGCATTAAGATAAACAAATGCATTGGCTATACAGCCATTTATATAAGCAGACTGATGTCGCACTAACAAATTTCAGGTCTTTCCTGAACCTCCACATTTTCGCTTCACAAAGAAGGAAATGGAAATGAGCTGACTTGGAAATGTCCCTGCTGCTCAGTGTTTATAACTGGGTAGAGTTAACCCAGATTGTCTCCACAATGGTGACAGATATTCTCAGAACTGCCCCAGTCAGGTGCAGTCTACAGATGCATTGGGATGACCGGTTCCTTGAGAACTCTGCTTAGTATTCCTCCATAGCACTTAATGCCACCTGACACACTAGATATTTTGCTTACTTGCTTGTTTTTTGTCTCCGTAACCCCAAATATAAGATCCCAGGAATGCAGGGATCTCTTCAGAGCTCAGGTTTCACTTCTAGAATGAATGAAAGGCTGGAAGGAGGCATTCGTTTTGGGGGAGGCTTGGCTTTGGCAGCCTGTCTGATTGGAGGGATTACCTCTTGATCATCAACTATAGTTGATGATCCTTGGGTCTGAGTTCAGACTGTGCCCCAGGCAGCCACGTGAGCAGGGCCGGCCAGCTCCCCATGGCTCAGATCAATCAGCCTCCCCAGCCCACTGCCAGCTGGACTCCCCTCTGGCCACCACTCTGCTCCACCCAGAGCATTCAGCTCTATCACCCTGGCTCCTCTGGTTTTTAGTGTTTCTTGGCTCCTCTCACACCTTCTTGAAAGGAAAAAATCACCATCTGATACGGAATTTCTTTTTGGCAGGGTTTCTCTTCAATTTTCACCAAAACCTTCTTCCCCTGGAACACGAAACTCAAATTAAACAACATACTCAAAACCCCTCAAGAAAAAAAGAGCTTCCAAAATCCAGGTTTCTATTTCTTCCTCATCATTACAAAGGCTCTGTAATATATTCCGTCCTTGGTACAATACCTGCCTGTAGGTAAGCTGCTGCAGGGAAATTATGCTCCTGCTGGATGGTAGGTGCCAGTTAACCCTTGCTTCTCCATGATCTGACCAGGCCTTGCTTTAAGAAATGGCATTCTTGTACTTGAGACTTGACTAAAGGCACAAATTTTAGGAGGGAGGGGATAATTGAATTCTAATAGGGAGGAAAGGTAAAATAAGAAATGGGATCATTTACTGAACCCAGTCAGTCTTAGCTTTGGGTTGTGCCAGACACACATTGCCTCTGATCTGAGGTCACACTATGGAGCTCACCTCACAAAGTCCTTACTGAGAAAGGCTTAGTGCTTAGGGTCAGAGCTCCACAGGCTCCCTCTCCAAAGCTCCAAGTGCAGGTGGGAAGGATCTGAAATCAAAAAGACCTGGTTCAAGACCTTGTTCAGCACTCATTAGATCTTCTACTTTGAATAAATCACTTAACCTGACATTAGGTTTTGTATTGGGCCCACTCAACCACTTTCCACACTCACTTCCTACATCTACAAAATGGCAACAATCATACTACCGCTTTCACAAGATCACCAAGAAGCACAAATGAGGTAAATCAGACAAAAGCACTGTAAACCAGGGCTGGCTGAGTGGCGCGTTGAAGAGTTGGCTTGGGACGCCAGCTCTGAGCAGCAGAGCCCTGGTTTGGATCTCACATGGGCCAGTGACACTGCCCTCTACAGCTAAGATGGTGAACTACAGCTCAACCTGGAGCTGGGCTGCTGTGAGTCACTGGCGATGGCATAGGCTGCAGCCCCTGCTGCAGTGGGCTGCCATGAGCTACTGTGAGTGGCCATCCACCAGCGTGAGCGGCCAGCAGCTGGTGTGAGCTGCTGTGAGCCGCTGTCCAGGGGCCGGCGAGACACTGCCTTACCCAGGAAGAGTGCCATGATAATACCAACATGGGCCAGTGAAGCAATGACCTCCATAACTAGACTGAAGAATAAAAGGACAGCAACTTGTCTGTTCCCCTTCCCAGATTCCCCAACTCTGTTCCTCTCCCCCAATAAAATCTTAAAAAAAAAAAAAAGTACTATAAACCATAAAGCTCTAAAAATAATAAAACAGTAGTGTTATTATTGAGAAGGAGCTTGAGGCATGTACCACACAAAATGGTCCCTAAAATGCTTTGCTGCTAGAGAATGAAGTCTGGCCAGGTCCACCCCAGGCCACTCAGCTCAGGGATTGAAGGCCTTCAAAACACGGCCTCCGTTCATGAACAAATGAAAATCATGATGGCAACTGATGTTAGTCTTCCCCATTGCCCAGCTGGGGGCCAGGCCTGGAGATTCACTGTCCTAAGGACCTGAGGCCACCTGCCCATGGAACCAAAACTTCCCTTGCCCCCCGCACCCAAGCTAATTTCTGTTTTGATCTCTGATTCTCTGCTGTCTCGGTATGCTAAGCCCCTGGACTGGGCTCAGCCACACCACCTGCTCTTACCAGCTCATATCACCCAAGAGCTCAAGGTTGGGCCCTGGCCTCATTTCCCAGATTCTGGCTTATTAATCTATACTTTAGTGGCTAAAAATTATTGTGAAAGGTAATAATAAGCTTTATTGGAAGAAATATGCCTTCTTATATAAATACTATATTTGACAGTCCCATTTTACTGCTAATAGCAATCAAATAAGAGAGTGATGTCATTTCCTAAATTCAAATATGGGTTGATGCTATTTATACAGACAAGGAACATGAGCCATCATCAATGGCTAGTTTGTGTGATCACACATCATCATAATAAATATAACATAACTGGGACCCTAATTACAAATTAGTATTTTTTAACATTGTGATTAAGGCAAATAATCTCTGGAGGAGTAAAAAGTTAAAGAAAGAAAAAAAAGAGCTTTATCTTTCTAGAATGTTTTCGAAGTTACTGGAGTAGAGTTCATAAATTCTCCTAGCTGGGTGAATACTATTAGTTGTCAGTTTTAATATCCAGTGAAATCTTTGGTTCATAAAGTAAGATTTCAATCTTTCGGAATCAGAAGTTTGGATTCTAGTAGTTCTTGAAGAAGTTTAAGATGCATCCCTCTAATTACAATGAATTAAAATCAAATGTATGCATTTGATGCTGACCATTAAGTTGGTCAACTTGTTGCAACAATGTTGCTAACCTTTTTTTTTTTATATATCAGAGGGGTTATTCATTATGAATTTGTACTCACTAGACAAACAGTTAACCAGGTTTACTATTTGAAAGTGCTGAAAAAGCTGCATGAAAAAGACAACCTGAACTTTTCGCCAATTCATGGTTCCTGCATCACGACAATGCACCAGCTCACACGGCACTCACTGTCTGTGAGGGAGTTTTTAGCCAGTAAACAAATAACTACATTGGAACACCCTCCCTACTCACCTGATCTGGCCCCCATGACTTCTTTCTTTACCCTAAGATAAAGGAAATATTGAAAGGAAGACATTTTGATGACATGAAGGGCAATATGACGACAGCTCTGATGACCAGTCCAGAAAGCGGTTCCAAAATTGCTCTGAAACATGGACTAGGCACTGGCATTGGTGCATAGCTTCCCAAGGGTGACCGTGGTGATAATATTCAGCAATAAGGTATGTAGCATTTTTTCTAGGACGAGTTTGGGAACATAATTGCCAGACCTTGTACAGCAATTCAATTTTGAACAGACTTTGTTAATTGCTTGGAAATAGCAGAAGCAAAAATTTGAAATCAGTTTCTGAGAACACAAACAGCCTCTGGCCCTTTGCTGAGAAGCTGAGAGAGTGAGATCAAGAAATAGAAAATAGCCCCTTAGCAAATTAGAAGTCCTACTGCTCCCGTTTATCATCATCAATATGGAACTTTGAGAGTTGGGGTTCAAACACAGTTCACAAATGATCGTCAGGGTGCTGGGTGGTATCATTAAAAGGCTTTCAAAAACACATTTAAGAAGAATTAACAATTGCCCTTCCCTGAGAAGGGCATAAAAATGTTCATTGAGAACTTCCTTGCCACTCCTCCCATCAAAACTTCACAGAAATAAGTTGAAAATATCCAATGGAACAAATCTAATGAGAAATAATATATTTGAGAGAGAAAGAAAAACAGAACTGAACTTGCTACTCACAAACAAAACACAGTGCTATTGTGAAGTGGGTTTTTGCCATAAATAAGCTTCAGATGGGTGTGGGAGTGATATTATTATGGGGCATTTCCATCTGGTTGCCCTACCTCCTCTCATTTAGAACATCGCAGACACCATACTGGAATGTGAACACGATGGGGTGAAAAGGCTTTCTTCTCCCTCCTCTGAAGGAGGTCTCGGTCAGCAGCTTTGGGGTGGAGTGAAGGGCAAGGGGGCACAGTCACGCAGCAAAGAGGAAACCACATCACTGAGATGCGCGCTCCTCTTGGTCTGAACACATCCTGTGGATGTGTTCGGAAACATTCTCTCTCCATTTCCACCTGGCAGACCCAGGGGGCTGCCGTGGGTCTGGGGCTGATGTGTAGGCATATGGGGTCATTGTGGGACTCTCAGGGAGGCCTCAACACCATTCACCCTCCAGCATTCCCTAGAAGAACCCCACAAGAAGTTGGCCAGCCGCCATCCCCCTGCCCCCACCCCCAAATCCCTGCAAAGCCACATTCCCTCCTTTGCTTTGCATCCCCAGGCATGATGGTTTAGGGAGAAGTTGAGAAGATCACTCGGAATTTTCAAACTATTTGCTCCATGGTATTTCAACTGTTAGCCAGAGATATTTGATATGGAATCTCCCTTTTTGATCTCCTGGCCTGTCTCATATTTTACCAAGTACCATAATGACCTTCTATTTCCTGCACAAAGCTAATGTATCCACGTGCATATCATCAACTAAAACACAGCAAAAGTTCCTTTGCCACTGGGAACAGTAACTCACTCTTTCCAGGCCAGACGGCAGAGCAAGAATAACCTTGACTCTCCACCTACTCCTAGTTTGACACCGACCTCCTCAATAGAGTGCTGGTGTTGAGATGTAACTGAAGAGCTTTACAATCCAAAGTAGAAGACAGTTGAAACAGAGCACTTGATTGGTTGGCATAAAAAAAATTATATTTCCTCAGTGGTGTGGCGGTGCTCTGGCTACCAGAATCTACAATGGGCAGATCAGCGCCTCTTTAAGTTTCCACACAAAGTATACACACATACCTTGTAATTTATTACATGTAAATACAAAAACTATTATGTGGCCCCTGATTGTTCCATGTGCAGCCCTGGAAAGAAGGTAGACTTTCTAAGGGCTCAATTTCTTTTTAAAGGATTATCTCAGTGAGTTGCCCGTCCTCCCCATCCACAATACAGATCTTAGGTCAGCAGAAAAGACTTATGGTGAGGGCATTATGCAATGGTGAGCTCTGTTGTGGATTCATCTACTGACCTTTTTCCTGCTCTAATGGAGCAGACAGTGAGGCAAAGGGGGAGGCAGGCTTACACTGGGCGTACAGAGTGGCCATGCAGATGGCCAGCACTCACCACTCAGGGATGAGGAAACACAGGCCAGCAAGTGATCCGTCCCGAGTGTGCCCAGGACTCCCACGGTCGCCCCGAGGTGTCTTATTCCTCATCATGTTACCAGCCACCGGCATGTGCAGACTCTTGTCCTGTCCATAGCCCACAAGGGCAGGATCAGACCTGTGAGCGGGCAGGGTCGCAGCTTGCAGATGGGCTGTGAGGGCGAGCGGGTGATTTCCTGGGAACTAAGTAGCCATCTTAATCCAGGAACACCTCAGCAACCTGCCAGCTGAACCCTGCACATCCGTAGCTCCTTGGTGAGCCAAGCAGGGTCTTTGGATACCCTTCTTAGAAGAACAGACACCACTGGGAGAGGTACAACAGCAGATGGTTATCAGATAGTTCGACTTAGCATCAGGAAGGCTAGCAGAGCCTTTCTTAAGAGGAGATTTTAGTAAGATGCAGAAAAAGGGGTACAGAAATGAAATAACTGTCACAAAGGCAACTATTCCTTACTTCATTGTTTTTCACAAGGACTGTCTAGACACAAGCAGGCGGCAAGTCCTATCTTCTCACCAGCTGTCCAGCTCCCCTTCTCCTACATTTTTCAATGGACAACAGACTCAGACTGTGAAGTGTCTCTCTCCTGCCAGCTACAAGGAGGCACAATTATACCCACCAACGCTGCTGACTGACCAAATGAAGACATAAATGAATGCTGACCCTGGATTGTGTCGGGAAGGGCATGGGCATAGACACTGGAGCAGCTCCAGAAAAGAATGAAGCCCAGGGCAAGGAAGAAAAGAAAGCCTTTTCTTAGAGGGGAAGGAAGGAGGCCAAATAGAAAAATTTGAAGAGTTAGATTCCAAAAATCTATTTACAAGCCCCTTATTCACTCTTTCAACAAGCAACAGTTTAAATGCATAGCCCATTATGTATGATCAACCATAATAATCACTGTCAGCTAGCCCCAATGAATGCAGGTGGACAGGATTTGGACACAATCTGTTTAATGAAGTTTTTATGGTTCTGTCACTTAATCTCATGCAAACTAGAATAAAACTGAGACTCACTAACACAGTACAGAGGAAATACAGATCCTATTTCAAGGTCAACTACTAATGGGTAAAAAGACCTTCCTATGTTCCTTCAGAGATGTCAAAAGTTAAATAATGGAAGCAGAGTTTCCTTGATTCTTCTCTGAAGAACACTTTTTCATAATCACTGTTGTATTATAGGTTGGGTAGTCTGAATTGATTCATATGAAAACACCCGAAAAGTATGTAATCAATACAAAAACTTTTTTTTTTTAGCTGAGCCATCCTGCCACCTGTTGGCAGCTCAGCGGCAGCTCAGCTTGGGCCGGGAATCAAACCAGAGACGCTGTTGCTCAGAGCTCACACTCTTGAGTGAGCTCTTAACCAACTGAGCCACTTGGCCAGCCCAATACAAAAACCTTTTGAAGATACAAACAGGCAAGATAAGTTTATCTACAATGACTTGAGAACTAGAACACAATAAAAAAAAATCGTTACATACAATTGAAGTCACACTAAATAATCTTTCCTTGGTTAGCTCACAGTCGAAATCAGACTGCTTCCCTTCCCCTTAATTTCAAAAACTATCCCACGACTGCTACTGGAATTACATGCTATGGAAGAATATTATCCTTCAGCATTGATGTCATCATTATTTAGGAGTCAGATCACAGTTTTAAAACCAGGAAGCATCTGCAGCATATAAAATTACTTTCAACTTCTGAAGCTTCTGGGCCTAAAGCCAAAAGGTAATGAGTTACCTCAAAAATATTCTCTTTCTTTAAAAAAATTATTTGGGGGGTAGTGGGTTAAACAAAAGCAAGTTATACCATCTTACTCAGAGTTGAAGAGTAACCACTACTACCATGCCTTCTTTTAATCTCATTTTCTGTTACCTTTCTTTTCCTACAGGACCAGAATTCTTTTCATGCCCCAATCTACCTCTTCAGCATCATTCCCCCAAAGCCCTGCTCTTCAGCTCTGGGCTAAAGGCATTCCGAGTACACCCGCTTTTCATTATTGCTTAAATTTCTTTTCTGCTGACCTTGATTGCACATCAACTTGCCAACAATCTCTACTCAGGACAGAGATTCAATTCTTTTCAAGGAAAAAATAAAAAATCATTGGGTACTTTATTTCTCCATGAAGCTCTCATAATACAAAGAAGTTCAATGCATCCAGCAGGTGACTCATTTTCCTTAATGGCTTTCAGATATTGGCATGCACATCCCAGCATTTACAATTCCACCACCCAAAGTAGAGAAGGTAAGATGAAGTTATACATTATCTGAGGTTATATGTAAGATTATAAGAGGGAGGCGCCATATGAGTCTGACTGGTAGAATAAACTGGCCAGGAGCAACTGGCACAGGCTTGGAATCAAACTGTCCTAGATATACTGTCTACTAAATCACTTAGCCTCATTGAGCCTCAGTCTTCTTGTCTGTAAAATGGGATTACCACAATGTAGCCAATCCAGAGTTTCAATGAGGAATAAGTGAAATAACTCCCCTGCCTGGCACATGGCCCATACTCAACAGTTTCCCTACATTTTCCCGGTGCTCATTCTCCGACCTCTCTTCAAAAATCCTGTTAGAATCCACACAGCTGTTAGGGGACTATCAGGTGTGTGTGTGTGTGGGGGGGTAGATTATTGCCTATAGTCCACACTGGCTCTGAACTATAGAAAACAGTACACAACCAGTGTGTACTGTTTTTCCTTCAAATGACCAAGGTTACATGCTCTTCTCAAAATCACTAAGTTAACACGCACCCACTGGTAATCAATCCACTTCCTATAAAAATGTTAGATCCCAGCTCATTTTGCTTGCTTAAGTCCACACTGTGAGACCAGTAGCTGGATCAGAGCAATACCTCCTCTTTGCTGGGGCCACATATTTCTCCCCAAAGTCACTGCTTTCCATGGAACTAATTGCTCAGGGAGGGAATGGGTGTGAGAATTTAGCGTGATTATTCTTGAGATCTACTCTGAACTTAGATTTTCCTGGTTTCCATTATCTATAAGATCCTACAAGATGTGCAAGAGGGTAGCTTTCCTGATATGCATACAATATTTCTTTATTTTTCTCCAAGACCTCAGTAATTTCTAATTTTTTTAAAAAACAAAATAACTTCCCTTTATCGTTAGGTAACTTTTTACCCAAAACACACAATAATATTAAAATGATCTCTTATACCATAAATAGAGAGTAAAAAGGAAAGAAATATCTGCTGTGAGTATACACTCAGGGCCAAAATTGTGTCCATTTGCTACACCATGCTAGATACTCTACTCTACAGCCACCACATCCAGTAGCAATAAAAAAGGCAAGCACTTACACACTTCTAGCTATTTGTGTATATCAGGTTACAGAGCAGGTATGCTCTCCCCAAAAGATTCATATCAATTAAACAAATTTTAATAGAATTATATATTTTTATTTCTTAATTGGTTAAATATTAGAATTATGCCAATGTTTTGTTTTCATTTATAATTTATCTTCAATTAAAAATTTTACCATTTAATGCACAGCTGTAAAAAAAGTTGACTCTATTATGTAAATATCAAAATAAACCAGAGTAACTTCTATTTTAGAAGTAAATTTATTGGTAATCCTTTTAGGGTAAGAATAATCATACCTTAAATTCATTGGTCAGTAAATACCTCTTAGTTATACTGCAATTTCCTTAAGGTGAGATATGATATGAAAACGGCATATGCATAGAGATACTATCTTGTTTATTCACCTCAAAGCTCAAGGCATTAATTCACCAAACTGACATGGAATTTGTTGAATTTTTTATGTATGTGTGTGTGCTTTGTATTTTTTTTTTTTAAATCAGCATTCTCTCTTTTATCCTACTCCATAGTTTTTTCATTCTCCCTCCACCCATGCCAATAGAGTAATCCCCAGCTATGAAAACACAATGTTTTAAAAACAAAAATTGTCATATAAAGCCTTATGGTTCGTTTCAGGGCATAACCCCAATCATTAATCTACTACTCACCCAGTGCCAAGAGTGGTCAAATCTGGCACGCATGTAAAAAATAAATGGACCAAGTTTCCATTTCTTTCTTCCTCTGAGAAATGTGAGGAAAGTGTTGAGTAAGGGAAGTACTCCAGGGCAAGAGGAAGTGAAATGATATAAACGTCTCCCCTTAGGCCCACTTTCCAGACCTCTGAGTGTTTATCTAGTGGAGCCTTTGAGAGAGTCTGGTGAGAAAGATCACGTACTATGTCTTTGAGGAAATAAACCCACATCTCAAGCTTAGGGGTCTGAACATGTTCGTGGAAAATACACCTTTCCGGATGTTGGGTAGGGGGAAATCAATTCAAGAAAGCAAACATCTCCCACCAAGTGTCTGCCACCTTTGTCCTTTGGCTTCTGTCATGGACCTTGTGACTGCCTGAACTTGAAATAGGGAAGATTTGAGGTGTCAAGGCTAGTGATGAATTGCCGTGACTTATTTTTAAGCAACTATTTGGACCACTAATATGTGCCTTAACACTCACGAAGCTAGCTCACAGCTCCTGACAACATAAAAGACTAACCAGGAAGTACCTTCAGATTCTAAAACTATTTTGTTGAAACCTCTTCATATGGATAATGTAGCGTGTGTATCTTTTATTGATTAAAAGTGCACAAAACCCAAATGTCCATTGACAGATAAATGGACAAACAAAATGTGATACATATACATACAATGAAATATTATTCAACCTTAAAAAGAAAAGAAATTCTGACACATGCTACATCATGGAGGAAACTAAGGACCTTATGCTGAATGAAATAATAAACCAGTCACAAAAAGACAAATATTGTATGATTACACTTATGTAACATACTTAGAGTAGTCAATAGACAGAAAGAATGGTGGTTGCCAGTGCTGGGAGAAAGGGAACTGGGGAGTTGTTGTTTAATGGAGATATAGTTCCAGTTTTGTAACATGAAAATTCCAGTTCTGGAAATTAGTTGTATAATAATGTAAATATACTTAACCTTACTGAACTGTACACGTAAAAATGGTTAAGATGATAAAATGTTTTGTTATGTGCATTGTATTACAATTACAAAAATAAAATAAAATAAGGGCCGGCCGAGTGGCGCAGTGGTTGAGCGCTGGCTTGGGAAGCCAGCGGCCCCTGGTTCGGTCCCACATGTGAGGGCCAGTGACACTGCCCTCAAAAAAAAAAAATAAATAAAAATAAAATAAAATAAAATACTGTTGACAGTCAAAATAGATAAATACAATAAGAGAGGGAACGAAGTGAACAAGAAAGAACTCCTAGTCTGGGTTATCTACAAAGTATCTAAATATATAAGGAAGGCTCAAATGGCAAATTATTCTTAGTATATCATTTGTGATGTGGGGGCAATTCCTTGCTTATGTATTCAGCCAAAACTAAGTCTTATTTTAATGGCACTCTCCAGAGGGGAATGGCTCTGGATTCAATCAAGTTTGAATGAAGATTTCAGCCATATTTCATTTCGACTAATGGTCCCTTTGGTATTTTCCCAATCTTTTGATTCTTTGAGATATTTAACCACACTCTTACCTCAAATGCTGGACTAGATATGGATGCCCGTTGGATAGGTTCCTTGAGGTAGAAGACTGCAGTTAGTTTATGCTACTCTTCTTATTTGGGGAGAGTGCTATGGGTAGGCAGATATTGCAGTATTCATACCACATGGGCATCTCCATGTTGGATGCTCAGAGGAACTCAAGCCAGGCACTACAACTGTCCCTCAAGTGCCCTGTGCCTGAGCTTTCCACAGCCTCTTCTTATATATTGGAAGAAGACACAGTCGTAAAAATCACTATGCTTGGTGTCTTAAGTTGGTTGAACTGCAAAACTTTTTTTCATTTTTGAAGACGATAGATTATATACACTTTTTGCACACACCCATATTGCTTCTCTGACTGGGGTCTGGGACTAATGAACACCTATGTTTCTTCAATTAAAAAGAAACAATCATATTACCCATTCAGCTTAAGATGGATCTACCGCCTGGAAAGTTGATATTCGATTCTCTGAGATAGTCTGCAAAGTTGATTCTGTTGTTGACTGTAGCGACTCATTGAAAGCAGTCTGTTTTAACTAAAATATGATCCAAGACACAATCCTACCATTAAATATATGGAAGACAGATAGAAAGAAATCTCATTTATTTTTCTCTCCATATAAATAGTAAGGTCTCTCCTTTAAACTGTAACATGTACAAATAAGGAGATTTTGAAGCAAAGGCTGGTCTCTGATCATGTTTAAGCACAGATCTGTGTAAAATGAAAAGTTACATTCTTATTATAAAAAAAATAGTTACGTCTTTTAGAAAATACTTAATTAGAATGGGGGAAAAGATCTTTTACTATTCACATTATTAACTAAAGGAAGGCTTTAGGTTTTCACATTCCCCACAATAAGATCAAAACTGACTCTTGGAATCTACCCCAAAACCTCAATTTCCTGCTCTGCAAGGAGATTTACCTCAGAGAATGAATAGGTCCCAACTGCTGCCAAAGCAAAGGCCTTTATATGAAATCAATCAGATCAGGGCAACCCATAACTCTATTTGATGTGCCACATAGTAAAAGATGCAACACAAGAAATACTAATACTTTCCTGGCTCATCTATAAATGGGTGTATGAATATATACAGTACAGGCATACCTCATTTCATTGCACTTTGTTTTATTGCACTGTTTTTTACAAATTGAAGGTTTATGGCAATCCTGCATCGAGCAAGTCTACCGGCACCATTTTTCCAACAGCATTTGCTCACTTCGTGTATCATGTTTAAGTAATTCTTGAAATATTTCAAACTTTTCATCTTTATTATACTTGTTATGGTGATCTGTGACCAGTGATCTTTGTTGTCACCATTGTAATTGTTTTGCGATACCATGAACTGCACTCATATAAGACAGCAAACTTAAATCAGTAAAAGTGTGTGTTCTGATTGCTCCACTAACCAGCCATTCCCTCTCTCTCCCCACGCTTAGTCCTCCCTATTCCTTGAGACACAACAATATTAAAATTGGGCCAATTAGAACCCTACAATGGCCTCTAAGTGTTCAAGTGAAAGGAAGAGTCACATGTCTCTCATTTTTAATCAAAAGTTAGAAATGATTAAACTTGGTAAGGGAGCTTATTGAAAGTGAGGGAAGCCAAAAATCTAAGCCTCTTGAATCAAACAGTTGGCCAAGTTGTGAATGCAAAGGAAAAGGTTCTTGAAAGATGATAAAACTGCTACTCCAGTGAACACAGAAATGATAAGAAAATGAAACAGCCTTATTGCTGTTTTAGTGGTCTGGACAGAAGATCAAATCAGCCACAACATTCCCTTTAAGCCAAAGCCTAATCCAGAGCAAGGCCCTAACTCTTCAATTCTATAAAGGCTGAGAGAGGTGAGGAAGCTGCAGAAGAAAAGTCTGAAGCTGGAAGAGGTTGGTTCTTGAGGTTTAAGGAAGCAAGCTATCTCCATAACATAAAAGTGCAAAATGAAGAAGCAACAAGTGCTGAGGTAGAAAATGCAGTACTTATGCAGAAGATCTAGCTAAGATAATTAATGTGGGTGGATACACTAAACATCAGATTCTCAGTGTAGATACAACAGCCTTCCATTGGAACAAGATGCCATCTATGACTCTCATAGCTAGAGAGGAGAAGTCAATGTCTGGCTTCAAAGCTTCGAAGGACAGGCTGACTCTCTTGTTAGGGACTAATGCAGATGGTGACTTTGAGTTGAAACCAATGCTCATTTACCATTCTGAAAATCCTAGGGCTCTTAAAAAGTATGCTAAATCTACTCTGCCTGTGCTCTATAAATAGAACAATAAAGCCTGAATGACAGCACACCCGAGGTCTGACAATTAGGTTCGAGAACTTGCCACCGTGCGTTTACATTGGCAGCATTATCCAAACAGCTCGGGAAAGTTTCATAACCTTGGTATATCAGTGTCTCACAGCTGTGTTCGTGTCGATGTGTGGTGGTGTCTTCCTGAGTGGCATTCATTATTATTGTTGCGTGTTTTTGTGTGCCATTGCAAGAACATCTGAACTTGAATTAGAGCAACAAACAAACATTAAATTTCTTGTTAAACTTGGCAAGAGTGGAAGTGAAATCAGGGACATGTTAGTCCAAGTTTATAGGGATAATACCATGAAGAAAACGACAGTGTACAAATTGATTAAATGTTTTTCTGAGGAGGAGAGCACACATCACTGATGAAGAGAGGTCGGGGTGGCCAGTAATGAGTAGAACTGACAAAAACATTGCAAAAATTCATCAAATTGTGCATCGAAATCATCAGCTAACTGTGAAAAGCACAGCAGACCAAGTAAACATCAATTGATTTTTTTTTTTTTTTTTAAAGCTGAGCCATCCTGCCACCTTTTGGCAGCTCAGCTCGGGCTGGGCATCGAACTGCTATTGCTTGGAGCTCAGCTCACACTCTTGAGCGAGCTCTTAACCAACTGAGCCACTCAGCCAGCCCTAAACATCAATTGAGAAACAGGAAAATCTTAACTGAAAATCTTGGCAAGAGAAAGATGTGTGCAAAAATGGTCCCAAAGGGGCTCTTGCACCACAACAATGTACCAGCTCACATGGCACTGTTTGTGACAGACTTTTTAGCCAGTAAACAAATAACTGTATTGGAACACCCTCCCTACTCACCTGATCTGGCCCCCAGTGACTTTATTCTTTACCCGAAGATAAAGGAAACATTGAAAGGAAGACATTTTGATGACATTCAGGACATCAAGGGTAATAGGATGGGAACTCTGATGGCCATTCCAGAAAAAAAGAGTTCAAAATTGCTTTGAAGGGTGGACTGGGCACTAGTGTCGGTGCACAGCTTCCAAGGGGAGTACTTCAAAGGTGACCGTAGTGATATTCAGCAATGAGGTTCGTAGCACTTTTTCTAAGATGAATTCGTGAACTTAATTGTCAACCTTATCTGTTTACAAAATGGTTTACTGACTATTTTGAGTCCACTATTGAGACCTACTGCTCAGAAAAATAAGATTCCTTTCAAAAGATTACTGCTCATTGACAATGCAACTGGTCACCCAAGAGCTCTGATGGAGATAGATGAGATGAATGTCATTTTCATGCTTGCTAACACAATATCCATTTTGTAACCTATGGATCAAGGAGTAATTTTGACTTTCAAGTCTTATTATTTAAGAAACACATTTCGTAAGGCTATAGCTGCCATCGATAGTGATTCCTCTGATGGATCTGGGCAAAGTAAATTAAAAACCTTCTGGAACGGATTCACCATTTTAGATGCCATTAAGAACATTTGTGATTCATAGAAAGGGGTCAAAATATCAACATTGCCAGGACTTTGGAAGAAGCTGATTCCAAGTCTCATGGATGACTTTAAGAGGTTTCCAGATATCAGTGGAGGAAGTAATTGCAGATGTAGTTGAAATAGCAAGAGAACTAGAATTAGAAGTGAAGACTGAATTGCTGCAACTTCATAACAAAACTTTAATGGATGAGGAGTTGCTTCTTATGGATGAGCAAAGAAAGTAATTTTTTTGAGATGAATTTTACTCCTGGTGAAGATACTGTGAAGATTGTTGCATAACAACAAAGGATTTAAAATATTATACGAAAACTTAGTTGATAAAGTAGATGCAGGTTTTAAGAAGATTGATTCCAATTTTGAAAAACATTCTGTGGGTAAAATGCTATCAAACAGCATCTCATGATACAGAGAAATGGTTCCTGAAAGGAAAATCAATTGATGTAGCAAACTTGAATGTTGTCTTAGTGTAAGAAATTGATGCAGCCACCCCAACCTTCAGCAACCACTGCCCTATTCAGTCAGCAGCCACCAACACTGAGGCAAGACCCTCACCAGTGAAAAGATTATAACTCACTGAAGGCTCAGGTGTCAGCAATTTTAGTGATAAAGTATTTTTAAATTAAGGTATGTATATTTTTTAGACATAATGTTATTGCACACTTAACAGACTACAGTATAGTATAACATTACCTTTATATGCACTGGAAACAAAAATTCACATGACTTGCCTTATTGTGATATTTGCTTCATTGTGGTGATCTGGAACTGAACCTGCAATATCTCCAACATATGCCTGTAATGTCTTATTTATGGAACATTGTCACAGAAGTGGGATTTCCAGAGAAATTTTTAAAAATATGTTTTTAGATGCTATTTTAAAAATCATCTTATTTATTTTTAATTTGGCATACATTCAATCTTCTAAAGCGTAGTTTAATGGCAAAAGTTAGTTCTTTCTAGATGATATAATGCCATCATGAACAATTAGTTCTGATGTTAAGAGAAAAAAACTGAAAACAGAGCCTCTTTCATTAAGTAGCCTCAAAATAGTGTGTGTATGAACTGAACAGAACAATGGCTAATGTCCTCTTTGCTTGACTCATTTCTAAAAATACAGTAACATGTTAGAATTAGAGAAGGAAAAAACAGTTCAATGGAACCAAACATAGAGCTCAGAAATAAACTCAAATATAAGCAGAAATTTGGATCTCAGTCAGTGGGAGAAAGATGAATTATTCAGTCAGGTTAGTGGCACCACTGACTAGCCACTTGGAAAATGAAATAAAGCTGGATCCCTCTCAAACTCCTTACCTCAAAATAAACTTCAGATGGGTCAAATATTACAACCTAAGAAAATTAAACTCTAAACGTGCTACACTAAAACACAAACAACTTTTTTTTTTTTTTTGAGGGCAGTATCACTGGCCTTCATATGTGGGACCCAAACCGGGGCCGCCGGCTTTCCAAGCCAGCACTTACCCACCACGCCACTTGGCCAGCCCCACAAACAACTTTTTAATATACAATATTCGAATGGGAAAAGCTTTCCTAAAAACATGACTCTAAAGCAGAAATATGAAAGGAAAGATTCAAAATTTGATCACATGAAAACTTTTAATTTCTAGTGAAAACATATCTCCACAATCAAAATCCAAAGACATATTAGAAAAGTATTTGTGACAAATATGATAGAAATTTAATTACTTAATTTATAACAGTTTTGCAAACCAATACAAAAAAGAGTAACCATCCAATTAAAAATGGGCAAAAAACATAAACTGGAACCTTATACATGCAAAAAAACAACTAATGAATAGAAAAATGTACCTTAACATCATTTATTTTAAAATAAAAACAATGAGTGTCTTTTTTCATTTATTAGATTTGAAAATATTTTTAAATTTGATATCCAGGGTAGCCAGAATAGAGAAAATAGCATTCTTATATGTTGCAGGGATAACTAAATTGGTACAACCTTCCTGGTAAAACTTGTAAACATTTTAAACGATCAATTCCATTTTTAGAAATTTACAGTATAGAATAACGGGGGTGGCAGGGACACAGATATATGAACAGGATATTCAATGCAGCTTTGCCTTCCTAAGAAAGAACAATGACTAAAACACAGGTTTTACAGGTTGACAAAGGTGGAAATGGGAAACGATCATTTAATTAGCATAGGACACTCATTAAATATGGATTCATACAGTGGTAAACAACTCAGTCATTAAACAATGAATTGTATTGTATCTTTAAGGCCTGATGTGGGGTATCCTGAAGATGTACCCTAAAGAAGAAGCAGGGTATAGAACAATTGTACATTATGCTGACTTCTATAAATATAAACAGAAGCTATGCATATATCTACTGGGATCTGCATATACCATTTTTGGAAAGGATCTAACAATAAACTATTAACAATGGTTATTTTTAGAAAGAAGGATTGAGAACTGGGAGTAGCAGCTTTTAATTTTGTGGGTGTATGAATGGTTAATGTATGATTTGAAGTAATATATTACTTTTAATTTAAAATTTTTAATTAAAAACATTAGTTCTTTCTGCTGTCAACTGTCATCTTTTCCGTTGTCATACTGTTTTATGAAATTGGTCAAGTACACAGGGTAGGAGGTTGTCTCTCTAATTAAAATGCTTAGGTTTAATGGCAATCATTTGTTTCCTGTTTTTTTTCCCCCTACATCTGAATTTATGGCTGTTTTTCAGATGTTTGTGTCTGTTGCTCTCTGTGATGGTGGCCTTGCATGCATTTTTGTACAGAGCTCAGTGGCTACTCTGACGTCTACAGAGACTGGCGTGTCTCAAACACAAGCTGACTGAAAAGGCTACGGTGCTATGCCTCAAAGCATAAATTCACGCTAGTAAGAATGGATGGCTAGACGTCCTTACATTTTCATTATTTGTCAAAAACCTGGATATTGGCATTCCTTTCAAACAACATCAACTGTTCTAAAGGACAATCTTTTAGAAACTGATAAGGATATTTTTACTCTATACAACTATCCTTTTTTTTCAAAATCACTAAAAGAAACCTTTGAGGCCATCCAGTTCAACCCTTCACCCCCACATTTCAGAGACTGAAACTAGACAAAGTTCAATGTCTTGTCTAAAGTTACCAGTTAATTAACAACTGGCAGAGCCAAAAATCCTAGATCTCCTGAAAACCAGTTTCATGATTTTTTCTCTAAAAACAATATATTGGGGAAATTTACACTATAACCTCAAATATTAAAGGGCCCATAGGATACAACATAGAGTATAAAGGGAAATACACTTTGTTTTCCTGATTCAATTTCACAGTTTTCCCAGGGTTGTTGGGTTCCAACAGGGGAGGTGCTATACTTATTTAGAAGTAGAAGTAATGAAATACATATTAAGACTACACTGAAAACAAAAGCAAAAGGAACATTCAGCGCCACATAAGGATTAACAAACATCTTTGTGGGGTCTCTTGTTTTAGGAATGAAGGAAAAGGAATCATGTTGGCATCACAATCTTCCAACTGACTTCCTAATTGCCGTTTTCAACAAGGGCTACAATCAAGATTCTGCTTACATGCAGAAGTCATGAAAAAGGGAATGCTATTACATATAACTGCAGCATGCTTCTATAAAGGAATTTTAAAAAGCAGAGTTCATTTGCGAGCTTGGGCACTGGACCCCACTTTAGTCCAGGAAGAGTGCATTTCTTGATTGTCCACCGTGATGGTTAATTATTTTAATACGAGTAGTAGAAGGATAACAAGCAACTCTAATCCATACGAACTTGGCATCTTGTTGAGCATAACACAAAATCTACATGGAGGTATAACAGAGCGATTAGAGAAAAGGATTTGTGTTTCTTAGGGATTACATGACATAGAACTATTTCCACATAACGTGTCATATACATTTACAGACACATGCTTCCCTTCCCTCCCCCAACCCTCCTGTCTCTCTCTCTCTCTGTCTCTCTGTCTCTCTCTCTCTCCCCCTCCCTCCCTTCCTTCCTCTCTCCCTCTCTCAGAATAATCCACCACTAGAAAGCTGGATTGGATGCTTAGGTATTTGTTCGTACTTAAAAATAATTTCCAAGCAAATTCTGATTCCTTGTGAGGTTGATGTCTCATAGGAAAAGAGCATGCCACTAAATGTGATGTAGTCACTACAGAAGATAGCTGTCTAGATAGTTCTTTCAGTGGCAGTTTAAGGCCAAAGAATGCTCCCAAGAGTAAAGAGCACAATGAGTCAGTCTGCTTGGGGACCCTTGCCTGGCCTCAGCCCTGGGGTGGGTGCTACAGGGATGGGAAGGGAGAGATGGGGGGTGGGTGGGATATGCAGCAGTGCTAATTAGAAGAAGAGAACAAGTGTGGCAATGTTAGATCCATGCTCCTCCAGGACAGAGGCCAAAGCAGGCAGCCCTCCTTATCTGACCCCCATGCCCTGGACATCAATTCCCATGAGATTTTCCTTTCCTTCTACGTAGAACTGCACAGCCTGCAGTAGTTTTACTTTCCTGACATCATGACACTGTGAGTCCTTGCAATTAGCTATATTTATTAACACATTCTAAACAATGAACCTTGTTTTGTGGTAAATAAGGGAGAACAGGAGAGAAGACAGAGTCAAAGGGAAGGAGAGGGTCTGTCATGTGAGACAGAATTTAACACTGGCTTTGGTGGGACCTTGGCTTTGGTGGGATACTAAAGTTCTATATGTTAAAAGATGACTCCCCATACCATGACCTGTACATGCAATTACAATGTGGAAAATACTAAAAGTCACAGACAGACTCAGGTACAACACTACTGGTCCAGAACTTTCTTAGTGTGCCATCCTGAGTGAGCTAATCCAAATCTATGGGCCTTACTTGCATCCCATAAAATAGTGATAGTAATACTATTGGAGAGTTGTACAGAGTAAATGTGAAAACATGTAAAGCACCTGCTCTAGTTTCTGGCCCATAGTAGTTATTAAACAAATAGTATCAA
Source organism: Aselliscus stoliczkanus (assembly GCA_033961575.1). NCBI lineage: Eukaryota > Metazoa > Chordata > Mammalia > Chiroptera > Hipposideridae > Aselliscus > Aselliscus stoliczkanus. Next base: position 44,078,693 of record CM066734.1, read on the forward strand.
AATTCCTGACTATCTGGCAGCTGGTTAGCTAGATTAGAGTGCAATGCTCATAACACCAGGGTTGCCAGTTCGATTCCCAAATGAGCCAGTGAGCTACACCCTCCACAACTAGATTGAAGGCAACAGCTTGACTTGGAGCTGATGGGTCTGGGAAAAACACACTGTTACCCAATAAAACTTTAAAAAAAAACTCTTGACTATCATTTCACCTTTGAGATTACCAGCTCCTGAATCTATTAATTCAACAGGTCCATGTAAGGTTGAGGCCAAACCCCAAACATGCTATTTTATCACTAAGAAAGCAAATCCTTTACAAAAGATGGGACAGGATTTCCCTCCATTGTGAAGGTTAATTTCTTTAGATTGAAATTAGATTAATCACTAATGCATTATAAATAAAGATTTATTAGAATGGCCAAAAATTGTTTGACAGTGCCCAAAAGGAGGAAAAATATATTCAATGATTGAATTGCAATGAATACAACCCAAAGTAAATATATTCTCTGTGCTAACAAAGAGATATAGCACAGAGAATATATTATCTAAGAAATATAGAGATAATATATAAGAAAAAGAGATTAAGTCAAGATAGAAAAGGAGGAATGAGAGAGATGATTATTGAGAAGCTACTATGTATACCAGATACCTATCATGTTCTTACACATGTAATATTTTACTCAATCCACATATTAACACTAAAAAAAGTATGGTATCTTTGGGCCGGCCAAGTGGCGCGGTGGTTAAGCGCTGGCTTGGGATGCCAGCGGCCCCAGTTCGGGTCCCACATATGAGGACCAGTGACACTGCCCTCAAAAAAAAAAAAAAAAAAGTGGTATCTTCAGTTTTACAGGTAAGGAAACAAAAAACCAAGCTTCAAAAACCTGCTAAAAAGGGCTGATTCAGGCATAACTCGTAAGCCTAGATCTAAATGCGAGTCACTCTGACTCAAAGTTTTCCTTCTCTATGTAAATGGAATGTATTCCGAAAACATTAGGTTATATTTTTATCTATGTGCCTCTATAAGATAGTTTCAACATGATTTTGTTAAGATGAATGTTAAGATGAAATTACTCTTTCTTACAGAAACCAATTCTGTCTAAATTTATAACAAGAAAAGAACAAAGGAAATAAATTTAAAATACCTGAAATTGACATTGTTTTAAAAGTAACATGCATTACTTCTAGAATCTGAAAAAAATATATAAATTTACATTATGTGAAAAGAAAACTCATTTCAAACAAGTTTTATATTAGATACAAAGGAGTATCTTGAGCATCAAGGTCAAAATTGTAATATCTGCTCAATATCTCAAAAACTTGACAGCTGCCTCCCTTTGAAGGATTAAATTCAGCCCAGCTTGAAAGCATACATAATTTCATGAGGTTCTTTCCAGCATGTCCACAGTCAATAGGACTTCCAGAGTATCTGTCAGTCCTCTAGAAGGAAGGGCTTGTTGATGTAATTTGTTTCAGGGCCACTTAGGTATGACCCTCCATGTCTGGGGACTTGGGCTGAGAGGGTTGTGAAGGTCCAGATCCATCATAATGAGATGTTAACTATTCTGAAGGCCTTGTACTTCAGACACTAGAATAACCTGAGCAGGCACCCTGAAGGAAGCCTTGACAGAAAAACCTAGAAAATGGCCCACACTCCTGAATTCTGGTGGCAAAAAGACTCAAGAGGAATTGAGGGAGGCTGGTAGGACATTGAGGCTCTTCATTGTCCTACCAGACTGGGCATTGGCTGGTGTCCTTCTAGACTACAGACACTCTTAAATTAGAAAACATTTTGAGAGATTACAATGTTCCATTTATTGCTGAAACTAGCAAAAAGTCCAGGAAAAAGGCAAATGTAAAAACACTGTCTGCAGATTAACAAATTGCTCTGCGACATGCTCCCAGGAAGTGAGGTATGCATGGATAGTCAAGCCCAAGACACTAAGCCATAGGTTCTGGAAGAAACAATGTGCACATACCATCAATTTTCCAGACCCCTTTCCAAGCATCAGAATTGCATTCCATCATTATTAGGAAGTGTTTGGTTTCTATTCGGAAATATCACATGTTTCATAGCAGTGTCTTTCAAAAATACATTATTTGTAAATATATTTTTAAATGACCAAATCAAAGGAATCAGTATAAAAAATTATTAGAACACCAATAACAATAACAAATCACTATGAAATCTCATGGTGTTCAGCCCAGATGATAATGAATGAGTCCCAGGATTTTCAACAGTGTATTAAACACTATTGAAAATGTTGTCAATTACTGTTTAGTTCACTCAGTAATCCTGAAGTAAAAGCTATAAAAGAATTAAGGGGATGGTGTCAGATGGATACTAGACTAACTGGGGGATCAATCATAAATTATATAAATGTCTCACCACTGCACTGTATATCTGAAACTAATATAAAATAGTACTGAATGTCAACTATACTTTAAAAATATATATATATTTATACAGATGCGTATATAGTCATGGTATGTAAAATACAGCATAGAGAATACAGTCAATGGTATTGGAATAGTGTCAGATGAGTAGCAGACTTGGTTGGGGTTATCACTTTGTGAGGTGTATAAATGTCTAATCATTATGTTGTTTTGTACACCTGAACTAATAATAAAAATACAAAAATTAAAAGTGTAATAAATTAAGACTTGAAAAAAGAATCAAGGTGAGGCAATGCTTACACTGAGGATACTTATGGTGCGACAGGTGACATGGGGCTTTTATGGCAGACTTCTGTCTATCTAACTAAACACAGTAATTTTAAAATAATTTTTATGGTGGTAAAATATACAACACAGAATTTATCATTTTAAACATTTTTTCAGTATGTAGTTCTAGTATTAAGTACATTCACATGTTGTGTAACTATCACCACTATCCTTTCCCAAATGAGATTCTGTAATCATTCAACAATAATTCCCCACTCCCACCTCCCCCTAGTGCCTGGCAACCACCATTCTACTTCCTCTCTCTATGAATCTGGCCACTCTAGAAACCTCATATAGGTGGGATCATGCAGTATTTGCCCTTTTGTGGTTGGCTTATTTCGCTCAGCATAATGCTTTCAAGATTCATCCGTGTTGCGGCATATGTCAGAATTTCCTTCCTTTTAAAGACTGAATAATATTCCACTATATATATACACAACATTTTGCTTATCCCAGAGATGAATACTGGGTTGCTCCCACCTTTTAGCTATCGTGAATAATGCTACTATGAACATGGGTGCACAGAAAACGGTTTGAGTCCCTGCTTTTATTTGTTTTGGGTATATACCCAGAAAAAAATTTGCTAGAGAATATGGTAATTCTATGTTTAATTTTTTGAGGTTATTGCCATACCATTTGCCACAGCACCTGCACCATTTTACTTTCCCATCAGCAACGCACGAGAGTTCTAATTTTTCCACATCCTCACCAATACTGTTTTGCTTGCACTAGTCCGTCCTCTCTCCCTCAGCCTCTTCCCCTCTCCCCCACTTTCCTTCCTCCCTTCCCTCCTAATAGTCTTCCTCCAGTGTGAAATATATCTCACTGTGGTTTTAAATCATTTGAATAATTTTTTAAAAAGTATTTTCTAAGCTGGCATCTTTGTTAAGATCATAACAGAGCCTCTCCCATTTCTGTAAGCACAATCTTCCCAGGCCTTTATATTTTAATATAGATAGTGCAACAAATATCTGTGGCCCTCCCACCATGAGCCTGTCCTGGGTAAATCAGCACAGACACCGCACTGACTAGGATGGGACCATGATACGCACGTCCCTGTAGTGAAGCATGAGACAGAAACCCACACTAAGCTTGTTGTGCTAAGTGCAAAATTCAGAGGTCTGCATACAGTCTGAGGGAAAAGAGCGGTACCTTGGAATGCTTGTTTTGTGGAAAAGGTGTCTGCCAAGTATAATTCTTAAATGCAGTTAGCCAAAGGCAAAACTGGACAGTAAAAAAGAAATGGAATTTTGTGCTGTCTGAACTCCATGTTCTTCCTGCTCTTTTTCTTGCTAGAGGCCCATCACCATGGAGCCAGGTGCCCCCCATGAAGGCACTTATTTAAAGTGTACAAAGTAATGGCTTTTAGTATATTCACAGGGCTATACCACCATTCCATTGTGACAGTTAATTGTAGAACATTTTTATCATCCTACAATGAAATGCCATGCCCATGAGCAGTCACTCCCCATCTCCCCCTAACTTCCTCCGCCCTAGGCAACCAACAGATTACTTTCTAGCTCTATGGATTTGCCTATGTTGGATATTTCATATAAATGGAGTTATACAGACAGTGCCAAAAAAATGTATACACATGACTTGTATTCATCTTTTGTTATCGATATACAAGTATATTGAGTATTACAATTTTAATACAGGTTTTTCCTTTTTTAAATGTGTATACTTTTTTTTTGGCACCTTCTGTGTATAATCTGTGGTCCTCTATGACTGGCTTTTTTTCACTTAGCATAATGTTTTCAAAATATGACCATGTTGCAGCCTGTATCAGTACTTCACTACTTCATTCCTTTTGATGGCCAAATATTATTCCATCCTATGGATATACCACCTTTTGCTTATCCATTCATTAGTTGATGGACATTTGGGTTATTTCTACTTTTTTGTAATTATGAATAATGTTCTATGAACATTCCTTTACAAATTTTGGGGTGGATTGCATTTGCATTCTGAAAGGTGATAAAAGAGGAGATTCTTTGCTTCAAATGACACACAATTGCAGCAGTGGGACTTCAACAAAATACTCAAGATTGGGAAACACATTTTAATGATATTATAGCCTCCAACAAATCATTCCAAAAACGACAATCTTCTAAGCCTGCATTCTTCCATGTCATATTCCTTTCAACATTATCATTCATTCTCCAAATATTACAACTGTGTGTGGGATAATGCGTTGGAACTGGAATTGCAATGGTGAACAACATAGACATGGTCCACTTTCAGAGCTGAGATGCACGAAGGAGACTGTTAATTAAGTGAGCAAATATAATAAAAACTTATAAGCACTAACCTACAGGAATTACATGGTAATTAGAAGAGAACTAAATACACGGTTGTGGTGGGGAGAGGAAAATGCCAATTAAAATTTTTTACAAAAGACTAAGTCCTTCAAAACAAACACAAATTTTGACATACAGTTGAAAGAGATTAGAGGGCACATCTCTTTATTGCCTACTTCAAGTTCAAACTCAAACATTTAATAAATGTATGAAATGAACTCATCTAAAAACATAATTACTCATAATTTTAAAGATCTCTCAGAAAGTGGCATACATCCTTCTTCACTACCTGATCTGAATATTTAATAAGGGCCACACTATTTTCTTTTAAATCTATTCCAAGTCCTTTATTCAGGTAAGTCTTTGCCCTCTTAGGTTATCAAAAGAAATACAGATGTGCTTTGGGGAGTCATTCATACACGTAAGATTAATAACTTATTCTACATTTTTCCACACTAAATTCAACTTTTGTTTTGCCTGGAAGTCTTATTTATCCCAACCTATTAACCATCTTTAGGACTCTTTTCAATGTCTCCAACTACTTCTTTATGTGTAGAGCTAAGACTAGACCTTGCTTACCTAAGGCTAAGGCCAGAACTTAATACAAAGTACTTTGTTACTTGACCTTGTAGGTTGGCCTGTCGTTTTTGAGCTTTATATCCACAAGGCCTGCTCTTAACTCTATTTAGAGGGCAGCTGAACCAACTTATAGGACTCAGAAACAAATCATCTCAATATTGCTTTGGGGGAAAAAAAACACCATTATCAGATAAAATGTGTGCCTTTTTAGCATGCATTCAAATAATGATCACCATGATCATTTCATATAAAAATGTGTTATCTTATGCTCTACCCTTCTGCCCTAGATATCACTTTCTGCTACTTTGTTTATGCCAATGCTTTGTTTTGTTTTGAGGGCAGTGTCACTGGCCCTCATATATGGGACCGAACCGGGGCCGCTGGCTTCCCAAGCCAGCGCGTAACCACCGCGCCACTCGGCCGGCCCTCTGCTACTTTGTTTTTAACCATGCCTCCAAATGGCCACAATCATGCTGACCTAAACCCCAATCTCCCCACAATCCCCACAAACAACCTGACCAATTTCTATGTTTCTTGCACATCTTGCAGGTTACAGAATATTTTGAATAAGCACTGGATCTAGTACTGATCACTTTAGAATACTTCCTGCTATGACCCTGTTTACCCATTCCACTATGGATATTAATTTCTAATTAAACATACTTTCAATGTGCTCCAATGAGGTAGCCCCTCAAAGAGTAAAAATTATTTATTTGAGGTTCTGTAAGTATGATCGGTTGAGCAACATAATCAACTTTCCAAAAATCAAACTAGATCACTTCTTCCACTTTCTCTCAATTTACTGGGCTGCCACCTTATCACAGAGAGAGACTGTGGTTGTCTGACAAAACTGGCTCTGTCAAGCCACATTGGGATACCTGCTATCTTTCAGCTTACGAGGTGCTTCCAAGTTGATTCTGTGGTATCTACTACTCCCCAACCCCTTTTCTCTTCCAGCTCATAAAAACTTTCATTTTGTCATTTCAAGGTCATTTATCCTTCATGTTACATAAAAATGACATGTTGCTCCTTTTCTAGCTCCATAGTCTCTCTACAACTGGTGTGCTGTGAGGCTATCTTTATAAACAACTACAGTTGACCTTTGAACAATGGCGGTGTTAGAGGTGCCCACCTATGTACAGTTGAAAATCCCTGTACATGGTATAACTTTTGACTCCCCAAAAATCTTAGCTTCTAATAGCCTACTGTTGACTGGAAGCCTTACTGATTAACATAAACAGTCCATTAACACATATGTTGTATGTTATGTATTATATACTGTATTTTACTATAAAATAAGCCAGCAAAAAGAAAATGATATTCAGAAAAATCATGAGATTTCCAGTCAAGATGGCGGAGTAGGTAAATTCTGTGTTTGCTTCCTCTTGTGACCACATCAAAATTACAAACAAACTACAGAACAATCATCATTGAGAATCACCTGAAGTCTAGCTTAACAGTCCTACAACTAAGGACATACAGGAGAAGCCACCTTGAGACTGGTAAGAGGGGCAGAGACACAAAATGGGCTGGTCCCACACTTGCATGTGACCATTAAAATCGGGAGGGATATCTTGGCTGTGGGAGGTCCCACTTGAGGAGCAAGGGGTCCCAGCCTCATACCAGGCTCCCCAGTCCAGGGAAGAGAAATCCCCACAACTACTGTCTCTGAAAACCAGCAGAATTGTGGATGAATGACACAAAGGGTGGTTGGAGTCCCAGGCATTCCTCTTAAAGGGCTCACACACAGACTTACTTGCTGAGGGACTCACTGGCTCGAGCTCCAGAGCTGCGGCAACAGCTTTAAAGGTGCCAGGGACACATGGGGAGGAAGTGAATTGTCTGGTCTCAGGGAGAGGGATGGAGGGGCAACTTTTTCTCAGACAGAAGTGCTGGCAGAAGCTATTGTTCCTTTGTTGAGCCCTCCCCCCACCATGCATGCACATGAAGGCAGATGCCATATCTGAGTCCCCACCATTGGCCCTACCCTGGTGATTTTCTGAGAACCTGTGCCACCAAAATTGCAGGCCAACCCAAGCCGCTTCAAGTGGGCTTTCCATACAAATGGCCTGTCTTGGCTCGTGCTGGACTTCCCCAAAATTTCACAAAGCCAAGACAAGTAGCATCTGTCCTCAGCATGTACCGTACCTTTTGCTGAGCAGCCCCAAGTCCGACATTGGATGCAGTTGGCCTTTGTTTGAGACTTAGCCTTTCCCAGGCATCGTCAAGCCTAGCGCAGGTGGCAGCCATACATGGATTACCTAGTGGCTCACGTCAGCCTGGCCTGAGTCAAGGCTGCTCCCAGAAGGCCCTGGAGCTGGCACTCCAAGTGGTCAGCTTCAGACCCGACCAGAGCACCACCAGCTACCGCCATGAACAACATACCCGAAGGGCAGACTGGGCAGGCAGCAGAGCCCTAGTAAAGCTAACCCTGCTCTGTAGGGTCAGCCCCTGCACAGTAACTCCTCCACTACAGTCATGGTCAGTTCTTACAATCAATGAGCCTAAAGGTCAATCCCTCCTATTGATGTGCAAACAGCAACAAAGGCTCAACTACAATAGGAGGGCACATACAACCTACACAAAGGACACTCCTGGAGCACTTGACTCAGGTGGTCAGGGAGAATGCACCACTGGGCCCCACAGGACACCTACTACATAAGACCACTCTATTAAGAACAGGAGACATAGCAGCCCTACTTAATAGATAGAAACAAATGCTGTGAGGCAGCCAAAATGGGAAGACAAAGAAACATGTCCCAAATGGAAGAACAGAACAAAACTCCAGAAAAAGAATTAAGCAAAATGGAGACAAGCAATATACCAGACATTGAGTTCAAAATAGTGGTTATAAGAATGCTCAGTGATATCAGGGAGAACTTTAACAAAGAGATGGGGAAACATAAAAAAGAACCAGTAAGAAATAAAGAATGTAATAACTGAAATGAAGAACACATTAGAGGGAATCAACAATAGAATAGATATAGCAGAGAATCGAATCACCAATTTAGAAGATAAGGTACCAGAAAACCCCAAATCAGAACAGAAAAAAATAAAAAATAAAAAGAATCCACAAAAATGAGGACCGTTTAAAGGGCCTCTGGGACAATATCAAGTGTACCAACATTTACATCATACAGGTACCAGAAGGAAAAAGAGAGAACAAGGAACTGAAAACCTATTTGAAGAAATAACTGAAAACTTCCATAACCTGGTGAAGTAAACAGATATTCCAGTTCAGGAAATGCAGAGTCCCAAACAAGATAAACTCAAAAAGGTCCACAGCAAGACACATCATAATTAAAATGCCAAAGTTTAAAGACAAAGAAAAAAATCTTAAAAGCAGCAAGACAAAAGTAGTTAGTTACCTACAAGGGAGTTCTTATAAGACTGTCAGCTGATTTCTCAAAAGAAACTTTGTAAGCCGGAAGTCTCTAGCACAAAATATTCAAAGTGATGAAAAGCCAGGATCTACAACCAAGATTACTCTACCCGGCAAAGCTATCATTTAGAAAAAAAGGACAGATAATGAGCTTCCCAGACAAAAAAAAGGCTAGAGGAGTTCACCACCACCAAACCAGTATTAGAAAAGATGTTCATGCAACTTCTTTAAGAAGAAAAAATAAGATCAAAACTATGAATAATAAAATGGCAATAACTACATATTTATCATAATGACTTTAAATGTAAATGGTTCAATGTTCCAATCAAAAGACATAGGGTGGGGCTGGCCGGATGGCTCAGTTGATTAAGAGCTTGCTCAAGAGTGTGAGCTGAGCTCTGAGCAATGGCGGTTCGATGCCAGCCTGACCTGAGTTGCCGTTAAGCTGCCAACAGGTGGCAGGATGGCTCAGCTAAAAAAAAAAAAAAAAAAAAAAAAAGACATAGGGTGGCTAAATGGATAAGAAAACAAAACCCTTACATATGCTGCCTACAAGAGACTCACTTCAGATCAAGATACACCCAGACTAAAAGTAAAGTAATGGAAAAAGATACTTCATGAAAATAGGAACAAACAAATAAAAAGCTGGGGTAGCATTACTTATACCAAACAAAATAGACTTTAAAACAGACTATAACAAGAGACAAAAAAGAATCCAGTAATCCCACTTCTGCATATTTATCTAAAGAAACCCAAAACACTAATTTGAAATATATATGTATCCATATGCTCATTGTAGCATTATTTATGTAGCCAAGATATGGAGGCAACCTGGGTGTCCATCAATGGATGAATGGATAAAGAAGGGATGGTACATATATACAATGGAATATTACTCAGCCATAAAAAAGAATGAAATCTTTCTATTTGCAACAACGTGGATGGACCGGAGAGGGTATTATGCTGAGTGCAGGAAGTCAGACAGAGAAAGACAAATACAATATGATCTCACTTGTATGTGGAATCTAAAGAAAAAACTAAATGTACAAACAAAACAAACAAACTCATAGATACAGAGAACATTTTGAGGGTGTTGGATGGGAGCGGGGTTGACGGGATGAGTAAAACAGGGGAGGAGATTAAGAAGTACAAATCAGGGGCCGGCCGAGTGGCACATTGGTTAAGCGCTGGTTTTGGGATGCCAGCGGCCCCGGTTCGGATCCCACATGAGGGCCAGTGACACTGCCCTCTACAGCTAACAACAGCTCCACCTGGAGCTGGGCTGTGCGAGCCCCGGTGATGGTGTGGGCTGCAGCCCCTGCTGCGGTGGGCTGCCATAGGCTACAGTGAGTGGCCCGCAGCCAGCGTGAGCGGCTGGCAGCCAAGCGTGAGCTGCCAATAGCCGCGGTGAGCGACATCCAGAGGCCAGCGACCGATCTGCCTCATCCGGGAAGAGCGCAATGATGATACCAACAGTGAAGCAACATCCTCCGCAACTAAACTGAAGAACAAAAAGACAGCAACTTGTCTGTTCCCCTTCCCTGATTCCCCAACGCTGTTCCCCTCCCCCAATTCCCCAATAAAATCTTTAAAAAAAAAAAAAAAAAAGAAGTACAAATCAACAGTTACAAAACGGTCATGGGGATATACAGTATAGCATAAGGAATATAGCCCATAATATTGTAATATCTGTGTATAGTGTCAGATGGGCACCAGATTTATCAGTGTGATCACCCCATAAATTATATAAATGTCTATTCACTATGCTGTATACCTGAAACTAATATAATATTGTATGTCAACTGTAACTGAAAAATTAAAAAATATTTAAAAACAACAAAAATGACAAAGAAGAGAATATATGTTTACAGTATTTATTGAAAAAAATCCTCATATAAGTGGACCCACGCAGTTCAAACCCATGTTGTCCAAGGGTCAACTCTATTTCAGTATCCACTGGTACCTACATATGTTAATACAAGCAGTCTACTAAAACAGCCTTTCATCAGCTCTTCTAATAGTGTTGCTTTGTCCCCTACAACCAATCAATACTACCAGACTCTTTTAAACCAAAGAAGTAATGCTTTAAAAAAAAAAGAAAGAAAGAAAGAAAGAAAGAAAGAAAGAAAGAAAGAAAGAAAGAAAGAAAGAAAGAAAGAAAGAAAGAAAGAAAGAAACAACTTGACCTATTGCTGTCATTTAAAACCAACTCTCTCCTCTATGGAACAGATAAATGACATTTCCCTGTCCTGTTGCATCTGGTGTATTTAAAGAATATTGCCCTTGATATGCTTGGAACGTTGTTTCTCATTTCCTGCTTGAGCTTTCTCGACTTTACTAGGCTGCACTTTCTCTGTACTCCTCCTTGGCCCTCTGCCATCCCCTCCTTTGTTGTAGCATTCTTATTCTCATGTCTCAGCTATTCAAGCAGTTCTTTGTTCATCCTGTTGGGTTTCCTCCTACCTTCCCTACCTTAGTTAGAATGGCCTCTCAGTGTTTCCTTGAAGCAAGTTTCATTAAAGCACAGTCAGTACTGCTGGATTCTTTATTATTATTATTATTATTATTATTATTATTATTATTATTTAGGTGAGCCATCCTGCTACCTGTTGGCAGCTCAGCGGCTGCTCAGCTCAGGCTGGGCATCGAACTGCTGTTGCTCAGAGCTCAGCTCACACTCTTGAGTGAGCGCTTAACTAACTGAGCCATTCGGCTGGCCCTTGGATTCATATATTTTTTTTTTTTTCTATTCAGTCACTATAGTGATACTTTCCTCTGCAATATGTGAAATCCACTTTCACAAATTCAACTTTATTAATTCTGCTGATTTTTAGCGATCGAAATACTAGCAGCTTTCACAATTAGATACTGATCTCATTCCTGCGTTTCGAGGTTAATTTCAAATAGAGCAGCCATCTCGTTGATTCTTCTGCTTTCTTCTCCAAAATGACCCCGCTGTTTCTCTTTGGGTTTATTTGGTTTTATAAGGCGGAAGAGGTCAAGGACATTCCTGACACCCCCCCATGTCTCTGACTCGTTCAGATGTTCAGAAAGTCTGTCCATGGCTTTCTTGAATGAGAGATCTACATCAAAATTCCTTGAAAGGATTTCCTCCGCTTTTTCTAAAATCTTATCTGGAATGACAAACTTTCTATTTGACAATCTCCTTTTATGTCCTCTTAAATCACAAAAAGAATTGTGCAAATGATAACATAGCCTTACTTTTCAAGTCCCTACAAATTCTTAAATAGTCCATGTTTTTAAATTCTTAGGTAAGTTACCCAATAGACAAGTCAAGCAAGGTCTAGGACAGGAAGAGAGATTTCTTTGTCCCCGTTTTCCCATACTTCTCATATTTTAAGCACACCCAAAAAACAGTACTGGCCTAGTGCATTTGCACAGCCTCTTGCCGTTATGATATCTTTGTTAATGGAGGATTCTCCAAACCTCTTCAAGTTCTGTATGACAATCTACTAATGATCAAAACATAGCAATTACTCATCTTTTCCTAGTAAATAAAAAAATAAATACAGTAATATCTCTGTTAATAAGAGATATTTCAAAGCTCAGTAGCCCAATCTGGGTCCCAACGAGAAAGTCGAAAGGTCACATGGAGAGAAGATATTAACGTTTAGTCTTAACAATAGGGTGCACCATGATCATATGTAGCAGATGAAGAACATCAGGTCCCCTAATCCTGGAATTGAAGAAAGTAACGGCATGTAAATTTATGATTATGCTCTCTAGAACTACAGGTTGAATCCTGGCTCTGCCATTTGTTAGCTGTGATCCTGGGCAAGTCATAGAAATCCTTTGTGCCTTTACTTCCTCATCAGTATAGCAGGAATAAGCATCTCAAATGGTATTTGATAGGCATTAAAACATGCAAAGCACACAGGATTCAATGAGCAATTCCCTTGAATTTACACAGAAAGAGGACTTATGATCAATTAATAAAATAGCAAAAATACACTTAAAATCACAGAGTTAACTACATTTTGGGAGAGATTATAAACATCATATGTGATACACCAAGATTGGTTTGGATATCACAGTGATGCTGGCCTGTTGAGCTAACATTTCTTAAACATCTGTATTTGGCATCTTACCTTGCCTTGTGAAGACAGCACCCATGAAATGGTTTTATAAAATAAATGACAATACCAGGCTAGTTCTCACCAAAAGAGAAGCAATACCAATTTTGAAGACTACAACTAATCTGAACCCATTCCAATAAAAATGTGATGAGTTTCCCCTTTTCATCCTATCTTCCAGAAAAGAGATCACAAATACTTTATACTGCCTTTTTAAAATACCAAGGAGTATAACCTAAAGAAAGAAAAACTAAAAGCAATATGCATAAAACATTTCCACCGCATACAACAATTTACCACTTTTCTCTGCTTAAATTATTAAGCATCATTTACAAACCATCAGCTGTGTTATATCAGTCTCTTCCCTAATAACCATCTAACCACCAGTCTATTTCAACTGTATCTTTTTCCTATGTATAAGAGTTTTGATGCCCAACGTTAATTCATATAATTGTGAAAGGGTCCAAAAGCAGTTCAGATTTCCATTTTTCACTGGAAATAAGAATGCCTCAAATCTTTTAGTGGATTGCCCAGTTGAGAAAATGCAAAAGCATAAGAGTACGAAAATCCATTTTTGTTTGAGATAATACATGACTGACAAATCAAAAAGCATGACATTTAATAACACAGTACCATTCACATCTATTTGTTTTAGTAACCATGACCTTCACATCTCTAGATTTGTGAAATGTTAGAACACATTGGAAAAAAAATGAATTACATAACTACAACACTTTTGTCCATTTTTCTCTGCTACCACGAATATTTGTATTTCATTAGCTAGACCAAAGAATTATGCCACCAAAACTTAAAAATAGCAGTCTTTTTAATTCTTATGAGGTGAGGAGGTGAAGGAGCAAGTAGAATTTTTATGATTTAAAGTTTTCTTCTGTAATATGTTAATGTTAAGATCCTGGTGAAATGAATGATCCTAGGAGATAGGATGAGTAAAATGATAGCCTTGTAGGCACCTTTACAACTTAGAACATCAAATAGCATCAACACAGGTGCTCTAGTGATAAGAGAATTTGATGGAAAAGATAAAGAAGTAAAAAACTGGATCTGAAATAAAGATCTTTTACTTTCCCAGGTATCTAAAGCCCTCATAATGGTACTTTCTTCCAGACTGGAATTTGCCGAAATAAGAACACTGCTCCCAACAACGCCTAAACACGGCAGGTCATGGTCCCTTCAACTGGTATACCAGTCACTTAAGACAGTCTCTTGCTGAGGCTCATAAATGTGAAAAGATTTTAATGTCTAATACCAATAATAATTTTATATATTGAAAAAATGAATACAAACATCTAACAGCCATTAAAAATAAAACGGCAAGATAGTAAGTAATGGAAACTATTTTAAAATATGCCCCCCCAGGGCAGGCCGAGTGGCACATTGGTTAAAAGCTGCTTTGGGATGCCAGCAGCCCCAGTTCAGATCCCACATATGAGGGCCAGTGACACTGCCCTCTACAGCTAACAACAGCTCCACCTGGAGCTGGGCTACGGGAGCCCCCGCGATGGTGTGGGCTGCAGCCCCTGCTGCAGTGGGCTGCCATAGGCTACAGTGAGTGGCCGGCAGCCAGCGTGAGCTGCCAATAGCCGTGGTGAGTGACATCCAGAGGCCAGCAACCAATCTGCCTCATCCGGGAAGAGCGCAATGACAATACCAACATGGGCCAGTGAAGCGATGTCCTCCACAACTAGACTGAAGAACAAAAAGACAGCAACTTGTCTGTTTCCCTTCTCCGATTCCCCAATGCTGTTCCCCTCCCCCAATTCCCCAATAAAATCTTTAAAAATAAATAAATGAATAAATAAAATAAAATATGCCCCCCCAAAAAATGGAAGGACATTTCCATGTCTCTGTAGGATAGGATTTTTTAAAATGTTCTCTGAACTTTCTGAGTTTTCCTTCATGGATGTGATTTACTTTAAACAAAAATATTTCCAGAAGAAAAGTAAATATTAACACTCTCCTTTTCAGCTGTTATGAAGATGACTATCTCTTAACTCCTTTAGCTGAGTAGTTCTAAGTACATGAAAACCAAGCAATTTTCAGGAAATTACTTAACTGAAGTATATGCTATTTCATTAACAAAGTAACACATAAAATGGAACAGGACTGCATATAGTATGAACAAAATTTAAAATAAAAATGTGAGTGTAATTATTTGGTATGCCCAAAGGAGGTTTTTCCTTACAAATTCATTAGTGTAATCATTTAGAGAGAATAGCTTTTCTCTCAAATGCATGGATGCCATGATGGGAAAATCTTCTGAGAAGGAGGCAGGATAAGACAGTGAGATGGTTGGGAATGGTACCCTCTGTTCATTCTGGGTTGATGGGTCTCGGAAAGAGGAACAATGGTGTTTTCTTGGAAATCTATTGAGCAGGCCTGGGATCTGGACCTGCCTGTCCACCTGGGGACAGCCCAAAGAGAGACAATCCTGAAAGATGCTCGCATACATAGTGAGCATAAAAAGAAGACCAGAGGCTACAACCCGTGACTTATAAAAGAAAGAAACAAAGACCAGCACTTCAGATTAGGGATAAGAAGAAGTTCAGATTCATTCTCATGTCATCTCCTTGAATTCTAATTTAGGGTATAATGTTCATTGCTGGATAAATTCCTTTTGTTAATAAAAGGATCACTAAAATTTAGAGTCAATTTTTTAGCAACATTTTTAGCAATTTTTTAGTAAATTTTGTATAGTAGTTATACAAATAATACCTGTTATTTACCCACTTATATTTCTAGGGTCAGGTTTTCTCAAGCAATGTACCTATGAGTAACCCAAAAGAATGTGTCAGGGAGAGGTGGTCAATAACCTTCTCTTGTTACTGAAAGTCACCATTGTAAATCAGCAGTGCAACCAACTAGAGTGGCCGAGTGACTTAATCAGTGCATACTTTCCCACTTGTAAGCTCAAATAATTCTATGAACCCTGGATTTGAGCAACAAGAACCCCGAATTTAGTCCTATAGAATCTAATCCAAAGAACTTAAACTCACACAGGAAAATGGCACAGGATAGAAAGACTACAAAATACTGACATGTAATTTAGGAGAGAAACTGGAAATTGGCAGATTTGTTCATTTTCTTCATCACTCTGCCAATGCGTACATACATGTCCATACATGTCTCTGCATACTCACGTGCAAAGCATAACATTCACCCCGTTACCTACTGCTGTTTTTCTAACTCTGCATCAAGAGTGTAATTTTCTCTAATCTTACAGCCAGACCAGACAAATAGGTGAATTATAGGATCAACTAGCTGCTTGTAATTAATCTTGTCTGAGAGGCCTAAGAGAATCCATCCATGCTGTGCTATAAAAGGCAGTTGAGGACCGGCTGAGTGGCGCGGTGGTTAAGTGCTGGCTTGGGAAGCCAGCGGCCCCAGTTCAGTCCCACATATGAGGGCCAGCGACACTGCCCTCAAAAAAAAAAAAAAAAAAAAAAAAGGCAGTTGAAAAGGGAGCTGGAAGCTGAGTTGCCTTTAACTATCTGAGATGTTGGTTGGAAGCCCTATGTTCTCTCCGGGGCCTAGTCTATAGTTTGAAGGGCTGAGACTAAGATGACCTTCTCATTGTCATTCTTAGATGCTCACCCAGGGACCAAACACACCCTTCTTTCTCACCTCATCTTGCTTCCATATATTCCCCCTAATGCTCTCCAATTTATCCATAAATCTCGGAACTGCTTCCAGCAGAGAGAGCTGCACTGCCATAGCCTGCCTGAACTTTCCTCCTTGAAATCTGAGCTAAAGTCCAAACCTGAAAGGAATAAGAAAATACCAAATACAAAACACTGCCTTTGAAGAACATGCAAATTATTGCCCCACAAATCTGTTATGAAGAAACGTTGAAAGAATGAAAACAAGTTAGAAAACTGGGCTTCAATTTAAATATACTGCTCTTTGACAGATGGAAATGAGGATTTTAGCATTAGTTCACATTGAGAAGGTGGCCACAGACCAGAATCTTGATGGTCCCCTGCTTCTCCAACTCAAGTTACACCCAGCCATATCTGCGGGGTCAAGCTCATGATCACCCCAAGAAGGCAAAGCTCTTTCACGAAGTCTCTGAATAAAAGCAAGTATACGCTTGATTATGAAAACATGATAATCTTTGCACCTATCCAAGAAATTAGCACAATATCAGTACAGGTTTGCAAGACTTGACAAGACCAGCATACATACAAGTATCAACATCATCTTTTGTAAAAGTAGGGTCTAATACATGGAATAAAGATTACTGAAGAAGCATGACTACAAAATAAACCAATGAGCCATGACTTGGGAAGGAAAATCCAAGAATTCATGCTAACACTCCCACCCTGCATTCAACCCTTTATCCATATTTTCTTCATATTAACAGTAGCTTCTGAGTCTAAGATCTAATACTGAACTTTGTAACACTTAATTATTCATAATAAAATAATTTTACATTTTATTATTAAAATGGTTTTTAGAAACATTTTTGTTCATACTTTTAACATTAACTGGGGCATTTGAACTCTCAGGTACTATGAAAGAAATAAGACAAACACCTTAAGTCAGTCAAACACACAAGTGCACACACACAACCGAAAGAAGACATTGTCATTTGGCAATCTGAATACCACACAAATTGTTCTTCCAGAGGAAAAGATTCAGTCACGCAATCTTTTTTGCCTCCTTGAACAGCTGGTTTTTACAGTAACCTTACAAAACAGATGGAACGCTAATAACCGAAAGCCAGAGGGCTGATTAGATTGTTTGCAATCTGCACTTCACAAATAAAGAACTATTATGGAAAAGTAAAGGTCACTCAAAATGATTTGTATTCAATAAAGAGAATGGGTAGAGACACCAGGGCTAGCTATTATTGATTCCCATAAAATTCTCTGGAAAATGAGACATGCAGTGTTGTCAAGGATTTCTCATGGCATAGAGGGATTTACTCAGTTGGGCTCTGGCTTGTCTTATTTGGTCAGCCACTGAAGCATGCATAAAACTCACTGCACATGTGCATAACCTGAATTGATACGTAGGTCACTCCATTAATCTCACATTCAATAAGGTGCTTCTGGGAGACAAGTCCAGGCTCGTGAGGAAACAAAAGAGCTGAAGCCAGGTGCACAGACTTACAAATAAAAGAGGAAGAATCCTTTGCAAGCCACATCACTTTCATAAGCATCTAAAAACGTTGTTTAATTCAGTCATGAATTGCTGGAATGAATAGTAGGATGGTCTATTCATTATAAGTGTCCCTTCTGTCTCTGCTTGACTTTAAGCAGGTAAGTGTATACTATCTTCAAGATACTCTGGGGTCAGCCGAGTGGCGCGTTGGTTAAGAGCTGACTTGGGAAGCCAGCGGCCCCGGTTCAGATCCCACATATGAGGACCAGTGACACTGCCCTCTACAGCTAAGATGATGAACAACAGCTCCACCTGGAGCTGGGCTGCTGGGAGTCTCCAGCGATGGTGTAGCTGCAGCCCCTGCTGCAGTGGGCTGCCATAGGCTACAGTGAGTGGCCGGCAGCCAGCGTGAGTGGCTGGCAGCTGGTGTGATCTGCCAAGAACCTCCGTGAGCAGCCATCCAGAGGCAATGTGTCTGTTTCCCTCCCCTGGTTCCCGAACACTGTTCCCCTCCCCTAATTCCCCAATAAAATCTTTAAGAAAAAGATACTCTGAAGCAACCAGCGAGGCGAGACATAGGACAGAGCCCGTGCTTGTTCTCCATCTTGTCTCCATGACACGCATCACCAACGCAGTGTGCTTAGGACAGCAGCTCAGGTGTGCCTGAAAGACCCTTCTGGCCCACGTGCACAAATTATGCCCAAAATTCCCCTCACTGCAGAAATTCCTTGGCCAAGGCAGTGGTCAAGGTCTTCTCCCCTGTAAGAGGGGTCCACCTGCCATTCTCTCATTCCAGGTGCTCAGCTCCCCGCTCCTGCCACTGGGCAGCCCGGGCCTCCCACTGCTGGCTGTACCACTTGCGTCCAACCTCTCCCTGGTTCACCCCTGGTGACTAGACTAGATTAGACTAGAATCACCACAGTGTGGCCCCTGCTGCAGACTAACTGGAACTGAATTTCTTTGATGGAGTCCACTCCACTGTCATTGTTTGTTTTGTTTTTTTTAATTGAAAACTTAAGTAAACATTCTATAAAATTACCATTGCCACCTTTTTAAGTGTACAGTCAGTGGCAGGAAATACAGTCACACTGTTGTGCAGCTGTCACCACCATCCATCTCCAGAGCTCTTTCTGTGTTGCAAAACTAAAACTCTGTACCCATTAAACAATTACCCCCACCCCACCCCTGGTGGCCACCATTCTACTTTCTATCTTTATGAATTTCACTACTCTAGTACCTCAGATAAGTGGAATCATGCACTATTTGTCCTTTTGTGACTGGCTTATTTCACTTTGCTTAATGTCCTCAATGTTCATCCATGTCGTAGCCTGTGACAGGATTTCCTTCCTTTTTAAGGCTGACTAATATTCCATTGTATGGATGGACCACATTCTGTGTATCTATTCTTCCACTGATAGACACATGGATTGCCTGAGCCTCTTGGCTATTGTGAATAATGCTGCCATGAACATGGGTGTACAAATGTGTCTTTGAGTTCCTGCTTTCAATTCTTTTGGGTATATACTGAGAAGTAGATTGCTGGGTAATATGATAATTCTTTTTTGTTTTTTGAGGAACTGTCACAATGTTTTCTAATAGTGGCTGTACCCCTTCCTCTGTAGTTTTTCAGACATTCTAGGTGACACTGATGAGACTGAAAGGTGAAAAACCAATGCTGAGCCCATTTAGAACCATCTCCATCCCATTAAATCAATTAATGGTGACTGCTCCCATGAGTTGTTTTGCTTTTACACAGTTAAAATAGTTGTATTTTCTCAGTCATCAGGCAGTCTTGGTTATCTGATAAAACCATAGGTGCTACGGTGTTATGAAAACTGCCCCAAGGCAGTACAATGTGCCACTCGGCCGGCCCTATTTCAATTCCTAAGGACCATACAAGTTTTCTTTATTACCATCCACACCATAAGGGTCCCTATAAAAAAAAAAACAAAAAAAAACCTTAGGATCCTTGGAAATGAAAATGAGGTTGCATAGGGCCGGCCTGAGTGGCTCGTTGGTTAAGAGGTGGCTTGGGAGCACCAGTTCTGAGCAGCAGGGAGGACGGTTCGGATCCCACATGGGCCAGTGATGCTGCACCCTTTACAGCTAAGATGGTGAACAACAACAGCTCAACCTATAGCTGGGCTGCCCCGAGCCGTAGTGAGGGGCCGTCCAATGGTCGGCCACCGATCTGCCTCAGCCAGGAAGGGTAAAATGATCACAATACCAACATGGGCCAGTGAAGCAACGTCCTCCACAACTAGACTGAAGAACAAGAGGACAGCAACTTGTCTGTTCCCCTTCCTCAATTCCCTAACGCTGTTTCCTCCCCCACCAAAATAAAGAAACATACAAACAAATAAATTCTTAACTGTACACAACAGACTGGGGAGAAATCAGCAGAGAGCATGCAATTTACATCTATGATTAGCCATTCTATGTCTGATTTATGGTTTTGGGGTGGATGGGCACCAAATTATTTTTCCTTTACAGATCTCCACACACGAAGTGTAATTCCCAATTTGTTTGCATTTTCTGTGGTACAGAATTAAAAAACAACTTTCTTGGAGACTTGGAATAGGATGCTTTCCTGTTCTTTATTGCTTCCTCAAAATAAAAATAGATGCCAAATAATGTTTCATATCTTATCATAAGCCCACTGGTTCCAGTCACATGATTCCTGGAATCACTGCTTTTAGCTGACAGAATAACCACTTATAAGATAATAGTAAGTGCAAAAAACTAGCGTTTTGTATACTTAATTATATTACCTTTTTGTTTTGTCTCCTGGCTGTATTGTAAATATAGGTTTTAGTTATCTCACAGAAACATGTTACCTGAATGTATAGTTAACAAAGCAGATATATGTTAACTTCTTGCAGACAAATTAATTTCAATAAATGCCAACAGGCTTATGGTGCTCTGGCAAAGACCCGTGGTTTTAATGCTGGATGTGAAAACCATGGCTCTGATTTAAGGCAGGGCTATACACCATCAGCGGAGGCCCCTTTAGGACTGCTTGCTGGGATCTCGTCCACGTGCCGCACTAAGGTTCACACAGGATGTTCCTCTCCTCTGGACTCACCTGTGCAATCCTCAGGCCCTCCCCATTATGGCTGCAGCCCAGATTCTATTCCCAGATTCCAGACAAGCATATTCTAAATGCATGTCAATATACATGCGTATCCCAAAGAGGAGAATTCCCTGTTATCTCACCTCAAATGTTCCAGAACTCAATTTCCCTCTCAATCTCTCTCTCTCCCTCTCTCTCTCTCTCTCTCTCTCTCTCTCTCTCTCTCTCTCTCTCTCTCTCTCTTTTTGTTTTTTGTTTTTTTTCCAGGACCCATCTGCTACAAGTCAAGTAGTTGCTTCAATCCAGTTGTGGAGGGCACAGCTCCGTGGCCCGTGTGGGGATGGAACCAGCACCTTGGTGTATGAGCCTGCACTCTAACCACCTGAGTTAACCAGTCACCAAGAACTCAATTTCTTATTTTCTCCACCAAACCTATTGTTAATCTGACTTTTAGCAATGGGCTTTTTAATCTTCACCACCCCTCTTCTCCATTAGCTACCCCTATCCACCGCTTCATGTCACTTCCATGAAGCATAATACAGGGATTTTTTTTTTACCTATGTCACATTTTATTAAAAATAAAATTAAATACAGATAGATTAAAGATTTTGTCACAAATTATAGGTTTATTATTTTTCAGGCAAAAATGTTTATTTTTAACTTTTTTCATGTCTTCACCTTTAGAAAAAACAGTCAAGATAGGGTAGGAAAAGTACCCAACCTAATGATAAGAATATTTTTATAAGGAAAATTCTCCTTGTTTAGGAGAAAACACGTTAACTAACACATTGCGTCTAATGAAACGTTTTGTAGGCAGAAATTTCATTCGAATAAGCCTTGAGATGGCAAGGCCATCCCATCATAATAAACTTGGGCCAGCCTCTGTCCCAGTGATGAGTCCAGCCTCGCCCAAATAGCTGAGTCTGTGGGTGGTTAAAGATATAACATTTGACCATATAAAGCAAAAAGCAGAGGTGGAAAATGGAAGAAAAGAAAAAACAAAAGCATTCATTTTATCTATTTTTTACTTTAGAGTAAAAAAATAGCCAACTACCACTGTGCAAAAAACTTTGATTGCAAACTCTCTTTTCTACTTATTTCTCATAATTAAGGCTGAAAACCACTATAAGTTATTTCTATTATTTCACTTTTTGTTGGCAATACCTGCTGTATTGAATAAAGACATTGTTCCATCATGCATAATAATATTTATAGAACTGTACTCCTAAGATACCAAGGCAGTGTGATTTTTCTCTCTCCAAGCGGGGAGCTTGTTCACAGAGGGCAGTGGGTTTACCATAAAAAGAAGCCTACTCATTTAAGTAGGGCCTCTGGCTCCAGGGAGTAGATGCTATCCTACCATCATCAGCCCTCAACATACCTAAAGATGTCCGCAGCCCTGGAGAACACTCGGTATTCTACTGAAATAAATGTCAAAAGGCTAAAAAAAATGATAGCTAAGAGAAAGTTCATAATGTATTTGGTTAATACTAAAAACTAGGAAGTATTACAACTTGAATGTATTTATCTAACTGAAAGACAAGTCCACACTATGAGATTTACAATGAAGGCGAAAAAATAAACAAACTCCAAATTGGGGCTTTTTGGACAAGCACGAAATCTGATATAAAAACACATTTGACAAAAGTACAGTACAGTTAAATGTATTTATATTTCTCTATGAAAGTGCTTTCTCAGTTTATTCTCTTCAGCCAATGTATACATTTTTGGGCAATGAACAAGTGGAAAACCCATAGGCTGACTTATAAATTACAGTCTTTTTGGTATATGAATTTCCCCACCGGGTCAACGTTTATAATAATTTATAATTCCAGAATTTTCTAGACTACACAATCGCACCAGCACACCCAGACACTCAGAATAAACATAACCTGATTTTCCCAACACTATTACTAAAAATGAAAGGACCACACAGTGAGTATCTCTTACTATCATAGGAAACGTTTGAACAGGCAGCTTTCTTTCAATTTATTCCATTCAAAGCCTTTGGAAAATTAGCAAGTCTCCCTAGAAGACCACAGAATGCTGGAGCCAGAAGAGATATGCAGGCATCTAGTCACTGGCTTGGAAATATATTGTTTTTAAAATTTTGAGCTTTCTCCAGAGAGATGAAAGTGGTGACACTATGGCTGAAGGAGGGGGTTGGAGGCTGGGGGACAAGGAAGGGCGCCCAAGCTTGCTCTCTGAAGCAGTTTGCAAGAATACAAAGCCACCAGAGCAAATGAGACATGTTCTGAGGCCAGTTTGGATTTCATTTCTGGAAGGAGACTATCATGAGCCCAGGTAGAGCTGACTAACATGGATACAGGGTATTTTGGGAACGAATCCACTCTGCACTGTAAAATAAGTTCAGGAACATTCAGAATACCAACTGCTCAATATTTTGAAATGTAATGCTGAAGTTTTATGGTCAAATCCATTAAAGGGTGACAAACATCCTGGTTTGCCCAGGACTTTCCCAATTTGAAAACTGAAAGTGCCACGTCCCGGGAACCCCCTCTATGCCGGTAAACTGGATCGGGACAGGACAGTTGGTCAGCCTACCGCCCACATAATACTACAAAATAGCTCCCGCTGGCTGCTGATCTCACTTCGATGCCACTGAAACCACAGTCACCCAGGAATCGATGCAGAGCCCAGACTGAGGAATACCTATGGGAGAAGACACAGCACCTGAGCCAGGGGAAAGGAACTCAGTGTCTCCTACATCACCAAGATGCACACTGAACATGTACAACAGCCCAAGGTGCCCTGGGCTGGGCTCCACACCTGTCCTTCAGAAAGAAAGCATTTAAAGAAAGCATTTTCAGCTCATCAGGTAACTAACCACGTCATAATCTTAACTATATCAGATCTCTTTTGGTAAGCTTTTATCCCACCATGATTAGATAACATCAAGATAAACTTTCTTTCAGTTACTGTTTGATCAAAAGTAAAAATCATCACAAATAACCAAATGTGGGAAGTATATAAACTGATACTGTTTCACTGTTCACATTTTTTAAATAGTTACTCGTAGCTCCCATTCTGACAACAGACAAGATTACAATCATTTCCATCAGTGGATATTGCAGGTGAAAACATATTAAGGCTCAGAGCCTGGTGGCAGGTCTGGCCGATCCACTCGGCCAAAGAGGCCTCCTGGGCACAGGAGTGACACAGTCCCCTTCAAAAACAGAAAAGTACGCTTTTCAGGATTAGACAAAGCTCCACCCCCTTCCTTACAGATAGTCTCCAACACTCAGAATGACTCTCCATACAGCAGCCCGAGAAGCTTGTTGTTTGCCCTGTGTTTCTATCTCCTGTAACTAGAGGGGTTCTATTTGGAAAGCAGAAGATCTGGCAAAGTCAGAAGAGAAGAATTCCTATTTGCCCTGATAATCTTGTGAAACTCTTGGGCTCGTTTTCACCTTTGAAAAATCTCTCTGTGGGTCCCAAATATCATCCTCCTTTTCACTCAAGGTAGCAGCACTGATTTTTCTGCAGTTATCTTTAACATCAGTAGCTGAGGCAACTACTGGTGCTCCTAGTTGCTTTGTACCACCTTCTCCTCTTGGTAAGTTTTCTGTGTATTATTCTCCACCTTTTTGATGGCCCCCTCCTTTCTCTTTGTCAGCCTTCCAGGGATGCCTCTGGGTCCTATGGAAGGTCCTCAGTGCTGGAAACTGTCAGCACCAAGACGAGATGGAGTGCCACACAAAAGACAGGCGTGGCTTATTGGGTGAACAATGGGCTGGTAAAGATGGTCAAATATCACATCTGAACCACCATCAACAACGAAGGGACCTAACTGGAGCTATAGGACGGCCCCTCATGCCACACACACACACACACACACACACACACACACACACACACATCTGTGCTTACAGCACCTTTTAAAACGCTGTCCTGGACAAACTCCACAGCCTTGCTGGGCTGATGGATTAGTCTTCTGCAAAATGCTCCTTCCTACCTGAGTCTTCACCATGCTATCAAGGTGCTTAAATGCTAGGCAGAAATTTTACCACAGACTAACAGGGCTCGTCCTCTGCAAAGTCATGCAATTGATTCTCTTCCGTTTTACAATATGTAAATAGTCTATGGTGGGAATTGCATAAGTGCTATCATAATTGCATAAGGCTATAAGGATTTACTTTTTAAATAGAAGTATGAAATAATAGGTGTCTTTGAAACTCTCTTGCTGAGGATCACTGGTTGGGTCCATCATTCTCAAGCACGCACGCCAAAACCAGGACCAAGCAGCTCTACAAATGGACACTCAGCTGTAATGTCACTGCAAGTAACCTTTAGCCGGTCAGCAGTTCCAAGCTGAACAGTCACTAAATGGGAAAACACACATCCAAAGAATCCTCTCTGCAAGGCTTTTAGCAATCTCTAAACAATCAAAACAAACACGTTTCTGCAGGTGGTATCCCACAGAAGCAAAACAATCATTATCTAAAGCCAGCCCCTCCGTAGGAGGGCATCTGACACGAAATACACCAGCTTCTCGAAATACATGAGCTTCTCGTATTGACTTCATACTGAACAGCCCCATTTGGCTCTAAACCGAAAGAGCCTTAGCAGCACAACCACTGATAATTCCACAGCGACCCTCCCTTTCCTCTTAATTAGATTGTTGATGGGCCTTTGCTCAACCTAATGGGCTCTTCTGAACACAGCCACGCTGCTCACTCGGAAATAAGAACATCTCATTGCCAGGCTACTCATCTGAAGCAGACCAATGGGAGCACTCTGCCCCCGCTTTTACGCCAGTGTTTGTCAACAAATAGAACTAGGACTTTCTTGTTAGCTCCTGAAAACGGGGGCTCCAGTCACTATCTTCAAAGAAACATTTGTAAAGCTACCCTCCCAGGTTCCCTAAAAATCAACAGCAGAACTGCAAAGAGGTCCCACTCTCTCGCTGATGTTCAAGAGGTTAACTGGAGGAGGTCACGGGAAAGAGAGAAGGAGGAGAGCACTGGTGATGATAAATTTCCTATGTTGTTCAGCCAAAGTATCTTCCATCAGCTTCCACACCTAATGTATTCTTAAATATCCTTTTCAGAAAACCTATTTAGGGTTCCACTGGAACTTTTCCACAGCAGAAAACACATTCAGGCTTCCAGGCATTTCTATTTGTATCCATTTTTCCTGAAATGACTTGTGGACTGGCCCCCACTAGCTGGACTTCTCTCCTTCTTTTCCTTTGCAAGGAAAGGCTCAGAGAGCAGCAGGCATCTGGGGTGTCAGTAAGTGCTCTCTCCTTTGGAGGAAAAGCACTGCCCTTGAGGAGGAGGCCCAGGTTCCACAAATAAACTGTGGTGTTGATATCATCTGCTTCTCCTCGTGGCACCTTCTGCATCCAGAGAATTTAACACTGGTCCAGGGAGGAAAATAAAATTCTGCTGCGAGAAGAGTCCTCTGTGCAGGGCAGAGAGCCTCCTATCAATGGGCCATATGGTCAGTGAGTCTTAAAAACACAGCTGTGTTTGTACCCAATGCCTCCTGTCTACCCTGCTGAACAAAGTTCAGGTGTCACCGTCAAGCCCCTCTCTTATCTAGTTTACAACAAGCCCCTACACATCCCAACTGCATTTCTTTTTCACCCTCAGAGAGTGCAAAGGAGGCTTTTTTTTCTGGAAGACCTCTTTTTTTCATGATGACAAAAAAAAGTGCCCAAATGATGTATAACACCCTGTCCCTAGATGTCTTTTATGAAATACAAGAAACCCGAACTGACACTTAAAGGCCACCACTGCAGGACCACCCAGTATGGGATCAGTTAGCAGGGTTTGAAGGTGATTATCTCAGGTAAGGTAGACATAATTACACAGAGCTGAAGCCATTGGGCTAAGAAAAGTAACAGGATCAGTATCTCTGATTCACTCAGAGAACACCTCTGTATCGCTCCTTGGGTATTTTTTCTCCTCTTATCACTGTTTCTCTAGCAAACTTCAGAGAACACAGAATAGATACCCAAACATCTGCTGAGTCTTGCAGCCAATATTTACTTCTTGACTCCTGTGTGCCAGGCAAGGTCTGAAACTCAGAGACGAGTTCAGCTTAGACCCGCTCACTGACCTCAAGAGCTTTAGACAACAGCAGGGTAGCTGGCAAAAGAAAGCTTCCTTTCTCATCTCTCCAAATATAAACCGGTCTTACCCATTCTCCCAACTGTCACAGGGCACAAGCTATGACCAATACATATCTGATCCTGGGGCTGCATTATACATGCAGAGCACAAAGCTCTGAATTTGGGGTCATTATAGATGGCCCCAGACAACGTAGGGTCCCCAGTTTTGATTGCTGGAATTAGGGGAAACAGCCATTTTTTATTTCAAGGAGACCCCCCCTACTCAAACTTTAAGTATTTAAATGGTTAATAGTAACTGACATTTGAATATTTGACAATATTCTATTATATATGTCCTATCTCAATAAAAGGCTGAGTTTTGGAGGAGCTTTTGTAATGAGATCCCTGAAGTCAGTAGGACCCCACTGCTTTTGCTTGAAAATATAGACGCTAGAGGGGAAGATGTGACCTTGTAATTGAAAACTTTGGAATACGTGATGGTACATTTTATGTGTACCATTTTATGTGGGTCACAAGATATCCATATAGTTCATCAGGCATTATTCTGGGTGTGTCTGTGAGGCTGTTTTCTGGGTGAGACTGTCGTTGGAGGTGGTGGACTGAGTAAAGCAGATCACCTTCCCTAATGTGGGTTGGCCTGGTCCAATCAGTTGAAGGCTGGAATTGAACAAAAAGGCTGACCCTCCTACATAGGAGTAAGGCGGAACTCTTCTACCTGCCAGCTTTATCTGGGACCTGTTTTTCCTGCCCTAGGACTTGAACTGAAACATGGGCTCTTCCTGGGTCTCGAGCCTGCCAACTTTTGAACTGTAATTTATACCATTGGTTCTCCTGGGTCTGCAGCTTGCCAATTGCAAATCTTCTCAGCCTCCAAAATTGTCTGAGCCAATTCCCTATAATACATTTCTTTGGTTCTATTTCTCTGGGGAACCTTGACTAATATAAGATACATAACTTTTATTTCCTGAAAAATGAAAAGTTTTCACCTAGACTTGACAAGATAACAAAAACTTCAAGCTTCTCCACCATATGACGTTCTAATCTTTCGGTCATCCTTGTCCGTGCTGATCTGCATGGACTCTTGTAATTCAGTCATTGTTATCGCTCGTTAGTGGTGGTTGGGGGGGTGGGGGGTACTTAGGAATGTTACTCCTAAAGCTTCATTTTCCTCATTGGCAGAAGGCAGATAACAACGCACACCCACTGGACCTTTGTGAGGATTAAATGAGGTATACACATAACAAGTTTAGAGCAGTGCATGGCACGTGCTAAAAGCAAAATAAACGTCCATGGCTATTATTCTTGTTACACACAGTTTTGGGACAGCTATTTATTGGGTAGATTAATAAAAGACATTTCCTTTTTCATATCCAATTTAGAAGAACCTAAGGAAGTTGAGAAAAAACAACAAGGGAAATAATGTTGCCAGAACTTAGGAGGCAACAGCACCAACAAATGCAAAAGTAACTATGAGCCCTTTGCCATACTTTTCTTTGGGAAAGCAGTTTTAACAACAACAAAAAAAAAGACTGCAGTAAATCCTCATTTAATGTCACGAATAGGTTCTGTGACTTTAAGTGAAACAACACATAATGAACAATTTTACCACAGGCTAATTGATAAACAAGAGTTCAGCTCCTACCTCAATGTTATAACAAAATGGAAATGACATCATTCGAGAACCTGCTCTAATTCTTCACATTTTACAAGTGTAATTAACAACTGTCTGCCACTGGCCATAGAGATTAAGGACAATGGGCTGTACCCTAAGCAGCCCCTATTTGTGGGTGCCAGAGTGGTACAAAGAAATGCAGTGCATCAGAGTGGAAACAAATAAACAGGGAGGATCCACTCTGTGCTAAGTACACAGGAGACAGGTTACCTGCATTATCTGGTTTAACTCTTGTATTTTAGGAAGTGGACATTATCCTTATCTTACAGATGAGGAAAGGAGGCCAGAGCTTACTTAATTTGACTCAAGATCACCCAGTAAATTGGTAAACCATGATTCAAACACATGTCAGCTGGACTCCAATCTATGATGATTTTGAAGATTTCTACCAGTGTTGGCCAAAGTGTGCTCAATGGGTTCTGGAGATAAACAGATATATACCAGAGTTTCACAGCCAAGTATGTTGGGAGCAAAGCTGAGTGAAATAAAGGTTAGCCAGGTTATCTTCATTGCAGGTCTTTTCAGAGACTTCAATATGCAAATGTACACTGTGGATTCCAGAGTGTGATATAGTGTGCAACAATTGTCGAGTACAGAAGCCTGTGTGTGTGTGTGTGTGTGTGTGTGTGTGTGTGTAATCTGTCATGGTCTACATGGAATACAGTTTGGTAACCCCACACTCATATCACATTGCTTCCCCCATGGCATTGAAGATGCATTCCTTAACATTTTCCCTTTTTTTGACACATTCATTCATTCATTCAACAAATATGCTAGACATTCTACCAGGAACAAAGAAAATCAAGGAGTCATGGACATCAGCTGATGTTTATCAAACGCAACCAAGAACTTATTTCAGGACCCTGTTTCTGAGAGAGAAGTAAAGGGAAAGAAATGTAGTAATTGTGTGGATGGTTAAGATGGATAAGCACAGGGTTTTCTGGCTAGATGCGACATCATAATTTACCCCTTTCAGAGAACAAAAGACAAAGTTCAGAACCCATGTTTGGATTAAACCTAAGAAAGTTGATGACTTGCTCTGTTCTCCATTCAGTAGAGCTCACCTCATTCTAAAAAGGGAAGGGGGAATTGCTTGTGATTTTGGACCTGGCCTTCGTCCAGTTGTCCAGACCACCCTATTACTGCTTAACTGCAGTCAATTATATGAGCTCTGCGATTCCTTTGATTCCTTTCCAATCCAAATTCCCGCTTTCTGGGGTGACTTCTGACGGTCTAGCCAGTGTATTATCTAATGGCGTATGGAATTTGGAATGGTATTTCCATACGAGGGCCATACACATTGCTTTTCCAGGTTCTACTCAGAAACACATGTGCTATCAGTTAGCACAGGAGGCTGAGAAGGGACATGCCTGAGGAAATGACGGGGAGAAAGAACCTAGAGAGTTCAAAAGGAAGGCTCCTCACCCTGCTTAGCAATAAAGAACATAGTCCCCCAAACAACAATTCTACATGTAATAACAGATCAGATACATTGGTTTATTGTATCTGATTATCTCAGGCTGTATTTTTCTTTGACCACTTTAAATGTAATCAGTTAGTTAAGTATGGCTGCCGAAATCAAGAACTTGCATGACTCAGGTAGTGATCCTACAACTCCTGCGGTGACTTTACATTCTTGTGTTTGCCTCAGTAACAAACCACTCAGCACTTACTTTAGCAGGTACACAGGAGGCTTTTCCCTACAGTGAGTGACAAAGCCTGCTGGCTCCTGCGTGCTGGGTGGAGATGAACACCACTCTGTCACCACAGGAAGGAGAAAGTGTGGGGTTAAGCAGTGTTTACATGGAGGCGGTCCCCACAGCGCATTAGCTCTTTGCCAGGTTTGACAATGGGAAGCTTGACACAGGAAGCAACACCACCAGCAGTCACATCTTTCAATGATTCATAACACCCACCATCTATTCCTTTTGCTCACAGATGTAGGCTTTCTAACGTTAACGGCTCTTGAGAAGAGCCTGACCTGGAACTAATGGAAAACAAGAAATTATATCCACTAGTCAATAAACATTTCAAAAATGAGACTTGTGAAGAAGTTCAAAATCTAATATTTTGCAGGAAATACATCTATTATCAGGATACAGGATCTCAAAGAACCTCCCGTGATGGGGAAATAAAATAAAGTAAGAATTCTAACTGAATCACTGACATGAAAGTTGTTGCCTACTCATTACACAACTTAGGCCTAAAACATGGGGAAACAACAGAAATAAAAGTATGAATATCTATGCTAGCTAGTGCCTGGCAGGTCGCAGTTAAACTCTTGCTGCATGGATGAACAACAGACATGAGGAATGTAAAATGTTAAGTTTTCACAAGGTAAGGGCGCTCGCAATTATTAGACAAGAGGAGAAGGAGCCAGATATCAGATGGTTAAATTAGCGAGACCAGAAACATCACATTCCAAACTGTGGAAGACAAGATGTTCCTTTGCAGAATATCAACAGAGAACAGGAAGTGAAAGGGGACACCTGGCTTCAGGGCTACTGACTAAAGTGGAGTTATTTTTATCACTTGGAAGATGCTGCTGCGGAAAGCACTATTTCCACACATCTACGTGATATGCATCCAGCCTCCCTGATGCAATCTATTGGGTTGTCAGAAAAGTCATGACCCATTTTTGCAAGGAAAAACAGAAAAAATATGTCATGACTTTTCCGACAACCCAATATATGACTTCAGTGAACTCCTAACGGCTGACAGCTGCCTGCAAGTCATGAAGACACACCAAGTTCCTGAAGAGGCAGCTTGAAACACCATGCTAAGGACCTGGAGTTTTGGAGTGAATTCACAAATGTGGTAATTTATTATTCCATGGTATCTTTCAGGAATCCATATTGCTGGTAAGAGGAGGCTGGGTTTTTTATTGTGGGATCTACGTTCGGAGCAAAATGATGCTCTATCTATGTTAACTCTTAAAGATCGCAAAAGTCTCAAGTATCACTGAGTGTTGTACAATACCAAGAACAGAATAGCTATGCCCAAAGTTAAAATTACTTTTGGGGAAGCCTAAATATGCAGTTATCCTCTCTGATGACTGGACTTCCAAGTTGGGTGTGGTGCGTCTTCAAGGTAGAAAAAGCACCTTATTAAGATGTTTTCATTGATAGCATTTGGCACTGCCTGAAGGGGAATTAAATAGTTTGTAGTCTTTTTTTTTTTTTTTAATAAAACAAAAATAATGTAATATTTTCCTGGGACATTTACCAGTTGATTGGACGGAAAATCTTAGTAAGAGATTAAGTCAACCAAAATTTGAACATAACTTGCTCCTCTTTTTAAACTCCAACATCAGTGGTAGGCCGACGGGTACCACAGAGACTCGGTCCCAGTGTATGAGGACAGTTCCCCCAGGACTCTATCTTTGACCATTTTCTCCCCTTGCTTTATTCCTTTCCTGGGGTATCTCTTTCTTTCTTATCTAGATGTTGATGACTTCTAAAAGCGCTCCAAATGTGTTCTTCCAGGCTCAGGTCTCAGCTGAGCCCCAGGGTTATATTTCCAGCTGCCTAATGAACGCTCCATAGGCTCCACAAAGAGGACGTGTCCAGACAGAGCTACGGCTCCTACTCAACCTCCACCTACCTGCAACTGTGCCTCATCCTGGAATGACATCACCGCTCATCCAAGCAGATGTAACTCTACACGTGAGATGTCTCTCTAATTTGGCGTTCTCCTCCCCATCACAAATGTTTCTGTTTTCATTTATTTAATTTTATTTTATAAACACTCATAGTGCACTGAATGCATGCCAATGAACACTTCTAAGAACTTTATAAGATCTTCATCAACACTGAAAACCTGCTTATGCGTCTCCCTCACCTCCCACCTGTTCTTCCTATGGCAGTCATCGTTGGTAGTTTTGCCTAAAAATACCTGTCTCAGCATAGCAGTTCTGGTCGCTAAACTTCTGACACTCCCCATTTTCTGTAGTACTCGCAGAGCCCATAATAACCTTTATTATCTCCCTGTCACCTTTTCTTTCTGCCTCAGTTCTCTTCACAGTCCCCATGAAGCAGCCCCTGTTGCAGCCACACCAAACTAGCCACCTGTCCCCCTTGCTCTTCCCTCTGTCTTTCTCCACCTGGAACCCCCACCACCCTGTAAGGCTCAACCAGGTATAAGGAAGTTTCCTGAGAGAAGCATTTCCAAACCTCTAAGAAGAGCTGCCCCAAAGGCAAATAAAACTCCAAGTGGATCTAAAACAAACTCCCCAAGTGAAAATAGACGAAGCAGTTGGTTCAAAAGAATAAAGGACAGTTGCAAGAGTTTTCTTAATCATATGGTCAGCACCCCCGCCCCGCCAAAAATAAAAAAGAGTAACCTAATATAAAATCGCAAATGATGAAGCAATGACAAACTGGAATACTTTTCCAAGCAAAAAGCAAATGTGAAGGAATAACACAGCTGTGGTCATAGAAGCAGCTGTTGAGTCAGCCAACTCGGCTAAGAGTGGCATGGAATTCAGAGAATGATTTATGCTAATTTACCTATATTTGGTTTGAGTACTCTCTATTTTGCACTTCTAAACCTCCTGTCAGCATCGTTTCTGGTTCTACCCATTTTCAGCAAATTGTCTTTTTTCTGCTTTTACAGATAATGATGAAAAAGAATATGGAGATGCAAGTGAAACTGCAGGCAACTTTCAGAAAACCCATGTACAGGAATCTGCATTCCATTAAGAGGAACACAAATGTTACGTGTCCTATGAGCAAAGACTTTGCAAATTAATTTCAGAATATACGGATGACCAATATATGACCTTGATTTCAAGGACAAGCAGTTCTGGAAGGGAGACTCACAGCCAACACGCTTGGATGCCCAACAGGCACTTCAAATGTCACACGTCCAAAATCCAACTTGAGTTTGTCTCTCACACTTGATCCTCCCTCAGACCTTCCCATCTCAGTCAATGACAACGTGAATCTTCCATCTGCTGAGGCCACAAACTTTGTTTATAATCATTCCTGACTCCCCTGTTTCTCTCACACACCTCCACAGTCAGAAAAGCAGCAAATCCTGTCAATCTCCAGAATCAGGATCTGACCACTCCCACCCCTTGGGCCAGGGCCCCAGTCAGGGCCCCTGTTGTCAATCACTAGGCTATTCAGGAGCCTCCTAATGGATCTTCCTGCTTCCAGGCATGACCTATCCCGTGACCTACCCCACTACAGAGTAGCCCAAGTCATTCTTTTATCAAACAGTATATGGGTCTTCAAAGCCCTCCAGTAACTTCCCTTCTTACTCAAAGTAAACACTCAAGTATTTATCCAAGGTCAACTAGCACTACTTGACCTTGCCCAGCTGTGTCCCCAGACCTGCCTCCATACTGGTCCCTCAATCCATTTCAGTCACACTTCCTCTCTGCTCCCAGTCCTCAGATGCTCCAGGGGAATTCACGCCTCCAGGCTTTGTAGGTTCCTCAGCAAGCTCTTCCTCTAGATGGATGGATATCCACGTGGTCACCTCCCTCCCTTGCTTCTCCCTGGTCTTGCTCAGGTGGTCCTTCCATTTGAAAGGCCTTCCCTATAAATGGCGCCCCACGTCTTTCCATATCTTTTATCCTGTCTTATTTTCCTTCATAGCCCTTCCACCAGCTATTTCTTCCCTTAGCTTATTGCCTGCGTCTCTTCCTTGAAATGTTAATGCTAAGAGGGTGGGCACTTTGCTGTGTCCACGACAGTTTGCCCACACCTCGACAGCTGTACACAATGTGCCCTTAGTAAGTGGAGGCTGAATAAATGAAAGGATGACAGAGAAGAGAACTGTGTTCAAATATTTGTAATGCCAGATCAAAGGTCATTTATTTCAGTAGGGACTCTTCTTGCTAAAACAAAACAAAACAAAAAAAAGAATCATTTGCTTTGCCTGGAAGTTTCTATTAAACAATGAGCTTCTCTCTCATAGGATTCCATTTTAAAAAATCAATTCAATAGTGACATCTATCTAATTACTCATTCCTAACACACTGTGTTAGTGGCTGTGACAGGCAGTCACGGTATTGAGCACACTGTTAAGTGAAAGCTCAACTAGTCACTGCCTGCCTTCAAGAAGTCTGTCTATATTTATTATATTGAGGAAGATAAAGCATGACTATAAAGACTGAATGTGGAAACTTTGTTGCCTTTTTTGCAAGCAAAAGTCTTTTTGAAATTCAGAAAATAGCAAATCACTGCCAGCTGGGGCGATAGCGAAATGGCTAGGTTTTCAGCAGGTGGTAAGAGTGGGCTTTGGGGTGAGGTGGGGAGATAAGACCCAGCACTATTGGGGGAATAGAAGCAGAAAAGGTGCTTGCAGCACTGAGGGCTAAGCTGAGTATGGAACTGTGGTGATACGGTGCGGGCTGCAATTAAATTTCAATTTTCCAGATACTGACTACCTTGGTGTGAAGTCACTCGATACGCTTTATAATCAATTTATATTAAAAAGGAGATGTGAAAGGTTAATGCCCTTAATATTAAATGCTTCAGGAAATGTTCTAGTCATTTTTAAGGCTTTTTCTTTTAGTGTTCTGAACACTTCATTATTTAGTGCATTATGAAAATGTCATTGATACAAAAATAATGACCTGGGTCCAACTTTAACACACCAGCACCAGAGAGAAATGTCAGAGCAGAGGGCGTTACCCACCCGGATACACTGGGTTTTACTGACATGCCAAAGATTAGATGCAGCCCCCAAGAAGATAAAGCCACCCCAAACGCACCTAACAGCCTAAAGGAACCATGTATGAAATGCTAAGAGAGAAGCCTTTATAATAGAACAGGAGAGGAATATATTGACATCACACTTAATGAAAGGCAATCCTGCCAAAGACAAGAACAGTAGGAAGCTCTGCGGACATGTTGTGACAAATGAATTAAGAGGTAAATGAATTAAGAGGAGAAAGGGAAGGGATAAAAAGGTCAGAATAGATTCAAGTGGCCACCTGGTCACTTTTCTAATGACTAGCATTTAACTTTCAAAAGAGATCTGAAATAATTCGCCCAAGGGTAACTGATTAAGCATTGATTTGTTTGCTCTACGAAGCAGGGATTCATTTTTTTTATCATTTAAAAGAAGTTTCTGATGCAAAATACGGAACTCTTATTGTTTTACAAAGATTGTCCATGAATTCCCCCAGATGTCCCTGGGCGGAAGGTGAATGGGCAGCAGCATTCTATTTGCAAGCCTTAACATCAAACTGGAGTAAAGTTTGGTGACACTCCCTGCGGTTAAAGTGAAAGCATTCTTAAAAGGATTTGAAATGCTTTGAACTCCATTCTTCTGGTATCTGAAATTAAACTAGTCAAGAACCAGTAAGAAAAGTTGTTCCTGGGTTCAAAGCTTGCTCCGGTTCTGGGGGCACAAGAGGGAAAACAGAAATGACTTGGTGGGGGAGGGAAGTTGAAGTGGGAGGGAAACACCATTCCAGTAAATCTCCAAAGGAGCTGAAGGGGAATTCAGAGACGAAGCTCCCAGGCTGCAGGACAGAACTCAGGCTCCCAGAGGATTCCGGGATGATTGAGGAAGAAGAGACAGCACCTGAGGAAATCCTTTTTGTCATCTCCTCATCATTCATGAAACTATAGTGACTATTAAAAAAAAACACAACTAACATGTGCCAAAAACACTTAAGCTGGGAAAAGTCATAGGTTTGCTTGAGTGCATGTAGCCACTAAAGGTGTTCGGTGTAATTTGATGGAAGGGTCCCATAGAGGCTAAAAAAGACTCCAGAGGAGTTTAGGAGGAGAGTCGTTCAGATCCGGAGTTTTACCTGAAGTTGTGTGTTAGTGCTCTAACCTGAGGCACCTGAATTTTAGATGCTTGACCCAATCCAGTCCTGAGGAATGGTAGAAAATTTGCTCTGGAAGCCAGTATATAGCTTCTTTATTTTCCATTTTCAAAGAGTTGATGCTGGTAG
The DNA here is from genome assembly GCA_033961575.1 of Aselliscus stoliczkanus. Classification (NCBI taxonomy): domain Eukaryota; kingdom Metazoa; phylum Chordata; class Mammalia; order Chiroptera; family Hipposideridae; genus Aselliscus; species Aselliscus stoliczkanus. The sequence continues at coordinate 44,115,659 of CM066734.1, forward strand.
GTAGGTTATATATATTATTGACAATTTGTAACATTTTTGTACATCCGTGACAAGTGTTTTAAGGTTATTATCGCTAATTTCACTATGATCCTGCAAGGGTCCCCAAAAGTCAGAGCTCAGAAAGGTGACCAAGGCCATTCAGTAGTAAGTAGCAGGGGACAGCATGGCAATCAAGTGTGGTAGCCTCTGAGCCCAGGCTCTGTCCCTTATGCCCAGTGCATGCACCCCCCTCTGCAGCAGCCCCACACTGTGCTTCTCTCTCAGCTTCTGTCAGTGGGATGTGACTCTCCTTTTCATACAGTCGGAGCCTGAGCCTTTACTGTTACTCTCTGTCTTAAACAAGAACTAATGAAGCTGTCTGTGCTAGGTAGACTCATACCTATCAGATCCAACTCTTCTTTTTATTTATGCAATTAATAAAACACTTGCTTAGTCACATACATTAAAACACACACACAATACAATCACTATCTCAAGGAGAAACGAAAGAGAAATTTATAACAAATAAGATGCACTCTAATATATAAAGGCTCAGGTACAACTACACCAGAAGACATAAGAAGGCTTGGCGCCTCTAAGTAGGATAAGTGTGAATTCAACAGCCACACATGCAGACTGATAGGGACGATGGTGTGATTTTTCTGATAAGTATATAGTAAAGTTCTAAATGAAACAAAGAACAATATCCTCTCAACTAATTGGGTGACTGCATTCTGGAAAATTCAGCATGTATTTAAAATGCTGTGTATCTGTGTGTGTGTGTGTGTGTGTGTGTGTGTGTGTGTGTGTGTGTGTGTGTGTGTTTTCCTAGTAATATAAACACTTTTCACTCAAAAAATCCTGCCCAAATATTCTCAAGTCATGGCCTTATATGAAATGATTCTTCACAGTGTGAGACAATCCTACACATTGTAGGGCATCAAGTATCCTTGGTCTGAGCCCATGAAAATATCACCCTCCATCCCCAATCATTGTGATAAGTAAAGATGGCCCCACAAATTTCAACACTATGCTGCAGTGGATGGGACTTTTTGTCTGCTATAAACTGTAGACAATACTCCTTCTTATGTCACACGTTTCTCCCAACAGTCCTTTTATTCCCAGACAGCTAAGAATACGTTAATAACAAATTCTTTGGTGCTCTAAAAATCCCAGCATATTATATTGTCATCACCTTCTGGTTATTAGCAAGTATGTATGAATTGGATCCCTCAGCTTTTGACATGGTAACAGAGAACATCCTCCTAGCCTCTAGTTGCCATTTACTTGGTCCTGAAGAACATAACTGCTAAGATGACAATACGATCCATGCCATACAAGTGCCTATTTTCAGAAGCTAGCAACAGTTTTTGCTCATAATCTATATTTAGACCCAATTAGTAAGCTTTTTCTCCATATTCACCTAAAGCCAATGCTGCCCTGTGCACAAGGGATTAAAAAAAAAAAAATGAGGGGGGGGAACCCAAAACAAAAAACTAAACAACTACCAAAGGTGACCTGAAAGTTATAAATCAAAGATTTTAAAGGGTCTCCATTATTTAAGACTGAAAATAGTCACAGGAAAATTATGTATGCTGGGTTACATATTCTATGTTTGATTATGAGATAATCTTCCCGTAAGTCAATGAGAACAATCTCGGCGTTTAATGTTATTCATTTATTAGTCATTCAACAGATGTCCATGAGGTACCTGCTTCACATGAAGTTTTGTGCATGTAACATAACAGAGCTTCTCAAATTTCCACGGGCACTGTAATCACCTGGGATGGCCTTGTTAAAATGTGGGTTCTAATTCATCAACTTTGGGGTGGGGACTGGCTGAGATTCTGGATTTCTAACAAGTTCCCACGTGATGTTGCTGTTGGTCAGCCGATAGAATTTTGAGTAACAAGGCGCTTCAGAAAATTAAATAATTAAATTAAACATGGACCCTGCCTTCAAAGAATTTACAGCTTAGATAAGCAGATGTACCTTCCCTTCCGCATAAACAAAGGAGCTCCATGCTCTAAGATGATACAACAGAGGAAGTGCTCACATTCAAGGTCAACGAATGGCTCTGGCTGGGGGATGGTTGAATGTCTGGGAAGATATGCTAAAGAAGGTGGCATTGAGTCTTGTTCCTTAGTGAAAGTAGGATTGTGGCCACAGGGAGGACGAGTTGGGAGAATATGGCTGGCAGAGGGACCAGTGTCAACCAAGGGACAGAATTAAAAAGTATGACGTGCTCAAGTGCACAGGGAGCATTCCCATTTGGAGGTAATGACTGTAAGAGGCGTGGATCAAATGGTGGTGGGCCATAGGGTTAGGAAGTCGGCCTGAGAGAAGCAGGGACATCTAGAACTGAATTATGGCAGCTATCCACAGAGCAACGGGAGGGACAGACAGAAATTCTGGGCGGAGGAAGAGACAGAGAGGCTGAGAGACCAATGAAGAGGCTGCTGAAGTCCACGAGAAAGAGAAAGAAGGCCTGAAGAAGAGACAGTCAAAAGTATGTGATAACAAAATATAATGTTGAGCCACCTTTACCTGGATTTCCCATATTGGATTTAACTTTGAATAATGACCTACCTTCTCCTGATTTGACAAGCAAAGTTATACACATTTCTTCAAGGGTTTGGGAAAAACTGATACATTAATTAAAAGTTATAAGGTGACTCTCTCAGAGCACTCACGACTGGGTTATATTGGAAATAACTAAGAAATACTAATTTTTTTCCCCCAGAATATTTAATTTTGCTACTAATGAGTAATGTCCCACCTGAAACAAAGTACTAGGTCATTTTTCATTCTCAGAAGAGGTGGTGGTCTTATTTTCTTTTACTCTAATTTCCTTTTACTCACATTTCCTTTTACTCTAATGCCTGGGTCTGTGTCAGTTTAGGTCACCCCAGAAAGAGATGTGTTTCCAAAAAAACGTCTGGCTTAGAAAATAGAATGAGACAGGCTGCCTTCAAAATATCAGTTGGTAGAGTGGAAGAATGCAAGGTGGAAAAATACTTCTGATTTTAAAAGCCCAACTCCCACATTATCAGGCCGGGTCTGTGTGATTTGACATGGTGGTAATGTGAACTAACTATGTTTAAACTGTGTTTAACTTTTGGATGTTCAAGTTTCCAACCAGTGACATTCCCTATCTCAGCAGGAGACAACAAAAGTCGCAGAAGTGTACAGCGGACCAAACCGAGGTCTTAAAGTTGTCCTGTTCCTTTCTAAATCTTAATTAAGTGAAAATTGTTCTAGGGAATAATTTCACTCTGAAGCAGTTTGCTGAATTGTACAGGGCAGCACAACCGTGTTCTGTTATGGAAACACAAGCATGACTACATTTTTGCTTAGGAAACATATATTTAGTCATCTTTTTTCTTCAGGCTGCGAAAGCATATAAATGCCATTAACTTGCTAACGGAACGGCAAATGGTTGGCCCCTCCCCTTGAGGGACAGGCAATGTGTCATGTCAGTTCAGTCTCTATCTCATTGATATAAAAAGAGAAGTGCAGTCTTCAGATGATTGACTATTAAAAGAAGTATGTGTCTGAGTAGGCAATTACATTAAGAACTGAACTGAGGGAAAGTAGTGGAGGGAGTAAAACATATGTGAAATAGAAGGAGAAAAACTGCCTGAGCCAAGCTGGCAAATGTGGGGCCCCAAGATGGCCAGTCCCTCCCTGACCCCTCAGTGGAAGGAGACTCTAGCAAGGACACCTGGGGCGGAGGGGGGATGTTTCATGTCAGGATGTCAGCCACGCTGATAACACAGACCCTGCTTGGGTTACTGTGTCCCAAGTGTTAGCTTCATTAATGGGCATCCAGGCCTGAGAAACCCCATGTCAGCTCTGGCGGGTGAACTGCCAGTAAGAGAGAAGCTGTTAGCTGAAGGCACCACTGATGATGCAGTCTACATGAAGAAATGACAACAGGAGGCTTTCAGCGTTGAAGCACACACAAGACATCCTGGACCTCTAAGACCCCATGGCACATACTCAGAGTGGAGATCAACACAGAAGCTTTCGCACAGAAGCTTTCGCACGGAGCCCCTCTAATCCAATGGCTGCCAAACCCAACATGCCTGGTTGCAAGTTAGAGGGAAAGTCCCTGAACGTATCTGTTGTGTCCTGGGTGTAGAATGAAAGATGCAAAACGCCAGGTGCTTTCCTCTGATGAGTGGGAGGGGAGGGGAGCAGAACAGGTGGCGGGAGCCAGTGAGTTCAGGGGCAGCAAAGGCAAGACTGAGCTCATTTAGTTATTTCCATTAAAGATCACTTCCAGAGAATGCAGTTAGGTGCATTCTGAAGGGTACTTCACAGCAAGTATGAGTCTGATTTCTAGTTCACAAGAATTTGCAACCAATGTCGTAAACGTCTGTGTATTTCCAGAGATTACTTAAGAATATTTTAGACCACTTATTATTATTTTTTTTTTCAAACAAAGGAAGTGTTCTGTATCCCTCCTCTCCACCCACTGTGAAGAACTTCCCAAGGTGGCTGCATTACTCCGTGTCTCATTCTCAGGTTGCGATATCCTAAATGTTTAACTGACTCAGGCTTCGATCTCATGAAACAGTCCCCTTTGACCACAACCTGGTAGTTTTTCCTTGTCAAAAAAAACGGAACAGTGCAATGGGTTTCTCCACTTTTGGAGGCAGCACATTAGCTATAAATCAAATTCCTGTAGATATGAAGAGCACCACAAATAGTCTGGGACAAATTCTGCCAGGATTTAAAGAAGTTAATAGGATACTTCTAACTCTAAGGGGATGGAAGAGCACCCACTGCTTCCCTGCTCTGCTCCCTAACCTGTTCACAGGTACACACAATAAACCTCTTTCACTTCTGGCCACTGAGGCAAGTGGACTTCCTTTACAGCCAAAACCACAAGAATCTCTGGGAAAGTTTACAAGACCAAACTGAGCTGCCAAGACACAGGAGCAGGTATTTGGATGGACTGAGTTTGTGACTTGAAGACTACAATGTGTGATACTAAGCTCCAGGAATTTGGTCCAAGTCAGTCCAATTCAGTTCCTGGGTCCATCTTTCGGAGGTTTCCATCACTTAAACAACTTCTACAGCAAACTTTTGTGATAACTTAGCTCTGACTACATCAACTTAATTTTTTGGGATCCCCTTTTTTAATACTTCATAATAATCCCCAACAATTTTGTATTGTTTTGACCGTTTTATGTTCTCACTCACGTGTCCTTTAATTCTCCAGCAAGGCTTTCCTGATTAGAAAAGAACCAGAAAACTCATTCAAGCACCTCCACTAGAGACCTGGACAAATTGTTTCAAGTATTATTGAATTTTTAAGCCACTAAGCAAGCATCCTTCAATATTGTTTCATCTGATTTCAGGATATAGACTCTGTATGTATGCCTCAGAGGTAGAGACCACATGTTTTAGCTAAAGCCTTGTGTACATACATGGGAAAATTTAACATGTAGTAGATGTACCTAAAGTCTTCAAAATCTTAGACTTTTGGGATCTCTCATATTTAAATAATAGCTCTTGATTTGAAAAATCTGCAAGGAAAACATAATCCTCAGTAGGATTTTTTTTTTTTTAATTGGGGTAGAAAAGCACAATGAAATGGTTAATACTGTTTACCAACTCTGTGGTAGTACACAAAAATAAAAGTTGCTGTTTTACCAAAAATGTACTTCTGATAAAAGCTCATGGGTGGACAGGAACATAAGTCACTGTCCCCACAGACTGTCTTAGAAATATTCCCATAATGCTAAGGAAGAAGAAGGGAAGAAGTGGAATGGTTGGTCCAAGCTTTCTCAGTGCTGGTGGGAATGCCTCAAGGGGGACCAGGCTCTGGGACTGGCCATTGGTATATGGCAAGAATAGGTAGCCTCGGTCTCCTTTACCACAAGACAAGCTTAGGGAGCTGCACTTTCTATCATCCCAACAACCATTACGGTCAATATGGTGGTATGCGGGGGAGGGGTATTGTAACACTTAATATAAAACAGAACAACCCACATAGGTGATGGACAGAAAACAAGCTTTGAAAACAGAGGACAATTTGCTATCCATACTAGATATAGCTTAAGCCTCTCCAAATAAAAAGTGTTACGAGAAGATATGTGTTCATACTATGCTTTCTTGTATTATTAAGACAGGTTAGTTAGTATAACGTCAGGCAGTCAGGAATTCCCTGGTAGACTGAACAAAAACAAAACATTTGCCATTTCTTACACTAGCCATTTCTTTCAAAGTTATAAGATAACCCGCTCTTACTGGAACAGAGACATCAATCCTGCCGAAGGGCAACAAAGCCATTTTGACAGACATTACGAAAGGCTGTCTGTCCCAAGGCTAAGCAACAGAACAAATCTGATAAACACCTTAATGACAGGCAGCAGTATTCCAGCATTCTCCCTCCCTGGCAAAAAGAAAAGCATAAAACTCAAGCCGTTTACCCTAGCTAGTGGGCATCCCAGTTTCAGGAACCCCCTACCCACTCGGGAGCTTAAACTTTCTCTTGCTTTAATAAAACTATCCTCTCTTGCAACTCGCTGCCTCTCCCTGGTCTGTGTGTCCATTCTTTGGCTTCAGGAAACTACAACCCCGTTTTTTTTGAAACCATATAACCTCACGAGAGATGAATAACAGAATATTTATAGGTATAGTTTTCAGGATATTTTCAGAATTCCAATAGATTCCTACTTTGGGGCACTTTTAACCTTTTCCCAAACCCCCAGATTCATTGTGAAAACTTGTGATTAAAATCAGATTTTAAGAGTTACTTTTATACCTTTCTGCAAGTAAGACGCTTTCTTCTACAGAGGAGCACATTTCAGTTATATCAATCTTTACTCCTATTTGGATAATGACTCCATTGCTCATGGATGATTCTGGGGCCCCACTCCCACACTCTCTCTTCACCCTAATTTTTGCCACTGCCCTCGGTGGCTTTGGTTACCTTAGGACAAGCCTTCCCTGCCTTAGAGGGCCCTTGCCTGCTCTCCGCCACATGAATGGCCATCAGTTGGAGCTCAGTATTACCCACAACTGCTGCTCCATGGTTGAAATCTTCAAGTCTGCTTCTGTTATCCTCACTTCTGATCACACCCTTTTGGTTCTCACAATCCCCTATACTGACCACATCTTGTCTTTTTTCAGTCCTCTCACTGTTACATATCTATCTGTTCCTAAATGAATTGGATGTCATTATCTATCACTTCCTCACACTTTTCTGGAAACTTTCAATTCCTTTGACCATGGATCCTCTCTCGCACCCACACAGCCAAACCTCAATCTCCAGTCAGTCTCAGTATTGATGTTCTCTGTTCACTGCTCAAGAAAATTCCGCAGCCTTGCTGTGTGGTGCTTCTACCCTACCCATGGTCTCTAACCTCAGCTGGGCTCTCACAGGGCCTTGTTGATAGTCCTCCTCAACGTTCACCTCTCCATCCCACACAAACACTCCCTCAAACCTTGTCCATGCTCTTCAAGCTCTTTCCCTGCCAGCCTCTTCTACCATTACCAGTAGGAGATCTTCATTGGAAAAATCAAAGGCAGACCACAAGCTGTCTCCATCTTCCTACATTGCCACAGACAATCTCATCTCTATTCAGCCCCAGCCTCCAGTCCTTCCATCCCTCTTCCTCCTCTTTCCGCTATAGAAAGCAAATCCATCCTCTCCATGCCTTCCAGCTCTCTCCTCTCAGGTTTCCTTACAGACCTTTGTGGTTATAGAAAGCAAATCCATCCACCAACTTTCTCCATGCCTTCCAGCTCTCTCCTCTCAGGTTTCCTTACAGACCTTTGTGGTTATAGAAAGCAAATCCATCCACCAACTTTCTCCATGCCTTCCAGCTCTCTCCTCTCAGGTTTCCTTACAGACCTTTGTGGTTATGTCTTCCCATTCACAATAAGGCCTCCAGAAAGAACATTGATACCCCAAGCCTCCTGACTTCCTAACAATTCCTGACCCACTGCCCCTGTCCCTTAACTGAAAAGACTCTTCCCAAGGTTGAATGACCTCTTGGTTGCTGAATCTAACAGTGATGGCAACATCCTTAATGCCTTAGTATTATTATTTTATTTATAATATTGGACTTAATAACATTTTTTGGACTTGGTGTAGGACAAGGCAGATAAAAGCCATAGAAAGAAAGGGGTAAAGAGTATAGGAAAAAGTACACGGGCATGCCTAAGCACATGTAGGGGTTTAATACATGGCAGTTATATGAGTGTGAAGGGCATCTAGAAGCAGCTTTTTATAAGATACGTCTCAAACCCTTCTCACTGGACTTGCCTAAAATGCAAATGTGATCATGTCACTTTCCTAATTATAATCTTTCAGTTGCTTCCCCTTGTCCACAGGATGAAGTCCAGACTTCTTAACCAGACATCTCAGGTTCTTCATTGATCTGCCCCTGCTCCCTCACTTCCCAGTATGCCCACTGGCCACCCACCCACGCACACACATGCTGTGCTGCAGGCTCATTTAACTATTTGCAGGCCACTTCTTAGACACACCATGATCTCTTCGCTTCCAACTGGCTCTTTTGTGTCTGGCCATCTCTGACTCATTCTTTAAGCATCAGCTTCAGGGTCAGCCCCTCTGGGCAACCTTTCCTGATTGCCTCTCCTCTCCTCACTCCCTCCAGGGTTATGTGACTTGCCCCTCCGGTCCCTAGTGTCAGCACCTACATCCATCCTATAGAGCAATTCTGTGCCACTTCTTGCCACTAGACTTGAGGGCATGGGATTAGCATTGTCCATAATTGCAGTTGCAGTGCCTGGCATGTGGTTACTGTTGAAGGAATGGCACACAGAAGCAGGACTCAGAGAAAATGCTCTATGAAGTAGCTGCCTTATGGACTGCAGTGAATATATGATAAAGTTACATGGAGACCTAGCCCCAGGAGCTTAAACCCATCAAAATCATGTCTCTCAGTTTACAAATCTGTGAAATAGGAAAACAGTCAACAATATACTTTAACATTTTTTAAATAAAATAATACAGAAAGAAAAGAGATCATAATATATGCAGTCCAACCCCCATCATAGTACCTTTCAAGTAAATAAGTCATCTTTGCTAAGGAGTAATTAGAGGAACACTAGTGAGTGGGCTCCCAAGAAGCATATCTACTACATTATTTAAAAATCCTGGGGGCCAGCCAAGTTGCTCAGTTGGTTAAGAGCTTGCTCAAGAGTGCGAGCTAAGCTCTGAGCAACAGGGTAGCCAGTTCGATTCCCAGCCCAAGCTGAGCTGCTGCTGGCTCAGCTTAAAAAAAAAAAAAAAATCCTGTAGTCCTTTTTAGATGAGAATATATTTCAAAGGCTGGCTGAATTTCAATAGGTAGGATTTATTCTGTCAACTCAGTTTCTTCTCCAGGCTTTTAATATTGACCTAAGATGTCCTTCCAAACCCACGTTTCTCTGGTGGCTACCAAATGCCAGAGTGAACTTTAAAAAGAAAACAACAAAACTCTCATGCCATTAAGTGAGATATATGTTTGAACCAGTTTGTGAAATCAAATTATGGTTTTATTTAATCAATTCTCAATTCACAAAATTTAAAGCAATTCATTGGTTATGGAATTTGCTAAATATCAGAGGTCAGATATCTAGTTCAGTTGCATCATAAGCAAAGCAAATATTTTCTTTTAAAATGTTAAACCACTTCTACTAACAGGCTAAAACAATCCTATTCACTATTCTTTGATTTTGACAAAATTCATTTCCATATTCACAGCATGAAGTTATAAAGTTCAGACTTATCAGCATGAAAGAAAATAGTATTTTTATAATGAGCTGGGGGCGCGGGAAGGAAATATAAAAGACAAACAAGCTCCCTCTAAAGAAAAATGCCTTTAATTGCACTTACAGTACTTTGTGATTACTTCCTGTAATTACAAACTTAATTAAGTCTTCTCAACTATGAATGTGGTCACTTTGACTCACAAAAGTTCTCACAGATCTAAGCACCTAATTGAAAACAAGTGAGAAAAGCTTCTGACAGGTAAAGGGCAGGAGGCCATAAATCCTAACCCATAGCGATGATGGGTCAGGAATTCTGCATTATTTGACTGAATCAACTAGGATTATAATCCCCCAATTTAGGATTTAAAGTGTAATGTCTAGGCTGACCAGGGGGCCCTTCTAATGAGTGCTAGGTAGAAGCAGCAAGGAAGTGCGGTGTTTTTGTTCACCAGTGCTTTTCTCCTGGAGGGGACAGAATGCCCTGGTGAGAAACTACACAACAGGATCTTAGTACTTACTCAGTCTGGAGTAAAACAAAATTACCCCGAATTAGAATATTTAAGATTCTTTCAGAGAAGGCAAAAGAGCCTCCAGAAGACTTCTGAAGTCACTAAAGCTGGAATCAGCAAAGGGTGAAGATGATATTAAGGGGATAATGTCCTTGAAATTTTCTGCCTCGTTTCCCATCAAATTAAATAGACAATTAATACCTCCCATTGACTCTTCCTTCCTGAATCATAAACTTCTAAAAGTAGGGTCCTTCTATGGCCCATTTGATGTACACAGATATACAGCTACATATGTGTATGTGTGTATAATGAATAAGTCTTTTAACCTGTATTAATGGAGGCAGGGTAAACCTTATTTTGAGTCAGTAAGGAATTCTGTAAAATAAAGAAGTTGATGATAGGTCTCTTAAAATATGAAGAATATTTTGGTAGTGAAAAATAATTACGATTATACAGAGAACTTGGGACTGAACCGGGGCTGCTGGCTTCCTAAACCAGCGCGCTTAACCACCGCTCCACTCGGCTGGCCCTACAGAGAACTCTTAAAACTCAACAATAACAAAACAAACAACCTATTATTATCATTATTATTAGACTCATTTAGCATGAATCCCATGAAACTTCAGTTATTGAACTGTAGTTATTTGATGTATGTAAACATCAATTTCACATGGTTCCATCTTAAAAGACTTCAACATTCCTTTCTAGAAAAGCGGTGATGATAATCTGAGCACAGAGGAAGAGCACCCAGCTCTACAGACCTTTCGCTGGTGAACCTGAGCACTCGATCACATTAAAAATGATAAAGGCCCGTGTGTTCATTCTATTTCAGAAAGTCACTTCTTCAACAAGATGACTCTTCGTTGAGCCCTCCACACCATGAATTTTCAAATTAGTTTTTAACTTGAAAAAAGTCAAACATTAAACTTGGAGAACCAAATACAGAGAACCTCCTTAGAACATCAGGGCTGCAACCATCAAATGACTTTGAATCTTCTCAATACCTCTCACTATTTTTTTCTGTCCATTAGTAATATTATTTTCACTTTTTACCATAATAACATGTGTTTTTTTTCTCTCTGGCACTGTAAAATACATTCTAGCATGCATTTCCCACCTCTGGCACTGCAAAAAAAAGAAGCAAAAACCTTTAAATGGAGTTAATAAGTGAATGTTTTTTCTATTCTAGAGTTATTACATTTTAGTTTTATAAGTTTTTGCATAAATTCTGGATTCTTAATGATAGGCTCTAATTTAATTGTGCTTTTGTAATTGTAATAAAATATTTTCATAACTATTTATATTTAATATGCAGACTTCATAAACCTTTGGTTTATAATATAATACCTTTCTCATATGTTCTTTTGCAAAAATCCTTCATTCCTTTTCACTGAGACTTCATTTTCTAAACGAATTTTCCACATACTCATACTCACTAATCAGTAATATCTCCCAGTTTTGTAGTACTACTTCTACTTGAGTAATATTGTAGATTTCTTAGAGATGTATTAAAGATTACTGTGATTGAGTCAGGTGCCATCATGTTAAAGGACTTTGAAATCAAGGATGCTACTGTGCTCTTGGCTCTAGCACAATACATGATGGACCTGGCAAATCTTTTTTGTTTTTTTGGCACATCTATAAAATACAGATGTAAGGGACCAGGAGGAAAAAACTCCTAAGTTCCTATTCCTACCCATTTTTATCCCTAATCATCCCCATTAATTTGAGCTCACCTCCAGTAGATTCAATTGCCCTCAGTTCTTCACAGTAAGCAACTTTCAACCTCTTCTTTATTTAAAAACAAAGGGAGAGGTGGTCACACAAATGGAGGTAATTTTTACCTAACGTGACACTGTAAAGCATGTTGGTGGTAACACTCCTTCATCTGCAAGGAGTATCTGGCTGTTGGGATTAGTGGACTCAAAAACTATTGTTCTTTGGTTCAATTTAGATTTTCTCGAACATACACCTCAAGGCTTGAGGTAGCATCAGTGATTTATATTAGCCAAACATCATCTGTGTGAGATGGACCCAGGGGCAATACTGGCTCCTGTTATGTCAAACCCTTATATCTGAGGGAGCAAAACCAGTTCACTCACCTGCAGTGGTAAATTCTTGAAAGTAGGGATTGTGCAGTATAGTTTTCCTATTGGTCATGGGATACTTTGTAAATTACATGATTAATTAATGCTTTCTGATGGAGATGGTGACAGTGATGACATGCTAGACATCAAGCTGGGATTTTCTGCAGCTGAATGAAATAAATAATGGGCTCCAGTTATCCATCACACAGTTTATCTGACATCTCAGGTATAAGCGAGACAGAAGAATTATAATTATTCTTAAAGGTGTTATGACAAGGTAATTTTATATTTATTTACTTAAGGACAATTCCTAAGGTTGGGATTTGCTGAGTAGCAACAAAGGAACTAGAGCGCTGAAGTTGGATGAATTTTCAGTTTTAAGAGATATGAGTGAAGTTAAAAATGTATATTCCTTATTTTGATGACTTGAGAACAAGCTCATGAAATGCTGACAGCTGTAAAAGAGTGGTGTGTGCCAAAAGACCCTACTTTTGCCTAAAAATACCTATGCATAGATAAAATACTGAAAATTATAAACAAAGACATGAACAGGATTAAATTACTTCATAGGGTGGGAGTATGAGGGAGTTCTTTTATTTTTCCAAGTTTTTAATTCAGAATAAAGAAAAATGTACAAATGAGCATTGATAGCATGCCACAACAACCTAGTGATGTCACCCTAACAACACTGAATCTTGGGATTGAGAATACTTCCCTCTGAAAGGCACATTATTTGGGCAGGATGAGTCAGAATAGACAGGATGTAGTGTGAGAAGGTGCACTCAAATACAGAGTGTGGGGAGTCAAAATGAGAAGCACCCAGCCCATGTGACAGGCAGGTGCTGGGCAAGATGGCTGATGGCTTTCGGGAAAACCCACAGCATTTCAGTATTCTGCCCAAAACAGACTAACTCGGTAATGGCTCCCATCTACAATGTGTGGGTATAAAATTTCCTAAGAAAGGCCAAGAAGCTGCCCAAACAACTTTCAATACCATGTGAGGAAGTCTGAAGCTGCCTAAGGCTCAAGAAAGAGCTTGTGAAGGAAACTAGATTTTTGGTGGTGAGCACCCAACAGAGTATATAGATACCAAAACTTACATAACTTTATTAACCGATGTTCCCTCAATACATTTAATTAAAAAAGAGAGAGTCTGCATGGCTTTCCGGTCACTAGAACCTCAAACATAAATAAGAAACGCAGCACCATCTCACAGCCCACATGTTTATTAATCTCTAATTAGATAACCCACACACTCATTGTAAATCAGCAAGATGAGAAAAGCCTTTACGTTAGGGCACCATTCACTTGTAAGGTGCAGCCCAGTAGGCGGTTCTGGCTCAGGGTACTCGCAGGCCCTTTTAATCTGAGTTACCTTGCTAAGAAATTAAAGTGTGTGTTGGACACGGCATTTACTTTATATTCTTAGCTTTCCATAAGATCTAGATCATTAACTCTGTGCCAATTTCCTTTGCAGAAACTACTTTAAATAAAATGTCTCAAATAGAAATTCAATTTAGAGATAATAAAGTAAGAGTAAGTTTTTCAAAGACAGAACACAGTTTTCCCAATGTGCATTTTGAATGGTTTTTGTGTAGCCTTTTCTGGCCTATGGTTGCAGCACAGGCATTTTAAGATGTTGTTTAACTGGACACTACTAAATGTTAAGTCTCCTTTCTTGTGTACACGGAGGATTTATCTTCACTGCTAATCACACATGAAATCTTCACGAGACTGACAGGTGAACATAAATGCCCAGCATGCCAAAAATTAATTTTGATTCTTGCACCCTTTCTGAGAACTCGGAAAGCTCCAGATGTTCAAATTAAAATATCCCCCATATTAGTGAAGGGAACACTAACACAATTAAAAACAACTGTATTTACCTACAAAATAGGACTCTTCTTGTTCTATTTTGTTTGCAAAGTGAGAGGTGCGAGTGAGGCATGGCTAGGAGAGCTCAAATCCTATATCCTCCAAGATAAATTTCATAATCTCATAGAGAACAGTGTTTAATTGCAAAGTCCTTCACCCTTTAGACATCAGATTTGCTATCTGTGTAAATAATTGCCTTCAGAAATGTCTTATTTTTAGAATATTTTGTCTCTATAAAGTCCTCCTCATCATTTTTCTAAACTTGTCAAAATTTGCTTTATTAAAGTTTTGTTTTTGCTGTTATTAGTCAACAAAAAAATGTGGAATATTATCTAACCTTTCTGTTTATTCTCACTAGCTGATTAATAGAATCCATCAAAATTGGCAAAAGGCCAAGGTCTCTGAGAAAGTAGCCTACTTTTCTTGTCTGCCAGCACTGTACACAGCGTCTGTCTGACCCCGTCTTCTAGCTCTGCCCATCTACTCCCTTGGCTTCAAAGATCTATTGGATTGTCGGAAAAGTCATGACATTATTTTTTCTGTTTTTCGTTGCAAAACTGCGTCATGACTTTTCCAACAACCCAATATATGCAGATGAATCGCAAATCAATCTCTTCAGCTCACACCTCTCTCCTGGCCTTGAACCTGTATTAACTGCCTAATGGACATCTCCCCTTGAATGTCCTATATAATCCCAAATACAGTAGCCGAAACCAAACTCTTGTTCTTTCTCAACCTCTCAAACTGCTCCATCATCTTGTGAAAGACACCACCATCCATCCTGACATCCAGGCTAGAATCTGAAGGGTCACCCTCAACTCCTCTTTCTCCTTCTTCCCTCTCCTCCACTCACCAAGCCCTGTTGATCTCTGCTCCTTAGTACACTGTGAACGCATCTGCTTCTCTCAATTTTCCCTGCTGCCACCTCTACCTTGATGCAGTCTGTCCTCTTCCGCATGGCCCACCACAATAGCCTGCTAGCAAGGGTCCCTGCCTGCTGCCTTACAACTGTCTTCTCTACCCATGGACTTCCATCCCATCTCCATCCTGCAGCCAGTGAACTTCCTAAAAACAAATCTATGCCTACGACCCTTCAATGGCTCTCTAAGGCACTCCACATAAAATCTAGACTCTTTGGCATGACCTCCTGAGTCTGCTTCACCCTCTCTCTCTAGCCCCTTCCAACCACACCCTGATGTCTGTTACACCTGAGCTCAGGTGCCTTGAACTCTGCTCAGTTGCACAAAGATCCATGCTCTGTTCCCTTCAGGCCTCTGCACGTGGTCCCGGGTGTCTGGAAACTCAGCCCTCCCTTTACTTGCCGGGCTATATCTTTCACAGCACAGTGTAGATGTTTCTCCTTATGGAAGTTTCCTAGCCCCAGAAGTATGGCTTAGGGGCTTCTTCACTGTGTTCTCATATTCTCAGTCTATTTTAACTCCCTGTCTGTTTGCTGTCCCTGCTACAGTGTAATCACCAGGCTGTCCTATCTCTCTTATTCCTTTTGCTTCTCTAGTGCCTAATGTAATGCCCAAACCAGAGTGAGAGCCAAACACTCATAGGGCAAATGCGGCCCTCTAACAAAGCTGCCACTAGCCTAATGCCCACTACATGGCTGCATCCTGCCCAGTGCTTTCTATACTCTCTTATCCATACAACTCTGCAAGCTCTGTATTATGTTTGGACATTTTACAGATGAAGGTTAGTGGGATTAAATAGCTTTCTTTAAGTCACACAACTCATAAGTGAACTGAAAACCAGGTCTGTGTATTCCTGCTTATCTCACTGCAAACACTGCCTCTCCCTGTGCCCATGCACAATGACCAGATTTTTATGCATCAGGCCTCACAGAGTAATTCTAATCCATCTTCTGCCCGACAGTCTTTCAAAACTGAAGACTTTCCAGAGGCCGGTGGTTAGGCTGCCCCTTTGCACCCCCATTGTGCTTGGGTGTGCTTCCCCTCCATGTCCGTACACCTTTCCAGTGGTCCTGCTTCTCCTTGCTATTGTCACAGAGCATAAGAGACAGCGTCACCATGCTTTAAAGCACCTCATCCATGACAGCTTCCTCAAGCTGTGAAGACCACGCATCCACAGGACACAGGCACAAGTGAAACAGGTGCCATCCAGAAACATCACGAAGAAAGGCCAGCACACACTGCTTTAGGGGAACACGGAGCTCAAGGCCTGTCCAGTGGCTCAGTCTGCCTCAGGTGAGGGTAAGTCAGAGAGACGACGTGGGAAAAACCTAGACAGCAGGTAGGCAGTGTCTTCCATTTAAAGGCCACCCAGTATATTCCCACTCTACCTATGAGGCTTCCGTCTCCATGGGCAATCTGCCATGGACCTGCTGGCACCACGTACGTAAGAGCCATTCCAGCGTCCACCTCAAAAACATCTGAATTCTTGGAAATTCAGTAATCCAGGAAAAGTCATTCTTTGGAGCTAACAAATCCAGGCTGACAGCACACATAGCCTGTATTTGAAAAGTCACCCCCTTTTAATCAGGTTAGAGTTAAGATCTGGTTTGAACATAGCAAGAATCTCCAATCTACAAAACTAGGGGTGGGATTTTAAGAGGATAAAACATTTGAATATTGGTTTAAGTTTATGAAAAATTCCAACCCAGATTTCCAGCAGGTTTTGCAGCCATCTCAGGAATAATGAGGAGTGCTCTCAAACCAGGCAGAAATAGAGCTGTGAGTGGTCCTGTCATTTACATTTCTGAAAAGACCTTCCTTTTCCAAAGGACAGCAAAGCTGAAATGCCATGTAATCCCCTTTGTGGAGCAGCATTCTGTTCAATGACATCAATAAGATAAATGACAGGCAAACAGCATCTAACTCCATTTGTACTATTATTAGAATAATAACATGGAAAATTATATGAAATGTAACAGTGCTGATTCTAATGACCTTGCAGCCCAATTCAATCACCCTCTCACTAAATAAACAGCCAAATCAACAACACTCAAGCTTTTGCATTTATGAATTATGAAATGCAACTTCCTTTCCACAATCTGAGAAGGCCTGGGCAGAAAGGAATGGTGGGACTAGAGCAGCAGCTTGCTTCCCCTTCAATATTCAGGATAACATTGCCAGATTCACTGGAGGGCTAAGTCAGGAAGGACAGGATAGAAAAGAATATCAAAGAATCCAAGAACTGCTGGTTCGACTCCCGCATGGAATGGTGGCTACACCCACCCACAACTAAGACTGAACTCAGCACCTTGAGCTGAGCTGCCACCTGGATGGCTCAGTGGATACAGCATGCACTCTTAACAACGAGACTGCTGTTCAACTCCCGCAAGGGATGGTGGCTTCACACACCCATGACTAATTGAACACAGCACCTTGAGCTGTGCGGAGCAACTGGACTTGGAGCTGAGCTTGCTGCACCCTCCGCAACTAAGATTAAAGGACAACAACTTGGCTGTTCCCCTTTTCCAATTCCCCAACACTGTTCCCCTCCCCCAAATCCCCAATAAAAAATCTTTTTTAAAAAAAGAAGAAGCCAAGAAGGCCCAAGTGATGGCTGGGACTCCTGCTGCAGTCTGTCCCTGTCATGTCATAATGGTGAGCAGATTCCACTTTGGAAAATTCTATCAAGAACCAAATTACAGTGCTGCTAAAAATCAACAAAGCATTAATCTCACCTGCATCTTAAACAAAGATTTAATGGGGAAATAAAAAGACACTAGAAACTTCTGTTATGATACAATCAATCCTCATTATTCAGACTCCATATTTGCAAACTTGCCTACTTGCTAAAATTTATTTGTAATCCCAAGTTCATAGTCCCAGCACTTTTGCAATCATTCGCCGACATGCACACAGCACAATTTGAGTTGCCAAATGAGCACCTTCTCAGCTGAAGTCCAACAAGGCAACATTCTGCCTTCTTGTTTAAGATCTAGTACTGTAAACAAATGTCCTTTTGACAGGCTATTTAGTGGCACATTTTTTTGCTTTGCCTTTTTTTTTTTTTTTTTTTTGGTAATTTCACTATTTAAAATGGCCCCCAAGTGTGCTGATGTGCCATCCAGTGTTCCTAAACAAAAGAAGGCTGTCATGTGCTTTATGGATGAAATATGTGTCTTACACAAACTTCCTTCAGGCATGAACTGTCGTACTCTTGGCCAGAGCTTCAATGTTAATCATTCAACAATATACTAGGGATGCCAAAAAATATATACACATTTTAAGAAAGGAAAACTGTATTAAAATTGTAATACATGATATATACCGATAACAAAAGATGAATACAAGTCACGTTTGACTTCTGCAATTACAAGAGGTGCTCAAAGTGGTTACCATCCACATCCAGACACTTCTGATTATGGTGAACTACTGCTTGAGCAACGTTGACCAAAGTGTCTACTTGTATACATTTTTTTGGCATCCCTTATATGAGACAAAGTGTGGTTAGATACAAACAGGAAACAAGGCTTTCTGTTGATTGGTTGACAAGAATGTTGTGACCAGAGGCTCGCAGAAACTTAATTCTGTATTTCACCTAGGAAATTCAGTATTCACTAATAAATTCATTATTCACTAATTCAGTGTTTGCAGCAACTTTATAGAACACAACTACTGCAAATAAGAATTGACTTTGTTTTCAAACTACAGCAAAAATGCCATAAATATGTAAAATAGAATTTGGAGAAAAAAAGCAAAGGATATTTAGATGTAATATGTTCATCCTTTTTACTTCTTTTGCAGATTTAAGAATTTAACAGGTTTTGATCATTGGCTTGCATTGTAAACATATCTAGCTAGTATTTACATGGTCTTCTATAAATTGTAATGTTGTATTAGGAATTAGTCATAATTATTATGATTAACTCCTAAACATAATGTATATTTTCACTTTAAATAAAAAAGATTATATATCTTAACCATCTGCAAAATGGGCTTCCTCGAAATGAAGATTTCACAGGTTTAATATTCATCTTCATTGGAGAGTTAAAACTTCAAGACTTAAAGTCAAGTCTTACCTGTTCTGCAAACTAAGATTAGAATATGCTCACTCTGCAAAATTGATCTTTATCTAAAGCAATACAAAATGGTAGGCCACTGGGTTAGCTTGGGAGCAGTGTGTTATTCAGTTTTGTCATGTTGCTACTGCTCTCCAAGGCCTACTTTTTATAGAAAGCTAAATTTAAACTAGGTTGCTGGAATAAAAACAGACAACTCCTCTTAATATAGACTAAGTGGAAGTTATTTGACACAGAATTACACCTTTGTCATCATTTACTATTGTCTGATTAGGGTACCACTTTGCGAAATCTATTTCCAAGGTTTTTCAAGTAAGCCAGAGTTGGATTTTTCTTATCACCAAGTCTTAGAAAGCATTCATTATTCCTGTAAATTATCCAATCATACTGGGCCAATCTGAAAACCAGCATCAGTCACCTCAGGTCTTCCCCTGACTCACAAGTTTCTAGTTATTTGCATAAAATTAGACCATATATATGTGTGTTGTTAGAATGATTCTGGTAATATGTGAAACACAAACCATTATCTAATTATTTATGAGATTTCAGGTTGTTGTTTTTTTGTTTATGGTATGTATTTCTAAGTCATTGGTACTGTATTGGAAAATTCACTCCATTAAATGTCTGCTCTGCTTGGGCTCCAGATCTAACATTTTCATGTTTGGAAGTATTATTCATGTTTTTGAATTGATGTAGGAAAGAGGATGGCCCATGTCCCTCTCAAAAATAACACGGGTTTTAATTAAGGATGTGTTGTGGACAGTGGGACATAGAGAAAAGCAAAGGGCCTTTATGTGGGATTGTGACTGGGTTGGGAGAGCGAGCTGGATATGGGACAGTGTGCCATGTCATTTACCTCAAGTACTCCAAAAGGGAGAACTTAAAAATAACCATGAAATAAAAGCTGCAAGGATGTATTTTTCCTCCTAGAAGACTATTCATGCCTAGGATGGACTCTCTAAAAATGTCTCTAGAGAAAGGAGAATGAAGGAAAGCGTAATACTTAATTTGATAATTATTTTTCAAGTGTTCTTCCCTGTTCACACCTGCGAAAGTTAATAAGAATTGAATCTCTTGATAGTAACCATAGGGAACTTTATCAGTCTCTAAACATAATTCTCTCTCCCCGGAGTTGGGCAAAGTGCAGGGAAATCTCACACAGAAAAATGCCATCTTCTCTCCCTTATATATTTAGTGTGGCTAAAAGAAATCATAGAAAATGAACTAGGTTTTAATATTTTCTCTTCCCAATGGCTGCTCTCCATAAATAGACAACAGACCAACTGACTAAGTGGCAGAAGGGCACACACTCATACACAGCGGGAGTCCCCTGACATTCCTTTGGCAGTCAAGAGATTTCATTCTCCGAGCCGAGCCCGTACACCAGAGAAAGAATTGGGGTGAAAGCTATTCCCATGTTTGCTCTTTTCATTAAGACTTTTCAAAGAAGACTTTATTCTAATATGCATTTGGAAGAAAAAGAAAATTAAGGATTTGTCCTCCAGGCAAATAATTCATAAGGGGAAACAAAACCCTTCAATATGATTTATTTCATAGAGATCATTGAAAAGTGTGTGAAAACCCGCATCTGCTGAAATTTCTGGATGGCTGTTAATGGTTACTATGAAAGAAGTTAAGTAAAAATTTAAAACACAAATTTAAAAGACAATTTAAAAGACAATAAATCTGTTACTATTTTAATAGCAATCTCAATTTGGCTGGAATGTGGCTACATTTGTGAATCTACATTCCCTTTCACTAGAATTTGACAGTCAACAGCAGTATTTTGTACTCAACAATGGCGGAGTGGTTTGGTGAAGGTGGGGCTCCCTCGAGCATGGCTTCGGGAATTCATACTCTACTCAATAGGTCCTCACTTGAGGAATTTAGGGTTGAAAGAAACTTCAGACATCATTTCATCCCCTATGCAATTTCAATATTTTTTCCATTAGATCAGATGACCAATGCCCAAAAAATTAAGTGAGTGAGGTCACACATCCAATTAGACATAGGAGTCCTGCCTCCTGGTCTGGGGCTCCGATTGCTAACCCGAATCTGTAGTGGGCATCAGTGCCATTCCTACGTGAGTAGTGATTTTTCCCTTATCTACAATAATTTCGCTGCCTAAACACACTGCCACCTATTAGAGGAACAGGGCCCTGATCATGTGGAAAAGAACTTGGGGACCTTCTAATGTCATCGCTAGGCTGAGGGTAGAGAAATGCCAGGTTGCCTCTCCAGCCCCTCCAACCACATTTCTGGCTCTGGTGAGCATCTCTTCCTCCCTCCGTCACCCCACCTGGGGGCTTAGTCTCTGTGCTTCTTGTGACCAGCCTAAAATGAAGATTACTTCTTCATGAACCTGACAATGAGCTTAATTTTATCTCGAATGAGGCCAGTTCATATTTTTGAATGAAACAACTTTTACGTGAAGAGGTGGGGTGGGGGTGGGGTGTCCAAAGGATGTAACAGAATGAGCGAAGCACAGGGGAAAATTTGTTAAAGGCCTGCGTGTGTTCCATATCATTATCTCTATTCTTTATTCCCTTAGGAAAAAGCAAGTATTAACTAACAAAATCGTTATTGTTAGAACCAAAATTGGTACTATGATCTGGAATTTTAACCAAGATTCAGCATGTCAGTTAAATTGAGAGATGTTCCTAATATCTGTAGGCACTAAACTTCATTCTTAATGAAGTGATTACAAAGATCAGTTTAACTGGGTTCCTTACCCAAAAATATGTTCATATTTTCCCTTCAGAATTATATATTTTATGTCAATCAAAATAGAAAATAATCCTAAAATTAAATGGCTTTTTTTACATAATTTTGATGCCAAATTGAAAAAGGAATATTCAAAAGTGTTTTGAAAGTGCAACCAAAGTACCAATTAAAGAAAAAATTACAGGCAAATTAAAAATATTCTTTTTCCAATGACACTGAACTTCAGTAATTTTCTCTACAATGATTTGAAAACCCTATAATTCCCAGAGAAATCTGGCAATCTCACCCATTTTCCTTGGTAAAAAAAAAAACAGAGAACAATACATAGTGGTTTCTAGTTCAAAGAAATAGTGCTTTAAAATAGAAATTGCAGGCGGGAGGGGGAGGGGTGGGGACAAGCCAGGATTACTCTTGAGTATCATTGAACGAAACAAATCTAAGCTACATTTCACAATGCAGTAGCTTAATTCATCACTTTTATTTTTCATGCTTCTAATTGGCAAAAAGATGAAAGTAACAATGATATGCCACTCTTCATGCAGTGGAGTGTTTCCATGGAATGTGTGCATGTGAATTGATGCTGGAGGGATGGTTTTAGGTATTTTATCTGAACAGCCCACTTGTAACAAGGAAAACAGGGTCATCAGAACCTGGTAAGTCGATGAGCATGAGCCACCCAGGACAGCGTTTCGCAAGTGTTCACAAAGCTAGACAGAAGAGACAGTGTTTGGTGACCAATCTTACTCTCTACGTCAAACAACAGTCTTGGATATTGGTCCAGGATAATGGTTCAAAATGTGTAAGATTTACTAAGTAAGATGATGACAATAGATTGTTCTCTTTGGGAAATCAAAGAATGTATTAAGGATTCTCCATTGCAACACCTTCATCCAGGAAATGGACTAGATCAGTGACTTGGGCAGATGTAGACCCAGAAGTCTGCAATCTGAGTTCTGTTTCCATCACCCACTGCTCTTTGGGAGACTCTTCTCTACCTTTGCTAATTTAGGCTTTAGGCATGGGCTTATGGCAGGTGATGAGATGGAGGGAAGAGAGGAGGGGCCCTCTCATGGTCTCTTACAACCACAGAATTGAGATTTATTTAGTATTTTATATAGCATGGAGCCCCAATCTTTGGGTGTGAGGAGGTGGTTTGGTACTCTGCTACTCCTGAAAGTGCCTCTTGATAAATACCTGCATTGTTTGAACACATCACAGAATTTCTTGAGGTAACCACACCTATTCTATGGTCGTGGGCTGCATAGAACAAAGACAAAGGGCCTCTTGTCCCAAAGCAATATTTCTCTGAGACAAAACCAACCACACTCATTTTGCCTTCAGTGTGATAAGCCCCGAGTGAATGGGTGCTAAGATCCAAATAGTAGCCTTTCTATTGCTGCCAGAGTATAATTTTTTACATGCATTTTGATGAATGTTTAAAGCAGTCTTTTCTAAAATGGGCGAATCTTGGCAGGAGGTTAGCAAGTCAATTAACTGGCAGGCAGAAAGTGTAGTGCAGTTTTACACATCATTTTACGTGTAATTTCAAACTTAACAGTTTGTTGACATATTACACAAGGGGAATTGTTAGGTTGCCCACTTCTATGAAAATCCAACGTAAGAAATCTGGTTGTTCTACCCCAATGAATTAGGGAGCAATGATTTGCATCAGAATCCTTCCCTGTTCACTGATTGTTTGTTGGTTTTTGTTTGTTTGTTTAAAATAACATCTCTCTTAGTAACTTACCATTAGTCTAAGTGCACTGATGATTAACTAACTGCTGGAGAAGGGAGCTTTAGGGCAGGAAAACAGAGTAAAAGGGTGAGTTGCCAATTACAGGGTAATCAGAAAGCACAGCCTCTCTTTAATTAAATAATGGGACACGTAATTTGATTTATGAAAATTCAACCTACACCCAAATTTCAAGACTCCATTTATTGCATAATGTCAGGCAAACCAAGCAGCCGTGCAAGCAGGATATCAAGTTGTTTCTAGATCAACAATGCCATGTATAATGCCTAGCTGAAAAGAAAACAGCTTTGCTTCAACTGGTGCTTTTTCTCTCTTTAAAGCATTATTGCTTATATTAAGCAGTAACTACAAAAGTAATTTGACTTTTAAAAAGCCTACTTAGGTATATGAACAGTTTACCATTCTTTAAAGATCAATTCAAATATCTCTTGCTTTGTGAGGTCCTTCCAGAATCCCTCAGGTGGGGAGAACTCTTTCTTACCTGTTCCGGGTTCCTATCATGCCTTATGCATATTTCCCACAGAAGGTGTATTTCATCAGTTCTCTCTATATGAGTCTCTGACGCTAGACTGGAAATCCTTGAGAACGCAATTTATCTTTATTAATCTTTATGCTCCCATCAGATGCATGAATTCCTGGCTCTTAGTGGATGCCTAATGAGAATTTATTTAATTATATTTGTGGAGAAGGGAAAAAGCATAAAGTTATAAATAATTTAATCTCACTGTAATCAAAACTGACAAATTTCTACTCCAAACTTTTCACCTCCAATTACAGCTAGTGATCACAACAGCATACTGGCCAGCTTTTTTTTGATTCCTATCATCCGGTCACAAGGGGAAGTTGATAAATAGCATAATGGCCAAAGTAATAGTCAAGAGAAAATAAAAAGATGAAGTATTTACACAATGAATAAAAAAATGATCAGTCTTCACAGATCCACAAATTTAGAGTTGAATATAATGTAGCCTCCAAGGTTCTGTCTAAAATAAAGCCTCTTTTACCCTTTTCCTATTGAAATTATGCTGTTTTCTCTTTCCTCACCTTGAATGATAAATCCTAAAGTTCTTTGATTTCCTCTCTGGCTTTACTTATTCAGACTTCTGTGATGCCTCATCTCATACTATGTCAGTCCCCCCATAAAATACTCCTTATCTTTTTCTTAGCAGTCATGACCCCTATAATTATTTAATTTTTTTATTCCCTCCTAAAAGGAGAGAGAAACCTTGTCCATCATGCTCCCTGTGATATGTCCATTGCCTAATACAAGGCCAAACAAACAAAACAAAGAAGTCCCCAATCTCTTTATTCAGTGAATGGAAGGGAAGGGGAAAGAAAAACTTTCACCTGAAGATAGGAGAGACAGAGACATCGAAATGGAAAACAAACACTTATGGCTGGAGGGCCAATGTCTCTTCACCCTCACTCTTCCAACACTCAGTTGCTGCAAGAATGAAGACTGTTTGTTCAGACATTGTCTTGGGATAGAGACAAAAGCTTAAGAAAATGAGCTGAGAGGAGGGCTGAGTATGGGCTAGGACAGGTAGTTGTGGGATGACGGATACACACTGATATGACAATGAACGTCACAGTGTTGTCCATTACAAAAGACTTTTTCAGATTTCTAAAGGACCACACAAATACATAGTGGCATTATCAAGGTGATTGTTGATTGACTTGAATAAAATGTTGATGGATCTGAAACCATGTGTAAGACCAATTGAAGCATTAGTTATGCTCTAAAGTACAAAGTCTTCAAGTCCAGATAACTTATAAAGGTTCATGGCCAATGTCTGCATTATCAAGGCCAACACAATAGTAAGTTCAGATTAAATTTTAAAAAAACTTTGGTGATAATAAATGCTGTGACAGATAGCTCCTTCCCCTGTTCTTTACAAATCTCCCATATTGGTTTTATAATACAAGTTCTTATACTAACAGTTGTCTAAAACAAATCTCTGAAGGAAAAGAAGGAGACATGTTATCATCGCCAGTTCAGTGACTTCCTGGAATGTTCTGTACAACTCCCTTTGTGAATGTGCTTTCCTTTTCTTCTTCTTTTTTAAACTCTAAAGCTGGTATTACCAGTTCAGCACATTATCACAGACTTTACCTTTCATCTCCTTATACAACTGTGTCAACCTGATAAAATCTGAACCTGTCTGCTTGTTTAGTCTTGCCCACCCTCTTCCTAAAATTACCATTTGGTACTTGTTCACTAACGGATTCTTTTAAAAGGCATCTTTTTCCAGTCCCTCTCCGTGTCTCAAAAATAACAAAAATAGGGGAAGTCTGAATTTCAAGCACTCTAACACAATTCTGACCTTTCCTATATATGAGCCCACTTGCCTCCAGCAGAAAAAGAAAAATCACCCTGTACTGGTTGTATGGCTTTGATGTGTATGATTGATAGGGTATATCTAGCACTAAATCTGTAATTCCCTACAAAAGCTTAAATACTCCCAAACCTACTATTCAATGGGCCAAAAAAAAAAATATTTTCCCAGTAAAATTGTTAGAGGTTCCCCACAACATGAAATGTAAACATAACTGCACTTGATTGAATAAGTCAGGAGCAATGCAGGCGTCAGAAAGAAACCACTCTGCAAATCTAAAAAATTAAATGCTTACTGGTTAGTCTCCCAAACACATCAGGGACACAAATAGCTCATTTATCTTTGCTTAGTATTGAGAAGTTAAAATGCCCTTTGAGAGTCAAGTTGAGTCAGTGATGGTAAAAGTGACAGTGATGGTAAAAGTTGAGTCAGCGATGGTAAAAGTGACAGTAAAAGAGAAAGCGAGGGCCGGCCGAGTGGCGCATTGGTTAACAGTTGGGTTGGAACGCCAGCTCTGAACAACAGGGCCCCGGTTCAGATCCCACATGAGGGCCAGTGACACTGCGTCCTCTACAGCTAAGATGATGAACAACAGCTCAACCTGGAACTGGGCTCCAGGGAGTCGCCCACAACCACATAGGCTGCAACCCCTGCTGCAGTGGGCTGCCGCCCCTGCTGCAATGGGCTGCCATGAGCTACCGTGAGTGGCCAGCAGACAGCGTAAGCGGCCGTGAGCGGCCGTTCAATGGCCGGCGACTGATCTGTCTCATCCAGGAAGAGCGCAATGATAATACCAACATGGGCCAGTGAAGTGACGTCCTCCACAACTTGACTGAAGAACAAAAGGACAGCAACTTGGCTGGTCCCCTTCCCCGATTCCCCAACACTGTTTGCCTCCCCCAATTCCCCAATAAAATCTTTAAAAAGAAAATGATCAACTCATGGCCAACCTTTTTCATGTATATTAAAAAAAAAAAAAAGGCGAGTTTTGGTCTTCAAGTACCCAGAGTCCCTTCTGTGTGACATTAAAGACACCACTCATCTCATGTGCTCTGCAGTGAGCTGAAAGCAGCCAGGAAATAATGCAGTACCTGGTGTGGCGAGCATTTCCCACAAGAGCAAAGCAGAGTGGAATGACCCAAGCCTTTATGTTCAAGCCTCTTTTGTCCCCCCAGAAAAATGGCCTAGCATTTTGTACATCTTCATAGAGACGCCTCCCTCAATAGGCACCAACAAACAGGAGTTGCAATGAATAACTATTAAGGAAGTACTACTGGAAACATTTATAAATAGATGCTAATCTTCTGTGTGTATTTATATATACAGAGAAAGACAGAGAGAGAGAGAGAGAGAGAGAGAGAGAGAGAGAGAGAGAGAGAAGAGGAAAAGAGGAAGGTTGAGCGTGCCAGGCTCTGAGTGAAACTCTGGCATGCAAGTGCGTGCATGTACACACACACACGCACACGCACTCACTCATGTATCATGTATGTCTGGGACAGAGAAGCAGGAAGATGGAAATGGATGACCTCAGCACAAGGAGGTGCCAAAACACAGACAGAAGAGCCTTTCCACTGGGTACATGTTATAGATGAGTGGACCTCGGCCCTCATCCATGATATTAAGGTTACTCCACAATACTTTAATAAGGGATTTCATTTTTAAGGAAACCTCAGATGGAGCTCCCACTTTCCCTAGCTCCTTAAATTGGAACTCACACAAATATTTAACACAGATAATCATCCGTTCTCTAAAATAGCCAACAACCTACCTACCCAATTGGTAACATAAGCCAATGTTTTATCATGTCAACTGTCACAACTTGATCCAGCAATATTTTGCCTTAAAGTCTTTTTCTCTTTGTGTAGCTCACAATGGACATGTGAAATGATATCCAAATAAATCCTCTTCAGAGCAATCCTTCATAATCTTCCCAACAACAAATACATCACCGTCAGCCTTCGTCTCAATAACATCCCCAATTCCTTCACCTTTCCATTCTTGTATCATTTGTCATTTTTCTTTCCTAATCTTCTGTGAAAACTAAAATGGGGATGGAGCACTGAAATATGGATCCAATACATTGAAATGATTCTTTTATGTCAATGTTTTTTTGTTTTGTTTTGTTTTGTTTTGTTTTATTTTTATCCATATACACACACAGAGTTGAGAAGATTCTTTCTCCTGTGACAAAACTGGATTCTCCAAGGGGAAACCATTCTGTCTACTGTGTCTTGGCTCAGTTGTTGGAAAGAGCTCAGGTCCCTAAATTTAGATTTTTCCCATGCCTGAGCTCAGGCAAATGTTCTTTCCATGCAATATGAATGGCAACAGGCCCTGTGACTCTTCCCAGCCATCAACTGTCCCACATTTATCACAGGATCCTGGCTAAAGTAACCAAGCTTATACTGCCCCATCCCCAAACTCCTCACAGCAACCTCCCCCTGTTCTCTTCAACTGCACTCATCCCTCTTCAAAGATGGTGTCTCCTCTGTCTCCCCAACACCCCCTCCTGACACAGCCCACCACAGAAGTTCCTTCTTCCCACCCTGTTATACATGCCCAGGAAATCCCTCACTAATCACTACCTCTCTACTCATGGCACAGGAGAATGTGTCCCCTCTCACATACCATCCCCCCCAATCACCCACCCGTCACCATCACAGCCTGGGAGAAAAGTGCTCACTACATCCCAAATATGGAATTAGAATTCAAGACCCATTAAAAACAACAGAAAAATCAGAGCTCAGTAGGTCAGTTAAACCACAGATTAAATGTACTTCTGTAGGACTATCTGGAGGCAGGTGCCAAATTCCATCCACCAGCTTAGAAGATAAACTTTTATAGCAACAGTCACGTAGAGAATGAATGTACAATGGCAGAGAGATATTGATTCATGTTTCTGTGAGATGGAGAACCGCCACCCAGAACTGGTATTAAACGCTTACTTCCCATGGCTCTGTAACTAGTCTCTGTTAGGAAGAGGCATTTGACCCTCCGCCTCCAACACTAGAACTCTATTATTACTTCACCTTTCCTCATGGTAGTCCTGCAGTCCAGATAAAAAAAGGACATCTCTATTCCCAGAACAGGTGAGGCAAGATAAATAATATACATTCCAGTACATAACAATGTCTGCCAAGTCTAGAGAAAGGGTTGGGGTGTAAAGCTGCTAGTGGACTATTTTATATCTCAATTTTATCTTTTTAAACACACTTTTGCCTTTCATAGTATAATAACTGCACAACTCAAGTGTTGATGGTGGCACAAATGAATACAACAGGCTAACAAATACTTCGTTTTGTTTTTCAGGGTGTCTCTCTTAGTGGTTCCCTAACCCCTTTTAGAGAGCCTTTCTAAGGAAGCATATGTGACAACAAAGGCCTGAAGCATAAGAACTCATTTTTTGTAGGCCCTTCCTAAATTCTTCAGATATCTAACTCTTGTCTTCATTTTTTCAGCTGGCAACACACACACACACACACACACACACACACACACACACACACACAATCCAGGTTATGATTCTACAATGAGAGTACTTTGATTTAAATGATGTTTCCTTCCTACTTGGGCCCTCAGAATGAGGCCTAAACCTTTGTGTTTTCTTTACAGGGTGAGAAAAACAAATCCAAGGAAAGCCCCTTTGGCTTCCTACAGGGGACAGATCTGCAGGACCAAATTTTAAAGCCATGGGAAAATTCCAGATTCAGACACCTGAGCCCTTTTGAGCAACTGAGCCAACACACAGACAGGATGGTTTGGTCTTTCAGAATCCAGTTTCACAGGAGAAAGAATGTTAACCTCGGGAGGGTGTGTGTGTGTGTGTGTGTGTGTGTGTGTGTGTGTGTGTGTGTGTGTGTGTGTGTGTGTGTGTGTCTGCGTGTGCGCTGGGGGTTGGGACTAGAAGGAAGTGGAAGTTTGCTTTCCCTCTCACACCCTTCCCTTTCTCCTTCTGGAAGAGAAGGGGGAGAGGAGTGGGAAGTAGAGAAAAACATTTCATCAGTCTGTGAGTGACCGCTCCATAGGGCAGCTGGACATGGGACCCCAGCAATGGGGTCATAGCTTTGCTACCCTGTGAGTCTGCCACCTCTAAGGGCTCCCAGAGGGAGGGAGTGGGGGAAGCCCAGAGTTCAGTTCCAGACTCCAGGACTTTCCAGAAGGGATCCCCACATAGGGCCCACTTTTGGTGCCAAATATTTCAACAAAGTTCCTATTAGGGTAATTCCAGGGAATTCCAAGCTTTCGGTGAGGACAGACTAGGGAGAAATCGCCAATATTTAATTTCTGAAACATCTGAGTTCTCATTTTCCTATTGAAAGAAACTCTCACAACCCAGACACCGAGACAGATCGCTCTATTTTATCAAATTAACCAGGGTCCTCTGCAAACACAGTCCCTTGATTACTGACTTTAGCTGGAATCTCTCATCACAGTTGAACGGCAGAAGCAGCTTAGCATCCCCTCCCACTCACTCTGTGCATCTACGAGAACCACACAATAATAGTTCATCTTTAAAGGGCTGCCCCTGAGCCCTGGGGCTTCAGGGAAAAATGCTTGCTGGAAAAAGCTATCACCTTTGTAATGACACGGCACTGATAGGCGCTGCAGGTTCCTGAAAGCATAAGCCCCTGGATAAGAGGAAATGCTTGAGTACCCATTGCATCCAGTAGTGGCCCCAGAATTAGTCCCCCTAATGCTTAACTTCAACAGACTGTATTTGGAGTCACAGGCCCCCATTCTCAGCCTGGACCTTTCAGAGATTGGCTTTTCATAGTCACCTTTCACTGAGAAGAGCGACTAGCCCCAGATTTTCAAAGCCAGTCAGGATTTCAAATACCCTGACCCACTGTGTGTATATGTACGTGTGTGTATTTCTACATTTGGTGTTTGGAGAACACAATAAATAGTCAATTATGATATTCTCCCTTTTACCTAGAATTACTTTTCTTTTCCCATCCAGAATATATCTGGCATATAATACTTATCATTAATAGTACAGTAGTCTCCATTATCTGCAGGGGATATATTCCAAGGCCCCCCATGGATGCCTAAAACCACAGACAGTACCAAACCATACATATACTATGTTTTCCCCTACACATACATAACTATGATAAAGTTTAATGGATAAGTTAGGCACCGTCAGAGAGTAACAACAACTAACAATAAAATAGAACAACATAATAATTTATGTGAATGGCTTTGGAGCCATTATATAAAATAACAGTGACTTGAACACAAGTACTGTGATATTGCAGCAGTTGATCTGATAACCTAGATGGTTACAAAGTGACTAACGGTTTGGGAGCATCTACAGGTGGATACACTGGACAAAGAGTGATTCACGTCTAGGGCGGGACACCCTGGGCCAGCAAGAGATTTTATTATGCTACTCAGAACAATTTCAAACTTATGAACTGTTGATTTCTCCAATTTTTCAATTGGTAAGTTTTTGGACCATGGTTGATCACAGGAAGCTAAAAGCACAGAAAGCAAATCCGTGGATAAGGTGGGACTATCCTCATCTCCAGCGTTTTTAACATAGTATTGCACAAGTACTGGGAAACACGCTGCCCAAAGGGAACCCCACTCAGCTCTTCTGTGCTCCCTTAAAGGAAGAGTGAGAAGGTGGGTCAGGAGGCGGGACCAGGACCAGGTCAGGGTGTATCAGAAATCAGGATACTGGGCACAGGGCAAACATAAGGTGTGTACCAAAGCCACCTGGGACTCCTAAGTTATCTGCCCTTCCTCAAGAATAGTATAAACTAGAGGGGGGATGGGGGGCTACCCTCAGGAAGCCTCAGTTGTAACCCTGAAGGTCACCTGAGTTCTCTGGCCTCAGGGACCTCATCTGTCATTTGGGGAATGGCTGGATCCTGTGCTCTCTGATTTTGATCTGAGTTAGTGCTGATTCTCAGGTTAAGACTAAGTAGATTTAATTAGGTGGGAACAAACTCAGCAAAACAAGGGTTTGGGAACTGTGTGAGGGACTCAGGGGCCCAGTTTGATCCAGGTTTGAAGAGAGAAGAAGAAAATGAGAAAGGGGATGTCCTGTATCCTATCTGGGCTACACTCAGTTGTCTGAGGGATCTGTGTGGAATTGCTGTCCTCAGCTCAGGGGAATTCTGAATGTGGCTCCAAGGCCCCGCCCCATCCCAAGTAGCTCCATCCTCCTTCAGGAATATGTATGCTGGGTGCTTCTTGCCAGCCACTTCTCTAATAAATAACTGCTTTCTCTTTTCCTCATAGACCCAAGTCTTACAAAGATATTAGAAAACCAGGTAGAAACTGAAAGGCCTCTCTAAAATGGGATGCTCTGAAATCCTCTATTCTGGCAGAACTAAAGTCTCCGCGTAGAAGTCATCGCCCTGTCCAGTCTTATCATGCCTCCAACACCATGACTGAGGGTTTCCTTACCTCACGCCACTCATACCAAGTTTGAAAAACATTGTTTTCTGATGACCTTGGTTAAATATGCTTATGTGTACCCAAACCCCTTTGCTCTGCCCAGTCCACATTTTGTATTCCTTAGTCCCTGGGCCTTTTTCCTCTTCTCTATATAAATGACTAGCATCTGTTTCCTCCTAACTATGGCCTTGCATGTCTTATTCTGTAGTTATTCTCCACTGACCCAACATGCCATACCTCAACCCAGCCCTTCTGCTGCCAGCTTGGTATCACCTCAGCCCAGAGGTCAGGCTCACCAGGCCCTCCTTCTGACTGAGGGCAGCAGCAGTGTGAACTAAAATGTACCAATGCTCAAATATACAACACACACACACACACACACACACACACACACACACACACACACCAAGTCCTCATATTGCCCATTGGTTCTATTAAAATTTAAACTTCAGGCTTTTAAAGCATCGTTGATGCAGTTACTTCTGGAAAATTCATTTCCTCTCTCCCCCTCCCCCATTTCTATCCCTACATCAAACTTGGCAACTGTGATCCATTTCCTAAGGTTTCTTTTCAGAACGTCTGAATTCTAGCAGTGGGAAATCAGGCACATGAAATGATAGATCAGATACAAAACTCATCAAATGAATTCTCATTTTAGGGCTTTTTAGTTTGGAAGCTTTTCTTTTTTCTTTGGATGGCCTTTAGCCTCCACTGTCTACTTTCTCATGATAAGAAAGCTGGTCAACTTCTCAAGCAGTGAGAAGAGCTGAGGTTTCTCCTGTCTAAGCTGCACGGGCTTCCAAGGCAGATCAGCGCTGTCTGTGAGTAGGGATTAGGTCAGGACAGAACAAGATGGAGCATGCCAAACCTCCTCCAGGCTTTGAAAAGGTGATCCGAACCGGTTCAGGCGCAGCCAGTAGTATTTAAGAGACTCCTCACCAAAGTGTTAAGGCAGAATGAAAGGGAGAGGTGGAAGGAGGGAAAACAGCTTTTTTCTTTTGTGGTTTCTGAAAAAGTTCTTAACGGGAAGCACTCAGATTTCTAGTCTTTGTGGCATTTGCAAATCAGGATCCCACAGAGTCCTTAATTCAGAGTCCAGCAAGGTAAGATGGATTACACCTTACCTAAAGACATTACCTAGAGACTAAAGGCAGTTCTGCATCATCAAAGAAAAATGCTTCCTGCCTTTGTACAGAAAATGAAGAGATTTTTCAGAGTAAAGAAAAGCAATTTAATTATCATTAAACAAGGTTTAACTGCTGTGGGCAGTCATCCTCTGCATGGAAGCATCATTTAACAT
The DNA here is from genome assembly GCA_033961575.1 of Aselliscus stoliczkanus. Classification (NCBI taxonomy): domain Eukaryota; kingdom Metazoa; phylum Chordata; class Mammalia; order Chiroptera; family Hipposideridae; genus Aselliscus; species Aselliscus stoliczkanus. The sequence continues at coordinate 44,149,364 of CM066734.1, forward strand.
AAAAGAAACCATGTGACCCACAGCCTTCTCGGGCTCTCCCTTGGCAATAAATGGTTATGGCCAGGGAACAGCTCAGCCCAGGTGAGCTGCTCAGGTTGTCAGGAATGCATGCCACAGCACATCAGAGAGCCCAGAGAGGGGCGACAACCCCCTGATGACCCCACTGTGTACCTCACTCTTGTCTGCTGCACTGCAGAGGCCCTGACAGCACAAACTCAGGAAACCGCCTTCCTTTCTTGGCCATTCTAACGCAGATGGCTCCATGTTCAAATCCATACATAGATATCAGCAGTCACCCGCCCAGCCCACGGCCGCGGGACCTTCCTCCTTCACACTCAGCTTGCCTTCGGTTTTGCCTATCCTTCTCGCAAGCTGTAGGACGCTTCTGACGCACAGCAGAGGCCCAGGGTTTGAAGTGTGATTCATGATAGAAAATACAGGTTTTTCATTGCTATGCAACGTAACTGGGGTGGGGTTTGAGTAAACCCGGATGTAGGCACCAAAAAGAAAGGCAAGAATGTGCCTCTTTTCCATATATCTTATTTGGGCTTGGCCCACACACCACTCATTAAGGAAAATTTGAGTGGAACGGAGTGTGGAGGGGCCATCTACAGTTCATCAGCACACAGCTAGGCAGTTGTTATTCATATTTCAGGTTTTAAGGAGCCAGTTCATAGCAAAATGTATGTATTACATCTGTATCATCATGAGGCAAAACCCCAATTGCCAACGGTCTCAATATCAGTGTTTAGTAAAATTGCTTCATCCTGAAAGGCAGTGCACTCATGGTGAGTATGTTTCACCTCTAGCCATGTCCGCCTCAAAACCCACTAGGCTGGAACTTCTACACATGAATAAAGAAAGGACCCACAACATCCAAATGCTTGAGAGCCTCCCAAATTTCCTGATAGCACAACCTGTGACCTCTGCCACCTATTCCCACCTGACAGGTCTCCGAAGAACACCTGCTGGTGTGCAAGGGTTACCAAGGGTCAAGCCTGGATCCCAGACTCACTTTGGCCCTCACAAGCTATGAGGCTGACCCAAGTCACATCAGTTTTCTGTCGCTCAGGTTTTCTCAGCTTTAAAATGAGGGAGTAGAACTATCTATGGACCATTCTAGCATTGCCATAAATTTCCATGATTTTTACAAAGGAGCCCAAACTGAACAATGACCAGTATTAAAGGTGCTATTGGGACCTGCAGAGTCCACACTGCAGTGTTCAGCTAACTTCAGTGGGCAGGGTGTAATTTAAGGACCTCCCCTGAGTTAGGAGCAGGCAGGAGCTTCTGGTAGTTCCATGTGGGAGCTGGTGGATTTGACTATTAGCAATGTCTTACCTCAAATCGACTACCACACAACAAAACAAAACAAAAAGATTTGGATTGAAATATAAATTAGTGGTTTCTTTTCTGAGTTGACAGCAGATGAAAAGGTAAAGGTTAGATGTATCATAACCTCATTGAAAAAATCCCAATTCAGCAAGGATGACATGTGTATCTCATTTCAGAGATTATTGCATCAACTTATACCTTTTAATGTGGTTGAGAGTAAACATTTTAGTAATCTAAGAGTGGACACTGATTACATGAGACCCATTGAAAGTGTTGAGAATTAGGAAAAAACAAACAAACAAATAAGGAAAGAATTACCAGCATGCAGCCTTTGGGTTAACAACAAGAACAAAGCATTGTTTCTGGAAACCAGGCGTGGGACCCTGGGTGGGCAAGTCACAGATCCTCAGGATGCTGTGAACTGCTTGCATTGGGGGTTTTTGCGGTGCCCTATATGAAACCCTAGAGTGCCAAAGAGCGCTTTGGGGACAGTCACAGAGATGGGAGGGGTGACCAGCTTTGTTAAAAGTAACCCCCTCACCTAAAAGGGGCTTCTGCATAAAATTTTAGTGTTTGAACAAGAACTAAAAATATTCTATCACTCTTTGGCTTAAAATTCTTTGTGCTACATTAAGAAAAAAACCTGTGCTACATTAAGAAAAAAACCAAATTCCTTATTGTGGCTTACTAAGCCGCCAGACACCTCTCCTAAGGTCACCAGGGTCCTTAAACAAACAAGTCACTTCCTGCCTTGGGGTCCCACACTTACTGTGTCTCTCCAATGCTTCGCCTGGCTGTGTACAAGAGAGGGGATTGGCTCATTCTCACGCAATCATCTTTATTTCCTTCATGGCACTTATCTCAATCTGAAGTCATCTGTATATCTGTTTTCTCCTCTGCCCCCGCCCCCCAATAGATACTAAATTCTATGAAGGCAATGAATGACCTTGTCAGTCTTGCCTGATGCAGTATTCCCAGGGCCCAGCACTGGACCTGTCCAAAGTAGAGACTCAATCAGTGCTGAATGAACAAACGGTTAAATGGCTGGTAGTTGGTTCTTTCTAAATCCGATGACCACATGTAGCTGTACCATCTTCATGCTAATCAAAATTACCTTATTGTCCAATTTAATAATTCAAGAAGCATTTTCACCTACTTAATCCTCGAAACTGCACTCTGAAGTTTTTTTGTGATTAGTAGAAAGCCACTAGCTCTGGACCTGTTTGCCCTGACATACGTGAGTAACGTTGGATTAGTCAATTCCGTTGGCTTTAGAGTCCTTCTCCATAAAGCTACGATGTTTTCTGTAGCTGCAGTAAGGTCCCTCCCACCTTGAACTGCCCATGAATATTTAAGATTGTGATTGGTAGACACTGATCCCGTCCCACAAAATGTTTTGTGAGATGTTTCCATTGTACAGTTGACCCTTGAACAGTGTGGTTTGAACTGTGTGGGTCCCACTTATACATGATTTTTTTTTTTAAGATTTTATTGGGGAATTGGGGGAGGGAACAGCATTGGGGAATCCGAGAAAGGGAACAGACAAGTTGCTGTCCTTTTGTTCTTCAGTCTAGTTGTGGAGGATGTCGCTTCACTGGCCCATGTTGGTGTTGTGATCATTGCACTCTTCCTGACTGAGGCAGTCAGTCGCCGGCCATTGGACGGCTGCTCATGGCGGCTCACGGCAGCTCATATCAGCTGCCGGCCACTCACGGTAGCTTACAGCAGCCCACTGCAGCCTACGACGTTGCCAGTGACTCACGGCAGCCCAACTCCAGGTCAAACTGTTGTTTACCATCTTAGCTTTAGAGGGCACAGTGTCACTGGCCCATGTGGGATCTGAACCTGTGGCCCTGCTGCTCAGAGCTGGCGCTCCCAAGCCAACTCTTCTTAACCAATGAGCCACTTGGTGGGCCCAAAAGATTTTTTTCTGTGAATGCATTTACTCTCCCTTATTAACATTTTCTTTTCTCTAGCTTACTTTATGGTAAGAATACAGCATACACATACATATAAAATACAAAATATGCGTTAATCGGCTATGATTGGTAAGGCTTCTGGTCAACAGTAGGCTGTTAGTAGTTAAATTTTGGGGGAGTCAGAAGTTATACATGGACTTTTCACTGTGCGAGGGGTTGGTGCCCCGAATTCCTGCATTCTTCAAGGGTCAACTCTAGTTGCTTCCATGTTTCGAGCATCTGCTACACACCAGGTACTTGGGTTAGTACTTCTCACACTATGTCCCATCTGCACACCATCTGGCTGCAGAAACGGAAGTTTCCTTAGATCAAGTGACTTGCCCAAGAGCATACAAAAAGTGGTAGAACCAGTTCCTGAAATTGTGTCTGTCCAACAACAAAGGCAGGACACCTCCCACTTCACATGAGCAGGTCTACAAAAGACAGGTAGGACTAGCTTTGTTAGTAGTCAGGCAGGTAAGAGAGACAGGTGTGAGATGGAGAGTGGGGGGTCGTGGTGAACCTGAGAACCTGTAGCCCCCATCTTAATGGGGCAGCTGCTCTAATACAAATTTTAACAAAGGAATTTGAGCTCAGTGTTTGCTGCTCACCTGACTTCTCCCCTCACAATGTAGAAAATTGGATTTTTATGTAAAAACTCCGATTCTATCATACAAAGTTTTGGTGGCTTATCAAAATCTGCAAAAGCCATTGTGCTGGCCTTTCTGGAGAGCCTGGCCTCAGGCTGGCAGCTCTGATTTCTACTTTTCTGGCCTGCACAGGGAGGGTACTGATGAAAGTTGCCCCATCTGTGCCTTCAATTCCAGTGACAACTTTTGAATCACATGTAAAACTACTGGCAAAGGGAGTGTGTCTGTGTGAGTGCATGTATGTGTGTGTTTATGTGTGTGAGAGTGTGTGTGTGTGTGTGTGTGTGTGTGTGTGTGTGTTGTTGAGCAAATACCATTTGTGAACTGAGCTCTGAACCACAAGGTGCTCCTTCTCTGGGGTGAACTCTAAAGGCCTGTTCATGGAGTGCAGGTTTCTGAAGGAAGGAATTTGGTCAAGGCACGCAGATTTCCTCCAAGGCTATGAAGAAGGTTGCTTAGTAAATGCATTCCTGACAAGCCAGCTCCAGGTTTGGTTTCTGAGGTGCCTTAAACGAGTAGCAAAACTGATTGCTGTTCCAACCTCCTTAGCTTCCTCAAGTCCACCCGGTGGGGTAATAGTGAAATGACAAAAACAGTAGGCATTATGAAACAGAGCATGAGGCTACAGAGGCAAGAAGGAAATCCTTCCCTGAATGATTCAGTTGTTTGGAAATCCACTTTCATCAAAATGAACACGTTTTCATAGCAAACACCTCAGGAGTCCCATGAAAATGCCTAGGCTTGCATCAGAACTGCTGGGTTCAAATCCCCTTCTGCTGCACAAAGAATCAAGTCTCTAGACTCTTCTGGGCCTTGGTATCCTTGTTTATTCTTCTGAGCCTTGGTAGCCTATGGACCCATTTTTATAGTTTTTTAGAGAATTATGTGAGGAAATTTGCGTAAAAATTTCTAGCATATAGTAAGTATGAATAATAATGCTTGTGGGTATTCTAGTGCTCATTTGAATGCACACAGGGAAATTTTTTATTGTATTGTGTTGGTATGCATTAAGGCATTTGAAATTCTGATGTATATGTCTTAGAAGCCAGTGCTATTTAATATTTAGAGGGAAAAATATTGTATTTACCCCATAATATTGGAAGCTTTTCTAACACTACAGATAAAGTTCAGTTAGGCTTAAAAGTGACCTGACACCACCGTGAGACTATAGTAATTGTATTCTCTTTAATGGAATTGCTTAACTCGGCTTTCCTTGTTTTGTACATCACAACCGCTATTCTACTGTTTTTCCTTTAAGCACAGTTATTGCTCATTATGTTTTTAGGTTAACTAATATCAGGTATATGTTTATTCATAAAATATCACATTCAGAGGTACTTATTTTATATTTGCTCCCTTTTGCAAATATTTGCAATTAGCTGCAGACTGCAATTCTGAAGTAGAAAATGAATGTATCTGAGGAAATGTGCCGTTTCAAAAGTAGCTCTTGAGAAATAAAAAGGAAGAAAAGTCTAATAACATTAAAGATATGTTCTGATTTGTGCAAAAGGAACATATATATCAATTTACTATACTTGTGGTTTTAACGCATTCTGTGCATCTGAATTTAAAAGGAGTTGGAGTTTAAAATAATGTCTGAAGCTTTCCTCAGTGATTTCGGAGTACAAAAAGTGTACTTTATTTTCTTTCAAAAGGCATACTATGATTCTATTCTTGACTTTTCTTGCTATAAAAGTTTTCAAATCGAAATATTTTGTATATTAAAAGTTTTTTTCATTTAGGAAACAGAATCACAGTTACATAGTTATAGATTTAATATGAAAGTCTAAGAACGCTTTTTCCAAAACTGATCCCAGGGCACTTGGCAAGGGGTGGGGTATAGTTATAAACTTGAACTTGAAGTGAATGTTTTATACAATGGGTGAGAAAGAGGCCTAACCTGGGAAGGTGAATTTACTGCTTTTGTTGAAAACTTCAGGCAGCTCGAACATATTTAATCCAAAGACACCTGATGTCAAAACCCCCAACAACGTTTATTTAGAAGAGTGATATTCTGACTGGAATAGACTCATGTAGGGAAGATTCTGAGGCTGGGAATGAGGCTAACATCATCAGCCGTGACTGCTCTATAAAGAAGGAGAAAAAGAAAATCACGAATTTTCTTTCTTCGAGGGACAACGACATCAAAGCACAAATATGCCCCTGGGTTGGAAAACAGAGACAGTCACAGTCTCAGACTATCTGGAAATTGCTGGCCTCCCTGGAAGGACACAGGTTACATTCCAGGGCAACTGTTTGTGTTGTCAACTAGTTTTTAAATTTTAAAGTATTATATACATATGATAAAAATATAGAAAGGTCCAGACGTTAAAAAAAATAAATAAAAGCTTCCATCCTTACTAGCCCACTAGTTCCTCTCTCTGATTTATTAGGCATCATTCTAGAAATTTTTAATATATAGATAAGTATACAGAAAACGGATAATACGTTTGTTTGTTTGTTTGTTTGTTTGTTTGTTTGTTTGTTTGTTTTCATACAAATAGGATTCAGCCTTTTTAAAATCAAAAGGATCAGGCTATCTATACTGCTCTATGAAATCTATTGATCATTTAAATAACTTGGTTATGTTTCCATATCTGTACATAGGGTATATTTCATATACTGTCATGACTGCAGTGAACTATATTATCTGAATGTGTCATAACACACTCTCAAACATTCACAGGCCTTTTTGAGAGAACTAAATTGGTCTTTTTGAGAGAAAACTGGGCGATACCTTTCAATAACTTGTAATCCTAGTAAAGTAGAAGTAATAAACTAGTAATCTGACATCTAGGAATCTGTCCTCCAGATTTGCTGACACGTGCACAGATACACAGAAAGTCACTGCAGTGCTATTTATAACAGGGAGAGAAAAAAGAAGCAACTGGAACAGCAATTAAAAGGGTCAAGTTAATATATTATGGTGCCACTACTATAATTGTTCGGAAGGGAGAATAGTTTTAAATTAGAGTTTGTGGTATTTTCACCATCATGCAGACACACACACACAGGCACATACACTCCACAAAAAAGAAACTAAATTCTCCTTCATGAGACAATTCGCTGCAGTAGCTTTCCTTTGCAGTCTTAAAACTGAGCCCGAAAAAGGATTCGAATAAAGTTACAGTTAAAGGTAAAGGGAGGAGCCCCTGCAACCTTACCTTTAACAAAATTCAAACAGATGATTTTTTAAAGAATTGTCCCCTGGAACAGCAGGCTGAATGGTGATAGCACATTTACTTTACCAATGACTACTGTTTACACGTGAGTTGCCATCCACGTGACATTCTGAGGAGTGTTTACAAACATTCTTAGTGCCAATCACTGCAAATAACCAAGGGGCCATCCACATCTCAATTTTCTGGGCCATTCTAAAACACGTGTGAGGCAGCAGCCTGCTTTGCTTCTCAGTGGCAAGTAGTAAGGTCAAAGAAAGTCCTATTGGAACAGTTCACAGTGCCACCGGGCGGACCACCAACATCTCTGGGAGGGGGTCTTTGCTCCCTCCCTCTCTTGTGTGATCTGAGCAGAGCACAGAGCAGGGCAGACGGGGCGGGGGGGGGGGGGGCAGGGAGCGGAGGCACAGTTCTGAGGACAGTTCCACCATGGGGTTTGTGGGGGCCAACATGACCACCTGCATTTACTAACCTAGTAAAACTGTGGGTGAGAAACACCCACAGTTATCTCTTTCGTTGCTGAATCATGAGCAAGCAGACAGGGGTGGAAGTGAACAGTATAGTGCAATGGCAAGTGGAAAGTAAGACCACCATATGGGACCCTGGGGCTGTAAGAGGCCACAGAAGCTATCACCTGCCTTTACAGTGAATGACTGTGCTCATGCCATCACATCAAGTCTGCTGTACACACTGCTTTCTGTGAGATCTCTAGAGAAGGATTTCTTCAAATGAGCAATATTTTACATTTGCACTTGTAATTCATACAAATGAGCAGTTCAGAGTTCTTTCTGCTGCCTGTGAGTCTGCTGTCTGATGTAAAAGCAGGAGAATCTCTGTCATCAGGACAAAACTCATCCCAGTCTCCATCTTTTGTCCCTCCTTCTCCTGGTCCCTGCCTAACTAAAGTTGTCCTGAATTCTACTCTTTCCACCACAGCCCACAGGTCCCAAGGCCTCCAGCTGCCCAGATGTCCCAAATGTCAGCATGAACCACGGCAACCTGTCATTTTGAGAACAGATGCAGTAATCTCAGAATCCTGCCAACCTTGATATTACGCCTCCAGAAAAAAACAAAAATCCTTCTCCCCATATTTTCTCTCATCACCAGTTACAAGTTCAAAGTCAGAGCTGGCCAGTTTATGAAAAGCGAATCAATATTGCAACAACTTCCGAGAAAATTCCACCCTGAAATACTAAATAGCCAAAATTCATAAGTAGAGCCTGCTTGTGGTGCTTCACGATTCATAATAAATACATGTCCCCAACTCATGTGCCTGAGGAATTTACTTTCCACTAAATTATGTTTTTACTTGCTTACAAAAAAAGGTTGAGGAAAGAAAGGTGATGGCAAGCTTGATTGCTGGAGGAGGAAAGGGCCCTTCCAACTCCGCCTGCTCATCCCTTCAGAAGCTACCCAAGCGAAGATAAGAGCAACATTGTCTGCGATGACACCATTTTCCAGAATGACATTTTTGGGGGTGAAATAATTAAATTTTTGCAAACTATTCCCTATCAGCTTCAAAACAGGAGTGTTTCTTATCAAGGTAAATTGATGAATAGCCCCAAGCTGTAAATAGCTTCTAGAAGCTGCTGCTCATCATTAAGGCCCCACGCTGTAAACAGCTTCTAGAAAGAGCTTCCCTCCCACTCAGAGCTCTATGCACAGCTCACCCAGGAGGGAGTGATAATTCCAGTTCCTGAACTGGAAGATTTCAGGGCCTTTCTTTATGAAGAAATCATCTCCATGGACACTCCAAAAAGTTTTGAAGAGAAAAATGTCACTTTTAGAGATCACCAATTCTGTTACTAAGAGGTTTTTTAAAAATTTGGATGCTACATTTTATTTGCAATGTGAATAGACCTAAGTATGTTCTTCCATGGAAAACCTGTGCTACTAGTCAGTAAAGGAGGCAGGACTCAAATCCAGATAATCCGGCCCTTTGAATCGCTTCTGACTTGACAAACCTTCACTAAACCCTGCTAGGCGAAAAGCAGGCTTCTAGATGCCATTGCTACTTATTAATCAACAGATAATCCCTGAACAATCAACAATTAATAGTCATAAAAAGCTTTAATGGACTTTTTAAAACAGGGTCTGTGGGTATAACAATGTATAAGAATATTTATTAGTGATTCCAAATCTATTTGAAATTTTGGCACCCTATGGCTGTTTGATTTCATGACTTTTTTCTACTTTAAACTTGAGGCTTTGCAGTTCATATTTGGAAGTGAAACTTTGAATGAATGACTGAAATGCATATTTGAATGAACGAATGAAATGAATATTGGCTTTCAGATCAGATCTTGCCTTGGAGATAACCAGAGCTTTTACCAGTGCCCCCAAACCAGTGCTGGGAACTGGAATCCCCAACACAGACTGCTGCCATTCATATCACCATATTTAATTAATTTATAAGATATCCAGGACAGAAGGAGTTCAGTCTTAGCAGCTCAGAGATCAGAATGCCTCAGTGAGGCCACCCACTACTCCTGTTAAGAACCTTCTTCCTGGACTGTGGCATCTGAACAATTCTGAACAGTCTGATGTGGAAAACTTGGAAAAATTGAAAAGTCATTAGGAAAACCCTGGAACTAATAGAGTGTTTTTCCCTGGCTAGAAACACTGCTGCTAAAAACAATACAATGAAGAACATATTTGTCTCTTCTATACAATGGATGTAGAATATAATTATGGGCTGTTTTGGTCTGGGATGTAGACAAGAAGGGGAGGTGCCAAGGTCTGGAGCACAAAAGGAGAAAAGACCCTGTGTGTGTCCAACCCCTTGTTTCCTGTGGTGATTCCCATGGCTCTTGGTGACTCAGTTTCCTGCTCAGGATACCTGTAACAATAAAACCTGACTCTTCTCGCAGGACCCAGAAACATAAGGGGCACATAAGAGTGAAAACTAAGTCTCGTGAAGTAACTTGAGCTCCAATCAACAGGTGCCAGTAAAAAGTAAATTAGTCCCACTTCTTTAGCCTATCTAGAAGAAGTGTCAGACATAATTAATGTAAAACCACGAATATCTTAGCTCCTTTGACACACTTAACATTTTGTATTTTAATTAGTTTATAGAAATAATTGTTGCTGCTGGGAGTTATCTCAGTAACACATTAATTTTTTTTCAAGACCTCTAAAGTGAGAAAAAAATTGCAGGAAATGTAGGCTAGTGTACTGTGTTGTATATTTCAGTATCTCTCTGAGCCAGGGTTTCTTCACCCATAAAACGGGAATAAAAAGATTCTGCTAATCTTACTGGGCTGTTACAATGATAAGATAAAGTAAAGGATGTGAAAACACTTTATAAACAGTCCAGTGCCACGTGAGTGGTAAATAAAAACAATCGCTAACTCATGGAGCATGAACTCTGGGAACTGTGCTACATATATTTTGTGATTTAATTCTCACAAGGCCATATCATCTCCCCTATTTTATGAAGGAGAAAATTGAGGCTTAAAGACATTAATGTACTTTCCCAAAGTTACACAAGTAGTAGTGAGTGGTGAAGCTGGACTCAAAACCCAGGGGCTCTGATGTCAGGAAGACAGGTCTTTATCGCTCAATGGTTTTGTGCTCACCACAATGGTACCACAGCGGTCTAATCTGAGTATCGGTTCGGTACTAATCTACATTATCTGACAGCAAATTTCAGGGGGTTCAAATTCTTACATGTTAGACAGTTTTAAAAATATTGTAATGCCTGCCCATTTGCTGCTAAATAGTTTTGGTTTCAAAAGCCGAAATTCTCATGTACAGGTATCTTTAAGTTATTCTTAACTCTATGCTTTATTTAACCTCATGCAGTGTATGAAAAAAGCAAACATATCTTTCATTGCTTTTTAAGTTTGGTGGGCCTAACTACTCACATCACAGACTGAAGTCATCAAACTAACCCTTCTGAGTCCACTTTGCAGGTCTGCAGCTACCTTCAGTGATTTTTATCACATCCATATCTCTGGCAAGACTGTTGACTCAGTCTCACTAGTAACTGATGCAAACAGAAAACCCTTAACACCACCAAAGCAAGATTTCCTTTCCAGCAGCTTTAAAAACTGCCTTTATCAACCATTGTCCCCACCCCAGCAGCCTAAATCCTGCCTTCTCAGACTTCCCTAAAGTCTGAAAAGAAACTCTGATTTCTCAAAGGAGATATTTTTCTAGTCTCGGAAATGCCTCTCTGAGAAAAGTTCCTAGACACACACCAAAAAAGTACAATGGTCATAAGCCTGGCTGTTTCTGTAATATTCCATGGGTTTTATTTTGGGCATTTTAGAACTTGAAAATACCGAAATACATGTAGTCCCACTTCAGGTCTGTTCTAAGAGTTAAAAAAAAAAAAAAAAATCAACATCTGGGAATAATCTACAAATACATACAGTATCTCAAGTCTCAGATCGTCCTTTTAACCCTTATTTTTATAGCATTATTCACGGGGCATAATCAGCATAATGCATAATGCGACACTTATTTTTCAGCTCTTTTCAAAACTCTCAGTTCATTCAATAAAAAAAGCCCTGAAAAAAAAACAGCCCTGAAGCACAAACATTCGGTGTGGGAAAGCTGTGCTTATTGATTCAGTTCTTCCTGCCAAGAGAACAATGCAGAGAAACAGACCTCAATGTTCCAAATAATTGTTGGTAACAACTCGGAAGAAAAGAAATGCATATTTACCTGTACTCAGAGCTCCACAGGTGAGGCGGCAAAGTAGAAAATCTAATTAGTCTTCTAGAAGTTTTTGTCTCTAATGGATTCCAGGGTCATCCTTCCAGGCTGTCAGGTAAACCCACCCCTCCATGTCTCTCTACTGTTTTCTTTTGCTGTTTTTGCCCCAGCGAAACTCTAGTCATTTGCATAAAACCTACTTCAAGCCTATAGGACTTTTTGAGTAGCTACTTGTTAAATTGGCTGTCTTGACATGCTCTTTCAAGCATGACATCATGAATCTCCATGGAAACCCTAACCCCACCTGTCTATGTGCCAACATTACCTGTCAGGCGAAGACTTAATCATCTGCAATTGTTCATTAATGAAACCTTTTTCAGGGCTTTGGATCTCTGCACAGTATAATTTGTGCTGTTGGCGAAAACTTAGCCAAGAACGATGGCTTCATATTCAAAGCCTGAGCTGTTTTGCAGAAAACAATGATCAAAATTATAGGCATTTGCTAATCTGCCCCTCCCTGTCTAACAATGCACTTAATTGGTTGAAGAAAAACCTACAGTGGCACATGTGCCTCTCTCTGAAGGATAAAGTTACTTTGAAAATGTAGGTTTTTTTGAAAAACCTTCAATCGATACTTCGAAGGCTTTCCACTCTGCTCTCCAGCAAACCCCCTTCCTACTTTTTACCAGCAAAACTTGCAAAACAGGTTCCTTAATGGAATGTGTGTGTGTGTGTGTGTGTGTGTGTGCGCGCGCGCGCGCCGCGCACATTTTCTCTTGGCCTCAGGCTTCTAGTGGTAGAAGGGGAAGGTATTGAGAAATTTTTTAACTCTTTCCTAACATACTCACATGTTTTGCATGTTTGTCCTAGCTTGCACATGTTACCAGAATAACATTGAAATCAATAACCTTGGCTTTTCTTGGGAATGGTCAATAGGCTCTAAAATGGTTAATCCTTTCATTCATTCACTTTTCACTATCTGAAATGTTATGGACTCCCTGATGTCTGCATAAAGCTTTGGACACAAGTCTGCCACATTTGTCCCCAACCCCTCTTGGTGACAGTGGGTTCAGCCCTCTTTCTTCTCACCTCTAAATTTACTGCAGACACACCTCACAATCTAAGTCTAAGATTGTGGACCCTGAAAGGTTTGAATGGGTTTGAATGGGACATCCTCCAGACCCAGGAGAGCTTATTTATGATATCAAATGGCTGTCAAAGCTGTAGCAGTAAGTTTTCAGTGGGACTGAGCCGAGGCTGAGAAGCGCTTGTAGGCAGAGTTTGCTACAACATGGCCATCTTGGAAGCAGCGGTAGCTGATCGTGCAGCCTGCCTTAACTTGCCACAGATTCTGCAGCAAAGTACAGTGTCAGTCCTCAAAGGTCAAAGATTAAGCTCCACACTTTGCTGAGCCCGCCCAGGTGTGTGCAAGGAGAGCAAGGGGAGGTAAAAGCTCCCACTGGCTCTTTTCATAGAAGGAATTGTAAATGCTACAGGTTCCCTCTAACTGTTCTGGGAGTTCTGCACTGCTGTAGTTTACAGTCAACAGATGGGACATTACCTTCCAAGGGAACCAAGAGCAAGCTTGGTTTAACAAAGCAGCCCGAGTTGGAACACCCTCAGAGGCAAAACTATTGTCAGATTTAATTACTGCCGCTGTGAGATGAAAACCCACCCAGATGAAGCCCATGCTTGTGCTTTACCCTGTGGGGCACAAATACAGCACCAAAAAAAAAAATACAACAAAAAAGATATAACCACCTCTAGGCTTTACACAGTGACATCTGAAGATGGGATGGGGTGCTATTCAATTAGTTACCCCTCCAAGTTCCATGAGGGAGAGGAGTCTGCAAAAGTTGATGCGGCATTCAGAGTTCGTATCAATTATGCCAGATTTTTGGATTACTTAGGAAATGACAGTATCTCAGCTTTTACGTACTGCATTCAGCCTTGGAAAAGACAGTGAGAAGAGCCAGAATCTGAAAGTCAGGCAAATGGCGATCAGAAAGAACTCAGAGAGCAACCTGATGAGACCCCTCATAAGCCGGCAGGCAGAGGCAAAGACTTTGGGCAGAATTTGTAATCAGTGATGACATTATGGTGATGGGAGGATCCTGAAATATTCAGAGTGGGAAAAGTTGTGGACAACAACAATCTCAGCGATAAAGACAACACCTGTGGGGGTTGGGCAAAAATGCCAAGATTTGCTTCCAGCTGACCAGGGGAGTAATGATTTTTCCTAACATTCCCAAATGAAAATATCATGCAGAACTAAGCTTTAATAGCATTGTGGCTTGCCTGATCATAACTGAGCACCATGCTAACCAAGTCTAAGCTCAACAAATCCATAGAGATAGACTATTTTGTTTCTACACTAAGCAACATCAGAGGTCTCCATGTTCAACCTGGATAGCAAGTAAGATTCTTTCTTTTGAATTTGTTTCATCCAACTTATTTTATAACAGATAGATAAAACTGCTCACTGAAAAAGCCCATGAAAATATTAGAACATAAATAACTAGTGAAAGAGGTTGTAATTAACCATTTATGGACTGAAGTTTTGTTCTTAAAAACCACAAATTAGAAGTCATCATGTAGAAAAGAAACACTTCTCTGAGTAAGAAAAAACAAAATTATAATTAAAATCACTTATCACTAGAGATACTAAAATCTTAATTAAACTAAGCCACACTGGAAGGATAAGCTTTGTAGATGAACCTGAAAGTACATACTGGGCTGCAAAGGGTGAACCTCCCTTTGTAGATCCTCCCAGATTTACCAAGTCAACAGATGGGATGGCGTCTGGAATAGTCCAGACCCGGACAGTCTGTCAGCACAGCAGCAACAGCAGGGTAGTGGGATTTATTTAGCATTGGCCTGGAAGGACTACATAGGGTAGGATTAACATTTTACAACTCATAACACCAGGACACATAGACTACTAGGATGAAGAGAAGGCTAATGAAACAGCAGACACTCAAGAAAGGTCTGCAACCTTAAGTTCTAGTCTAAAGAAAAACTGACAAACATTGAAAAGAAAAGAAAAATAGGTACATATTTTGCGTGTCAACACATTATAAGTATCACCAAAAGAAGCCCATTGGATTTCCCTACCCTTGGATTTCTGAGTGGAATAATGGAAACCAACTGTAGTAATTCATTTCCTAACGCTAAGTCCTTGAACTTTGGCTCTGTTTTTGCATGTAGTTGTTCCCTTCAGAAATTATCCATTCCCATTTAGTCATCTTTGACTATGGTGCTAAGGTAATGGTGAGTTTTCTGTGTCAACTTGGGTTGACACAGTTCTTTGGTCAAACATCTGTGTGGATGTTGCTGTGGAGGTATTTTTTTTTTTTTTTTTTAAGATTTTATTGGGGAATTGGTGGAGGGGAACAGCGTTGGGGAATCGGGGAAGGGGAACAGACAAGTTGCCGTCTTCTTGTTCTTCAGTTTTAGTTGCGGAGGATGTTGCTTCACGGTTGGTATCGTCATTGCTCTTCCCGGATGAGGCAGATCGGTCGCTGACCCCTGGATGTCGCTCATCGAGGCTATTGGCAGCTCACGCTGGCTGCCAGCCGCTCACGCTGGCTGTGGGCCACTCACTGCAGCCTATGGCAGCCCACTGCAGCAGGGCTGCAGCCCACACCATCACCGGGGTTCGCACAGCCCAGCTCCAGGTGGAGCTGTTGTTAGCTGTAGAGGGCAGTGTCACTGGCCCTCATGTGGGATCCGAACCGGGGCCGCTGGCATCCCAAAACCAGCGCTTAACCAATGCGCCACTCGGCCGGCCCTGGAGGTATTTTTTAGGTGATTAACATTGAAGTCAGTTGACTTTGAGTCAAGCAGATTACCCTCCATACTGTAGGTGGCCTTCCTTTAATAAGGTGAAGGCCTTAAGAGCAGTTCCCGAAGAAGGGATTCTGCCTCAAGACTGTAACATGGAAACTCTGCCCAAGTATCCAGCCTGCAGATGTTGGATTCAAAGCCACAACATCAACTCTCTTTGAATTCCCAACCTGCCAACATGCTCTGCAAATGTCAGACTCACCAGTCCCTACAACCGTGTGAACCAATTCCTTAACTAAATCAATCTGCCTCCCTCACTCATTCTTGCTCTTGCTGTCTCTCTAACCTCTGGGTTTTGTTTCTCTGGAGAAGCCCGACTAATAGAGCAGTTAAAGCCAATCTGAATCCATCCAGTCTTGTTATCTGGATTAGGTTCCAGTCCTCATTCACCTCCAGATGTCCAACCTCCACTTGTCCAACCTCCACTTGTCATTTTTCACTTGGATCCTCTACTGTCATTTCAAATACAGCTTGTCAAGACTGAAACTCATGTCACTGTCTACTCTTTTCTGAGCATGACTGTATTTAATAATAAAGAATAGATATACTTGGGACGGCTGAGTGGTGCATTGGTTAAGAGTTGGTTTGGGAGCACCAGCTCTGAGCAGTAGGGCCCCGGGATGAATCCCACATGAGGGCCAATGACATCGTGCCCTCCACAGCTAAGATGATGAACAACAGCTCGACCTGAAGCTGGGCTGCCATGAGTCACCGGCTACTGAATAGGCTGCAGTGAGGCTGCAGTGGACTGCCTTGAGCTACCGTGAGTGGCTGGCAGCTGGCATGAGCTGCCGTGAGCCACCGTGAGTGGCCAATGGACGGCGAGTGACTGCCTCAGCTGGAAAGAGCGCAATGATCACAATGTCAACATGGGCCAGTAAAGCGCCATCCTCCACAACTAGACTGAAAAACGAAAGGACAGCAACTTGTCTGTTCCCCTTCCCCGATTCCCCAACGCTGTTCCCCTCCCCCAAATCCCCAATAAATGTCTTTAAAAAAAATAAGATAAAAAAATAAGAATAGACATATTTGCTGTCAAATTAAGATGGAGGAATATAATCAAGTTCATCAGTTATTACGTTAGATATCAGTGGACTGAATTCTCCCATTAAAAAACAAAGACTAATAGATTGGGCTAAAACAGCAAAAGCAAGTTATATGTAGTTTCTACTTAACATACTCATTATTAATAAAGAAAAGTTGAAAATAGATGGGTAAGACATACCAGACATGCAATCAAAAGTCAAAAGTGATAATATTAAGAAAATTAACAAATATTAAACAGAATAAAGAGGTCCTTTAGTAATGTGAAAAGACAATTTATGAAGAAGGATGGTCATCATAAATTTGCAACAAACAACAAAGCAGCTAAAAAATCCATAAAGCAAAAATTCTCAGGAATGCAAAGAAAACAAGATGAACGTATAATTACAGTTAGAAAGCTTATTATACTTTGTTTAGAGCTAAATGGCACTAGAAGAATAAAATAAGAACTGAGAAGAATAAAATAAGAACTGAGAACATGTGTGTGTACACACGCACATATATGTGTACATATAATAAATATAAAATACATAACTTTTCATGAATATTTATGGAACACCTACAAACATTGATTGTGTATTTGACTATTCAAATAAATTTTTAAACAAATTTATAGGTAAGAATTATACAGATTGCATTCTCTGATCACATCCAATAAAATTATGAATAAATAATCTCAACTACTTGGAAATAAAATATTGCTGGGCAACACTTACATCAAAAAGGAAAATCAAAATTGAAATTTTCAAGTTCCTTACAAGCAATAACATGGGAAATATTTCATGCAAAACTGAAGGACACAGCCCAAATTATATGCCCTTAAATGTCTTCATTACTAAAAAATCAGTGCTAAAAATAAATGAATTCACTACTCATTTTAAGAAATTATAAGACAACACAGATAACTTTAAAAACTAGGAAAAGGCAATCAATTAAGATAAAAGCAAAAAATAATCCAGAAAAGACAAATGCAAACTGCTTCTTTGCAAAACCTGATAACACATAAAACCAAGAGAGTACAAAAAGAACATTTGCTCTCTAGATGCTTACGTGAGCACTAAACTTCTGGGTACTTAATCAGAGATAATACAGGTGATACATGGAGTAACTGGAGAAAGATTCGTGGAAATGAGGCAGGTACACACTGGACTTGGTTCTCACACTTTTAATATTCAGCACAGAATGTTCTGATCCCGTTGAAATGTTCAAAAACAAAAAGGATAGAAGGAACAAAGGAAAGGGGAAAGGGGAACACAGGGAGGACAAAGGACCCAAAAGATAAAATCAGTCAACAGTAATTGCAGTGCACACAGCCCATTCATTTCTTGTAGCTACAGTATACCCATCGCCCTGCTCTCCCTCCATTATCTCCATGCTATATCTGAGTAGAACCTTTGACTGCCCTGGCTATGATCTCAACAAGTACTCATGAAGCAAAGTCCTTGCATATTCCATTAATCCAGGACTACTCCCTGGCAAACATGACATGATGGGAAGCCTCTTACTGCAGTGAACAGCACCACACTCCACACTCTGTGAAAATCAATGCCTCAGTTCAAAGCTCCACCTGGGAGCACCACAACATGGCACACCATTCACAGTTCACCTTCACACATGCGTAGGGTTTGCAGCATGCCCCATGAAAACCTCAGATTGGGAAGGGAAGGAAGAAGGAAGGGCAGGCTCAGTAAGACAAAGATGTTGAGATGGGAATGCAAAATAAGATGGGTGCTAAAGGGGGGCTCTGAGAGGACACATCTGAGAACGTTTCAAAAGGGAGATAACTACAGAATTTTGTTAAAACACCCACTGAGCTCCAGACCAGATCCTTTCCCCCCAGTTCCATTCCCATCATCAGATACCATGAGTTCATTAACACAGTGGTGTCCGTTTCCACCCAGTCCTGTCATGACCAACGTTACTTCAGTGGTAGTTCTCCAGTCCTTCAATAGTTCCACACATGGACATGTGACACAGAGAGCTCGGTGACTTTCTCAAGGTCCCAGCACACGTAGGAACAGAGGGAGAACCGGAACCCAGATCCCGGCGTGCTCCGCTGGGTGTTCTTGTGTTTTCTGCTACACCGGCTGCAGCCCTTCGTACCTTCATCCTTCTGCAACCAGTCACTGAGTCATTCCCATTTTTATTTTGAAAACCTGATGTGTCCTCCTTCAATTCTGGCTGAGCTCCATTCCTGCAGCAGCTACCCTGGACCTTGTCCCTGCGTCCTGGACACTGCAACGGCTCCCAGCCCATCACCAGGCTTTTCACACAGACCCTCCTACCTGGCACTGAAGAGCTAACCTTTAAGCTTTGCTTTATTCCACTTCTGTACAAAGGTGCCCTGAGTCTGTCAGTCTTAGCTTTCTGCTTGACACTCAATACCCAAACTGGGCTTCGCACTTCTCCAAATGACACACTGCTTCTCTTCCACTGGCCTACCTGTCAATTCACAAGGAAGCCATCTCCACCTCTGTCTCATCGTCACTGCTGTCCTCTCTTCTTTATCTGAATGCCTCCATACCTCCATTCTACTCATTCAAATCATCACCTGCCAATATCCTTGCCAGAGATATCTGTCCAATGTCTACTATATGGATGAACCGGGCACTGAGGAAACAGAGATAATTAGGACAAGCCTCCTATCGTTCCAAGAGAATCCATTCAAATTTTGACCTCCTGTGTGAAATCTTCCTTTTCTGCTCTCCCAATGCTCTGAAATCCAGCATGCCTTTGAGGTACATACCACCATTTCCTAAGGTACCCTATAATACAAGTGTCCCCAAAACGATATTCTGTGTTCAAATAGGTTTGCGAAACACTGCATATTTCATGCCTTACCTGCCTACTCCCAAATCTCCACCTGAGATTCACAATGCCTTTTAGCATAGTAAAACATCAGTCCTGGGCTGGCCGAGTGGCGCATAGGTTAAGAGCTGGCTTGGGACGCCAGCGGCCCCGGTTTGGATCCCACATATGAGGGCCAGTGACACTGCCCTCTATAGCTAACAACAGCTCCACCTGGAGCTGGGCTGCGAGTGCCTGCGATGGTATAGGCTGCAGTCCCTGCTGCAGTGGGCTGCCATAGGCTACAGTGAGTGGCCAGCAGCCAGCGTGAGTGGCTGGCAGCCAGTGTGAGCTGCCAATAGCCACGGTGAGTGACCATCCAGAGGCTGGCGACCGATCTGCCTCATCTGGGAAGAGTGCAATGACGATACCAACATGGGCCAATGAAGCAAAGTCCTTAACAACTAGACTAAAGAACAAAAAGACAGCAACTTGTCTGCTCCCCTTCCCCAATTCCCCAACACTGTTCCCCTCCCCTAATTCCCCAATAAAAATTTTTTTAAAAAAATGAGTTCTGTAATGTAGAAATTCTTTTAACTTGTATTAATTTGTCCCCAAATTAGAAACTATCTCTCTATTCCCCAAACAGCTATTAAGAGCCTACAGATCTAGGATTTTGCGGAACATACTTTTACAAAATTCTCACCTAGATCATTGCAATTTAGAACGCACACAGTTTCATGTTGCCCTAATGTGTACTGAATTTGACTTCCCAGCTAGAATGCTTTCCCCTTAATAAGAGTTTTAGCATGGATTCAACATCTTACAGTGGAGACATATTATCTAATCCTCACCATGACAGTACTGTCTGTCTCATTTCTACAAATAATCACCTGCAACCACACAGCTGAGCATCCCGGCATATATAAACTCACTAATATCAGACCCCAAAGGTAATGCTCTTCCCACTAAAGATAGGTTTCCTTGGCAGGGTGGGTACTTTGTACTCTGCCCAATGCTGAGCTCATAGTATAGATCCCTGATAAATAACCATTTGATTGAATTAATCCAAGAAAGCACCTGCAGGTAGAAGGTGAATAATGGCAGAGAAGTGAGCTTGATAAGTGCATAGAAGGACAATTTAGACTCTTGCAATATGAGTTCTGCATCAATGTGCCGGACTGAATCACACTGGTCTTTTATGGATTCCTCAGCAATGAAATTTCCATCTCATTTGGTGGCAATTTTCTCTAGGTTTTGCTGATTACCACTTTCCAGGTGTCTCCCACCACTGCACCTCTACATTTCGGTTCCTGACTCCCCTTTACTTTCCCACCTACTCCTGAGCACTCCTTAGCAGGTTTTCCAGAATCTTTTTTTTTTTTTTTTTTCAAAATTTATTTTTCAATTACCATTGATATACAATATTATATTAGTTTCAGGTGTGCAAAACAACATAGTGATTAGACATTTATGTACCTCACAAAGTGATAAACCCAGTAAGTCTATTAGCCATCTGACACTGTACAGAGTTATTACTCAGTAGAATCTTATTTTGATTTTTTTTTTTATTTGAGCAATACAATTTACCAACTTGACTTGAGCAATGAGCTGAAAAAGCACAGAAAATTCATTCCACCCCATCAACAGATAGGTGTCCATGGTATGGGTGTCTTCCTTATTCTGATGTTTTGCCAAGCTCCTTTTGTAACATCGTTCTCAAAATGTGTTCTCTCACTTTTCCACAACACTAATTAAAATGAAAGAGGTTGATGGCACCCAATTAAACGTGGATCAAAAGCCTTATGTTATGAATGATCCCCATTTAGGATTCTCTTTCTCTACCATGTATAATCAATGTCAACTTGTAAAGTCAATTTTGCAGTACAATTGCAACCTCTTGAATTTAGTCTTTTCGATCTCTGAGTCTCCAGCACAGTATATCTTATTCTGTAATATTACAATCTTCTGAAATGCACTTCCAACACCCTTTCACTCACAATTCAAAATATCAGTCTTCTGGGAAACAGTTCCAGGTTACTTCCTTTACCTGGTCCCTGGAGTAGCATCATCTATTAAGTATTAGACTGCTCCTTCTGTTTATTTTTTTTCCTATTGTTTTTTGTCATACCCAATTTATTATTTATTTATTTATTTATTTATTTTTAAAGATTTTATTGGGGAATTGGGGGAGGGGAACAGCATTGGGGAATCCGGGAAGGGGAACAGACAAGTTGCTGTCTTTTTGTTCTTCAGTCTAGTTGTGAAGGACATCGCTTCACTGGCCCATGTTGGTATTATCATTGCACTCTTCCCGAGTGAGGAAGTCGCTCGCCAGCCATTGGACGGCCGCTCACGGCTGCTCACAGCAGCCCAGCTCCAGGTAAGCTGTTGTTCACCATCTTAGCTGTAGAGGGTGCAGCATCACTGGCCCATGTGGGATCCAAACCAGCAGCCCTCAAGCTCAGAGCTCAAGCTCCCATGACAACTCTTAACCAATGAACCACTCAGCCAGCCCCCTCATCATACCAAATTTAGATGACTATTGTTTCTGATCACATTCTGATTTCCCTTAGACACAGCCAAGATTATCTGGAATTTCTGAGTACAAGAAACTTTTTATACTGATTTCTTTCAATCCTATCATATTCTTTATTCACAGGTCTCTAGTTCATTAAACTCTCACATGTATACTGATATTAAGTCTCAATATAACTTGTTATTCTATTGTGACACATGATCCTTCCATTTGGAGGGGTTGCTCTGTCAAGAGTACTATTTTCTCAATTTCTACCTTTCTAAGATACTTACTACTACTTATGCCACTGTTTCTTTTGTGCTAAATTCCTTTTGTCCCCTGAATTATTGAAGACCAGTCTAATTAGGAGGCTGACACTTCAGCTATTCTAGAATCACTACTAAATTTCATACTTATTGACACTGGGCAAACTGGTGCCCCATTCTGGTCCTTCTCCATTTCCTCAGCATTTCAGAATGTCTTTCAATTCTATCACTTGTTAGAGTGAGAGTGGAATCAGAGGGTTGACAGCAAGGTCCCCACAACCAAATAACAGTATTTAAATCCTGGTACTGCCACTTCCTTGCTGTGTCACCTTGGACAAGACCTAACTGCTCTGTGCTTGCTTTCCCATTTTGTTAAGGAGAGTTAATAATGGTGCCTACCCCAGAGGACTGTTGGGAAGATGCAATGTATTAACATGTGTAAAGAGCAACAACCCAATTTTAGCTCATGCCAATAATATATTCTTACAGTTTTCTCCACTTTTTCACCATGATAAATAGTGGCTGAGAAAACAGTGCTAAAGAAATGTGAAATATTTATCTAACATTCTTCATGTTCATGGCAGTCCATGTAGGATATTTCCTCCCTTTTCCCATTGTGACTTATTATTACTTATTCTACATATATTGTATTAGGTTTCTTTTTTTTTATTCTTTTTTTTTAAAGATTTTATTGGGGAATTGGCGGAGGGGAACAGCGTTGAGGAATCGGGGAAGGGGAACAGACAAGTTGCTGTCTTTTTGTTCTTCAGTTTAGTTGCGGAGGATGTTGCCTCACTGTTGGTATCGTCATTGCGCTCTTCCCGGATGAGGCAGATCGGTCGCTGGCCTCTGGATGTCGCTCACCGCGGCTATTGGCAGCTCACGCTGGCTGCGGGCCACTCACTGTAGCCTATGGCAACCCACTGCAGGAGGGGCTGCAGCCCACACCATCACAGGGGCTCGCACAGCCCAGCTCCAGGTGGAGCTGTTGTTAGCTGTAAAGGGCAGCATCACTGGCCCTCATGTGGGATCCGAACCAGGGCCGCTGGCATCCCAAAACCAGCGCTTAACCAATGCGCCACTCGGCCAGCCCTGTATTAAGTTTCTTAATTGTCAAGAAGTTGTTCCCTTTTCCCCTAAGGTTTGGGTAAGAAATTGGTCTGTAAATGCATATTCAGTTATTACTTCAAATAACTAAAAGGTTTCTGCTACTAAACATGGCTATTCTCCTATCATTTCCTCCTTTGGATTAGAATTAATAGTCCTAAAGAGAAAATCCTTAGCTGGATCTATTTCCTTTACTATAATTTATATACTTTTCATTTACATACTTATTTATTTACAAAACATGTATAATTGTTCAAAACCTTCACCAGAGCCTACCCCCTCCACTAAAGAATATGGTCTGTGTTCCTAATGCATCTTCAGTTCCATTAGCTCACGTTCCAGGCTTGGCAAATACATATATCCATGAATATAGATGCATATTTGTGAATTTTGAATACTTTCACATATGTAGGTCGATTAGGGTTAACACAAATGTGAGAGACAAAACCCTGATTAAACTGGAATTTTTCACACATGACAGAAGGACTACATCTATTCCCCAAGGTATATGCTAATATCCTGAGATCTACAGCATGAGAAGTAATCCAGTGTGATAGGAGCTCTACTACGATGCAATTAAATTCATAAAAAAATAAGTCATAAAGATTCCATTACATAGGACGTAAACACCAGAGATGCCAAAAAAATATGAAGACATGATTTGTATTCATCTTTTGTTATCGGTATACATTCAGATTACAGTTTTAATAGATTTTTTTGTTGGTTTTTTTTTTTTTTAAGAATTTATTGGGGAATTGAGGGAGGGGAACAGCATTGGGGAACCAGGGAAGGGGAACAGACAAGTTGCTGTCTTTTTGTTCTTCAGTCTAGCTGTGGAGGACGTTGCTTCACTGGCCCATGTTGGTATCGTCATTGCGCTCTTCCTGGATGAGGAAGATCGGTCGCCGGCCTCTGGATGGTCGCTCACAGCAGCTATTGGCAGCTCACACCAGCTGCCGGCCACTCACTGTAGCCTATGGCAGCCCACTGCAGCAGGGGCTGCAGCCTACACCATCGCCGGGACTCGCAGCCCAGCTCCAGGTGGAGCTGTTGTTCACCACCTTAACTGTAAAGGGCAGTGGCACTGGCCCTCGTATGTGGGATCTGAACCGGGGCCGCCCGGCGTCCCAAGCCAGCTCTTAACCAATGCGCCAATCAGCGGGCCCAGTTTTTTCCTTTCTTAAAAATGTGCATGAATTTTTTTGGCAACCTCTGTGTGTGTGTGTGTGTGTGTGTGTGTGTGTGTGTGTGTGTGTATTTTTTTTTTAACTTTATTGGAGAGCAGCGTGTTTTTCCAGGACCCATCAGTTCCAAGTCAAGTCGTTTTCAATCTAGTTGTGGAGGGAGCAGCTCACTGGCCCATGTGGGGGTTGAACTGGCAACCTTGATGTTATAAGACTGCACTCTAGCCACCTGAGCAACCAGCCGCCCCCCAATATATTCATATTACATATAAAAGTAATTGATGCTATTGTACAGATACGTATAAAGTGCTATGTACAACAAAGTTGATGAAACCATTAATTATATTTGGGAGAGTAGATGTAAGTAAGTGGGGATTTACTTCTTAAATTAGATTCCACAGCTAAAATCTGGATAAGCCAAACATCCCAGCAGGTACTAGAACCAAGTGCTACAATGAAGGAAAGTGACATATGTCACTTCTGGGCCAATATATTTAAGAGTTTGTGCACAATCAGGTAGTTAGCGCTCTCTCTCTCGCTCTCTCTCTTTCTCTGTCATGCGATATGTAATCCATGTGTTAAGATGGCACCAATACAAAATGGAAGTGGCCTGAATCACTAAGGCATTGCAAGGACAGCTTCTTGGGAGAGCCATCCAAACAACAGATTTTGTGTGTGAAATCTGAATACAGAAATAAAACATTTTTGTATTATACTACATACACAGACACACAAAAATAAACCCCACAGGGTTTATTTGTTCTGTAGCATAATTAAGACTATCCTGATTATTATATCAGTTTTAAGGTATATATCCTATTGGCTCCTTTCTTATTATAACTCACATTTGAATAGGGCCAGCTAGCTACGAAAACTAACATGCAGAAGGGAGGTGTCAGCAGAGGCAGCCTGCACCCCCATCTCTGGTTTGTGACATCAAATGCTCTTTGCAAAAAATAGGTTACTGGCTTTGCCCTAAAAGCATGTCATCCTGACACTTCAGTTTGTGGCATCCAGTATTTGTGAGGCGCACAAGGCCCTTTAAATCACAGGTTTTCTGTAACTGGGTGGGTTGTTACTTGGTAACACTGCCTCCTGTCTTCTATTAACCCAGCTTTTCATCCAAAAAGCCTCTTCTATTGAAGGTGAGGTCAAGGTCATACAAACTGTCA
This sequence comes from Aselliscus stoliczkanus, assembly GCA_033961575.1. Lineage (NCBI taxonomy): Eukaryota > Metazoa > Chordata > Mammalia > Chiroptera > Hipposideridae > Aselliscus > Aselliscus stoliczkanus. Next base: position 44,175,072 of record CM066734.1, read on the forward strand.
GTAGCATACGTTCTTCCTTTAAACTCTACTTTCCTTTCTACACTCTGTGTACCCCAGATCTCCCCTAAGACTACTTAATCTCCTAAAGCCATTCCATGGGTCCTGATCATTTCTTTGTTTTTGCCAAGATGGAGTTTCATTTTTGTTTTTGTTTTTTTCCCTTTCTCTTTCCATTGTTAATACACGTAACCATTTTCAGTGAGTTTTGAGGGAATAGGAATAAAAACACCTTTATTCTACCAACTTGAAGTAGTGTTTGCTTCTTAATTGTTTGCTTCTTAAGACTTGGTCTTATGATTCAAATGCAGTTACTACTTGTCTTTTTAACTATTTTTGTCATTTTCCATGATTCTTGACAAAATCAAATTTCTACCTTTTAAAAAGGAGATGTCAGTCAAAGGAATGGATAATGTTGAGTCTGAACCAAAGCCTCTGGGTCCAAATTCCAACTCTTCACCAATGAATCAAGTTCTTTAGAAGGTGGTTTTTAACCTTTTTTTTTTTTTTTTTTTTTTTGAGGGCAGTGTCACTGGCCCTCATATGTGGGACTGAACCGGAGCCACTGGCTTCCCAAGCCAGCGCTTAACCACCACGCCACTCGGCAGGCCCTAGAAGGTTGTTTTTGATCAAAATAAACTAGAACTTGAGATGTTTATGAATAAACAGACTGATAGGTATTTTTTCTTATTTTCATTTTTACAATTGGAAGATATACCTGATAGCAGTAGACAATGGTGAGTGGTGCCAAGCTAACCAGGCCCAGCTCTGGTGCTATTTCCATACAAACAGAAAGGAGAGGCCAGTTGATGAGGTACATTAGGAAAGCCAGAGAGCTGAGCTCAGCCCTTCTTGTCCTTATTTTAGCCCTCCACAATGTTCAAGTTAAAGGAAAATACTCCTTCATATGGTTCTTACTTTTCATATTGAAATGGAAGAACACACCAGACTTTTAAATGAAAATGTATTACTTTTTCCTTCCAAGGATTGACCACATCAGATACAAGAATACACATAAACTCATTGTAACCACAAAGCAAGTACTATATACCTAGTTAGCCAGATAAAAATTCTGTGGGTAACTGGGAATAGAGATTGAAAAATTATTTTCAGAAGGGTTTCTGAATCTAAGAGAGGGAAGCTAGTTTCTTCAGGTGTGAGATCAGCTGCTCACCTGTTTCTTTATTAGTGAGGACATACAAGAAGGGCATTTCCAAACTGTAGAGTTACACAGTGACCATGACTATGAGAGAATGCTGAACCTTTCTGAACTGAGAGCCATTTCAGAAAAGTACCTTTCTTTCAATGTAAAATATATACTGGAATCTATTTTCTATGGTATCTCAGGTGCTCTGCAATTGAATAAGATTTTTAAAGAAATGACAATGAAATGTCTTTATTGCTCGAGCAATAAATTATGTGATCTACATAATCTGTTACCAAAATTTTAGAAAAAATTAAAGGTGGAGGGAGCAAACACAAAGGTCACTGAATAATGGAAAGACCAAACAGACTAGAAATTCTGGCCTTGGTTCAAATGCTGGCTTCTTGACTTGAGGGAAATTACTTAGCCTTTCTTAGCATCTCAGCCTCAATCTCTTCTGACTGCTTAAACTGCAATCGATCTCTTAATTCTCGCATTCTCTACCCGTCTCTGTCTGTATCCCTCCAATGGTTCCCATCACATTCTAATTGTATTAGAAATATTGGCTCACTCGTTCAACGAAAATTGATCTTGCCTAGGTTAGGTTGTGTACTCCCTTAAATATTGAGTTTACAAAGGTGATTAAGACAAGGTTCTTGCCCTCTAAAAGCATATTCCAGATGGAAGAACAAAATATAAAGAAATGTACAATAAAGGCATGATCAGATGCTACAGTACAGACACTGCAAGATGTTAAACAACTCCGAAGGAGTGATATTTAAAAGATTAGCCTGTGTACATGAATGTCTTATTTCTTTTACTAATTTGAAGACAGGGCCATGCCTCAATGTTTATATCCCTCACAATGCCTTATCATGCTAGGTGCCAAATAAATATGTAGAGAGAACACGTAAGTAAAAGAAACCCAAATTTTAAGCTTTCCATGAGGGCAAAATATGACTAAGTTTCAAAAATATATTACAACTATGTTCTGACAATGGGAAAAATTAACTTTGGGTACTCAAATATGTGTTAATAAAATGCTAATTTAAATACTAATTTGAAAATAGAGCCTCTGAGGCTCTTCTTTTGGATGGCATAAACCAGAATATGGCAATGTTAAGAGCTGCCATTGAAATGGTAAGAGGATCCATCATTTTCTTTCTCAATAATGCAGGATATAATAGTTATTACTGTGTTTTGACCAATGAAGAAACTGAAACAGAGGAAGATTAAGCCATTCCCTCCAAATCATAAAATTAGCTCAGGATGGAGGCTGGATTCCAGCCTAGTTCTGCCTGACCCCAGAGCCAAACCCTTAGTGGCCAGGTTACGAGCAGTCACAGTCTGACTGCCCCCACGCAAGAATGTTGGGAGAGTCAGTATTGATGACAGTTACCCTTATGCAGATAAGTATTAGGCTGCAATAACGGTCATCTCATTTTTTTGTAGAGAGTGGAAGGGAGTTAAGGGAACCTCTTTGTTTTTCAATGATTTAGACCAAAGAAAATTCTTGATTGACTTAATTTGAAAGACTCACATATAAATTTTCAACCATGAATCTTCTAGTGTTTGAATTTAGATTTCAAAACATAGAGCGTGTTCTAACTCTTTATGTCTAATACCAGGCATTAGAACCTAGATTCCCTTAGTGCCAAGATATTTTGTATAAGGTGCTGGATATAGCATTTTCAACACCTTATTCTTGTTCTCCCTCAAAGGCACTCTTCTCGCTAAGGCCACTTCACTGGGAGGCAGCTGGGAAAACAGGCACCAAAAGAGCATGTGGCATTTAGAATCTGGACAAGTGCATCAGAATTCCTCCACAGAGCCTGGATAATCCATTGTCACAAGGTCAAGGACAAACAAAGGGTGTTGCACAGAAGAGGAAAGGAAAGAGGAAACGGGTGGTAGGAGAAAAAGAATGGAAAAGACAGACGCAAGTGCTATTCATAGGAATATCATAAACCATTGCCTAAGCTTGTCTCTGATATTTACCATGCTGATTAGGGTTTATTTGCAACCAAGCAGTGAAATGAAAAATGTATACAAAATCAATGCATCAGAATATTTCTCCTTTTGGATGGTCAGCTTGGAATACACAAAAATTGATACTGAATTACCAGTGAAGGGACATCTGACCAGCCATGGCTGGACTACATCTATGGCAGAGATGTCTGTGACAAGAGATAAGAGCTTGAGGCCACTAATGTACATTCATTATTTCTTGTCATCTGACACCACGCACCCTTTACAACCTTCTAGATATATTTAGGCTCCCCATTTAATAGTTTTAACCAAAACCATCATCATCATAGTAGTAGTAATAATTATGACATCACACATAATAACAGTAATAATAACTGAAAAATTTTGACATGGGAAAATATACCATTTTAGACAGGTTAACTTGTATAGTTCTCAGCAAAATGAATACATTTTAACTTAAAAATATATATATTTTCCCTCCTCATTCAACACATAATCAATTTTCTATACTCTTTCTCCCTGACCCCTCCCCCTATGGTCACACACACTCGCACCCACTCACCATGACCCTTACACCCATGTACCAGGCATACACTACAAGAGTAGTGAGATAAACAAAAATTCTGAGCTTGGCGTAACTGGATTCAAATTCCAACTTTTCCTGAGCAAACTCAGGACTAATCGTAACTACTATGAGTTTGAGTTTCCTTGATCGAAATCGCTTTGTATTAAAATATGGTGCCTTAGAAAAAAATGACACAGGAGAGGCACCGACTCCATTACTTAAAGGGATAGTGACTACTATCAATAGAAAACGGGTATTTCTGGTATGTGTCTATTACATCTCAATAAAACTGGGAAAAAAATAAATAAACAAATACAATTTTAAAATTAGAAAATAGGGGTATTTTCTACATACAGGCATACGTTGTTTTACTGCCTGTCACTTTATTGCGCTTCACAGATGTTGTGTTGTTTACAAGTTGAAGACAAGACCCTCCAGCAGCCAAATGATTATGATTGGCTTTATTGCAGTGGTCTGGAACCCAGCCTGCAGTGTCTTTGAGGTATGCCTGTATGCTTGAAATGAAAAGGTAGTCTTCCTTTCCTTAATTACAAGAATTAATCCACTTATCTCTACATCAAGCAGGATGCCTGTTTCTCTTCTCTCTGGGTCTACCGCCTTTTGGCAATGCGAACAAAAAGCAAACACACAACCCATAAAGCACATGTCACATTTTCAGTCAGTCTGATAAAGATTTCATAGAAGAGAAGGTTGAATTTAAGGGAGAAAATGAGATTGGGGATGATGTAGAGATTTAAATTATTCAGGCTGATGCCAATCTCCAGTTCCATGGATGATCAAAAGCTGAGTTGGGCCTCACTTATGTAACTGAAAACACTGTGCTTGCCTCTCTACCTGGAGGGCTGAAATCAATAGCAGCCTGCCCTCCCTCTCTGACCACACAAATCACTAAGTGCTAGGCTTCTTTTGCTATGTTCCCCATCCTGAAAGGTCAATCTGATAACACGCCTGTGAGGCCCACAGAGGAGGCCTCACATCTCCTGTCTGCTAAAATGTAATTGCAATCAGCCAAGAAACAAAAACATCCTGGGCCACAGTTGGGTGATATCTGTGGGGCTGTCAAGATAAACTGAGAAAACGGGTAGCTGAAGACAGTGGAAAAGCTAAGCATGAGAAAGGAAAACATCTATGATGAAAAAGAAAAAAAAGTGAGCAGAAATAAAGCCCTAATGTCAGCTTCTTAAGGAAACGGGGTTTATCACAAGTTTAACCCTCTGTGCTCTGTTTTACCCTGGAAACGTATTTGTATATTCATTCATTCATTCACTGTGCTACGCACTCAGTGTTAACAAGGTGCACAGTCCTATGCCTGGTCCTATGCTTTACTTAGTCAAGTAATACCCCTTCATTGCCTGCACTTTAGATGTATTTGTGGTTGACCTTGGGGTCCCTCTTTTGGGGGAACTGCACAATCTCTGGGTCTCTCCTCTCAAGATACAGAACAATCCAGTAGTGGGCACAGTGTTTTTCCCTTTTAAATTGAAGGTCACTTTGCTTTCCCTCATATTCATCAAAGAATGAGCTTTGTGAGGTGAAATGGCAGCACGTGGGTACCTGGTCTCTCAGCCTCTCCTGGTGGCCCATGATTGCTGTGGCATGATGGGGGTATTTCTGCTTTAGATGTTCCAGGAAAGCTTCTCTCTTCCTGTCCATCTCAGATGTTTGCATTCCCAGGATTTCTCTGGAACTACGGGGCCCACCTAGGGTGTGCCTCCTTGGGATGTTGCGGGATGCCTTGGAAGCTGAGATACGACTGTTTCCATTAGCAAGGCGTTCCTTGGTTCTGGAACATTCTGCATCTTCTAATGACGTTACATGCAGATTGCTTTTTCCTTGTTCTGAAAGACCAAAAAAACAAACAAAACACAATTCACAATTAATGATTTCACACTAGAAATCTCATTTACAGAACATCAAGAGAGTTTGTGGCAGCTGTTAATGTATGAATACAACTTAGCAGATTTTTGTGTGTGTGTGGCAAGAAGGAAAAAAAATCAACAATCAAGAAATATGAAAAATCACACTTTAGATATTAAGATGTTGCAGCAAAAAAACCCAACTCTGCTATTTCGGACTCCTGCCCTGAGATTATTCAAAATGAGAACATTTGATCAGACAAGTTTGTAGGCAAATGGGTTACCCCTTACCATCACTTCTAATTATAGAAAAGCACTCCAGTGACTCTGATTATTTCTTTATTTTAATTCTATCATCCTGGTAGCAGGGTTTTTATATTTTTAAATCAGAAGGCGGTTTCTGAAACACTTGTTTCATCTCCAAGACCAAAAATAGCTATTATAACAACTGACATGTGAACCACTTGAAAATTCAATTTCCCTCTATTAGCATAAACCAAACAACCATAAGAATATTATTAGAATATTGAGGGGATATCAAGCAAAGGCTTAGACACATTTTACTTGAAGTGGACTTGATCTAAAACACACAGTGAAAAGGGAAGACATACATAATGCCTTTTGAAGGCCTTGACTGAGACACCCTGCCTCTGACCTGGCCTGAGACAAGTCGATTTCTACTTAGAACTGAGGAACTGAGGCAGGCCCTGACAATGCTTTGAGTGCAGGACATAAATAGGGGCTCTCCTTCCGTTCTCAATGGTTGGCAAAGGGCACCCCCTTTGTCAGGTAGGAATATTCCAGTTAACTGAGAAAAGGGAGTTACTTCTTAAAAACCCAGAATAGGAAGCCAAAGTAATAAATATTCAGGAGGTCACCAGGTTCCCGTCATGGGGAGCAGCGCTTACACAGTATTACAGGTGCAGACAGGAGGTGTCCTTGTCTACTGGATTCCCTGCATCAAGCACTGGGCTGGGTCTCAGGAGTCCTGCCTTTAATTGTACACTTAGAGCAATTTGACCTCTCTCAGCCTTGCTGTCTTCATTAATAAGTGGATGTTGGACTAGCATGAGATATGCAGACTCTTTCAGCTCTAAAGCCTTTACATCTACACTAAATTATTTTTTTAAAAATAAGTTTCCAGTAAGAGCTTATTTGCCAATTACTTATCTTTACAAGTTATGTGTAGAAAAAGAGATCCAATATTTGAGAGTTCTAGATTTGCATCTCAAACCTTCATGCTAGTGATATAAGGAGACAGGTGTCTAGAACTTAGGCATAAGCTAGCTCCTCTGAAGGCAATGCTACCAACACAGTTTCTCTCCTTTGCCTAGGAACATCTATGTGTAAAACTCTAGGTATGACCTTTCCCCGATTTGGGTAGGCAATCAAAATATTTTTATCTCAGGCTGGTTTTCTGTTCTAATCTTCCAGACCTAGATGCATGTTCTGCGAATAATTCTTCTTGTTTACCCTTCATTCTCATCACATTGCTAATTACAGTATCTTCATCACACACAGATGAGAAAAGGGAGGAAAAAACAGCCAGATTAGTTATTCTTCTACTTTTCGTTAGTTTCAGCAGTAAATTTAGAAGAGAAAGAAGATGGCGGTATTGGTTAAAAAGATACTGGGAGATAAACTGTGACTTCATTTCTTTGGTTGCCTTCTCATTACGTGGACTCACATGATGGCTACCTTTTTTGTGGTCTCTTCTTTGATAATTCAGAAGCAACAGGAGCTACTGAATTAAGCTAGGTACAGAAAATGCCGTATATCAGGTTGGTGAATATGTGTACAATCTGAAGAGATTTAGCTTTATCCTTTTGAGTGTGCATGTGCATACGAGTTTGTATTAGCCAAAAGTTGTGTATTTGACCTAACACTGTCAACTTTCAAATGAATTTTTAAGATTACTGTTAACATTGCCAAAATAACATTTTTTTTTTTTTTTTTTTTTTTTTTATTGGGGAATTGGCGGAGGGGAACAGCGTTGGGGAATCGGGGAAGGAATCGGGGAAGGGGAACAGACAAGTTGCTGTCTTTTTTGTTCTTTAGTTTAGTTGCGGAGGATGTTGCTTCACTGTTGGTATCATCATTGCACTCTTCCCGGATGAGGCAGATCGGTCGCTGGCCTCTGGATGTCGCTCACCGCGGCTATTGGCAGCTCACGCTTGGCTGCCAGCCGCTCACGCTGGCTGCGGGCCACTCACTGTAGCCTATGGCAGCCCACCCACACCATCACCGGGGCTCGCACAGCCCAGCTCCAGGTGGAGCTGTTGTTAGCTGTAGAGGGCAGTGTCACTGGCCCTCATGTGGGATCCGAACCGGGGCCGCTGGCATCCCAAAACCAGCGCTTAACCAATGCGCCACTCGGCCGGCCCTAACATTTTTTTTTTTTAATGATCCAGGGCAGCTAGGTGAATTAGCAGGGCTGAATCTCTGTAAAGATGATTTCTTTCTATGGGCCTAACACAGAAACATGCACACATGCCCATATGGATAAATACTCTTGCACCTCAAATACCAACAGGAGCAGAAAGTCCCTTTCTGCCTTGCTTTGTCACACACACGCCCAAGAGCGATTCTGTTTTATCCAAGGATCCTCAGAAGAGATCGAGACAGCCAGAACAGCAGCCCCTTGGAGACTGAAGAGTTTTCCACTTTCTTCTTTGAAATAAATTGGGAAAGGAGCGAGGAGGAGAGCACGTTGGAGTTCAAAGTCAATCTTCTGTAAGCATTCACCTCTATGCGGCCCCAACTTACTGGCTCTCTAAACCCCCATTCTTTTCCAACACTTGGCACTGAGAAGGTCATATCAACCTTCCATTGCTTTTTCATTTCTTCTCTTTCTTGTGGATTCTTCTAAAATGTGTCTAGTTGCTTAATAAGGTTTAATGCGATTTGGAGGAAAGCAGCAAACAGCACCAACGGTTAAGGCGCCAGTGGCTAAAGGCACAGACTCTTGGCAGACATCTAATCATCCTCGGAGCCTGCTCCTTCCAGTGCTCCCACCTCTCTGCCCTGTGCTTCACTCCAGCACCGATGGCCCCACCTGCCTTCCATCCCACCACCAGGCATCTGCTCCACTGTCACCAGCACCTGCAACAACCCAACAACACTTTCTTTTCTTTTCAAGAAATTTTATTGGGGAACAGTGCATTTATCCAGAACCCATCAACTCCAAATCAAGTAGTTGTCTTCAATTCAGCTATGGAGGGCACAGCTCCTTGGCCCATGTGGGAATTAAACCGGCAACCTTGGAGCTATGAGCCTGCGCTCTAACTTGACCTAATCAGGTGCCGGCCAACACCACTTTCCACAGAAAGACTTTTCCTCAGTTTGTTGGGAGCTGCCAACACCCATGCCTGAGGGAGATGTGACTACCCTCCCATTCCACTTGTTTGGGGAGAATGCGGTCTTTCAACTGAGAAGAAAAACTAAACAGGGATAGAAACAAACAAGAGAGGGGCTGGCAAAGGACGTTTTATCACAATTCCATAGCCATGGAGTCAGAGATCTAAGTCCCGCCAATTTATTACTATGTACCACATGAATAAATGATCCAGACCATCAAAACAGAAATACGGTTCTATTTCTTGTCCAGAATGAGCTCTGGTGCTAACATTTAAATATGGGTGTGTCTAGTTGTTTGCTATTCTGGGAATCCATGTCAAACAAATAAGGAGGCTGGAGTGGGAAGACAAAGCTTCCAGTTTCCCCTTCCTGCCCCTGGGAGCCTCTGCATAGCCCAGAGCAACTCCTCCTTGCAGCTCACTTCAAACTGGGGAAAAAAACGCAAACAGGAACTTCCATGGAGAGCAGCCCCGCCAACACTCCCTGGAGCAGAAATGGCGACAAGGAAGGCAGGAGTGCCAGAGAAACTCTTCCGAGTTTCAAAGGGCTTCCTGGCTGGCATGGACACATTCTGAAAAGTAAAAGTGGGGAATGGAGCGGATACCAAGTAGTCAGAGGTTTAGGGAGAATGGAACATCCATACAGCAAGCTGTCCAGCAGGCAGGCGACCGTAGAGCTGCCAAGGCTGGCTTCCTGGCCACCACTCAGGCTACTTTGGCTGGGTCAGTGGACCTGCCACAAGGAATGGGGGCCTTGTATCATTCAGGCATTCCACACCTGCTTTCTACCTGAGACTCATCAATTGGACTGATGGCTTCCCTGAGATTTTATTCCTGTGTCAAGTTAAGGTAGGCCACAACCTCTTAGAGAAGGAGTCTCTCACTTCTTTACAGTGGCTTCTGGTTAGCTGTCTCTACGATGCAGTTTTTAAAATTGTGCCAGGAGTCTGAGGAACATCGTGGAAAGCAGCTGTTTTGTCTGGCTGTACAACCTACCCCAGCAAAGACAGTGTTTTGTCTGCCCATGTGTTCGAACCATAACACACAGGGAGACTGCGTATGCCAGTCCCCCTCATCTAATTGGGGCTTTGTACTAATTCCGGTCAATACAATGTGGGCAGAAGTGATGTGGGCCACCTTTAGTCCTAACCCCTGGACCTCCTGAATAATTGCCCATCTTCTCTTCTGCCTTTGGCCAGGTGAATGGAAATGCTCCAGGGGGCCTCCTAGGCCATGGGCAATGGTGTTGTGACTAGACAGAAGGTGCCTGGATCCAAGGGTCAGCCTGGAGGTGAGCCATCCAGGAGACCCACCTGGCTAGGAACATCCCTATTCCACTATGACTGAGAAATTAACTTTGATTATGCTAAACCACAAAGATTGTTGTTATAGCACTCAGCCTACCTGACTACATGCAGAAGGTACCAAAAAAAAATGTGTACACATTTTAAGAAAAGAAAATTGTATTAAAATTGTAGTACTCAATATATACCGATAACAGAAGATGAATACAAGTCATATTTGACTTCTGCAATTACAAGGGGTGCTCAAAGCGGTTACCATCAGCGTAGACACTTCTGATTATGGCAAACTAGTGCTTGAGCGACGCTGACCAAAGTGTACACCTGTATATATTTTTGGCACCCCCGGTATATCATGTATTTTTTTAGGGCCCCACAGGAATTGTCAGTTGTCCAGTTCCCTTGTTAATATCATAAAGATCACTACCATATACAAATTGAAAGAGAAGTTACAGCTAAAACCAAGCTGTTATATTTCTCTAAAAACAAAAACCTTTGAAAATTAAGTGAAGAAGACGGTTTCTGGTAGAGATTTAAAGACAAAATAGGTACAGCCCCTCCCTCACCGAGAAAAGCATTTTGTCTCAAGTATTGGTTGGTTGATTAATTCATTCACAAGAATATTTATTGAGTGTCTTCCCTGTACACTGAAGGGAGTCAGGAAATGTAGTGAAGTGGTGATCAAGATGGATTTAATTCCATTCCTTCATGGATGTGTCCACGTTATAATCAGGGAGGCAGACACCAAACAAATAACATGCAATAAAAATGTTATGTAATGATAAGTGCTACGGAAGATAACATAGGATAAGGAATAAAGGCTGTGTGGGACATTTTAGAGGAGACTTCTGAGCAAAGGCCTGAATGTCTGGGACTCCCTAAGCTTGCACTCTGTGGGGCTGCCAAGACTCTTTCTTTTTCCAGCTTCATTGAGATATAATCGGCATATAACATTATCTGAGTCAAAGGTAGGTGATGGATTGATTTGGTACACATATATATTGTGAAACGATTACCACCATAGCAAGCATTAAGCATCTTACAACATTGGCAAATCGGGGGTTAGTGGAGGCTAGCAGGTGGCTGGCAATACTTCACCTGCATAGGGTTTCAGGCCCTTAGAGGTCAGAGTAAAAGCAGATACCTAAGGCTGCTGTGGTTAGATATACGCATCCCAAGAACGCCCCCAGGACCACTCTGTGGGGCCCATGGCCTCCAAAGGCAACATGATATGGTTTGAGTCAAATTCAACCAATAACTATCGAGTGCCTGCTCTGCACTTGGCAGGCCACTCTCACCCTGTTCTTTACCTGGGAGCCTCTCTATTCAGCCCATGGAAACTTCATTGATGAGAACTATTCTCGAGGCGACCATATGCCCCAGTTTGCCAAAACAGATCTGAGTTACAACTGTTGTCCCAGTGAAATTATTTATGGAGCTCCCTTTCACTCTCAAAAGGATCTCAGTTTGGACAATAGGCTACATGATCACCCCAGGGTCCTGGTCTATGGTAAATTGATAAACTCAATGCCTTGGGGGGGTATAATTAGTCTTTTGTTCCACAAGTAATTATTGTGTGCCTTTGGCATGCCTGGTGCTTGCTCCCTTAGGTGCTGGGCATGTAAAGAGAAGACATAGCCTTTGCCCTGGAATACCACATTGTGATTGGCTGAAACATATTCATAAACCAATACAATGGAGTGTGCAATGACAGGAATGGGCATGTGACATGACGGATGATGTGAGAACCAGGGGCCTGACCTCCTGTGTGCAGGAGGTCCGTATGCAGGAGGTCCGTGTGCTGTCTAGAGAACTGGAAATAAAGCCACACTCCTTCACAGCACCATTTCCACCCAGAACTCAGTGGGATCTTAACAGTTCTAACCTGGATTCTTATCCCCTTTTCACCACCTCTGCAGACACCCATCCCATCTCCCTGACCTCTAAATGCTGGAGTGTCCCACAGAGCATCTCCCGGAACTTTCCTTCCGCACACAGACCCAATCCTAGCATATCTCTCAGAGTCCCCAGTCCTCACTCCTCGATTCCAGTCATGAATACCCAAACCGTAATCAACATCTCCACTGGGATGCATGATCAACGGCTCTATCCTAACAGATCCAAAAGATGCAGTTCACCCACTTTCAAACAATAAACACCTTCTCATCTACTCCCCGCAAATGCTTTCCGATTTAAACCAAGGGCAATTCCATTCATCCAGCTGTGCAGACCAATATCTTTGACATCGTCTTTGACTCCTTTGTTTCTCTTACGTCCCACCTCCAATCCCTAAGAAAATTATTTTGGCCTCCCCTTCACTGTACACATAGACTGTCTTCTTATCACCACCTGCTCTACTACCTACTGGTCCAAGCAGTGTCTTGCCTATTTTACAGCAGAAGCCTCCTAACTGGCCTCCCTACCCTTCCCCCAACCCCACCTGGGTTATTCTCAGTGGAGCACCCAATGTTACCCTTTGTAAGACAAGTCAGGCCTGCCAGCAGCTCCCCACCTCCCTGGAAATAAAAGTCCAGGTACTTACCACAGTGTCACAGGCCCTTCATAAGCTGGCCTGAGGTCACCTCTTAGCCTCTTTTCCTCCCATCTGTGTCCCATGTTCTTGATGTTCTTTGAACATGTCTTTGCTGTTCTCTCCCTCACCTTTTTCAAATGTTTGTCCAAATATCATGAGTGGGTTTCTCCCTAATGATTCCATCTGCAGTTTCCCTCACCCATCCCTGCACAGCCTAGTCCCTGCCTTATTTTTCCCCACAGCCTTATTTCCACCTAATACGGTTGCTAAATAAAATAGAGGATACCTAGTTAAATCAGAATATCAAATGAAAAATAATTCTTAACATAAGTATGTCCCAAATATTGTATGGGATATACTTAGACTAAGAAATTATTTGCTATTTATCTGACATTCAAATTTAATTGGGCATTCCTGTATTTTTATTTGCAAAATCTGGCCACCCTGCCATTTAACATGCTGTATGTTTTACTTCTTTGCCCATTAACTGTCTCTACTGTCCCCCTCCAACCAAACTTCGCCCTTAGAATATAAATTCAATGAAAGCAAGTATTTTAATCGACTTGGTTCACTGCTGGATGATCCCCAGCAGCTAAAACAGTGATTATTACATAACAGATGCTCAGTATTCATTGAATGAATGAATAAATGAATAAAGTGATGACATTCTCTTATTCTCACCACCTCCAGTCTCTGAAGCATCTTTGAACTGCTGTGCTTGTTTGAAAGTTATTTCTTAAATTGGTCTCAGTCTAATTGCCCCTCTAGATTCTGAGTCATTTATTTCAGCAAGGACCTAGAGGCTGAATTCCTGCTGTAGGATCCCATTTTATCAAATGGGGGGGGGAGCCTTATCTCTGATGGACGCCACTGACCAGGCGCCTTCAAGGAGCATGGTCTGCTTTGGAAGCGCAAAGCAGATGCCTAGACTGATGAGTACAAGACTCGGATTCTCCAGGGTTTACAAAGTTTAAAGTTTCCTGCCTTTCACTGGACTGGATGGGCTGGGGTTGGGGGTAGGTTCTATCTCTTGTATGTCTTGTAATTGCATTTTCTTCCATCTGGCTTACTTTTGCATTTTTCGTGTGCATGAATCATTTTTACGTCCCTTTAGCCTTTAAAACACACACATACACACCTTTCCCCCTGTGTATAATCCCTACTCCCACACACAGCACTGCAGCCCCCAAAGCCGTTTTTTAATTACTAACTGGCCCCTGGATGAACCTGGGGTAGGCGGGGGTGGTTATGGACTGTGCCGGTTTTGAACATGCTGCCTGTGTGATACTATAGGATAGGCTCTGGCATCAAGTCAGACATTGGTTAGCAGACAAGCTCTCTCTCCACCCAAACCCACTGTGAAATTTCTTTGGAACATCATAAGCTTCTGGAAATTCCCTACGGAAAAGGCAAGTCTATTATAAAAAACAATGAAAAGGAAAATGCCCAGATAAAATTTACCCAAATCGTCTAACAACTCGCAACTTTTGAATTAAAACACACAGAAGACTCAGGATTTCATCTCTCATCCAGATGTACATTGCTCCCTATTCTGTCCTGTAACATGAATTATCCCCAAACTCTGATTTAACTCCAAAATACTACAAAACTTGCATCCACCATGCATTTGCCTCATGGAATCCCCCAACCAATGAATGGAAAGGCTGCCTTCCCGGAGAGAGCTTCACAGACACAGCCGCTTTCTCCCGCGGCTGGAGCATCGAGTACTAAAAGCTGCTTTTAAGATATATTTCTCATTGCCTAGTGGCATAGCACCTAGTGACTGCTTACTGTGCTACAAATGGGACATCACCGCGCCACTTATTTGGCTGCTTAAGAAAATCCTGCCAGAGATAAAGTCAACCCCAAGAAATCACAGCTCTCCATTCAGTTTTGAAAACGCACCACCCCAAGAAATATGCTTTTTCTTTGCCCTGCGCCCAGTCTCCAGTTATAAAACGCAGCAAGCGGCGAGGGACACGCGTTAACTGTAACTCCATCTTTGAATGAGTCTGTTAACTTACCCCGCATGTGTCTGCTGTCTGCTGAGTAAGGAAGGCACGGCTCACATTTCTGGCTTTCATTTTCTTCCATTGTCCCTGCCTACGGCAAAAGCTCCTTGCTGCTTTCTAAACTTCCCAGCGTAGTTCTGAAAGCTCCCAGAAAACGCCTGGAAGGGGGCCCAGGGGTGGGAAGGAGGGGACGGTGCGAAACCCCACCCCAAACTATTCTCCACTCTGGTGCAAAGTCTCTCTTGCCCAAGAAAACTGCATTCCAGCGCCGGGCCGCCCCCGGGCCTCAGTGCCTGCGTCCGTCCGCCCTCCCGCCAGACCGGTCCCCAAGGAGGGGGGCTGTGCTCCCAGCCGCCGCCGCTCCTGCCGCGGGGCCGGCCCCGAGCCGCGCGCTCCCGAGGCCCCAACAGGTGATGGGCCTTCCTCCCCGGATCCAGACCGCTGCTGCAAACTGCGGAAACTTCGCAACCAGGGCGCGGGCGGGGGTTACATTTCACACAGTATCACGGGGCATGAACCTCCTGGTCTCTTTAATCTCAGACACAGAATCAGCCTCCCGAATAGGCTAATACACGTATTCATAAACAGCCAACTGCTGGACGTCCCAAATCTCAGTGAAATCGCTTTTAACATTAGAGTATGTGCTGTTTATTGTTAAGTAAACACTTTCTGGCACTATTTGGAGCCTGATTAACATACACCAAGGTTGTTTACTCTTGACACAGTCCGTTTCAATCACTTAAACTAGGCTTTCAAAAGGGTTTGTACTCCGTTGCCTACACTTGTGACTCCTCCCCTTTCCCCAACACACGCACAGATCACAGATCTGACGAGTAAACCAGTAAAACCAAACTTCTGAATCTCTCACGTTAATTTAATTACTTTAAGATGTCTGAAAGGCAATTAAAATGCTTTGCTTTGAATGAGCAGAGGTATATCCAACACATTCGTTTTCCTTTTAAACTACCTACAAATATTTATTTTGCTCTTTACCCAGTCCTTGAAAAACTGGCACATTTCCTGGAAAGTGAAAAATAGGCACAATGTCCACCAAGAAAGGATGGGAAAATAATATCAGCATCATTAGCTTTGTTATTTCAGCTATCTAAAAGTAGCACAATCACTAGTATGAAGAGTATGGCATTTTAATCTCTAGTAGGCCCCAGCATTTGAGGCGGGGGAAAGACAATGGGTAGCCTGCTGACCATACCTTAACCCAGTTCACAGGCCATTCAGGCAAAGTTTTAGATTAATTTAGATCAAGAATTTGTACAGAACAATGGCTGACCTATCCTCCAGATTCTGACCATGAGTCACCTGTGTGTTTTGGCAGTCTGGGGGACATATTTTGGCCATTTCGGGCAAAAAGATGCGGAAGCCCCTAAAGAACAAAGGTTATAGACATGCCAGGGAGTGAGCTAAACTCACACTGCCAGAGGAAAGAAGAGACCCCCTCAACTCCTAGCAGGGTTTTCCTTGAAATCCAAGATGTGATGATTCTTCCAGAAAGGTAAAAGCCATGTCTGGCAGTGCAAATACACACAGTTGGGTTGATGGGGCAGATAACTCAAGGTCTCCATGATTTTGCAACAGACTTTGCTAGTCATCTTGTTTTAAGGAGGAACTAATCTTACACAGTTTCTGTACTGGTGGCCTGCAGGCAAATGCTAGATGAATCTAGTTTTAACACTATTATTTCTTCAGGTACAAAATGTTCAGGAAGGAAGGATCTGTGTTCAGGCTCCCAGATCCAGATTATCCCGATACTTGCGAAGCTATTGTGTGTTTGTCTTCAAATTATTAATGTCAGAAAAGATGGAAAGGGAGGACTGAGGAGGGAGGGAGGGAGAGCAGGAGGGAGGGAGGGAGGGAGGGAGGGAGGGAGGGAGGGAGGGAGGGAGGGAGAGATTGCAACCCGAGTGTCAGTCTAAACCAGATGTCCCTAGCCCTAGGGCTCTGACACCAACTTTGCTTTGGTGAGTGAAGAGCCTGCCCCTAGCAGCTCCTCCTTGTCACTTGACATAGTACAGAGGCAAAACACCCCAGGATAAAGGAGACAGCAGTGCACCTATAACAGAAAGCACCCTACCAGGTCAGGAAGGGGGAGGGGTGGGCCTTCCTGAGGAGCTCAATCCAGGTAGAAAAAAAATTCATTTTTAGGTGCATATTATACTTTCCTGGAGCCGTTTGGGAAGTGTGAGAGCAGCCCTTTAAGGGGCCTTCTGGATCCCCAGATGGGCAAAATGGGGGCAGCTCTCCCACTAGTTCTGAACTCTGGTTAGTTTCCAGGCAGCCCAAGGCACCCCCCCACACACACACACACACACACCCTTCAGCTGACCATGTGTTCAAACTGCTGGGACCCTCCCCTTCCCCATGGGTAAAGAAGGCAGCCTCCTCTGTAGATATTCCTGGAAGCAAAACTCTAAGTGGAATACACAAAAGCAAAAGGCATATCCAGTGAAGCTAATTAACATAGATCATTAAAGACCATAAAATCTAGACATATATTACAGGAAAACATATTCTCTTAAGTAGTTCAACTTTCCGACTGTTCTGTGGGGGAAAGTGTCTATTGGACTAGTTACTAGCCCTTTGTTCCTCCCTGAGAGCAGGGACTGAAAACAATTTGAGAAAGTCCTGTATTAATGCCACCATCACACTGACTATACATCCCTTCCCAAAGCACACAAACCTTACTAAGAACTTTTGGCTGGTTTTCCGTTTCTCTGAGAAGAATCTCTGGAAAACAGAAACTGAATTCTGCAGTCTACATCAGCTCAGTAACTCAGATCTTCATGAAAAAAAAAATACTTGTCGAAAATTATTGTCATTGCTGTTACTGTGGACATGTTCTTTCTGGAAGAAATGCTGCTTGACCTAGAAGTACACCATACTTTTTGTTTAATATAATTGCTGGGTTTAAAATTACTGTTATAAACCAATCTGCCTACTGCCATCCTTTGAAATTTGCTGTGAAAGGCATAAGGGAAGCAGGAAGAATTTGAAATTTGATTTTTCTCCAGTCATATAAAGAGCTCCAATAATGATACCGGGGGCTCAATTTTCAACTCCATTTCTGTTACCCAGGGAAGGTGCAAGACTATTTCTTGGTTAATGGCTCCATATGTTGGCAATTCATGACTCAAAATGAGTTAATACACCAAAAAGTGTCATTTAAAAGGAAAGGCAAGTGATGGGATAAAAGATGGCTGTGAGTGTAAATGGTGATTTTATAGAACTAACATATTACAGGATTGGGTCATTATCAGTTTTGATAACGCAACCTAAAGGGGCATCCACCATGATGGACATTAATCACAAGAATCATAAACTATTACGTACAACTTTTCGGCAGGCCTATTTAATTACAGCGCCGTGGAAATCATGTCAGCATCCTTTACGTTTTCAAGAGAGAAATCATTGCTAGAACCAAGCATAAGTGGAATTACCCTGGTATATTTTCTTTTTCTTTTTTTTTTTTTTTTTACTTTATATCTGCAAGATGGCTTAAAAAGCTTGACATCATGACACAAAAGAAATAATTGATGCTCGCTGAAATCATAAAATGTAATTTTCAAAGGCATTGATCACCTGAAAGGAAAACAAACAAAATAAAGTGAAAAACAAATCAAAAAAGTTTCAACCAGAGACCTCATGTCTGATGTGTTACATGTTGCCTGTCTAAGGGACATGCTGCTCTATGTCACCTGTAACTCAGACATAAAGGACTTTTGACAACTGGGAAAACAGTTGCTTAAATGGATGATCTGGTGAATGAAAGGTAGGATTTTCAGTCCTCATTTTACCAGCAGTGTGTCAGCTGGCTAGGGTGACCTTAGTCTTAAATGTACACCAGAGCGCTGGTGATAGGGAAAGGGGACACTATTAATAATTACAGTAAGACAAGATGCAGGCAGCTTTGCTGCTCCTGGCAGACCAGCACAGATGGTCATCTATGTGTGCAGTCCAAGATAAGCCCTACTCTCATCAGGTTTCCAAATGCGACATGATCATCATAGTGCTGTCTGAGTTTCCTGACACAGACCTCGGAAGAGAAACTGAAACATTAATTAAAAGTGCAAACTTCACGAGAGCTGTATAACAAGCCACACCAACAATCTTACGTTGGAAAACACAAATTTCACAGTATGATATTCTATCTGATTCATCTATTACAATAGAGCTTTCCTTTCTGTGTGACCAGGAAGGAACCATTTATATACGCATGTGATCATTGATAGCTCTGTATTCTCCTCAGAAGGTAACCAGTCTTCCTGCTTTTACTTGCTGTCCTTAAAATCCCAGTTGCTCCATGGAGACTCTGGCAGTCAAGGAGAAATGAGGTGGTGTGAACCCCCCACCACCAGTCTTGGAACTTTCCTCCTCACCCCATACAAATTCCTCATGCGGTTATAAATATGAACTACACTTAGAGCCAATGTGTTAAGACTTTAAGCATATTTGCTTTCTTTCTAAGAGAATTCGTTGATGTTCATTTTTTTCAGGGTTTCTTTTTCTCTCCTTTGAGTTGGAAGATGCTGGAGAGCAAAGACCATGTCTGCAAAAACGCTGAAGCTGCCATGCATGCCACACTGCTTCCTGGTCACCGCAGACCAAGTCTGGGGTCCAGGTGTCAACTTTTAAGTGAAAATTGCAACTTATACATGCTCCCCCGTTTTATTCCAGAGAGAGCTAAACCATGCGTGTTCCACAGAGTTCCTAAAGGCCCAGGATGGAATCCACGGGAGTGTAAAAGCTTCCACAGATCCAAGCATCCTGCTTGCTTTCTCGCTTTATGCGGTGGAGCCACTGTGAACCCTTCCAGTAGAAAGTATTTGGTGAGGCCTCTCTGGAAAGGGACTTCCCTGGCCTTCTATCCTGTCCTGCCCTTGTCCACAGGCCCTCCCTCAAAGCTGCAGTAAGCTGTGGATGGGTGGTAAGAACTATGGGGAACAAATCACAGAGCCAGAAAATTGGGATCATGTGGTTCACATCTCCCAATTGCCCTCCCCCATTTTGCAGATGAGCAAACTGATGCCTGGAGAGTTCCTTAGAGACAGGCCCCCATGTCTCCCGTCCCTTAGCCAGCCTTCACTCTGTTAAACTTGCTGAATACTTAGCATCTTTTATCGTCCTTTCTCACAACTGCCCTAGGAGACCCCTCAGTTATTCTAATTCCTTTTGCTACTCTGAAATGGAGAATAAAGTCGGGCTAAGTAAAAGGGAGGGCGTACCTATCTATCCTCTCCTCAACCACAGGACTGGGCCTGGTACTGTTTGGCAGGTATTGCTGTGCAAGCCATGCAGCATCGAGCAGCAGTGCTCTGACGGCTAGCTGAGACCTGGCATGTGCTGTGTGTGGCGCGTGCTGGCCTGTGTGCTGGCTCTGTAATGCTATGGACATCCCAGGTGTGCAGGGCTTCCCTGAGGAAAGGAGGCTGTGACCAGCCATCATTGATAATGGAGAGGAGCCCGCACTGGTCAGATGGGGGAAAGAATCTGAGCTGGGGTGCGGGCATAACCTAGAAGGCTGCTGGTAGTGGTGATGGGGTGCATCACAGAGGTGGGGGTTCCCAGCTCTGAGAGTCAAGCCCTGGAGGTGACCTTGATCCAGCAGAAAGAGAGGTCTATGCCATGCCTCCTAGGGTCCTGAAGTTGAGGGGGAGGGAGGAGATGGATTTTCCTTATTGCTCCCTCCCCGGAGCTTTTGCTCTCCTCTGCCCCAGATTCTTCATCTTCCCTACTCAGGCTGGAGAAACTAATTTGAAGCTGGACTGATGCCTTCTATAAGCTTCTCTGCCAAATAAACTCCAAAATAGACTTCGTTTCAATAAAACAGCTAGGTGTTTTTTGGGTTTTGTTTCTGTGGTTGGTTGGTTTTTTTTTTTCATTTTTCATCAGTTCTTAGCCTTAGTGAGTAATAAACACAAACTTTATTTTTAAGAGAGACACAGACAACAGAATGGAAGGGTTCCTGCAAATACAGTATCAGCCCTTTCACCCCCTGGAGTCTGACAGCTGTGCACAGTGAACCTGAGAAGGCACCGGGCAGGCAGTGTTCACCCAGCACTAGAGCGCACCGCTATAGGCGAAGCCAGGGCGCAGGGGCTCCGAGGGCGCGGGGGCTTCTTGGGTGCGAGGGTGTTCCAAGAGTGCCTGTAAGTTCTAGGGCACGGGGCGCTGCAGCAGCACCGTCCAGCCTGGAACCCCCGCTCTCCAGCGTTCCCATCACGCCCTCACACCCTCTAGTTTTCTAGTCAATTCTTGGAAACCCGACATGTGCTTCGGAACTTAGGTATTTCTACAGTGAGTTCATTTTTCTCTTTCCACTCTGGTCCACAGAATTTAAAGGGAGGGGAGAAGTTCTCTTCCTTGCAGATGGGAAAAACAGTTTTTCTACTGAAGGACCTGATTTCTAGAGCCAAGGGTGTGTGGGAGGGGTGGGGTGGGAGTGGGGGTGAGTGGGGGAGTGCTGAAATTTGGGAGGTAGAAGAAGACCCCCCTACCCCGAATCGACCAACTATTCCATGCTCAGCGACTCTGACTTTCAGGTGCTGGGAATTTCAGGTGCTGGGAGTTTTGTGTTTGTCTCCACGTGTGACTAGACCTTAAAATTTGTCATTTCCCTGATTATGCTGTTTTGCTTTAAATACACCCTTTTGCAAACTTAACAATTTCTTGACCGGACAAGGTTGTGTTGGGGATAACATTTAATTAGAGGTTGGGCCAGGGTGTCCCTAACATAATATGAGGAATCTAATCTGTGTAACGTGACTGAATTCATAAAAGTGAAAAGGATATGACAACAAGCAGTTTCTAGCACCTCCCCACATATACAACCACCCAGTGGGTGTAAGAACCCCAGGACCTTGGGAAGTGACAAATTGGTGTACAAAGTCATACGACGAGCTAGAGAGGAACTGATATTTCCAGGCTCGCCCTGCTCACAAGCCCCTTCTGAGGAAGGTCGTGGAGAGGCATCTCTGTGCCTCCCCCGAGCTTGACCTTGTTCTGGTCAGTAGGGATCAGCTTGAAGGTGGGAGCGCTCAGGCTTTCTGGGCTGGAGAGGGCTAAGAGACCCAGTCAGATCTTCCTTCTTCTCACAGAATTTGAATATGAGATGTATGGAACAGGGATGCAGGTAGGGGTGACCAACAGTCCTGCTTTGCCCAGGACTTTGTGTGTTCCCAGGGTGCAGAAATTTTGCTGCTGGAACTGGGAAAATCCTGGGAAAACTGGGTTCAGTTGGTCACCCCCAAATACAGGCAGTGTGGTGAACAAAAGGTGAGACCCACAAACAAGAGACATTAGACATTAGCAAGCAGAAGCCGAGAGAGAGAGAGAGAGAGAGAGAGAGAGAGAGAGAGAGAGAGAGAGAGAGAGAGAGAGAGAGAATCTGAATGAGGGACAAGGACAGATCCCTGTTGATATCCCAGAATTGCTGTCATCCTTATGTAGTTACTGTTGTAGCCTAAATGTCAAAGAACCATGTCCAACTGCTCAGCAGGTCTGGGAAAGCCATTTCCTATTCTTCCTACTTCCTCACGTATTATAAATAACAACCCAACCCATGGGTAGGTCTATTTCTTGTCATCTAAACAGATCACAACCTGTGAAAATCAGATTATTCAAGTAGAGTGTTTACAGAATCACTTCTGAAATAAAATAAATAATAATTGTGGTTTGGTTCATCTTTAGGACATACACGATGATTTCTGTCTTATTTTTTTTTTTTTTTTGAGGGCAGTGTCACTGACCTCACATGTGGGACCAAACTGGGGCCGCTGGCTTCCCAAGCCAGCGCTTAACCACCGCGCCACTCGGCCGGCCCTGTCTTATTTTTTAAAAAGATTTAAATCCGTTAAAAATTGCCATTGGTTGCAAGTTTTTGCAGTAAAATTATTTATTTCAAGAGCTTCCAAAAATTCTAACAGTAAATTTAGGGAAACTGGATTCAGGAAAAGAATAAAACTATGGGAACAGAAACAGTGAAAATTACCTTGTTTTGGTCAGTATTTCTCAAATTTCAGCAATTTGTTTTTTGTCATCAAATTGACATATTATATTAGTATATTAGCATTGACTTTATATTGACTCACTGATAAAGATTAAGCTTTTTCTTATCTATATTATTAAAAGTATGGGTTTGATAAACAATTATATATATTTTCTTACATATAGTACCTACAAAACTATTTTTTAAAAGTAAAATGTTTTGGGGCTGGCCGAGTGGCTCGTTGGTTAAGAGTTGGTTTGGGAGTGCGAGCTCTGAGCAGTAGGGCTGCCGGTTCGGATCCTATAAGGCCCAGTGATGCTGCGTCCTCTACAGCTAAGATGGTGAACAACAGCTTGACCTGGAGCTGGGCCGCCGAGAATCGCCTGAGATGGCGTAGGCTGTGGTGGGGCTGCTGTGAGCCACCGTGAGTGGCCGTCCAATGGCCAGCAACCGACTGCCTTACCCGGGAAGAGCGCCAAGATAATACCAACATGAGCCAGTGAAGCGACATCCTCCACAACTAGACTGAAGAACAAAAGGACAGCAACTTGTCTGTTCCCCTTCCCTGATTCTGCAACACTGTACACTCCCCCAATTCCCCAATAAAATCTTTAAAACAAAAAAGTAACATGTTGTGTTAATTTAACTCTTAATTTAACTGCAGCCTGGAGTACTGGTTTAGACTTCAAATGACTAATTTATTTATTCAATCATTCACACCTTCATTTATTCAGAAAATTATTGAGCTCTCATTTGCCGTTGGTGGATGCCGAGGATGCTGGAATTAATAAGACAAACAATAGATTTGTGAACATTTATCACACTGCACAGTATTTATTTGCTTATATGTGAGCCTCTCTCATGAGATTGTAAGCTCTCAAAGGAGTAAGAATAGAAAGAAACCCCATAGCTCTTGTCATGGCAAGATGCTGAGTACATGTTTTTTGCATGTTGGGATCAATGAAGGAATGATGAAACCATGTAGACTAAGAAGGTACTATCTATGTCTACTTAGAGGAAGGGGAGAAGAGTTCTAATAGACATATAAACAAAAACCAAGGAAGAAGGAGCAATCGCATTTGTCAAGAACAGAAAAGGCTTGGGAGAGAAGGTGATATGTGGTCTCAAAGGATAGAGTTTCACCAGGTGACTCACTGGGGAAAGAGCTTGTCAACCCAGGGAACCCCAAGGGCAATAGCCATGCCTGGAGAAAGTGTGAGTGTGAGTGTGGTGTGTGTGGTGGGGAGGTGGTGG
Source organism: Aselliscus stoliczkanus (assembly GCA_033961575.1). Lineage (NCBI taxonomy): Eukaryota > Metazoa > Chordata > Mammalia > Chiroptera > Hipposideridae > Aselliscus > Aselliscus stoliczkanus. The sequence goes on from CM066734.1 coordinate 44,199,099, forward strand.
TGGTAGGGGCTGGTAGCAAATTATGGCAGAAAGTAAAGATATTTTAAAAAAATTAATGGTGGAGAGGGATTGGCAAAAAATAAAATCAAATAAATAAGGGCCAATTTTGAGGATTCTTGCATTTCAAATGAGGTGTTTAAATTGTATCTAGTAGGCAATGAGGAAGGAATAGGCCAAATCTGTGCTTTAGAAAAAAGTTGTTGGCACAGTGGAGGCTGAATTGAATGTGGAGGAGTTGGGGGTGGGGGTGAGAGCAGCAGGGCAATTAGTTAGGAGCTGTGATAAATGCTATGGGACTCTCAGACAACCCCCTCTGTTAACTCTTCCCACATCCTCTATATTCCCTCACAAGAGCAAGTGACCTGCAACCTGCCCACCCTGGTTTAAATGTTTTCCCAAGTTAAAACTCATCCATTACTCACTAGTGTGAGTCAATATTCTATAGAAACCATGTAGACAATCATGCCAGCATCTACATTTATCCAGTAGGAAGGAAAAGTAAAGAACAAACGTGGACTGGGGAACAAGAAATCCAAAGACAACAGAACAGAGGCAGGAAACTGGTAATTCACGAAATGCTGTTTTACTCAAGTTCTCAGCTTATGCAGAAGCAGCCCCTGGCTCACTCTTAAGCTTTGAGATCTTGAACGAGTGGTTATTTCATCCCTGGGGTTTCTCTTCTACAAAACGAAGGCTTTAGGCTAGATAAACTCTGAAATGTCTCTCAGTCATACCGTGATATCCCAGTTCTCCTATGACAGCTTTTCAGGACAACCCAGGTTCATATCAGTAAAGCCAGATAATGCATGCTGGGGCCTCCTCCCTCTCTAAGCAGCTGCCCCCACTGTTCTAGCGGAAGGGAGTAGAGAGTTAGGTTACTCCCTGAGTTCTTCCTTCAGTGCGAATGCTGCTACACATACCAGGCTACGGACTCGGTTTTTTGAGGCCTCACCTTTACATGGAGGCTGAGCGCAACACACACTGAGCTCTAACGTAAGGGGAACCACAGTTGTAGCCACCTTGAGCTGCTAATATTCCTGCAGGCACGTCGGCGTGAGACAACATGGGCTTAGTGCCAGCCCGAGTCTGCTCCACCACGTACTTGCCTGCTGTGTAAACTTGGGCCAGGTACTGTAGTTTTTCTCCCTATAAACTGGAAACAATAACCGTACCTACCTCGTAGGGTTGTAGTGGGATAAAGGGAGAACTGTGCTTGGCATTTCGGAAGTTCCATGACATGATAAACCATTGTCATCCCCACGTGGGGAGTGATCCCTGAGCGACCCAGACATGGGATTAAAGTTGATGGGTAGAGAGTGACATTGCTGGATATACCTTGTATTCCTCAGTTCACTCCTACACAGTGATATGGGTAGCTATTCCCTTTCTATGTGACAGGGAATGTATTTGGGCACTTTTCTTCAATGTTTGCTGTGCTTCAAACAAAAATAAAATGCAGTGACCTCAGTAATCTACACGTAAGAGAAATATCAAGAATCGATTTGGATGAGACATGCCCAGTGGTATTAGGTTTGAAAGACTGGTTGGAAAAATTAGAATGCATAGAAACCTAGTCATTGTAGGAAGCATCTGCTGGGGAGGGTTTTGCTCCCTCAGTTAGAAAGACTGGGGTTCCCTATCCTTACCCCATCAGTAACCTTTCCAAAAAAAAGAACAGGTCTTTGTAACTAAAGCATTTCTACTCTTATGTTGACATCAAAATCCAATGAACACAACCCCTAGGCACTCAAAGAGAATTAGCCAGAGAACTCTACACAACCGAGGGGTGGGGATGGAAAGCACAGGAATCTGATAAACACACTCACAGATAATAGGACTCTTAAAACACAGCCAATACAGATTCATAACATGTTTAGAATGCGATTTGGTCATCTCAGGGCTACCCGGTTTGACAAAGGAGAAAACTCATAAGCAATGCGGCACCAAAGTACATTTAGATGTTTGGATATTCATTTATCAGGCCCACAAACCAATTCAGAGCACCCACAGGACCCCAGCATGGATGTATTGGAAAGAAAGATGGGGTGACGGTGAATGTGGCTGGACAGGTGGCGGTCCCATGCATTCCATGCACAAAAAGGTTGACCTTTATCCTGTCAGCACTGTGCAGCCAAGTGCAGGATAAAAACAGCCGTGACATGACCAGATCTGTGCTTTAGATAAATCTGTGTGGAGAATAGATTTGACAGAAGCAGGAAAAGGGACTACTCTAAAGTGTCTACTATAATAGTTCAAGAACAAAGATGTCAGAATCTGAACCTAGGAGGCAGTAAGTTAAAAACAAACAAACAAAGAAAACTGCGCAGAGATGAGAAATAATTAGGAAGTAAAATTGCCATTCTGTAGAGATTAATTGAACGTGGGGTAGCAGAAGCTGGGAAGACAGCCCCATACAGCTGAACAAACCTGGGCGATCCATCAATATCCCACCTAGCCTTTACACTGATTTAGTTTAGTCAGGACCACCACAAATAGACCCAGCTGTTTCCAAAACAACTTCATTGCTCTAACAGAATTCTGTTAGTACATTCTTTCAATGCCAGTAACTCAGCATTGCATATTCTAAGCAAAGGGACAAAATTCAACATCCTGCCAAAACCCTCTTTTTTTTTCATAAAGTTAGGGATAGCTCGAGGCATATCACATAGCATTAGTTTTTTTATCATATACTGTGTGCCAAGTTATAAATAATTGTCAAGATGCCTAATGACCATTTATAAAACAGACTCTGTATGTATGAGTTATAAAGAAAGGATGTGGCAGAAAAATTAGAGCTCAGTGTGTTACTGCGTAAAAATGTATTAAGCAGGTATACCGTTTTACAATTTTAAAATTCCTGTGTCTAGCAGTGTGTTCAACTTGCCTTGGGTGCAATCTCTATAACTCTGTACAAACTTTTTGGTTTAATTCTGAAGTCATAATGAAAGTCAGATGTTATGCCCGGTGCTCAGCACAGTGCCTGGCCCATAGTAGGCATTCTGGAAATATTTGTTGGATAAATCAATGACAGGAAAGGCAACCTTGGGAGATTCAACTCCCAGAGTCTTGAAACCTCGCCCAGGAGCAACACGAAGAAGCACGAGGCTACAGGACAGCAGCACAGCGTTCTACCCCTCTTCCTTGGGTTGTAGCCCCTCTCAGCCTGGCTTTGGGGCTTAGGATCTGCCTGACCCTGCCTCTTTAATTACCGTCACTTACTGCAGCTTTAGAGCAATAGAGGACTCCAGGGGGCTGAGACTGTAACCAGCAGGAACTCAAGTCGTTGTTCAGGCATTTGGCCACTAGAGGGCGAGAGAGTCAAAAGCCTGCTTCTAGTGCTGGCATTGCCCTTTGCAGGGTGGAAACTTCCATGCTTCCTGGGTAGCATCATCAGCATTTCTTTTTTGCAGATAGTCCCCAACACTTGGTACATCAGGACTCGCAGTACAGTTTCACCTTCAAGCAGTTTGAAATATTCACTTTGGAAATGATTTCCATTTTAGCTAATAATCATTTTGAAACCAAAACAGAAAACAATAAGGAAATTTTCCCGAGGTTGACCAACGAGGATTCCATAAGGCCTCTGTTCAGCTTCCTCCCATGCCATTGCCCAGAGGCTGTGGGGCAGGGGGATAAGCTCCTTCGAGCGGCCGAAGTGTGCCAGGTAAAGCACAGGAAGCCCAGTAAAATTCAAGTTTCAGATAAAGAATCATTTTGTAATATGTCTGTGCCAATCTTGGGGGAGATTTATTACTCTTTGTTGCTAAATCCAGCAGCCCTGCTTGCATGGGGCATGAGGACAGGTGCTCTTCCAGGATGCACCAGGTGACCTTCAGATCTCTGCTTTTGCTCACACACCCCCTCCTCCAACCTCCATCTGGAATGCTCTTCCTCTACTCCCTTTACCACCTTATCACTCTCCTTATTCAAGGTCTACCTTGAATTTTATCTCCTGCTTCCTTTTCAGTGTCTGTGGGGCCAGGCCACGTTTACCTGTGTGGTGTGGCATTTATCATGTCTGCCAAGCATTCCAGGTAAGTGTGTATATGCGATGAGATAGGTGATTCTCCATGCGGGGTGGGTGGGTGGGGAAGGAACCAGAAAAGAGGGGACAGATTTGGAGCATCTGGGAGGACAGGTCATTCTACAAGTTCCTATATATGGGAAAATAGACAAGGTTGAAAAAAACCACTGCATTAGGCTTCCAGCTCCTTGGGGGACTAGATGGTGTTTATTGCTCATCTTCATGTCCTCTGTGCCTAGCAGAAACTAGCTCCTAGCAGCAACGCAACACAGGTATCCATTTAAAAAATAATCTAGTCAGCAAAGCTCTAGTTCTTTGGAAAAATAAATTTCCCATTGTCCCTTTCTGGCACATTTCATCTCTTAGCCCCCTCTCCTCCATTTCTTCCTCATTTGCCTACTCCAAGGAGAATAGCCACTTGATGATTTGCTACCATCAGATTTTCCACCATTCCTACTTTCCTGGGAGTATTTTCACACATCACCTTATTGGCTCTGCTACCCTCTAACCCCAACCACCCGTCTGTTTTTAGTCTCTTTTCTAGAAGTGGATGTGCTGGAATAAAACTCTTATCCCCCGTTCTAACAGTGGGGACCCAGGGGGCCTTCAGGCTCCCCACCGCCTCCTGCATAAAGGCCTGTGTGCCCAATGCCTTGGATTGGGCAGCTCACAGGTTCAGGGCCATCATCCAAGGACCACTCGAGCATCATTTTATCGCAATCATTTTTTTTTTTTTTAAGAGGGCAGTGTCACTGGCCCTCATATGTGGGATCCGAACCGGGGCTGCTGGCTTCCCAAGCCAGCTCTTAATCACCGCGCCACTCAGCCAGCCCCTCGAGCATCATTTTAAACAAGGACAAATGCTCTTGGGCCATCTGCCTAATGTTGTTCAGGAAGAGTCAGAGATTGCACCCTGAACTGATAACTGAGGGGAGCTTAATAAAGGGACCGCTCATTTCCATAGAGGTGGGTGGGGTTCTGAACAAGGCACAAGAGAGACTGCCATCCTGAAGGGACTCCTTCCTTTCCTGGGTGTGAAGGAACAAGAGGAGGGAGCACTCACTCAGACTAGAGAGAGAGAGAGCCCCAGGGGATGACTACCTAGCAGGGTGTACCCCCCCCACTTAGCCCACCCAGGGTGATCCAGCGGGGGTGGGGGGTGTGGGGGGGTGTCAGGAGTGTGGGGGTTTGAGGGGGTGGGGGGTGGGGGGGTGGGGGGTGGGGAGGGAGTGGGCCCATCTCATCCCCTGGTAACCTCTACTTTATGACTTTATGTTAAGTGTTTGTTAAATTGAATTACATAGCAAATTAACCCATTTGGGGGATAGAAGCACTCTTCTGTGAGGAGTGGAGAGGGTGTGAAACAGAAAGACCCATGAGTGGGCCCCCACTTCTGGTCTGATCTCCCCAAGAACACCCATTGTTACCCTCTGCTGGCTGCATGGAGTAGGACACGCTTCAAAATCTGGGAAATGGTGTGCCGCTCATAAAGCAGAGGGTGCTGAGGAATATGGAGGGATAAGAGGGCTGGAGAGGACAAACAGGTACAAAAAATCAGTCAGGGTGTGGGTGCTAAGGGCCAAGTGAACTCCAACAGATACCTGGTTTGGGAGTTGAGCAGAGAGTGAAAATAAAGGCCAGGATTGTCAGGGAAATTTCACAGAAGGGTTAGCAAGTTATTTGTAATCTCCTTGTAGGTGATTTTTAATAAAAACAAACAGCAAAATGCATAGCACTGCTTCCTTCCTCCCTTAGGAAACATTTGTTGGGGGCCTTCTGTGCCCCAGGTCCACTACATAATGGTGTGGGTTAAGCACGGAATGTCCACAGTTAATTGTAATTGCTCACAAGGAATGATCACTTTGGCACAGAGGCACTTCTGCCTTTGATTTTCCAGAAGGAAGAGTTTTCCCCATCCCTCTGCCCTACCCCTTAGCCTTTCCAGGGCCTGCCCAAAGCAATCATTCATTCTCTCTCTCTCTCTCTCTCTCTCTCTCTCTCTCTCTCTCTCTCTCTGTGTGTCTCTCCCCCTCCCTCTCTCTCTCCCTCCCTCACACCCCACTCCTCACCCCCATGTTGGCATGAGAGGCCTGCAGTGGTCCAAATGTGTCTGGAACTAGTGAGAAAGTTAACCTAATTCTGGGGTGCAACCCACTGTTGCCCTAACCTTAATCTATATTTTAGCATTGGCTTTATCAGGAAATAGGCTGATATTTGTTTTAGTCTTTCTCTCTCACTCTTTTGTTTACCTCTTAATTTGCTCAGAACTTGGGTAGGGAAAGTGGTGTTATGTATGAGGCCTTTTTAAACTACAAACCATTGATCATTGGTCATTGTTCTAAGTTCTTTACATGTGCTTCCATATTGAATTCTCACTCCAACTAGAAGGTGTTGCTATCATTATCATCACTATTATTTTGCAAATTAGGAAACAAGACATTCATTAGCTGGACAAAGTTCACAGTTAGGAAGGGGAGGAACTGGGATTCATTCAAACTCATAGTTGGTGTGTAGAGCCCAGAAAGTACCTTTGCTGCTTTTGCTTGGATTTCTTTTGTGGTATAATCCTCTCATTTTTTCCTAACCAGGTTATTTTAAATTCACTTTACATCAACAAATCCAAGTACATGTAGGTGACTATCCTTTTGGTTAAGAAAATGCTGAAGAGGGAAAAAACATTAAGACAAAACGAATACCCTTGTTGAGAGTTGAGATCTGCTCTAACATCTCAAATGTTAGGAATTGAACACTTTTTCTCATCTAATGTTGACATAGATAGAGCTCTCTGCATTACTGAATCTAGCAGCTCACTTATTTCCTCAAGGAGAGGCAATTTAAGCCATCGTTTTTTGTTCATGTTAGATAGCAACAATTTAGAGACTTCTCCCCTCCAGCTAAAGGAAGACAAGCATTATGTGATCTGCCCATGGAGAAGATAAAGTCTCTAATGCTGTATTTATAACTCAGCAGGATGGATGGCAAGTCCTATACTGTCTCCACAGGACTAAGCATTGGGATCATGGAGGCACACAACCAAGGAGCTACTAAAATTGGACACTGGCATAAAATGTTCTATCAGACATCTACTGCTTCACAGCAAAGATTCTCTCCAGATAAGCCCACAAAATTCCTACACAACCAGAGTTGAAAGATTTGTTCGAGACAAGTAAAAAGTTCCCTGAGGGAGTTTTAAAGCTAGAACTTTTTAGCCATTATCAGTATAAGTTTCCCAATGCCTTGCTGTAAGCACTATGTCAATTGTTGTTAATGCTACTTGTGGTCACAAACACAGAATGAATTCACTGGCCCCTGTCTTTTTCTCTAGTCCAGGAGTCGGCAAACTTTTGAGACAGAAGAGCAGCCAGGGGTCAGCAAACTGTGGCTCACAAGCCACATGCAGGCTCTTTGGGTACATATGGTACATATATGTGGCTCTAAAGCAAAATGGAAAATGAAAATAAAACTATTATAGTTTCATTTATAAAATTTTTAAAGGATACTATTCACATAATGGTGACTATGTAAAAATATATTTATGGCTCTCAAATAATTTTTAAATTGTTGTGAGGGACAGGATTGGCTCCTCCAGAGGTCGGCAAACTTTTGAGATGGTACATACCCAAAGAGCTGCATGTGGCTCGCGAGCCACAGTTTGCCAACCCCTGATCTAGTCCATTAGGGATGGCACTAGTCCTCATCTGGTGTGACCTTTACATCTGGTTGGAGGACTGTAGCATGGCCCCATGTCATCTGTCTCAAATTGCTTCTCTTAGAAGCCTGGGCCACAAAAGAGGGGAACAGAGGGCACTTAACCTTGTGGGTGTGGTTTTGGAAAATAAGGTCACAATGATTATTTCACTGCCTCAGTCTTGAATCTCATCTGGATTTCTTTTGCAGAAATTTCAACACCATCACTACCTCTCCAGAATGGAGAACTTTCCTATTCTGCCCATTAAATGTTTCTTACTCCTGACTTAATCAATCAGGTAAAAATGCAGATCTTTAAATCACATTAAGCAGAACAATGAAATTGTGCTATGAAAAAATAGACTCTGTGGTGCAAGTGCCTGATAACTTTTTAAGAGGACAGCATGACATACCTATATCCTTGTTATCCTTTTATTTCTGTGAAATCAACTCTTCAGAACACTTAACTGATATAGATTATACATTGCTTTCTTATAGTCTATCCATATGGCAGCTAATTGGAGAATTCTGGCTGGCGTTTCCTGGAGTAGATGCCAAAGGAGGGGAAGATGTTAAAAAAAAAAATCACTACTCAGCAGCCTGACTACCCTTAAACATGACATCCTCAATGGCTCATTCTAATTCTGAAAATCCTAGATAGATAGCACGGGGCTCTCCCAGGACAGATGGCGGAAGGGGAGAATCTGTGGGTAGGAGGAACTTCTGGGCTCCTTATGTTTGTCAATCAGATGATCCTGCAGTGGGAAAGCCCTAAGGCTAACTTCTAAAGCTCAGTGGGATTCCAAGGCTGATTATTTTTCTGCCTTGAATAGGTGGTTCAGCACTCATGCACACCAAGTTGTTCAGGGAAGTTCAGGTCAGAAGTAAGAATGAGAAGGAAAGTCGAGTGGTGCATTGGTTAAGAGTTGGCTTGGGATGCCAGCTCTGAGCAGCAGGGCCCCAGTTCGGATCCCACATATGAGGGCCAGAGACGCTGCACCCTCTGCAGCTAAGATGGTGAACAATAGCTCGACCTGGAGCTGGGCTGCCATTGAGTCGCAAGCGATGGCATAGGCTGCTGTGGTATGAGCTTTTGTGAGTTGCTGTGAGCTGCTGTGAGCTGTCATCCAATGGCCAGTGAGGGACTGCCTCAGCAGGGAAGAGCACAATGATCACAATACCAACATGGGCCAGAAGCGACGTCCTCCACAACTAGACTGAAGAACACAAGGACAGCAACTTGTCTGTTCCCCTTCCCCTATTCCCCAATGCTGTTCCTCTCCCCCAATTCCCCAATAAAATCTTTGAAAAAAGGAAAAAGTAGGAATGAGAAATTGCAGTACAAGACAGATAGGCAACATTTTCCTCTATGAACTATTTTACTATTGCTGGGTAAGCGTGTATGTGTGTATAGGGGAAACGTGGGGATGGGAATAGATTTTTAATTATTATATTCATTGTGTGGATTATGGAGTTTTCCAGCAAGACCGTGAATTATTGCCTAGAGCTGTTTGCTCCCCAGTGCCCACATCACATTTTCAAAGTATTTTGAAACAAAATGATTTGGGCTCATCCTATGATATCTCTACCCCTTTAGTCCACCATTTAGTAGCAAGAACAGATGTCATTTAATGAGTATATACTTTGTCTCAGGATTTACATTGAATGTAGTCACAGGGAGCATCCTTTATTCCTCTTAACAGCCTGATTGAGGTAGATATTATTATCATCCCCATGTTACAGATGAGGAAAATGAGGCCTTGACAGCCCAAATAACAAGCCCATGGACACACACATGCCAGCAGGATCCCAGGGTTTGCAATCAGGCAGTTTGATGGCAGAGCCCAGGCTCCCAAAAGGTCTGCTCTACCCGCTTGTTGGGGCTCAAGAAAAGTCTCTGGTCTCCCTGAGGCTGCAAGGAATGACCAGAAAACATCTATTTCAATAGTTGATTCCTAATATCACAGTACAAACACATATCACAGTAGAATCTTTAAGTCCTCACCTCCATCTTCCCTTCAGTGCAGAGAATAATTGCTTTTTAGTTAGAATGCACCAAGAATAAGCTAAAACAGGCAGCAGCCTCTATTGAATGTAGCAACAAAATCTTGCTACAATTCCAGTCAATTCCACAAACAATTACTGAACCCTGAATATGTACCTGCTAATGGGTCAGAGGCCAGAAATTCAAAGATGAAAATGAGGGGCCCTTTTTAACATGTGATTTATTCATACCCCTGAAGATCCCCAGTGGTATGTTAGAAAGTACTTGAAATCTCATTATTATTATGGCTTATCTCTTTGACTATTCAATTTTACTCAGATATTGGAGGTGGGGTTGGGGAATCAAGTAATTTAAAAGCTAAGCAATTTAAAACACTTCAAACATTTCAAACAAATACAGATGGCGCTGAATAAAAATACTGCCTTATTTTTAGGATGAAATGCTGGGCTTCAGAGAAATGGCATACGTGAAGTAAATCACCTCAGAGTTAGGCACTTGAATTCCCAAAGGTACTCATTCTCTTTTCTCTGCTGATAGGAGTCACTTCATAACTAGGTGGAAACAGTTAAAGAGCACAGAATGTATTAATTAATGAAGGGAGACAGATACGCACAGACAGTGATATTTTCTAGAAGCTGGACCTTCCAAAGTGAGACAGGAAATAGACTTGGGAGGCAGGGAAAGGGGAGAAACTGTGAGGACCTTAATTATGGATAGATCAAGCAGCTACAGAAGTTATGTCAGCAACTATAAAAGAGAAACGAATGAGAGAAAGGGGCTTGGTGAGCCCATAATATTGTGACAAGGGAGGGAGCTCAGGTTAGGAAAAGCTGAGTGGAAGATGGAATCTGGTTTTCAGAAAGTGTATGAACAAATCCTAAAGGCACCAGCTGGGCTGGCAGATCAGGGTTGTGAGGAAATGAAATTGTCAGAGGCACATAAGTAAAGCTCTCATAGAAATGAGCCAATGTTAGAAGAGGAAAGGAGGGGACACGGTGTTGGGAGCTTAATCTCCGAGTGAGTATCGAGCTGAGGAGACTGAGTAAGACGAACTGAGGGAAGAAAGACTGAAAAATGATTAGATAAAAACTTATAGCTGAGGAAAACAAAGGAGAGCCAACTTCTACATAATAGGTATCTCTGGAGAAGACCAACCAGGATAAAAAGGCATAATTATATCCAAAGATAATTCAAGAAGCTTTTCTGAAATAGAGAATTGAATCTACAGATTGAAATGTAGACTAAGAAAAAGTGGATATAGATCAAATCATAAGAAGAAAAAAACTAACTCTGGAATGCAGTAGGTAATGATACAAAGACTTCAGAGATGTCAAGTGTGACTCAAGGATTTGATATACATCCAAGTATAAAGGCAAAGGGATTTCAACGTTAAGAACTCAGGAAAATACTTTTTTTTTTTTTTGAGGGCAGTGTCACTGGCCCTCACATGTGGGACCGAACCGGGGCCGCTGGCTTCCCAAGCCAGCGCTTAACCACCACGCCATTCGGCCGGCCCTAGGAAAATACTTTTTGCAAGCCCTTTTTAAGAAATATTGGGGCCGGCTGAGAGGCTCATTTAATTAAGAGCTCGCTCAAGAGTGCGAGCTGAGCTCTGAGCAACAGCAGTTCGATGCCCAGCCCAAGCTGAGCTGCTGCTGAGCTGCCAACAGGTGGCAGGATGGCTCAGCTAAAAAAAAAAAAAAAAAAAATCCTCCTTCCTCAAATAAACTCTTTAGGGCCAGCTGAGTGGCGTGGTGGTTAAGCACTGGCTTGGGAAGCCAGCAGCCCTGGTTTGGTCCCACATAAGAGGGCCAGTGGCACTGCCCTCAAAACAATAAATAAATAAATAAATAAATAAATAAATAAATAAATAAATAGAAATATTGGAAGACCAAACCTGTCATCCAAGAGAGGATTTGAAAAATTGGAGCAAAAGGGCTGTCTTGAGGACAGAACCCGTTTAGGACTAAAACTGAGAAAACTGTAGGAGTTACAATTTCAGAACTAAATTTTATGAACAATGGCCATTTAAAAATAACAATATTGCTGGGCTGGCCATGTGGCCCGTTGGTTAAGACTTGGCTTAGGAGTGCAAGCTCTGAGCAGCAGGGCCCCGGTTCGGATCCCACATGGGCCAGTGACGCTGAGCCCTCTACAGCTAAGATGATGAAGAACAGCTCAACCTGGAGCTGAATTGCCATGAGTTGCTGGCAATGGGGCTGCAACGGGGCTGCAGTGGGCTGCCCTGAGCTACTGTGAGTGACTGGCAGCCAGTGTGAGTGGCTGGCAGCCTGCATGAGCTGCCATGAGCCGCAGTGAGTGGTTTCCAGTAGCCGGTGACCGATTGCCTCACCTGGGAAGAGTGCAATGATCATACCAACATGGGCCAGTGAAGCGACATCCTCCACAACTAGACTGAAGAACAATAGGACAGCATCTTGTCTGTCCCCCTCCCCCAATTGCCCAATAAAATCTTAAAACAAAAACAAAAAAACAAACAATTTGCTGGCACATACTGGGAAGTGGAAGGGAAGAGAGAATACAAATTAAGGTAAGTATGGTGATTTCCTCATTTTTCAAATGGAGGCTCAAAAGGCATTCCTTAAAGTTGATGAATTGGGTAATGGAAGTATGGATTAGCACTCTGATTTTTAAAAATCATGTGTATAGTTTGCTTATTAAAATAAATTATGAATAGTAAAATAAGAGACAGTTACAACAAAAAAAGAGGACTGTGAGGAGCATACTGAAGAGAGCGTCCTGGAGGAGATTCTTATTAAGCTTTTATCAACCAAACTGTGGAACTGAGTTGTATCCTGGTACATGCACTTCAACCGCAATTCCTTATACTACAGCCATAACAGGTGGCATATCTTCTTAGAGCATGAATAGTACTCAAATATTGGAATGTTACCTGTGGTTTTCCAAGGTACACAATGAAAGGGTGGAGACTTTTACAATAGTGACAGTTGGATAAATGGTGATCCCAAGAGTTCACTCTTTTTTATTTATTTACTTTTTAAAGTTCAGGGTTACACTTTTTTTTTTTTTTTTTTAAGATTTTTATTGGGGAATTAGGGGAGGGGACCAGCGCCAAGTTGTTGTTCTTCAATCTTAGTTGTGGAGGGTGCCAGTCACCATCTGGCTTTCCATTGGCAGCTCATGGTCTCTAAGTTCAAGGTGCTGTGTTCAATCTTAGTTGTGGGTGGGAGTAGCCACCATCCCATGTGGGAGTCAAACCAGCAGCTTTGTTGTTAAGAGTGCATGCTCTATCTACTGAGCCATCTGGGCGGCAGCTCAGCTCAAGGTGCTGAGTTCAGTATTAGTTGCGGGTGGGAGTAGCCCACCATCGAACAGGCAGTCTTGTTGTTACACTAGCTGAGCCTTCCTGCCACCTGTTGGCAGCTCAGTGACAGCTCAGCTTGGTGTAGCATCACTAGCCCATGTGGGAATCGAACCGGTGGCCCTGTTGCTCAGAGCTCGTGCTCTAAGCCAACTCTTAATCAACTGAGCCACTCAGCCAGCCCCTCAAGAGTTCACTCTATAGCAAAGAATTTCCCCTTTCAGGTCATAGATAAATGGAGGATGGAAACTGGAGGAGGACTTTTTCTTGAGGGTCTCCTCTTTCATTTTAGGTCAAGGTTTTAGTTTAGTGATTTGAAAAATACTCCAGCATTACATCTCTGTTTTAATATACAGAAATATCTATTTTAGCATGTTACACATATCTATATTATATACTATATGTAATGAGAGAAGTGATATTTTTTTCTGATATATTTTTTGCCTCTGTACCAGCCAAGAGCAGTATTCATCAGCATGGCTGTGATTTCCTTCTCATTTTAACGACTGTCTATAAGGTGAGGGCTCCAATCTTAGTAGTGAGAATTAACGGGAAAAAGAAAAACCTTAAGCTGCTCCTGGTTTGGAGTCTCATACTCCCAATGATGGGGCCAATTTTCCTGTTTCCATTAGTCCCACTCTGTTGACCACCGACCTCCCCATTAGCACAGCAGTCGGTGCATCAGTTTCTCACAGAGATGAAGGGGCATCAGCTTCATGTGAAACCCTCCATGAAATGGAATAGAGGATTGTGCCCTCGGAAGGTGCTTAGTCAGTGTGGGTGAAGGTATGAAGGTCTTATACAAATGGAAGCTTATTTGCATTAGAAAAAAGATCTAGGCTTTCATAAACATCTCTTCATGAAAAGCATTTGCTAGGTACACTAAAAACAAAAAACAATACCATCTAAAACGAACATCTGTTACAACAGCTGTTCCTGAAAGCAGATTAAGGTACAACTGTCACATAAAAAATGAAAAAGAGAAAGAGCTTCCCATTTTACTGTAATGGAATTTAAAACCCCTCCCATTTATTACCCAGTAATTCCACCAGGATTCAGCACGTTTCAAGTCCCACAGTTGAAAAACCAAGCAAAATATTCCACCTGCCTTGGAATGTCTCAGAGCTCGAAAAACTACACACGCTCCACACATCCCTCAGTCTCCACTCCTTGTCCTCTGTTTAAAGCTAAAGTATTTGTCATTAAACATAAGCATAAGAACAATTCAGAGGCAGCTGTCCTGCTGTAAGTGGCCCCGGTCAGTGTGGATATCACTTAGAAAGGGGTGATGCCATTTGAGAGGGCCCAAAGGAGACACGCTTTTATAAAGGTGAAGAATGGAGCCACTGTGTCCTGTAAGAAATGTATTTGAGGGAATCGGAGATACTTATTTTGCAGAGAAGGCCTGAGGAGGCACGGCAGTTGTCTTAGCATATTTGAAAGGCTGCCACAAGGAATATAGAATAGATTTATTCTGTGTTGCTGTGAGGTACAGAACCAGTGTCAGCGAGTAGGCTCATTTTAATTCATTATAGGAAAGATATTCTGTCTAGCTGAATTTAGTAACAAAATTGGTTGATTCCTAAAATAGAGAGGGAGCTCCCTGCCACTAAGAATAACCAAGTAGAGGCGAGATGAGTATTGCTCAGGATTCGTGCAGAGAGGTTTCTCGTACTGGAATGTCAGATCACCCAATAGCCTATTTTTACCTTCTATCATTCATGCTTAGTTGTAACTCCTTTTGTGTAACTTTTAAAGCTAAGAGAATAATGATTTGGGAATAATTGTTTTTAAGACTCAGAGTAATGCAGCCCCATTGCTCCTTTAATCATTACTCTCCTTTGTGAAGATGAATGAAAAGCAGATGATGAACAGCAAAGGGGAGGTAAAAATCAGAGACAGAATCCACAGCTTTCTATTTTCTGCTCGTTTTTGGAAATTAGGCTCTATTTGATCAGTCCTATCAAATGTAAACCAGTGCATTACTAGGGTGCACTTTCATCAAAGACCAACTCGCTCTTGCAAATAGTCTCCTAAAATTTCTCACTGGACATCAATTTTCACCAGCAAACCTACAATGTTGATAGAAAATGATATGGTTCTTGTTTTTATTTGTTCTTTTTATGGAAGTTCTCTCACGTCTTTCAGTATATCCAAGCTCATCCATAACTAGTTAATATGTGACATTAAGAAAGATACAGATTATGTTCACAGATTAACAAACACATACACTTCCACTAAGGCCACCCTTCCCATGCCAAAAGAACAAACAAATATATGCAAAAAGCCCAATTCACTTCCTAAACAGAACAAAATTAAAACAAACAACCAAAGCCTTTATAATTTCATAGGAGAAAAATCACTTTTGAAGATAATCTGTAAAGTCAGCTGATCACCAAATATCAAGAAAAAAGACACAAAGAAACCCCATTGATGGATAAACATATTTGTGGTCTTCTAACTGGATCTTTAATGGTGGTCATCTAAATTCCAGAATTCTCTCAAAGCCCACATGAATTCCAGCTCTTCCATGGAAAAATATGAAAAAGTACATGACAGGTTCCACCTGAATGTTTCATAGGAACTTCAAGATCTGTGTACCTGGAACTGAACTTGTAATTTTGTCCTGACAGCTGGGTCCTCTTTCTGTGTTATGTCATTTCAATGACATTATCAAAACAAAAATGGAAGATACCCTTGGCATTTCTGTTCTCTCACCCCCATATGCAATTAATAACAATATCCTACCTAATCTATCTCCTAGGTACTATTTGAATCCATCCTACCACCACCATTCTCGGCAAAAATCATCATTATCTCTCTCCTGGACAATTGCAAAAGCTTCCCAATTAGTCTTTCCAGGAACACTCTTGCTGAACACATTTGCTGAATTCCAGGAACATTGTAGAGCTGAAATGATCTGAGAGACGAAGCTGATCATGCTTTGATGATTCCCAGACACCTTTAGGATAAGTACCAAACTCCTCAGCTTGGCCTGGTGGACTGGCGTGATCTGGCCACTTGCTGACTCTCCAGCTGTCCCTCTTGTTACCCTCTCCCTCCTGCCTGAGGGCTCAGGTCATGGTGACCTTGCTCCCTGTCCTTCCCAAGAAGAGGCCATGCTCTTACCCACCTCAGAGCTGTATGCCTGCTATGCCTTCTGCCTCTCCTCTCCTCCCTCTCTCCCTTCGCCTGCTCTACTCTTCCTTCAGATCCCACCTCCACATCCTCAGGGAAGTAATCCATGACACCTGCCCCTGCCAGAGTAGGTCCCCCTCTTAGATATTTCCATAGCTCTTTACATCTCTTCTTTATAACCCACATCATTCTTTTAAGTCTTTGTTCATTGTCATTTCCCAAACTATGTTAGATTTTCAAGATAGGGACCATTTCTGCCTCACTCACTGCTGTATCCCAAGTAGGTAGCACCTAATTTGTACTCAAATAATTGTTGAATGAGTAAATTAATGAATGGCATGTGCTGTCTAAATCAATCATTTATAAACTTCACTATGCAGGAGAATCATCTGAGAAGACAGTTGAGCAGATCCAGGAACATTTTCAGGAATACACCTTTTCAAAAACTCTGGGAGACTTTGATGCAAATTGTCCTTGGCTCACACTTTGGAAAGCAATACATCAGGATACAGAGAGCAAGGAAGAGAAGCAGAATTGAGGTTACAGAGACAAAATGGAGCAGAAAGTGAGCAGTTTAAATAACAACAGAAGATTTATGTGACTGTTTCAATCACCACTGAAAATCTAAAGGACCAAATGGTAGATTGTTCAATTAATTTTTCAACAAGGTTACCCCAAAAGGTTAGAAGAAGCCACCTAGGGAGGCTGGAGGTCTGAGAAGACATTAAAATAGGAAAATAAATTTGCGGTTTTGCTGAAGGATGAATAATGTTGGAAAGGAGAGGAAATAGTATTGTACATAGGCAAGTAGGAGCATGACTTCAGAGGAAGGAAGGTAGAGGGCCAGAAGTGAAGCACTTTGCTGAAAAGCAGGTTCAGAGATTGAGTGGTTGGGGATATGACTGGAAATACAGGGAACGGCCTGACTGGAGAGGGCCTTAAAGTTAATGAAGGGGATCAGAATATGCCAGCTCAAAACATGCCAGTTTGAAATAAGGATTATTTTGAGCTGATGGCAAGTGAGAAACAGCAAATGATGGAGGACTTCTCTGTTCCCCTTCTTTCTGCCTAACAGCAGGGCAGACATTTCCCTTTGTGAGGGCACCCTCCCCTACCCCCGCCCATACCAGGAAAGGATGACTCATCACTGGAGATGGCACAGACTTGAGTTTGCATTACAAACTTTACTAAATCCTTATCTTCCATTAGTTTCTTCCACATATTTACCTTCCCACAGTTAATACCCGCTAGAAGCCCAAACCTTTTTTCCCTTGTCTTTTCACCTTTGCACAGTTTATCATCTTCTGTTAAAATGGTATATAAGCTTCCAGGTCTAACCATTTTTAGGAGTTTTCGATTCTTTTATGTGAGGGCCCTTGTGTGCCTGTGAAATGAAGCTTTTCTTCTGGTAACCCTTTGTCAGTTTATTTCACAGGTCCTGGTCACTGAACATAAGAGGTTAGGGGAAAAGTTTATTTTCTTCTTGTACATTACACACAGAAATGACAAGAAAAATATTCCCAACGTAACACCGGTCTTGCAATTTAAATGAAGGGCTAAAATTTGGGTTATTTAAAAGAAAATACTTTTCTTTTTTTTTATAATATGCCTCATTTCCCTGAAGCATGAAGAGACATCTCCATCATGGAGCCTTCTTGCATGTTATGAAATATAGGACCAAAAGTTGAGGCTAAAGAAAAAGGCGGCATATTTGTCATGTCACAGAAGCACTTCGTTCTAAGACCATGAGTGCTGAGACATTTCAAAGGAAATGGAATAACTGAAATATAAGCCCAACTTTGAACTCAGTTAATACAAGAAAGTGCCTTTTTTCCACCTTACTTATTTCTGTCGGCTTTGATGAGTGGTAGAAAGGAATTGAAGGGGATCAAGATACGCCACTCCTGAATCTGCCTCTTTGGCATAAATGTCTTTTGAGTTGCAAGCAATTAAGAAACAGCAGACACAGGAGAACTCCCTGCCCTCCCACTTTCTGCCTAAAAGCAGGGCATAAATTTCGCTTTGTGAAGGTGTCTCCCTCTCCTGTACCAGGAAGAGGAGAGCAACTCGCAACTCTTATCACCGGAGACCAAGAGTCAGCACAGAGATGAGTCTGCATAAACACACCTTACTAAAATAGCCCTTATCTTTCATTAGTTTCCTCCACATATTTTCTATTTATTTTCCCACAATTTATCATCTCTCAAAGCCCAAACAAAGGAAAGCCTTTGTCAAATGGTATATAAGCCCCAACTCTAACCACTTCTTTGAGTTTGACTTCTTTTCTGAGAACTCCCATGCATTAAAATATTAATAAAATTTGTATTCCTTTTCTCCTATGCATCTATTTTATTGTCAGTTAAATTCACAGGCCCCTATAAACTGAACCTAAGCGAGTAGACAAAAAGCTTTTCCTCTCCAACAGAATCTATTTGTTGAAATTCAAATGGCACAATCCAATATGCTGACTGAATCAAAGGGGGGTTGTGAAAAGGTACAAAGGAAAACTCCCTAATTGCACCCTGACTAGGTCTTGTCATAGCACCCACACCAGCTCTTGAGCTTCTGCGTTTGCAGGTGCTACCGTGGTGGAGCTCAAAAGATCAGGCATTATGTCCTGGTTCCAAGCCAGGTGGATTTACCTCAATTCGGCTGCAGGTTCTTCACCTGTGAAATGGGTATACAATTTCTTCACCGGGTTGTGAGAATCCAGTGTGAAAGCATTTGTAAGCTGTTAAGTCATTTTATAAATAGAAGGCATTATTAAATTCTATCAATAGCAAAGCAATAAACAGCTCCCAAGGAGATTTAATCTTTTTTTCCCCTTAAATGATTATGCAAGTGTCATGCAAGTAAACATTAGTTGCAGTAGGTGATATAAGGTATAATGGTAAAACAATTCTGATGATACATAATACCCTTCTGTGTATGCTTCATCTCTTTGGCCTCACTTCATTTGCTTTTCTGAGAATAAACATATTAAACCCCAGCAGTACATCAGTGTTACTCTCTGAAGGCTAAATACTGCAGGAATTTATATGTGATTTTTAGGAAAAGTGCCAAATCTGGTGATATCTGTACACACTGTAGATAAAAGACTCAGCAAACAGATGCTCCTTTTTGCAATCAGCCAAGAACTTCTAATATTCTGACAACTTGTTAATCAACCAACATATGGCATCACTTTAGTAAACACAACACTCAGATTTTGCTTTTTACAGATCGTTTTCTGAGGGATGTAATGGTCCTGACTCATCAACACTATTCACTGAAAATCAAGTGAAGCTAGCCTCCGCCACCACCCTAAACTTGTCTAATTACTTGGGGGAAAAATAAATATAGGCATTGATGTGGAATTTGTGCATTTTTTTTTGGAGTTGAGATTTTTTAAAATGTCATCCTTTTAGACCAGTGGTTGGCAAACTGCAGCTCGCGAGCCACATGCGGCACTTTGGGGACCTATACATGTGGGTCTAAGTAAAATTGAAAATGAAAATAAAACTATCATAGTTTCATTTATAAAAATTTTAAAGGATATTATTCACATAATGGTGATTTTACTTGTTTTATGGCTCTCGAATAATTTTTAAATTCTTATGAGGGACAGGATTGGCTCTTCCATCTCAAAAGTTTGCCAACCCCTGTTTTAGACGTTTGTCAAAGTCATAGAATACCGTTATTATTTACATATATCACTGGTCAAAAACATCTACTGTTCCTGTATTACGCATAGTTTTTTAGAACTGTCGTAACAAAGTGCCACATACTGGGTGGGTTAAAAGAAGACCCACTTATTTTTTCACAGTTTTGGGGGGTTAGAAGTCTGAAATCAAGTTGCTGGCAGCCCAGGCTCCCTCCAAAGCCTCTAGGTGTGTTTCCTTTCTTGCCTCTCGCAACTTCTGGTGGCCCTAGGCTTGTCTTGCTTGTGGTGTTTGACTCCAATCTCCACCTCACCTTCACATGACCATCTTCCCTCTGTGTTTGTCTGTGTCCCAATTTTACTCTTATTTATAAGGACACCAGTCATAGTGGATTAGGGCCCACTGTATTCCAGTATGACCACGTGCTAACCTGATGACATCTACAAAAGCCCTATTTCCTAACAGGGTCATAGTCACAGGTATGTGTGGGGGTTAGGACTTCAACATATTTTAGGGGTATACAACAACAGTTTCAAAATAGCACAGATCTCATCCTATGAGATGATCCTGTAAGACATGTGCGTGTGAGCCCTCTCTCCCTATACTGTTACAATAGTCCCCCTTATCTGCAGTTTCATTTTCCACAGTTTGTTACTTGTGGTCAACTGCAGTCCAAATATATTAAATAGAAAATTCCAGATATAAACAATGCATAAGTTTTAAATTGCATGACATTCTGAGTATCATGCTGAAAGCTCATGCTGCCTCACTCTGTTATTCTAGAGACCCTTTGTCCAGGGTCCCCATGCTGTCCATGGTCCCTGTGCCTCAGTCACTTCATAGCATCTTTTTAGCTATCAGATTGACTATCCAGTATCACAGTGCTTGTGTTCAAGTCACCCTTATTTTACTTAATAGTGGCCTCAAAGCACAAGAGCAGTGATGCTGGCAATTCGGATATGTCACAGAGAGGCCGTAAGTGCTTCTTTCAATGAAAATGAATGTAAAGGAAAAACAGTATATATAGGCTTTGGTAGTATCTGCAGTTACAGGTATCCATTGGGGATCTTGAAACATGTCCCCCTTGGATAAGGGGGACTACTATAGATAAGTGACTGTCTTCGTTGTGTCCCTTTAAACGGGCCCAGCACTCTGATGTCTGGAGCTCATAAAAATCCATTTTTGTACATCTCCCTCCCATCTCAGGTATCTCTTTGCACCATCTCCTTTCTTTTCTCACCCACTTTCTCCCTGGCTGCTGGACCCCCTTTTGCTTTCACACTCCAGTTCCTAATGCTTACCTCCGCATTCTGCTTCAAATATGTCTTCACTTCTGCCCTCTGGTACCATGGAAATGGGCAGCGGCTCAGCTGACAGCTCCACGCCCAGTGCACCAAGTTGTGCTAGTACCTCCGAGGAGTGTAAAGTCCAGCTCCTTCCTGTGCGAGGTGAGCCAGCCAGGCCCTCACCAGGTGAGGGTGGGAGGTGGAGGAGGGGCGGGGCACAGGTGGAGGATCACCCTTTTAAGGGCTTCTCCCACCATCTATATGCCAGGGGTTAAGCCTATAGTGACTCGAGGTAATACCATGCACATCATCATTCATCTAACTCTTCCACGTCTAAGCTTTCAGTAATATTGTTCACTCCTGACATTCCAAAAAAGTATGTATTTTGTGTGCCTTAATGACAACAGAAGGACCTCCTCTGCAAGATGTTAAAAAGCTACACCTCTATTAAAGATTATTAGAAATATGGAAAGGCATGAAGACTGCATGGATTCACAATTCTGATTCACCACCAGTGCTTACAGGGGAACCCTCCACCAAGAAGACCCCATAACTCCCTTTACAAGCTCTCTCCCTCGGGCTTTTGTCTCTGCACCCCTTCTCTGAAACCCCTCTCACCACGGTTAGTGTGACCAATCTCACCTTGACAAAGCCAACAGTCAACTAAGTCCTGGTCTTACTTGGCCTTTTGCAGTATTTGGTCACCTCCTTCCTCCTGAAACACTCTGTACTTGGACCCTGGGGCACCTCCTCTCCTGGTCCTCCTTCTCCTCCTTGCTGGTAGCCCTTTCTCAGTCTCCTTTGTCTGATCTTCTACCTCTCCTTTGAGTCCAAGACTTGTACATCTGTCTCTTTGACATGGATATCTGATATGCTCCTCAAACTTAACATGCCTCAAACAAAATTCTTAATTGACCACTCTCAGCCCCACCGCTTCCAAACCTGATCATCCTCTGGCGAACCCGCCCTGCTCCATGGCATCCCCCATTCACAAGGCTCTTAAGGCCCCAGATCATTTTTTTAAAAAGATTTTATTAAGGGAATTGGGAGAGGGAAACAGCATTGGGGAACTGGGGAAGGGGAACAAATAAGTTGCTGTCCTTTTGTTCTTCAGTCTAGTTGTGGAGGACATTGCTTCACTGGCCCATGTTGGTATCATCATTGCGCTCTTCTCAGGTGAGACAGATCAGTCACTGGCCTCTGGATGGCCACTCACAGCAGCTCTTGGCAGCTCACACTGGCTGCCAGCCACTCATGCTGGCTGCCTGCCCACTCACTGTAGCCTATGGCAGCCCACTGCAGCAGGGGCTGCATCTATGCCATCTCGGGGACTCACAGCAGCCCAGCTTCAGGTGGTGCTGTTGTTCACCATCTTAGCTGTAGAGGGCAGTGTCACTGGCCCTCATATGTGGGATCCAAACCAGGGCTGCTGGAGTCCCAAGCCAGCTCTTAAGCAACACGCCACTTGGCCGGCCCAAGATCTTTTGATTTTACCTTAAAACCATGTCCCAGATCTGATTCCTTCTTCCACCTACACTGCTCCCACCTTGTCAAAGTCACCATCTTCTCCTACGTAAACTGTTAGAAGGCTTGCTAACCAGTCTTCCTGCAAAGTTTATAGAGACTTCTTTTATAAAGGGTATCATGTCAAATCATCAATGTTCTCTCCTTAATTTACTCATTCCACATGCGTATGTGTGTGTGTGAGGATGGGTACACATTTGTCCTTTCTAAAGGGATTCCCTGAGACTGTACCCTAGGCTTTAAAAATTAATTTAATCAATTAAAGTTCTAAGCAGTTTACAGATCCTTCGAGTGCAGACTTGAATTTAACCTTGGGGCAGACAATGGGCTTTTTAAATGAATGAGGTATAAGCAAGGAAAAGACAAAAATATACTAAAGTAGTGCCTGAATGCAGATATTTCAGACTGAGATACTCAGTCTGATTATGTAACTTGAATATTTTAGCAGAGCTGGGGCCCCAGATGCAGTATGTCAAAACAGTATGTTCTCATGTAAACTCTTTTTGGGCCAAGAAGCAAGAAGCCCCTCTGGTTAGGAGGATGTGGTTTCCTTAAGAAGGAAATGGACTACTCTCTCTTCAATCTCCTGAAAGGATCTTCTGTGATAGGAAATTGGGTTTCAAGGTATAGCTTCAGTCTCGTGTGTGTGCAAGTGTATGATGGAGGTGGTGGTGCAGGGGTAGGGGGGCCTGCTCTCTCCTAGGGTCTGGTAGTGGTTTGCTGTGGACTCTGACATGTGGAGATGTCCAGCGCACACCCTGTCATGATGAGGCATGAGGGGAGAGCTGGCCAGGTCACAAGGCAGCAGGCCAGGAGCTAAACAGACCTGGAAAGGCCTGGGTTTATAGGCTCTGATCAAAAGTAGTAACAATAGTTTATGCTCCATTTCACACTGCCCTTCTATTTCCACCAATGTCCAGGAAACCCATCTCTGTCCATAGTGAGGTCCTGCACCTCTGGGCTCTGGGTCCCTTCTCCGGAGACAGGGTAGTGGTGACCTTGACAGTGACCTTGCAGAGAATAACTGGGCCTAGAGATCAGACATTCACACAGTGGCTTATCAAAGCTGAGGCCCTGATGGCCACAACAAGGAGAACAAGATGGGTGTCACAAGGGATGTGTTCCTGATGGTGCAAGAAAGCCCCAGTGGGATGTTCAGAAATGCCTGAGGGGCACATGGAACTTGGTAAACTCCTGGCAAACAGATGCAGCTCAGGCTTCACAGCTGGAAATTTAAAAGGATGTGATTTTCTCATAGTCACATGCTTGGGAAGCAGAAGACTTGAATTACTCAAGCTAATACTAACACTGATATTAATAATATGGTTGATATTTATTAGGCATTTCCTATGGACCAGGCCATATTTTAAGCTTTTTAAATTCTAGAATTATCTAGGGAAAAACTCCATTTTTAGAATATGTTTCCACTTTGAGTATCCATAGAACATTTGATGTGACAAAGTTGTACCACCCTTTAGATAGAGGATTGATCAATCTTAGATTCTGTAATTATTATGATGTTATCTAAGCAGTTTTTGTAACTTTTGAGTATTATGCTTCTGTGAATTTACTTGGTTAATTGACTTCATTGAAACTTACTCTTTGGGGGCCAGAACAAAGAAAGAGTCCACAGTTCATCTAAGAATGAGCTAGGAAGGCGAGAGCAGGACTGAAGCATCGTGTCAGAGGAAGAAAACAAGTGAATAAATAGACCTTAAACACCTTTAGGCAAAGATGCATGGAGAGCTTGAGTTTGAACCTGTGGGCAGGGAATCATGAACAGCACTAACCTCTTTCGTCAACTGTCAGATCTTAAACAAGGGCTGTTACCATGTGGAAATTAGTAATTAGCTAGCATTGATAAAGTACTCACTATGTGCCAAGCATTCTCTAACTACTGGTCAAATGTTGACTTATTTAATTCTCACAACAGCTCAATGAAATAGGTGCTATTATTGTCTCAATTCTACAAATGAGAAAATAGAGGCACAGAGAGGTTTATTAACTTTCTCAAGGTCACACAGCTAGAATGTATTGAGGCCCGGATCTGAACCCAGAGAGTTTGGCTCCAGGATTTGTGCTCTAAAAAACCACACAGCCTCTTAAAATTTCAAGTGTCTTCTTTCAGAATCCTGGAGCAATTTCTTTATCCTGCCTCTCAATTTGGACATGAAGAAAATACCTTCTTAGCATAGTGGTAGTAGGAAATCAGCTCCTCTAGGAATGATGCTACTTGACAGCTTTTCCTTGAACACTTTTCTTCTTTTTCACCACTTCAAGGCAGGTTACAGCAAACCCTTAGGTCCCACTCAAATGACTGCTATCTCAATCGAAATCCAGAATTTCAAATGTATTCCTTTTTTTTGTTTTCTCTGTATTTCCCTGTGTGAATTATAAACTCAGTAGAGTAGCCAACAGCTTTGGATTTAAATTCTGGTTCCATCACATACCAGCTCTATGACCTTTGTCCAGTTATTTACCATCTCTAAGCCTCAGTTTCCTCTTTGGTAAAATGGGGATAATAATAGCACCAAACCAGGCTGGCCAGATGGCTCAGCTGATGAGAGCACATGCTCTTAACAACAAATTGCCGGTTCAACTACCGTATGGGATGGTAGGCTGCTCCCCCAGCGTCCCCGCAACTAAGATTGAAGGATAACAACTTGACTTGGAGCTGATGGGTCCTGGAAAAACACAATGTTCCCTTCCCCAATTCCCCAATAAAATATTTAAAAATAGTAAAATAATAATAATAATAATAATAATAATAATAGCACCAAACCTCAGATGATATTGTGAGGATGAAATTAAAACAATGCATGTAAACTGCTCCCCATAGGTCCTGGCTTCACAGAGGTTTCAGTAACTCCTAGTTATTTGCTGTGATTGTGATTGTGATGTTGATCTTTATTATCATTGAAGGGAAAACAATATTTTGTTTTAAATATTTTAAATGCTTTTTATTAAGGTTTCTAAATAAATCATTTATTTCAAAGACATTTCATAAGATCTTTGTAAATCTGTAAACTAATGAAGTCTCTCTTCCAGTCATGCTACAGTCCCCTTTCAGGAGATCTTTTCAATGAAAATATGTCTTGGACCTTTTCTTATCAGGAATGTATATTTTGGTTTTACAAATTCACTATTAAGTGACGATGAAGGTGATGATGATGAAGGTGACAGTGATGATGATGATGCTAACGACAAACCTTTCCACTTTGAGCATTCACATTTGAACAGTTCCTAATGTGGCTGAGGATAATTCTGATTGAACGAAATGAAGCATAGGAGTGAATGAAGTGTTTTATGCCTTGTTTGTTCTTGGCAGATTGAGCCTGTCAATCTCAGCTTTTAGTTACCCTAAACTGGCTGGTCAGGCTCAGTTCTGCTGATGCAATTCAGAGAAGAGAGAGTGTTCAGACAACTGCACTGAATTTTGTTTTTCCATGAACTTTTATTGGGCAGAATACTTCCATGAAAAAAATCAGGTCTGTCTGGAAACTTCTTCAAGGTGATGCTAATGCCAGAGCACCCATAGGACGTGGAGCCTCCTTCCCCACAAGGATATCTTGCAGCTATCCACTGTACTATTTTTGATTTTTCTAACTTTTAATCCATGCAGACTTTTCTTCAAGCTTATAGGATATCTTTTAGATTTACACAACTCCTGCCAATTCAGAATATAAATGGATGGTGCCAACTTCAATTGTTTGTTACCTAGGGAGTGGAGGAGGTAGAGATCGGAACAAAGTCTGAAGTGTTTGAGGGTCTTTTGACCATTAGATCCATTCACTGCTGCCTTTGTCCTCTCTCTGTCATGAAATATGACTTACTGACTGAGTGCTCCTCCCCAGGCTGTAGTATGAGGAAGGCCGCCAAAGAAGAGCCTCCCCTGGGTATGTCTCCAGACAGTGCATTCCTGCAAACCCCACTGACTGTTCATTTCACAGCCAGGAAAATAATGGAGTCCCCAGTGGAGGTAAATTTCACACAATGGACTTGGGACAGATAGGACAGTGTTTCTGTTTCCTTTAAACACCAAAGAACAGAGATACCTGAAAAAGGCTCATTCATCTAACATAAAGGCCAGTCCCCTGAGACTCCCACCTTCTTCACCTGATTTCAGGAGCAACTCTATTTCCCTGTGTATCAAGTCTCAACTGGCCACCAGGCAAAGAGCAGAAAATGTTGCAAAATATTGAACACGAAATGAAGTCTTTTCAGCTCTGCAATACTGAGGACAGAAACACGCTATCACTGGAAAATGTTATTCGTAATTTAATTTGGGTTTTGTATAAAGCATGGATATGTGTATATAATCAGACCCAATAGTCTGTCTCTATAGTAGAACAAAATCTGTACATTTTTCATGGCTAGCAGAAAAATGGACTAGCACAATATATTGAAATATTGCTATTAAATATAACCTGTTTCTGGAAAAAAAATTCCTTAAAAAGCTTTTTGAGTATTAGTAAATTATCTTCCAAAATAGTCATGTAATAGTTTTAGCTTGTTACTGTTTTATGACTGTAGGGTACTTTATTTCCCATAAATGACTCAAGGGCAAAAGTACCATGTACATATGGGCTGCCAACAAAATAAATGGCAACTGAAACAAGGAGAGAAGCTTATTCCATCTAAGAGAAGCCCCCTTTCTCTTGGAAGAGTCCTGGCAACCTAGGATGCCTGACCCTAGCACAGTGAACCCAGGACAGGCTAAGTACTCAGTAATATCCAACCAATTTGCTAAGTACTCAGTAATATCCAACCAATTTGCTTATTGATTGAATACAACCATCTTTTCCAGATCTACATTTCATTCATTCATTATGATCTTTTGAGTTTATTGAATGACTACAAGTCATTGATATACAGTAGGGAACAAAATAAATTCCTTAGTCTCATGGTGGTGTAGACAACAGTAAACAAAGCCCAATACATGCAGCAAAGAAAAACAAAGCAGGCCAAGGGGTTGGGCATGCTGGCAGTGTTATTTGGGGGGTGTGGGGACTGTGTTTGTATGGAGGTAATATTGATGCTCTAGGTTCCTAAGTGAGCCATGCCGCTATCTAGGGGGAACATATTCCAGGAAGAAGGAACCGCAACAACTCAGGCAAAGCATATTTGATAAATATGCAGAGCACAAAGGAAGTCTCTAGAAGAGACAGGATCAGAAAGAATAAAGGGGAAAGTGGTAGGACATGGTCAAGGAGGACCAGCACGGGCCAAACCATTACAGTTTTGTAAAGTTTATGCTAAGTGTGATGAGAAGTGATGGCATATTTACTGAGAGCCTTCTTGCCCCAAAGTTCTGTTTTAACCTCCTTGGTAATTTAAAGATACATAAATAAAGATCATAGTGGGCACAGCACAAACATTCCAAGCGTGGAAGATTTGCGGAAATATTCTTGTGTCTCATGCTTCTGAAGAGTTAGGACAGCCACCCTCCTGCCTGGTTCCCCAGGCCCTGATGACCTGGCATCTCCTGAATTATGTCCCTGAATGAGTCCCTCCATCCCTCGGATGGGGTGCTTGGCAATGCATCTTGGTACAATGGACTTAAACACACCTTTAGAGCTGCTGCTGGATGATCCAGATGACAAATGGCCTCTTTGACTATGCGGTTTTCCTCCACTTAAAAGAAGAAAAGCCATTTCTTTAGGAACAGAGAGGCTGGGTGCTCTGGAAGGCAGGGTGTCCTCTGAGGCTGACACATGTAAACACTGATAATGTCAAATGGTGGCAGGGGGCTGGCCAAATGGCATGTTGGTTAAGAGCTGGTTTGGGATGCCAGTGGCCCCAGTTTGGATCCCACATATGAGGGCTATGACACTGCCCGCTACAGCTAAGATGGTGAACAACAGCTCCACCTGGAGCTGGGCTGCTGTGAGTCCCCAGGATGGCATAGCTGCAGCCCCTGCTGCAGTGGGCTGCCATAGGCTACAGTGAGTGTCCAGTAGCCAGTGTGAGCAGCTGGCAGCCGGTGTAAGCTGCCAAGAGCTGCTGTGAGCGGCCGTCCAGAGGTGGGTGACTGATCTGCCTCACCCGAGAAGAGTGCAATGACGATACCAACATGAGCCAGTGAAGCAACATCCTCCACAACTAGACTGAAGAACAAAAGCACAACAACTTGTTTGTTCCCCTTCCCCGGTTCCCCAATGCTGTTCCCCTCCCCCATCCCCCAATAAATCTTTAAAAAAAAAAAATGGTGGCCGGGGAGAGTCAAGAGTAGCTTCAGGGAATGCACTAAACAGAGGGAGCCCCTTCGCTGCTGCACAGGAATGACAGGAAATCCTCTGACACGTGGGTGAGTCAGCTCTTTCTGGTCTTTCTTCCAGCCTCACTTTATCATACAGAAAAGAACCTCATTCTTTACTGATCAGCTATTCAGTCTGCCACGATGTTCCTCTTTAAAAAGAAAATGCGGGGATCCCATATAGGGAGAAAATGTCCTCCATCCCCACCCCTCTGCAAAGGTCTCCATAGCACAGAGGAAACGGCCTGCGGAATTTCAGCTTCTGCTTAAAAGTTTTCTTTGGAAGAAGGCCATGACAGACAAACTCAGGATTGAATCCCAGTTTATGGACTGACTCATGTGTGTCCTTGGACAACTTACATACTTTCTTCAAGCTTCAGTTCCCTCACCCAAGAAAAGAATTCCTTCCTTATAAATAGGCTTTAAGGATCGGAAATTATAAACCTGTATGCATATCTGTACCTATATTTACATATTACCTAGCATCTAGTTGAAATCTAATTATTATTGGATATCATTATTATTACTATTATTTATAATAATTCAAATCTTATAATTTTCAGATGCCTGTGTCACATACCCCTAAATACCCCAAGGGTTCAATTTCAGCAGCAGCAGTCCGAGAGTAAAGAATCTGCTCATCTATCAGTTAACAAAGGTCAGGTTTTACGGGAAGAGATGGTGCCAGGATCCAGGAAGATGGACGCATTGTAAGCATGTCACTGCTCTCAGCGCCAGTGTTTTGCCGGTTCATCACATTCCTCCTCACCATTGAGGCCTGACGAGAATCTTGCTCAGAATCCTTCTCAACACTGGACCCCCAGCATCCTCTAACAATGATGGCAACTGTCAAAAGAGATAAAATATAATTCCTATACTTGCTCTAAATGATGACTAGAAAATGCTGGTTTTGAGTGAGGGAGGGGAGTTGGCTCAGTGAGGAAAGGGCTTTGTCCAGGTACATAATCATGTAATGAAAGGCTAACGCATTCTTTACAGATGTCAGTGTTGGGCAAAAATGGGAAATGTCTTGGCTCTGAGGAGTGACAGGACCTGGGCTTGGTCCCTTATAAGATCACTACCCTGAGACAGCCAGAGAGGGTCAGGTGGCCGTTCCTTTTTTTTTTTTTTCTTTTAGCTGAGCCATCCTGCCACCTGTTGGCAGCTCAGTGGCAGCTCAGCTCGGGCTGGGCATCAAACTGCTGTTGCTCAGAGCTCAGCTCGCACTCTTGAGCCAGCTCTTAACCAACTGAGCCACTTGGCCGGCCATTCAGGTGACCTTTCTATCTCAGATTAGGTTCCGCATGGATTGTACGGAACTGCAGGAAAGTAAAGATGCCTTGAGTTTTGGCTGTTAACCAACAAATGGCTTCACAAATGCCATGATGAGGTGTTTTATTTCTACAAAGTTCTGAAAAGAAGACATACTGGGCATTGGTTTGCATCATGTTTTTGTTACATCTAAAGGAACATGTGCACACACACTATGTGCATAACCTTTCCAATATCTCTGGTAGGCGTTATTATGTTATTTGGTGCTTTTTATCTGGAAGATAAAAGCGGTTCTTGGGAGCACAGCCACCATAAAACAAAAGATTAGAAAAGTCAAGAAAGGCAGACTTTTATCAGTTTATTGTCCTTAGATTTTCTTCCCCTTCCCCCTTAAAACTAAGCATGTTTTCTGCCTATTTTTTTACCATTCAAAAAAAATACATTTTCCTTTTAAATATTGATTATGTAAAACCAAAAGCTATACACTAAACTTTTAACTTATTCAACTATCTCTCCTTTCCAAAAGAAGCTTTCTCTTTCATGTCTCAAGAACCAACCTGTTTCTTCTGAACTGGGCGATGCTGAATGTGCATTTCAGCCAGCCGTCCCTGGAACTAGGTTTCAGCAGCAACAGGAAATGGTCTCCGAGGGCACCCACCCATTAAAAAATAGTCTCACAGGCTTTCCTGGTGATTTAGTTGTCAAGGAAGGAGGGAATGAGGGTGGTGATTTTTTTTCTCTCAGTCTAGCCACTAGGTTTTAGTAAAACTATCTTTAAAATTTAAAACACAATTTGCCCAAAGGTCTAAAAAAATCCTTTGAAGCTGCAGGAAACTGATCTTCACAAAATTAACTTTTTGTCCTCTCCTAGGGGGAGAGTTCATGGAAGAAGAAAGGGCAACTGAATCTACAGTACTAAGAGTGTATCTTGAATCATGGATTTTATAAACCATCTTGTCACCTTTCCCTCTGACCAAAACCAGCAATAGCTCACCCAAAGAATAAGCAAATGCCCGAAGAACTCACTTACTAAAAGTTCACTGAATTGCCTTTGGCTGCTGTAACTAGGTGACAGTATATTTTGAGCTCAGTGTTGAAAACACAGAATTGTTTAACCCATTTATTTTCTTCTAGTTCCTGCTTTCTAATTCCTGCCAAATAGGTTTTTTTCCTGACCCTTAATGACATCCCAGCTAGATCCTGTAGACTTTTGGTCCCTTTCCTAAATAAAAAGTCCAGTCCAGCTAAAAACTCCAATCTTGTATACAATTTAAATCTTATCTCCTACTGTCCTCAGTGCCATGACTCTAGGGACACCCCATGGGGACAGGACATGGTCTGGCTCTGGGCAGTGCCCTTTACACCCAAATCTGGTTCCTCATTGGGTTTAGGGTGTGAGGAGGGATCAGGAAAATTCTCTTTGGGTGGTTTTCTTTGCTTCTTGGGGTAACACTGGTAAGCTAGCTCTCAGCATCTACTATGTGACAGCCTCCATATGTGGCTCTCGGGTGCCTGACTCAAGTTTTCTGGCTGGCTTTGCAGGGTCTACACAGTTCCCGGAGATGGGAGATCAGACCCCTGTTCAACCTCTCCTTTTCCATAGCTCTCACTACCAGCAGCATCCCCCTCCTCCCCTTCATAAATGCATCCTCTCAGAAACTTGGGGGCCCTTATCTGCTAATAGAAAACTCTCAAGGCGGTACCAGCCCTCCCTTGGTTCATGTAAGAATCTCCTTTTTTTTTTTTTTTTTTTTTTTAGGGCAGTGCCACTGGCCCTCGTATGTGGGATCCGAACCGGGGCCGTTGGAGTCCCAAGCCAGCGCTTAACCAATGTGCCACTCAGCCGGCCCTCATGTAAGAATCTCATCCGTCCTTCCATCTCACCCACCTCAAGTACCATCTGCTTCATGGTCATTCTCTGCTTGGCTCTACCATCTTTCTCCTATTCCCTATCCCCAGGCAAACAAAGCACAAGAGCTGATTGGCTGTCCTGCCACCTAAACCAATATTTAGCCAGTGAGAGTGGTGCCAGTCTCCCTCTCTTACCAGCACCATTCTCTTCAAGGCAACCTTTCCTTGCCTTCAAGAAGGCGAGAGCAAGCCTCCTGTATCCAGGGGAGAGAACCCCTGTTACAATGAGCATTTCATTCATGAAGTGGTCCCAATTACTTCAGGAAACCCATCTCTCCTTTTCTCTATTTCTTGGGGCACTGTTGTTGGTTCTGGTAGTAAGCAGGGCCTGTTCCCCTAAACGCCTGGGGAAGGTGTCTATTCCCATTGTTGGGGGCTCTCTTTGGTGAGTAGGATACTTGAAGCCTCTGTGTTCTCAGACTCAGTCCCTAGTTGCCGATTACAAGGGAATAGGAAAAAGGTCTACTTAATATATATATATATATATATATATATATATATATATATATATATATATATATATATTTGAATTATTTTTTTTTAAATTGGGGCATTGGGGAAGAGGAGCAGACAAGTTTCTCTCCTTTTGTTCTTCAGTCTAGTTGTGGAGGACGTTGCTTCACTGGCCCATGTTGGTATTGTGATCATTGAGCTCTTTCCCGGTGAGGCCAATTAGTCCCCCGCCACTGGATGGCTGCTCACGGCAGCTCTTGACAGCTCACGCCAGCTGCCAGCTACTCATGTCAGCTGCCAGCCACTCACGGTTAGCTTTAAGGTAGCACATTGCAGCCCCTCTGCAGCCTATGCCATTGCCGGCGACTCACAGCAGCCCAGCTCCAGGTTGAGCTGTTGTTCACCATCTTGGCTGTAGAGGGCGCAGCGTCACTAGCCCTCATGTGGGATCCGAACCCAGGCCCTGCTGCTCAGAGCTGGCATCCCAAGCCAACTCTTAACCAACGTGCCACTCGACTGGCCCCAGTTAATATTTTTTATACCACTACCTGAACATACCATAAACACACTTCCATCACATCACAAGCCTTTCCAGGCTGATCAATTCATTCGTTCATTTAACAAATATTTCTTGAGTGCCCACTCTGCTTCAGGAGCTGCTGTAGACACTGAGGATATGATGGCAAACAGGACAGAGAGGTTACCTCTCTCGGACAGCTTATATTCTATCAGAGGTGATCACCTTAAACAGGCTACTAGCAAGGTGCTTTCAGATAGTGCCAAGTCCTCTGGGATAGTAGAGTGAAGTGCAGAATGACTGCATGGGGAAGGGCACCACTTCAGATGGGTGGTGGGAGAGGGCTTATGAAGGGGAGATCACTGAACTGGACTACATGATTCTGAGGCAGGACAAATGCAAAGCCCCCAAAGGAGCCTGCTGGACTTGCCCAAGGAATTTCAGGTAAATAAATGAGTGTTTCCCCATTCTCATCTCAGATTAAAGCTCCCAAGGTGCTTCTCCCTGTCCTCCACTTGCTTCAGGCTAGTACATGAGATAAAGAGCTCCATTGTTCATTCTGCAGCTAGACCGCCTGTATGTTAGGCTATTATGCTGTCCCTTTAGACTTAGAGATTTTAGAGATGAAGGAGCATTTTCATTCATCTATTTGGTCATGTGATAGACAGCAACCATATCAGAAGGGTACTGTAGCTCTGGCCAAAATGCCACCCATGTAAATATCAGCAAAAGAAGAACAGAGCTAGAAGACTTCTCATACCCAGTACCTTCCTAATGGAGCTATGGATGCATTCACTTAAACGTGGAAATGTGTGTGTTACATCTTAAGGCATTTACAAACAAAACTATGTTATTGTGAGGCTTACCTCCTAGAATTAAGTATGGATAATGAAGGGAAAAGAAATCAGGTCTAAGAAGGATCTCTAGAGTACCATTGCTCCAGTTAGTTTATTACTTTGAAATAAGAGAAGTCTCATTGGAATTGCCCATTTTGTTAAGCAAAATCACCTCCACAACTTTCATGCTAGAAGTGGAATAGTTCTTAGTGACATGGAATTTTAGAGCTGAAAGGTATCTTTGAGAGCATTAATGACAACCATCTCATTTTACACATAAGATAACAAATATCCAAAAAGGTTAAGCACCATTCTAAATTTATAATTATGGAGTTGAACTTGAATCCAAACCTCTTTACTCCCAGGCCACTAGTCTTGCAGCTGCATTGCAGGACCTTTAAGCTAAGACATATTACCTGACATACATTTTATCAAAGATCAGGGCCAACTGTGTTCACAGTACAGTTAGATTGGTTGTGTTGTAGGAGGTAGCCTCCAAGATTGCCCCCAATGATCCCCACCTCCTGATATTCACAATCTTGTGTAGTCACCTCCTACATTATAGTAGGGGTGGTCTATAAGACCAACAGTATATAGCAGAAGTGATGCTATGTCACTTCCAAAATTAGGTTATAAAAAACTGTGGCTGCCATTTTGATCCCTCTCTCTGATTACTTGCTCTGGAGAAAACCAGCTGCCATGGCATGAAGATGCAGGCAGCCTGTGGAAAGGCCCATATGGTGAGGAAGTCAGATACACAACCAACAGCTGGCAAGAAACTAAGTCTTTCCAACAAGCACATGAGTAAGACTGGAAGCAGATCTCCAGCCTCATGTGATGATAGCCCTGGCTAGCAGCTTGACTGCAACTTCACAAAAAATCACCCAGCTAATCGGCTCCCAGAAAAACTGTGAGTTAATATTTATTATTTAGATTGATATTTTGTAGATAATTTTTTGTGCAGCTATAGATATCTGATATAGGCACATGGGTTTAATTCTTCTAAATCACCCTCAGTACTATGCGATGGGCTGTATCACTTAGTGACTCCATCTTCTCACCCCTTCTCACACAGGGGAGAGACAGACAGACAGACATTGCTCTGCTCAAGGACCTGCCTCAGCTCAGTCTCTGCTAACAGGGATGAAGAGCGCGGAGGGTGGCCTTGCCAAATGCCAACAACACTTCCTCAAGGACAGCCAATGGCAACTTCTGCTAGAAAACCCAGAACAAAGGCATGCAGTAGTTTGATGTTCACAGAGAAGAGTGAATACAAAGCATGACTTCAGGCAGATTTCCTTTAAACATGCACAGTCTTTTGTTGCTATTTTCATGCTTTTGGAAAACTGGACATTTCTAGAGGTTACTCTTTCCCTGCTCTGGATTTGGTGGAAAACTTTTTTGAAGATGTCAGGGAATTCATATTTTCTTAACCACTTCCAGGCAAGTGGATACTTTAAAAATATTTGCAATTTAGGGCATGGGATACACTTAAACTGATATGCCTTAGGTCTTAAAGCACCACCTGGCACCTGAGTCATCCCAACATTGTTTTTCTGCTAGACTGTGTCTCTTCCTATATTCAGAGTTCAGTGTGAGCTCACGAGACTTATAAAGCTTTTCTGAAGTGATGCTATCTAGTGAGTATCATTCCTTACTTATCTCTGCGCTTATATCTATGTGCCCCTTGTCTCTGCCAGTGACTTACCTGGTTTCCCAAATTAATTCCAGAATTGAAGAATATTCGAGACTTTGAATGGTGGGTGATTAATAAATGTCAGCAAATAATGCCAGTGCCTGAGGGCCTGGCATGGTAAGGGAGGAGCTGGATAATGGTAACAGTAATAATACCAACTCAACCTGGGTGGGAACTTTCTTTACTGTGACTGTATATTGAGTGCTATCTTCTCAACTTTCCTCTGAGGTGGGGAGGGGAGAGATAGAGATAGAGATAGAAATAGAGATAGAGAGAGAGAGAGATAGAGACAGAGAGAGAGAGAGGAAGGGAAGAAGGAATCTATGATCTACTGTTACATAGTTGGGGATATAGGGGCATATAAGCCTTATATACATTACTAATATCTTTCAGGAGTTAGAGCTCAGCCTTCACATAGTAAGAGGCAAAGGCTGGGTTAGAACTACTAAAAGGTATGAGTAACAATGAGATCTGAGGGACTACTGAAATTCACCATTAAAATAAATGTTCCTGCATTAGAGTTAGTCTTTTGAAATGCCAATACTCTTAGGAATGTTAACTTGCTCTCTGTTCTTAGTATTTGATGCTAGAGGGGTTTACCAGAACATGTTTCCTTAGGGCTCTGAGAGAATAAGAGTTTTATGGAAGAGAAGGAGAGATAAGATCCAGCCAAATTTAAACTTTGAGATGCCTCCTGAAGACAGATGTTTTTTTTTTGAAAGACAAAGCTGCTCACTCAGTCCTTATAAGGATTTGATGTCAGAGGTGACACTTTGTTTTTTGAAAAGTTTACTGGTAAGAAACTAAAAGTTAAGTGTTCTTAGGAATTACAAATAGAGCATTTGAATCTTTAAATAAGAATTTATAGACTTGTAATTAATACAGTTAAATTCAAGGACTTTGAGGACTACCAGGTTTCAAGTTCAGTCATGGTAAAGTCAGGGAGTGCAAAAGTTGAAGTTCTTGTGGCAAGAGCAACTCATTCCCATTACACACTCTTGACAGCATTCTTACAAGCCCTGGAAATTAGTGTCTGTAATATGCTCAGTTTGCTGAGCTGCTTTTGCAAAAGACGAAAGCACAGTTAGCTCCATGTGGGCAATATAGTTACATTTTCAGCCTCATTATGGGACACTTGGCATTTGGTTTAAAAGGCCGAGAGGAAAATCCATTTGTAGAAACTTCTTGAAAGAGATAGGGACCAAATTAGAACAGGGAAACCATTGTTTTACTTTTCTCTATGGAAACAGAACATTCGTATTTGACGTAACAAGATTTTTTTCAATTGGAAATTAAAATTAAGAAAAGAACACCATTCACATAGCATCAAAAAATGAAATAGGGATACATTTCACAAAAGATGTGTAATACAGTGTACACTGAAAATTACAAAACATTACTTAGAAAAAGTTAAAGAAGGATATATATATATATATATATATATATATATATATATATATATATATATATATATATCATATTTGTGGGTTGGAAGATTTAATATTGTTAAGATGTCAGTTTTCCCCAAATTGATGTATTCTGATCTGCATACCAGAGGGCTGTTTTTCTGTTTGTTTGGTTATTTTTTTGTAGAACTTGACAAAATGATTCTAAATGCATATCAAATGGAGAGGACCTAGGATGGTCAAAACAACTTTGAAAGGGAAAAACAAAGTTGGAGGACTAATGCTGTCTGATTTCATGGCCTATTATAAAGCTATAGCAATCAAGATAGTGGAATTAGCAGAAAGATCAACAAATAGATCAATTGAACAGAATAAAGAATCCAGAAATAGACCTATAGATACATGTTTGAATGGTTTTTGAAAAAGGTGCAAAGGCAGTTCTAAGGGAACGAAGAGTCTTTTCAACAAATAGTGCTGGAAAAATTGGATATCCATATGCAAAAAATATCAAACAAACTTAAATTGATATTTTGAACCAGATTTAAAAAACTAGTACTATGCTATAGATCTGTGAAACTTAAAACTATAAAACTGCTAGAAGAAAAACGGAGAACTATCTTTGTGACCTTGGGTCAGGTAAAGATCTTTAGGTCTGATACCATAAACGTGATCCATGAAAGAACAAATTGAAAAAATGGATTTCATCAAAATTTAAAATTTATGGTCTTCAAAAGACATTTTGAAGAAAACAAAAAGACAAGCCAGAGATTGGGAAAAAAATCTTTGCAACCATATATCTGATAAAAGACTTGTGTCTAGAATATATAAAGAGCTTTCACTACTCAATAATAAGAAAACATACAACCCAATAAAAAAGTAAACAATGGATTTGAACAGCTACAGCTCCAAAGAGGATACAACGATGGCAAATTAGCTATTCAAAAAAATATTCAACATAATTTTTCATTAAGGGTATACCACAAAGATATACATACCTCTTAGAATGACTAAAATTAAAAAGGCTCATCTTGCTAAGTGTTGGTGAGGAAGTAGAGCTACTAAAACTCTCATACACTGCTGTTGAGAATGTGAAATGGTATAAACACTTTGGTAGTTTCCTAAAAACTTAAACATATACCTACCATATGATCCAGCCATTCCACAACTAGGATTTACTCGAGAGCAATGAAAGTGTTTTAGAATGTACCTGGGATTTGTTTTGGTCAGGTACGGTAAGACACAGAGACATAGAAATGACTGGCACAAAGGAGGAAGGTTTACTCACAGTTGCTAGAAACAGGAGGAATGGAACATCATGCAGGGGTACCATACAAGGAGCCATGGGGTCAACCAGGAGGCAGAGGGAGCTAGAGGAGAACGTGGGCAAGAGACTTTATTGTGGTTTTGCAAGAAGGAATGGATGAGTCAGGGTAAACAGGCTACGCAGGATTAGGGTTGCTAGTTTGAATGATTTCAGCAGGCTCCAAGGTGTGGGGTCTGCTCCTAGTTGTCTGATACTTGGCCCTGGGTTGGCTAGGTCAAATGAATAGTGGCACAGCGTGTAAGGGCTCATAAAAGAGGCAGCTGGGATTGGTTAGTTTGTATGTGAAAGGTACACTTGAAGGGAGAGGCAGCCTCTCTAGAATCACCCGGATGTTAGGATGTCATAACACCAGAAACATGGTTAATACAGAAATCATATGTTCATATAAAGACTTTACATAAATGTCCATATCAGCTTTATTTGTAATAGCCCAAACTGAAAACAACTCAAATATATGTCAACAGCTAAATGCATAACAGATTGCACCATACACAAACAATAAATACTATTCAGGAATAAAAAGGAATGAACTATTGACACATGCAACAACACATATAAATCTCAAAATAATTGTGCTGGGTGAAAGGAAACAAAATGGACTATGTTTAATTCAATTTATTCTATAAAAAGCCAACTAAGTTATGTGACAACACAGATCAGTGGTTGCCTGGTGACAAGGTAGGATAGAGAACAACATTAAAAATGGGAACCAGGAAATATTTGGGGGTGATGGACATGTTATTATATTGATTATGGTGATGGTTTCATGGTATATACATATGTCAAGGCTTATCAAATAGTACACTTGATTTTTTTTTAAGATAAAATAAATCTTTTGTAAACTCTGGTAAAGAAAGACTTCTGAATTTCAAAGTGGGAGAACAAATCACCAAGAAAAGAGTGATAGGTTTGACTGTATACAGAGCTGAAGATTCCATATGTCTTAAAAGAGTACAATTTAAATGTGTGTAGTTACTATGGTCATTTATACCTCTATAAAGCTATTTAAAACAAATGCCTGTCAAAAGAATATTTTCTATCCTACTCTCTGAAGTTATCTAATCAGAGTATAGAAAACCCTTAGCTCAATT
Organism: Aselliscus stoliczkanus; assembly: GCA_033961575.1. Taxonomy (NCBI): domain Eukaryota; kingdom Metazoa; phylum Chordata; class Mammalia; order Chiroptera; family Hipposideridae; genus Aselliscus; species Aselliscus stoliczkanus. The sequence goes on from CM066734.1 coordinate 44,238,509, forward strand.
TCAGGTCACAGAGTGCCCCAAATGATGTTCAGAGATGCATGCAGATCCAGGATTTGGGGGGACGCAAACTGGACTAGGAGTTCATAATCTTGGGTTTTGTTTCCAGCTCTGCCACTGATCTTATTTGTCTTTTTAGGCCCTAAACACAATTTTGCCAGACCTCAATTGTCTTGTGTTTAATACAAGGTCTTAGATGTTCTTTGAGCTCATGTCATCGTTGACAACCTGTGGCTCCGTGTTTCTGAACAGTGACCTAGCCCAACTGTTTATGTGCATTGTCCCGCTCAGAGTTCTAGATCACTCCTGGTCAGATATCCAGTGTCAGCCATTTGCCCAGGGCAAAAAGGAAGGCTAGGAAAGGAGGCAGAAGTAGCAGGTTAATAAAAGTTGCCTGGCAATGTATTAGATGCTTTTTTTTTTAATTGTGGAAAATACACGTAACATGAACTATACCATCTTAACCATGTTTAACTGCTGTTCAGTGGTATTAATTACATTCACATTGTTCTGCAACTGTTCCCACCATCCATATCCAGAACTCTTTTCATTTTGCAAAACTTAAGCTCTGTTCCCATCAAACAAATGCTCTCCATTCACCCTCCTTTCAATCCCTGGCAACAACCACCATTCTATTTATTGTCTCTATGAATTTGACTACTCTAGGTGCCTTGTATAAGTGGCATCATAAAGCACTAAGTGTTCTTATAGTATCTCATTTAATCCTCCCAATAAGCCAGAGGAGTAGGAATTATCCATTTATTATTATTTTTTTAATGATGAACAAACTAAGGCTTTGAGTAGGGAGCCCTATGTCACACAAGGGCCAGGATTAAATCATAGACCAGCTAGTTCCAAAGCCCTAGTCCTTCCATGACTGTAATCAGATAAAAAAACATTCGATGAAAAGGCAGTGATCTAGCAAATGGAAGACAGACATTCGAGAAAAATATACAGATCACTGGAATTCATTCAACTCCCAGTCTTGATTAGATTATAGGTCAATTACAACCTTAGTGGTGTAGTCTCCCTATCTCTAGAAATTATGTGTGTTTATTTATACAACTTCATTCCTAAAACCAAGGTAAAATAAAAGTGTGTAAAGTTCTAAGCTCCTTCTGAAAGCAGTACAGTACCATGAAACCACAGTATATGTTTTTATTACTTCCAATGTTGAAAGTTAAATGTCTCTAGAAAACACAGAATAAGATTCCAAACAGACGTAACCACAAGCGGTATTCTTACCCTCAAAAGCATAAACTAACCCTTCCCTACTGCTACTTCAGCTGTTGGGGAATCCTAGGGTATAGGATTTTGCAATCCTTAATGTCACATGAAGAGGCGTTTGTTTCCCAGACCAGCTGTAGTCAATCAACCCTCGAGTGAACCAGACAGCTCCATAGCCAGACTTTATGGGGAAAAAGATAAGGGTCCTGTGATGAACCAACTGACTTAAGGGTCCCATTCATGAATGCCACAATAGGCCCTAAACCCAAGAACAGCAGGCACTGTTTTATCTGCCTTGCAGTCATGCGAGGATTTTTTTTTCCAAACGTAACTATGCTTAGGTTTATTCTTACCTCCAGAATGAGTGAATTTCTTTCCTTGTCTATACTGGTCATTTGAGACTTATTTAGTCATTATTAAAGAACCTTGCAGGCATTCTACAATTTCTAGGAACAGACTCTTTTTAATGAGGAGAAAAAAAAAATATGCAACCTCAGAGTCTTCCCTTCTTGCTAAAAGATTTGTCATTGCTTTTAAAATAAATCAATACAACATTTCTTGAGTAACAGAAGTTTTACTTTTTTTTTTTTAAGGGAATAGGAAGTATAAGACAGTGAAGTTTATTTAGGTGTTAGCCAATAGATGAAAAAGGCATAATATGCTCTGCCTTATTTAGTCCAAAAGGAGATTTACTGGATGCGAAGGGAATTTGAAAGTCTCACAGAAGTAACATAATCTCTCCTTTGACCATCAGTACACTTAAAGCCACTGCCTATTTCTGTGTGCTTCATGTATAAAAAGATAGAAGATGTTATTTTACAAAATAAGAATTTTTTATAATTCATTAACTTTCAGTTAGAACATATATAGCAAATATTTTACATACTGATTCACATGGAAAGGTTTTAAAAAGCTAAGTACCTACTCAGTAAATGAGAAGGAAAGGAAATGGAGGTGGGATTGGGTACTCATTCTCTGTGGATATTTATTACAATAATTACATTTTACTTTTACAGCACTTTGCTATCTTTTGCAATCTGAATATTTACAGCAAATGTACACTCGTCAAATCAGAGTTTAAAATACATAAAACCATGTCAGAAGAAAATCATACACTCATTGCCTGATATACTAAATGCTGAAAGAGGGAGGGAGGGACGGGGGGTGGGAGAGAGGAAGAGAGGTGAAAAGGGGTGGGGGGAAGAGAGAGAGAATGAGAAAGAGAGAGAGAGCGAGAAAGAGAATTGTCCATATCCAAGAACCAGAGCATTCTTGAGACAGTGGAAGCTAAGAAGAAAGAGGAGGGAGGGCGGGAGACAGAAAGGAAGGAAAGCTATATTCAAACCTAAAATATTAGGTCTGATCTAGTCACAAAACCTTGACTCCTTTGGTTAACAGCAGGGGACTTCTGTTTAGATATTAAAACATGAAATGGTTGGGGTTAGTATGGAAAGAACACAGGATTTGGAATTAAAGTCTTAGCAATGCTCTAACCCATGTGTGCCCTCAAATAATCCACCCATCCTCTCTGGTCCTCAGCTCCCTAACCTATAACATGTGGATATTGGATTAAATCCCCTTCCTTGGGTCTACGTAGCATTTCTCTGGTAATGGACACAAAAAGCTAATAGTGCATCTACCAAAGGACCCACAATGTCACACTCAGCAAAATTTAGTAGGGTGGGAGGGTGAGTGGGGGGAATTCAAGCAGGGCGGAAGGCAGATACATTCTTTCCTGAGCTAAGACAGCATTCGCCCTTCAGAAAAACTTTTAAGTCCCCATGAAGCCCTCACACCCAGACAATATCACTCCCTCAAGCACACGTGTCTCTGTTAGACAGATATCACCAGGCATTGGATTGTTGGGGCAAGCTTTTTCTGGCTCGGCTCTCAGCAGGCCAGGGGGAAAATCCTTCCTTGGCTGATTCTAGCCCTGCCTGGGGCAAGCGACCTTGGGCAACTTTCTTAGTTTCTTAAAAAGCTTCAGACTCCTTATCCTTAACATAAGGTTTTTATTCAATAAGGTAAACTGTAAAATTCAGTCTGAGTAGCCCACCCAAGCTCTGGTGAAATTGTAAAGTATGTGATATTTGTCTTTAGTAAGCTCTATGCCCACTCTCCGAAACCAAAAAGTAAGCAAACAACAGACACAAGAAGTGGGGTGTTCCTCTGCTTGGGTCCAGCAACAGCCTCAAGCATGCCTCCCTCTTTCTGTCTTATTCTCTCTCCCATCTCAGCTCCAGGCACACCTGGCCTCTGACCCTTCGCCTTAGTCTCCAGGAACAGGAGGTCTGATCTCAGCTTCTCCAATCTTCCAATTCTCATTCACTGGTTCATTTTATTCCTGGCCCCTTTGGATAACATGCTTTTCTATCTCAGGTGTGAACCTGGAACTCAGAATTTGCAAGACTGCCAACCAGGCCAGTCTCACCTCTTCGTTTCCTGAGAGGAATAACACCCACCAGTCCCAACTATTGAGAACTTCATGAGAAAATTAGGCTCTTTTTTAGGCTGTCAGCTCTATCAGATTATTCAGTTATTGAGAATGAAACCACCACAAAGTTACAAGAGCCTAGAGATGGAGGGAGGGGAAGAGACTCTGGATGACAGCCATGTTGGAGGCCATGCTTGATGCTGGTCTATGCCTATTTTATTGCATATCCAACTGATTATCGTTACCTGGGCCTATGACACCTGTAGGCCAATTTCTGTTGATTTCTGCTCCTCATAAGTGAGCATCCTGATACCCCATCCAGACAATTGAAAGACTGTGTGAAAGAGTAGTGGAAAGAAGGGAGGGAAGGTAGACCTGGAAATCAATGGAACTTCCAGAATTGCTTCTAAACAAGCCCTTCTGTCCCCATAGGTCTTTCCAGGTCTGGCCCACACTCCTGAGTGGAACTAGAGTCAGGCTAGTCCCTGGAGATATGAAAGCAAGACTTGACTATTCTCTTAAATACCTTCTCAAATTTGGCTATTTCTTAAATAGGGACACACTGGTGAACAAGATTTTACTGCTGCCTAAAAACGTTAATAAATGTTTTAGAAAAATACAGAATATCTTGAAGTTCTTTTTAAAAGGAAAATCTGTCCCTAACTTTTTTTTGTTACCCCTAGAGCCTTTAAACTGATGCACACAATCTAATATCAGTTCATAAATAAGCTGCCTAACTATTTTTTTTTACATGGAGAAAAGAATACTATTCTTGAGGGGAAAAAATTTGTTGTTGATATTATACTCTTTTATAAATTGTCAGTTTTATCGAATCATTCAAAATACTACATGACTATAAAATCCAGGAAAGTTTAACTCCAATTCCAAGCAGGGTGTATACAAAACCCCAACATTCTCACTTCAGCACAGAATGAGGTTATCTGCTGTCAACAAAAATAAAAACTGATTGCAGTTTCCATATTATTTTAAGATACACAAAATAAATTAAGGTCTCAGGGTCAGGAATGAACATTTTATAGAAATGGAAACATATATTCAGATAAAGAAAATCGTAAGCATCTTTTCTCAGTACAATTAAATAGAAGTAAATAGGGAAATACTAAGTTTAACCTCAGTGTTTTTTTTCTTTTTAGCTTCAGAAACCTATTTCTATTTATATGTAAAAAATTAGCATCAGAAGTAGCAATTCTTCTACATAATACTACTAGAAAAATCAGTTCAAATATGTGCAAGAAAAAATTTAAGTCTATTCATAGTAATGAATGTTGTAGTTAAGAATGCAAAATAGTTTTAGTAATTGAAAACCAAAAAAAAGAAAAAAAAAACTTCTTTAGGGATAAGTATTCCATATATGGTTTTTTTCCAAAGACAACTTATTTTTAGGAAACTGGAGGAAAAAACCTTTAGCTCTTTTGGACTTACATGCTCCAATTATATTTAAAACATTATTTTAACCTTATATTTTAAAAAAACAGTGTATAATAGGTTTTATTTTATATTTTCTAAAATACATCATTAAAAACTGAATCTAGGTACAGAATAGAAAATTTCTTTTTCAAATGCCTAATGATATTGATTTGGCTCAACATACATCTCTGACATTATGACTATTTTACCTATTGTTTAGACACAGTACATCTATTAGACAACCTATGCTCTAAAACTTGGATATATTAACTGGACCCTTCCAAGAATTCCCAAAGTGGTGCTTTCAAGGTTAGGAGAGCCTCTCTAAAAAATTGACAATACAGGGGCCGGCTGAGTGGTGTGGTGGTTAGGCGCTGTCTTGGGAAGCCAGCGGTCCCGATTCGGGTCCCACATATGAGGGCCAGTGACACTGCCCTCAAAAAAAAAAAAAAAAAAAAAAAAAAGAATTGACAATACAGATCACTTGAAAGAGTCTTTCCCCTATAAAACAAAATGTATTTTGAGAAATAAAGACAAACCATTCTTCAACCCCTCGTCACCACTGAATTAAAAAAATAAAAAATTTGCAAATTGTCAAAAGGAAAAAGGGCTCTTGTTTGATCTCTGCAATGAAAACATGGATAAAAAAAGAATAAGACATTTATCAACCAGCAGAAGAGATTATTCAGACCATTCCAGAATTACAGAGAAGGGTAATTAAAACTGCAAATCCTGGGGCCTCACCACATCTTTTGAATTGGAAGCAGAATCTCCAGGCAAATTTTTTTAAACAAGCTCCCTAAGTGATTTTTCAGTATACAAAATCACTAAATTTGCAAGCCACAGTGTGTGATGTTAAAGAGACAGAGCAACCCTCAACTTCCTACAGAAGGAGCAAGTATTTTCCAAGTAACTGTCTTTTTCACACTATCTGTTTTGTGACTACTTTCTCCCTTCATTTCTGGGAGATGGGATATTTGGGAGGTGGAAAGATGGATCATCCTGGCCAGTCTCCTCCCACCAGGGTTTAGCAGACAAAGGTTGGGTCATTATATTCTCCTTGTTTGATATTCCAACCAGGGAATTAATAAATCCTTGACAATGATCAGATTGTGTCCAATTAAGAACTTAGTTTCTCTACAGATCAAGTTGATGGCTTCTGCAATAGTGCCTGGATCTTCTATATATCAAATTCTAAAGAAGAGAGTATTTCTGTATATGTCTTCTATAACTTAGAATGTAGCTCACAAATGAGAAGGGGCAGCTTCTGAATTTTCTTCAAACTACCAAATACTTTAAGAAGTACCAAAAAAATGCATGTGCAGAGGGAGCACTTATGTGACCCCATCATTGTATCTTTCTTGACCAAAAATTACAAATGTAATACATAATGGTTGATTCTTATGCAAATAGATGCTTGCCTCTTTTCATCAGGTAAATGGTAAATTTCCTATAAAGGCAAAAAAAAAAATCATGTACGGGTTACTCAGGAAACACTTATTTGTTGGCTTTGCATTTCTTGAAGTCTTGTTTATACGATTCTTTTATAACAATTAATTGCCAGAATAGCTCTTGTAGGAGTCTCCTGAGCGTGGGTGTCTACAGTGTTTGATTATAATGTAAGCCCCTGACTAATCTCAGATAATCAACACCTGGATGTGTTTGTGAGTCACAGGGAAGTACACAAGGAAAAAACACAATAGAGTAACCCTGGACCAAATTGTTTAAAATTATTATCCTGATTTTCTAACAATTCAAGATCTATTTGGGTGACTGCTTCAGATGGGTCAGAGATAAAATAAATATGAAATGCAGAGGTGGACTCCTGGAACATGAGCCAGTTCAAAGGGGGAAACTTTGCTTACATTCTTCTCTGTGTGCAACTCTAAAATGGAGCCTCTAAAATGTTTAATCTTCTAGGATTTCCAGTCAGACGGCAGAGTAGATAAATGCTGTGCTCACCTTCTCTCAAGACCACATGGGTTACAACTAAACTATAGAACCATCATTGAGAATCACCTGAAGTCTAGCTGAATCAAAGCCCTATAACTCCAGACATACAGAAGAGGCCACCTTGGGACTGGTAGGAGGGGCAGAGATTTGGAATGGGCTGGTCTCACACTCACATGTGACCATTAAAAACCAGGAGGGATATCTTGTCTGTGGTGGTGTCCCCAGGAGAAGTGAGAGATCCCAGCCCCACACCAAGCTCTCCAACCCAGGGTTCCAGTGCTGGGGAGAGAGGTCCCATGATTCCTGGTAAAAACCAGTGGAGATTGTGGCTGAGTGAGCTGGAGGGTGGCAGCAGTCCTAGGCATTCCCCTTAAAGGGCCTGCACATGGAATTACTCACTGACAGACTCACTCACTCTGAGCTCCAGTGCTGGGATCAGTGGCTCAAAAGGTGCCAGGGACATAAGGGGAGGAGCTGAATTGCTTGGCTTCAGGCCAAGGGCTAGAGGAGCAGCACTCTCCTGGAAGGAGGAATTGGTGGAAGCCATTATTTCATTGTTGAGTCCTCCCCCTTCCTTGTGTGCAGACACAGGCCGACACCATCAAACAGACTATCACCTTTTGTCTGCCCTGCCCTAGAGATTCCCTGAGACCCTGCCCCTCCCAACTTTCAGGCACACCCAAGCCTCTTCCAGTGGCTTTTCTGTACAAACAACCTGTCTTAGCCCATGTTGTGGACTTTCATAAAACCTCTCAAAGGTTCACAAAACCTAAACAAGCACCATCTGGCTGCAGCATGTTCCATACCTGTGGTTGAACAACCGTTAGTCTGCACTAGCAACAACAGATCTTGGTTAGCAGATTGGTCTCTTGAAGTACCTCAAAGTCCATTGTGGACATTGGCTGCCTGTGGATTGTTTCGTTGCTCATACCAGGTGGCACCAGGCAGAGCACAGGTTGTGGCTAAACTTGGCCTGCAGTGGTTCCCCTCCCAGGAGGCCCCAGGGCTGGCACAACTAGTGGCCAGCTTCCAACCAAGCTGTAGCATCACCCAACAACCTCCAAGGACAACACTCCCAAAAGACAGACTGGGCAGGACCCAGAGCCTCACTAAAGTGAACACCACTCTGTAGGGCCAGCCCTTGCCCCACAGATCCTCCACCATAGTCAGGCCAGTCCACACAACCAATCAGCCTGAGGGTCAATCCTTCCCATTGATGTACAAACAGCAACCAAGGCTCAACTACAACAGGAGGGCACACACAATCCATACAAGGGACACACCTGGAGCATCCGGCTCTGATGACCAGGGAGAATGCACCATTGGGTCCCACAGGACATATACTACATAAGGCCACTCTACTAAAACTGGGAGCTAAAGCAGCCTACTCCTTCCTAATACATAGAAACAAACATAAGGAGGCAGCCAAAATGTGGAGACAAAGAAACATGTCCCAAATAAAATAACAGAACAAAGCTAAAAAAAAAGAAGACCAAAATAAAATAGAGACAAACAACCCACCAGATGCAGAGTTCCAAATGCTGGCTATAAGGAGGCTCAGTGTTCTCAGAAAGGACTTCAACAAATAGATAGGAAACATCAAAAAGAACATAGAAAACATAAAAATGAACCACTCAGAAATACAGAATATAATAACTGAAATGAATATATTAGAGGAAATCAACAGTAGATTAGATGAAGCAGATAATCGTTCAGTGATTTGGCAGACAAGGTAGCAGAAAGCACCTAATCAGAACAGCAAAAAGATAAAAGAATCCAAAAAAGTGAGGAGAGTTTAAGGGGCCTCTGGGACAACATCAAGCACACCACATTTGCATCATAGGGGCACCAGAAGGAGAAGAGAGGGAGCAAGGAATTGAAAACCTATGTGAAGAAATAATGATGGTGAACTTTCCTAACCTGGCAAAGGAAATAAACATACAAGGCAAAGAAGTGCAGAGAATCCCAAACAAGGTGAATCCAAAATGTCCCACACCAAGACACAGTATAATTAAAATGCCAAAGGATAAAGACAAAGAGAGAATCCTAAAAGCAGCAAGACTAAAGCATCTAGTTACCTACAAGGGAGCTCCCATAAGACTATCAACTGATTTCTCAACATAAACTTGGCAGGCCAGAAGGGTTTGGCAGAAAATATTCAAGGTGATGAAAAGAGAGGACCTACAACCAAGATTACTCTACCCAGCAAAGCTATCATTTAGAACTGAAGTACAGATAAAAAACTTCCCATACAAGAAAATGTAAAGATGTTCATCAACACCAAACCAATTATACAAGAAATGTTAAAGGGACTTCTTTAAGAAGAAGGAGGGGAGGGAAAGGAACATAAATATGAATAATAAAGTGGGAATATCTACCTACCTATCGACAGTTACTTTAAATGTAAATGGATTAAATGTTCCAATCAAAAGATAGGATGGCATAATGGATAAGAAAACAAGATACTTTCATATGCTGCCTATAAGAGAGTCACTTCAGATTGAAAGGCACACAACGACTGAAAGTAAAGGGATGGAAAAAGGTGTTTCATGAAAATGGAAACAAAAGCAACAATAAAAAAGCTGAAGTAGCAATACTTATATCAGACAAAATAGAACTGATTCTGGGGGGTAAATACACAATGCATATTTAAAAATTAAAAAGAAAAAAAAAACTTTAATGCAAAGGCTATAAAAAGAGACAAAGAATGAATCAGTAATCCCACTTCTGGGTATTTATCCAAAGAAACCCAAAACACTACTTTGAGAAGGCATGTGCATCCATATGCTCATTGCAGCACTGTTTACAATGGCCAAGATGTGGAGGCAAGCTGGGTGCCCATTGAAGGAAGAATGGATAAAGAGAAGGTAGTATGTATATACACTGGAGTATTGCTTGGCTGTGGAAGGGAATGGGTTCTTGCCATCTGCGATGGCATAGATGGACCTGGAGGGTATTATGCTGAGTGGAGTATGTCAGACAGTAAAAGACAGATGCAATGTGATTTAGATTATGTGTAAAATCTAAAGAACAAAATAAACAAAAAAAAAAGAAATATAATCATAGATACAGAGAACATTTTGATGGTTGCCAGATGGAAGGAGGTTTGGGGGTGAGTGAAAAGAGGGAAGGGATTAAGAAGTACAAATTGGGGCCGGCCAAGTGGTGCAGTGGTTAAGCACTGGCCTGGGAAGCCAGCGGCCCCGGTTCGGTCCCACATATGAGGGCCAGTGATACTGCCCTCAAAAAAAAAAAAGTACAAATTGGTAATTACAAAATAGTCATGGGGATGTAAAGTAAAGCATAGGGAATATAGTCAATAATACGGTAATAACTATGTATAGTTTAGTACAGGTGGGTACCCGAATTACCATATTACATAATAACTATGTATTAGTTTAGTACAGGTGGGTACCCAAATAGTCAGGGATATCACTTCTTAAATCATAAAAATATCTAACCACTATGCTGTACATCCTGAATGTCATTGAATATCAAAATAAAGTGTAAAAATATTTAAGAAAACCTAAAAAAATAAATAAAACAAAATGTTCAATCTTAAATTCCAAAGCATTCTTTGATCTGTAGTTATAATAAAACCCAAGATGATAATCATTAACTCAAATAAGTTCTCTGTTTACAGAATCTTGTGACCAGCTGTAAGTAACTATTTGTCTAAAACTCACAGAGAAGCAGGATATATAAATTATAAAGGATGTGAGCAGGGTAGGAGAGAGGTGGAGCTAAGGAGAGAAAAGCAGATGCATTCAGTAACTTGGAGGACACTGAAAGGCAGCCCAGGAGAAGCTAAGGAAGAAGTAAGCACAAAACATCTAAAAATAGCAAGACTGTAGGAAATGATCCTAAAGATATTTGACCTGCCATTGTACTCCAAATCCTGCCATTTCAGTCAGATCTATAAAAAGACATCTTTTAATAATGTATCATCTCCTTCCTATCTATTCAGTAAAGCTAATGATTACACATCCTGCTTTGTGCTGCTGGTCCTTACACTAGGATTTCTTACTTTAAAAGGTCAGTCACATATTACATTGCTTTCCTTTGTGAATTCACATGAATCACAAAATTGAGTCAATAACAATTGCCCCCTCATCTTTGTCACCAACCATAGAAGTGTGAGATGCAAGACTTGCAAACACATTTTTAAATGTACTTGCAAACACATTTTAAAATGTGCATCCCTTTACTCTTAGCAGGGCTCACTTTACATTAATTTTTGCTTAGTATCTTCTCTTTTATTTCTCTTTGGCTTTTGCTTTACAACAGAGATGCTATATAAATATTCATTTGCTAGGTTTTCTAACATCAATCTATTAAAGTCTTCTTAATTACCATTGTGTCCTAAATGATTGCTAAAATCAGATAAAAACTTTGCTAATTTAGTCCCTCATTGAATATTAAAAGGTACTTTAAGATTTGAAAGTATGTATAAATAAAAATAAAATTATTTACTTAATAAAACATTTTCTGATCAATTCTAGTTATCTTATTTATTGCTGGATCCTTTGTTTTCTCAGTTTTCTATCCAGATTATGTCGATTTATGTCTACTCTAATGATGCAGATAGCCAACATATGTATTAATTGCTACAGATTTGAATTTAAGTCAGCTGAGATGTCCTCTGAATGTGTGCCATGCCCAGAACTCCCTTCTGATGAAACTAATAGTTCTTTATGTCAAGTCAACTGCTGTGCACCACACGATCCTGAGATCCTAGCCAGAGCTGTTTTTATCAGGAATCAATTTTTGATCCAAAGCCTTGCTGCTAGCAAAGAAGGAGGCCAAATATATCAACAGGGCTGCCCCATCTCAGTGGTGACTGGCTGAACCAACCAAACCCTGGTTGTCAGAGAAGCTGAATATGGGACACATAGAGAAGTTAGTTAGTAAGCTAAAGCAGCAAATAAACGGGAGCAGAAACAGGAGGTAGATGAGTCCACAAAATGGTGGGACACAGGCTTAGGGGAAATGGGCACCTGCTGCTGAGGGGATGACAAAGGTAACCAGGTCACTACAGCTGCGATGTCCAAAGGGCTGCTACATTCCAGCAGCATTGCCTGGCTTCCTTGGTTTATGTGGCTATGGAAGCACTTCCCTCCTTATTTCTCTAATTATCTTTAAACTGCCAACCAAGGTAAACTGCATATCTCCCACTCTAAAGAATCTACCTGAGACAACCAGTAAATTGCTCCCTGCTATTTCTCCTCTCTGTCCTTCTGCTTTTCAATGGCGTAAGAAAACCATTTCAGCATGGTATAGAGTATTGTCTTTTCCCTGATGTGGAATTATTGTAGTTCTGGTCTTTGACATGAGTAATAAATTGCTTTAATCTTTCTGTATATAAACCCATTTTTTTTTAGTATCAACAACAGTACTCTGAGTTTTTGTTTTCCACTTTTTTTCCCCCTCTGTATTAAACCCACAAGGAAAACTGTGATGTTTTCCAGTAACCATTCTTGATCACATGACACCATGGGAGTCAAAACTGATTTATCCTTTTCAAACTCTCAACAGTGTTCAGGCTGACAACTATTTTGTTCTCCTTTCTTTGTTAGTATTTTTCTTTTTCATCTTCCTTTTTAACAATAAGTCTTACCATCTTCTTTGCAGAATCTTCATTTTTTCTTCTCTTCTGTGTGTCCCATTTGTTCCTGTTCTCATCTTTAGACACAGGGAAACTACCTTATCTATATCAAGACAATGCCTTGATACTATCTTATCTATATGAAGCCGATGCCTAAGAATGTTGAAACATATAATTTAGCAAAATATACAGCTAAACTATTATATCATGAAGAGATGTCCTGGTCTGGGCTTCTCAATTTAAAAACTTAAATTTAAAAACTGATACTTGATTCACTTGTTTGAAAATTTTTAGGTATGTTTGGAACAACTTCAGTATGTAACTCTATGGTTTTAATTGTAAATTTTATGAAATCTAAATGCAGATCTACTATTTCTGATGAGAATTTAATGTCTGAATTGAGCTTTATGGAAATATAAAATATACACTGGAGTTTGAAAAAAAAGCAGAAAATATCTCATTAACATCTTAAATAACTTTTTCATTAACATTTTTTATTATTGATTGCATACTGAACTGTTTGGATATATTGAGTTAAATAAAATATATTATTAAAATTAATTTCACCAGTTTCTTTTTACTTTTTTAATGTGACTACTAAAAAATTGAAAACTACATGTGTGGCTCACATTATATTCCTATTAGACAGCACTGTCTAGATAGGAGAGCCAGTATACACACACAGACGCTACCTGGTCTTAGGTGGAAATTTCCTCTCTTTGGCAGGTAAACTGACGCCAGTCATGAAAAATGGGAAAATATTCATTATGACTAAATTTTAATTTCAATATAGTAAATAAATTGTGTGCATCGCTCTATCTCTCTCTCTTCCTCTCTCTCTTTTCTTTTCCTAACCAAATTACTGTCGTCTTCAATAGGCTAGTTTCTGAACACTCCCCAAATCAAAACTTAGCTCTTACTATCTGGATCAAGCTTTTGCTTGTGGTCAATTTCTAGTTCAAACTCAATAAACCATTTTATTTAGGTGTTATTGATATATAAAAAGCTGTACACATTTAATGTTTACAGTTCAATGAAATTAGGGATAAGTATACTTCCATGAAAGCATCTCTACCATCAAAGCCATAAACATGTCCATCACCTCCCCAAATTTTCTCCCATCCCATTTCTTATATTGTTATTATTATTTTTGTGAATGTGGGAAGAACAATTAACAGAAGATCTTCCCTTTTAACACATTTTAAGTATAGAATACAGTATCATTTGCTTTAGGCACTATGTTGTATGATAGATCTCCAGAACTTACTTGTCTTGCATAACTGCAACTTTGTACCCTGTGATAGTTAATTTTATGTGTCAGTTTAACTGGGCCTATGGGATTCCCAAAAGCTGCTAAAGCATTATTTCTTGAATTGGTAGACTGAGTAAAGAAGTTTGCCCTCAACAATGTCAGTGGGTATCATCCAATCCATTGAGGATCTGAATAGAACAAAAATGTGAAGGAAGAGTGAATTTGTTCTGTTTTCTTGAGCTGGGACATCCATCTTCACTTGTCCTTGGACATCAGTATTCCTGGTTCTCAAACCTTCAGATTTGGACTCAATTCCACCACTGGCTTTCCTGGTTCTCCAGCCTGGTGATGGCAGATTGTGGGACTTCTTGGCCTCCATAATCACATGCCCCAATTCTTATAATACATCTTCTCTTGTATATATCTCTGTATCTATCTATATCTATCTATCTATCTATCTATCTATCTATCTATCTATCTATCTATCTATCTATCTATCGTCTATCTAACATCGATCTATATATCATCTATCAACTATCTATCTGGTATTGGTTCTATTTCTCTGGAGAACCGTGACTAATACAAACCCTTTAACCATCATTTCCGCATTCCCCCTGCTCCCGGTCTCTGGTAACCACCATTACACTCTATTTCTATGAGTTTGACTATTTTAGATGCCACATGTACATGTATGTGAGATCATACAGTATTTGTTTTTCTTTCACTTAACATCATTGTCCTTCAGGTCCATCCATGCAGTCACAAATGGCAGGATTTCCTTCTTTTTAAGGCTGAATTATATATATATATATATATATATATATATATATATATATATATATATATATACACACATATATATATACATTTATATGTATATAAATATATATATAAACATTTATATGTATATAAATACATACATATAATTATAATTATTGGGTTGCCAGAAAAGTCATGATGCAATTTTGCAACAAAAAACATAGGAAAAATATGTCAGGCTTTTCTGACATATATATATATATATATATATATATATATATATATATATATATATATATATATATATCATATTTTATTTATCCATTCATCAGTCAATGGGCATTTAGGATGTTTCCACATCTTGGTTATTGTAGATTGTAGTATTGCTCCAGTGGGCATGGGAGTGTAGATATCTCTTCAAGATTCTGATTTTAGTTCCTTTGGAGAAACACCCAAAAGTGGGATTTCTGGATCATAAGGTAGTTCTATTTAATTTTTTGAGGAACCTCCATATTTTTTTCTGTAGTGGCTGCAACAATTTACATTCCCAACAGTGTATCAGGTTTCTCTTTTTTCCACATTCTCACCGACACTTATCATTTGTTTTATTGATAATCGTCATCCTAATAGGCCTAAGGGAAATATTTCATTATGGTTTAGATTTGCAGGTCCCTGATGATTTGTGACATTGAACACATTTTAATACACATGTTGGCCATTTGTAGGTTTTCTTTGGAGAAATGTCTATTCAGATCCTTTGCCCATTTTAAAATTGGGTTATTTATTTTTTTTGTTATTGCAAACTCAAAATCTTGAACAAAGATTGTTCTCCGCCCTCAGACTCACACAGTTTCTCTCAGGGTCCTATCTGCTGAATTTTTTCAAGATCACCTGCATCCAGCCTTATCATTTGGCCTTCCCACAGGGTTGTCCTTTTTCATTATGGGATCTTCTCCATTAATAATGTAAACCACAAACAAACAAACAACAAAACACTTCATACAATCTTACTTTCTGAGACGTTCATAACATCCTAGAGTACATGTACAAAGGCCAGACCTCATTTCTGTTTTTTTTTTTTGAGGGCAGTGTCACTGGCCCTCATATGTGGGATCCGGGGCCGCTGGCTTCCCAAGCCAGCGCTTAACCACTGCACCACTTGGCCGGCCCTAGACCTCATTTCTGAAGCAAGCAAGCTCAAACTGACTCCACTGCTATTGGAATCCCCAGTCCCAGGGAGCTGAACAATTGCAGGGACACCGTCCCCACGCTGCCACTCTGTGTCATAAAACCCACCTCTGCCATAGCCCTCGCTGCTTGTTGAAGCCCCTTATAAGGCTCCATGGCTGGGGCCAACACTGTTGGAACTGGTGAAGGAAGAAATAGGAGCACCGGATGGAGGGCCTGAATAAGACCTTGAGAGGTCCTAGTGATCTTTTCATATGATTCAGCATAAAAGTATCAACTTATTTAACAAAGATCATCAAATCTCTAATTTTCCTACAAGTGCCTCAAATATATATTTATAACACTTTTGTGTGTGTGTGTGTGTGTGTGTGTGTGTGCGTGTGTGTGTGTGTGTGTGTATTTTACCAAGTATGTCTTGGTCTGTTTGTGTTACTATAACAAAAAATACCAGAGACTGAGTGGCTTATAAACAACAGAAGTTTATTTCTCACAGTTCTGGCAGCTGGAAGTTCAAGATCAGGACACCAGCATGGTCGGGATCTGGTGAGGATCCTCTTAAGGGTTGCAGACTGTTGACTTCTTGCTGCAGCCTCACCTGGGAGAAGGGATGAGCTAGCTCTCTGGGGTCTCTTTCATAAGGACATTAATCTCCACCATGAGGTTCTGCCCTCATGACCTAATCACCTCTCAAAGGCCTCCCCTCCTAATTCCATCATATTGGGGGTTAGGATTTCAACATATAAATTTTGAGAGGATATAAATATTCAGACCATAGTAAAGATTTTAATGTTCCTGTTCTGTTTATACCCTTAGGAAATGTGCAGTGTCCCCACTGGATAATACAGTGAGTAGGTGAAGGATACTTTCTTTAGCTGCCTGGTTGGAGAGATGTGTGCCTTCTATTTTGTGTCTGATACTGGAATTCACTTCACAAGAGTAATAAGGTTGTGTATGGTAATAAGTTTCTATTGTCCAGCTATATTATGGATTAAATAGACCCGCAAAGAAATCTAAGAATCTAGCCTAAGAATCTAATCATTATTTATATTAACATCGTTGTTATGGGTTATTTGGTTCTGAGTTTTAATAAGTCAATTAAAATTACATTAAAAATAAATATAACAGGTCTGCAAGCTTGTACTATATGGATATATTGATCTTGGCTCCTTCCAAGCGATCAAAAGTAGAAATCAGGTTCATTTTGTTTTTATCATCTATGTATTTTAGGCATCACTAGTTCAGTGAGCCCCAGATATGTTATTTGTTAAAGAAAAGGGACTGAAATAATTAGACCACAGCTGTTCAATCCAGTGACTGGGCTCAGAATTCAGTGGAAATACTCCAGCTTCATGATCTGACCCATTCCAATTGACTCATCTAAGGGTTAAGAGCAATACTACCTAACTCTTTACCTAACCAACACAGATATTTAAATGCTATAGGAACATTAACACTAACAACCCCCCCACACACACACACCTCCACCCCTTTTTTAACCAATGGTTCTGGAGAACGAGTCATTTTCATTCTTGGCCACCATATATCTAAAGTTTGTTTTTCATTGAGATATCTGAGGTTTTAAAATTTTGCCAACATTGCAGACCCAAGGTTTGACATCCCCTCAAAGAAATCTCCCAGTTCTCATTTCTCAGAGCTATTGCCATGAAGCCGCAAAGGCTCCTAGAGCCTAAACACAGATCACAGAGGTGTGAGCGCCAAGTCGCCCATGCCAGAGCCACAACTCAAAGAGAGCCAGACACCTCCCCCAAACCAAATCTTGAAGCTAAAACACATTTAGCAGAGATTTAAAATACCATTTCCCACTAAATACCTAGGGGCTTGAGTACACAGCCAGGGCAGAACACCCTCTCTTTTCAATTGAAGATTTTGCATTTCACTGTCACCCTTTCTCCCTCCAAAAATCTTCCCTCAATGCAATTCTGCATCAAGCAGACAGGATGATTCTTCAACACAATGGAAATCTCTGGACTTTGAATGGGATATTTTTGACCCAGAAATCATTCCCCCTGTCTCCCAGGAGCTGTCTTTTACCTCTTCCATGCTCTAGCCTGTCTCCAGACCTCCGCCCACTTCTAAGGGAAAGCAAAACCTCTGTGCACTCAATCATTTTGTTCCCACCACTGAAGGAATCTTCAGGATACTCTTGAAAAAGAACTCAATTTCTTAATCAAATAATTATTTCTGAATTTTACATGCTGGCACTCCTCCAAGACTGCATGACAAAGATTAGTATGGATGGCTAGACAACTTCTGTAATCTCCTGAATATTACAAAATGAAGACTTCCAAGTTGGAAAGGAGGAGAAGGGACACTTTCTCTTTCTGCAAAAATGTGGCTACTGCTTTCTCATATGCTGTAACTTATATTATGAAGACAACTACAATTCTGGAACTACTTTAAAAATGATTTATGCTGTCATAGTTTAATAGCAAAATTAGGCTTTTCTCATAAAAATCCTAGTATGTACACCTACTTGTTCTATTATTTTATTTTTAAATTAATATACAATAAAATTGGTATGTGCATGTATGTGAATTTAACAGTTCTATGAATTTAAACACGTGTATAGTTTCATGTAACTGCAACCACAACAAGAATACCTAAAAGATCCATCACCCATCAAAATTCACTCTTGCCGTCTAGTTATAGTCACACCATCCCCTAATCATTAATGGCTGATGTTCTGTCACTATACTTTTGTCTTTTTAAGAATGTCATATAAAAATAGAATCATACTAGGTAAACTTTTTTGTCTGGCTTCTTTTAATCAGCAAAACTATTTTATGATTTATACAAGTTGTTGCACATATCAAAATTTCATTTCATTTTATTGTTGAGGACTATTTCCTATATTTATCTATCACAGTTTGTTTAACCAGCTCACCCTTTCAAGAACATTTGGGTTGTTACCAATTTGGGGAGAATATGAATAAAGCTTTTATAAATATTTGTGTGGTAGTTTTTATGTGAACACAAGTGTTCATTTCTCGAGAGCAAACACCTACACCTAGAAGTGGGATTGCCAGGCTGTATTGAATGTATGTTGAGCCCAAGACACTGCCAAGCTCTTTTCCAGAGTGAGTGGCTGTACCATTTTGCATTCCTTCCAGCAGCATATGTCTCACTTGCTCTGTATTCTCACCAACACTTAGTATTGCCAACCTTTTAAATTTTATCCTTTCTAAGAGGTGCACAGTGGTATCATGTCAGGGCTTGCATTTTCCTAATGACTAATGATACTGAACACTTTTTCATGTGCTTATTTGCCATCCATATATGCTTTATGGTGAAGCATTTGTTCAAATCATTTGACTATTTAAAAATTTTTTTTTGTATAGTTGAGTGTTAGGTGTTCTTTACTCATTCCAGATACCAGTCTTCTGTTAACTATGTGATTTACAAATATTTTCTTCCAGTCTATAGTTTGCCTTTTCATTCCTTTAAAAGTGTCTTTTGCAGAGCATGTTTTAATTCTTTATTAAGTCCAATTTTTAATAGTGGTTATATTTAGATTTTTTCTTAATTTCTTTCTATAGTTCTGCAATTTCAAATACACATTAAGAATACATTACTTTTCTATTTTAAATTATGTTATTTAAAGCAAAACAAATGTTCTTTGCAATTAAAAATCCCAACAGAATCATTTGTGCATTTTAAAGAACTGCCGAATATGAACTGACTTGTCTACTCACACCCTTGTTTTTAAGACCATGAGTAGAAAAGGAGTGTGTTTCATAAGATGCCATGACATCAGTGTAATAAGGGAATAAAAATATAATTAACTCTTAAAGCTTCATAGTCACTAGGATGAATAGAATATTTTTATGCTGCAACCTTCCAAATACAACATGCTGTCCTTACTGTTTTCAAGTTCAGGCTTGGCACATCCTGGTAGAGTTATACATGGCTTATAATACTGTATATAATAATATGATTTTACTCTATGTTTTAAAATGGCATGCTTACAAGATGAACTCAGTTCAGAACAATTTAAAACAAAGCCTGGGCAAAAAGTTTTGGCTCTCGGCCCACCTGTGTGGTGCTAGACATTTCAAGAAACGCAGGTTTGCTCAAATGTTGTGTGGCCTTTCAAAGAAGGTGTAGGTGGAGCAGAAGAGAATGCTATTTGTAAAGTGTCATTCTCTGTTTTGATTCACCATGGGGAGAGTGCCCTCCTGCGCGCCTGGGGACGCTCTGCTACAAGCCCAGGCACCTGCAGTCATTGGGTCTCAGCAAGATTTAGTCAGCAGCCCATTTGGCTGCTGGGGCAGACAGAGAACTATGATCCTGCCCAGGGAGGGTGAGATAGGAGACTCTGCAATCTTCAGGCACAAAGGTAGCCTCCAATAGAACAATGATGATAGCAATATTTTTATTTTTGTAAAGAGAATTAATGTCAGTGCTATCTCAAATCTGATTCAGAGTGATATGTTTTCACAAGTATATCAGAACTTACGTATTATTATAAATGAATGCTGTCCCTGTGAAAGGAGTTATCTCATATTAATTAATAGTGCTGTCATCATTCAAGCCACCATTTATACTCCACTTGGGACCCTGATACCAGAATTTATTGCACATTTAAAAACTATCTTCTCGGGGGCTGGCCAAGTGGCTCAGTTGGTACAGTTGACTTAGAGCATGTATTCTGAGCAACAGGGTCACCAGTTCAATTCCCACATGGGCCAGTGAATGCTGTGCCCTAGCAGAGCTGTCACTGAGCTGCCAACAGGTGGCAGGATGGTTCAGCTGGTGTAACAAGATTGCCTGTTCACTGGTGGGCTATGCCCGCTCGCAACTAAGACTGAACTCAGTACCTTGAGCTGAGCTGCTGCCCAGATGGCTCAGTGGATAGGGCGTGAGCTCTTAGCAACAAGGCTACCGGGTTTGACTCCCACATGGGATGGTGGCTACGCCCACCCGCAACTAAGATTGAACACAGCACCTTGAGCTTAGAGGCCATGAGTCGCTGATGGGAAGTTAGATGGCAACCGGGGCCCTCCACAATGAAGACTGAAGAACAACAACTTGGCTGGTCCCCTCCCCCAATTCCCCAACACTGTTCCCCTCCCCCAATTCCCCGAATAAAATCTTTAAAAAAAACCAAAAAACTATCTTCTCAACAAAAAAGGACTGCAACTTTTCTGTTCCCCTTCCACAATTCCCCAGTGCTGTTCCCCTACCCCAATTCCCCAATAAAATCTTTAAAAAAAAAAACAAAAAAAAAACCCAAAAAAAACCCCTATCTTCTCAATGGTGGCTGCATTTTCACCTTTAGGGTAGGCTGAATGATTTTGTAAGCATCAAAGAATGCATAATAAAGATAATTTGGCTTTTCTCAGGGCTAATTTCAAGAGCCAGCCAGTCAGTGTCTTTTTTTTTTTTTCCAGCTGAGCCATCCTGCCACCCGTTGGCAGCTTAGTGGCAGCTCAGCTTGGGCTTGGCATCAAACTGCTGTTGCTCAGAGCTCAGCTCACACTCTTGAGTGAGCTCTTAACCAACTGAGCCACTCGGCCAGCCCTGAAGTGTCTCCTTCTTATGGAAGGAGTTAAGTGCTTGGTTAATGTTTTCTAGAAAAAACAGGTTCAAAATACATTGTCATTGTTGTTGGTGGTTTTCTTTGTAAATAATAACTTGAGATTCTAAAGTAAGGAGGCTATTGCCTTGTATTATTATAAACTCATTAAAAAGACTATGGAGGGCTAGCTGAGTGGCTCAGCTGGTTAAGAGCACGGGTTCTGAGCAATAGCAGTTTGATGCCCAGCCTGAGCTGAGCTGCTGCTAAGCTGCCAACAGGTGGCAGGATGGCTCAGTTGGTGGGAGCCTGTGCTCCTAACAACAAGGTTGCGGTTCAACTCCCGCATGGGATGGTGGGCTATGCCCACCTGCAACTAAGATTGAACATGACAGCACCTTGAGCTGAGCAGCTGCGAGCTGCCAACAGGAGGCAGGATGGTGACCGGACTTGGAGCTGAGCTAGCTGCTCCCTCGACAACTAAAACTGAAGAACAACAACTTGGCTGTTCCCCTTCCCCCAATTCCCCAACACTGTTCCCCTTCCCCAACTCCCCCAATAAAAATCTTTAAAAAAAAAACTATGAGGACAATAAATACAAATCACAAAACTATTTTCAGCAATGGTAGAATCATCAGTATATATTTATAACCTTCCAAGAAGAGTATTCATTTGACTATGGTCTGATATATCTGTTGCCCTCCTTCCCCCCACCTTTTTAAATTTTTATTATTATTTTTATTTATTTATTTTTTAAAGACTTTATTGGGGAATTGGGGGAGGGGAACAGCATTGGGGAATTGGGAAAGGGGAACAGACAAGTTGCTGTCTTTTTGTTCTTTAGTCTAGTTGCGGAGGACATTGCTTCACTGGCCCATGTTGGTATCGTCATTGCGCTCTTCCTGGATGAAGCAGATAGGTTGCCAGCCTCTGGATAGTTGCTCACTGCAGCTATTGGTAGCTCACGCTGGCTGCCAGCCGCTCACGCTGGCTGCTGGCCACTCATTATAGCCTATGGCAGCCCACTGCAGCAGGGGCTGCAGCCTACACCATTGCCAGGGCTCGCAGCCCAGTTCCAGGTGGAGCTGTTGTTGACCATCTTAGCTGTAGAGGGCAGTGTCACTGGTCCTCATATTTGGGATCCGAACCAGAGCCTCTGGCGTCCCAAGTCAGCTCTTAATGCACGACTCAGCTGGCGCCCCCCCCCCCACCTTTTTTTTAAAGCAGCCTGCATACTTTAGAATCACAGTGGGTGTGTACAAGAATTCTGTGACCTATAAACGATAAATATTGGATAAATGAATTCATATAATGAAGACTTGACCCTTGAAAAGCTCAAATCTTTTAAATTTAAAAATTTTGAATAGACCTTTAAAAAATGTGTTCCTGTGTCCTCCTCTGCCTCTTTTATAATAGAGCCTTCTGGACATAATTAATCCATTTCTTGTTGATTCAGAATTATCTTTGCAAGCTTAAAATACTTATGATGCTTGCAGACTCCAAAAACTATAGCACAAGTATGGATAGGCTCCAGAGCATATGGAAATGCAAACATTCTTTTCCCTACACTGAATAGATCCATATTACTCTTTTTAAAATAATTCCTTTGCTTCCTTTTATCTCCTTGTAATGGGCTCTCCACCCTTGCTTGTTCCTACTCACATGTCTTACTCCAAAACTCCCTCTTTATTTGTGTCTTCTATTCTCAGGGAAGAGCAACTAGAATGTCGAATATATTGTGTCTAAAATAATTATATAGCCTTTGATTAATAAATTGGAGAGAAGTATTGTCTCATATTTTCAGCATGAAGGTTGTAATAATGTCTACACTGACTGCCCAAAGACCATTTTTTTCCCCAAAGATTAACACATGGCTTTTATTTCATCTTTAAAATGTCACAGATAAGTGTGAGGAATCACTCTATATCTTGGGGTTTCTGTAGCTGGACAACTTAGACCTTATTCATCAGCCTGCTGAACTGTTCCTTTTCCAGAAACATAGTGGTTTGTTGAATCAAAGGAGCTGAATTTGATACAAGTTCAGTATCACTTTTTCAAGAATTAACTCATCTTTCTGGGCTTGAGATAATGAACAAGCAATACCTGGCTTCATCTAAACTCTGTGGATGTATTTGTCACCCAAGAAATTTCAGATTTCAACAAGAGAACCATTCTCCTGAATGACGACGTTGATGGGGAAACGAGCACACACAGACCTAATCTCATAATAGATGTCCACGGTAACACCCTTAATCATATTCTGTCCATGACTACAGATAGTGCGAACAGTAGCCAGTTCCTTTCTATTTCTCCACCATTTGTCAATGGTGCAATGAAGCCTCTTTTTTTTCTTTCCAAGGAGACTGAGTTCTACATTGAAGTGACTGAAGTCCCTTCACAGGGTGCCTCTGGGGCCCTTCCAGTAACTGTGCATCCCTTCAAAGTCCTGTTCACTGTCTGGAATGGCCACAGTCTCATTGCTGAAAATGGTCTTCATCCTTGCAGTAGATGTAGCAAAGGGCTAAAGATCATTTTTACTTACTTTTCTGTTTTGGCTGAATTTGGGAAAGATGATGCTTCTAATTAGAGCCTGTGGATAAGTGAGCTGTAAGCCCATTTGATGGATAGAAAAACCAAGGCTCAGAAAACTAAGCCACAGAGCTATGACTAGAACCCCTTACACTCCTTCCTACCTTCAGGCCTTGGTCCATGCTGTTTTCAGTCTCTGGGCTGTTCCACCTCCCCACTTTATGTGAAATCTCAGGTCTCTCCCCTCTCCCATCTCTGCCCTCCTTAAAAGCCTGCGACTGCATTGGAATAACATTCAAACTCTCTGGCTTGCACACCTCTTTTCCACTCTCTATTTTTCTCCTGCCTCCCAGACTACCTTAAAACACATG
Source organism: Aselliscus stoliczkanus (assembly GCA_033961575.1). Classification (NCBI taxonomy): domain Eukaryota; kingdom Metazoa; phylum Chordata; class Mammalia; order Chiroptera; family Hipposideridae; genus Aselliscus; species Aselliscus stoliczkanus. The sequence continues at coordinate 44,262,788 of CM066734.1, forward strand.
ACTTATGCCCTACAAACTCAGCCCTACACAGTCTCTGAATCTGTCCCACCAAAAGCCAGCACTCAGAAATGCTAAATGGTGGGTGTTTCCTGCCCTAAGTTCAGTATTGAAGGGATCTAAAGACCCACTAGCCTACAGCTTTCTCCCTACCCCCATTGATAGCTGGGTCCATGAAACAGAGGACCTACCGTAGCTTCTGGATTTTTTTTCTCTAGTTTGCTCACTGAGATGGGGACCATAGCCTGAATTGCAGCCTGCTTATCAGGAAATCTCCATCCTCCTTTTCCCCTTAAAGGAAAGGGAAGGGAGGTGGCTTTTCCTGGTGCCCAAACCTGAGCCAGGCACCATGCTGGGTAATCTGTTTGTAGATTGTATTATCATATATTAATGTTACCAATTTGTAGATTAGGAAACAAAGGCTTAGAGAAGTCAAGTTACTTGTCAGAGCTCACAGAACTGGTGTGTTGGAGTTACCTATCTTAAAAGAAGCTTTTCCTATCTATACAGATTTGACTCCCAAACTTATCCCAGGATGAAATGACTACCTTCCAGTACAACTTACTGAATTTATCATCCCTGCTGCCTACAATTCCTTGTTTTCACACTCTACTTATCATATTAGCCCCCTTTGGGTACCAACCTGGTGTAACTGTATAAAAACCAGTGCCTCCTACCTGGTTGGACACTGTGAGATAGACATTCATCTACCTCCTCTGAAGTTCAGCCTAACTACAAGGTTCTCCTTTGGCCCCAGTCACCAGCCTGGTCCTTGATTCCTTGCCTTTTCTGCAGACTCTTGCTGAGGTTTCCAGCATGCCTTATGCCTTTCACTCAAGCTTGAAGCCAACACTTCCCACCTTAATTTCCATTATTACCCCATGCTTGGCTTCAGCCAAATGGACCTAATTGCTACTCTATATGCATCTGCTATGTTTTTCTGTCTCCTTGCCTTTTTTTAAGACAAATTTTTCATAAGAGTTTTAGGTATACAAAAAAATTGAGAGGACGGCACAGAGATTTCCAGCAAACCCCTGTCCCCACACATGCATAGCCTCCCATATTATCAACATCACTCACTAGAGTGGTACATTTTTTTTTTTATCAAGGATCAACCTGTATTGACATGTTTCTTGGTTTTTTATGTGGTTGCTCTGCGAAAAATGTCTTTAACAAAGCTCCATCAGTCACCTATCCTTCTTAGTCCATCTCAAATCTCTGCACATTTAAATCCCCTTATCTTTAAGGTCTGGGGCATGGTTCTTCTTCTCCATGCAATTTTTCCTTAGGTATACTTCCACTCCAGCTAGAAGTAAGCTCTCTGTTTATCTGACCTCCTAGGGCACTTTATTTGTACATCTCCTGGGGGTACTTCACCAGAATTTAAACATAAATGAAACATTGAACAGGTCAGCTATATCAGCTGAAGTAAAAAAAACAAACACATAAGTTTAGGTTATCATTGTGCCTTTAAGCCTGATCAAAAGGATTAGCTCTTCCCCTGCCCCCTGATGAAAGCTCCAGCTTTCTGATCATTCCTAGTTAAGAAAAAGTTGTACATCCACTGTAGGTTACAAAACACAGGCTCAATTCAGAAATTGGGGTGCCCAGCCCAATACGAGTCCACGCTTGAACCATCATGCAAAGCTAACACTTCATTACCATCTCCCAGCCACAGCTTCCTGTAGGCAAGTCGCTGTCTTCAACAGAGTGTGTTTGGCTTCCTCTATCTTTCTCATGTCCATCCTCCTTCACTCACTAACCACTGTTTCTGACCAACCTCCATCTCCACAGTTAAAGGAAGGGAGATCAGAGGGATAGAAAAGATCTTTCCGACTCATAGAATCATAAAAGATGTGGTTAATATTTAAAGTTGACTCTTTCTAAGACCACTGTAGTGGGTTCTTCAGAGGTTTTCCCATTCTGAGATGCTCCCCTGACTGGCTGACTCAGACAGGGCAGTTCTAGTCCAGCTTGTCACTTCTTCCTCAACCGGGGGCATCTAGTGGTTCATCTCCAGCTTTTCTCTGCTGACATCCTAATCACTCCTCCCTCCGGGTGGCCATATTGGACAGAATCTAAGATGCCTCCATGCAACCTTTTACTAAACAAATTCAAGAGGCAGGCTAATTTCAACTTGGCAACAACTTTCCTTTGCTTCTGCCATCAGAATAGCTAGTCAGTCATGGCATATCCTCTGCCCGATTTCTCAGATTAGAGAGAAAAATCAGTCTCTGTGTCCCCTCTCCCAACCTCAGGGGTTAGATGTGAAGTTCTCAAAACTGTCCTGTTGAAATCAGTCTTACTAGAATTTAGGTGATGTAGCAGATAGCCCCCAGCCCTCATCTTTGGGGATATGGGTGGAATTCAGCATGATTTTTTTTTAAGTTAAAAAAAAAATTTAAATAGACCTTTTCCTCAGGAAATCCTCTCTCAACTTTCACTTTCACTTTCAGGGATCTTTTATATCTTCTTTGTAGATGAGAAAAGTATAGATTATAAAATCCTTTGTCAATTTTTCTTTGAAAATATACACCTTGATCTTGTACCCCACTTTGAAATATCATATCTTTTAGGACTAGAAGCTTCAGTAGAAACTTATTTAACATCCTGTCAAACAAGATAGAACATAGTTAGTTATACAAACAGCCTAAAGGAGACTGTATACAGCGTGAGGGCAGAGAAAATGAATAGCGTGAGGGCAGAGAAAATGTCTGATTCATCTTATATCCTTTTCAGCTTCTAAAGTTGAGCACTCTCCCTAACTGATAACCCATAGCTACAGCTTCCTGGAATGGGCATGCTTGGTCCTGTATTTTCTTATAGCTACTAGCATTCAGAACCAACCATATGGCTATTTGCACATGCCAATTCAAAACTATTGATGTGACAGAGGGGGGACTGCCAACCTAGAATTCTATAGCTAGTAGAAATACCTTGCAAAAAATGAAGGTGGAAAAGAAGAATTTCAAGAGCAAAAATGGAGATTTTGCTGCCAGCAGACCTGCCCTACAATAAATATTAAAGTATTTCTTCATGCTGAAGGGAAATAATAGTTGGAAATTCAAATCTACACAAAGAAATGAAGACCAGAAATGGTAAATATAAAAAACCTTTTGTTGTTGTTTTCAAAAATTTCTTTATTGGTAAATTGTCTGTTTAAAGCAAATACAAAATGTGTTGTATAGTCTGTGCTTATCAAATCCTATTTATTTTTCCTCTTGGCAGCCATCTACATTTCATTTCTCAGTCTTTCTTGCAGTTTGTTAGGTGAAGTCATAGGATTGAGTTCCGGCCGGTGGGATGAGGGCAAAAATGACATACACCACTTTCAGGTTTGGTCCCAGAAGACCTCCTAGGCAGTCCTCTGTGATTTGCTCCCATTGGTGGATTGAATGGAGAGAAAGTAGGAGCCCTAGAAGTAGCAAAGCCACACATTGTTTGAAGCCTGGGTCCTTAAATGACTGCTTAGAGCAGAGCCCTCACATTTTCCTCATCCTCATGCTACTGCACAATGTTGTAAATAATAAACACCCCTTTATAGTGATCATCCACTGATATGTGGAGACTGTTTATTATAGAACTATGTCTACTAACACAGAGGACTAGATTCTAATAACATATCCATAAAAGTAACCTAGGAAATTTCTCCTAGGAAGAAGTTTCTCAGCTCTCCAGAGAAAGTACCAGAAGTTTATTTCCCTGAGTCCAAAGTAACATAGTATGTTCTTTTCTGTGACAGTCACATGCCTCCACTTAAAATATAAGTCTCATTGCTCTTTTTAGGTTAAGTGACTAGATTTTTGGTTAAAAGAAATACATAGAAAAATTCTTTCCTTTGATCATTTTCTCAGAAAGGACAGGTTTGTAGGCTTAGAATTCATTTTTAATTAAAAAATTGTTACTGGATCTGAAGGTGTGGAGTGGGCATAATTATGAAATGCTAACTTAGGGACTTGGCTTCTTTTCTAAAGGGCTGCAGATCAGGATGTGGTAGGATGAATTTTTGGAGTAGGAAAAAGACAAGTTCATTCAACCATGCAAATTGAATTACAAGACTTGGAATCATTATTTCTGTGAAAATGTGATCTCCATACTGTGTTAGTACTGACATTCTTTTCAGATTTTCACCATAACAGTTCCACTTGGCCTTTAAATAACATAGGATCAGTAAAATGTCTCTGGATAAAAAATGATGTATTAAACTCCAAAGTTAAATTTGAACATCTTTGCTTCTGTCTTCCAAAATTAAAAATACCTCAAAAGAAACACCATGTAATCAAAGAACAAAGAACTATTATTGACAAGTGTAAAATCCTAGGTCTGTGGAGCTTGAATTAGTTTCCATACTCACTTTGGATCTCAGTGGAGCTTCAATTAGTTTCCATACTTACTTTGGATCTCAGTGTGTTATCCTATTTTTAATAAAATATAAGGAAAGTGATTGCATATTTTCCACTATTATCTGTTTCAATATTCTATAACACTGAACTATAATAACTGTTTATGTTTTAGCTAAATTATTCATGTAATAATTTAAAGATATATACCCTCATTTCTCTATGAGGATGAAGTGTTATGACTGTCACATCAGTCTTGAAAAACTAACTTTTATCTTTTAGGTATACCAACAGGAGATGGAAGCTTGCACCCCTAGATTAAAGGACTTCAGTTTAAAGAGTCATGACCACCAATTGCTGCGTTGATTTCATAATGCCTTTGGCATTCTTGAGGTGACCACAAAATAACTGGCGGTATTATAGAAAAATTGCTGGAAAAGTTGATGATGGTGATTAATCTTGTTACTGAAAACATATTCCAATGACAGTAAATTTAGTATTTATTGAGAATTTACCACATGCCAGTCACTAGGTGCATTCAAAGGTAATTCCAGTGGAATTTGTTCTGATTTTTTAGGAGCAGCTGAATGATTATCTGTTTAGGGTAGTTCCTGGATGTTTATTTCTTTATAATTTTCCATTCTTAAAGTACAATGCAGGAAAGCCATGGTACTCGGCTAAGTCTGTATTTGAAGTATACATGAGCTAGAAGTTCATTCAAAGAGTTGGATACCATCACCATCATTAACTGCTGTGATATTGATCATGCAAATTAAAGGTTCATGAATTCATACAAGGTGATACAGGACATGAAACCTTAAAGTAGCCTGTAATTTGGTATCCAGCAAAACAATGAAACATTAGCCTTCCCAATGCATGACAATTACACATGCTTTTATATAGGAAATAAGTGCTGCTTAAGTTATATCATATCTTTGAAGTCAAGTCAGTAACATGTTAAATAACCCAATAGTCTTAATCAAGGAAGTTTGTATTGAAAGGTTGAGTTATAACTTACACACTGAAGGCAAAGGGAATGTGAACAGAAATATTTTTGTGTGATGGAGGGAGAGAATGATCAACAAGTTTCTCAAATAGTGTGTAGATGCTAAGGACACAGGTCTTATTGGAAAGGAGAAAGGAGGCAGGGGGGTCAGAAGCAAGTGGAACAAGGTGTATGGGCAGAGACCTGTGAGACCTGTAACCACGAATCTGGACCTGATGTAGGCTGGTCATGAGCCAGTGGAATGCCACACAAGGGGAAAGACAGCAGAGCTCAATGCAAAACTGAGGTCTGGATGACCAATTTGGACAGGATGAAAAGAAGTTCAAGCCAATTGTCCAGGTATAGGTATAGGGAAGTTATAAAATAAATGAGATAGATGACTAGGAGTGATAGGATACAGATCTATAGGACAAGGAATAGTAGAATCACATGAGAGGTAGTGGTTTAAAATCAAAATCAATAATGGGACTGGGGGAAAATAGTTTTAGAATTAAAAATGAATGGTTATATACAATACTTTAAAGACACTTAAAATATATTTATTAAATATGTCTTCAGAGTCACTCATGCCCCTTAGAAGTATAAAGTCTATATATACCGATATCCAAATGAGACCTCCAAGTGCCTTTTCAAACATTAATGTTGAAGTATTAGAGAAGGAGTGTGACCCCTCCCACCGGCCCCAGGAACTTCCTAATTTTATTTTACAATTATTAAATTGTGTTTTCAATTAGACAATATTCTAAAAATAAAGCCAATAGGAGCAAACCTATAACTGCTACTTGATCTCGGTGCCTATGTTTGCATTTATGATCTTGCTGGCAACAAGCAGCACAGATATATCTATTGGTGGGGTGGGGGAGGGGTGTTGTCACTTTGTGAGGGGTGAAAAGTATAACTATTGCATTATTTTGTACACCTGAAACTAAAAAAAAAAAAGACAAAAAATATGAAAAGGATGTATCTGAGTATATACACACTGTAAAAAGATACTGCATATATTTTTTCAATTTATTTAAACTAAAAATAAAGTTTACCCACTACTTACTGATTTTTTTTAAAATTTTTTTATTGGAGAATTTGGGGAGGAAAGAGCATTGGAGAATTGGAGAAGGGGAACAGACAAGTTGCTGTCCTTTTGTTCTTCAGTCTAGTTGTGGAGGACGTTGCTTCACTGGCCCATATTGGTATTATCATTGCGCTCTTCCCCAGTGAGGCAGATCTGTCGCCAGCTTCTGGATGGCTGCTCACAGCGACTCTTGGCAGCTCATGCTGGCTGCCAGCCACTCATTGTAGTTTATGGCAGCCTACTGCAGCCTCACTGCAGCCTCACTGCAGCCTATGCATCGTCGCCAGCAACTCACGGCAGCCCAGCTCCAGGTCAAGCTGTGTTCACCATCTTAGCTCAAAGGACAGAGCGTCACTGGCCCTAATTTGGGATCCGAACCAGGCCCTGCTGCTCAGAGCTGGCGTCCCAAGCCAATTCGTAACCAACACGCCACTTGGCCGGCCCTACTTACTGATTTTTAATGACCTCATTAAATGACCTCATTTGTATTTTGAACAAATACAGTATAGGAAATGACTATGAGTCTTGCATCCTGCTTCTTCTTTAATACACTTGTGCAAGACACATAATTGAAAGTTTAAATTAAAAAAAATGAAGATATGAGATCCTAAGGCAGAAACGGCCGCATCAGGATTTTCCATGTATTTTTCACCAGCTGGATATAGCCCACCTCGAGCGCTTCATCTCACTTGACCTCAGGCACAATGAGATTGCTTCCTACACAAAGAGGGCAAAATTGATTTTACTTGAAGAATGTCCTCAGACTAAACTTTAGGTGAAGTAGGGTTAATTCAGACTGTCCTGAAAAGAGTTATCTTCATGGCCAGGCCAGTGAGCGCCTTGGCTATGACAGTTTAGGTAATAACACCAAACGTGCAGTGTAATTTGGCTAAGAATTATTAATGCAGTTTATGAAACTATTAGTGACTGTTTTATCTCAAGCCTTTGGCCCTAGCTTCCTCTGGTTTAAGCTTCATAAGTTTGCAGCTTGCAGCTCGGTCTTAATGGGTGGTGGAAGACTGTGTTCCATTTCTCCTAGGGCTTCATGCTCATTAGTCACAGACGCCAATTAAAAGCTTTGTTAGAGAACTAGAGGAATGCACCACAGCACACGTAGAGACCCGGAAGCCCCTTTCACATATATCATGGATGAATGAGTCTCTGAGGCATGCCAAGCCACACGTCAGTAGATCATGAGCATGAGCAGACAGAACCAACAAAAGCAGCACAAAAATGTTCAAGTCAGCACTTTCTGGAGCCAGCCCTTTTCATTCCAACTGATAAGGATTTAAAAATTTTCATTAGCCTTGCTGATCCTAGTCATTTTAAATGACAAACACATTACAATTATTTTTAAAGGCAAGTTACATAATCTAGTGGACAGCCCACGCTTGATCATTTTCTAGAAATGATTTACTGGCCCTTGTATATCTCTCCTGTGACCATGAGGGGTCAAGCTGAGGTTAATGTTCTGGCAAACCACTTAGGATCTAGAAGAAAAGCTATGTTGGTAGGGATTATTGCCATTGTAAACCACTGACAAGGGCTTGAAATGATAATTCTTAATTAAGAAAATAAAACGACTCAGCATCTGTGCTCGGATCATGCAGCTAACAACTGATTCCACCTCAATCCAAACACAGAATGAAATTCAGCAAAGAGATGGATTTATTTTTGTAATAATTTGGTTTAGATATTTAATCTAAAATAATGTGGTGAGGCTTCAGAAATAACTTCGGGTATCGAGTGTTGAAAGAATATTTTCTCCATTTTTTTAATGAATCCTTTGCTTTTATTTCAACTGTGTCATATTACTGACTTGTTATTAACTTGTTGCTTCCAAAAAGAGTTTTGAGGCAAAATACCTCAAAATTATAGCATGTTCAAGGGAAGTAATAAAAACTTCCAAAAGTGTATATTCTGAAACATATCATGTTTCGACAGCAGTCAATAATTAACACTGTCTTTAATCAACTGAATATTTTGTTCGGTAATGTACTCTTTGACATGTCATAAAAATTATGTGGACAAATCAGATCAAGAAATATTCACACCAAAAGAAAAAAAGTTGAATACAGTCTACTTTGTATCTATGGACTTGCGAGGGTGCCATGGTGAGTGGTAGTGAGAACTGAAAAGTATCCTGAGAAGACCAAGTAACACTGATACCTAAAATTTGGTCCCAAAACTACACATAGGTTACATGATTTGTTGGGGAAATGTCTCAAATTAGAAAACTCACAGAATTCTACAGCTAGAAAGAGCTTAGGGTTTTTATTAAAATCTTTTTATAAACGTTGTCATCCTTATCTCTCAATAAGCAAAAGATATTTATTTGCACTATTTCTGAAAATATTTGTTCCTCTATAGGACACTCCCTGAAAATTTTCTCACAGTAGGATACAGCCCCTCCCTCCCCACCAACCTGTTATTCTCAGCACACCAGGCTGTGGCTGAGTTTATTGAAGTTCAAAGGAATGAAATTCCACAGCAGTTATATAGCAAAACATTCCAGGTTACATTAGTTTAATAATTTCCAAGCTGATTTTTGAACATTTTACATTTCTACCGAAGCCAGCATAGAAACTTTGCATGGGGAATATGATTTGTGAAATTCTTAGGCTTCCTTTTTAAAAGTCAAAAAGGCCACAGCAGGACATCTTGCTCTGAAATTTTTCTCAAGAAAACCTGAAAACTTTACCACTACAAATGCTTAGAAATAACAGATAAAAAGATATCATTCTTTCAGCTGCATTACTGAACTTGTAATAAAAGAGAGAGGGAGAGAGTAGAGGGGAGGAAAGAGAGGGTCAGGTGTAAGATATGGTGATCTAAAAAGCAGTGTGGCAATGGCACAAAGATACAGATCTGTATAAAAGGGCTTATGGGTTTCAGTAACCTAGAAACTTGGGTTTAAATTCCTGTGTAGGAGTAAGGCACACGTGAAACTGTCCCAGCAAATGTAAACAATAATGAAGGCTGTCTGTCTACAGCTATATGCAAAGTGAAGGGAAAAAAAAACATAAATTCATTTAGAATTTATATCCAGGGTTATGTGTGGTTGAGGAACCTCCTGAAACCAAGAAATTAGCCTAAGGATTCATTCTAGGACACTAAGCAAAAACAAATGCAAAATGTCTCTGATGGGCTGGCTATAGCTACTCTGACTGCATATTTTTATATAGTATTGCCACTGATAATAAACCCATAATCCTAAATTACAAATCACATGAAGAAAAAATTCACCAGAACAATCATATCACCAGACACAACAAATAGAAGATTCTGTGAAATTTAGGAACTTTGGATAAATGAAGAAAATAATACATTATTTAACATAAACTTTATAACTATGACTAAAGGGAATACAAACTGTATGAAAAGAAAATTACAGTATTAAAATAATAGGTAAACCATCTAGAAACAAAAGCTATAGCAACTGAATGAAAAAATCCTAGTGGACAGGTAAAACAGCTATGTAGATGCAATTGAACAATCAATGGTCTGAAAGAGAGCTTTAAAAAAAATAACTTGGAAGGGCCAACCGAATGGCTCAGTTGGTTAAGAGCTCACTCAAGAGTGAGAGCTGAGCTCTGAGCAACAGCAGTTCAATGCTCAGCATGAGCAGAGCTGCCGCTAAGCTGCCAACAGGAGGCAGGATGGCTCAGCTTAAAAAACAAACAAAAAAAATAACTTAAAATGCAGTACAGTGAGATTAAGGGATAAATATAAATTTAAGAGACAGCACAAAATAAACAAAAAATTTCAACATATCTAATAAGTTTCAGAAAGAAAATACAATTATATAGCATCAATATTCAAAGATATATGCCTGTATATGTCCCAGAATTGATTAAATATGTGATTGCTATGAGGTAAAAAGAAATCAAGATAAATAAAAGACTACTCCACAATGAGATACACTGGAGTAGAACTGCAGACCAACAAAGACATAAGAGATCTTAAAAGAAACCAGAGAAAAAAATTATTCTATTTACCAAGGGTAACAATTAGACAACAGTAGACTTGTAAAAAGCAAAGATAGGAAAAAGAAGTAAATTAATATTTTAGAATAAGATAAATAACTGCCAAAGTAGAATAATATGCCCACCTAAATTATTGTTTTAGTATTGCAGATATTTGCTGATAATTAAGAGATATCTTAGAAAACCAAAAATTGTTTTAGTTGGAAAAAAACAAATAAACTAATAAATAGATAAAATTCTAGTAAGACTTATTTAAAAAGAGAGAAAGGGAAAGCACAAATGTCTATATTACTATGGGAAAAGGGGGCATAACTACAGATGAGGCAGAGATTATTAAAAGGAGAATACAAAGAAAAATTTTACATCAATGCATTTGAAAATCCAGCCAAAATTGTCAATTCACTTTGAATGTAATTCACAATTACTCAAGAAGGAAGAGAAAACCAGATTAATAATGAGAAACTGAATCACTAGTTAAATTATCACTAAATCACTAGTTACACTTACACACACACGCGCGCGCGCGCGCACACACACACACACCCTAGGATTCATTCAGACAAGTTCTATCACTTTCAAAGTAATTCTAATCTTGTATAAGTTTTTCCATAAAATATAATAACTTGCTAACCTTTTTTAATTTATAAAAGATAAACTTGATATAAAATGAGCAAGGAAAAATATTGGCCAGTTTCATTTATGAGTGTAAAAATTCAAAGTAAAATATTAGCAAACAAAATTTAGAATGAATATTTAAAAAGTTATCATAAAATACAAGTTACCCCAGATAGGAAGGTTTAGTTTTAGAAAACATACAATTCAACAATTAACAAATAAAAAGAAAAACCATAAATTCATCTCAATAGATACAAGAAAATGTTTGATAAAATTCAAAATACTTCCCTGATAAAATCTTTTGATAAAATCTTTGATCAAACAAGGAATAGAAAGAAACTTTCTTAACCTAATTAAAAGTATCATCCACTAAAACCCCAAGAAAATATGTACTTAATGGTGAAAAGTCAAAGGCATTTAACATAAAATCTGGAATAAGGCAGTATGCCTGCTGTCAATGCTTCTATTTAACATTGCATAAGAGGTCCTAACCATAATAGCAAGAGGAGAAAAAGAAATTAATATGTAAATGTAAATAAATATTTAATTTATACTCAATTAAATAAATTAAAATAAAATACAAACATTACAAATGATTGAACAGAACTGTCATTATTTGCATGTATAATGATTGTTTATTTAGAAAACCTAAATAATCTATTATACAAACTCTTAAAACTAATAAGGAGTTCAACAGGGTTGGAAACAAGAATTAAAAATTTATTATGTTTTTATGAACCATCAGCAAATAATTAGGATATTTCAGAAAACAGTTGACAATAAAAATAAGCCATTTCAATAATAATTATAAGGAACATAGCAATGAATCTAAGAAAAACATGGAAGATTTTTTTCAGGGAAAAGTATAAAATATATTGAGAGACATGAAAGTAAGCCTAAAAAATAGAGAGCTAGATTATGTATGTGAAGGTGGAGACTCAATACTTAGATATTGAAATTATTCCCTAAATAAATTCAATGCAATTAGAACCAAAATCCTAACATTGGTTTTCATATAACCTGCAATGGTGATGCATATACCTTCATATGGTAAATATTCAAGAACAGACAAGATATGTCTGTGGAAAAAGAGTGGAAAGGGTTTATTCATTATAAGATTATAATAAAACTGTGGTATTATTTTGTGATATACATATGATGTATTATCATATGTATATATATACACTAGAAACCTATGTAATTTTACTAACCATTATCACCCCAATAAATTTAACTAAAAAAAACACCAACAACACTGTGGTATTATTAGGAGATCCAAGGTGATGGAGTAGATAAAACTGTGCTTACCTCATCCTGTGAACACATCAAAATTACAAGTAAATTATAGAACAATCAACCTGGAGAAGCAGAACAGAAGTTTTATAACTAAGGATATAAAGAAGAAGCCACGTCGAGGGGCACAGATGCAAAATTAGCTGGCCCAAACCTCCACGGGGCAGATAAAAATTGGTAGGGATATCTCTGCCACAGAGGTTCCCCACTGAGGAGAAAAAGAGACCGGCCTCTCCAGCCTGGAGTACTGGCACTGGGAAGAAAAGCCCCATGACATCTGGCTGTGAAAAACAGTGGGGATTTTGACCGTCTGGGTGGGGACAGAAAGCTGCAGGAAACCCAGACATCCTCTTAAAGGGCATGCAGAGGTACTTACTCTGGGCTCTGGTGGAGGGACGGTGACTCTGGGGCATTGGAGACATATGGGAAGAGACTGAGTTGTGTAATTTCAGGGCAAAGACTGAAGGAACAGTCCTCATTTACCCTGTGTGTGGCCTTTTTTAAATGGAGATGGCTGACAGGCCCATCTTTCCTGTGTTAAGCCTGCCCCCACAGGCCAAATCTGAATCTGATCGGCCTGGTGAGTTCCACTGTTCCACTCTGCTGACTGACTGAGACCCTGTCTCACCCAACGTGCTTACTGAGGGAGGCTCAATCAGGGAAACAGCAGGTGGCAGCAAGCCCCAGAGTGTCCTGGCATTTTGTGGAGCTACCCCAGACCCCGTACTCGTGGCAGCCATCCTCAGTTTGCAGTGTGGCCTCTCTCATATGTCTCCAGGTACATACAGTGCAAGCAGTGACCAACCATGGATCACTTTGAAGCTCCTATCATGTACTCCCAGGCTAGTCACAGGCATTGGGTGACCTAGGCCTGCACTGGAACCAACTCCCAATAGGCCCTAGAACCAACATATTTGGAGATTAGTTTCAGACCACAGCAGAGCACTACCCAATTAGCTCCACAAGTGGCACATCCAAAGGGTGGCCACAACAGGCACCAGAGCTCACTGGGGTGAATCCTGCACCACAGGGTAAGCCCTCCACACAGCAGCCCATAAGCTGTGGATATGGCTAAATCCCATAGACAGTCAGCCTGAGGGTCAATACTACCCACTAATATGCCAACAGCAATCAAGGCTCAAATATAACAGGAGGGCACACATAACACACACAAGGGACACTACTGGAGCACCCAGCTCAGATTACCAAGGAGACTGTGCCACTGAGGCTCATACGACACCTATTAAATAAGGCCACCAGGCCAAGAGTGGGAGACATAGCAGCCCTACATAACACATAGAAACAAACACAGAGAGGCAGCCAAAATGAGGAAACAAAGATATACACCCCAAATGAAAAAAACAGGAGAAAACTTCAGAAAAAGAACCAAACAAAATGGAGACAAGCAGCCTAACAGATACAGAGTTAAAAACAATGATTATGAGGGTACTCAAAGAACTTGGTGAGAACTTCAACAAAGTGATAGCAAGCATAAAAAAGGGCAGAAACCATAGGAAAAAAACACCCCCCACCATAGTCAGAAGTGAAGAATACAGTAACAGAAATGAAGAATGCATTAGAAGAAATCACTAGCAGACTAGCTGAGGCAGAGAATCAAATCAGTGATTTGAAAGACTGGTAGGTGAAAACAACCAATCAGAAGAGGAAAAGAAAAGAGAACCTAAAAAAACGAGGCAAGTTTAAGTGGCTTTTGGGATAACTTCAATTGTAACAACATTTATATCATAGGAGTACCAAAAGGAGAAGAGAGAAAGCAAGGGATTGAGAACCTATTTGAAGAAATAATGACTGAAAACTTTCCTAACCTAGCAAGGGAAATAGACATACAAATCCAGGAAGTGCAGAGAGTTCCAAACAAGATAAACCCAAAAAGGCCCACATCAAGATACATTATAAAAGGTTAAAGACAAAGAGAAAAATCCTAAAAAGCAGCTAGAGAAAAGCAGTTATTTGCCTACAAGGGAGTTCCCATAAGACTGTCAGCTGATTTCTCAACAGAAACTTTGCAGGCCAGAAGGGATTGGCCCAAAATATTCAAAGTGATGAAAAACAAGGTCCTACAACCAAGACTACTCTACCCAGCAAGGCTATCATTTAAAATTGAAGACAGATAAAGAGCTTCCCAGATAAGAAAAAGCTGAAGGAGTTCATCACCACTAAACCAGTATTACAAGGAATGTTAGAGGGACTTCTGTCAGATGGAAAAGAAAGTTCAAAAATATGAATAATAAAATGGCAATATCCACCTATCAATAATTGCTTTTAATGTAAGTGAATTAAATGCTCCAATCAAAAACATAGCATGGCTGAATGGATAAGAAAACCCTTACATATGTTACTTACAGAGACTTACTTCAGATTGGAAAACACACACAGACTAAAAGTAAAGGGATGAAAAAGTTATTTCATGAAAAAAAAAAAAAAAGCTGGGGTAGCAATACTTATACTGACAAAATAGACTTTAAAACAAAGGCTATAACAAGAGACAAAGAAGAATCCAGTAATACCATTTCTTGGTATTTCTCCAAAGAAACCCAAAATGCTACTTCGAGGGGATGTGTGCATCCATATGTTCATTGCAGAGTTGTTTACAATGGCCAAGATGTGGAGGCAGCCCGGTAGCCATCGATGGAAGAATGGATAAAGAGGAGGTGGAACATATATACAATGGACTATTGCTCAGCCATGGGAAGGAATGGGTTCTTGCCATCTGTGGCAGCATGGATGGACCTGGAGGGTATTGTGCTAAGTGGAGTTTATCACACAGAGAAACACAGATGAAATGTGATTTTGCTTATATCAGGAATCTAAAGAACAAAATGAACAAACAAAACAGAAACAAACTCATGGATACAGGGAATATATTGATGGTTGCCAGATGAGAGTGGGGTTGGGGGTGAGTGAGAAAGGGGAAGGGATTAAGAAGTACAAATTGGTTGTTACACAGTAATCATGGGGATGTTGGGTATAGCATTAGAAATACAGTCAATAATATATAATATAATAATAACTATGTATGGTGTCAGATGGGTACTAGATTTATGACAGCAGGGTCAGGGGGCAGGGTGACAAAGGTGAAAGGATTAAGAAATACAAATTGCTGGGGAGGGGAAGGATCACCAGTGAGATCCAAGGTGAGGCTCATGGGCCCGCCCCTGCCCTGGCCCCCAGCGCCCACCTGGTCCACCCAGTTCAGCTATGACCAAGGCGATCCTCATCTCCAAGTGGTACCATCCTTACAGTGAAGATACACAACAGCAAATCATCAGGGAGACATTCCATTTGGCATCTGAGAGAGATGACAACGTTTGTATTTTCCTAGGAGAAGGATTTATTAATGGGGTACCTGACAACAAACTGATATATATACATTATGCAATGTTATATTTTGTCTTCTGTGTGGATTCTTCAGAAAGTGAACTTGGCGTTTTAGATCTAACTCAGGTATTTGTGGAAACATTAGACAAGTGGTTTGAAAATGTCTGTACACTGGATTTAATTTTCCATGTAGACAAGGTTCACAATATTCTTGTAGAAATGGTGATGGGGCATTATATTGGAAACCACCATGAATGAGATTGTTACATAAATTGATGCACAAAATAAACCGGAGAAATCTGAGGCTGGGTTAGCGTGAGTTCCAGCCTGTGCTATATCAGCTGTAAAGAATATGAATCTTCCTGAGATCTCAAGAAATATTAATATTGGTGACATCAGTAGAAAAGTGCCAAACTTGCCCTCTTTTAAGTAAAAAATTTAAAAGACCACTCCAAGGTAAAATCCAGGGTCATCAAAACTTAGTCATCTAAGTTTATATGCGGTTGTTTACCAAAAATAGAGGAGGAGGGTCTTAACTTTTGCTCTTGGACTTAACTCAAGGTACCATATAGAAGCTGTGTAGAATCAGTATGGTGGTTCAATGTTGCTATCCTTGTTCAGTGATTTTGAAGAAACTGAGTAGTTCTGGTGTGATTTTGTTTTTGTTTTTTTTTCTAAATTGCGTTCCTATGCCCACCTAAGGCATGCCTCTCTATGTATTGGCTACAACTGTATTTCGAAAAGTGTTTGAGGCATTTCTTTAAATTATGTACAACCCATAATGTTGCTGTTTTGTATGGGTCACAGGTGCAGCATTCTTTAATTCTTTCTGTTTTATGTCACAATTGTTTTTTAAAGAACCAAGTATGTACTGCATGAAAACATTATGACCTTTTTCTCTTTGTTTAAATAAACTCCAATGTAACTGGACTTCTAAAGAAAAAAAAAAAGACGAAGTATAAATTGCTAGTTATAAAATAATAATGGGGCTGTAATGTAAAGCATAGGGAATATAGTCAATAATATGGTAATAACTATGTATAGTGTCAGGGGGGTACTAGTCAATAGGATCACTTCTTAAATTATATAAACGTCTACCCATGTGCTGTATACCTGAAATTAATATAATATTGAGTAGTACTCCATTGTATAAATGTATCACAGTTTCTTAATCCAGTCATCTACTGATGGGCATTTCGGTTGTTTCCAAGTCTTGGCTATTGTAAATAGCACTGCAATGAATATCGGGGTGCATATATTTTTTCAAATTAGCATCTTGGGTTTCTCTGGATAGATACCTAAGAGTGGAATTGCTGGGTCATAAGGTCATTCTATTTCCAGTTTTTTAAGACACCTCCATACTGATTTCCATAGTGGCTGCACCAATCTGCAGTCCCACCATGTGGGGAGCAGAGTCAATGGAATTGTAATAAATATGTATGATATTCGGGTGGGGTGTGGGGTGGTGGATTAGGGGAGGGAGGTTGTCACTTTGTGAGGGTGAAAAGTATAACTATTGTATTGTTTTGTACACCTGAAACTAATAAAATATACATATATATATAATGTCAACTGTAAATGAAAAATTGAAAAGCGGGGGGTAAATTGCATGAGGAATAAGAGGTCCAGGTTTCCAGATATAAAACAAATAAGTCATAGGGATGTAATATACAGCATAGGGAATATAGTCAATAATATTATGATAGCATGATATGGTGTCAGATGGTTGCTGGACTTATCATGTTGATCACTTCTTGAGGTATACAAATGTTGAATAATTATGGTATATACCTGAAACTATTACAATATTGTATGTTAGCTATAGTTTTAATAAAAATCTTTTTAAAAACTGTGGCATTAGTCAAGGATCAATTGAAAAGAAAGACATATGGGGGCTCAATAGCATTAAATATCACTGGGAGAAGATAGAGTAGTTAATAAATTTTCCTGGGACAATTATTTATATATAAAAAAAGAAAATTTAATTAATACATGACACCATACAGAAATCTAAATTCTAGGCAGATTGAAGATCTCATTTGGAAAAAGTATAATTGTAAAACTTTCAAAGAAAAGATAGAAAAATAGTTTTATCAAAATCATGTGGGAAAATACTTAAGGTTTCCCAATGTACAATCTGTGAAGGAAAATACTGACAGATTTTTTTTTTTTAAAGATTTTATTGGGGAATTAGGGGAGGGGAACAGCATTGGGGAACAGACAAGTTGCTGTCCTTTTGTTCTTCAGTCTAGTTGTGGAGGATGTTGCTTCACGGGCCCATGTTGGTATCATCATTGCGCTCTTTTCAGGTGAGGCAGATCAGTCGCTGGCGTCTGCATGGCCGCTCACAGCAGCTCTTGGCAGCTCATACCAGCTGCCAGCCGCTCATGCTGGCTGCCAGCCACTCACTGTAGCCTATGGCAGACCACTGCAGCAGGGGCTGCAGCTATGCCGACCCAGGGACTCACAGCAGCCCAGCTCCAGGTAGAGCTGTTGTTCACCATCTTAGCTGTAGAGGGCAGTGTCACTGGCCCTCATATGTGGGATCTGAACTGGGGCAGCGGGCATCCCAAGCCAGCTCTTAATTAATGCGCCATTCAATAGAAAAATGGATAAATCAACCTTGGATTATTTATGCAATGTGATGCTATCTTGCAGTTATAATAAATGGACTAGGTACTTATGTTTCAACACGGATACATCTCCAAAACAATGTTGAATTAAAAATGGTTATAAAAGAATATGGACAATGCTTTATATACTTTAGAAGTTGAACACAAAGCAATAGTATAATCACAACTAGATATAACCATGTATAGATATTTCATGTCTGGTTCTTACTACCCACTTCCCACACACTCACATAGTAAAAATACTAACATACACATTGGAATATTATATGGCAATCTTAGGATAATTATCTCTTGTGAGGGAAGGAGGGGGAAAAGAAGAAATTGGTGCTTTGACTCTATTTGTGATGGGTTTCATTTTATTTTACGAGTTATCGAAACTGAAGATGGCAAATGACATCTCCGTTGTGGGTTTGCAGATAAGTATTATATTATTTTTGTATGTTTTGAGATGTTTTATATTAAAATATTTAAGTCAAAAGAGCAATGCATTTGGTATAACCATGGGGGCATATATTATTTTTTAATCATTGAAAAAATATTTTTAGACATAGAACTAAAAAGTAAACAAAAAAAGGCATTGCATAAAGAGGCCAGAAGCTACAATTCTCATTCTAGTTTTGCAGCTAATTAGTAATGTTGTGCAAACCATTTCACTACACTGGCTTCAGTTTCCTCATATATAATGTAAAAGTGTTAGATAAGATGATGCAAAATCCATTCTAACTTCAAATGTCTATGGGTCTAAAGTTGTAAGAAGATAGTGTTTCTGAATTCAATTTTTCTCTCTCCTTGGACACCATCCTCAAAGTATATACTCACTCCAACTAGATTAGTCTGTTTGTTCCCAAACTATAATCACAGACTACATCAGAAAGTGATGCCGTAAGAGGTATTCAACAATCACTGAATTAAAAATATAATCAAGATAGCAATTAACTTAGAATGTCTCCATGATATGGATTAGGAACAATATGAAAACAAAACAAAACAAAACAAAAAAATGACTTCCACTCTTATTTTATAAATGTACTTACTGTTTCATTACTCACTTATGCATTATTTCATGTTTTTTTGCCGTATAAACATCTACAAACCAGCATATCCCAATTTGTCATCTGTTAATAAAATTTTTATAACAGTAGATGTTATAATAAACTTTTCTTAAAATTTATGGTTTATAACTACAAAAAAATCTGAACTCTTCCTCCCCCATCTTCTGTTATATGAAAAACTTTGTTCTATCTTCTAAGTATCTTATCTGCTCCCAATTAGAACCTGGTCCAACATAAACAACTAAAACATATTTGCTCACTAATGTGTTGTTTTTTCCCCCCAGGATTTTGATGCTTCCAGCCAACAAGGTTTAATTTTAATTATCCCTGTAACCCTGCAGAAAATGAAGCACAGAGAAGCATGATGTGAGGTGAAATCACACTTTACAAAGAGGCTAATGCAGAGCAAAGAGAAATAAAATTCATTTTCAATACATGTACCAAAAATTTACTGCTGAGATCCCAATTCCTCCTCCCATTCCAACCTATCCTGCTACTTATTCTAGGCCACTTATTTTCTGCCAGAAATGTTATCCATAAATTAAACTGATACAAAAAGGAGCCTGGACAGTCCATAACCTTGGTAGTTACACATTTGAATGAAAGAAATAACAATGACAACAACAAAACAAGAATACAGGATGCTAATTGATACAACATTCTTGGATCTTTTCGTTTTTCATTCATTGAAATATGTGATTGAGGTTGCCTATATTATCTGTATTACAGGTAAGGTAAGGTAAGATTTAATGCCATAAGTGTCATAGAATATTTAGTACCACACCTGGCAAAAGATTGTGGCAGTACTTGTAAGATGTACCACCACCACCACCACCACCATCATCATCACTACCACCATCATCGTCTTCACCTGCTGGTACCACAGGACATGGCACTTCAGATTTGTTCAGGACATAGGTTTATAAAAGAGCTGCTCAAAGCAACCATTCCCTTTACAAAGGAAGGTGGTCCGAGGTTGCAGAGATGATCTGATGCCTTTTGAAATTCAGCAATATAATTCCCACAGGGTGGAAAAGAACTCATAGAGGCTCACACTCACTTAGTAGGTAGACACCAGGCCACTTAAAGAGAGCAACATGTACTGAACATTCTCTTAACTGGTCAAAGAGGAGCATGACAAGTAGGAAGCTCCCCTTCTTCATGGTTCTCCTTTGTAAGGGCCGAAAGACCAAAATCACCATAGCTGATGAGTAGCCAGAGTTCAGAGGGGAGAAGCACAAATCCTTAGCACACAACTGAATCAGAAAGCAAGTAATTGCCCTGAAAGCAACAACCACTTTGGATGGTAAAGACCACACTCATTTGGCTCCATTTTTCACAGTTCCCAGATCACCCTCTCCCTTTTAGGCCATCCAAGATTACACCGTTATTGCTAACACTTTCAAAAGTGGGACAGAGATGCCCGTGGTTCACAACAGGACCTGGCCCTTGGACTACAACTAGCTGGTACACAACATGTAGGGGAAAATTTAAAGGACACCTATCGATGGTCTAGCAGATAATGATGTTTAACAGTAACAAGGCCAGTTCTGAGAGCACTGTCTTTGGCAACCAATAATGTTTCTGAGAGGACAAGGCAGACAGTATCTAAAGACGAGAGGAAGTTGGAGGGAAGAATGCAACACTCTCCATTCATGGAAGGGGCTTTCACTATTATCCTCCTGTTGAATGCATTTCAGACCAGCTGGTCCACAGAAAGCTGTGACCCGGATGACAGCTTTGGTGGTGAAATGGGGTGCAGAGGAAGCACAGATAGTCCCTATGTTCATTCTCACCCAAATATCAACCAGACAACACTTTGAAAGCAGCCAGCTCGTGCCCTAAATGATTGCCGGGAAAGGCAGCATGACTTTTCCAGTAGCAAACTCATGATTTACAGCTACCACACAAGGAGGGGAGAAGCGTGGGCTGGGGGATGGGTGCTGGAATATTAGGAGTCCAGAGGGGAACAGGACATTGTGGCCACTTCTACTTGCCTCCCTGACTCCTTGCACACTACCCAACCACATCCTGCTAGATCAGATTGACAACTCTGGACCCTGGAGTACTGAGCAGGCATCAACATATGCACAGCTGGAGCCCAATTTAATAGTGTCATCAAAGAAAGGCAACAGCAGCTGAAATATTTCAATGTTTCAATGCCCTTTTGCCACAGAGTAAGTTGTTGTTGTTTTTTTTTTTTTACATTTGCAACATGATTTCACGGGCATTTTCAACAGCGGTTCACAAGAGTCACAGTTTCAGCAAATTTTACTCTAGATTTACAGGTTCTTCAGCAAATCTACCTTAATATTCCGGAGACATTGACAAAAGTTGATTTGCTTGCTAGAGCAACAATGTTCTTTTCAGAAGACATTTTTACTTATTTTCCAATCCAAAATATTACTGGAGGAAATGAGGCAGAAGGTATTCACATGAAACATTAATGAAATTAAATGATTCTTGGCATAAAAACATCAACATGACTATAAATATGACCTGCTACTTGCTAAACAGTGTTACAAGCAGAATACTCTGTACCTCATCTTGTAATTAATTTATGAGTTGGCAAATCATTTTACTTATTTTCAGAGTCCAATTGATGACAATTTCATTGAGATTACAGTATGCACAAAAGCTGTTTAGGGGATTAGGAAGGAAGAAAAGAGAACAACAAAGACAAAGTACTTACTTGCAGTGATATTTTTAAAGTAGTCCTGAATTCCAAATTTGGTTTAAGAGGGAAGTTCCTAATCTGAGCTATACTCCTTTGGTCCTCAGGGTAAACTCCATTCCTCCACAGGGCAAATCTTTGAGAAATCTTCCTTTTATATTTACTGGGAAGTAGTAAAAAAACAAAAGACTGTTCTTTTCAAAAAAAACAACCCACAAAGTCCAGAATATAAGCCACAAAAGAGAAATAAAACTTCTCCAAAACCAATATCTACCTGAGAAGTGTCACTGCTCCCCTAACTCCGTTTGCAGGCGTCCTCTCGTATTCCTCGTGACATTTCTCAGCATCCAGCCAGCGTTGCTTTACAGCAACGTGAGGATGTTTGCAAAGAAATGAACTCGTTCTCTGAAGTTCCTTGTAGTAAAGGAAAACATATGGAGGATTTCCTGCTGAGGATTCCCTACCGAGACACAAATTCGAGGGGGTGTGGAATTTACTTGTTAAGGCTTTCGTTTCCTAGACTCAGCACTATCTGCTCCGCAACCGGCACGCAGGCGCGGCTGCTGCCTGGTCTGCAGACAACTCTCCTGAAACAACCCGTCAACAGAGACCATTCATAGGAAGGTCAACAGTATGTTAGGGCCCTGTTCGTCACAGTCCTTGTCTCAATCACATTTTACCTTTAGGACCAGATAAATGTCCATGAGGACAGTCTACTGGAATTTAGGTTTCTTTTCCCATTTGTTTCCTACTGATTGTTATCTGAGATAGTTTCCAGGTGCACACACTTTGTGAGCGCGTTCCCGAAAAGTAAATTAAAACGTTACCGGTGTTTTCTTTCCCCTGCTACACTGTCCCTATTTGAAAGTATACCTCAGAGGACAGCACATTACAAAAAACTTTATGAAGACACCGGTTGGCTTAGGAATATTAAATTGCACATAGGAGGAAAACAGCACTCTCCTACATAAGCTTCTCAAAGCTATAGAGACCTGCCCACTGACCCCACCAATTAATTGTCTTTAGTTTGAAAAACAGAAGCAGAAACAGCTAATATCTCAAAACCTACCTTCAAAAGCACTATTTGGGGTTACTTCCTTCCCTATCCTCAACAGTGACAATGCTACCACCCGTAAGGGGAGTTTTTCCCCTATTAATATAGCAATCCCATTAACAAAGCATTAACCATGTAAGCTATAGCTTAGCTGTGTGGTGGGCTTAATAAAGCTGTTTTCAAAATTATATGGAAGAATGTTCAACATCAGAGGTCCACAGCTAGTTCCTATGGGCCAAATCAGGCCCACAGCCAGTATTTGTAGATAAAGTTTTACTGGAACACAGTCACACCCATTTGTTTGTATAGTGTCTGTGGCTGCTTTCATGCTACAATGGCAAAGTTGAGTGGTTAGTACAAAGACTGTGTGGCTCACAAAGCCTAAAATATTTACTTTCTAGCCCTTTACAGAAAAAGCTTGCATACCTGTCTTCTATATGATAGAGGGTCACTAGGTAACTACAAATCCATAGGCTTGTTTTTCTGAGTTGCACAGTCTGAAATATCATGTTAATCATATTTAAGGAAATGCTGATCACTTAGATGTCTTCCCGCTACTCCCAGAGTTGACATGGCAGGAGGGCTTCCTGGGGGCATTGGGTTGGGGAGGAACCCCAAGCTCCCAGGGAACAGAATGGATCATATAAGGGACGATGTGGGATGACACAGTCAGAGGAAGAATCTAGACATCATCAAGGAAGGAAGCCAGAGAAGCAGGACTGAGAGTGAGAATTCAGGAGCGCAATCCCACCGTAAATAGAGGAAAAATAGTGAAGAGTGGTTACAAGCCAGGATATGGGGTGTGAAATTGCTGGAGCAAGCTGTTAGGACTAAGCCCTTGAGAAAAAAAGGAATTAGACACTTTCTTTCTGGTGGCCTGGTGGAAGAGTGACTAGGTTGTCCCAATTTGTCCAGGACTTTCCCAGTTTTAAAACTAAAGTTCCTGCATCCAGGAACCTCCTCAGTCCCAAGGAACCTGAACATTGGATGCCCGACCTGCTGCTTATGTGGTGCAGGAAACTGTGGAAGTCAAGCTGGAAAGAAAAACCTGAAGTACAGTAGCTGTGTCTTCCCAGTGCTTAGTACCTTCTGGCCTTAGGTAGGGAGGGAGGGAGGGAGGGGAGCCACTTTGGTGCTACTGGGGGCCATTGAGGGGCTCTGGAGGAAGACAGGGCCTCTGTTCTCAGTGAGTATGTGATCTTGCTGCAAGAACTCGCACTGTGCAAAGAGGAAGAGAATAACCTCAAAACAAACCATAAACAAGTGTGAGATCATCTGTCCTACTGGACAGTTTTTGGCTTGGCCTTTTTATCCCAAAGCCAGTCTGCATTTTTTCCAGACTAGCTGACCAGCATGATTTGATTATTATCCGTTACTTTGAATTCTCAGCTGTAATTTCTCCAAACTCCACAGGTATCCCAAATATTACTCAGGTTTTAAGTTTAACTGCTTCTCCCTAAAAAAAAAAAGAAAAAAGAATGCTGACCCAAATTCCTAGGTCCCATAAATGTAGCAAGTTTTTCACTCATCAATCTATCAGTAAATCAGCCCATCAACAAATATTTCTTGAGGAGCTTCTATGTGCCAGGCACTGTCCCAAGCCTGGAGTGGAAGATTGAATCAAATAGGCAAGGTCTTCATAGAGAGAAAAGGGAAAGCAAGAAAACATATAAACAGAATACATTTTTGTTGTTGTTGTTGTTGTTAGGGCAGTGTCACTGGCCCTCATATGTGGGACCCGAACCGGGGCCGCTGGCTTCCCAAGCCAGCGCTTAACCACCGTGCCACTTGGCCGGCCCCAAACAGGATAATTTTAGACTGTGATAAGTGTTTGGAGAGAAATAAGCCAAGTGATATGTTGTAGAATAACTGTGGGGTGGGGTGGAGATTCTATCTTAGATAGGGTGATCAGAGAGAACCTTTTGAGATGGTGATATTTTAGCTGAATGCTAGAAGCTGAGAAGAAGTGGGCTGTACAGTGAGCTATAAAAGCCATAAGATCAAAGACAGAGGTAGAAAGGAACCTGGCATGTTCCAAAAAGCAGAAGGGACACCGGTGTGAGATAGTGGGCAAGTGGGGGAGGGTTAGAGCCAGGCCGAGATAAGATGGTGTGTGGTGATGGAAGGAGAACTGACTCTGGGTGGTGAGCACACAATGTGATATATAGATGATGTGTTACAGAGTTGTATACCTGAAACCTATGTAACTTTACTAACCATTGTCACCCCAATAAACTTTTTGTTAAAAAAAGATGGTGTGTGGTCTTGCAGGAATGATGAGGAGGTCTGGAATTTTTCCAAGGGCAAGGCAAAACTACAGGAGGGAGTTTAGCAGGGGAATGTCTGTGATCTGACTTATGTTTCAAAAGGATTTCTCTAGCCCTACTGCTGAGAATGTATTGGAGTGAGGTAAGAATGAAACTGAGATCAGCTGAGAGGTGAGTGTTGGCTGGGATAAAATGATGTCATTAATGTTCAAAGGAAGGGAATGGTTTTTAGATGTATTTTGGAGGTACAGCATATCTGCCCCAGAAACAATAATCTGAAATCATTTCATTTAGTTGTACACATGATAAAGTTTCATTTCCACCCACTTCAGGGAAACTCCAGAGAGCATGGATCTCGTTTTTCTTACTGATCACCATATCCCCAGCACCCAGCCCATGACTTGTACGGAGAAGGAATGACTGTTAGTCTGTCTGCTGTACATCAGGCATTGTGAATGAGAAGCCACAACGGAGCAGGGTGTGAGTCTTGCAACTACACAGTGAGAAGCGAACACACTGCTCTGCCACAAAGCTATCTTTGCTCCTGGAGTTTCAATACGGGGTGAATACAGTAGATCGGCTCCCTCAGCATCTCTTCCAACTCTTTCCAGAGTAGAGCTTCCTTCACAGTAGAGCTTGGACAGTTGAAAAGGACATTTCTCAGATGCTCTCACAGCCAGGGTTCTGCCAGTCATACACACTCTCACAGACTTGAATTTGATCCTGATTGAAGTGGGGGAAGAGCGGTAGTATAGGATGCATACATTGTCCAGGTGCCAATTAGCAAGACAGCATGGCTTTGCAGCCAATAGCTGGGGCCAGCTTCATGGGCTGTGACCAGAGCAATCACTTGGGACCCAAAGCCTAGGAGAGCCCCACACTTGTTGATGTTCTGTTGTCACTCTCTTGATTTTTAATAGTTTTGAGCAAGGGGCATTTTCTTTGTTTTTAGTTTTTTAAAGATTTTATTGAGGAATTGGAAGTGTTGGGGAATTGGGGAAGGGGAATAGAGAAGTTGTTGTTCTTTCCATCTTTTTTTTTTTTTTTGAGTGCAGTGTCACTGGCCCTCATATGTGGGACTGAACCAGGGCCACTGGCTTCCCAAGCCAGCGCTTAACCACAGTGCCACTCGGCGGGCCCGAGAAGTTGTTGTAGTTCAATCTTCATTGTGGAGGGTTCCAGTCGCCATCTGGCTTCCTGTCGGCAGCTTGTGGCCTCTAAGCTCAAGGTGCTGTGTTCAATCTTAGTTGTGGGTGGGCGTAGCCACCATTCCATGTGGGAGTTGAACCAGCAGCCTTGTTGCTGAGTGTACACTCTATCCTCTGAGCTATCCAGGCAGCAGCTCAGCTCAAGGTGCCAAGTTCAATCTTTAGTTGCGAGTGGGTGTAGCTCACCATTGAACAGGCAATCTTGTTGTTACACCAGCTGAGCCATCCTGTCATCTGTTGGCAGCTCAGCAACAGCTCAACTAGGGAGCAGCGTTCACTGGCCCACGTGGGAATTGAACCGTTGGCCGTGTTGCTCAGAGCACACACTCTGAGCCAACTCTTAACCAACTGAGCCACTCGGCTGGCCCAGGAAGGGGCATTTTCATTTTTCACTGAGCCACACAAAGTATGTAGCTGGCCCTGCCCATCATTCTGGGGTCAGACCCCTTCACTCTGGAGGGAGTGAGGACCACATGTTCCCAGGGCCAGTAGGTGTGGCAACAGTTTCCAGTTCTCTGGATATTGCCTCAGGTACCACCATCCAAAAGTCAACAGCTGGGGCAGTGGCTCTCTGGTCCTCATTTTCCTGGTCATGACAGAGGGAGGCCAGCTGTGCTCACAGGTGTTGTGTGAGGAGCTATTTTTGGAGGCTCAAACTAGATCCTGATCCTCCAGCTCTCTAATGATTTTGTGAGCAAAATTCTCTTTCTGTTTAAAATAGAATGGATGCTGCAAATTTCAACAAAACTCATTCTTAATTAAGGACACACTTGGAGGAACAACCTGGCTTCTTAAAGAGATCTTTTTTACTGTTTTATCATCAGACTTTGTACTGTTGAGGCAGTAGAATTTAGTGGCAGTTCTGAGATTCCATGCTCTGGACATGCTATCTATGAGGTGAAGAGCCTCAGCTGCTGTTTAGCAGGGATGGACTTGGGCACTTTAGGAACACCCTTTAATTGTGAAGATGTGGTCTTTTCCTTCCTGATATATTGTTGGTGTCCCACGGATGGACCTAGATGTGTAGCCTGTATCCATTCACTTTTGGATGTCCGTGTGCCAGATGGAATGTGAGCAAGCTGTTTGTCCAGGTGTATTGTTTACCGTGGCTGCCATGAAAAATTATTACAAACCGGGTGCTTTAAAACAATAGGAATTTATTCTCTCACAGCTCTGGAGGCCAGAGTCCCAGACCAAGGTGTGGCAGAGTTGGTTCCTTCTGGAGGCTCTGACGGACAATCTGTTCTGTGCCTCTCTTCTAGCTTCTGGTGGTTGCTGGCAGTCTTTGGCTTTCCTAGGCATTCTTTAATCTCTGCCTCCTTGGTTTTTGCATGGCCTTCTCCTCTGTGCATATCTGTGTTCTTTTCTCTTTTTGGACATGGTCATTGAATTTGAGTTCAACCCTAGTCCATTATGACCTCATCTTATTTACATCTGCAAGGATCTTATTTACAAACAAGGTCACATTCTGAGGTTCTGAGTGGATATGAATTTGTGTGGGACACTATTCATCCCACTTCACCAGGGTACAGATTTAAGTATATGGAACAAAATAAGGCCATCTGGTCTACCCACAAGTCAAACATCTTGGCCTCGTGACTATCCGTTCCTGGCCAGCTGAACCAATCGGCTGCAAATATGTGAGGTTAGAAAGACTTAAAGGTAACCAATCATACTATAGGGGAAGAAAGAGAAAGATGATGAAGTTTGTTTTACCTTCAAACACACGCTACTATTCCTGGTACCCCTGTATATGTAGTGACACCTTGCTTTCTTCCAATGCATTTGTTGCCAGAAATCTTCAAGTTACAGGGAAATGTCCATAATTTACCCAAAATAAACCATCAAAAATACCAACCCCCTCATCTAGACCATTTGTTTTTGATCTAAAATGTTTTTTCCGTGAGACACCCCTATGATATTGTTCTGCCAATTTCCATAGTGCCACCAGAAAAAGCCAACTGATTGTGCAGAGGAGGGAAAGGTCAGGCAAACTCAGTGTCCCTTCACTCATGTACTGTGACGACATTTTACATTTCACAAGTCAGAAAATAATTTAAGGGCTGGCCGAGTGGCGCAGTGGTTAAGCGCTGGTTTGGGAAGCCAGCAACCCCAGTTCAGGTCCCACATATGAGGGCCAGTGACACTACCCTCAAAAAAATAAATAAATAATAATTTAAACGATTTTAGATACTTTTTTTAGTTCAATGAGATCCAGTTTTTTAGATCTAAAGAAACAAGAATTTTCTCCCAAAAAATGAATACCTAAAATGACACTGCAAAATATAGCCTTAGGATAGAGATACCTTATTTTTATGGGTGTAGAAGAGAAGATTGCATTACTGAACTAGACAAAAAGTCCTTCCATCAGAATTCTTTAATTGTTTTTCACTGTACATATCTTGCCAGCAGAGAATTACATTTATCAGGCAGCACTGAAGTTATTTATTCCTTCTTGTTCCATTAATTTAACTATAACACAATCACTTGGGTTACCCATAAACAAACTTTGGAAGATTAATATAGAATGTTATTCTTTTGCTCATATTTGGTTTCTGCATGGTAATGAAGCAACAATAAAGTTTATGTTCCCAAAACATGTAAGAATTGTATTTTGTATCAAATAGCTAACATCAAAAATAACTACTGGTATAAACAAGTCACATAACACAATCATTCATGGCATACATTAATGTGTCACTGAAAATACTGACAACGCCTCTTACAAAAATCTGAATATGTAAGTTATAAGAATGCATAAAGAAAAAAAATTACTTAAAAAAATGTCCTGTCTGAAAAAGTAACATGAAAATAGATTTTGGAGGTTAGTTATCAAACTAACTCATTTTTAATATTCACTTTGAGGAAACTAAAACTTGCATTATTTTAGCTTGCATTTGTCCCCATACAATTTATAGTTCAAATTTACAATGCAGAAACATTACTGCCATAACAGGCACCTAAAAACCTATGCCATTTTGCCATTTGGCAACATTTCACCTTTATTAAGGAATTATTTCTTAGAACACTTTCTCAACAGAGGTTTATAGTCTTTTTGTTTTAGATGGAGAAATTAAGAAAAAAACTTTTTGAGATTTTTTTTTTTTAGGCCTACAGAAGCAGTCAGAGCCACAGGAAGGCAATAAAAAGCTATTGGTCAGGACTTATGTCTCAATCTACATATATTTTTCTTCTCTAGCCACATAATTACACACTTCCATTTCACTATTAAAGCGATGCCACGTACCTTTAATTTGTAATTCTTTTTTTATTGTCTAATTATATCAATCATTAATAGTGAAAACAAACTCCTTTGGAAAATGAATCATCATAGTTTTATTCTTTTTATTATTTTTTTTGCTCCCTAAAGGCATGGAATAAAATCACAAAATATCCTACTTAATAGTTCTCTCTTATGGATAAAGGGGAACTCTGAACATCTGTGATGATACTTCATTTTCCTGTGACTGATACAAATACACAACTAGCTTGTCTTCATATGAAGACAGATTAATCAATTTACCTATATTAACAAGGCAAACTGAACCACAATTTGCTTATACAATCTCAATTAAGTAAGACTGTCCCCAAATCAATGTCCATCCATAGTTATACCAGAGCCATTTTGCTCTTGGTGGGTATGTAAAGCATTGTAAATAAAAAAAAAAAAACCCACAAAAAATAAAAAACAAACTGAATCATCAGCAACAATGAAATTTTTATTTCAATTTTTACCAATTCCAAATTGTTCTCAAACCAAACCCTCAATTGCTGCCCTGGATCAATCACTGTGATGGATACTCATGTCTTCCTCCATCTTTTATAACCCCCAAACATTTTCTATTTATTCCTGGCTCTGTTTGTGTTTATTCCTTCCATCAATCATTTTACTCATCATCCTTCCTTTAACTCTTAAGCTTTTTTCTCTCCTTTTGAACACTTTTCATTTCCCCCTGAATGCCCACCTGGATTTTTGTTGATTTTAGAACCTCCTGAACTTAGTTTCTCTCCAGCCCCCAGTTTCCACGTATTGGCCTTTCTACTGGGTTTCTCCACCATAATTCATCCACATAGAGAATTAATGATGGAAGGTGGGAGCCGTACAGAAACCATTAAACTGTGGATCAGTGTAAATACTGCTCAGCAGTATATACAGCAAACTTAAAGTATGTTTTGTTTTTTATTTTAAAAAGGATCACAATTGAATTGAAAAGTTAATAAACTCAACTAGCTACATAAAACAAGGTAGTTATCACAATGAAAAACAAAAAGGCAACTGGGAAGATAGACAAAAGTGTTGATAAGTTTCTTTCCATTCGTGACATTAAATCATTTAACATCCATAGTAGCATTTTATTTGTGTGTATTGTTGTTACTCATGGTGTTGATTTTTCAGATAACTAATGAAAAGAGACGAATAAAGTTAAATTCAAGCTAGAGCCAGTTTTGAGAAGACTTTGCTTTCTTTCAAGTGTTCCCCCATCATTCATCATTAGATATTGCCTAGATTTCCATCTACTTTGTAATCTAGGGGACATATTTAGGTCTTGGCAAGTTTGAATTGACTTATTGCATAAAATTCAGTGACATGGCAATAACTGCTTCTTGAAAGATCAGAAATATTACATCTATTGCAGTCTCCTTATATATTTATCGTTCATGAAAAGGCAATTGAATTAGTAAAATATGATTTCTATTCCTCATTTTTTTAAACTTTAGTTGGCTTAAAAGTTTATTTTCTCTTAATATCTGTTCACCTATTTCACAATGGATTCAAACTAGACTTTCTGGGCAGTAAATTCTAAGATGTATTTTGATAACATCTTTTAAAACAGAGTACCACATTTTTCCTTTTCCTTCCAGTTCATGTTTACTATGCAGCCTATGATATCTTTTTAAGCTTAAGAACCCTCCAGCCATTGAATTCTAGTTAATAACATGGCTATCAGACATCCCTATCTGTTTTCCCCACCTAAATATTTTTCGCTGTGAAGTAATCCAGCGTTTCTGTCCCTGCCTCAATAGAGGTTAGTATTTTTCTGAATATGTATGATTTCCTTCTGTTATAAATAATCCCTATGGTTACACATTTTCTCACACCTACTAGATAAACTAAAATAGACTGCCTTAGAATGAGAGGTCAAATCTGACACTTGCAGGCTTCTGGAACCTTCCTGGCTGCTTATTCCTACAGCATCTCTCTTCTTCCCTCTTCCCGTCCTTGATGTGATACTTGCTAGGCATTCTGAACCCTTTCCTAGATGATCCCCCAGGCCTGCCTTTGTGTGAGCAACACATTCCACCACCTACCATGTCAGAGTAGTGTGATCAAAACGTATCTATGATGGAGGAGTTAGTTATTTTCAACACTCTCTTTGATGTCTTCATGAAATTCCAAGGAGAAAACTATTCCAAAAAATTAAACAGATAGGAATGTGTCTTAGGGACACCCGTCTGACTATTCCAGGCAAGATTCTGCAGTACACAAAGCAAGATAGATAAGCAGTATCCTTAACA
This sequence comes from Aselliscus stoliczkanus, assembly GCA_033961575.1. Classification (NCBI taxonomy): domain Eukaryota; kingdom Metazoa; phylum Chordata; class Mammalia; order Chiroptera; family Hipposideridae; genus Aselliscus; species Aselliscus stoliczkanus. The sequence continues at coordinate 44,294,838 of CM066734.1, forward strand.
AAGTGTTGCTTTGCCAATTAAAAAAAATTCAAGTTTATCATTTTCTATCTGGCTACAGTAAATTTTTGAATAGACTGTATTATAGAGCAGTGAGGCTCACAGCAAAATTGAGTGGAAAGTATAGAGAGTTCCCATATATCTCCTTCACCCCCGCAAATGCATGGCCTCCCCAATGTCAATATTGGCATCAGAGTAGGACATTTGTTACACTTGATGAACCTACACTGACATATCATTATCGCCCAAAGTCCACAGTTTACATTAGGGTTTACACTTCGTGTTATACATTCTATGCATTTGGACAAAGGTATTACTCATCATTATAGTATCACACAGAATAGGATCACTGCCCTAAAAATCCTCCATGCTCTGCCTGTTCATTCCTTCTTCTCCCAACCCCTGGCAACCACTGATCTTTCTAATGTCTTCATAGTTTTGCCTCTTCCAGAATCTCATATATAATTGGAATCATACAGTATGTAGCCTTTTCCTATTAGTTTATTTCACTTAGTAATATTTAAGGCTCTTCCATGTCTTTTCACCACATTTTTTTTCAGGGGGAGGGGAGGGTTACAATGTAGATACATATATACATATAAATTATTTTTTAGTTTTCAATTATAGTTAACATTCAATATTATATTAGTTTCAGGTGTACAGTATAGTGCGTACACATTTATTGGGTTATCAGAAAATTCATGACATATTTTGCCTATGTTTTTCAAAGGTCATTTATTTTTATAAAGAACAAAGGTCAATCGATGATATATTGTCTGTTTTGTTTAATAACTTTTAGCCATCTTTCAGTGAGCTTCATAATTCCTCATTCATAGAAGGACCTGTCTTTATTTGTGAAAAACTGAACAGGGTGCTGATTTATAGCCTCTAAATTGAACCTTATACCATGCAAGGAGTTTTTAAGAGAGTGAAACAAGTGGAAGTCTGATGGTGCAAGGTCAGGTGAGTATGGTGAGTGCAGTAACACATCCCATCCAAGCTTCAGATTTTTGACAGGTGATCAAACTTGTGTGTGGTCTTGAGTTGTTATGATGGGACTCCTTTACAATTAACAATCTCTGGGCATTTCTGGATGACGGATTTGTTCGAACTAATTGCCAACAGTACACATTCAAACTGATTGTTTGGTTCCTTGATAGGAGCCTGAAAAACATGACACCTTTAAAATCCCACCACACTGAGAGCTAACCTTCCTCTGATGAATGTCTGCTTTCGATGTCGTTAGAGGCTAATCATGATGTCGGGACCAAGACCGTTTGCACTCCACATTGTTGTAAACAATCCACTTCTCATCACCAGTTATCAGTCGCTTTCAAAAAGGATCATTTTCCTCATGTTTAATGAGCATATTGCAGATGTTTATACGCACCATCAAATGAACTTCTTTGAGTTCATGCAGAATCCAAATATCAAGCTTGCTTACGTATCCTTGCTTACGTATCTTCAGGTGGTCATGAACACTGGAATGATGGATGTTCAATGTTTCTGCAATGTCTCGTGTCATGTAACATGGGTTTGACTCGATCAATGCATTTATTTTGTTGTCATCAACCTCGGTGGGCTTCCCTGACCAAGGAGTCATTGAGATAAAAATCACCAGCACAGAATTTCGTGAACCATCGCTGGCACTGACATTCTTGTAGAGCACTGTCACTGTAAACTTCATGTAACTTTTCACAAGCTTGACGCACGTTATTCCCTTTACGGAAGTAAAACAGTAAAATATGGCAAAAACGCATTTTGGTCTTCCATCTTCAACTTGTAAAATCTACAAAACTCAACCAAATTGCTCAATTTTATTTTTAGAATGAAGGTAGAACTGTCAGCTGTCAAATGACATAGCAATAACATAAATGTGAATGACTCTACACATCCAAAAATGAATTAGTGCCACCTATCACAAACATGTGTCATGACTTTTCCAACAACCCAATATATAACTTATGAAGCGATGTCCCCAAGAAGTCATACATACCTGACACCATACAGAGTTATTACATTATTAACTATATTCCCTATGCTGTACTTGACATTCCCGTGATTATTTTGTCAATACTAATTTGTACTGCTGTTTTTTTTTTTAAAGATTTTATTGGGGAATTGGGAGTGGGGAACAGCATTGGGGAACCGGGGAAGGAGAGTTGTCCTTTTGTTCTTCAGTCTAGTTGTGGAGGACATTGCTTCATTGGCCCATGTTGGTATCATCATTGTGCTCTTCTCAGGTGAAGCAGATCGGTCGCCGGCCTCTGGATGGCCACTCACAGTGGCTCTTGGCAGCTCACACCGGCTGCCAGCCACTTACACTGGCCGCCAGTCACTCACTGTAGCCTATGGCAGCCCACTGCAGCAGGGGCTGCAGCTATGCCGTCCCGGGGACTCACAGCAGCCCAGGTCCAGGTGGGGCTGTTGTTTACCATCTTAGCTGTAAAGGACAGTGTCACTGGCCCTCATATGTGGGATCCCAACCGGGACCGCTAGCATCCCAAGCCAGCTCTTAACCAACGCACCACTCGACCAGCCCCCAATTTGTACTTCTTAATCCTTTCACATTTTTCACTCTGCTTCCCAACCTCCACAACCTCCCCTCCCTTCTGTCAACCATCAGCTTGTTCTCTGTATCTAGGAGTCTATTTCTGTTTTGCTTACTTATTTATTTTGTTTCTTTAGACTCCATTTATAAGTGAAATCATATGGTATTTGTCTTTCTCAGTCTGACTTATTTCATTTAGCATAATACCCTCGAGCCATGTTGTCACAAATGGCAAGATTTCATTCTATTTTATGGCTGAGAAATATTCTATTGTACATATGTACCACCTCTTCTTTATCCAATCGTCTACTGATGGACCCTTAGGTTGCTATCATTTCTTGGTTACTGTAAGTAATGCCGTACCAATTTGCAATCACACCAACAGTGCATGAGGGTTCCCTTTTCTCCACTTCCTCACCAACACTTGTTGTTTGTTGATTTATTGATGATAGCCATTCTGACAGGTGTAAGGTGATATCTCATTGTGTTTTTAATTTGCATTTCTCTGATGATTAGTAATGTTGAGCATCTTTTCATATGTCTTTTGACCATTGGTATGTCCTCTTTGGAGTAATGTTTATTCAGGTCCTCTGCCAATGTTTTAAATTGGATTGTTTGTTTTCTGGTATTGAGTTGTATGAGTTCTTTATAAGTTTTGGATACCCTTATCAGATGTATCATTGGTGAATATCTTCTCCCATTCAGTAGGTTGTCTTTTCATTTTGTTGATGGTTTTCTTTGTTATACAAAAACTTTTTAGTTTGATGTAGTCTCATTTTTAAATTTTTTTCCTGTTGCTTCCCTTGTCCAAGGAGCTATATCAGAAAAAAAATATTACTAAGTGCAATGTCAGAGAGTTTACTGCCTATGTTTTTTTATAGGAGTTTTATAGTTTCGGGTCTTAATAGTGAAGTCTTTAATGGTGTAAGAATGTGGTTTAGTTTCTTTTTTTTTTTGCATGTAACTCCCATTTCCCCAATACCATTTATTGAAGAGACTGTCTTTACCTCATTATATATGTCTTTATCTTATTATATATGTCTTTGCCTCATTATATATGCCTCCTTTGTCATAGATTAATTGACAATGGAGGCATGGGTTTATTTCTGGGCTCTCTATTCTGTTCCATTGATCTATGTATTTGTTTTTATGCCAATACCATGCTTTTTAAAAATTTTTATTACTATAGCTTTGCAATATAACTTGAAATCAGGTAATGTGATACCTCCAGCTTTGTTCTTTCTCAAGATTGCTTTGATTATTCAAGATCTTTTGTGGCTCTATATAAATTTTAGGATTATTTGTTCTAATTCTTTGAAAAATGCCATTGGTGTTTTGATAGGGATTACACTGACTCTATAGATTGCTTTTGGTAGTATGGACATTTTAATGATGCTATTTCTTCCTATGTATTATATAAGCACAATATATGCTTCCATTTATTTGAATATTCTTCAATTTCTTTTTCAATGTCTAATAATTTCCTGAAGGGCTGGCCAAATGGCTCAGTTGGTTAAGAGCTTGCTCAAGAGTGTGAGCTGAGCTCTGAGCAACAGCAGTTCAATGCCCTGAGCTGAGAAGCCATTGAGCTGCCAACAGGTAGCAGGATGGCTCAGCTAAAAAAAAAAAAAAAAAAAAAAAGTAATAATTTTCTGAGTATAGGTCTTTTATCTCCTTGGTTAAATTTATTCCCAGGTATTTTCTTTTTTGATGCAATTGTAAATGAGATTATTTTCTTAATTTCTCTTTTGAATAGTTTGTTATTGGTGTATAAAATTACAACTGATTAATGAATATTAATTTTATATCCTGCTACTTTACTGAATTCATTTATGAGTTCTAATAGTTTTTTGGTGGAATCTTTGGAATCATGTCTTCTGTGAATAATGACAGTTTTATTTCTTCCTTTCCAATTGGAATGCCTTTTATTTCTTTTTCTTGTCTGATTGCTGTGGCTAGGACTTCCAATACTGTGTTGAATAAAACGGGTGAAAGCAGATGTCCTAGTCTTGTTCATGATCTTAAGAAAACACTTTTAGCTTTTTATCATTGAGTATAATGTTAGTTGTGAGTTTGTCATATATGACCTTTATTATGTTTGGGTATGTTCCCTCTATTCCCACTTTGCTGAAAATTTTTTATCATAATGGGTGCTAGATTTTGTTGAGTGCTTTTTCTGCATCTATTGATATGATCATATAATTTTTATCCTTTATTTTGTCTATGTGATATATCATGTTATTTGACTTGTGGATACTAAGTCATACTTGCATCCCAGAAATAAATCCCACTTCATCATGGTGTATGATCTTTTCAATGTATTGCTGAATTCAGCTTGCTAATATCAGTTGAGAGTTTTTGCATCTATGTACATCAGAGATATTGGCCTATAATTTTTTTTTTGTAACATTTTTGTCTGGTTTTGGAACCAGGGTAATGCTTACCTTGTAAAATGAGCTTGGGAGCCTTTCATCTCCTTGAACTTTTTGGAATAGTTTGAGAAGGATATGTATTAATTTTTCTTCGAATGTTTGGTAAAATTCACCTGTGAAACCATCCGGTCCAGGACTTTTGTTTGTTGGGTTTTTGATGTTTGGTAAAATTCACTTGTGAAACCATCCGGTCCAGGACTTTTGTTTGTTGGGTTTTTGATTACTGATTCATTTTTATTAGTAGTTATCAGTCTGTTCAGAATTTCTCTTTCTTCTCAACTCAATTTTGTAAGATTGTATGTTTCTAGAAATTTATCCATTTCTCCCCAATTGCCCAATTTGTTGGCATATAATTATTCACTGTACTTGATAGCTCATTTCTATTTAGTGTTGAATAATATTTCATTGTATGGATTTATCACTGTTTATCCAGTTACTTACTGAAGGACATCTTGGTTGTTTCCAAGTTTTGGTTATTATGAGTCAAGCTGTTATAAACATCCATGTGCAGGTTTTGTGTGGACTAACTTTTCAACTCATTTGAGAAAATATCAAGGAGTACAATTGTTGGACTGTATAGTGTGAGTCTGTTTAGTTTTGTAGAAGATGTCAAACTGTCTTCAAAAGTGGCTGCAGCATTTTGCATTCCCACCAGCTATGAATGAGAGTTTCTGTTGTTCTACATCTTAGCCAGCATTTGGAGCCATTGGTGTTTTGGATTTTTGCCTTTCTAATATAGGTGTACAGTAGTATCTCATTGTTTTAATTTGCAGTTCCTTACTGACATATGTTGTTAAGCATCTTTTCATATGCCTATTTACCATTTGTATATCTTTTTTGGTGAGTTGTCTGTTGAAAAATTTTCCTCATATTTAATTGGGTTTTTTGTTGTTGTTGAATTTAAGAGTTCTTTGTATATTTGGGGTAACAGTCCTTTATCAGATATGTCTTTTACAAATATTTTTTTGTGGCTTGCCTTCTCATTCTCCTGATAGTGTCTTTCAAAGAGCAATAGTTTTGAATTTCAATAAACTCCAGCTTAAAAATTACTTCTTTCATGGATCATGACATTGGTGTTGTATCTAAAACGCCATCACCAAACACAAGGACATAGATTTGCTCCTACATTATCTTCTAGGAGTTTTACATTTTTGAATTTTATATTTAGGCCTATGATCTATTTTGAGTGAATTTTTGTGAAGGGTGTAAGGTCTGTGTCTAGATTCATTTTTTTTTTTTTTGCATATGGTTGTCCAGTTTTTCCACATTTTCTTCATTGTATCACTTATGATTTTTTTTTCCCCAAAGATCAGTTGACTATATTTATATGGGTCTATTTCTGGGCTCTCTACGCTGTTTCATTTGTCTATTCTTTTGCCAATATCACCCTGACTTGATTACTGTAGTTTTATAGGAAGTCTGAAGTAAGGCAGGATTAGTCTTCCAACTTTGTTCTTCTCCTTCAATTATGTTAGCTATTCTGGATCTTTTGTTTCTCTCTATAAATCTCAGAATCAGTTTGTTGATATCGATAAAATAACTTGCTGGAATTTTGACTGGGATTTCATTGATCTGTAGATCAAGTTGGGAAGAACTAACATCTTGACAATATTGACTCTTCTTTTCCATAATCATGGGTATTCTTTGATTTCTTCCATTAACGTTTGTAATTTCCTTCATATAAACTTTGTATATATTTTGTTAGATTTACACCTAAGTATTTGGGGGAGTACTACTGTAAATGGTATTGTGTTTTTAATGTCATTTGTTCATTGCTGGTTAATAGGAAAGCAATTGGCTTTTGTATAATAATGTTATATTTCTGCATCCTTGCTATAACTGCTTACTAGTTCCAGGATTTTAATTTTTTATTCTCTACATTGACAATCATGTCATCTGCAAATAAAGACAGTTTTATTTCTTCCCAATCTGTATACCTTTGGATAATTTTTTAATGGAGATATAACTTATATATCATGAAGTTGACCCTCTTAAACTATATAACTCGGTAGTTTTAGCATATAATTTAGGTTATAATCATCTTACGAGCATTGTAACAATAATATGTAACCAAAACATGAGTAAATGAAAATTGCAAACTTAAAAAAAATCACATTCAAATCCTGAATGTAAGCATCCTCGGCTGCTGACATGTCTCCATATGAACAGATGCCCTGGACAGTATCCTTAGGCATGCCCAGAAACATCTAAAACTAATCTTAACAAAACCTTTTAACTGTGTTAGAGAATTTTATGAATAATTCATAAACATATTAGAAAACCCCACTAATAACCATTAGAGAAGAAAACATGGGACGTGTGCCAATGTTGTGTACCCACTGTTAGCTGTCCAGTTAGCTGGGTTGCTGCAGCAATATCTGCTATTAACACAGGTGTGCTGTTTTCTTCAAGCTGTGACTGTATTTGACCTTGACTGTTATTGTAATTTGGGCAAATTGCAGTTTGTTGTTTTAGTTCTTTTGAGCAACAGTAACATATGGAACATTTTTTTTTTTTTTTGAGAAAAAGAAAAACCATAAAAGCTTAAAAAATGCTTGCTTAGCAGGGCTAAAATTTCCAACAAACTGGCCAGGAAGTTCCTGATATTAAACATTCACCACAGGTCCCTTAGACATAGTCCTTGCTGTAGCAATGTTTTTTCTTAGAGCAGCTAATAATGGGATAACATAGCCAAAATTTTATTTTCTCAACCCATTTTATAAGGAAAATGTCAGAAAAATAATTTTCCCAAAAGTGACACTAAAAGGAAGAAAATGGAGAAGCAAAATACGTGGGATAATTTAGATCTAAATAGTATAATTGCTCTATACTGGAAATATATCCTTTATTATAAGAATTAATAATCTTTTTAAATAGTTTGGGAAGAAAAGAGTTAATGGTATTTCATCCCTTTAAAGCATCTTTCTAAACTGGGCCAGGATACAATTTAAATGACAGTTTTGCTAAAAGCAATATTTTCTGTATGTATTAAGTGCTAGCCTTATGTAAGGCACTGACTGAAAATTTATCCTATTTACTGTAAAAGTTGAGGATCAGTAGATAGGTTTGAGAAAGGGTACATTATACTTTGGCAACATTTAGTTATGTTTAGTTTGTTGTCATATATATATATATATATATATATATATATATATATATATATATATAATTATAATTTTTGCATCTAAAGTGTGGAATATATTTAAGGAAGTGAATCCTCTCCACATTAGGGGAGCACTGTGCTGTCTCCTCACTGAGCACTGTGTTATAGACAGTTCTCTCTGGGGACCTTTAGAACACACATCCAAAAGGCTGCCATCTGTAAAGAAACCTTTTATTCTTAATCCGTGAAACAGATATGCACCCTGCTGTTCTTCGAAATTACTGGTCAAGTAGAGTAACAACTTTGGGTTTGTTACCAACATAACTACCATAATAGCAGCCTCGTATGCCTGTCTCCTGGTGGAGTGATGGGGGAAAAAAATCCTTAAAAGATTTGAAGAGCACTGAAATAAGACACAAAGATCTTGCAGGTTGATTGCTAGAATAAGGCCAGGAGAGGAGAGAAGGAGGAGGGAAAATAAAGAAGAGAATTGTCCTAACAATGCATGTCTAAGAAATATTAGCAGCAGCAATCTTCTTCTTATCAGGTAGGATGTTTTTGGCAGGCAAATAAGGCAAAAACAAATCAAATTTCAGATCTATGACCTCTACAGTGTATAACAAAAGGGCCTTCCCTTCCTCCTGCGAGCTGGGAAATGGGGTAGGATTGCCTAAATAAGGGCAGGATTCAGGAGCAGGATTAGAGAGCAAGCCTTGAAGTTTTTCTTGCTGTTCTTTTTTAACATGGTTTTGACTAAAGTGGGTGCAGCGTGGACTTCAACTCGTAGCAACAAGATGAACATAAAGAAATTATCTCTGTGTCTCTGTCTGTCTCTGTCTCTGTCTCTGTCTCTGTCTCTCTCTCTCTCTCTCTCTCTCTGTTTCTCTCTAACAGATGAGAGTTACAAGCTACTCTCTATTAGATAGTCAAATATAGTCTGGAGTCAGAACAAACACTGACCCTATCTATGAGCTCAACTTAAACCCACTCCCCATTTCCCTCCAGAGCTCAGAGAAAGTTCCGTTTCCAGAAAGTGGCTGCATGGATCTCGCTCCACTGGACTGCTTTGGGCCTGTAACTTGGGCCTCTGTCTCTAAATAAAGCTGAACAGATGCTTCCCCACCTCCCACACCTGAAACAATCTATCCAGAGCTTCAGTTGGCTTTTCTCAACGAATGGTCCTGGTTTCTTCCCTATTTGGGTTTTGCAAATTTCAATTCCATATTTTGGGCCATCTTCTTCCTGTATGCTTTGTAGTCTAAAACCACTCTTTATTCTTCCTCTCAGTTTCAATTAGGCAAACAGTGCCATCCCCTGCACAATGGTGATATCTCAGCCCCTAAGCAGTCCCTGGAATCTTTCCCCTAGACTCACACACCCTGAAGTCCACTCAGCTTCTCTGTTTCTATAGCTTATTAACATGTGTCTTATTGACAGCTCCTCTCCCCTTGCCTCAGAAAAGCAGAGTCTACCAAGGCTCATACCCCACACACTCACACAGCACTGCATTATCTTTTCTGGGGCAGATTGCCCTTCTTTCTAGGTCACTTTTGCCAAAGACGGATGGCAGCTTGAGGAGATGCAAGCAGAGGAAAGCCCTGGAATTTGGAAATCTGCAGCTTACAGTCCCAGGCATTTCCCTTAGAGGAATGCAGGTACCTCCCTGTCATCATACTGCCTGCCTGTCTGCGCTCATGCACTTCTCCATAAAGACAGATCATTACTTCAATATTATGCTTACTGTATGTGTCCCCACTTGGCACCAAAAGATGGCTGGTTAGGCAATGATGGGTAAGATTCCTCAAGGGAGGAACAACCTAAGCCAGGCACAGCCATGGGAGCCATGGGAGGAATCACCCTTGCTTCTGGTTTTGGCAGCCTGCATGTGAAATGACTTATTGATGTGATAATATCTGTCCTCCATGCATTCTTATCAGTAAGCCTTGGCAGAGGAGGTTCTGTCTCTTAAGAGGTGCATGATAAAAGCTTCAGGTAAGATAGTTTGCAGGCATGGGAAATTAGGCCCTGAGATTAATTCTTGGGTGTGAGACTCCAGACCTTGGAAGCTACATTGATCTTTTCTGATGTGTAAGACAATAAAAGGAGCAGTCAGGCCCGATTCTGGGCTCTCAGTCCACGAGGCTGAAGTCCCCTGGCCCCAAACTGCATTTTTCTCTCATATTTGTGTCTCTCTCTTTCTTCACTTTTTGCCGTCTCTTCTCCAGTCGTGTGGGACGCGACACCTCCCCATCGGTGCCATGGCCATGTCTGTGTATGAAATGTGGTCTGGCCTCACACAATTCCCCCTGAAGAAAAGGAGACCACCTGCAGAGCAAATTATCTGCATAAATAATGATTTCACTTCAGCTTTGTTGGCAGATGGTCCTGATTTGGAAAAGGTATGCAGACAGTCTTTGAAATATGACTTCTGTTTTTCAGGCGACTTGGAATTCTTCCTTATGAGTCTTAACCGTCCCCGTGACAATTTATTGATCTGACGTCATTGGCTTGCTCTGAAACCCTGTTCTTATTTCTTATTCTTTCAAAAACCACCAGACCCTAATTTCTGAATCTACATGTTCCCTTCTTACTTCCAAAAACAATTAGTTATCAAACTTTATAGATTTTTTTTTCTCTCCCCATTCTTATTGTCACTATTCTATTCCTGACCCTTGTTACTCTATGCCTGGCCTATTGCATTATAATCTCAGTGTTTTAATTTTCTCCAATCTCTCCTGCACACGGCTACCAAATTAATACCATTTAACACACTTCCCCCTTGTCTTTGTATGTACTGGTGCCTTCAATGGCTCACCATTGCCTATAAACGATGTATTATGCTGTGCGTTACTAAGCTTGTTCACTTAATTTTTACTTCCTTCCAACAGATATTTATTGGGTGCCTGCCGTGTGTTCTACATTATTCCTGGCTTTAGGGAGACAGCAATAAATAAGTCAGATCCATTTCCTGCTTACCTTTCAAAGAAGGCAGTTGATATGAAGAATAAATGCTCAGAAAGAGAAACTATGAAAGCATATAATGAGGGAAATAAAGCTAGTTTCTGGGGAAATAGGAGGTTTCCCCAGAAGTGACATGTAAGCTGCGGCCTGAAGGGTGAATAATGATTAAGTAGTGAAATGCACATGACAAGACAGCATATGCAAAGGGCTTGATGTAGGAAGGAGCCGGATGCATGGATGCATGGATGCATCAGTGCAAAGAAAGGAGACTGGTGTGGCTGGAAGCAGCGAGATGTGGGGAAGCAGTGGGGGATCAGGGCCGAAGGTCACCAGGAGCCAGACCATGCAGAGCCCAGCAGGACGGTTGAGGAATTTGGGATTTATTATAAAAGCAGTGGGAAACCAGAGGCAGGTTTGAAGCAGAAGAATGCAACAATTTATTGGGTTTTAAAAAGATCACCCTAGCTACCTAGTAGAGAAAGTTTGAAGGTGCTGCTGGGTGCCCAAATAGGGGTGTAGTGTACAACCAGAGGGTGGTGGCTTGGACCTGTGTGGTTCCATGGAAGTTAGTGGAAAAGGAGAAAATAATGCAAGAGACACTCAAGACAGAACGAGATGTAGTATCCACAATGAGGGACAGGGAAGCATTCGTTTCTCTTGGGAGTCAGATTACTGGGTTCTATGGCAAGGCTATATTTAACATTGTAACCATTAATATTTAATAATTCTGTGGTTTTAGTGGGGTGGTGAGGTCAAAACACGATTGGAGAGGGTTAAGAAGTAAGAGATGTGAGGAGGTGGATCTATAATAGTAAGTGAAAGCAACGGTTTGGAGAATTTTGGCTGACATGCAAATCAGTGAATAGGGCTGTGTTTGGAAGTAGCCCTGAGATTAAGGGAGGGAGGGTTTGGCAAAGATTAAAAAGGCCTGAGCGTGCTTAATGATAGAGGGAAGGAGAAAGCAGACAGGGAGAGGTTGAAAATAAGGGAAAGCGGTGGGTGTAGGGAGGAAGGGGAGAGTAAGATGTCTGAGAAGGTGGGAGGTACTGGTTTTTGATTAGAAGGAGGTACCCCTCTGTTTTATTGAGAGGGCAGGGAATCAGTGAGCCTTTCAAAGGCCTATTCTGACCTTTAACATACCTCATCGGGGATGGTAGCAGACAAGTTCAGACCTTTCACACTATGTATCTGCATAAACCCTTGCCCCAACCTGACTGTCTCATGATTACACCATGCTCATGCTGTTCTCTGACAGCTAAATGATGCTTTTGGAGGAGGCAGTCAATCACCTTTGCTTGTCCAGCAGCAATGGAACAGGTGCTATGGAAAGGGAACAAAGCTACAAGTTCAGCATATCGTTAATATTTATCTCCAGAGGTAGGTTTGCCTCCTTTTCTGCAAAAATTACTCTTACAATATTCAAAGTTTGATCTCATTGTCACAAAAAGACACCAGATTACCAAAAAGCCACAGGTCACGGCACCTGGATATGTACAGGACTTGGGGTCAGGTGCCATGGTCATGAAAATTCCCCTAACTTTGTACAATTTGGCATATTATTGTAGTTAATATAAAACATGTTTTCCTGTTAGAGACCCTGACGTTGACCCCTGATAATTAGAAGCAGTGGTGACTTTTCCTCTGACTCATTAATGAGTAAAACAGGCTATATTTTTTCCTCGCCTATTTCTACCCTTAAAAAGAAAACAGTAGGAGCAATAATGACACAATAAAAAAAACAGCGTTTACATTAGCCAAAATGATGATGATGATGATGCAAGTCATTGGGCATGTTGTTGAGGAAGTTACGGTTTTAAGACCTTCAGAGACTGTCTGAAATGATGCCAGCCAACCAGTTCAGAGTCCAGAAAGCCTCATCCTGCTATGCAGGTAGGCAATTTGTCAGCCAGGAACGACAATAACACCATCAGTTGTTGGATATCAGATTTACCACCTTAAAAACTCATAGGAACCAATAAATATTTGGTGGAATAGTTCTGCACAAAAGAACTTGCTGTGGTAATCTCATCTTAATGTATCCAAAAAGGTGAGGGTTTTAAAGTCAGGAAACAAAATTTCTTATTTTTGGAAAAGGTTTAGAGACAGTCATAAGTCTAATATAATCAGGGAAGGGTTCTGTGGATGGCATCTTGGGCTGTGAATCCAGAAATAATCTACACAGATGACTGGTGTCTTAATGACTTTCTATTATTGTTTTTATTTTTTCAGCCACAATGTTATACTCATATACTACAGGGCTGCCATACTATAAATAACTTGGCTTGTACTTTTGAGAAATTCCTCCACAACACTTAGCACCATGAAAGCAGGGCTCGGAATGTTAGGATGTAGCTCTGGGATTATAAAGCTGTTGCTTGATTTTGACTCACTGACAGACTTCTATGAAGCAGCCACTCTAGGCTGGGGGCTGGGGACCCAGTGTGGATTAGAGATAGACTCTCCCCTCGAAACGTTCACAGTCCCTTCCCTGTCACCGATTGTGTAGAGCAGCCCTGGAAGCTGTTAGAATGAGTTTTGTGTAAGAAAGAGTGACTCTGTATTGAATGAGCAAGAGTAACTCCATTTTGGACATGTGCAGTGAACTTAGCAGACAACACCCAGGGAGCTGCCTGGTTGCACTGGTAATTGGGTATAACCAGCTACATTCCAAAGGTCTGCTACTGAAGATATGGGGATGTCAGGGTTGCTGGCTGGCTGCCCTGATAAGGTGACATCAGGAAGGTACTCAGAACTACATAAGAACTGAGGACTTCTGCAGCTCAGAGAGCTGGTCTCAACTGAGAGTTGACCACGCTGCCACTCTCCTCTGAAAACCCTCCACTCTGCTCTGTCCCACTTGGACCGAACCTCTGCCAGACTGACCTCTCAGACCAGCCACCTTTCCTCGCTCCACCAGGACTCTGATTGACTTTGGGACTGGTTCGTTATTCTATTTACCCAATTATTGTATTACTCTGTGTGCTTTACTGTTTAGTGTATTGATGATTGATGTTTAAATAAAGAGCATATTGAAAGGCATTTAAGATCTTGCGTGCTCTGTGCTTCACTTGTGCCACGGCTGCCGCGGAGACCTCAGTCAGTGCCAGGTAGGTCCTGGGGGTCTGAGGGTCTCTTGACTTGCAAGAAGAGACTGCAGCATGGATTGTGAGCCTAGCAGTTGCTCATGACACAGAGGCTCTTTGGTGGAGACCTGAAAGCAGGGACTGAACCCAGTCTGATTCGTGTCATGGGGAGAACAGGAAAGGGAAGGTTAGCTCTGGTTGGAAGGTCTAGAGAGGCCATGGTTAAGAAAGTGACTACATCTCCTGAATCTGACAGTGAATGAGAAGGATCTCCCCGATGGAGGAGGCATAAGACGGCAAGGTAAAGGCAGAGTGGTCAAGATGCATTAAATCATAGAGCCTTGGAGAACACGGGTTTGGAAATGACTCCTTGAGCCTGGCTGGAGGAGACCCATGTGTCTACAGGCATCTCTGACTTCCCAAAGCTATAAGTCTCTTCTCCACGGAAACATCATTATCAACTTAATTCTTGGAGTTTATCCTACGCAACAGTTATAGGGCCACTGAGAGATGTGGAATGAAAATGGACCACTGAACCCAGAGAAAGGAGGCTTGGGCAAGCTTGCCAATAGTGGAGAGTCAGTCCACAAACTTGGCTTGGGAAACCATCAGATGCTCTGGTCCATTTACATCCCATCACAGGAAGCCATGGAGCCTGACACAGCTCTGATCAAATATAAAGAGCAAATTACTCACAACATACTCTTTATAACTCCCATGCAAGCCAGGAAGCGCATACACCCCCTAACTCCTAAGGGTGGAAATGTGAAAAGCGTGCTGAGAAGTGAGCAAGAAGACTGCCATGATGGAATAGACCCTACGTCAAGCAGCAGTAATATTTCCTTCATGACTGTTATGGACTGAATGTTTGTGGAACATCCCCCAATTCACATGTGAAAACTCTAACCCCTAATGTGATGGTATTAGGAGTGGTTCTTTTGGGAGGTCATGAGAATGGAGCCTTCATAAGTGAGATTAGTGTCCTCACAGAAGAGGCCTCATAGAGCTATCTGCTCTTTTCCATGTGAGGACACAGTGAGAAGATGGCAGCCTCCAACCCAAAAGTGGGCCCTCACCAGAGCCCAGCCCTGCTGGTATCCTGATCGCAGACTTCGAGCCTCCAGAACTGAGAAAAATGAATTTCTGTTGTTCATAAACTACCCAGTCTATGGTACTTTGTTATAGCAGCTGGAATGGACTAAGATAGCAGCTGAGATTAAATGACCTTTGCAGGTGATATTAAATAGACGATCAGAATTAGGGATTCTGTCTCTGTTCATGGAATAAAGAGAGGCTGACCAAAGGGTATGAGGGTTGAATCTATGTCCTTTTGCCATTTGTTCATTTACAAACTCATTAGTTCAAACATTTTTTATGTTTGCTAAGCCCTGTGTGAGTAGGAAAAACTGGAGATAAAAGATAATCACAAAAATAAAACTTCATATACTTGGACCCCTTTAGTTAAGAATTTGAGAATCAGGGCCAGCCGAGTGGCTCAGTTGGTTAAGAGTTGGCTTAGAGAGCGTGCTCTGAGCAACACGGCCTCCGGTTTGATTCCCACATGGGCCAGTGAATGCTGTGCCCTATCTGAGTTGTCGTTGAGCTCCCAACAGGTGGCAGGATGGCTCAGCTGGTGTAACAACGAGATTGCCTGTTCAGTTGTGGGCTACGCTCACCCGCAACTAAAAGAAGATTGAACTCAGCACCTTGAGCTGAGCTGCCACCTGGATGGCTCAGAGGATAGAGCGTGCTCTTTTAACAAGGCTGCAAGTTTGACTCACGCATGGGATGGTGTCTGCGCCCATCTGCAACTAAGATTGAACTCAGCACCTTGAGCTTGGAGGCCATGAGCTGCCGACAGGAAGCCAGACGGAGACTGGCGAACAACAACTTGGCTGGTCCCCTCCCCCAATTCCCCAATAAAATCTTTAAAAAAAAAAAAAAAGGAATCTGAGAATCATTTGGAAAGTATATAAAATTTAACACTGAAATAAATACTTAGTAAACCAATGAAGAATAAAATTATGGTTGTAGAAAAATGTTCAAGTTATGTAAGATAGTGGCTTTTAAGAAACCTCACTTTAGAAGTACCTTTAGAAGTACACAAAGACAATACATTAAAAATGAGCTATTCTTAAAGATTTGTCAAAGCAGTCTTAAAGAATTTCCATTAGGCCAGGATTTAACCTGACCCTAGTTACTAAAAATCTGTCAAAGTAATAAAACTATATTTTAAAAAATTCTTGTATGATTCATACTTCCAACTAAATTACACTGACTTTTCCTGCCACCCTAAGTCATGGTTGGTATTAACCTTTTCCTGCAGAGTGGATTGCATTTAAGGATTAATAGATTTGCTGTGTCTGGATAACAACTATCATGCATGAATCTTCAAATTAGATGAAGGCCTGTACCCAGAGCCTTAGAGGGCAGTGGGGTGATGAGGATGACGTAAGGCTACATCAGAGGACTGTTACAACACCCCTGCACAGCCGGAAACCTCAGTGTCACTTAAGCAAAAGTGTATAACTGTCCCTGTTGAACACATGGAGGAAACAGGCATGAGTTGAATAGCTGGATCAAGGTCACACTGTGAGTCCCTCATGGGAAACTGGGAGCAAGGACCAGGCTGCATGTCTGTGACTATCTCTCCCCCCACTCCTGATAATAAGAAACTTCTATTTTTTTTATTTTTTTTTTGAGGGCAGTGTCACTGACCCTCATATGTGGGACCCAAACCGGGGCTGCTGGCTTCCCAGGCCAGAGATTAACCACCGCGCCACTCGGCCAGCCCAAGAAACTTCTGGTTTTAATGCTAATTTCAATGTTTTTGAGTTTGAGAAGGCATTTCTCAGTCATTCTCTCTCTTCTTCCCTGCATTAATGTTTGGCATATCTATTACAGAAAAAACACACTTCCCATTAAACCGCAGAGTTTTGACATTTATTGAACACTAGCCAGAAAATATAAAACTAAAGCTTTATTCCAAGTTCACTTGGATTGCATCTTTGATAAAATTCAGGATTCTTACAAGAAAAACAACAACAACAACACAATCAATCTAGACACATTCCTTATTTAAAATCTCGTACACATGGAAACTTTCAAAGTGGATATAAGAAACAATTAAGCTAACAATCATTAACTTGTCTTTGTTGACATTAAAATATTCTGGCTAATGTCAATCTGATCATAAATAAGTATCTGTACTTTCCAAAAATGAGGGAGGCTATGCTAATTTGAAATACTGTCAGGAGCAAAAGGAATCCTTAATTTGTTCAACCCCCAAAGGCAGAGCTGGCCCTAGAAAAATAGCATCCTTTGTTGAGGATCCTATTTAGAGTCACTTTCATCCTGTTTTTAGTACTCTCCTCCTTTCAAAGCCTTACTTTATTACCAACCAACAACAGACACCATATCACATAGAATCTCACCTACCCAGTGCCAGATGTGTGTGGGGGGGGGCTGGGGAGGGGGAAGGAGGAGGGGCATAAGGGTGGCCAAGGGAATTGCCTTTAAGTGACATAACAAACTCAATGTTAAATTGAAATTGCATGACTGTACTTTTATTTGTGGCATTTAGTGGGGAGGCTGATGGAGATTACTGGGCAAAGGAGCTAAAGGCTTTTCAGGCTACTCCTTGGCACCACTGGGAACCAGAATTTTCTCTGATTCAATCCAGGCTTTCACAGTGTGAGTTCCAGCAGATGAAGCAGCAGGGCACATAATTGTGCCCACAATGGGGCGAGTTGTTGATAGCAAAGGACTGGAAGTCATACCTTTTCCAAAAGAATTTCGAGCTTGCCTTGAGGAACAGAAGCTCAGCCAACACAAACGATCTTATTATATGGGTTCATGTCTCCTACATGATTCTTAATTTATTCATTGCCTCTGGTCAGGTCACCCTTATTCACTGAAAGGAATGGCTAGATGATTGGCAAGGGAGTCTAATATTTCAGGGACCCACTTTTTTTCTCAGATGTTACCAGTTTATGACTTTCCAAAGTCTAGGAACCACTGAACTATACATCATCATCTCCATTTTGCTTAAAAGTAAACTCTGCCATTTATATCCCTGCAATATGCTTTGTCAGAAGAGGTAGTAATATAGAGAAATCTACCCATTTTGGTAAGGGGCTAGTCAGAAATGAATCAGGTACAGCAGACGGAGGTAGCCAGGTTCTACTGGTTCATCTCTCTTAATCACTTTTTGGCTCCTGACCTAAGCCGACTTCTCTGTAGCATCTGAAATCTTTGAGCATCTCCTCCCTCTTGAAATGTTCCCTTAGTTGGTCTGTAAGCACTACAGCAGCTTAGTTTTCCTCCTGTTCTCTGAGTGGCATTTCTTGGTTTCCTACGTGTGGTCCATTTCCATACTTGCTTTGTCTAAAGGGGTGTTTTTATTACTCTGTTCTAGGTCCTCTTCCCTTTTATATTAAACACTCTCCCCGCAGACCTCATTCATTTTCCTGGCTCTCATTAATAACCATAGAGCTATGTCACCTAAATTTATTTCTCTCATCCACATTGAGATAATACAGGTAAAGCAGTTAGTGTGCAAACAGTAAGACCTCAATCTCTCTTCCAACAATTATTTATTAGGTGCTTATATGTACCGGCTCCCATTCTAGCTGCTAGGGATACCGAAATAAGCAATACACACACACATCCGTGCCCACATGGAGCTCACATTCTAATAGATGGACTATCGTAAGGAAAATGAATGAGTAAAATATATAGTAGGTTAGATAATGATATGCATTATGGAAAAAATATGATGCAGAGAAAGTGAACAAGGAATGCTTGAACAGGAAGCATTTGCCACTTAAAATCAGGTGGCTGGGAGAGGCTTATGGCAAAGAGGACATTTTGAGAAAGACCTGTAGGAGATGAGGAATGAACTGTGCAGGTGTCTGGAGAAGGAGAGTCCCAGGTAAGAGAGACAGCAAGTGGAAAGACCTCACTAACTGTTAACTACAACTTCATATTAGCTCTCAGATTGGTTTGCCTCCTGATGTCCAGCTTCCAGATGTCCATTTTTTAGATATTCCACAGACACCTGAAATGCAACAGGTCTTCCAATACACTGACCATTGACCTGTTTGGCGTGCCATCCCTTGTAATCCTTACCTGAGTGGGCAATATTGTCACCCACCCACCATGTGACATAGAAACACAGGGAGGGGGAAAGTCTCAATTCCTCCCTCCCCCACCCCATATCTAACTAGTTGCAACTTCTTAATTTGGTAATTTTAGATTTATACTTGGCTTTAAGTTTATTATGTCACCATACCTGTTAAGCAAGTATAATTGAATTAACATTCGATGGACAAAATATTGAGATATGCGCCCACGAACTTCAAAATGTAAACTGCTATTTCTCTGTTGCAAAGAAGTGCTAGATAAGATCAATTTTCTCTGCAAAGACTCATCTATTACCTAAACCTTATATCACAACACTAAGTAGCAATTATTGACCACTTGCTCTTATTTTATTTAATTGTACTTTTCATAAAACCAATGCCAAGAGAGAGGAAGTAATTTGCCCGAGTTACGCTGAGTGCATAGTGGGGTCTGGATTAGAAGTCAGGCAGGATGATGCCCAGGCACTCTGTATTGGCAAGGTGCTCTGGGCCATGTGCCCACTGTGACCAGGAGGCCACGACTGGAGGGAGGCAGACAGGTGGATCACGGTGCCCAAACCAGCAGTGGCACTGGGACGAAGGCTGGACTCCTGCCACTTCCCTAGTCCTAGTTCTTTGGGAAACCTTGATTTGGGTATCTCACGCAGGCTTGATTTTTATCTAAAATGAATATTTGTGAAAAGGAAGCAAAGATATCAAACAAATAACAGATACACTGAAAATACTGAAGCCCAAAAGATTTAGGACAAAGGGTGGTGCCCTGGCCAAGCACAATAAATCTCTCTGGATGAAGTTAGCTATGGCCTGTCAGTCATTCCCCCCAAAGGCTGAACTACAATGGGGACAAAGCACTATGGCCTTCAGCCATAGGAAGCTTCTTTTCCTCTTCCTTTACTAACCTTGGCAACCTAGATGCTGTGTTTAGTCCCATCTTAACTGGCTGGGAGATCTGCCAAGAGCACACCTCTAGCAGACTTGACCCCGTGAAGTCAGAGACACATTTCTGGGCCCAACTGTGCAAGGTGGCAGCAACTACTTCTATGGAAGGAACACCAGGATGTAGGCAGTTTCCATCAAGTTCTGAAAACCTGCCTTAGATTTCAGCCATGCTCCATTCCACTAGGCTGTGCAGATCATTTTAGGGGCTCAGGTTAAAAGCAAGGCAAAAGCTGAAAGCCTCCAATGTAACAGGAGGGGAGGGGGACCAGGTGCGAGGATGCTCCACCGGGAGGTGAATGCCTGTGTGAGTCTCAGACTCCTTGGCAGGTGCTGTCTCAGGATCATCCCAATGCTGTGCCTTGCTCTCTTTCCAGCCTTTATCCATTCCCCCCACAGAAAACAACTGAAAACTATGTGCCTGATAACCCAGCACAGCTCACATCAGACATCCTAAAGACATAGTCCTGCAGGCTTGAAATTACTGCAGTCTTTTAAGATATCTCTGTACACACTTCCAGTTTTGGCTTCCCAGCTCATTTTCTTTAGACTTTATAAACAGCAACTAAACATCAGTAAAAATGATATGGGGCACCAAACATCCCACCACAGGCTTATCTGCATGTGCCCTTGTCCCTTTGTAAATTGGAACCATGGTGTAAAGATCACAGCATTATCAAACACGCAGGAGAAATGATTTTCAGCACATTCATTTCAGCACAACACAATCATTCCACTAGACTCTTAAATAAATCACTTCAACTGCAATGTAAACCCCTATGAAAGATGTACAAAGCTTAAAAATAGGTTTTCATGCCACTCTAACACATACGATTTGTTCCCTTAGTCGTTGTCATATTGATCCCAAAATACAATAATCTCTGCAGTTCAGACACTCCTTGTTTAAAAATAATTTTGACAAGTGTTAAGATTAAGTTAATCACCGTGTTTTCAATGGTAAAAGCCACTTATTAAGCTATTAATACTAAAATGCTTAAATTGCCTGCCTGAAAGAATAAGCTATTCTTTAAAAACCATTTACATACCCCCAAATGCATACATTAAGTTGATGTGCGATCTAGAAATAATTTTTATTTATGCAGTAGGTCAAATGCATGTGGTTAACCTAATTTAAATCACTATGCAAAGTTGGAAGAAATTAAAATGTTGTTTCTTTTAGAATCTTATATTTGAGATGGGCTTTTCCTCTTAATTATGGTTAATTAGTGAGGTTTTATTGTAACAATAAATCACAGGGGAAGCTTCTAGTTTCATGGGTGGTTGGTGCCGGTTCTAATCAGGATTGCTGACCTAATGTTTGAGGAAGGGCTGGTTGTTTCCGGAAGGGCCCATTAATGACTTAGGAAAACAGATGTGCCACTGAGCAATACTAGTCATGCCAAGGACAGAGTGTCTTTTCTTCCTCCTCTATCCTCTTAAATAAAACCAAGGACAAACATTGACCCAGGAGCACTGTATAAACAACCGGACAGCTGACAGTATTGTTAGAGTTTAGGAGAGTCTGCTCAGCTAGCAGCCATTCACAGTGGAATAAACCTCTCATCTCCCACTCTACTAAAATTTCACCAGAACAGGGGTATCTAAAAGAAGGCTTAAACAAAAATTAGAGAGAAAAAAAAAGGCCTTGGAAATCAGGATATTTAACTAGGGATCCGTTAGTTATAGTAAAAGAAAGATTTTAGGGACACGGGGGTATTCCATTCAAGACACACAGCAGGACAAAAGGGTCACGTGAAAGTGTGGACTCGGCAGTCTCATCTGTCCCTGTCTCTCTCATCTGTCCCTCTCTACATATCTCTTTATGTTTTTTTCCCTCTCTATAAACTGTCTTTCTCTGATTCTCTATGCACTGGGTCCAACTTAGATGTGGCAGGATGTTCTGGTTTACATACCAACAGAAACTTCCTACCTTCTCTCAGATCCAATTCTAAATTTTCAGAAGGAATTAGCAGTTATATCAGGGTTTCATTTCAGTTGTGTCATATATAGTCTGGCATTGGGGATGCAAATACTGCACAGGGGGTCACGTCTGTGAGTGACAAAGATATAGATGTGGGCTGTTCCATTGTTCCAAACATTATCTGACCAGCAATAGGGGTGGCACTCCCTTTGCAAAAGTTCAATTTGGATACCAAAAAATGTTCTATCAGGGAATGGGTAATTTCTTATCCAAGACCAACCATAGATCTTTTACAGGAATCGTGTTTTATTGTATCAAATAAATAAGAATAATCGGATACCTATTTGTATTTAAATAGGCTTATCTTATTTCCCTTAAGTGACAATATAATGCCAGGAAGGGGTAAATGATATTTTTCCATTTATTTTCTAAGGAAAATGGAGATTGTTATACTGCTTATGCAGAGAGATAAGGATAAGAAATGTCCATTTGATAATGTGTACCAGGAGAGTTTAATGGTGCCCAGACCCAACTCTGGTGCTCAGAGCTGACTCATGGCCCTACAAAGCTTCCTGTGGCCCTCCATGGGGGTGTAGGTGACTGCTGCTCGGCCACTGTCCCTAAACTGTACCTCTGTTCTAACCCCCACAGTTACGTATCACAGAGTATCTCCATTTCTCTTCATTTTAGTGTTTGTTTTCTTTACTCACCTATGTCTCATAGTTCCCTTTTTCCACAACCCCTGCACATTATGGACACTTGACAAACTCTTTCTTAAGTCAATCCATCAATGGAGGAGTGAAGGGAGTTAATACTGGGTTGTCAGAAAAGTCATGATGTATTTTTTTCTATGTTTTTCATTGTAAAAATGTGTCATGACTTTTCCGAAAACCCAATATAACTCTCCAGTGTGTTCCGTCTGCAAGAGGAACCCAAAGTGCCATGGTGTGGATCACTGTCTCATGGAACAAGAATGCTGTGGAAGGCAACTTAGAAACCAACCATCTACTGTGGCTCCTGCATTGTACAAGAGAAAACAGGTTTAGAGAGGTGAACGGTCACTCAGCTAGTCAGAGGAAACCCCAAGATTAGAGCCCAATATATGTCTACACATCAGCATTGCTGGTGAGTGTGCACTGTGCAAATTCTCACCTGAGAGAAAAACAGTGTGGTCTAAAGCAAACGATTTGGCCTTTGCTGAGGAGAAAGTTCTGGTCTAAGCTAAAGCTGTGCAGTAAGAGCAGCCTCTTTCTTGATTGCTCATCCTTTCTCCAGGTACCCTGATCTCCGGGTCTCCTGCACACTGGTGCATCTGGGCTTCTGCCCTGTATAGTGGACAGTCCCCAAACCCCAAGGCCCAGCTCATATCCTTAAGCCTAATTCTTGCCTTAAAAATGTTTTTTCTCTTAACTCCCGTAGCCCTTTACATCTGAATCTCCTTTAAATAGTATTTTTATATGAGTTTTTAAATAGCAGTGTTAGCTTATTAGGTCTAGAGTATAATGGCACCCTTTAAAAAATTTCTGGGGGCTGGCTGAGTAGCTCAGTTGGTTAAGAGTTGGCTTGGGAGGCTGGCCAAGTGGCTCAGTTGGTTAAGAGCTCGCTCAAGAGTGCAAGTTTTGAGAAACAGGGTCTCTGGTTCGATTCCCGGCATGAGCTGAGCTGCCACTGAACTTCAAACAGGTGGCAGGATGGCTCAGCTAAATTAAAAAAAATAGAGTCGGCTTGAGAGCTCCAGCTCTGAGCAGCAGGGTTGCCAGTTCGGTTCCCACATGGGCCAGTGAATCTGCGCCCTCTACAGCTAAGATGATGAACAACAGCTCGACCTGGAGCTGGGCTGCCATGATTGGCTGGTGATGGCATAGGCTGAAGTGGGGCTGCAGTAGGCTGCCGTAAGCTACTGTGAGTGGCCTGCAGCCAGTGTGGGCGGCCAGCAGCAGGCAAGAAGAACTGCTGTGAGCCGCTGTGAGTGGCCATCCAATGGCCAGCAACCAACTGCCTCAGCCAGGAAGAGCGCAATGATCATAATACTAACATGGGCCAGTGAAGCGATGATGTCTTCCACAACTAGACTGAAGGATCAAAGGACAGCAACTTGTGTGTTCCCTTCCCCCAATTACCCAATTAAAAAAAAATTCTGAACTCACAAAAATTGAAGTCTCCTTTTCTTTTTTCCTAGTATTAGCATAGTATAGAGAACAGGCTTTTACTTTATGTTATTGGTTAGGACAGAAGACAACATGGATGTTGTAGACAGAGGACCCCGAGTTTAGGTTGTAACTCTCCAATTTTAAGACCCCTAGATAAGGCATTTAACTTTTCTTTTTAAAAAAATTAATTTATTTTCCAATTACAGTTGATATACAATATTATATTAGTTTCAGGTGTACAGCATAGCGATTAGACATTTACATACCTTATGAAGTGATCCCCTGACTAGTCTAGTACATGCATAATTATTACAATATTATTGACTATATTTCCTGGGCAGTACTTTACATCTCCATGAATATTTTTATAATTGGCAATTTGTACTTCTTAATCTCTTTCACTTTTTTCACTCATCCTTCTAACCCTCCTCCAAAGCACTTAACTTTTCTAAGCTTCAATTTCCTCATCGCAAAATGGGGTTGCTGTGAAGATTGAAAGAGTTAGTCTCTATACATGGAAATGAATGTGGTTCCTAGAATCACCAGGAGACAGGAGCAGAGAGTCTTTCTGTAACGGAAGAGAGTAGAAGAAAGGGTCACCTGCCACCATCCTGAGGTTCATGGACCCTAAGTTGGCTGAAATACAAGGATGAGCTGGTGGACTCTGGGGAGAGGCCCAGAAAACAAGCCCCCAGAGTAGGTACCTTTCCTGAGTGTCCACAGTGCAAAGGTATCTGTTGAGGTCCACAGTTAGCCACACTGCCAGGTAATGGGGCAGCCTCAATGTCTCCACTCTGTTTAATATCAGTAAGTTCTCTAAGAAGTAAATGCTGGGTGTTCAGTATTAAACGTGTCACAGTTGCTCAGTATCAATCTTCACCCTGGCTAAGCAGGCCTGGGATGACTTACAGTCTGGCCATGCTACTCTGGCAGTGACTGAAGGATATTGTGACCTGGCTACCAGTCTCTGCCTCAGGTCTTGATGAAACCAATATGTGCATGAGGTCTGTGTCACTGTCAATCATTCTTTCAAGGCCCTACTTCCCCCAAGTGGTTTCCCATGGAAAATGTCTCCAGTTGCCTAGATTAACAGAAGAATTCTCAGGCTTCTCTTAGAGGCTAGACCATCTTCAATAATGACCTCTCAGAATTAAAAAAAATAATAATAAAAAAAATTAGGTGAGTTAATAAGCACTGCAATAAGAATGGGTGAAATGCTTTTAGAATTGAGGACAGAGCCAACATTTTCAAGTCACTCGGGAAGCCATGAAGAGACAGTAACATGAACATGAAATAATCAGATAGAAAACCTACATTGTTCAACAAATGTAAATAATGTATCCCTGACTGAAATGACTCACCACTGTGACAATTCAGTACAGGAGGAAGAAACTAGAAAGGATAAGCTGAAAATAAATTTTAAAAATGTTGATAATGTTTTTTTTTTAACCAGAGGCAAAAATCCTAAAAGACATCCAGCAGTCGCATTTGAAGACCAGAGCACTCTGGGCCTGAGCCTGTGAGGAACAAGGTAAGAGGGGGTGGGGGGGGGGCGGGGAGAGAAGAGGGAGAGAGAGAGAGATTAGGAGAAGCAGAAGGACTTTATCAGCTTCCTCAGGTCCACAGGAGGGACAGACAGTTATGAGACCAGGGAGAGGTAAGTTCAGGGTGTTACAATGATAGGCACTGGAGGAGATAAAATCAGAATTCCAGATTATATGAACAGAAAGAAAAATTACGCCTCAAAGAAATATTGTATGACCCGCCTCTCTTTGCTCTTTCTTTTTTTAATTTGGTTTCCTTGACATTTTTTTATGTGACCAACACTGAGATTAGCACTGACACTTTCTTGTGGAGAATCATGTGAAAAGAGAGAAACTTGGAGAGGAAGGGGACAACAGAGGTAAATACAGACAGAAAATGAAAATGTCTGCAACACCAAAAGCATTTTTAAATTTACTTTGCACAAACAGCTTCAAATCCTTCTTTATAGGGACAGTCCACTTATTTTCTGTTATACTGAAATTTTGCTGTATGTCATTCTATTACAGAGCACAGTTCATCCCAGGGTCTGAGGGTGGGAAAAACAGGAAAACTTGTGTGATTCTGCTTCCCACTGAACGCAGAAACTGCTCTGCCTCATCCTTATTTGGCTTTGTGACTAAAAACTCACTGCTTCATGAGGCAGTCTGTCTGCTTGTTATGGCACTCTAGTTATTAACTTGATCTCTTTTATAATAAGCTCAAAGCTCCCTCCATTAACTTCCCCTAGTTGGCCTCAGTTCTGCTCCGGAAGTACAGGGAAGCCCAAGCCTCTTGTGACACACTCATATTGGAACAGCATTCATCCCTCCCTTCTCCCAATCCTGGAACCATTTCCCAGATCATAAGTTTGCTCCAGTTTATCACTGCCTTATCCGACGTAGTTAGAATACGACTATCTTGAACCCCTAGGCTCCAGTCCTCAGCCCTTAACATATTTTCTAGGCAATTTTATCCATATCCAAAGCTCAGATAAGCTGGTAACTCCCAAATTTGTTTATGAAGCCCAGAACCCTTGCATTTCAGCTCCATACAGCCAGCTCATTTCTGGACATCTACTTGGGTGTTCCTCAGATACTTCAAACTCAATAAGCATCTGACTATCTCTAGCACCTTTCTCCACATAGCTGCTAGGCACCTCCTATTCGGTAGCTCTCTGAATGGCTCACCACCCACTTGGTTGCCCCAGGGAGAAATTGTAATTCCTCACTCTCTCTCACCTCCCTCATCCCAGGGTTGTACAAAGATATCACCTGTCCTTCCTTGTATATCCCTTCTTCAGCCTCACAGCTTGATCCTTAATTCAGGCTTCAGTTGAATGCTTCTGAAGTAAAAAGGCTTATTTGCTTGCCTAAGGCTGCTGAGGCATTTGAACTGAGTCTTCTTTCTGGCTCTGTCTTTCTTTGTTCCTTCCTCTATGCCTGTGTTCTTAAGCTCCATCCTTAATCCTTCAAACTGCTTCCAAAGTGAACTTGATAGTGTAAATTTGATCACGTCACTCACCCCCTTCTCATTCTTCAAAGTCTTGCTGGAATTTCAGAGTTCTAAGCACAGCATAAGCTTCTGTGGTGGTGGCTACTCAATAATGACCCTTGCCATTTGACCTTTGAATGACTTAATGACCCTTGAAGCTCTTTGACCACATTTGTCAGGCAGCACACACTGCTTCTCAACTGATCCTACAAAAGTAACATATTATTGAGAACCTGAGTTTGAACATCTAAATCATAGCATGAAAATGATGATATTATTATTATTTATGTTTACCTTATACATTTAGGAAAGAACAATATTTATTTCTTCATTCCTGATTAATTGACCAAGCTTCCACTTAGGATGTCTGCACTAAATCAGTGCTTCTCAAGACATCCCTCCTCTGGAACTAGGTTTTAATTATCAAAACACAACAAGCATTTTCCCTTTTTGTTTTTCAGTAATATTCATAAGCAACATTTCTGAGGAAGTACTTCTTAATCAAGGATTCCATATGCTGAGTTAAAAGATGATGAAATAATAAACAAAATAGTATTCTATTATTTGTCATTTTCCAAATGTAGTTTTCTCATCCCTTTTCACTTCTTCCTCTGCACTATACTTCCCATTCCTTCCTCTACACTCACTATATTTTTTCTCCTACTTCCTGATGATAATAGACAATGATGCCTTTTCAGGGTCACTGCTGCTGTCACAGTTCATGTTTACTGTCATCCAGTAACCAGTGGCATTTAGTTAAGTCTTCAATATAGTGTAAATATACTCTTCACCTTGTGTAAATCCACACCAAGCTGTACTTGGTCTTTCATTTGGCATTTGGCATTACAAAAGTGAGGGAGCAGAAACGTGGCTTCACAAAACATGTGCTTCAAAACCAGAAATTATGAAGCATGGTGTCTATTTAATTAAGTATTAAGTTATAGGGTCGGCCGAGTGGCTCAGTTGGTCAAGAGCTTGCTCAAGAGTGTAAGCTGAGCTCTGAGCAACAGCAGTTCGATGCCTAGCCCGAGCTGAGCTGACACTAAGCTGCCAACAGGTGTCAGGATGGCTCAGCTAAATATATATATATATATTTATAAGAAAGAGTAAAAAATACTAATCCTCTCCTCTTTTTTTGCTGATTTCACTAAGCAATCAAAGCTCAGATTTGGGGAAATACTGAGATTATCTATACAAGTGGGAAGAAAAAAGCCAGCTTTATGCAAAGCTCAGATTTGGGGAAATACTGAGATTATCTATACAAGTGGGAAGAAAAAAGCCAGCTTTATGACAGCCAATGTTAAAGTGCATTATGTTCAGCTGAATAAAGTTTTAAATGTATAAGTGAACTGGTGAGCACAAAGGTACTTCTTGGAAATTTTTCCCCCAGTGAAGGTTTTATAAACAAAAGCTGAAATATTTTGTCCACTTCTGATTCATTCATAGAGAAGAGGATTCCATAATTATGTGTACAGTTTTAGAATTCCTAGCTGTTTAGATGGATAACTGTAAAAAGAAGCAAGCTTTATATTATCTTCAATAATTGGGGACTGTCTATAAAGGGAAGTACTAAGTTCCTTGATGATGACACACCACTCCCTTTAATTGGTCTCATTAGGTATGCTAACAGATACAGTGATTTATTTAGCACATATAGTATCTAATTTTTTGAATATTCAAGAAATTATGATTATAGAAACATCCTTAAAAAGTATTAATAAGACTACAATGTCCAAGCAACCTGAATATTAGTAATTTCATAGAGATGTGTTCTCTGTGATAGAAATACATGCTCTGAATATAAAATAATGATCTTCTAGAATTCTATTTTCTAATACCCATTTGTAATTGTTCTCTACATAGTTCCCCCCCTTTTTTAACCTTTCTCTTGACTGATAATATGTGAAAAACAGTAAGCTAAAAACACTTGCAGCAAAAATTGAACAAATTAGCAGTGATGTCTCCCTACCTGCCCAATGAGAAAGCAGGTCATAGACATTAAGCTTTATGTTCAGAGTTTTAACTACTGTGTTCCTGGTGGTTTAAAAACCAAGATATTAGGCCGACTGAGTGGTGCATTGGTTAAGAGCTGGCTTGGGACGCCAGTGTCCCCGGTTCGGATCCCACATACGAGGGCCAGTGACACTGCCCTCTACAGCTAAGATGGTGAACAACAGCTCCACCTAGAGCTAGGATGCTGTGAGTCCCTGGGACAGCGTAGCTGCAGCCCCTGCTGCAGTGGGCTGCCATAGACTACAGTGAGTGACTGGCAGCCAGCGTGAGTGGCTGGCAGCCAGCGTGAGCGGCCAGCAGCCGGAGTGAGCTGCCAAGAGCCGCTGTGAGTGGCCATCCAGAGGCCGGCGACTGATCTGCCTCACCCAAGAAGAGCGCAATGATGATACCAACATGGACCAGTGAAGCAATGTCCTCCACAACTAGACTGAAGAACAAAAGGACAGCAACTTGTCTGTTCCCCTTCCCCGGTTCCCCAATGCTGTTCCCCTCCCCCAATTCCCCAATTTAAAAAAAATCTTAAAAAAAAAAAAAAGCAACAAGATATGGCTATAAAACACATACCTCTCAAATGTATTTGGCCCAATTATAACAAAAACTAGTAACGGATTTATATATTAATGTATTATCCATAGACATGTCTACACAGTACACAATTTACTAAAATCTAGTAACTTCTGTTTGATCATAACGATTCATTCGGTATAAAGTTAAACAATTATTATTATAATATGTCTAGATGTGGGGTTTTTGGTTTATTTGTTTTTTTTGTTTGTTTATTTGGTTTATTTATTATTATTAAATATAAATGTATCCCTCTTGGGAATTTTTGGGCTTCCTGACTTGATATTGCATTTTTATCAATTCTAGAATATTCTTAGCCATATCTTTTCAAATAAGGCCTCTCAGTCTCCATATGGTCTTCTTCTGGACATCCAATTGGGCTTATGTTGGACCTTCTCAACTGTTGTTTATATCTTCTAACTCCTCTTTCACATTTTCCGTCACTTTGTCTCAGTGCTGTATTAGGAATTTTAAGTCTATTTTCCAGTTTATCAGTTCCCTCTTCATTCTACCAAATCTACCATTAAACAAATCCATTTGTTTTTACATTTAGTTATTATAAATTTTCATTTTTAGAAGATCTATTAATTATCTATTATTCAACACTATTAGATTTTTTCTTTAAATATATATAATACATTTATTTCATATCTCACATCTAATAACAATATTGGCAATTTATGTAGATCTCATTTTGTAGGATTATTTTCACTTGCTGTCACTCATTCTTGGTCATTCGTTTCCTTATGTATTTAGTGAATTTTTATTGTGAGCTCAGGTTTTTGGACTTTTATCTGTGGGAATTTTTCAGAGACCTGGACATAAAGCACATTCTTTCCAAGAGGATTTTTGTCTTCTGCCACCAGGCAGCTGGGGATACTGCCAAAATGGAGTCATTAAATAATTTTTTTTAAGTGTTTTTTTTCTTTTCCCCTCTTCCACACTAATATGACTGTAAGGCCCTAAGACCACGTCAGTGAAAATAAGAAGTTAGACATTCTTAAAATATTCCTTTCTTTTATTCTTCTCCACACAGAGATGAGGTTGAGTCAAGAGCTTTCTCCATGATGTCCCTCTGCAGGTATTTTTCCTTGTTCATCCAGGATGGTATCATCCTGGCTGTAAGTAGAGGTCTCTAATACAACTACTACCCTTCTTGGCTCAGGATTTACTTTTTGTCCACTGAATGTGTCTATTAAAATTCCCTAGGCTACAAGAGATTAAGAGGTCATTACAGCAAGTGATGGCTCCAGCTTTCACTGATTCTTTTGCATTGAAGCTTCCTTCTTTCCTCCCTCTCTCCCTCCCACCCTCCCTCCTCTTGCTTGCTTTTGAGGAATTCCTTTACTTCCCTGTCAGATCAATCAGGCATTAAAAAAATATATATGGTATTTTTTTAAAATCCAGTGTTTTTAACCTTGCTCTCCTGGGAGGGCATTTTCTGAACATCTGTTAGGTACAGAGATGTACATAATAATATATGTATATTTATTACATAATTGTTTGGAAATAATGGGAATAATAATATTCCTATTGTTATTTGTTGATGATTCTTCTAGTTATAGCTATTAAAAATCCTTGTGCAATAACTTTAATAAGTAGAACACAAATAGAAGAGATTTGAGATTTTTCTAGTATATTATCTTTGAATATTCAAGATGTATCTTCACAAATTTCTAAAAATGTAAATAAAAGTTTCATTATAAAGAAAATTCACATTATGTTGTGCTAGAAATTGAAGTAGCAAATTAGTTCTCAACTTCTGAGAAAGAACTTCATAATCAAAACTCAAAAACACCACTCTCAGCTTTATATAGCCAACAAACATTAACAAACTATAGATAAGAATTATGTGATGTAGATAATACATTACAAATAGGAATGTAAGGCTGTTGAGTGTCTCTTAATGGCTCACACTGCTGAGTCTTTCTCCTTAAATTGGAGTAGGGATGCCTCCGGTGATATGACAGGTTTTTGTGGAAACCTGAAGCTATAAATTCAACATGGTAGGAACCATTTTAATTCTGATGGTAATTAGGTTAAACGTGACATTATAGTAAGCAAACAATATATTATGGGCTAGATTACAAAACTGCATCATTTTAAATATAAAATATCTCAAAGAAAACTCATACTTGGAGTATATTTGTTTGCAATCACAGAAGTGACATGAGTGTATTTGTTTCTGTTGGGAGGGAATGTTTAGAATACTCTGACCTGGAGTTTTAAGAGAAACTTTTTAAGTTGGTGTCCACAAACCTTAAGATTTTGGTCCTACCTCTGCTCCTACTTTGACCCTTGGATGCTGCAGTTCCCAGCATCCTCAGACATGGGCCACATTCTCTTTTGTATACTCCCCATCCTTCCATCTGCCTAGGTGATTCATCCAATCTTATGACTTTAATTAGCATTTATCTACTGATTATCCACTTATTTGTATGGGCAGCCCCTGCCTTGATCTGATTTCTAGATCCAGATTTCTAACTCCCTATCTCTCATTGCTTCTTACACACTTAATAACTGGACCACATTCGTATCATAAACAGAACTTTTGACTTTTCAGTTCCAAGAATCTGCTCCTGCCTTGCTTCCCCTTATTTTCTATCACTTTGTCTTGTTTAATTTTTGTCATTGAACCCACATTATAAAGTAAGCCCTGTGGAACCACAGCCCTCATTTATCATGGCCTTCATGAACAACAGTTGACACATAGTAGGGGCCCAATAAGTGTTCATTGAAAGAATGAAAAAATGAACATCCTTCTCTCTTTTGCAATCATTCCAAATATCCCTCTCCATTCCTCCACCTCTTTCTCACCAGTTCTCTTTAACTCAATCAACACTGGTCTACTTTGCCATTTCCTAAATGCAACGTAGTCTTTTTTTTTTTTTCCTTTTTTCCAGCTTCATTTTTTTTCTTTTTTTTTATTAGTTTCAGGTGTACAACACAATGCAATAGTTATACTCTTTACCCCCCAAAGTGAAAACCCCCCTCCCCCAGTTCGCCACCCCACTCCCCCCCCACATATCATACATATCCATCACAATTCCCCTGACTCCCCTCCACAGTATACTCCACATCCCGTGACCATCCACATATTCAGTTTCAGTTGGCATACAATACTATACAACATCAGCTTCAGGTGTACAGTGCAGTGATCAAGCCTCTACTCCATCCATGAAGTGGTCTCCCTAACAAGACATGTGACTATCTGACACACCACAAGATTTTTACAACATTATTATATTCCCCGAATTGTGTTTCATATCCCTGTGGCAATATTGTAGTTGTCTATTTATGCTGTCTAATCCCTTCCCCTTCCCCCCCATCCCCACCCCCCTCCCAACTAGCAACCCTCAGTTTTTCCTCTACATCTACAGGTCTGTTTAATTTGATCGTTCACTCAGCTCTTCAGACTCCACACACAAGTGAGATCACATGGTACCTGTCCTTCTCCGACTGACTTA
The DNA here is from genome assembly GCA_033961575.1 of Aselliscus stoliczkanus. Classification (NCBI taxonomy): domain Eukaryota; kingdom Metazoa; phylum Chordata; class Mammalia; order Chiroptera; family Hipposideridae; genus Aselliscus; species Aselliscus stoliczkanus. The sequence continues at coordinate 44,328,175 of CM066734.1, forward strand.
TTTCTCACAACATAATAGTCTCTTCACAACATTATCAATTACATTCCCACAACTGCCCCCATATCCCTGCGGCAACATTGTAGTCCCACATACACTGTCCAAAACCTTCCCCCTCTCCCTCTTCCCCACTCCCTCCCAGCCAGCAACCATCAGTTTTTCCTTTATATCTGCTTGATATGACTTCAATCTTCTTAAATTGTCTCTCTGGGTTAGCTTGTTTACCCCTTTCTTTTGTTTAAAAAAGCCCTTTTAACATTTCTTGCAATGCTGGCTTGGTGGTAATGAATTCCTTAAGCTTATTCTTTTCTGAGAAGCTCTTTATTTCTCCTTCAATTTTAAGTGATAGCCGTGCTGGGTAGAGCAATCTTGGTTGTAGGCCTTTATTTTGTGTCACTTTGAATATCTCCTGCCACTCCCTTCTGGCCTGCAGAGTTTCTGTAGACAAGTCAGTTGTTAGTCTAACAGGAGTTCCTTTGTATGTAACCTGCTGTCTTTGTCTTGCTGCCTCTAGGATTCTGTCTCTGTCTTTAACCTTTGCCATTTTCACTATGATGTGTCTTGGTGTGGACCTGTTTGGGTTCAGCTTGTTTGGAACCCTCTGCACTTCCTGGGCATGTATGTTGATTTCCTTCACCAGGGTAGGGAAGTTTTCAGTCATTATTTTTTCAAATACACTTTCAACCCCTTGCTTCTTCTCTTCTCCTTCTGGTATCCCTATGATTCGAAGGTGGTTGCACTTCACCTTGTCCCATAGTGCTCTTAAACTATTTTCATTGCTTTTTATTCTTTGGTCTTTTTACTGTGCCAACTGGGTGAGTTCTGCTATTTTATCTTCCAAATCACTGATCCGCTCCTCTGCTTCATCTACTCTACTGGTGGTTCCTTCGAGTGTGTTCTTCATTTCAGTTATTGTATTCTTTAGTTCTAACAGGTTGTTTTTTATGGTTTCCCTATCCTTCTTTATGTCCTCACTAAGTTCCTTAAACATTCTTATCATCAGTGTCCTAAACTGTGTCTCTGAAAGGTTGGATCCCTCTATTTCATTTGGTTCCATTTCTGGAGGTTTCTTCTGATCTTTTACTTGTGACATGTTTCTTTGTTTCCCCATTCTGGCTGTTGCTCTGGGATTGCTTTGTTGTATTACATAGATCACCAGGAGAGCCCTGGCTGGATCACGCAGGCACACAGCTCACGGCCCAACACTCCCAGGAAAACTCCCAGTCTCAGCCTGTCCCAATCAGCCGCTTGCAGATCAGGCCGAGCAGCCCGAAAACCAATCACCAGCCTGGCAACTCTAAGCGGAGTGCGGAGAGCGGGGACTCCAGGAGGCTCGCGCACTCCCGGGTCTCAGGGAGCAGCCTGTTGGAGCCGGAGGGCACCCGCCCTGTGTTTCCCTGGCAATGCAGTATAAGCCGGGCAGAGGGTGGGGATCCAAGGCCGCAGGCGCGCTCGCACACACGCACACACATACTTCTGCGCCAATGCCACCAGACCAGTTAGGTCTTGGACCTGATCCTTCATGGGAGGGCCCAAGCCTGACAAAATGGCATCCTCCCCACACCACTAGTGTGCAGGCTCCGCACCACGGGAACAACAGTTTGAAAACCTCCAGCCTTTGTACCAAAGGTGCTCAGTTCAGTCTGTCCCCGCAGGCTTCCGGCTCACACAGCCACTCCGTCCACGAGGAACCAGGTAAGTGCTCACTGGCGAGCAAGCCCGGGCGCCGGCCCCACTGATTCTCCAGCCGCTCTTAGCCTCACCGAGCTGAGGAAAGAGAGTCCTCACTAATTTACTGCTGGCTATCTTAGAACTCCTCTTCCCGGCAAAGGAACTCTGGCTGGTGAGCTTGGTGTGCGGCCGGAGGGTCTCTCCCCCAACCAGAGAAGCCTCCCACAGCTGGGGCTTCCCCCACGGGGCTCGCACTCTCTCGTCTCCGCCCGTCCTACCAGACCCGACGCGGCTTCCTCTTTAAGTTCTTCGTTTAGTTTTTCTGTTCCTCCAGTGTTCCGGGGACCTCCAGGGTTGAATGCTGTATAATTTGCTTTTAATTTTGGTGTGATCCTGGGAGGCAGTTAGCACAGCATCTGTCTGTTGCGCCATTTTACCGGAAGTCGCAACATAGTCTTTTATCATGCTTGCTATCCCCACTCCCTGTAAACACCTATTAACTGGGGAAATAGCCTGTTCTGCTTCATCACTCATACAATTTTGTACATAAGTCATTCAGAAAATTCATATAGATATGCAGATAATCTGGATATCCCAATCATTATATGATCTCCCTCAAGGGCTAAAATCATATTATATTTTACTTCTTTTTCTTTTTTCTTTTTTTTTTTTTTAACTTTACAGTGTTCAGCACTTTAGCAGACACATACTCAATGTGTTTTTTGGGGAAGGTCAGGGTAAGGGCATGAGTAAAGGCATTGCAGCAATCATATTTTTAGAAAACAACCTAATCACCAGGATCAAGTATTAAAACATTGACTCAAATAAAGTCAATTTAATGTATATCTAATATATACTCAAATGAAACTTCTTAAGCATTATTTTCAAAATCTGCAATATACCAACATAATAATATTATATATATTCATGATACATATGATAAACTGTCAAATACAAGGATAATATCTGTAATCTGAATAAATAATTGTGTTTAAATAATGAATTTCCTTTCAATTCTAATTTATGTATTGTATTTGTAAAGATGGATGACCAAGAAATACAAAATATACCAAAGAAGTCTGTATCCTTGACAGATATATATCACCAATGTTTCTTGTATGTAAAAATGGATTCTTGAATTATTTGTGGTTTTCTCTAGTGCATTTTGGTTATGTCATTGTACATTTCAGAAAATAAAATTAACCTGAACCCATCTGAGTTATTTCCTGTTGCAGAAATGAGAGAATACCATATACGAAGTCTCATAGGTGGAGTTTTTTTTACTTAATCTAAGACTCTAGAGATTAACTCAGGGGACCATAATCGTTAATCTGGTGGAGCAACGCTACTAAGAAGAAGGCTTTTCTTCTGTCTAGATTTTCAAATTCCCAGACACTTATTTTACTTGTATCTGACCATGACCTAAGAAGGTTGGTATTATGTGATTACAGAAGAGATAAGTAGCCTGATAGGCAGACAGACAGGTAGAGGGTCATGGTAGTTTGCTCCTAAATGGCCAAGATTAATGAAATCATTCTTAAGAGCATACACAGTATATAATGATATACTGAGATGATTTATTTGCTTAGGAGAATTTTTATAAATATATCCCCAAATAACAAGGTAACCACACACTCTTTCATCTATACTAATTCTGATTATTTTTCAATTGACCAAATACTGATTACTTAAATAAATCCAACAGAATAGACATATTTTGAAGATAAGGTGACTCATTAGACTAGAAAACTTAAAGTTGGAAGCAATATATGCAATAAGGTAAAAATATGAGTTCAGGGAATGAAAGTGAAAAAGTAGTCCAGGTGGTAAACAATTCTACTGAGTTTGGCAAAATTTCTCATTTGTGATTTTATACAATCTCTTAAGTTCTTTATAGAGGAAAAAATTCACTGGGACACAGATCTAAATTTTAGAAGGTACTGAATAATATAGAATTTGGGAAAATATTTGTAAAAATAGAGTTTGTTACTTTAGCTTTCAACTCTAGTTTAAGGAGAACAAAATTATTTTATAATTTTCTAATTTTACTGAGCTAAGAAATATATTCCTTTATCAGGTCCATTAGAGATAAGCAACCAAAAGCAAATCTGTGTATTATAAACATAATAAGAGATATTGCTCACATCTTTCCAGCATTAAATGAGCCCTGATTATAACTTAGTTACAACGATAAAATTCAATAAAGAAAAGCACAACTCACTGCCCAGCCATCTTGAACTTGGAGTAAGCAAATAAACAACAGAGAGCTAGGAGTGTAGATAGTATAGCACAAGAGACGTTACAGATCAGACATCAAAAGGAGTCCATGTTAAGGAAGTGAACATTTGAAGGGAAACCTAAAGATCTAGCAGTTTCTGCCTTTTCTGCATGATATGTATAGAAGGAAAAGATCACTGAAATAGAAGACATTGGCTAAAGCCAGTGCACCTTTTGTCTCGATCAAAAGAAGTAACTCTAGTCTTTTTCCATATATATCAAAAAAGACAGATAAATTAGATGACCTTTAAGTTTTTAATCCAACTCTAAAATTCTGAGACTATTAATTATCTTTATCCTCCGTGGCCCACATCTCTCCAATGCATTTAATTTTTTATCAGACCTGTGAGTTGTTGACCTCTCTGGGCTAAGTAGACTATGTCAATGTAGCTGAAAATACACAGATTAGTTCAAAGAAAACCCCAGTTTAATTTTAAGAGGTTGTCTTAAAATCAAGTAAACAAATGAAATACATGTAAGTACATGTTACTTATAATTCTTACTTCTCATCTATTACTAGGTAGAAGAAAACAAAGACAAGGTTAAAGGAAAGTATGGAAAACTCTAGAAGTAAATGTTAATTTTCAATATTCAAAGTCACAGCATATACTATTGGGTTGTCAGAAAAGTCATGACGTATTTTTCTATGTTTTTCGTTGCAAAAATGCATCATGAATTTTCTGACAACCCAATATGTCTAGTTAAAGAAAAATTGCCATTAACTACTAGTATTAAGCATTAGGTATGTTTAGTCTTTATTTGTAATACAACAATCCAGATTAAGCTATGTGAGTCTTAGTAACAGGATGGAGAGAGACTTACTGGTCTATACAGATGTGTAATGCACAAGTCTGGAATAATTAGTATTAATAATGAGCAAAACTATGAATTTAGCAATTGTGAACACACATTGCCATTGCTCTATTGAAGAAATACTGTGCCCTTAACCTTAGCTGTACTCAAAATGAGTAGTATTGCTCACAAAGGCAGTCAGATACAGGAATGTACATGATCAGTACAAACCCACTGCTGCTTCTGGCATATACTAGACAAAGTGCAGGGCCTGCCATAGGGTGATGACCATTTACTGACGTTATCAGCTTGTTACAGGGAAAAGCAGTACACTAAGTGAAACTTTTAGAGCCACTGCCTCCCCACAGCCACAATTACCTTCCATGCTACTTCACTGTGCATGGGCTTGATGTCACTGCAGCCATCGGTAGTGTCCAGAGTGGATTTGAACCCTACTAGATGGAAAACATACTTTTTGTGCTCCAGTTATAAATATTTTTGGTTTATAGAGGTGGATGATATTGGGCTGCAGATATCTATAGAAAATCTCAGTCAGTATGTGCCATTGGCAAGTAAGATGCACATGAGGTTACCCGTTTGTACATAAAGAGTGGTGTAGGACGTATAATCAGGGGTTTACTATGGAGTTTTCCTGATGTAGGTGCATGCATGATGTTTGTGAAAGAATAAGCTTTTTTACCTCCCACAGCAACTGAAGGTAAATAGAGACCCCATTGTGCTTGATTTAGAGTATCCACGCGGCACATATGCTCTTGGAAGCACTGGACGTGCATTAAATAAGTCATTAATCCTCATCACTACTTCTTCCCATAAACCACACATTATTATCCTTTAATGGTTGATAAAACTCAGTCAGGAAGGATAATTGCCTTGCTCAAGGCCAGAAAGGGAGCCTATGTTAGAAAAGAATTAGACTTGAGTGATTTTTGGCCTACAGGCTTGTACTTGGACCACTAGGTCATGTGTAATGCAAGAGCCTTTCTTGAATTGTATGCAGAGTATTTTTCTCTCTCTCCCTCCCTCCCTCTGTCTGCATACACTCATGTCTACAAGCACAAGTATACGTATTGGGAATTGCTGGGCCCTATATTTAACGTATCCTTTCTTTTCTCAATTATAGAAAAACATTTACAATATTGTGATAAATGTTTAATTCTTAAATCTGTTCTCTTCCTTTTTTATTTCTTTTTGTCTAAGAAATACCAACCCTGGGCAACAAATAAAAAGGCCAAAACCGGAAGAACATATTCTAAACTACAAAATGTCAGACAGTTTTTTCCAGGGACCAGACTATCTAATCACAAGGCTTTGATAAATTTTATTAACTTTTTTGATGAACAATTTGTTTTTAATTTTAAGAGGTGGTCTCATACTCCTTTTCTGATATACTGAATTTTAACCGAATAAAGTAGGCAAATGAAATATGGAAATACATATTACTTATATTTCTTCTTATCTATTACTAGGTAGAAGAAGACAAATATAGATATGGTTAATAAAAGAAAGAGAACTCAAAAGTAAATGTTTTCTCTATAGGGTGCTTAGCATATTGGTGAAGTGTGCAAGTTCATAAGTCAAAATTGCCAGAATCAGAATTCCAGTGCAACCTTTTTCTGTCTGCATGATATTAGGAAAATAACTGATATTGTCTCACTTTCCTTATCTGCAAAACAGGGATAGCAATAGTACTATGTCATAGGATTATTGTAAGGATTATAAGATACAATTTGTTGTCTCAGAAGAGAGCACTCCATAGAGCTTAGATACCATCATCATCATCATTACAAATGTATGGGATATGGAAAGTATATTTTCAAACTAAGCTAGGGGTCAGGGGTCATGTCCACTTCAAAAAAATATGCTTTTCTTTATTTAGAGCAGTTAAGAGGCCAAATAAATAAGTAAATAAATAAATCAGGACAAAACAATTTTGGAAAAATATATTTAAACTGAATTCAGGAGAATAAAAAAACTCGAGAAGAAATACCACCTCCTCGGATGTTGACTCATATCCTCATCCTGAATAAAATTGTTGGCACATATCAACACACACTTCAACATCCATTTTTCATTCTGGTGGGTTTTCATCAGGAAGAAAGTCCCTCATGGGTGAAGATTAGATAGATATTAATGCTGCTGTACTAAAGTTTATTGTTTGCCAGGCTCTTTTGTTCTAGGGGCCAATCTAGACCATTGGCTAACACACAATGTGATAAATAGATGATATATTATAGAAATGTACACTTGAAGCTTATGTTATTTTACTAACTATTGTCACCCCAATAAATTTTTAATTAAAAGAATATATCCTAGACATGTTAAGCAGGAAGGAAGGGAAGGAGGGGAGAAGGGAGGGAGGGAGAAATGAAGGAAGGAAGAAGGGAGGGAGAGAGGGAGGGAGGGAGAAAGGAAGGAAGGAAGGAAGGAAGGCAGGGAGGAAGGAAGGAAGGAAGAACATACCGACATCACAGTGACAGCGTTACTCATATTTCTACAAGAGAATAAGCAGTACCGCCATACTGGGACAGACCAAGATAACATCAGTAGGTAAATAAACACACAGATTGGGCGGGCCGAGTGGCGCATTGGTTAAGAGCTGGCTTGGAACGCCAGCGGCCGCTGTTGGGATCCCACATATGAGGGCCAGTGAGACTGCCCTCTACAGCTGACAACAGCTCCACTTGGAGCTGGGCTGCGCAAGCCCCGGCGACGACGGTGTAGGCTGCAGCCCCTGCTACAGTGGGCTGCCATAGGCTACAGTGCGTGGCTGGCAGCCAACATAAGCTGCCAATAGCTGCGGTGAGCGACCATCCAGAGGCCGGTGACCTATCTGCCTCATCCGGGAAGAGCGCAATGATGATATCAACATGGGCCAGTGAAGCAACGTCCTCCGCAACTAGACTAAAGAACAAAAAGACAGCAACTTGTCTGTCCCCCCTCTCCAATTCCCTAACGTTGTTCCCTTCCCCCAATTCCCCAATAAAATCTTCAAAAAAACCCAAAAACACACACAGATTATCTACAGAAAATAACACTGTATTTTAGTATCAAAATAATCAGAGGAATAAAGCCTTCTAAGAAAATAAAAACATGATGATAAAAATTAGACAGTAGAAGAGGTGGAAGATAAGGTCAAGAAAATCTGGATAACATAAAATGAAAGAGTTAAAAACATAAGGGAAAATAAATGTCAGGAAACTGATGCAGTGGATTCAAGAGCCAACTCATAGGAGGTCCATAAAGAGAAAATTAGAGCAAGTATAGAGGAAGAAATTACTAAAGAATTAATAAAAAAAGAATTCACAGAACTGAAGGCCACTGTTCTTCAAATTTAAAGGGCCCATCAAATATCCAGTCAAAAGGAACTGGAAAAAAAAATCCACTTTTAAACATTTCAGAACAAGGATAAAGAGAATATCCTCAAAGCTTCAAGAGAGAGAGAAACTATCACCTACAAAGGAATGTGTGAACATGTGAACAATGTGGGACTTTTCATCAACACTTCTACATCCCAAAGGTAATAGAGCAAGGCCTTCAATATTATGAGAGAAAAATCATTTTCAGTCTAAAACTCTATGCCTGCCCCACCTATCATTGTGAAAAAAAGAGTAAAAATACTTTTTGACATGCAAAAACTCAGAATATTTACCTCCTATTTAGTTTTTCTTGGGATATTTCTTAGAGATGTACTTTAGCCAAATAAAGAAGTAAACTGAGACGCCTGACTAGGTGCTCTAAAAATCATGCAGGAAAGGGTAGGACAGAGGACTGAGGGATACAGACAGAAGTATCTGAAAGAAAAGGGGATTTCATGAATATGATCATATCCATACTGTCCTTGGGAGAACTAGAAATGCTGAGGAGCGGGGAAGACTGAAGACTAAAGGCTATAAGAGAAAATTACTATAGCACACTTTTTGGCTTAGCAATGAAAATATTTATAAGGCCTTATTAGTTGTACACTGTACTGATTTTCAACTTTTAGAATTAGCCTATGGACAATCCATAGAAGAATTAATTATGATAACAAAAAAAACCTGTTATCAACCTTTTAATTATGAAAAGAAATTTAAAAGGCGGGGGTGGGGCATGGGAAATAGGTGAAGGGAAAGGTCACTGCACTAACTTAAAAAAGTAAATAAGAGACAAACCTTTTTAAAAAAAAGCTAAAAATGTATCAGAATACATTTATATTATTAAGCAAATTATACAAGGGGAAAAAAAGAGAAGTCAGATATGTGAGAATCTATATAAAGGGACTAAACTAAGCCTTGTGTACCAAATGAAATAACCATTCTGAAGAAGTAACACTAAAATCTTAAAGTGGGCAATTATCTAGATTTCTTGATTTTAGGGCAATCACTTTAGGTAAATACAACCCGGTCATCCTATAAAGATAGTCTCAATCTTGTTCTCCAAATTTAAGAATTTCTATTGGTACTAGATGACATGATGTGTGGCTATGAAAAAAGAATTCTGATTACAAATAAAAACAATTACACAATTTTTTTTTAACAATTATACATTTTGATAACTGTTATCTTTCAAAATAATCCAGCCCCGCTCCCAGCTTCAAAATTGTTGCAGTGGAACTTTTCCTTCTGACCAGCCTGAATCCTCTCAGGGAGATGCAAAGGAAACACCACTTTATTATTTTATCACCTGCTGGGGTTTACTTTTTTATAAAATTCTGCGTTATCTATATTGACCTTCATATTGAAAATCACTCTAGATTTCAAATGAGTTTTAATTAACTCCCAAACCAAATCTGCTATCAAAGCAAAACTATTTTCATTCATTAAGTTTATTCAAAGATGTCCCCATAAGTTGCTAAAAGAAGGTCAATATTTTGAATAATCTATGGAGTATGCATTTAGCCTTAGATGTCTGTTTAAAAGTTCCCTCCACAGCATACCCCCCCCGCCCCCCCCCCCACACACACACCATATAAATGTTTAGATACTTTTCAAGTTGAGGTGAATTTTTAGAAGAAATTTTTTAGAAGAATTTTTTTTTAGAAGAAATGTTTTTAGACTTTTTTAGAAGAATTTTTAGACTTTTAAACATATTATAACAGCAGGGAACTTACTTTCGCTTTAAATAGCCAAAATTCAGTCCCTTAAGCAACTTCTATCAATGTTTCCAAAGTCCTTCTGTGTTCATTGTTTGCGTCTTTTATAAAGTATTTTGATTAACAAAATAGTTTTTGCACAAATATTTCACTGATCATAGTAAATAGAACAATAATAAGCCAAGTTAAGGAAAAAAGTAAAATTTTCAGACGGAGATTTGCATCTTTGAAATAGTACATGGCACAAAAATGTGTTATTGCCTATGCATTTGTAATAGTTTTTAATAGAGAAGAGGTCAGGATTAAAATTGTACAACGAACTTTTTTTTCTATAAAATAAACACTTCCAGTTATAAGAATATTAAAACAATTTTCTTTCTATTTTAGTATGAAATCAAGTATTACATTTCGGTAGAGAGCTCAAATGTATAAAAATAATAATTGTAAATGTTGCTTAGTGATTTAATATGTAGTTCTTGGTATAATGGAGCAAACTATTATTACATTTTAATAATAGTATTAAATTTTAGTATTTAATAAATTTAGTAAAAATAGTATTAAATAATAGTATTTAATTTAATATTATTACATGATGTCATTGTGTATATGATACACAAAAATAATAGATAGCCTTATTTGGTTACTACATTTCTCAATTCCAGGTCAAATAGTTAACAATATTCTGGCTAAGTAAAACATTGTGATATTCACCTGAGAAGACTCATTTAAATGCTCTGGGTAGCAAAGTTAGCAGAGATTTTTGTCATGCTTGGGAAAGAACCACATAGTCAGATTATCATTTCAGGTACACATTCATTTGTACAAAAGACTGCAAAAAAATTAAGCATGCAGACATTCTTTTGCTAGTTAATGATGTGGTTTTAGAACGTTTTCCGCCCTTTTTTGTTTCTTTTTCTACAGAGAAGCATAGAAAAGAAACTTCATGTGAATATGACTGGATTCTGAAAGTCTGTGAAACACAACCACGGATAAAATTTGTAATTCTCAAAGAGGAGTGGAAACAATCAGTTTTTCTTTTATCATTCCTTAATGAAAGAAAGTTCTATTGCCTCCTAATTATTAGTTATTTTAGCAATGCACTCTAGGATTTTAGGAACTATTATATTCACATACACGGATACGTTTTTGGAACCACAACAAGTCTCATTCATTTGAGAAAGCCAGCAGTATCATTAAGAAAGAAGTTTCTAAGCATACGATGACAAAAGCAGCCAGTTTAAAACATTACCTCCGTGAGGCGAAGCCTTCCGCTGAGCTGGCGGGGCGGCCGTTTGCACCTGCTGCTTCCCTTCACTTCCAGTTCGCAAAATCTTCTCCCCTAAACTGATTTTTTTCTGTTTGCTGTTCAAATCGTCCCTCTTAGATGACGGCAGCTTAGAAGCTGAATTAGCGAAGAAGGGTCTAGCCAAGCGAGAAGGTTTGGACATTTTAAATAGCAGGAAAAAAAAAAAAAACCAACCTCAGAATGTACCTGCTGGGGCAGCAGATTCTAAAAAATCCTTTGAACTTCACTTTTCAACGGCCACAGTTACAGTGTAAAAAGCAACCGCATGGAAACTGCTGCGTTGCCACTTAGGTTTCTTTTAAACAAAAGGCATCATGCAGCCACAGAGCCCATTTCCTAGACCTGTTTAATGTAAATGTGTGTTTCGAAGACGTCGGTAACAGTTTTGCAATGGTAAATGCTCCAACTCGGAGTGGACGGCAGATATTGGAGTAGGCAATGTGAAATAGACACACACGCACGCACCCACGCACGCTTACACGCACATGGAACTTTCTAGCATGCACAGACTAGATGACACTGGAGAGCCTAGAAATGGGGAAAAAAATGTAAATATTACCCCACCCACTCAGGTACGATATATGATAATAAGACAGGTGTGGGGTTTATATTACTATGAAGCGCATACCACATTCCGTTTCCAGGCATTAGTTTAAGTAAATATTTCCTCACCTTAGCACATTCCTATATTATGTTTCAAGATTTGACTGTGTAACCAATGCCCACCTACATAATTACTTCTGCTGCTGTTTATAGAACATACATAGCACTCTGGAAAAGAAGGAAAACAAGAATGTAATTTCCATGCCTGTTTTGGCTGCTATGGGGTACCCACTAACTGGTAAGGAAGTGTGTGTCCATGTGATGTGGTGTGGGATGTGTGTGGTGGGGGAGGTGGGTCTGGGAAAGAGATATAAATTATGTTACCATTTAAAATGCTTAGACTTTATTTTAATGAACACATGAATACTTGTCATTACTGTGCTTTCTGAAAGACCAACAGTAGTGATGTAAACATAAATGTGTTAAAGAGGTCATATTTTTCTAGGCTGAAAACATTCCTTCCACCCATTGAACACATAGCCCATACCAGGAGCTTACAATCTCTTCCCCATTAAGGACAACCATTTTGCCCTTAGTTTCCCATGTCAGTGATTTTTATGACTTGGGGTTAAGTTGTTTCCAACTTCCATTATTGTGTGTTCCCTGAGGAAGAGTCTACACAAACTCTATGAACTATAAAAAGGTGTGGGCATATGAGATCACACAATCCACTCCAGGTGTAAATACCATGCTATTTCCCATGTATAGCGGATAAATGCGCAGCTATTTAGCTCTTTATCAGAGGCAGCATTATGTGCTGGAAAGAGTCAAAATTTTGGAATCAATTGAATCTGAAGCCACCTTTAAATCCTAAATGTGGGCCTAGCCCTGGGAAAGTTTTTTTCATCAATAAAATTGGGATAGTGACAAATGTCTGGTACATTGTAGCACTCAATAAATGTGAATTTCCTTACCCTGTGCTTCAAAAAGTTCACAGTTTTAATGATTCCCAACAGGTCTAGTACTCTTACAAAATATCAGAGTGAAAAAATTGAACCCTGACCCAGACCAGAGAAACCACAATAACATCACATTCCTGACTTCAGACCTCTGAATCTGGGAGAAAGCATCATGAGAATATTATATTATATTATGAGATATGTACCCTGCAAATGTAATAAACTATTGCATATACTGTTCTATCATAAAATCCTCCTCATTAACTACTGTAAGACCTAACTACCAAATTTAAGCAACCCCTTTACTCTTAATACTCTGTCCAAATAGAATAATCCATATTTTAATTTATCCAAATTATCTTTTACTGCTGCCTGAGATCCACTGCTTTCGTAGGCCTCATTAGGCTTCTTCATTTTATTCATCAGCAGTAGCAGTTGGCTTTCTTTTCACAAACAGATATCGTAAAAATAATAACTTCGACCACATCACAGACAGTCAAATGGAGAACATCAGAGTGTGCTGGGATGGAGGAGCTGGCAGTCGTAAAAGTTCACTCACCAGTTCAATGACCACTTCAAAGGTCAAGCTCACATTTTTTATTTTTATTTTTTTAATTTTTTTTTTGAGGGCAGTGTCACTGGCCCTCATATATGGGACCCGAACCGGGACCGCTGGCCTCACAAGCCAGCACTTAACCACCGCGCCACTCGGCCCGCCACAAGCTCACATTTTAAGTTCATGCCTCAGAACAACCACCAGCAATGACATCGCCGGGCCCTGGGGTATGAGAATCACATGGCTGCTGAGGGCCTGTGGGACATGGCAGTAGACTGTCGTCTGGAAAGCCAAATGGAAGGATCAGGGCCAGGAAAGCAGTGTGACTGTACCCTAACGCCACTGGAGCAAGTGGCTATCCTGTGTGATGTGGATAGAAGCATTTCAGAGGAAGGGAGATATGACTCGCATGGTGCACTCTCATTCTCTGGGGGAGTCCAGTATAATTAGACCCATTTTGGAAAGAAGAGGGAAAACAGGAAGTGACTAATAACAGGCCACTTGTAGAGGTTGGGATTGGGGATTGTATCATCAAGGCTCTCCAGAGAATCAGAACCGATAGGACACACATGCACACACATACACAAGTGCTCGCTCGCGCGCGAGAGATATTTTGAATTCGCTCATGTGACTGCAGGGTTTGGCAAATTCCAATTCTATAGAACAGGTTGGCAGGTTAGAAATTCAGGGAAGAGTTGGTGTTGCAGTCTTGGGTCCAACATCAGCAGGCTAGAAACTCAGGCAGAATTTTTCTGTTGCAATCTGGAGGCAGAACTGATGCTTCCTCAGGAAATCGCAGTCCTTTTCTCTTAAGGCCTTCAACTGATTGGATGAGGCCCATCTAAAGAAGCTTCATAACAATACCTAGACTAGTGTTTGACTGAACAGCTGGGCACCATAACCTAGTGAAGTTGGCACATAAAATTAAGCATCACAAGGATTGAACTATATCCTTTCTAGGTTTACAATCCATGGAGGCCTCCAACACTAAGCTATCTGCCACACCAGGAAGAGGAGACATGATTTGGAACGGTCCCCAAAATAATGTGTATTGGCCATGTAGACAACTTCCCTACAGGAGACATAAAAAGAAACATACCTTCCTCCTCTTTCTACAGCTGCCCCTTTGTGGGAGCAAAAGAAGCCTCTAGAGGTCCCGTCTGTTACAGAGGGCAGAGCTGGTGCTGAGCAGTGCCTGGCTGTGTTCGCTGGTGCCTCCAGGCTCCGTGTATTGTCTTTCTGCCATTTCCCTTCTTTATTACCCTGATGCATAGAGGGGAGCACCCCTTCCTCCCCTTCACACGACCTCACACAGCCCTTTCTCCACCATCATTCCTTACAGAGGGAGCCACCCTCAGTTGGGATTCATCACTCTCACTTTCTGTGACCCTCTCTCCACCCAGAAGAAGGCTCCCTGAGGCTTGGAAGCCTGGACTACTGGTAGGGGGCTGTGTGGGACACTGTCTCTAGGCCATGGTGGTTTCCAAACCTGAGGGATTCTAGGACCACCTGGAGAATCTCTAAGAATGAATTTTCCTGAGGTTTCACCTCAGGCCCAGTAGATTCAAATGTTGATGAACAGCCCAGGAAGGATTCCTAAAAATTCACAAAAGTGATTCTGATGTTCAGCGGGCTTTGGGAGCCACTCTAAGTCATCTCCCTTCCCTGTGCCCATGTTGGTAGCAGCCAGATTGGACTTTTCTTGGCTGCCCTCCCTGGTGTTGCTGCAAAGACCACCTGCTGTGAGCATGTGGGTCCCTTATGGGGTTCCAGGGAACCTGTCTGAGAACACCGAATCGACTGTCACCCAACAAGAGTTTCAGGACATGCTTGGTTGGAGCTATAATACTTGGGGTAGGTAAGTATATTTTCTGTCACTCAAGAAATAGGCTTCATATGTCTGCACCAAAACTCATGCATCCATTTAAATAACACTGGTTGATCCACAAGGTCAGTACTTTAACACACATTGAAGAGTACTACACAGTTCAATATTTTTTTCTCTCCACTTACTGGAAGTTTCCTGGGATGTCATTTAATGTATATCAAACCCTCAGGTCACAATAAAGTCTGGCCACAGTATTAATATATTTTTACTTTGAACCAAGACAAAAATTGAAAGTTGACACAGAAACAGTTGCTTGGCCATGCAACCCCAAATCAGCTCAACAAAACCCTTACAAAAAGGAAGATGGAAATAAAGAGAAGAGGTTTTATTAATTTTGTTTCCTTGCCTCATTCCTAAAAAAGGACCTACGTTGGCTTAGTAAATACATATACCACTAGAAATGAACTTAGTGTCAAATTAAAATAATAAATAAATAACAATAGAGACTAGAAGAAAAGCCAGAATGTGGAAATGTATTTATATACTAAAGGCAGATAGCAAATTCAGCCCTGGCTTCCCAGCACCAAAGTGAAAAGAGAAAGTAGAGTTTGGAGAGTGTTAAATTGCATCATTAGTTTGATTCCAAAGATTGGGAAGCTGTCATTGGATCACAAAGATCTTACTGGAATTTTGAGTAACCTCAGGACAAAGGCCAGCCCCTACAGAACAAATCCTAGCCTAGTCTGGAAAGTAAAACACACTTATAAGCTGATTCCAAGAAAGCTGCTTTAATCTACAGTCGACAATTTCTCTCCCGTGACAAACAGGCATTTTCCCATCTCTTGCAGAGCCTAACGCTTCCAAGCTATGATTCCGTGGCTAGTATTTCCCCACAATGACCTAATCACAGCGTGATTCTACACTCCGGACCTTGATATTGGCCTTTTCCTTAAGATTCTTTGTAATAGGCCTTCTATGCGTGATGGAGATGACCTCTGTCCCAGGACACTCTCAGTTTTCTCCAATGCTGAGTCTCACCATCAGTATTTCTGAAATGGCCTGATTGCTCTTTGATCTGTTTAGAAAGGGTGGGGCCAGAAGTTTTCTTCCCACCCTAAAATTCCATGTACTTACTCTGCCTATTCCCAACCCAGCCACCACCACTTTTTCTGTATTATAACATTTTGCTGAACCGGTTAGTGTTATTGCTATGGAATTATTCACTGTTCTTTTGTCCCTCTCTGAGCCCCCTACCCACATACATTGCTATTATTCATTTGAACATTTTTTAAAATTAAATTTACTGGGGGACATTAGTTAATAACTCTATATAGGTTTCAGGCATATGATTTTATAAGGCATCATCTGTATATTCCATTGTGTGTCTAGCTTCCTGTCTGGATCCCTCTAGCTTGCTGGTAATCCACATCCTGCTGACATAATTCCTCACCAAAGTGACAACACTGTGATGGTCAGATGAAGGGGCTTAGGTAAATCAGCAGCCTCTTCCCATAACTTCTTATGGCTTCTGATCCCATGCTATAGTTCTGCTTTCATAACAGCCTAAGCAGCCTTGGCCCAGGGACATTCTTTGGCCACCCAGTGAAGAAGGGGGCTTCTAGGGCACAGCTCCCACAGGCTGGCCCAAGGCCATGGCCTGCAGTGACCCCACATTTGGCTGGCCTTCACCTGGGCTCTCTCATAGTTTATGAACGGTTTTACCTGCTCATCTGCAGCTTCCGCTTTCCTGTTGGGATTTCACACTAGTCGGTACCAGCCCATGACGGTTCCTTCGATTCAGAGCTGTGTTAGGTTCTTAGAACAGCACCTCCTGTGCTCTCCTGGTTCAGCAAAGCCCAACTCAGAGCTTCCCACACCTCTCTGAGTCTGTTTTGTTTTCCAAGTCCCCAAACCTCCATGAGTACTAGTCTTCTTATAGGTAACTCCAATCCCTCTTATGGGCTTCAAACAAACCTTGCCTTCTTGTTTTGACATAAAAAGTGAGATCATCTATAAGGGGAAACCTTCCCTCATTTCTTTTTGGTCCATAAGAAGAGCCCTGCATGGTGAGAATTCTTTGTATTGCCTAATTGGTTTTGTCCCTCGTAATCTGCAGATATGAATTGGCTGTGGCCATATTCTCAGGCAGCTGCACTCTTCCTCAGAAATTGGAATGATTAGTGTCTTCCTAGCACACCAGCACCTTGATGCTGCAGTGGGATCTGGTTATCCCAACCTGCATGGTGTCCTCTGGGTGAGTGAGAAAGTGCAGATGACAATTCATGGGGATGGAAAGGCTACCAGTACCCCAAGACGTTGAACTCCCCAGGCTGCTGCTGGGCCCTAGCGCTCCTTGAGGCAGTAATGATCATTAATTAATTGTTAACCCTTATTGTGCACTTTTTATATTCCCAACCCTACTCTAAGTCATTTATCCCCCACAGTAACCCTAGGAGGTAGATACTAGTATCCTGCTTTATAGATGAGGAAACTCTTGCACTCAGAGGGTAGAAACTCACCCAAGATCTCGCAGATTGTAAGTACTGGAGCTGGGACTTGAACTCGGCCACGCTGACCCCCAAGTCTGCCCTCTGCTCTAGAAATCCAAAAGTCCGATTGCAATGCACATTGAACATTGAGTGTGAACATGAAGTGATTCTTGAATCACAGTGCCTGTGTCCTCTTAGATGTCACATGCCAGACCCCCAAAGGCACTGCACCCCTGTAACTGCAAGAGTCCCCACACAGGATGTGTGGCTGAGGTCAATGTCACGGAAGTGCAGCAGCTCCCATCTGGATGCACAACACCCTGTGGTAGGGAGCAGATGGGGGTGGCAGTCTGGAGGGTGTGAGTGAGCAGCGTCTGATGTGGAGGCTACAAGCCTGTGGAGAAGGTAGCAAGAGAGAGTGTGAGAGTGTGGAATCCAGGTGCCCGAGCATCAGCACCTCCCAGGAGTCTTGACCTTTCCTATCCCTGCCTCCTGACCTTGCTTTCTGACCAGATGTCAAGCAAAACAGCTACATAAGATATGTCTGACTTCCCAGCTCTCTCTGCCCATACTCCTAGAACAGAATACCCCAATTTGTCATGTAGCCACAGAGAACTCACTTCACCTCTCAGGACCAAATCACCTCAAAAAAAGTGTCATAGTATCTGCTCTGGGAATATCACAGGGTTGTTGCAACAATCAAGTGAGACAATGAACAGGAAAGCACTTTGACAATTGTAAATAATACATGCATTAAAGGTAATCATTTTTAGGGTTATAAATGACCAATTTTTCTATTCATCCTGCCTAAAAACTGCTTTGGTATCCTAGCAGAATCTTTGAAAGCAGCGGTCAGCAAATTTTTTTCTGTCAAGGACCAGGCAGTAAATATTTTCAGCTTTGCAAGTTGTATGATCCGTGTTATAACTATTCAGTTTTGCCACTGGAGTGTGAAAGCAGCCACAGACAAAACATAAATGATTGTGCAAAGCTGTGTTCCAATAAAACTTTATTTACAAAAACAGGTGGCTGGTGAGAATTAGCTGTCGTTTGTTGATTTCTGTTCTATAGAAGCCAATTAACCATTATGTATGAATGACAATATCCTTCTCATTCCTGCCTCCTTGACTAAAACCTGCTGTATGCCTCACTCTGTGTCTTGATGTGTGCACTCCGTGTTCTGGCTCCAAATCTAGATGTGAACAATTTCTCAAACTACTTCAATATACCATTTGTATTTGGACCTTCCATTACATTCAGCGACTTGAGGTAAGTCTCTTGATGGTCTCCAGAAACAGCCAATACTGGTTCTAAATTAATTACAAAACATAGTGGGGACAGGAGTAACGCGTGCCTCTGGCTAGCAGGGTTATATCACACTTTGCCATTTTGAACCAAGAGTTCATTTACATAGATTGCCACATGAAGAGGCATGATTGGAGTGGTAGAATAACTGAATCTGTGGTCTGAATTTATCTTGTTAAAATGTTCACCCTTCAAAGATTCAACACAAAGCCTAGTCAGTTCACATTCCTCAATTTCCTGGTTAAACGTTACAGAGAGATTTCCTGATTTAACAACTCTAATTTCTAAGAATCCTTTAAAATGGATTTTTTATGAGTTCAATAAAATCCGCTTTACAACATGATGTCAGCCATCTGTGCTTCTATATTGTAAAAGAATCTTAAAGTTATTTAGGACATGCTTCAGTATGTTATAAAATTGTCAATGCCAAGAAGAACTTGCTTGGTTTGTATTGCAAAACACGCCTATACATAGAAGACAGAACAACTTATCTGAACCAACAGTAGATTTGGAAGCAGTTTAAAAAAAGTTATACAAAAATGTGTTAGACAGCCAGGTTGTGATGGAGACTGGAAATTTTTAGTCACAGACAGTTTTCCATGTGCCATTTTAAGAATTATATGGGTTCTATATGTGAGTTAAAATTTTAAATTTAAGAGTAGGATTCTGAAGTGAAGATAAGCTATTTCCTATTAGGCTGAGCTTCAGTGATATTGAAAGTATGACTTAAAGTATAGCAAGCTGAAAATATTAGGTAACCTAATAGTTATTCTTATGACTTATTAGTAATAGCAGTGTATTCAGATTTATCAATGAGGTTTTATATATTCGTAATGTAATGGGTAGTACATTTTACTTACTCTAAAATGCAAATGAGGCAAAGGTGATAGAGAACCCCCCTCCTCTATTTTTATTATTATTTTTTTTAGCTGAGCCATCCTGCCACCTGTTGGCAGCTCAGCTTGGGCTGGGCATCGAACTGCTGTTGCTCAGGGCTCAGCTCGCACTCTTGAACTAGCTCTTAACCAACTGAGTCACTCGGCCGCCCCCCCCCCCCTTTTAAAGAATCCTAATTAGAACTACATAGTTCTGAGAAGGGAAAAAACATGAAACCAATAAAGACTTTGAAGGAGTCGAGCAACACCACAATGATTATTTGGAAAGTGGAGGAGCTTATTAATTCTTTCACTGTAACTTAGAAAAGGCAATGGGCCTCCATTTATATAATTTCAAATTATCTTGTTTGAGTTCTTAGTTATTATATAACATCCAATACATTGAAATTTCCAAGCTAGTAAAAGCCAAATCTTAAAAAAGAAAAAAATAAGAATAGGTTTTTTCATAATTTCCAGGGACTTGTGGAAATACGGAATGGCATTTCATCAACAGACACCTCTGGCTTTTCTGAGATACGTATAGAACACCTTCTGGGTTTCCCATAGGCTTTAACGTACTCTGATTTAATGCTGGTAAGGAATATGTGAAATCATGATGTGAATGTGCAAAATTGAATAAAACTAACAATGTGCTAAACTGTCTGGGGAAATTCTCCATGTTCAATTAACTTTTGATGAAGGATGGGTGAGCAGAAAGTGCATCCACTAACCATTTTAAAAGACATGTGATCCATCAAAAAGACAATACAAATATTGCTTTTAAATGTGTTTAAAGATTACATTTCCCTTTTCTATTTATTTAAACCAAGTAAATTTTACATAAAAGTAATAAAGAAACCAGACATCAAAAATAAATGTAGTGAAATTAAGAAACAGCTTTTTTTTAAATATTCAGATTGTACAACTTTAAAAATTATTCAAGGCGAATAAGCACATGAAAAGATGCTCAATGTTACTAATCATTAGGAAAATGCAAATCAAAACCACAATGAGATACCACTTCACAACCATTAGGATGGATATTACAAAAAATATCAGAAAATAACAAGGGTTGGTGAAGATGTGGAGAAACTGGAAGCTTGTGCACTCTTGATGAAAATGTAAAATGGTGTAGCCACCATGGAAAATGGTATTGGTGGTTCCTCAAAGAATTAATCATAGAATTACCATATGATCTAGTAATTCTATTTCTGAGTACATACCCAAAAAGAATGAAAATAGGGACATGAAAAGGTATTTGTACACAAGTGTTCATAACAGCACACATAGTAACCAAGTGGAAGCAACCCAGATGTCCATCGACAGATGAAAGGATAAACAAAATGTGCTACACACATACGATGGAATACTATTCAGTCTTAAAAGGAAGGAAATTCTGACATATGCCACAACATGAATGAACCTTGAAGCCATTATGCTAAGTGCAACAAGCTAGTCATAAAAGCACAAATATTGCATTATTCCACTTTGAGAGTAGTCAAATACATAGAGAAAGAAAGTAGAACAGTAGTTACCAGGGGCTGTGGGAGGGAGGAATTGTGAGTTGTTGTTTAATGGGTACAGAGTTTCAGTTGAGGAAGATGTAAAAGTTCTGGAGGTGGATGGTGGTGATAGTAGCACAACAATGTGAATCTACTTAATACCACACTTACAATGGTCAAAATGCAAATTTTCTGCTATGTGTATTCTATCTCAATAAAAATTATTCAAATTCATATTGGTCCACATTTGGTACTCTAGTTACTTCTTGTGAATCAAGAGCTAGACAATGGCCTACTTTTCCCTCTCTCCTACTTTCTGTAGCCAGAGCATGCCTAGATGAAAGTGCTGTTTTCACAAGGTAGGTATGAGGAGAGGGCCAGAGTCACTCTGCTCTCAGAGGGGAGATGTGGTTTTCTCTTTGAGGCCTAATATGGCTGCCCGGCAGACCCAACAAGTCCCCTTGCATTGTAATACAGCCACATTGCAAGCAGATGATGCGAAGCCCTTGTAAGGAAACTTAATTCCATTCTCTCTCCTCCACAGACAAACGCAAGCTGCTGCTTTAATAGTAATGAGCAAGGCTAGCGATAGATTGGCCTCAAAAAGACTCTGAAACCACCCTTTCAGAACTTGCTGCTGTCTCTGCTTCTCTGGCAATGGCCTTTCCTTAGAGAGCATCTCTTTTTCTTGAAAGGCATAGCACACCCTCCTCAAAGGGAGACATCCCCCCATGGTTTTGGAATCCTTGTTAACAAATCCTTTGGCTCTGGCTTCCAGAATTCACCCTGAATTATGTTATAGAAACTGCTGTAGTAGTGTTCCATTTTTTTTCTAAATGAAAAAATTAAAGATCCACTGAGCACCCTGCATTTGTTTTTATTAAGCAAAAGAAGCTTGCACTAGTCCCTGAGTACTCTTTAGAGTGAAGGAAAGAAAGAATTTATGCCATGCTGCCTGAGAATAGTCTATAACCCTCATATCTCTGCAGACTCATGTTCGTAAACAAGGCAAAGTTGATATGTATGTAGAGAAACAGAGCACCATATATCTTAAAGAGAGGTTTGGTGTTTCCCTTCTTTTAGACACTTACAAAACCAGATGAGACTCTAAAGATCTCTTTTTGAATTGTCTTACATCTCCAATCCAAGGTAGGGTTATTCAGAAGATTCTTTTCCTCAATAAAAAAAATTTGCATAGACAAAAAAACCTGCCCACTTATGCACAGCTAAGAAAACTGTGAAATACAAGTTTATTTTCCATTGCATTTTAACATCATTTCACAGCCCTCAGCTCTCTTCACTTACTGTTTTTTCCTGACATCTCTTTTTATGTCCTCAGGAGACCCCTAATTCTAGCCCACCAAAAAGCCTGCTTTCTGGAAAGGCTCTTCATGGGATATTTATAACTTAGAGTGTTTTTTTTGTTTTTGTTTTTTTGTTTTTAGGTGAAGCAAGATGTTTATTTCACAGTATTAAATTTAAAAATATCAAATGTAACACTTATTTGTGGAAGTGGAAAACTACTGATATACGACAAATGAAATTTAAACTTTTAGGCACTCCTCAGATAAATTTTAATATATTTTTGAAATACAACAAATATAAAAAGGACATATATTAAAATGTAAAGGTAAAAAATAAACACAAAAGAGACAGGTATACCTGTTACCAAGCTTCAGATATAAAACACTACCTTTGAAGAAGTCGAAGTCCTCTAAGTGCTTCTAATTGGTCACATGCCCCTTGGACCCTGATATGACAGCTTTCCTGGATTTAGTTTTAATGGTTCTCTTGTTTTTCTTCATAGTTTTACAAACATGTATATATCTCTAAACAATATATTGTTTAGTTTTTCTTTTTTCTTTACTCTGTATAAATTATCTCAAATATTATTTGTTCTGTGATTTATTTGTAGGCTTGGCATTATGTTTCTTGAGAGTCATATATGTATTTGCTTGACATATTACGGTTCATTAATTTTCACTTTGGATAGTGGTCCATGACCTGAATATATTACACTGAATCAGCATATAACATTCTGCAGTTGGTGAACATTCAGTTTGTTTTTAGTGTGAAAAAAGGATCCATTTTCAATTTTTTCCACGTAGATCATTAATCAATTATACCACACTATAATCCATCCTCTCCTATGGATTTGAAACATCAATTTATTTATTCAGTTCCACTTTTGTGTGAATCTTTTCTGGGTTCTTGAATATGTTTATCTATTTGTCTATATCAGTGCTGTGCTGTCTTAATAATTAGAGCTACAAAGTAATAAAAATAACTAATGTGTGACATTTATGATATGCCAGATACTGTTTTCAAGCACTTTTTACATGGTAACTCATTTATTCTTCATCATTACCCTGTGAAGTGGGCACTATTACTATATGTATGAAGAAACTGAGGCTCAGGGAAATAAATTGAAGGTATCTAGACAGGATTTGAAACCCAGTCTATCCACAAAGATTGTGCAAATCTGCTTCATATGATAAATCTGATAACTGGTTGGGCAATGGGTCTTCTTAAGGAGTATTTTGGGTATTCTTAGGCCTTTGCACTTACATGCAATTTTTATAAACATCTTGCTAAATTCCAAGCAAAACAAAAACTATTAAATTTTTCATTGGTCCCCAAAAAGGAAAAGTCCAGGACCAGATGGCTTCACTGGTGAAGTCTACCATACATTTAAAGATTTAATACTAATCCTCAAACAAATAGAAGAGGAGGGAATACTCCCAAACTTCTTTTATGAGGCCAGCATTACCCTGATACCAACGCTAGAGAAGGACACTACGAGAAAAAAACCCCACAGCAAATTGAATTCAATTGCACATTAAAAGTATCAGATACTATGAGTAAGTGGGGTTTATTTTAGGGATGCAAGAGCAGTTCAGCATATGCAAATCAATCATTGTGATACATATGTTAACAAATTGAAGGATAAAAATCATATGATCATCTCAATAGATGCAGAAAAACTATTCTATAAAACTCAACATCTTTTCATGACAAAAATTCACAACAAACTGGGTATAGCGAGAAAATACCTCAATAAAATAAAGGCCATATATGACAAGCCCAACTAACATCATACTCAGTGGTGCAAAGCTGAAAGCTTTTCCTCAAAGATCAGACACAAGGCAAGGGTGCCCACTTTTATTTAACATAGTACTGGAAGTCCTAGCCAGAGCACTTAGGCAAGAAAAAAAAATAAAAGGCATCTAAATTGGAAAAAAGACGTAAAACTGTCTCTATTTAAGATGACATGATATTATGTATAAAAAAACTAAGGATTCCACCAAAAAAACTGTTAAAACTAATAAATGAATTTAGTAAAATTGCAAGACCCAAAACCAATAAACAGAAATCTGTTGCATTTCTATACACTAACAGCAACCTACTAGAAAGAGAAATTAATGAAACAATCCCATTTATAATAGTATCCAAAAGAATAAAGTATTAGAAATAAATTTAACTGAGGAGGTAAAAGATCCATGCACTGAAAACTATAAGACATTGATGAAAGAAACTGAAGAAGAAATAAATAAATAGAAAGATATTCTGCGCCCATGGATTGGAAGACTTAATATTTAAGATGCCTACAGTCCCCCAAATAATCTATGGATTTAATGCAATCCCTATCAAAATTTCAATGGCATTTTTTCATGGAAATAGAACAAACATCCTAAAGACCACAGATAGCCAAAGAAATCTTGAAAAAGAAGAAGAAAGGTGGAGACATTATACTTCCTGCTTTTAAACTATATTACAAAGCTATCATAATCAAAACAGTCTGGTATTGGCCAAAACAAAACAAAAAAAACCCAAAAACCATAAATCAATGAAAGAGAATTGAGAGCCCAGACATAAATCCATGCATATATGCTTAACTAATTTATGATGAAGTAGCCAAGAATATACAGCAAAAAAAATGGTAGTCTTTTCAATAAATGGTACTGAGAAAACTGGACTGCCACATGAGAATGAAACAACCCCTTTCTTACACTATACTCAGGAATCAACTCAAAATGGATTGAAGACTTGAAAGTAGACCTACAACTGTAAAATTCCTAGAAGAAAATGGGGCAAGCTCCTTGACATGGGTCTTAGATTTGACACCAAAACCAAAGTTAACAACAACAAAAAAACCAAGTCATATTACATCAAACTAAAAGCCTCTAAACAACAAAGGAAATACTACGGTGGTAATCAATATATAAGTGTAACTAACAAATGCATATGTTGTTCACCTTAAACTTACACAATGTTGTATGTCAATTATATTTTAGTAAAGCCAGAAAAACTTTTCACAAAGAAACTAACACTAGTGAGTCTTCCTATCCATCCATGACATTTTTCTCCATTTTTAGGTATTAAATAATTTATTTTTATCATGTTTTATAATATTCTACAAATTGCACAACTTTTGGTAAATATATCCCTAGACACCATATCTTGTTTCTGCTCCTGTAAAGGTGTCATTTTATAGTTACATTTTCTGTTTTTTGCTATTTTGAGAAAACGCAATTGACTTTAAACAGTTATTGACTTGCTTCTGGCAATAATGGGATAAAAGGAACCAGATTTACCCTTCTTCTTCGAACAAGTAGGAAAACAGAAAAAAAAATATATGAGCACAGAAATACATAGCACACAAAAGTGATTGCTAAGAGGTAAAAACAAATGAGATAAACCAAAAATATCCCAGATTACTGTCTGGGAATGTCCAAACCACAGTAAAGGGAAGGGGGCACCCAAACAGAGGCCAGCTATCTCTCTGAGTTGAAGAGAGAGAGGTCAGGATTCAGGAGGCAAAGGCATACTTTTTAGGGCAAAATATAGGAGGGTGGTGCTACACAGAAATATGGAAATACATGAAGTATTTTCTCTGATCACAACAGAATTAAATTAAAAATTAATAACAGAAAGGTATTTGAAAAAAATCTCCAAATATTTGGGAATTAAACAACAAATGTCCAAATAATTCATGACTTATGGAAAAGATGATAATAAATATTACAAAATATTTTGAACTGTAGATAAAAACAGCACATATAAAAATCCGAGTGATCTTGCTAAAATATGCTTAAAGGGAAAGTTAAAGCATTATATAATATTATATAGGCTTATATTAGTTATTTTTTTTTTGCCAGAAAATAAGAAAGGTCTCCAACAACAATCTAAGTTTCCACCTTGAAAAAATTAAATCTAAAGTAAGCATAGGGAGAAAAGCAATAAAACAAAAATCAATGAAATAGATAACAGACAAGCAATGGATAAAAGTTAATTTAATCAAAAGCTAATTCTATGAAAAGATCAATAAAATTCATAAGACTCTAGCTGGCCTAATCAAGAAAAAAGAATTACACAGATTACCAATATCAGGAATGAAAGGGAGAGCATCACTACAGAAAAGAACTGTTATGAATAACTTTATATTTAGGTGATATGTACAAATTACTTTAAAGATATAAACTACCAAAACTCACTTAAGAAGATATAGGTAATGTTTGTATATCTATAAATGAAATTGAATGTGTGCTTAAAAACCCTTACTACAGTGAAAACTCCAGCCTGAGATGGCTTCATTGTTGAATTCTAAAAAAATATTTAAAGAAAACATAACACAAATTCTACCCACAATCTTTCAGAAAATAGAAACAGGGGAATATTTCCTAACTCATTCTACCAGGCCAAATTGCCATGATATCAAAGCCAGATGACATTATTAGAAAAGAAAACTATAGCCCAAAATTTATCATGAATTTATATGTCAAAAGTTTTAACAATTTGAATTTAGCAACATATAAAAAGAATAATATATTATGGCTAAGAAGGATATATACCAGAGATGCAAAGTTACCCTAACATTTGAAAGTCAATCAATGTAATTTACCATTTTAACAGACTAAATAAAGAAAAACAATATGATTATTTCAGTATAACCAGAAAAAGCATTTGACCAAAGTTAACACTCATTCATAATAAAAACTTTTAGTAAACTAAGTATAAAGGAGAACTTCTTCAATCTGATAAAAGGCATTGATAAAAACTTACAGCTAACTGTCTTATTAATTCTATTGGGTTGTCTGAAAACTCATGACGCATTTTGCAATGAAAAACATAGAAAAAAATACATCATGACTTTTCTGACAACCCAATAATAATAGTATATGGATTCATTTGAATTTTCTAGGTAAATAGTCAGCAAATAATGACATTTTTGTTTCTTCCTTTCTAATCCTTATGCCTTTTACTCCTTTTTCTTGTCATATTGTGATAGGTAAGCTTTCTAGTACAATGTTGAAAAGAAATGGTGACAGTGAGCATTTGTGTCTTATTATTTATTAAAATATCATTTTAATATTTCAATATGGTTGTAACATTTGTTGTATAATAGGTGTTTTGTAGGTTCTTTTTTCAGTTTATACATTCCTATTAATTCCCAATTGTTAAAAGTTTTAACCATAAATGATTGCTGAATTTTATAATACACTTTTATTTTTCTTCTTGTATCTTTTGAAATAATCATAGCTTTCCCCCTTTAAACTGTTAATGTAATGATTTATATTAACAGTTCATTTACATTGATTGGAATTACTGTTATGTTTTATTTATTTGTATTCTCATACTTTGTCTTTTTCATTAAGTTTGATTTTCTTTATGTTTTCTCTTCCCCTTTCTTAAGAACAAGGTCCCAGAAAATATTATTCAAATCATCCTTTCACTTATATGCTAGTGGGATCCAAGATTTAAGTCTCCCTTGACTTTTAAAAAAGCTTGATGTTAAAATCAATTGTCACTAACATTATCTATTTGTTAACAGTTTTATAGTTGCTTGCTAAGATTGATTCCTATGTTTATTTAAGGCAAATAAATAGTCTCTTATTCATGTTTTATAATAACCTATAAATTATGCATCTTTTGTTAGATATATCTCAAGATAGCTTACATTGATTGTACTACTGAAAATGATATTACTTTCAAATTCTGTATTTTATTTGTTGCTGTTAAATGGAAATATAAGTGACTTTAAAAATTACTCAAGTATACTACTTAAATAAAAAAGAGCAAATCTTAATACTCAAATCTCAAAGTGTCATTCTGTTATATGTAAAATAATCCCTTTGTTGAGGTCCTATTGGTAGAATATGCACTCAGTTTTTTTTATTATTATTTAGAAAATATGTTTTCCTTTTACTCTCATTCTTGAAAGATAATCTACTGGGAATAAAATTCTAGTATGACAGTCACTTTTCCTCATATCTTTAAAGATATAATCCCACTCCATATGGCTCCAATTGCTTTTGACATATCAGACATTGTCAAATTGTTGTTCTTTTGGGTAATCTGTCCTTTCTCTATGAAATCTGCCATTATATTTCTTTTTAAAATTTGCCACTGTAATTGTGGAACTATTTTTCCTATTAATCTTCCAACTTTGCTTCATGTACGTATTTTGAGGTTTTAGTGTTAGATGATAAACATTTATAATTATATTATCTTCCTGTTCAATTCTTTTTTTTTTTTTTTTTTTAAAGATTTTATTGGGGAATTGGGGGAGGGGAACAGCGTTGGGGAATCGGGGAAGGGAACAGACAAGTTGTTGTCCTTTTTTGTTCTTCAGTTTAGTTAAGGAGGATGTTGCTTCACTGTTGGTATCGTCATTGCGCTCTTCCCGGATGAGGCAGATCGGTCGCTGGCCTCTGGATGTCGCTCACCGCGGCTATTGGCAGCTCACGCTTGGCTGCCAGCCGCTCACGCTGGCTGCAGGCCACTCACTGTAGCCTATGGCAGCCCACTGCAGCAGGGGCTGCAGCCCACACCATCACTGGGGCTCGCATAGCCCAGCTCCAGGTGGAGCTGTTGCTAGCTGTAGAGGGCAGTGTCACTGGCCCTCATGTGGGATCCGAACCGGGGCCGCTGGCATCCCAAAACCAGCGCTTAACCAATGCGCCACTCGGCCGGCCCCTGTTCAATTCTTTTATCACTATGAAATAAACCTCTGTTGCTCTATGAGTATTTTTTGTCTTGAAGTCTTCTTTGTCTTATAATACTATAGTCAATTCAGCTTGCTTATGGTTGCATGGTACATTTATCCATTCTTTTATTTTCTATCTATTTATGTCTTACAATTTAAGTTGACTCTTGTATACAGCATATAGTTTGGATCCTTACTGTTTTCATTTTGTGATATAAGTGTTTAATCCATTCATATTTAATGTATTTATTAATAGGGTTAGGTTTGTGCTTGACATTGCTTTCTAAATGTTTTTCTTCCTATATTCATCTTTTACTGTCTTTTGTGTTTAAGAAATACTAGTGTACTACTATTAATTACTTTATTATTTTTAAACTTTATTTTTGAGTTATTTTCTCTGGGGCTGCTCTAGAGATAAACATATTTATTTTAATTTATCATGATGTATTTCAGGTTAAAACTGATTAAATTCTAGTAATATAGAGAAATTTTGCTCCAACATGGCTTTATTCCCTCTACCCCATGTGTGCTGTTGTCATATATATTGCATGCATGGGTGTTATGAGCCTACTAATACAGTGTTAATTTATTGGTTTATATAATTTTATAATTTTTACAAAAATTAAGAGAAAAAGAAAAGTATTTTAGCAGTCCTTACATTTTTCTACCATTATATTTACCATTTTTAATCTCTTTATTTCTTCCTTTGAATTTAAATTACTGTCTGGTGTCATTTCTTTTCATATTTTTTTCATTTTTTGTAAGGTCAATCTGTGAGCAATGAATTTTCTGTCTTTCATCATCTGGGACTGGCTTTATATTCCCAAAGTTTTGAAGGACAGTTTTGCTCAATATAGAATTTTTGGTCGATTAACTTTTTAAGTACTTAGAATGTAATTCTCCTATATTTGATAAGTTATTTCTCTCTTGCTGTTTTCAAGGCTTTCTCTTGATCTTTGGCAATTTCAATTGAGTAACTATGATTTGTCTAGTTGTGGATTACTCTTTATTCTACTTGGGCTTCATTGAACTTCTTGGAGTTTTCAAAAGTTGGGGAAGTACTGAGCCACTAATTTTTTATGTTTCACTCTCTCCTTTCTTCCTGGGACTTGCATTATATGTATTGTACGTTGGTATGTTTGATGTTGTCAAACAGGTCTCTGAGGCATTCTTAGTTTTTCTAAAATACTTTTTCTCCCTGCTATTCAGATTGGATAATTTCTATTATCTATTTTCAAATGCACTGATCATTTTTTTTCTACCATATCAAACCGGCTATTGAGACCATCCAGGATATTTTTAATTTTGATTATTTTACTTTTAAAATCTAGAATTTTCATTGATATTTTTAAAAAAACATTTTAACAGACTTTCTTTTTTAGATCAGCTTTAGGTTTACAGTAAAAGTACACAGAAAGTTCAGAGACTTCCCACACACTTCCATCCTCTTGCACACAATTTTTTCTATTATTAGCATCTTGCATTAATGTGGTACATCATTTAAAATTGATGAATCAATATTGATACATTATGATTAATTAAAGTCCATAGTTTACATTAAGTTTCACAATTTGTGTTATGCAGTTTGCCAAATGCATAATGTGTTCTCTTCAGTTTTATAGCATCATATAAAATAATTACCCTAAAAATCCCATGTGCAGTACCTATTATGCCTATTCTCCTCCCCTTTCCCTTCTCTCACCTGACAACTACTGATCTTTTCACTGTCTATACTTTTGCTTTTTACAGAATATCATAAAGTATGCAGTCTTTTCAAATTGTCTTATTTCACTTAGCAATATGCATTTAAGTTTCCTCCAAGTCTTTCCATGGCTTCACAGCCGATTTCTTTTTATCACTGAATAGTATTCTGGTGTATGGATGTTTCACAATTTGTTGCTCCATCTACTAATTGAAGGACATCTTGGTTCCTTCCAATTTTTGACAATCATGAAAAAAAGGTGTTATAAACATTTCTGTGCAGGTCTTTATGTACACCTAAGTTTTCAACTCATCTGGATAAATATCTAGGAGTTTGATTGCCGGATTGTATGGTAAGCTCATGTATGTTTAACTTTGTAAGGAATTGCCAAACTGTCTTCAAAAGTAGATGTACCATTTTGTGTTCTTTCCAGCATCAAATGAGAGTTTTTATTGCTCCACATCGTTGCCAGCCCTGTTGTTGTACGTGTTTGGGGTTTTAGCCATTCTAATAGATGTGTAATGGTATGTTATTATTGTCTTAATTTACAAATACAGTAAGTCCCTGACTTAAGAACAAGTTCTGTTCCAGAAGATCGTTTGTAAGTCAAATTCGTTTGTAAGTCCTACAAAGTGATTCTTATACACCTTTGACACAAATATACAATGTAAAGCATAAAATAACTAAACACACACACAAAAGTATTGTAAATAAACTATTTTTAATTTTATAGTTACCTTAAAATGGTGGTATATAGCACAGTACAACAACTGGCATATAGAGGATTGCATGGTGTGAACTGACAAGAGCAGACACGTGAGCTATTTCTGCGATTTGTTCGCATCTACAAATATTTGTAATGTGAGGTCCCTTCGTATCTGTGAAAGTTCGCAACTTGAATGTTCGCAACTCGAATGTTCGCAAGTCTGGGACTTACTGTGCCTAATGACAAATAATGTTGAAAATATTTCATGTGCTTATTTGAAATCTATGTGTGGTCATCTTTTGTGAGATATGTCTGCACAGATCTTTTGACCATTTTTAAGTTGGGTTGTTCATTTTCTTATTGTTGAGTTTTATGAGTTCTCCATATACTTTGCATGCACGTCTTTAGATCTATAGATCAAGTTGGGAACAACTGACATCTTAATAATATTGGATCTTTCTACCTATGAATATAAAATCTCTCTTCATTTATTTAGATCTCTGATTTCTTTTGTCAGCATTCACAGTTTTTCCTCATAGATCATTACATACTTTGTGTTAGATTTGTAACTAAAGTATTTCTCTCTTTTTTTTGATGCTAATGTAAATGGTGTTGTTTTCTTTATTATAAATTTCAATTGTTCATTGCTGGTATACAGGAAAGCTATTGACTTTTTAATGTTAATCTATAAATAAAGATAAATTTAGTTAATCAATATAAATCAATATTAAATGAATTAAAATTATGTAAAATTGATATATAATGCATTATAATTATATCACTTGATGTTATCATGATTTCCTTAATTGGTTATTAATCAATAATACATTAATATTTACAGGCTATATAATTAATATAATAGTATCTTATATATAATTAATATTAAGTTATACAATTATATTAATTAGTATTATAATAATATAATTTAATATCAATATACTATATCCTGAAACCTTGCTATAATTGCTTATTATTGCCAACAATTTTTTTGTAATTTGTTTGGGATTTTCGCACTTCCAAGAGCTCCTTGTCAAATTTCTTGCTTGTCCACTGCTCACCCAAATGGGACCACAAGCTCAAGGTGAATAGCAGCATATATTCCCCATTCATTTCTTATCAAGATTGCTAGTTTAACTGACAACACTCTTGAGTGTGGGTTTTTAACCTTTCATTCCAACTTATCCCTCTCTGAGTTAAACTCTTGGTTTTTATATCCAACCCCCGCCCCCATAAAACTATATAGCATTAATCAAGCTGCTGCTGGTGGTGGTGTGCTTGGGTTAACTCTAGATATGAAGGTCACAGATTCCTACCATTCTTACCCAAAGTTCTAGAAGTTTTTTCATGAATAAATGCTTCATAATTATTGTTTGTTTGGTCAACTTCCAGCGCCCTCATCTGGTTAAATTTTTGACAATTTTGTCAAGTTTCTATATCTTCTTGGGGAAAAGGATTTGCTGATTTTTTACTAGTTACTTTAAAAATATTCTCTTTGTCGTTTTTGTCCTGCACTGTCACCATAATTTATCTACATGTGGATTATTTTTATTTTATCCTGCTTTGGATTTTTTTGTCTTCTTGAGTCTGAGAATTGCTATGTTTTATTATTTCTGAAAATTTCCAGTTATTATTGTACCTTTCCTCTTTCTTTTGAGATTTAATTGTTTTACTCCTTATTTTTGGGGGGCCATCTTGATTGAGATATAATCCACTATCTTCTCAGATTTTGTTCTGCCCTGATTTTCTATTAGTTTCTAGGCTAAGAGTTGACAAACTATGGCCCATGGGCCAAATCTAGTCTGCTACCATTTGGAAATAAAGTCTGATTGAAAATATTCAGGCTCAAAACAAAAAAAGAAAGAAAATATTCAGGCTCATTTGTTTACTTTATTATCTGTGGAGGCTTTTGCACTACAATGGCAGAGCTGAGTATTTCCCATAGAGACCCCATATCTCATTAAACCTAAAATATTTACTATCTGATCTTTTACAGGAAACGTCTGTCCACTTCTGTCTTAAACCTTTAATATATCATATATTCTACCTTCCCCACTATATTTTCACTGTTTTCATACTTACCTCCTTTTTGTCTAAGTGGTATTCTTAATTATTACTATTAATCTATCTTTGAGTTCACATATTCTTTCTTCAGTGAGTCTAATCTTCTGTTTAAAGCACTTTTGAATTTCAGTTATTATATTTCTCATTTCCAGGAGTTTAATTTTTTCCAATTTCACAGTTTAATGTCATGTAACTTTCTGATACTGGCTTTATGTTTTTAGTTTCTTGAGCATATTAAATATGCTCAATATAAGACATTTTATAGTCCTGGTATAAAATTTTCAGAATTCTGAAATTCTTCACTTTGTTGTTGCCCTTGGCTGTTGCTAATTGTGTCTTGTTTCCTTGTGTTCAGTGATTTTTGTTTGTGAGCTCATGCTCCTTGGAAAGTTTTTTTCCAATATGAGGCTTAGGTTTAAAATATATTCTTTCTGAGAAGATTTGCATACCTCCTGTCAAGTCCTGGAACACTATCAACTTGATGTCACCTTAAACTCTCATGATTTTGCCTCCCCCACTTTTTTTGAGCTATTGGGTTGTCGGAAAAATCATGATATATTTTTTTCTATGTTTTTCTTTGCAAAAATGCATCATGACTTTTCCGACAACCCAATATAATGGTAACTTGGTAGGATTGAGCTTAAATATTTGAAGGCAGATATTTTCTTTCTCCTGCTTTGCTCAGAATAAAGGCTAAGACAGAAATTATGTCCATTGATGCTCTAAGAGGTGTGCATTTTTTACGTTAATCTCCCTTCTTGTTTTATACCTATGTCTCCAATTTATCCTCTCACTCTGCCCTGCTCCTAGGCTTTGTTTTTAATCCCCTGTGTGTGACCATTAGAACCCGGATTCTGGATCACAAGGAATAGGCAAACACCCCAAGGTAAATTCCTGTACTTCTATGGAATTGCACTTTCATACAATTTCTAGCCTTTTCAAGAATTCCTTTACTTTCATAACAGCTTCGGTATATGGTTTTAAAAAATCAGATGTTTTATTCATCTAGCATATCAGATATCCTGTATTGCAAGGCACTTTACTTAAAGTACAGCGCATTGTATCACTTAAATTGAAAAATATAGTCTTAATTTAAGCCAATTACAAATTTATTCACATTTTAAGGTTTATCTCTAGTTATAAAGAAAAATATTATATTTTAATGTCAGCATCTGTGTAGAGCTATGAGGAAATATATTGGGGAAGGATTCTTACATGGAAGTGGAAGACACTCTACTCCATCCATCAAAATTTCATTTGTGAACATTTATTGTGATCTACTATGGTCAGGCCTATACGCTAGCTGCAGTAGAGGATTCAAGAATATGAAGTCATAGTTCTTTGTTGCATTAGTAATTACATTCAACATTTCCCAAGAACTCACTATGTATTTTTAAATGCTTACGACTCTCAGTGCTTTATATATTTTGTCATATGCAAATCTCATAACAAATACATAAAGTATGTACTTTAGTCACTATACTTCTTTTTTAAAAAGATTTTATTGGGGAATTGGGGGAGGGGCACAGTGTTGGGGATTGGGGAAGGGGACCAGCCAAGATGTTGTTCTTCAGTCTTCATTGTGGAGGGTGCCATTCGCCACCTGGCTTCTCGGCAGCAGCTCGTGGCCTCTAAGCTCAAGGTGCTGTGTTCAATTTTAGTTGCGGGTGGGCATAGCCACCATCCCATGCAGGAGTGGAACCAGCAGACTTGTTGTTAAGAGCCCATGCTCTATTCACTAAGCCATCTGAGTGGTAGCTCAGCTCAAGGTGCTCAGTTCAGTCTTAGTTGTGGGTGAGCGTAGCCCCGCTTCGAACAGGCAATCTTGTTGTTACACCAGCTGACCCATCCTGTTGGCAGCTCACTGACAGCTCAGCTCGGGCACAGCGTTCACTGGCCCATGTGGGAATCGAACCAGCAGCCCTGTTGCTCAGAGCTCGGTCTCTAAGCCAACTCTTAACCAACTGAGCCACTTGGCGGCCCCACTATACTTTTTTAAAATATGAATTTAGTATTTTTAAAGAGAAAAAAATATATAGCTATTTGTACCAATTTTTCTTTAGTAATTTGTGTTATATGGACAAGAATATTGTTCTTTCTAGCATCTAGTAATCCTTGCTTATTTTTAAATGAGGAAACTGGGGTACAAAGAGGTAAACTAATTAGGTATAAGTAGCTAGTACATAACCAGGATTCAAACTTGCAGTCTGATTGCAGAGCCCATATCCCTAACTACTATAAAATACTATATGATGTAATATCATTAATACTATACTACATTATACTATACTATTATATGTAAGAGGCTAACAATCTAATAGGAAGATAATAGAAACAATGACTAAAATAAAGACAACAAGAAATATTTGTTAAATGTCAGTATATCAGAATAGATAAGAGGATCACTATAGGGTGTGGTGAGATAATCAGGGGAGCTTCATGGAAGAGCTGGAACTTTAACTGTGCTTAAGACCAACCTCAACTGCACATGCTGGGACACATGAATTTTGGTGTCACATGGTTCCTTCCTTTCTCTTATAAAATATTGTTAACCCCATTTAACAATAAGAAATAAACTGATCCTACTGGAAAAGCCTAAACCTTTGCTATCTCTGCAGAATAAAGAAAGCATATCCTGTTTCTTTTCCCTAGGCCAAGAGGAAAATAACACTTTCCAGAACAACTTGAAGTTGCCTTATGGCCTTAGGACTAGATTGTGGTCTGAAGACTAACTGGAAGTTATGTTGCTATTTTTGGACCTGGCCATAAAACTCCCAAACAATCATGCCAACTCCCTCCCTTGCATTGAGACTAGGGAAGCTCCAGGATGAAAGAAACTATTTAAAGCACAACCTCTAGAAGAGCCACCTGACTCTGACGTAATTATGGCATGAGCTATAAATAAATCGTTATTGTTTTAAGCTATTGAGATTTTTAGGTTGCTTGTTTTAGCAGTGAGCTTTAATTACCCTAATGAAATAGGTATGAGTGCAGACCAGCAAAATCATAGCACAGTCCTTCATAGGGAATGTCTTGGAAGATTCAGGAGAGTGTGTTTGCAGCCCTCAAAGTTTCTTTGTGCCTCACTGTTTCTTGTCTTTTACTTTGTTGGTTCTTGGGGTTTTCAAGTGCATGACAATCAAAAGAAAATAACCCTTGGTTTAGGACAACTTTGATACTTATATACTGTTTATATAGTCATCATTCACTATAACAACAATATTATTAATATAATAGCTTATATTTATTTAGCAGTTTGTATTAATTGTTGTTTTATGTATTTATATGTCTTGTTTAATTTTCAAAAAATATATAACATGGGTTTGACTATTCTGCATTAGCAGCAGTTCAATGTGGTTTTAACTGCTGAAAAAATTCTTAATGCTCAAAATGATTTTCAGACTACTGGAAAACAAATAGTGCATTTTTCATATGTGAAGATGTAACTTGGACATATTTCATCAGCACTGATTTTTCCTAAAGTCTTGAGAATCTTTCCTGAAATACTAAAAAATACTTTTCCATCAGACTTGAGATTTCTAAATGAAGCTCATGAGTTAGATGTTGTATTGATATAATATGCCATTAAGTGGCAAAATGATACAATTTATCTTGTCCACATGGAATTATGGGAAATTCTCTACTGTGGGTCCCTGTATATAATGTCTCATTTCTTCACATAATAAACTAATGATAGAGTAGCTCTCATTTCAATCTTTTGCTTCCAACAAGCAAGTGCATGTAAACAAGCAATTACTTTTGAAGTAGTGTACTTTCTCCTACACTGTTTAAAGCAATGATTTTTTATTTCAAATTGTAAACTCTATTTTCTGCCTATAAAACAAATTACCTTTTGCATGAATATGAGAATACATAGTTTCTCTAAGTTAGCTTGTAAAAATCTCTCTCTTGCCATAGTATATTAAATAGGCTATTAAATTCCATTAACTTAAGTGCATGCAAGTGCCCCTGGCTTAAGAGAAACATTTCTACAGATGCTATTTAACCAAAATCAAAACTGTCATTTTTGGGCAGCCATGTAACAAAAAGTCACGACCTTACAGGAGGCAGGAAAAGCAAACAAACAAAGCTCAGTTTATATAAAAATGATGCCATTAAGCTCTGTAGAATGTGTTGGTGTCTCACCCACTGCTTCTCAAGAAAATATAAGGGATGACGTTTTATGCACATTGATTGCCCTGATCTATACTTCAGTGGGAGGACTATGTTGAGTATTCTCAGACAATGACACATCCCATGGTTAATAGCATTATTTTGGATACTGGCTCTCAGTTTCACTATGAATACAAACATTTTCACCTCTACTTTCAGATTTCTTTCTTCAGCCTTCAACCTCTTCATCTACCTCCACTTCTCTCCCCTTATGGCCACTTCTGCCATGGCCTATGACCAAATTTCCCTTCTCTCCCTACATCCCGATACCAGCCTCTCTTTCTTTACGTCGTGTGTAAAATTCACTGGATTTTCATCTAGTCTGAGTAACTCCTGACTTATCTGAAACCTGGTCCCAAACAGAGTAGGACATTCCTGAGTCACATTTGAGATGACAAGCGAAAACTATCTACACACAACAGAGCCACCCAAGTAAGCAAATGGCACAGAGCTGTCGATCAAATACAGCCAGTTCTTGTTGTTTGCAGTATTTATCGTCTCTAACATCCAAGAGGACACTGAATTCACAAATGTTAAACCACTGCTCTTGATGGAAATACAGGGTACAGTTCATGGGAGCCTCTATTCACATTTTCATCAACCGATTAACACATAACATTGTTTTATGTGTAGTCCTGTTTAAGGACATCTTATTTAGTATGTATATTGCTGATTCACAAACATGGAACTCACAGCCAACAATGCGATAACTCATGCTCGAATGAAGCTTATCCAACACCTAGTTTTTCTGTAAGACACATCTCAGTCTTGCGCTTAGGAACACAAGAGACAACTTCCACACTTTGCTCGGAAGTCATTTTAAACAGTGAAATAATCAACACACAGCACAAAAATGTGAAAAATGCGGCACTCCACAGACCATGAAAAGGACATGTGTTTGCAGTATGAGCTGAAGCAAGGAGGCAGAGTATTATTAAGTTGAACCTCAGCTGGGAACTTGTGTGCATTGTGGGCAACGCAAACTCTTTGCTACTCTGTGCTTCTCCTTGAATGACCAGGAAAGTACTGTAAGTATTAACTTGGCAATTACAAAGAAATTATAGTGAGCAGGCAAGTTTGCAAATACAGAATCTGTGAATAGTGAGGACCAATTATATTTCAATCATAAAAATATTATGGGTTAGGATGGTATCAATGATCAAATGTGTGTGTGTGTGTGTGTGTGTGTATGTGTGTGTGTGTGTGTGTGTATATATATATATATATATATATATATATATATATATATATAGTGTGCATATATATATATATTTTCCCAGTTTTGAAGGGTACACTTTCTATTAACTGAGGCTGGTGGAAATCAGTGCCAGCTTAACCCAGTCAAAGTTTAAATTTTTGTTGAAACTGTGTTTAAAAGCCTTAAATTCTCTTGTCTCTACAGGGTGCTTCTAAGTGACAGTTCATCATAATGGGCATTGCATTCCTCTGAAAGTTCTGACTGAACAAAAAGAAAATCCCAGGCCTGCAGGGTTCCAGCCTCTAAACACAGTGTTTAGTCTTGTCTTTTGGGAAATTCCTCATTCAAAGGTACAATAGGAAATTTTCCCCAGGAATCCTGGAGGAAGAGACTCCTATCTTTCCCATCAAACACCTCAATTTTCTATAACTGAGGAATTCTTTTCTTGCCACTCTCTCTTCATCCTACCTGATGGTTTTAGGCAAAATGGCACTCACTGAACTTTTGCTTCTTGGCTGAGTTCTTAGCAGGATTAAGGAAGTAATGGGGTGGGTGGCTGTGTTGAGGATAGGCTTAGAGGAATCTGCTTTAGAGGACTTCTTCTAGAAGCATGAGCAGGGATTTCAGATGGCGAGGCCTGACATGGAGCCCAGATCCTGTGTTTACCCGGCTTGGTTTTCTCTTTAGGATTTATTTACATTGTGACCTGTTTCAATGGGACTTTAAAACCGTGTTTTGGGTTCTTTGTGATGATGAATTCTGAAATATTCTCAGAGAGTCAACATGCTCCTGATCTCCAGGACCTACAGCGGAACCGAAACTGGCACCACCTCACTGCAGAAACCTTAGTTCTGTTTTAGATCGCAAAATGGAAATCAACTTTCAAAGTGTTTGTCAAGTTGCCTTTGGGTTTTGTGAAATGTAGAAATGATTCTTTCTTTTTGCTTGATTTTTTTTAGTCAAATGAAATGTCACTGTCTATTCTTTCTAAACATAGAATCATGCCATTGGAACTTGGGCAAGAAAACCCACATGAAACATCTACCCAAATGTTATGGGAGGAAGGCTGGCTTGGAAAAGCCTTTGTTCTTGGGCTGGGGCTGCTGTGGTTCTTCCATCACATCAGTATCTACTTACTCAGTGTAATGAATAAAAACACACTAACCAACAATCCACAAAAAACAACCAAATACCAATTACTGAAGAAGAGAATTGCTTCCGTGAGAGGTGAAGAAGGACAAAGTATCATGACATAAGTTAAATTTTTTTTTTTTTTTGAGGGCCCTCATATGTGGGAACTGAACCGGGGCCGCTGGCTTCCCAAGCCAGCGCTTAACCACCGTGCCACTCGGCCGGCAAGTTCAAAATTTTTTAAGTAGAGCACTAAGTTGAGAGTTGCATTGCGTAATTGAGTTCTTTGGCTACAAGAGAAACCCACAACTTATTTGAATCTGGTTTCTACAATGTTAACACAGAGGCAATCAGCAGTCTGCCTTTTAGGATGTTGGTGGGGGCAGGGAGGGCACGAGGTGTCATGTGTATGCTTTGTTGAGGACAATCGTCCAGAAGGAAGTACCGTTCCAGTGTTTGGAAGTTCCATAGAGGCTTTAGTATTCACTTCTGCTTGGCCCACTGGCTGTGTGACCTTGGCCAAGAGACTTAGCCGGCTAAAGCCATGCCTCCTCAACTGTGGACTGGAGTTTGTTACTGAAGTTTATTGTCACACTGAATTGTTATAAGATCCTAAAAAGAGAATGGATTGACAGCCTTTGAGTGCCTTGCATTGAAGAAGTAATGATTTATTATTTCTGCATCATAATCCCATCTTTTGGTCATTCTGCACTTCCCGTGCCTCCCTTCCATGGTCAGCTGGAGCCCACATCGCAGGGAGGGAGTGTTTGGGATGACAGATGCTTCATGTGCAGGAGAACCTGGCCAGGGCCAGAAAAATAGTCAGGCACTAGAGGAGAAAAGAAGTTAGCAAAATGCAAAGTGTCTTTATTACAACTCAACTGGTTTTAAAGTTTCCATTTTTTTTCCCAGCAAATGTGTTTTCTTCCTCTCAGGGAACTAAGAACATATGTGCTGCCTGGCAGATGTTTTCTGCAACCCTTAAAGTCAGGATTGGAGTAGGCTGATTCACAATTTCTTACACTGCACGTGTGAAATCTTTCAAGAAAATTTGGAGCAGAGAGAGCCCCGGGATTTTATATGATGCTCTCAATTGCTTTGCAATTAAATTGGCAAGAAAGAACTGATCAATTATTTGCTTCCATTTATGACCCTTTTAAACTATTTTTAAATCAACATAAAGAGATGGGTTGAACAAAAAGGAATAAGACTGAAAAGAACAGAAAATGGGTAACATTTGTAGAGCGGTATAGGTTCCCTAACATCCACGCAGAAAACACCAGATGAAGGACCTTGCCTCTGCAGTATGTTATACGAGATGTCAGTGGTCACGTCTGACTGCCTATGGACCAGCCACTGACAAGGCACCCACACAGACAGACTCATTCAGTGTCCTAAATTTTCTTTCAAAGAAAGTATTTTACACACCGTATACAAATTATACAAGTGTCCTTTATTGTCCCTTAAAAGGGCAATAGTCCCCACAAACTATTTCCTTTAAGCATGTTCTGGGAACCGCTCTTGGTGGAAGGCCTGTGTGTGCTCAGTGGCCATTCCAGAAGCCAGAGCCAGACTGTGTGGGTAGGGAAATCACCTACCCCTACTTGACCAGTTGCAATCACAGACTCAGGTCTCCCTCCGAGAGCAAAACTCTCCAGCTCAGAAAGCAAAAGAGCTTCAACTCCTGCCACAGAGGCCAGCGGAGGAGTCAGAAACACTAACTACAGGTTAAGTGGTAGCTGCTTCTGCTTCATTCCAGAGCTCAGTTCAAATCTGGGGTTCACTACTTAATGACTACATCACCTGGAGCAAAGCACTTAACTTTTGTGGAGTCCGGGTTCCCCATGTAAATGGGGATAACAATTATCTCCATGTGAGTGATTGGGAGGATTAAAAGATATCACATACACTGCATGAAACATGGCACACAGTAAACTGAATAAATACCAGTTATTATTTTGTATTATTATGATTATCCACAATCCTAGGATTGTTAACTTCACCAATGCTGTAATTTGAAACACATTTATTCCATACATTCTAGGGCACTTTCAAAGCCCTTTCTGCAAATACATTATCTAGTTTGGGCTTAAAAAGAAATCTCTGTGTATGTTCTGCTCCGCTTATCAAAGGCTCTCCATAATGCCCACTCAAGGGTAAATCAATTACACAGGATACTGTTCTGCCTTCTCTTATTCTCCTTGAACCACATTCCATGTGGTAATGGGTCAATCTCTTTACTTCCTCTTCCCTCCTACCACAGTCCATACCCTCAAAAGATGCCAGTTAAGTTTTAATCTCCCTTTGAAAGTGAATTTTCATCTCTACTTTTAAAAAAAGTGATTTAAAGTAGTGTGACTTTTTTTGAGTGCCCTCCAACTCCAATCCATGAAACAAAATAGTACTGAGAGGATATTATTAGTGCTTTTGTCAGAGTCCTCCCCCGAGCACATGACTTTGTAATGAACTATGCATCCATAAACAGTTGACTCTTTGATCTCTGGCTGCTTGTACAACTCTAAAGAGAAAGACATTCCAGTCCAAGCCACACAAAGAGAGAGGAACACAGGTTATTTATGGGAGCCCACTGACTCTCAGCTTAGCCTGGCCCTTTTAAGATTCAGAGACACACATCATTTTGACTGCCAAATCTGCTCCCTCCCCTTATGGTGTCTAATGGGGCGGTAGCACAGGAATGTCTGATCTCTGGCTTCTCCCTGGGGTGAGAAAGGTAGCTGGTTTGGCAGAGAGACAGACATAACAGTATTTATAGAGACAGTAGAAAATCGACTCCATATGCCTACAAAGGGAAATTGGAGTAAATCACCGGGAGCTAAGAGAACTCCTGAACTCCCTTTCTGAGGCCAGTTCAGCCTCTGTCTGAAAGGAAACAGGACCTACTAACCAGCTCTCTCGAGTTGCACAAAATCCAGCATCCACATGCCCTCTTTCACCTAACCATGTTCCACCAACAATACCATTTTACTGAAAGAGGGGAGACGCTCTCTTTGATTCCTTGAATTCAGAAGCTGATCTGCAAGTCTGACTCCTGCATTACTCAACCTTTGTTTGTCACAGCTGGTGCAAACATGAATTCCCTGTTCTGAAGCTGGGGAAGCTAAGTTTGATGAGTTTTTGTTAGTGATTTTTGGATCATGACGCTTTTAGGTGATCTGCAGTGTGGCTGAGTGTTGATTTATGCTGTTCACTGAAGCACAATCCAAGTTGAATAAAGACTGTGCTGGGACAGGATCTATCTGTTCTCTTTCCTGTCTTCCTCTGGATCAAATATCAAAATTTTACATTGTGATGTCAGAATGGTGAGGGCTATATGAGGACTTCCGTAACGGGAGAAAATTCAAAATGGAAATCACTTTTATTAGTGTAAAATATCAAACTGGTAGATTTATGATCATTATTTGGGCCAAATGAATACAATTAAACCTGGGGGGTAATTTGGTCATCCCAT
This sequence comes from Aselliscus stoliczkanus, assembly GCA_033961575.1. Taxonomy (NCBI): domain Eukaryota; kingdom Metazoa; phylum Chordata; class Mammalia; order Chiroptera; family Hipposideridae; genus Aselliscus; species Aselliscus stoliczkanus. Next base: position 44,371,794 of record CM066734.1, read on the forward strand.
CACTCTAGACATCCACCTTTGTAGGATGATTTCTGCAAAGCAAAAGGACCTCGATGAAACTGGAAAATTGGTTTGCTACTTTTGTGGGATCCTGATTTTAATCAAAGTCATATTATGGGGGAGGCCTAAAAGGGACTCTTGTTTTTTATTCATTCTATTCATTCCGTAGGCACAAATTCATCAGATACCTACACAGGTTTACATGTCGTTTGCCAAAAGTTCATGTATTTTATACATTCTCTTATTCTTTAGTCATTTTGATGGTTTCAAGCCAGAGGCTGAACACAAAGACCGGCATATAAGTGAATATAAAACACTGCCTGAAAAGAAACACATATGTTGATGGCACTGACTGCAAGCCCAAAGAAAGAATGCTTAAAAAAAGTAAAACAGCTGTATATCAGAACGAATGGGCATTGGGAAAACTCAGGCATTTTGTGCCACTGGCCCAGGGAGGGGCTTAACAGAAACAAGCCAGAAGCCATGTTGTATAGCTAGGCCTTTAGCTTATAATTAATTCACTGTCAAGATGATGAATGCTTATTTTATGATTTAATAAAAAGAGAGACACTATCTTAAAAAAAAATCGTAAAGGAGGAGTACTCACAGATAAGTAGTGCAGACTTTTGAGGCAATACAGAGGGGTCTGGATTGGAGCTCCACCTCTGTCTCCAGGACACCAAGAGCGCACAGGGCAATCAGTGCAAATTCAGGACCTCAGTCTTGCCATCTGAAAAATGCAAATAATAATGTGATTGCTTCCACCAAGCCACTACTAACTGAGTAATTGAAACTTCATGCTGATTAAAAAAACACAGGAAGAACAAAGAGTAATACATATAAATAATAAATATATATATACACATATATATTTAATAGAAAATATATATTTTAAAAATGTAAATAAATATATATATTTAAATATAAAATAACTGGGGTGCCAAAAAAAATGTATAGACATACTTGTATTCATCCTTTGTTATTGGTATATATTGACTACTACAATTTTAATAGTTTTTTCCTTTCTTAAAATGTGTATACATTTTTTTTGGCACCGTGTGTGTGTGTGTGTGTGTGTGTGTGTGTGTGTGTGATGTGTAGCACTTAATGGCTTGCAATCACACATATATCTTTGTACAATATATCCAAAGTTAGAGGTTTTAACTTCCAGTTTTCCACAAAACATGAGTTAGACACCACAGTAGAAGGTAAACACATTAAACTAGATCATCCATGAAAATAAGAGCAAGCTTATGTAGTAGGGGATGGAAAGAAACCACGAGAGGCCAACTGAGAATCAGAGAGGCTGAATGAAAGGCTGAACCATCTCTGATTCGCCTCTCTGCCCCTTTCTCGGAGAGTAACCAGGTAGCTGCAATTGCTGTATCCTTTGAAGAGATGCCTGGACCCCATTAGTCATATTAAATGAGATTGAGGATGAGTGGAGAGGTTGGGCCACTGAAGTATGTGAGTTTCCCAACATAAAGATTTTGAACTTATGGATGAGATTGAGAGGAGCCTCTTCTATGGAGGAAGATTCAAGAAAATTGAACTTGACATTACAACCTTCCCCTGTATTCAGCAGATTTCTATGTTGCTGAAAGCTGTGGTGAGCTTAGGTGATATCGGTGAACTGAGTGCATGCAGAATAGGACAGCCCTTTAGAACACTTCCCCAAGTAGAAGCTTGTTTATATCAACCTTCTTAAGATTCAGAGAAATATTTGTAATTGGAAAAAAAATCATGGATGAAACTATGAAAAAATAGTCATTGAACATAATTAAAATGTGTCACAAACACATGATCGAGTGTTGACACTAAAATAGCTATGATATTAAGATTTGAAACGTGCCACAAGTACAATATATCACAAACATATTATTGAGTTTTGACCCTGAAATAGCTCTGTTATTAAATTTTTAAAATATTGGCTATGTCCACACAATTTAGATTACTTCTTATACTGAGTTCAATTAGTTATGAATGCTATTATAATGGATATTAGTCCCCCAGCTATGCTAATCTATATTCCAGCCTCCAATGCCGATTCTATTACTACTTCATCATGAGACCTCATGCACATTCTTACTTACTCTGGGTTCTTCCTTTGTTTAAAATTTCCTCCACTCACCACACTAAGTTTCCCTGGCCATTGAATGACATAAACATTATGAAATGCTGAAAACAGAAAATCACTATATCATCTACCTGGCACTTTGACAAGGCATTCTACTCAGGTCATTAGCACCCCTTTTAATCCTAACAACTCTCTGATAAAGGTAGACTCAACTCCCCATTGCTCATGAGGAAAGAGAGTCTCCAGACTAAAAATTATACTCTTAGGGAGCAGAGGACTCAGGATTGGAATGCAGGTCAGTCTGACTTCAAAGTCTGGGATCCTTCCATTTCCATAAACCACTGACCAGGCCAAGGAGTGATTATTTTACTAAATAAAATATTCTCAGCATAGCTGTTTGATTGCTTTACAATAACTGACATATTGAGTGCCAAGCTTTGCTTTGCACATATTTGGTCACATAATCATCATGACAACGCTATGAGCGAGTCGTCATTAGCCTCATTTTACAGATGACTGTGCTGAAGCTTGCAGAAATTAAAGTTGTCCCAAATCATATCGTAAGTGGCAGAACATGATGCCAAACCCTTATCAGCCTCACTCTGCAGCCCTCTCTCCCAACAGCTACCCTACTTCTGTATTTGTAATCATGTGTAACTCTGCATGAATAAATTTACTGCTTGGGACAGAAAGTCCCAAGCTGTTCCCATCATCTCCCCCTTTTTCTTGAGTCCCCTCATCTAACCACCTGTTCTGGCCTCCCATGACACCACACCAGCTTCCGGGTGACCCCTAGTTCTGAGGTTCACAGCCCTGACTTCCCCACAGGATTGGCCCAATTCCATCCCTGTTCCAAAAACCCATATTAGTCTTCTCTACTCCTCTTTCCAAAAATCCTTGCTTCAGGGATTGCCATTTCACTCCCTTTTTCCCCCTTCCTACTCAAAACACACAGGTAAGAGAAAAGAAGGGCAAAATTTGGTGAATTCTGATTAATTGGGGCAGGTAATTTAAAAAGTGTGTTATAGCATATTTTCAAATAGATATAGTTTTATTACTCTTACACAAACAGAGCAACTTTGTATTGTTAAAGTGGCCAACTGGAAGTCCTGAATGGATTTTGGTATAATGAATGAATAAGAATATTCACAACTATTTGGTTGTTAAAAAAATAAGTGATTATCTTAAAAGTACTTGATGTTACCTGGAAACCTTGTCTTTGAACAAAATAAAAAGGCCCTTGAAATTATTTGAATATTGCTATCCAGTTTTGAAGGCTCTGAAAGAAAGAGTTTACTTAGTAAATATTAGCTTCAAACCAGTTGAATCTCAATTATTTCAAAATTTAAAGACTTTGAGATAAGAGGGAAATGAAAATTACTGAGTCTGAATGAATTAAATTTTATTGTTTGGTTACTGCAAATTACTATTAATAGCAGAATTATGGAAAACATCCTGTGATTCAGAATGACATGTTAATCATCAGAGGGTTATCCTGTACTGGCACAATTTTTATAAGAAAAGCAATTGTGAAACTTGCCCCTTTTATACAGAATTTCTCCCTCTGGTCCACCGGATAGCAGTCAAATTTTCTCACTAGACAAATGTAAACTGGCCACATAACTATATAGAATATGAGAATGTAAAATGAGATTTCTCTTAAATGTGAAACAGTTGATAGTATTCAGAGTTAAACAAAATTCTATCTGGAGAGTCTAAAGGTCAGGAGTTTTGGTGAATTTAGTTCCTATTAAATAAAACATTTAAACCATTTCCTAGTTGTTGCTCATTTAATGTGAACTGAAGGCAATATCTGAAGCTGAAGATATGACTTCATTCCTACATGTGTGTTGGGTTCCTCCATGCCTGGCGCCAACTATATACAGACATGCTTTTACTGAGTTGGATTAAAAAAAGAATACAATGCTAGAAATTACTGCAATATATTAACCATGCTTATGACAATGTTATGAGCACTAGAGTAATCAATAAGTCAGCAGAGGGCACATAGAATTTTTATTAGCAGAGTCGTCTAAGACATTTTGTTTCTATAATGAATATGGGGTGAGGGGTCATGGGGGGAGCTGTTCAAAATTCAAGGCCCCTTTCCATTGTTAGGAAATTCTCTCCAGTGTACAGGCTTGTTGAGAGAACCTGTCCCCTTGTCCTTCAACCTCAAGGAGCTGAAAGAGTCAGATCTCTCTCTGATCTTTTCATCTCTTTCCAACTATCGCTTTTCAGTAGTCCTGGCAGTCAGGGTCCAGGTAGGTGAACTGAGCTCCTCCCTATACCCCAAGAGAATGATGCAAAGACAATGGGGTGGTTAGACTTACTGGAGTGGCAAGGGATGGCAGTGGTCTTGCCCTTGCCACATTGTTCCTGCTTTGCCCCTTGGTCCAAGCCTGGCCTCAGCTGCTCAGCCTGTGAGACCTCAGTCTCCTAGCTCAGGTCAGCTTCTGTTTGCTGCCATTAGGGACTTCCCCCAGAGAAACACACAATCTTCATTTTGTTCTTTTGAGTCTTCCTAGTCAAATCAACCAACAGACTAAACAAAACAAACACCACCAACCACACATACAACAGTGCCACCCACTTTATCTGTAGTACCATTTTAAGATGCAATGCAATCTTTCTTACCAATTGGTTAATACTAGTGGCCAGAAGAAAGTGGAAAAAAATAGGAAAAAAAATAGATGGCTATTTTAGTGACAGAGCTATTCTCAGAAATGTGAATACAAAATTATCCCAATGAGAGAGATTCACTTTGGCATATTTAAATACGTATGTAAACATACTGTCTGTTACACTGTGACTTAGTCAATGCCTTCTTTTTTTCTTGCACATATTTCCAGATTCTAAATAAAGAACCCTAGTCAAACATTGAATCTTGAACTCGTACTCAGCTCTGAAGTGCTTGTAATAACCTTTCTCTATCAGAATCATGCTTGTGTTTTTGCTCACAGAATAAAAAGATTTTTAATGTAAAGTGATAGTTCTTTGTTGATGCACAGGATCACTGAGACCTTTTTATAAAGGTCCAGTTCCCCAATCAATTCTCCCCTATTGTTCAGAATTATATTCAGAAAACTGTGTCATGAAAACCTAACTGGCCTTTCAACTGTATCAAACAGTTGAAAGATTGAAGACCATGAGCAAACGCCGTAAGATTTACCCTAAGGCATGGCCTTCTCTGGCTGTTGGCCCCAGTGCCTTGTTTAAAAATCAGGGATTGCTTCTCGTATATGGGCAAAGCACGGCTCTCCCTCCATCTGCCTCCCATGTAATAAAACTGGCACTGGGAGGAAGAGACCCATAGGAAAGAGAAAAAGAGTCCTGAAAATATCTTTCTGGGGACAAAAATCTCATGGCCACTGATGCCTGAAGTTATGGCTCGAGATCAGGTAATCTCTTGGTATTCTTTTCTATACTGAAGTTTGATTTTATTGAGATAACGTCTTAGAAATAAAGGGTTTTCAGGATAGGGCAGACTGCAAAGTACATGAAAGTCAGGAAGTAGATCACAAAAAAAGAGAAAAGCACCAGAGAAGTCCTTTCTTTTTTAAAATACAAGTGAACTTCCTCACATTTGAAGGCAAAGAAGAAAGAGCAAAATGGAGGGCTGAAATTAAAAATAGTTGAAAGGAAGTTCCTGGGGCAAGGGTGGGGCCAATGGGAAGGTAGGGGTGGGGGTGTTGGTATGGTTAGGGTCCAGAGCAAAGGCAGAGAGATTGGTGTTAAAAGAAAATGAGAGCCCCACTCCCTCCCCTCCTTCCTCCTGGCTTCAGGGAACCATGAACAAAACCAGCCAATGTCCACAAAGAGTGGTCACTCCAGGTATAGGCATGGCTTTCCCCTCCCTCCATCCTCCACCAGTCCCTGTATCTCTCATGCAATCAAAATGGCACTGGGAGGAAGAGAGAGGCAAGAAAGAGAAAATAGATACCCAGAAATAGTGTCTCTGGAAGAAAACACATGGCCACTGATGCCTCAAGCCTTTAATTCCCTCGATGAACAGAATGCCACAGAAACGCTGGCAGTCCAGGGCCTACACCTGTGAAGTCTGCATATCTGGGATTAGATGTAAAGTATATATTTGACTTCCAAGTCAAATAAAATGAATTGTCATGGTAGAGAAGGTTTTGTAGAGGAAATGTTATCCTGAAGCCTTCCAGCTTGACCCTGTCCCTTATAACTACCGACCACAAATTCTTTTTATAATAAAAATGAGCTCCCAGAACAAACTAATTACATACAAGAGCAACTTATACTTCACTGCAGTTTTCACAATATATTTTTTCATCAAATATGAGTTAGCCAAAGTAATTAGGAAAAATGATTAGCAAAGCTCTTTATTGAATATGAATCCAAGTCATTAAAAAAAATAAAGCATTCTTTTTGAGAATGTCTTTAAATCTACATTTTCTTTCCAGCAATAATCTATTTTCTTTTCAACAATAGCTTTATGGGGATATATATAGGGTAGTCTTAGAGAATATAACTCTTCTCCTGAAATAATACCAAGTTTTGTTTTCCTTTCATGATAGAACTTTCTGTAAGTTGGTAGAAAGTCTTAAAATGCAGCTGCTTCTTCCTAAAAGAGCACTGAAAGAGCGGACTGCTGCAATCCCAGTACAAATCTTCTGTAGGTGAGACTGGGGAATCGCCTATAAATTTGAAAAAGCTTAGATCACGAGGGTATGCTGTTTTCAACTCTCAAGTTACTCCAGGCTTCTACAAAAAAACCAGCAGGTTTTAAAGGCCTTTGCATCTATTCTTTCTACATTTACATTTTAAAATATCTTGGAAGCTAAGGAGTAAACAAGAATAAAATCCATCTGACTAAAACCTCATTTTTCCATGTGAGCTATTTAGATTTAGTTGGAAATTGTACAATACAAATGTGTAAACTAGCAACTCTCTTCATTCTTTTGTATTCTGGGCACTCAGGTTTATAAAAAAATTTGACTGCTATCCTCCCGCCTCCAAAAAAAAAAAAAACCCCAACAAAGATGAAAGCTAAAATTCCTTTTTTGAATTACTGAATTTTAATTTTATTTGTAAACTGAGATATCATTGATTAGCATGACTTGCTATTATTTCATTATTATTTTATTATTTAGATCTTCATGGAAAATGTAGCATCTAAACACATTGGTGTGGCTATTAACAGTTTCAAGTGAACCAGCTGGGTTTTCCCACACCATTCCTTCAACAAATATTTATTGTTTGTCTCCTTTGTGTCAGGCACTGTGCCAGTAGTTGGGTACACAGTAAAAAAGGACATAGCCTGGTTCCTGCTTTTACGCTCACTGTCCAGTGAGGAGAAACCCATTTCACGAGGTACTGGTCCAGTGCTCTCCTCTTGTAAATTGTGTCTTTCCTACATAATAAAGCCACTTTGTCCTTTCATTCCCCATACCCCACATCTTATCCATCACTGAGGTAAGAAGCACAACTAAATAACTTGACCTTACCAGCCATTGCTTCCTGATGAACATAAAGGTAAGGCACTTTCAAATGTCTTCACATGATTGTGTGTCTGCTTCATATAAAGGAAAGGAAAGCTGGGTGACATTCTGGGAGCTTCTGGACATATGCATAGGAGAGATGTGGACCAAAGAGGAAGGCAGAGGGCTCCTCCTTGAAACAGGACACATGCCCCTTTGCTAGGGGTTGGCATCAGCCTTGCAATACCAATCTGAATTTACAAAGTATATTTCCATCATTTCTGACATTAATCACAGTCTCCCAGTGTGATGGACCATTTTATGAGTTCCATTTGGCTCCAGAGAAATAAGAAATAAGAGGTTAAATGATTTTCCCAAAGTCGATAATAGACCTGGGACCAGGATTCAAAGTTTATAAATCCCTATCCAGTGCTGAGCACACTCAACCTTATGCTTAACCTTGCCAAAAAAATCAGGGTTCAATTTTGTTGTTTAACTAATTAGAAGTGAGACACACTAGGCCAGAAGGTGGCACCTCATTCATAACACAGTCATTATTTTATTGCCCTTGTAATATAAGAACTCAATGTTCTTCGAAACTTCTCAAAGCTTTTATGAGAAAGTCCCTGGATTACCATTTCAACCTGTGTCTCTTCCCATGTATCATATATTTGCAAAATTGTCCAGAGAAAACATTTCTTAGGAACTAACAAAAACTAGGAAAAGGGAAAAATGCTCTCTTAATAATGAAGAAGCCATTTACCCTAATTTTGTTAAATATAGAGATGCACACACACAAAAACACACATGCCGTACTCAGCTATCATGGAATTGGTAAAGTAGAAAACTCACTTGAGGGGTATTATCCCATAATATGAAATTATGAACATGTCAGTTTCTTTAAGCTGCAATGGTTCCAGAAATGAATCTATTGTTTTTCTTTTTTCCATTATACAAATGGATCCATTTTCCCCTAAAAGCTAACAGAGTGCCAGGGAACTGGTTGGTCTGTTCTTTTCTCTGATCCATAAGATCACTGAGGGCAGCAGCCATGTCATTCCCAGGGCAATCCTTGACACATAGCCAGAGCTAAATAAAAAAAAATTAATCTGAGTTAGAATCTTTCTCTGGTATACCATGCTGCTACCCTTGTACACAGTTAAATTTTAATAACATGGATTGAAGGCAAATCAATCCAATACAAGACACAGGAAAGCCAGTTTTTTTGTGTTACAGCTTAGGGCAGGAGCATTACATAATTTTAGAGAATGGACTCTTATTTCAGATGGTGAAATCAGTGAAAAATGGCCACTTCAGACGAGAAAATGAACAGCGAAACACTCCCAGTAAAATTGAATTTGGAATTGGTTGTAAGGGGGAAACTAACATACACTTAATGACACTGTCGGATTTACTAAACATTCCTACAGCTTTAAAGTTTAAATGCTACCGAAAGGCTTTCATGAAGCTCCTATACAAACAAGGACAGAAAAGTGTGCGAGCTTTGGATCTGACATGAGTGAAGACTGAAATGACGAGTGATGGACACAGCTCATACTGCCCCCTGGTGGTGCCCTGCTCAACTATGCTCAAAAACGTTATCAATCTTTGAGTAAAACCTGGACATGGTCTTTGGTTTCCATAGCAACACCTTCAAGCAAGGCTCCTAAGTTTAGACTTATAAACTTTGTCTCAAGCACCTGCTCAACTTTCACATATTGTTTCTGTCCTGGGAGGAAGGCAAACTGTTACGAGGGGGATGATGGGATTCCACTGGAGAACCCAGCAACCCTGACAGCCCACGTGTGAGATGGCGTTGAGCAGTGGGATTATCCTAAATCCTAATTCAGCACAAAAGAAGTTTCCTATCATCAGCCGTCCCTGATCCCCCATCCCCCAAATTCCCACATATTTACACTCCCAACCCAGGTGTGATATGGCAGCTAAAAGAACATTGAAGTCATATTCAGCTTCAGTAGTCATGAACTTGTGGCTCAGGAACCAGAAAAGGTTGTTTTCCTAAGCCTGGCTGGGCTAGGAATACACTACAGTGGTTACTGGGTTAGTCCAGAGGGAAATGCTTATATCACTGACAATTCTCTCTTTCCCTCTAGGGATCCCCAAATACACTTGGTGTTTGGTTCTGTCCACTGGATGGGAGAAGCAGGAAGGAGGGCATTGAACCTCAGGACCATTTCTTTGTTCTCCTGAATGCCTAGGAACCTGGGCTGAGACTCAAGGCCTCAGAAGACCAGCCTGCATCCAGCATCTCTTTAGAAAAGTCTGTATCAGACAGCCATATTCTTGAACTCGAAGACATTTGAAATGGCTGGATGGCTACCTGATCGGCAGAGCTTTGCAAGGAGTTCCTGAAGATGCTGTGTGTTTCTAACTGGGCAGGTAGCCTAGGACAAGGAAGGAGAGAAAGCCATAAAGGGATTCCTAGGCTTGCTATTTACTTAGCGTACACAGGAGGGCATGAAAATAAAGCTATCAGAGCTCCTATGTCCATGGGGAGAAGGGACTGCAAGTGGCTCTCAAATGACATATAAAAACAGAAGGGTGAAGTTAAGCTGACGTCGCTGAATGCATTGCCCTGTGGTGTTGATTCAGGGAATCCGGCTGGTTAAGTGGGTTTGCTCTCCCTTAATCACCCTACCCCCTACCCCCTGCACTCCATATGTGTCCCTCCTGGAAGTGCAAGCTCAGCAGAATAGGACACCCTCTGTGACTCTGCCACAACCCTCACAGGCTCTTCTGGTCCATTTGTAGGAGTCAATAGGGATGTCCAGCTTGACAGTGAATGATAGGGAATGATGGGACTTCATGACAACTCATATGCTGACATCAAAGGCTCCTTGGAGGCCATTGGCTGGGACATGCTCCTTCTTATCCCATCATGAGGGCCTCCAAGAAATGGTGATGGAACTTGGTTCCCTTAACCTCTGTTATCTGCCAAATAAATATCTCATGTGGACCGTCTCTTATTTCCGGTGGATCCTCGACCTCCGATCAGGCCATGAGCAGATTCAAAGTGATTTCTTTTAGTTGCTCTCTCTTCATCAGCTTCCATCACTTTCTTGTTTTCTTCAAGTCACATTTGAACCTTTAGGAAGTTGCCAAGGTGCAGTCATCTCCTTCTGGCTCACACAAAATATTGATATATTTACTGGAAACTCAAGCCTCATTGCTATTTCTCTGTTGCTCTGTCAGCTCCATTCTATTTTTAGTTTCTTTCGGTTTTTTGAACATACTTCTGAATACATATTTGCCAAAACAATTTTCTCAATGAAATAGCAATAAAAGCTTATAAATCCACTTGGGGACCACAACTCAAAGCACTCTAGTTTGTTTCAATGTTCTGGTTTGAAGAGTATTCTTTTATATTGTTACAGAGTCAAAAAAAAAAAAAGTAATTCTATCAGAGAAGTACCTCATAAAAAAATGGCTTTTTAAGAAATCAGGCAACTTGGCTTCATGTGATTATTTTAATGGATCCCAGGCAATTTGCCTTCTCTACTTTCCACCACAAATAGGTTATTTACTCACAGGCTTGCAATGAGTAGCATTCTTGTACTTAATGAGAGAAATAGAAAGTGCTTCAGCCTGGTATTCAAGTCCCTGCAAAATGTAGCTTTCTTATTGTTCCTTACCATGAATCCTTGCTTCCCCAACAGATCATTTTTCTTTCTGATTCTGATATATGTGCTGTTTATTACCAACTTAAAGTGGGTGTGCATGCTGCTCCTTCCTCAGGATGCAGTTTCCCATCTCCTTTATACATCTGGGACCTGTCCAAGTTTCCTGGTCCAGCTCAAATCCAGGGCAGTGTGTGGAAGTCTCCCCCTTTGCTGAAGCATTGACTCCCCCCACACATGGGCACACAACCTGTGACTTCCCTTCTCCACCCACCTATGTATTTCTAAATGAGACTGTAAGCTCCTAAAGGACCTTATACTTTTATATTCCCATGGAGCACTGAACTCAGAGCTATGCATATCATGGGTGCTTAGTAAATAGACGATGGACAACATGAAAAATAATGGAAATTAATGTAAACAGGATTGCAGGAAGATAGTTTCCCAGCACAGCTTGACCTGTATTTTCCAATAGACACACAGGCTGGGTTGCAAAGCACAACTTTTAGTAGCGATTAAGGAAACACCTGAGTAATTTGATGACCCAGTCAACACAGACAGCACAACTTGACAATTCTGGCTCTAAACCTGATTTAAGCAAGAGAAGGGTTTCCATTTCTCACTCAGTTTTTCATGTGCAAAGCCACATGTCATTTGATTTTCCAGGGGCAGGCTCTCAGTTTTATGGTCACTTTATCTCACTTGCTTGTAGTTTCCTCATTTATAAAATGAAGGATTTGGAATATTAGATTGTTCTCTAGAGTTCTTTCCACTTCCAGCATCCTACTCTATCCACTTCCTTTCTCTATTGTCCCTTCTTCCCTCTCTGGCTTTCACCTCATACATCAATTTATTGCCCATTAACAACCATCCCTACCAGGTAAACAGGGCAGTCATTTTATCTGTTCATCAGAACTTCTTGTAAAAATGGTATAGAGCAGCAATTAAAAAATAAAGTACAGTTCCTTAATTTTCATTTGATCATTGCTCTGTCATTCTGCCTACAATAACTTAGTTTTTACAAAGCTATTGGTACTCTAAACAAATGTACCTCCTTTGGGGGGAAAAAAATCTCAGATAAAATTAAAATGCATGCTTTTCTTAAATATATTTTAGATAAGTTTTTTTCCTGCACCCACAGATATGACTCATCATTAGAGGAGAGGAGGGGTACCCACAGAAACTGAATTAGGAAAAGAATATGGATTTTTTTTTTTTGAGGGCAGTGTCACTGGCCTTCATATGTGGGACCCTAACTGGGGCCGCTGGCTTCCCAAGCCAGCGCTTAACCACCGCGCCACTCGGCTGGCCCAAATATGGATTATTTTGATGGAATGTAAATTGAAAGTCCACTTCATTCTAAAAAGGCCATGAATGATTTAATATTGAAGGATATTATATTGATAATTAATGGAGAGAGATAAGAATAATTTCATAAGGCTTTAATGAAATGAAGTAGAAAGGAGAAACATTTAAGCAGAATTCCCAAATGAAAAGATGAAAAATCAATCCTTTGACTTGTATGGTGCCTGCTTAGCTGGCGTCTATGTGCCATAATTCCCTTTGAGATGAGGCGACACTACATTTGGTCAAATAGTTCTTCTCTCCTCTTTGTATTGCTTATGACCAACACATGAATCTCAATAAAGATACTTTTGCAACACACCCAATTCCTAGTATTTCTAAACTTCATTATATGAGTCCACAGTGCATGTGTGAGAGAACTGTTTTTAGGTACCTCCTGTGTGCCAGTACTGAGCAAGGCATTTAACATTCATTTACTGGTTTAGCCCCTGCTATAGTTCTAGCAGGTTAGGTGTGATCACCCCTTTCTTGCTGAAAATTGAGGCTCAACAAGGTTGAGTAACCTAATTTGAGTACAACAGAATTAGATTTCCCTGAACTTGAGGGCTATCTTCTCAGGTCTGTAGGACAAAGAGGATGTTACTTGTCAAATAACGTATAGTTATCTGAAGGTAGATCTGAAGCCAGGTTTCTTTTCATGACAGCACACAGCCTTTCTGAATAACTATCCCTAATTAAAAGTGCAAAAAATACACTTTCAAGTTTACGCATCTTCACTTTCTTTGAACACAACTTCCTCTAAAAGTCTCAAGTGGGGGAAATTCTCTCTTAAGGGATGAGATTGGGAAAAGAGGGAGTTGCAATAATCTCCAGGGAAGAATATGAAGTTAATCAAAAAAGTACTAACAACATTATAGAAATTGTACGTTAAGAGAAAGGCTGGAAGGTCTATTGCTTTCATAATATAAATCCCAGAAAGTTGGAGCTCTAGAATTTCTCCACGGCTGGTGGGTCTGGGGCTCCTCCAACTGGACTAGAACTCAGGTAGAGGCTGCATGCTGGGTGCGTCCTTGGACAGGTCACTAGCCCTATCAGTTTTTAAAACCTGCAAAATGAACTGATTTGGATATTTGACTTCCAAGGCTGTTTCTCATAACAGGTTTGTTATCATTTTTGTCTAGTAGACCCAAGGAGACAGCTTAAGTTTCAAGGAAATCTAGTTCTAACACACACCCTGCATCTATTTTATCTGATAAATAAAGCTGCAACGTTTATGTCTTCCTTACAACTTTGGTAAAATATTTAAATTAAATAATTGCTGATGGTGAGCATTGCTTATATCTGCAGAGCTGAGGTCCAATATATTTGCTGCAATCTAAGGTTTCTCCTTCAATCACTAGAAGTTGTGTTGCCTATCACTTAGATTGCGCTGATATTTCCAGAAGAGTTCATGCAGTAGAAAATTTTTCGGGAATTAAAATAAAAATTAATGGAAATTTTGCTTAGCGTTAATTACATCAACAAATCAATGTTTTATATCAAGCAATAATCATATACATCAGCAAATCAATGTTTTATATCAAGCAATTATGTAACAAGATTCTAAATTATGTTCCCAAGAATTTCTGTGAAAAACATTTCCATATGGTGAGAGTCTGTAAAATTTTATAACATGTTCACAAATCATTGTGACAAGGAACACTAGTATTAATTTCTTAAAGTCAATGCCATTTTTCTAATATAATTTTGTGATTTTATTTTCTTATGCCTGAAACTTAAAAAGGAAAAATGCATGCCTTCTTAAAAACAAACAAACAAACAAACAAAACCAGATACATAATTATCACCATAAATGAACAGGTTGTATAGAGTTCTCATGTATACATTTTGTTTGTTTTGTTTTGCGGGCAGTGTCACTGGCCCTCATATGTGGGACACGAACCGGGGCCACCGGCTTCCCAAGCCAGCGCTTAACCTCCGTGCCACTCGGCCAGCCCTCATGTATACATTTTTTAACCTACAGTAAAGCCTGTATTCGTAATCTCTGCTACAATACTCATTTTATTTCTCTTATGGTCCTTCTCTCTGTATGCATTTTGTAATTTATTTGTTCATTTGGTCCTTGTTTGACTCTCCAAGTACAAAGTAAGTGGGTCCAGGAAAACAAAACCTCTCCAGTATTCCAAGCAAAAGGGATATAAATAAGGGAATTTGATCATTACAAAAATGTTGAAAGAATGAAAGAAAAACAATTAAAGTTTGCCACTAGTTTTAAGAGTCAGAAAATTTCTGGAACCATAGAACACTCTTGGTGATGGACATAGCTGCAGGAATCACTGAAACCAGTGATTATAGCAATATCTATAGCTTCTGAAAAATCTCACACCTGCTGAAACCCAGACATCTGCTCTTGGAGTAAAAATTTGGCTTCTGTCTATTTTACACTTTTTGTAAGAATGCCCCTCATTGGCAGAATCTAACCTGAAACTCTCCTGACAAAGGATTCTGGGAAATGAGTTCTCATGTTTCCAGGCCCTGTAATAGTTGAGTGCATAGAACGGAGTGAGTGTTGCTGGGTGGCCTACAGATAACTCAGTCCAAGCTCCATCTATCAATATTTATCATCATGGAAATTAAAATGATGACCATTTAACAGTGTTAACTTATTAATTCATTAATAAATAACAGTAATAAAATCATTGTTATTAACAAATATATTTCTTATGAAAAATGACCTTTTTCCCAAAATAAAACAAAAAAAGTGAGAAGAGTGGCATTGTTTTGCATTTTTTGGAAATCTTTAGCATTAGAAGATATTAATAACAAGAGTGAAAAATGCAAATAACTTTTTAGTATTATTATGGAAATAATAATAGTTTGGCCCTTGAAGGCCACCTTGAAATTTCTCAGGGTCACTCAGAGTCTCTAGACAGTGTTATTTACCTGTATAATCATATCTTTAGCCACTAGCATGATACATGATAGATGCGTTAAAGATATGTGTTAAATGAATTAATGAGTAAAGGGATCTTGTATTGTTGTATTGTGTTTTTTGTTATTGTTTTTATTTGCAATTCACGTAGACAATAATATGTACATGTTTTCAAAGGAAGAGTTTCTCTTTCATTCATTCTCAGTCCTCATAATTTTGTTGCTGGAAGACAGGGAACATGTGAGGTCACATTTCAGAAGTGACACAATTTGATTCAGATCAAATTAAGGCAAAATTGTGAATTGGATGAAGTGTTATTCCCTCATCCTTGTCATAGAATCAGAAAATCTTTATTGGAAGTGACCTGCAAGATGATTGTCCCTTCCAATATTTGAGATACAATTTTATTTCCGAACTGGATAATATGTTCCCCTGAGGGGCACTTGGTAGAGTGTCAAGAGTATTCGTGGGCCAGCCGAGTGGCTCAGTTGGTTAAGAGTAAGCTTAAGAGTGCGAGCTCTGAGCAACAGGGCCACTGCTTCGATTCCCACATGGGCCAGTGATGTTGTGCCCGAGCTGAGCTGCCACTGAGCTGCCAACAGGTGGCAGGATGGCTCAGTTGGTGAGAGCACGTACTCCTAACAACAAGACTGTTCGATGGTGGACTATCTGAACTTGGCACCTTGAGCTGAGCTGACGCCCAGATGGTTCAGTGGATTAGGCGAGCACTCTTAACAACAAGGCTGCTGGTTCAACTGCTGCATGGGATGGTGGCTACGCCCACCTGCAACTAAGATTGAACACAGCACCTTGAGCTTAGAGGCCACGAGCTGCCAAAGGGCAGCCAGATAACAACTGGCACCCTCCACAACTAAAATTGACAAACAAGAACTTGGCTGGTATGGGCCGGCTGAGTGGCGCGGTGGTTAAGCGCTGGCTTGGGAAGTTCGGTCCCACATATGAAGGCCAGTGACACTGCCCTCAAAAAAAAAAAAAAAAAGAAAGTAATGCTTTGGGCCGGCCTAATGGCACAGTGGTTAAGAGCTGGCTTGGGACGCCAGCAGCCCTAGTTCGGATCCCACATATGAGGGCCAGTGACACTGCCCTCTAAAAAAAAAAAAAAAAAAAAAAAAGAGAACTTGGCTGGTGCCCCCTCCCCAATTCCCCCAATAAAATCTAGCAAACAAACAAACAAAAAGAGTATTCAAAGCCATGAAATAATACTGGAATATTAATTTTATTTGAAGTTTTCAGTATACCAATATTTAAATAATTATATTAAATAAAGATACATTATCATGATACCTCACATCAAATCATACTACAAGGCTATAGTAATCAAAACAGCATGATACTGGCATAAAAATGGACACATAGACCAATGGAACAGAATAGAGAGCCCAAGAATAAACCCATCCATATACGGTCATTCAATCTATGACAAGAATTACATTGAGATAAAGACAGTCTATTCAATAAATGATGCTGGGAAATCTGGACAGACACATTCCAAAAAATGTGCTGGGTCACTTCCTTACACCATATACACGAATAAATTCAAAATGGATTAAAGACTTAAATGTAAGATCTGAAACCATAAAATTCCTAGAAGAAAATATAGGAAGTAAATTTGCAGACATTACCCTTAGCAATATTTTTTACTGATATTATATATATCCCCTTCGGCAAGGGAAATAAGAGAAAAAAATAAATATATGGGATTACATGAAACTAAAAAGCTTTTTCACAGCAAAGGAAACCATCAATAAAACAAAAAGCAGACTACTGAATTGGAGAAGATATTTGTCAATGATACATCTGATAAGGGATTAATATCCAAAATTTATAAAAAAACTCATTCAACTCAACACCAAAAAAACAAACAACCCAATTAAAAAATGGGCAGAGGACATAAAGAGACTTTTTTTTAAAGAGGACATACAGATGGCTAACAGACATATGAAGAAATGCTCAATCTCACTAATTATCAGAGAAATGCAAATAAAAACCACAATGAGATACCACCTCACTCCAGTCAGAATGGCTATCATTAATAAATCAACAAACAACAAATGCTGACGAGGGTGTGGAGAAAAGGGGACCCTGCTGCACTGTTGGTGGGACTGCAGATTCGTGCAGCCACTATGGAAGTCAGTATGGAGGTATCTCAAAAAATTGGAAATGGATCTACCTTATGACTCAGAGGAATCCAAAATGCTAATTTGAAAAAATACGTGCACCCCTATGTTTATTGCAGCACTATTCACAAAAGCCAAGACATGGAAACAACTGAAATGCTCATTGGTAGATGACTAAATTGAGAAACTGTGGTACATTTATACAATGAAATATTACTCAGTTGGGGCTGGCCGAGTGGTGCCGTGGTTAAGCGCTGGCTTGGGAAGCCAGCGGGCCCCGTTCGGGTCCCACATTTGAGGGCCAGTGACACTGTCCTCAAAAAAAAAAAAAAGAAATATTACTCAGCTATAAAGAAGAACGAAATCTTACCATTTGCAATGATATGGATGGACCTAGAGAACATTATACTAAGTTAAATAAGTCAGACAGAGAAAGACAAATACCATATGATCTCACTTATATGTGGAATCTAAAGAATAAAATGAATGAACAAACTAATCAGAAACAGTCTTAGAGATACAGAGAAAAAACTGAGTTGCTAGATGGGAGGGGTGGGGATGAGGGAGAAGGTGAGGGGATTAGAAAGCACAAATTGGTAATCACAAGAGTGCCATGGGGATACAAAAGGCAATTTGGGGAATATAATCAATAATGTTGTAAAGATTTTGTAGGGTATCTGATGGACACTTGACTTATTAGGGAGACTACTTCATGGACAGTGTAGATGCCTGACAGTGCACTGTACATCTGTAGCTGAAGCTGAATAATAATGAATGTCAACTATAATTTAATGTATATATAGTCATAGGATGTGGAGTATAGTGTGGAATTGTAACAGCTATATACAATGTCAGAGGGGAAGTAGATTGGGAGAAGGGTGTTATCGCTTTGTGAGAAGTGTAAATGTCTAACTATTACATTGTTTTGTACACCTGAAACTAATTAAAACCAACAACAACAACAACAAGATTCATTATGAAATGCATTATAAATTGGATTATTTCTCTCAATGATTCCCTTCCTTCTGTCATGTGACTTGCAGAGTAGTAGAGTAGGCATTGGTATGGGATAAGAGAATGGAGGCAAAAGTGGCAGTAACCTCCTTCTAACTTGAGGCTCTATGAGGCATCATGCATTTCTGATCATCCCTCTTGTGATCCTCCAGGAGAACATGCTTCAGATAGTCACTGGTCCAAAGAGAATGAGGAATCAAGTGGAGCAGACTTGAACCCAGCCTAAAGCCTGGAGCCATGACAAGCAAAACTGAAGAATCACATGCAAGAAAAATATGTACTTGCTATTTTACCCTTGAGACTGTGATTTTGGTTGTTATGTGGCAAACACTGACTAAGACATTGACACCTATAAGTAGAATACTACGTAGTAAAAGAAATCTATGCTGCATGGGCTATGAGATCAGGCAATAAGGAAATCATTATAGAAGAATAGAAAATTAGGAACAATGTTATTATGTAAAAACATACCTTGGAGATATGGGTTCTGATCCAGACCATCACAATAAAGCAAACATTGCAATAAAGCAAGTCACAAACATATTTTTGTTTTCCAATGCATATAAAAGTTATATTTATACTATACTGTAGTCTATTAAGTGTGCAATAATATTATGTCTAAAAAAATAATATACATACCTTAATTAAAAATTATTTTATTGCTAAAAAATGCTAACCATCACCTGAGCTTTCAGCGAGTCTTAATCTCTTTGCTGGTGGAGGGTCTTGCCTCCATATTGATGGCTGCTGACAGCAGGGTGGTGGTTACTGAGGTTTGGGGTGGCTGTCGCAATTTCTTAAAATAAGACAACAATGAAGTCTGACACATCAATTGACTCTTCCTTTCATGGATGATTTCTCTGTAGCATGCAATGCTGTTTGATAGCATTTTACCAACAGTAGAACTTCCAAAATTGGAGTTGATCCTCTAAAACTTTGCCAATGCTTTATGAGCTAAGTTTATATAATATTCTGTCCTTTGTTGTAATATTAACAATCTTCACAGCATCTGTAGGCTCATTCTCAAGAAACCATTTTCTTTGCTCATCCATAAGAAGCAACACCTCATCCATTAAAGTTTTATCATGAGATTGCAGAAATTCAGTCACATCTTCAGGCTCCACTTCTTCTTCTTCTTCTTCTTCTTCTTCTTCTTCTTCTTCTTCTTCTTCTTCTTCTTCTTTTTTTTTTTTTTTTAAAGATTTTACTGGGGAGTTAGGGAAGAGGAACAGTGTTGGGGAATTGGGGAAGAGGACCGGCCAAGTGGTTGTTCTTCAGTCTTCGTTGTGGAGGGCTCCAGTACCATCCTGGCTTTCTGTCGGCAGCTCGTGGCCTCTAAGCTCAAGGTTCTGTGTTCAATCTTAGTTGCGGGTGGGCATAGCCACCATCCCATGTGGGAGTCAAACCAGCAGCCTTGTTGTTAAGAGTGCATGCTCTATCCACTGAGCCATCCAGGCGGCAGCTCAGCTCAAGGTGCCAAGTTCAATCTTTAGTTGCGGGTGGGCGTAGTCCACCATGGAACAGGCAATCTTGTTGTTATACCAGCTGAGCCATCCTGCCACCTGTTGGCAGCTCAGTGACAGCTCAGCTAGGGCACAGCGTTCACTGGTCTATGTGGAAATTGAACCGGTTGCCCTGTTGCTCAGAGCTTGCACTCTAAGCCAACTCTTAACCAACTGAGCCACTCGGCCGGCCCTTCAGGCTCCACTTCTAATTCTAGTTCTTTTGCTAGTTCTACCACATCTGCAGTTACTTCCTCCACTGAAGTCTTGAACTTCTCAAAGTCATACATGAGGGTTCGAATCAGCTTCTCCCAAAGTCCTGTTAATGTTGATATTTTTTGACCTCTTCCCATGAATTATGAATGTTCTTAGTGGCATCTGGAATGGTGAAGCCTTTCCCGAAGATGTTGAATATACTTTGCCCAGATCCATCAGAGGAATCACCATCCATGGCAGCTGTAGCCTTATGAAATGTATTTCTTAAATAATAAGACTCGAACATCAAAATTACTTCTTGATCCATGAGATACAGAATGGATGCTGGGAAATGAAACATTTTTTTAAAAAAAATCAAATTAAAGATGGAGGCATTAAGGCACTGTTTCAGGAAAACACCTTTTCCAGGGCACTGTCATTAAAATACAATCTCAAGGCAAACACTAACTCAAGACTTTGGTACTCATACCTTTTAAAAGACATCTGAAAAGATAAAAATGGTTCCTGTAGAAGGTTTTAACTGCAGAAGTGCTTCAACATAGATTAGGGTATTGATCTTCAGAAGACTATTAAGCTCAGAGGATTTATAATTAAGTCAATGTCCAAAAAAAATGGTGAGTGTGGCTTAGGCGCATGGAATTGACTAGAATCAAATACATCGAAAACTTGCTTAACTTTTTGGATAATTATATTGGCAGAACTACTGCCAGGCTTAATTAAAAGCCTATGATTGACCACTGCAGTGTATACCTGAAGCTGAAGCTGAATAATAATGAACTATAATTTACTATAACAAACTATAATTTTATATATCTATAGTCTCAGAATGTGGAGTTGCATAAGGAATAGAGTCAATGGAATTGTAACAGCTATATATGATGTCAGAGGGGTAGTGGATTGGGGGAGGGGGATTATCACTTTGTGAGGGGTGTAAATGTCTAACTATTACATTGTTTTGTACATTTGAAACTAAAAAAAAAAGTCTATGACTGGTTATAAAAGACCTAAGGGCAACCAACATTCCATAAGCAGGAATCAGGCAGAGAAAGTTGCTTAGCCACCAGGAAAGACATGTGCACCATGACCCTCTTCAGACATGGCCATGAAAGATGCTCAAAAAGGAAGGACCTCCTGGCAGGTAGAGCCAAGAACAGTGGAGAACAATGTATTGGTGACTGTTCTGTGGATGTAGCACTGGGTCCAAACAAGGAACACTCCCTCATCTTTGACCTGGCAACATTTTCTTGATGGCGTTCCAGATTACAGTGGATTAGTGACTGTTATTTGCCTTCTATTCTTGATCTGCCAAATGTTTTTGGCACGTAATCTCTCCCTCTTCCACCATTGTGTGTTAAGTAGGTAGCAGTGTGTGTATGAGCATCAGAGATGGACAGAGAGCATGTCTTTTTGAGCTTATAAGTCTCCACAACAAGGGGCGTTGCATCTGGAGTTGATGTCAATCATGAGATTCAGGACTTTGAGCCTGATGCGGGGACTCAGTGAAACTTTGGGGAGTCTTAGCATGGAGGTGAATATATTTTATGCATGAGGGTAAATAATTGCCAGGAGGGGAAAGTTGTGGTTGGCTAGATTACTTGTTCTTCATTTCTTCATTTCCTCTGTCATGTGACTTTGCAGTACAGTAGAGCAAACAGCATGTATGTCTTGCCCCACTGACTCTGGGCTCATCTGTGTGACATGTTTCAGCCATCAGAGAGAGGTTGGATGTGACAGCTGCCTTAATAGGCATGGCCTCTTTCCACTTGCTCTTCTTGTACTCCTGTGATCTGCCATGAGTACAACATGCCCTGAGTCGCTGCAGCTCCTTGGAAAATGACAAGTCCTGTGGAGCTGACCTGAACCCATGACATGGCCTGGCCTATCTCAGCCAGGTCCACACAGTCACAACCCACAGATCCATGAGGGAGAAAGAAATGCTATCTTAAGCCTTAAGATCATGGAGGTTGCTTGTTACAAAGAAAAGGCAGAGTAACAGAGTAAAATACAAACTTCCCACTATTTTTAAAGATAAAACATAAGCCTTCAAGGAAATGTCATACTTGTATTGGCCTCTTGAGACTATATATTTTGACTTCAGGGCCCACTGGTCACATTCACTGCTGTTTGGTGTTTTTTAGGAAAACTTGAAAATACTGGCTAGCAAAGAGCCTCAGCCTAGACTCAGGAAACATGGGTCCTATGCTAGTTCCAATATTTATTACCAGCTGTGTGATTTTTTGGTAATAGTCACACTGATTTTCCAGGACCCAGTTTCCTTCTCTATAGATTGAAAATTGTTCTCCTACTTCAGAGGAATCATAGGATTATTGGGAGTAAAAGAAAGGAGATAATGGATATGAAAATGTTTTGAAAATAGTATTATTACATTATGTAACTACAGGAACTGTTGTTATTACAGGATCTCTTGCCAGATTTCATTTGACATTCTGCGTGAATTATTCTAGGGGCATGGCTTGCTACCACTGATCCATTCTCAGTCTTGAGAGATTCCCACTTCCTGTCCACCTCTCACCTCTGAAGGGCTAGATAATGCTTCATGTACCATCATTTTTTTTTTTTTGGCTTGGTCCCATTAAAGTTTACTCATTCTAGCCTTTTAAGGCACTGTTGAACATTACCCCAAGACAGCTGAAAATGTCACTGGTATATTGCATTTTAACTGGAATTTTCATAAGCAAACTCAAGAAATGACTAGGAATGAGAGGTTAGGGCCCTGTACAGCTCTCTGCTGGGTTAGGAGGCCTGCAAGTACCTTAGACAACAGGTTTCCTGCAGGTAGTGCTTGTTCTGATGCGTGTGAAGAAAGACAAAAATTTCCAGGAGGAAGATATAAAGAGGTTCAGGCAGAATAACAAGGCTCTTTGCTTTGACAATATAAAAAAAATAATATTGGAGTCCTTGAAGAAACTAACAAGTAGGGTTTTTACCTTATTAAGTTATCCGTTATGAAAATGACCCTCACCTGCTTATAGATGTGACAAAGCCTTGCAGAATCAAAATTAACCTCTGAATTAAAGGTCACCAATAGCCCTTTTATGGGTAAGGACATGGGGACTTTGTAATTGAGCAAGGAGTATGAGATAAAGGTTTGGCTGACTAAACCTAGTAGATGCTTTTAAAGAGAAAAAGCTATGGCTATAATTCTGAAGTGAAGTTGTTAAACTTTAAAGAAATTATTTCAGAAAAAAATCCTTTGAAATTAAAACTTAATCTAAAATGCTATAACTTGAAATGAATATCTGAATTAAACCAAGTTTCCTATTAATTTCAAAAAATACCCAAACATTTTTTATGGCCAAATAATATTCATTGTATATATGTACCACATCTTCTTTATGCAGTTGCCTATTGATGGGTACTTAGGTTGCTTCCATATCTTGGTTATTGTAATTAATGGTGCTGTGAACCTAGGGGTGCATTCTCATATATCTTTTTGAATTAGTGTCTGGATTTCTTTGAATAAATATCCAGAAGTGGAATTGCTGGGTCATGTGGCAGTTCTATTTTTTAATTTTTTGAGGAACCTCAAACCATTTTCCAGGGTCACTGCACCAATTTCCAATCCCACGAATATTCCCTTTTCCCCACATCCTGCCTAACACTTGTTGGTTGGTTTATTGATGATAGCCATTCTGACAAGTATGAGGTAATATGTCATTTCTCTGATGATTAGTGACATTGAACATCTTTTCATATGTCTATTGGCCATCTGTATATCTGTATGTCCTCTTTGGAGAAATGTCAATTCAGGTTCTCTGCCCATTTTCAAATTGCATTGTTTGTTTGTTTTGGTGTTAAGTTGTATGAGTTCTTTATAAATTTTGGATATTAACCCCTTATCAGATGTATATATCATTAGCGAGTACCTTCTCCCAGTCAGTGGGCTTTCTTTTCATTTTGTTGGTGGTTCCCTTTGCTGTGAAACAACTTTTTAGTTTGATGTAGTCTAGTCCCATTTATTTTTTTGTTTTTTTTCTTTTATTTCCCTTGCCCAAGGAGATATATCAGAAAAAAAATATTACTTAGAGCAATGTCAGAGGATTTACTGCCTATGTTTTCTTCTACAAGTTTTATGGTTTGGGGTCTTACATTTAAATCTTTAATCCATGTTGAGTTTATTCTTGTATATGATGTAAAAAGGTGGTCTAGTTTCATTTTATACATGTAATTGTCCAGTTTTCCCAACATTACTTATTTAATAAACTGTCTTCACCCCAGTGTATATTCTTGCCTCCTTTGTCATAGGTTAATTGAAAATATAGGCATGGGTTTATTTCTGGGCTCTCTGTTCTGTTCCTTTGATCTATGTGTCTGTTTTCATGCTAGTACCATGCTGTTTTGATTATTACAGACTTGCAGTATAGTGCCAGGTTTGTATATTGTATAGATGTCTAGCCACTGTGCTGTACACCTGAAACTATTATAAGATAATATTGTTAACTGTAATTGAAAAATAAAAAAATATTTTAAGTACCAAATCAAATCTCATGTTGATGTTATTGATCAATGTCTTTATCAGGTTTTGTTTTGTTTTTTTAAGATTTTATTGGGGAATTGGGGGAGGGAAACAGCGTTGGGGAATTGGGGAAGGGGAACAGACAAGTTGCTGTCTTTTTGTTCTTCAGTCTAGTTGTGGAGGACGTTGCTTCACTGGCCCATGTTGGTATCGTCATTGCGTTCTTTCGGGATGAGGCAGATTGGTCGCCGGCCTCTGGATGGTCACTTACCGTGGCTGTTGGCAGCTCAGGCTGGCTGCCAGCCACTCACTGTAGCCTATGGCAGCCCACTGCTGCAGGGGCTGCAGCCTACACCATCACCGGGGCTCGCACAACCCAGCTCCAGGTGGAGCTGTTGTTAGCTGTAGAGGGCAGTGTCACTGGCCCTCATATGTGGGATCCGAACCGGGGCCGCTGGCATCCGCAAACCAGTTCTTAACCAATGCACCACTCGGCCGGCCCTGTCTTTACCAGTTTTAAATCATTGTTATCTGAGCAAGTAATAAATTTTCTGTCGTTTTAAAGATCACTGGCACATAAAAAAATTCTCTGTATTTTGGCCTAAGTATAGTTTTATTTAAACATTTTAAGCAACCTTGAACAATTGACCATATAACTGAAGACACTTTATGGAGATATTGGCTAATATTGAGAAGGCAAATAAAGCCTACTGATACCAGACTGAAAAATAGAGAGTTAAGCACACCCATTTATCTCCTTTCTTTCTCAAAACCTAAAAAGGCATTAATCATATAGACATGGAAAACTGGAGGAAACAGCAATGGATGAGAAGTTTTAACAAATATTAGGAAATGGAAAGGGAAGGAAGAGTGATAGCAGATTGAGAAGAATTGTAACTCAAGTGCCCATCAAGAGACATACCAATAAGGCAGCCAATTCAACCTTGCAGAACCCATGACAGTGAAGCTCTTAGAAACACCAAGTTCCAGGAAGGTGGGAGTCAAGGGTGCAAAAGGGAGACAAGGCCAAAGCAGAGGGATGGTTGAAAGAGTAATGGGCTTCTCTGATACCTTACAAAATGGCTGTCCCCCTCCTTCTCTATCCACCCATTCTCCAATACACCCTGCCACAGAAAATCTAGTGCTCTCTTTGGATGGGAGGCTGTCAGGGAGGGAAGGACTCATAATGGGATAAAGTGAAAAACAACATGTTGAATGGTAGAATTCTCAGACACCTTTCCTAGACCTGCTTCCAGAATTCTGGCAGCCAGTTAAATTGGATGATTCCATTCTGAGGAATCAGAGGGTCCTCAGAGAGGCAGTCTCCAGATAATGCCTTCTGTCATTTGTTTGATCAGTCCCCTGATCACCTGACAAGGACACTCACCAGTCAACACAGCCAGCTCTCTCAACATGAACTTTCAGGCAAGCCTTTTTCAGTGCCCTGTCTCAAATAGGACACACAGCAAAACCTGCTGCCTGAAAGAGACAAACCAAGACACATACCAGGATCACACTGGAAAATGAGAAACTGCAAAGGATAGAGGAAATCTTGAAATATATTTGACCCTCTTATAAGGCAAAAAGAGAAAATATTGTATGCATAAAATAAACACAGGATGTTATATAAGAGAAACAATCAGCAAATGTGAAATAAATCTCAGAAAATAAAATTAAAGTAGCCAACATTTTCTTAAAAATTGATAATTAAGCTGGAAGATAAAGCTAACGAAATCTACCAGAAATCAGAGCAAAGAGATGAGGAATAAGAAACAAAGAATTTTTTTTTTTTAAAGAGAAAATCAATTGAAATCAGCAAAAGAATATCCCAGGTTGAGAGCTTTGCAGCAGCCCATCCAGAAACATGATAGGTGGGGCCCAGGAGGGATGGGGGTTGAGAGTAGCCATCTGAGCTAGCTTCCCCAGTAAAGTATAAGTGGGAGACAACAGGAGAGAGGTGGGGAGAGAGGCAGGGCTGAGAAACGCAAGCTCACCTAACCTGCTGAGAGATGGGCAACAGTCCTCCTGGGAATACAAACCAGAAAATGTACTCTGTATGCTTCTCTGTGTCTTTATTTTATTTTACAATAAAATGATAAGAAAGTATCTTAAATCAGAAAAATGGAGGCCACATATGAAACTTTTTTACAATGTTTCTCCTGAAGAAAGGCAGGAGGAGAAAAAGAACTTAAGGGGGAATGAAATGTGGGACTGTTTGTGCTCCGGGAATCCAACACTTCTGCACTTTAAAAATAGAAACGCTACTAGAGCGAGAATGAACATAGAAGGATTTGAGCATCAGATCTGTCACCCACTGGGATGGGCTACGTAAACATGGGTATGTCTTGTCACCTCTCTGGGACTCAATGAGAACCCCTCTGAAATAACTTTTAAGACTCCACTAAAATCTCAAGTCCATAAAACTAAGGAATGTTGGGAAGGGTAGTATTTTTTTCTTGTCTTCTATTTTCCATGGTTCAAAGTGATTTTATATAACAGCAATTTAATCAAGACTTATAGTCATTTGTTTGTAACATGCCTGTGAGGAAAAGGTACAGTTGGGTATCCATCCACTATTCTTTGCCTGACCTTTGGAAACACAGGGCTCTGTCATCATCCATGTGCTTTCCTCACTTTGCTAGCTGGGTAAAAGGCAAAGAGAAATAATTCAAGCAAAGTACATTAAGATTACTCTCCCTACCTTATCTCAATGGGGCCACCAGAGAGAAAATGGCAGCCTAGAACATGATGTACAATGGCCTCATAAGAGGACTTTAAAACCTAGGTTACAGAAGAACTTAAGATAATTCATTAAAGTACAGGAAAAATACAATACCTATTTACAGTTATCTCATGTTTCAGTTTGCATTTTCTATGTGTTAAAATGCATATTGTATATTAGTATATATTTGTACAGTAGCACATGTACATTATATATACATATATAATATATATTTCTAGTTATATTTGGAGTCTATTACTTTATAGCTAGTCCATTAATTCTCCATAATGTTGTGTTTCAAAAGCAAACTTAGAGACTGACAGTTTCAAAAAGAGCAGGCATATCCAAAGACCCTACATGAATTTAACATGAAATACTGCACTTTCATTTTCATTTAGGCTAATTTAGAATAACTTCAAACCGGTGTCAGAAAAGACACCCACACATTTCCTGTGTTTTCTGTTCAGAGAATAATTACATCTTACATTAGAA
The DNA here is from genome assembly GCA_033961575.1 of Aselliscus stoliczkanus. Classification (NCBI taxonomy): domain Eukaryota; kingdom Metazoa; phylum Chordata; class Mammalia; order Chiroptera; family Hipposideridae; genus Aselliscus; species Aselliscus stoliczkanus. The sequence goes on from CM066734.1 coordinate 44,399,754, forward strand.
GAGGGGGAGCAATGAACCTGGGAACATTTAGGAGGTTCTCTTTCCTTGAGGGAATCAGGCTAAAGGTTAAAGGAGGGCAGTTTGCAGCCTCAGCTCTTCCAGAATAAAGACATGAGTTGAGAGTTTGCAGAATCTTGAGGATGTCTCTGAACACTCAGCTTAGATCTCAGACTTAGGCCATTTCCACTTTTCATCGGAAATCACCATGGTGATGATTATTGCCATTTTATAAGCAGGATGTGTCATCCTACTCCCTTATCGGTTGCAGAGCAAGCAGTCATGTTTAAGGAAAATGTTTGAAAAATGAGCAATGGAAGACAAACTCAGTGGGAGTATTGTGATAATGGAATTCTATTTTATGATTACCAGACGCCCACAAGTTTTTCCGAAGGATAAGGAATAGGGGATGTTATTCTTAAGGAGTAGCTTGTGTGCATCTAATGACCACAGACAAGGTCCCAAATGGTCATAACTGTTCCTGCAACTCTCTTTCCAAATTAGAGGGCTGCAGAGTGAACAATTCGGGCTGCTCCTCCTGGTCTATTTGGTCTCTTCCAAATTACCTGGTGCTTGCATTAATTTGAAAGGAAACCTCATTGTGAGCAGCTATTAATATAGAAAATAACATTAACTTGAAATTGTGGCCCCAGAGAGCGGGGCAATGAATTCTTTTATAGGTGTTCATTAATTTTTCATTTTATATGACACTAATGAGGGCTTTAAAACATAAAAATGGAGTAGATTTTCTATTCCAACTGTTTTATTTTTCGGGAAGCTGGGTAACCTTAGTAAGTATCCACCAGTCCTAACCTTTCCCTTTATCTTACTTATTCTACTTATTTTACCCTTTCTTCCTTCTAACACTAGTCCCAGTAGAGTGTGACAAAAAGAACATTGGATGAAACCAATGAAGACTTCACCTCTCATCCAACTCTGCCACTTATTGGCTGTATAACCTTGGGCAAGTCACCTAACCTCTCTGAAGCCTTCATCTGTAACATGAAGGTAATGATACCTTCCTCTTTAAGCAGGGAAATGAAAGTGCTTTACAGAATTCAGTTATATAAATTTATAACATTCTAAAAATGAGAGCTGGAAGACAGCACTTAATTCATTAAAGAAAAGAAGCTTGACAAACTTTGAAACCATTTCAAAATGTGATTTTCTTCTTACAACTAAATCAAAAGTCTTTTCAAAACTTGGGTGACGAATCATCCTTATGGAACGAAGAAGAACCTAATTCTAGAGGCAACACTTTTTCAAGGGTGCCCATCATTCCATCTAGGTATAAAATGCATATAAAAAGAAGATCTCTGTCAGTAGAAAAGCTCACAGACTAAAAGTCATAATCACCTTTATGTTTTAGCTATTATTCGGCTGAGAAAAGTGGTGTCTTGTGGGGTTGGCACTCTGACTCCAAATGACTTTCCTCCTGAACTCCTTTTGTACAAATTAAGCCCACACACAGAGTTTTGATTTAAGCAGAGTAAACCACATTGCATTTTGAAACATCAAGAGTTTCCCTTGAGCTGGTCAGTAGGGCTCTACGTAAAATCTCTGTCCTCCACTTGCTCACCAACAGCCATTGACACTTCAGGATCCAGCATACCTTTGGAACCAAAGACTTTGAACTCCTTCCTTCCCAATTTCTTCCACAGGTGTCTTCAGTCTTCTAATCTGTATTGATAATGTTTTTTCCCTCTAATCCCACAGCACCTAGAAGAATGCTGAGTGTACAGGAGGTACTCATCAAATATGAACTGATTGAGTCTTGAGGAATATTATCTTGTACATAAAAGATTATGTGAGTCTAAATCAAGTGGGAGAACTCTGGCATAGATGTATATGCCTCAAAATAGAAATTGGGCCTTTGGGCACAAATTATCATATTTTATTATGCCTAAATTGTCATTAACAATTGAATAGTTGCAGTTCATTTGAGAATAGGCCATTTGTAATCTTGGAGACGTTCAGATAAGCTGCTACTCAGTAAACTCCTACTACTTAACAACAGGAAGAGAGGCAACCTGGGATGATGAAGAAAGATCTTCATTTCAAGTCCCAGTGTTGCCACAAGCTTCTTGGGTGACTGTGGATTAATTGCTTTATCTCCCTGAGGTGCAATTCAATTCTTCATCTAAAAACAAATGGATACGATTGGTTGATTTGCTTCATTCTGATACTGAGCTGGGAGTCTTTGAATTCATTCTGGACCTGTGAATGATAGGTCAAAAGATAGGCACAGAGTGCAGGTGGAGCAGCCCCTACATCACAGGTGAGTTTCCAGAAAGTGCGTGGTTAGCCTTGATAAGTTGTTTGAAAAATGGGTGCAATGGGTCAAAAAGAGAATTGGGCATGGGACTAACAATCACATGGAACCATCTCTGTTTCCAGACAACTCATATGACAGGGATCCATTGTGACATTGTCAAAAGAGAAGGGGATCAAGAGGAACAGAAATCCCTTATTCTAAGAACCCAAATACAATCTGGAGTTATGCTGTTCAGTGGTGGTGTGTGGCCTTTGCACCAGTGAGGCTCTGTGTATGAGGCTCTGTGTATAATCTTTGGTGTCTCGAAGTTAGCTAGGAATGGTTGGCCTTCATGCTTCCTCCCACCAATACCATCTTCCATGGAAGTCACTTCTTCCCTGGTAAATTATTTGAATTCCTCTTGTATATATATATATATATATATATATATATATATATATATATATAGTATTAGTTTCAGGTGTACAACACAATGCAATAGTTATACTCTTTACTCCCCAAAGTGAAAACCCCCCTCCCCCAGTTCGCCACCCCACTCCCCCCCCATATCATACATATCGATCACAACTCCCTTGACTCCCCTCCACAGTATACTCCACATCCCGTGACCATCCACATATTCAGTTGCAGTTGGCATACAATATTATACAACATCAGCTTCAGGTGTACAGTGCAGTGATCAAGCCTCTACTCCATCCATGGAAGTGGTCTCCCTAACAAGACATGTGACTATCTGACATGCCACAAAATTTTTACCACATTATTATATTCCCGGAACTGTGTTTCATATCCCTGTGGCAATATTGTAGTTGTCTATTTATGCTGTCTAATCCCTTCCCCTTCCCCCACATTCCCACCCCCCTCCCAACTAGCAACCCTCAGTTTTTCCTCTACATCTACGAGTCTGTTTACTTTGATCGTTCACTCAGCTCTTCAGACTCCACACACAAGTGAGATCACATGGTACCTGTCCTTCTCCGACTGACTTATTTCTCACAACATAATAGTCTCTTCACAACATTATCAATTACATTCCCAAAACTGCCCCCATATCCCTGCGGCAACATTGTAGTCCCACATACACTGTCCAAAACCTTCCCCCTCTCCCTCTTCCCCACTCCCTCCCAGCCAGCAACCATCAGTTTTTCCTTTATATCTGCTTGATATGACTTCAATCTTCTTAAATTGTCTCTCTGGGTTAGCTTGTTTACCCCTTTCTGTTGTTTAAAAAAGCCCTTTTAACATTTCTTGCAATGTTGGCTTGGTGGTAATGAATTCCTTAAGCTTATTCTTTTCTGAGAAGCTCTTTATTTCTCCTTCAATTTTAAGTGATAGCCGTGCTGGGTAAAGCAATCTTGGTTGTAGGCCTTTATTTTGGGTCACTTTGAGTATCTACTGCCACTCCCTTCTGGCCTGCAGAGTTTCTGTAGACAAGTCAGTTGTTAGTCTAACAGGAGTTCCTTTGTATGTAACCTGCTGTCTTTCTCTTGCAGCCTCTAAGATTCTGTCTCTGTCTTTAACCTTTGCCATTTTCACTATGATATGTCTTGGTGTGGACCTGTTTGGGTTCAGCTTGTTTGGAACCCTCTGCACTTCCTGGGCATATATGTTGATTTCCTTCACCAGGGTAGGGAAGTTTTCAGTCATTATTTTTTCAAATAGATTTTCGACCCCTTGCTTCTTCTCTTCTCCTTCCGGTATCCCTATGATTCGAAGGTGGTTGCACTTCACCTTGTCCCATAAGGCTCTTAAACTATTTTCACTGTTTTTTATTCTTTGGTCTTTTTGCTGTGCCAACTGGGTGAGTTCCGCTATTTTATCTTCCAAATCGCTGATCTGCTCCTCTGCTTCATCTACTCTACTGGTGATTCCTTCGAGTGTGTTCTTCATTTCAGTTATTGTATTCTTTAGCTCTAACAGGTTGTTTTTTATGGTTTCCCTATCCTTCCTTATGTCCTCGCTAAGTTCCTTAAACATTCTTATCATCAGTGTTCTAAACTCTGTCTCTGAAAGGTTGGATCCCTCTGTTTCATTTGGTTCCATTTCTGGAGGTTTCTTCTGATCTTTTACTTGTGACATGTTTCTTTGTTTCCCCATTCTGGCTGTTGCTCTGGGATTGCTTTGATGTATTAGATAGATCACCAAGAGAGCCCTGGCTGGATGACGCAGGCACACAGCTCACGGCCCAACACTCCCAGGAAAACTCCCAGTCTCAGCCTGTCCCAATCAGCCGCTTGCAGATCAGGCCAAGCAGCCCGACAACTAATCACCAGCCTGGCAACTCTCCAAGCGGAGTGCGGAAAGCGGGGACCCGAGGCGCCTTGCGCACTCCTGTGTCTCAGTGAGCAGCCTGTTGGAGCCGGATCACTCCCACTAGGCGTTTCCCTGGCAACGCAGTATAAGCTGAGCAGAGGGTGGGGATCCAAGGCCGCAAGCGCATGCACACGCACATGTACTTCTGCGCCAATTCCACCAGACCAATGAGGTCCAGGACCTGATCCTTCGTGGGAGGGCCCAAGCCTGACAAAATGGAATCCTCCCTACACCACTCGCGTGCAAGCTCCGCACCACGGGAACAACAGATAAAAGACCTCCAGCCTTTGCACCAAAGGTGCCCAGCTCAGTCCGTCCCTGCAGGCTCCCGGCTCACACAGCCACTCCCTCCACCAGGAACCAGGTAAGTGCTCACCGGCGAGCAAGCCCGGGCGCCGGCCCCACTGATTCTCCAGCCGCTCTTAGCCTCACCGAGCTGAGCAAAGAGAGTCCTCACTAATTTACTGCCGGCTATATTAGAACTCCTCTTCCCGGCAAAGGAGCTCTGGGCTGGTGAGCTTGGTGTGCGGCCGGAGGGTCTCTCCCCCAACCAACCAAGCTTCCCACGTCTGGGGCTTCCCTCACAGGGCTCGCCCTCCCTCGCCCGTCCTACCAGACCCAATGTGGCTTCCTCTTTAAGTCCTTCATTTAGTGGTTCTGTTCCTCCAGTGTTCCGGGGACCTCCAGGGTTGAATGCTGTATAATTTGTTTGTAATTTTGGTGTGATCCTGGGAGGCAGTTAGCACAGCGTCTGTCTGTTGCGCCATTTTACCGGAAGTCTCACTGTATTCCTCTTTAGGAGGTCTTTTTGACTCATACAAGGAAGTTAAGGAAGCATTGGCTTGTGTATTTTCATCCAAACTAAGGAAGTGCTTTATATTTTACCTTTTATTTCAGAGGAAGTTTTGGTATTTCTAATTTCTTTTCAGGGTAAAAAGTAAAAGCTGGAAGAAGCTGCTGTGGGGATAGCAGGTTGAAATCTTAATTTCAGATACTTGCTTTTTATAAAATGTGTCCTGCCTGCCTGCCAGCCAAGCATTTCCCTGAGACTAGATCTCACTTCCAGTGGAAAGAAATGTGGAGAGCTAGACAAGAGGAGGATGAGGGTGTGGTAAAAATCAACTGGCAAAGGAAGTTTCAGGGGCCAACTTCTTCTGACAAAAATAGTCTCTGCCTCTGGGGCCAGTGGCTTTCATGGAGATTCTTAATTGAAAATGCACATTTCCCATGTAGGGAGAAGGAGCACGGACAAGCCATGGCCCAGCTCCTTTACTTCTGTGTGATCAGCTTTGTGAATCACTGACTGACACTGCTTTCTGCAGTGTGCTGGGAATAATGAAACCACAACCCTGAAGTTAACGGCTAAGGGGAAAGAAATAACACAGCTACATCCAGAACTCATGAAAAGCGTCAGAAGTTGTCCACATTCAGGTTATGGCCAAGAGGAAAAGCCTGTCCACAGGAGGGAAGGATAATCATTCAAGTTATGGATATTCTTTCAAATTATAATGTGGGGAAGAAAAGGGATATATACAGAGTTCCTGCTTCATGGTAGACTTTCTACTTGTTCTTTTGTACAGCAGGAGCAGTAACAGTTACAGTAATGACAGTAAACAAAACACAGTGCATGTACTTTTATTGTGTAAATTCAGCCAAGTTCAAGTTTATGTGCTTTATACACATTATCTTACTTAATCTTCACAAGCCCTCTGTTAATAATAAACTCCATTTGTAGAAGGAAAAAGCTCAGGTTCAGAGAGGCTAGCTGTTTACTCAACATCACACAGTTGATAAGAGAAGGAACTAAGACCCTGTATAAATAAGCACAAAGGCTGGGCCCATGAACTCTATATCAGCTTATCTATTTAACATTTAATAGCACCCTCATTTTAGAGGCAGGGAAACTAAAATTTGGGGTTTTTAAATTTCCCCAAGATTAACATTTTAGGGATTGCTGGACAGAGATTTCAAATCTAGTCCTTCGTCACTATGCTTTTAGTACTCCCCTACCCAAAATAAAACTTTCCTTATGCAACATGCTTAAGAATGAGGTGCCATGCAGCTAAGGGCTAAGCTTTTAAATCTGAGTTTTTCAAGCTGGGGTACACACACAGTCAATGCAAATGCTTCTTTCTTTTGTTCAATAAATTAACCGAAATTGCCTTATATATCCGTCACATCTTTTACATTCTCAACTTTTAAAAAACTGCTTATATATTTGGAGGCTATTTTATTAATATCTGATTTTAGGGTTTTTCCAGAGAGTTGAACATGCAAGAGCAGTGGGAATGTTGCCACAGTTCTTCCAGAGTTGAAATGATGGCTTGGAAAGCCAGTGGCCCCAGTTCGGGTCCCACATATGAGGGCCAGTGACACTGCCCTCAAAAAAACACACAAAAAAACCCCAGAGCTGACCGAGTAGCACGGTGGTTAAGCGCTGGCCTGGGAAGCCAGCGGCCCCGGTTCGGTCCCACATATGAGGGCCAGTGATACTGCCCTCAAAAAAAAAAAAAAAAAACCTCAAAAAACAGAGTTGAAATAAGAGTGTTTTCTAAGGTATATACTTTCTTTCTTGATCAGAAGTTGGTCCCATGGGGAAAAAAGTGTGTTGACCGAGATTGATGTGAAATCTTCAGACTCGGTAGAAGCAAATAGACTTGCATCCTGGACCAGTGGCTCATCATTACCTCTGATAGAGAAGAACCTTTGCACAAGGAAGCAGCGTGCTGGTCCGAAGTATATTCAGCAAGTTATATATTTGCTAATTAGTCTTCCTTGATCTGGGTAAAACAGTTGTCTTTTATTTGGACATATTCATGTATTTGTTCCCCTAATACATGATGCCATTTTATAGAATTTCACCATGAATCCTCTATGAGGCTGGGGACCATTTCAGGACTGGGTAGTAAGCTGCCTTTGAACTTTAGATTCAGGTAGATATGGCTTTGAATCCCAGCTCTACGATTTATAAATAGCATGACTTTGGGGATACTACTTAATTTTTCTAGTCTTAGTTTCCTAATCTGTAAAATATATTGCTTTAAGGATTAAATCAGATAATACCAGGGTGCAAAAAAAGGTATACATATCTATGTATTACCTTTCTACCAATGTTCTCCATAATCAGAAGTGTCGATGCTGATGGTATACACTTTGAGCACCTCTTGTAATTGCAAAAGTCAAAAGTGACTTGTATTCATCTTTTGTTATTGGTATATATTGAGTATTACAATTTAAATACAGTTTTTTCCTTTCTTAAACATTTTTTGGCACCCTCTGCATACATAAAGTGCTCAATAAATGATAGCTATGATTATAATGATCAAGATAAAATTCTTCCATAATTCACTCCTCTCTCTCTCAATATATTTCTTTCCCCTATACTTAATTGTTTTGTGTACCTAAACAACAGAGAGGTAAAAAATTTTGAATTATCAACAGCAGCTCACAAAATGATAGAGAAAAATCAAAGACCTATGCTTTTCAAATTGACCCTTTTCAATTCCAGCAGTCTTCATACTGACAAATGTGTGTAAAAACTGGAATGTAACAATAAGTTATGTGGCAATTTTCTCATGAAATGTAATATAAATTCTATGTAAATTCTTTCATGGAAGGAAATTTTTGTTTAACAGAAAAGTCATAAAAATTCATCAACCATCAATCAACATTTAATTCTAGAATATTCAGAAAGTGATGCTGGCAAGACAATTCAATTAGGGAAAGAACAGGTTTTCAAAAAATAATGTTGGAGGGCCGGCCAAGTGGCTTAGTTGGTTGGGAGCTGCCTTGGGAATGTGAGCTCCGAGCAGCAGGACCACCGATTTGGTTCCCACATGGGCCAGTGAGGCTGCGCCCTCTACAGCTAAGATTGTGAACAACAGCTCAACCTGGAGCTGGACTGCCGTGGGTGGCCAGCGATGGCGTTGTCTGCAGCTCCTGGTGCAGTGGGCTGCCATGAGCTGCCGTGAGCCGCCATGTGCGGCTGTAAATGGCTGGCAACCGACTGCCTCAGCCGGGAAGAGCACGATGATAATACCAACATGGGCCAATGAAGCAGTGTCCTCCACAACTAGGCTTAAGAACAAAAGGACAGCAACTTGTCTGGTCCCCTTTCTGATTCCCCAACGTTGTTCCTCTCCCCCATTTCCCCAATAAAAAATTCTTTAAAAAAAGAAAGTGTTGGAATAATTGGATATCCACATGCAAAAGAATGAATTTGGACCCCTTTTTTTACAACATAAATAAAAATTAACTAAAATGGATTATAAACTGAAATATAAGAGCAACACTATAAAGCTCTAAGAAGAAAACATGGAAATAAATCTTTATAACTATGGATTAAAGCTTGTTTAATAAAACATCAAAAACACAAATGACAATAAAAAGATAAATTGGAGTTCAACAAAATTAAAACATTTTGTGCCACAAGTGTTTCCATTAAGAAAGTGAAAAGACAATCTACAGAATAGGAGTAAATATTCAAAAATCATATATTTGATAAGGGACCTGTAACCAGAATAAATTAAGAGTTCTTACAACTCAATAATAAAAAGATAGATGACCCAATTGAAAAATGAGCAAGCCTGATTTATCCAAAGATACGAAAATAGTCAATAAGCACATGAAAAGATGTTCAACATGCATTATAGAAATGCAAATCAACCCACAGTGGGATATTACTTCATATGTAATAAGATGGCAGTAATAAAGTATAGATAATAACAAGTATTGGTGAGGATGTGGAGAAATTAGAGCACTCTTGAATTATGATGAGAATGCAAAATGGTGCAGAGACTTTGGAAAAAAATTTGGTAGTTCCTCAAAATTCTTTTTTTTTTAAATTTTATTGGGGAATTGGGGGAGGGGAACAGCGTTGGGGAATTGGGGAAGGGGAACAGACAAATTGCTGTCTTTTTGTTCTTCAGTCTAGTTGCGGAGGACGTTGCTTCACTGGCCCATGTTGGTATCATCATTGTGCTCTTCCCGGATGAGGCAGATCGGTGCCAGCCTCTGGATGGTCGCTCACCGCAGGTATTGGCAGCTCACGCTGGCTGCCGGCCACTCAGTGTAGCCTATGGCAGCCCACTGCAGCAGGGGCTGCAGCCTACACTGTCACCGGGGCTCTCAGCCAGCTCCAGGTGGAGCTGCTGTTAGCTGCAGAGGGCAGTGTCACTGGCCCTCATATATGGGATCCAAACCGCGGCCACTGGAGTCCCAAGCCAGCTCTTAACCAATGCGCCACTTGGCCGGCCCTCAAAATTCTATATATATATATGGCTTCATTGTGACCCAGAAATTCCATTCTTGGGTATGTACCCAAAAGAAATGAAAGATACATCCATATAAAAATTTGTAAACAGATATAATAATATCATTATCCATAATAGCAAAAAAGTGTAAACAATCAAGATTGAATCAACTGATGAACAGATAAATAAAGTATGGCATATCCATATAATAGAATATTATTTGGCAATAAAAAGGAATGAAGTATTAATACATCCAAAAAGATGGATGAATCTTGAAAGCATTACACTAAGTGAAAGAAGCCAGTTATAAAGAATCACAAATTGTATAATTCCATTGGTATGAAATGTCCAGCATAAGCAAATCTATAAAAACAGAAAGTAGATTAGTAGTTGTCGAGGGCCAGGATGTTGGTTGGTAATGAAGAGTGACTGTCAATAGTACCACATTTCTTCTGAGGGGTACAAAATTTGATAGTGGTGATGAATGCACAACTCTGTGAATATACTAAAAACCAATGAACTGTACACTTTAAAAGAGTGAATTGTGGGATATATGAATTATATCTCAATAAAGCTGTTAAAAACAACAACAAAAGAAGATAGTGCTGGATGCTTTCCAGAAGCCAAATTAGATAAAGCCGGTCTACATAAGTCAAGAAATGAAAGGAAATGAGCCACACGTTTTGGAGAGCCTTCCCTCAGCATATACCTATCAACTTCACTCATTGTTAAACAGCTTGTTGGTATTCTTGTCTATAGATGCCTCATCATATATTTGGCTATTTTCCTCATGATGGATGCAGAATGCTTCTAGTCTTGAATTTTATGTTGCAGTATAATGTGAGTGTGCATTTATATTTCTATTATTTATATTTATATTTAATGTATATTTCTATATATTTATACATACATACATACCTTGGTATACTTTTGGGAGTGTCTCTTTGTGAATATGTCCTTAGGATTATTTCTTTAAAGGGGCATGGTACGAAATTGTCCCCCAAAGTTGCACCAATTTACATTCCTACCAGCAGTGGAAGAGGGTATCTACTTCTCCCCATCTTTCCCAATACTATCTAGAATTCTTATAAGTGAAATCTAATATATTTCTGTTTTAAATAAAATTTCTTCAGTTACGAAGAAGTCTAAGCATCATTTGATTTATTTATTAACCATTTGTATTTTTCCTCTATGTACTCCTTATTTTTTAATTTATTTATCTATGGAAAATTAAAGAAATTCATAGTTTCTTTTCTATTTCTAGTTCTTTTTTTTAACAATGTTTGATTTTTCCTTGACTATTGGTATCAAAAAATAAGTGTATAGACAAAGACAAAAATACAAAAAGTTGTATTAATGTTTTGGAATACATGCATAATTTTTTCCCAAACAAATATAATGACAATAGTAATTATTGTTCTTAGGATAAAAAAGTAAATAAAAATAAATACATGCCTCATATATATTGTTTAATTTGAACTCCATTATAAGCCTAGGAGATAAGCAAGGCAGACACTGTTATCACCGTTTATAGATGAGACAACCCTGAAAGAAGACTTGCCCGATTATTCACCTAGTGAGGAAGGAGGAACTCAAACCCAGGTCTTCATGGGCCAGATAATGTGTTGATAATAGAATGGGGAAAGTTCTTCATCCCTGAATTTAGACAGTCCTATTTTATCAGCATAACCCTTGCTTCATACCTTCAATTAGGGAGAATGAGCAGATAATACCACATAAGGGTAAGCTTAAAATAGAAATTGAGACTGATAAACAGACATTCTCTCATTATATACTGTATGTGATGATAATAGTTGTGTTCGGGAAATGTGCCAAATGAGAGTCTGTTGTTTGGAACGTCATTGGCCTGAATAGCTTTCAGGAAAATAAAAATCAAAGGAAAATATTCATAGACTTCTAAATATTCATCCCCAAAGAACTACTGCCCATATGGAAGAATAGTGAAGAACTATGGGTTACTCTCCAAGCCTGGCACCAACTTTGAGTCTTTTATCCTCACTTTGTCCCTATAAAATGGGACTGTTCTCTTTTCTGAACACAGCCCATGTTTTCCAACCTCTGTACATTCGCTCTTGGTGAGCCATCTACCTAAAGTAGCCTCTTTCCTCACCAGCACTTTGTTAAAATCGTAGTCCTCCTTCAAGATGCAGTTCAAATACCTCTTTCAAGACGTCTTATTCTACTCCTTCCTGCCCCTTGCAGCCTCCCAGCATATAATATTCTTTTATAGCACTTATGAACTGCCTTGCTTTAAGTTCTCTGTGTAGTTCCTTTGTTTTTCCTATGAGATTTTTATGTTCATTTAAAAGGAGGGATCTAACATTTACTAAGCAGTTATTATATCAGAACATGCCAGGAGTTTCACTGAATAAGTATAATACCAGCTAATTTTCATCATGTAATTATTCTATAGGGCCAAGCACTGCTTTAAGTGCTTTAGGTAAAGCCCTATAAATACCTACATCAACTCGTTTCATTTTCACAATAGTCCCATGTGGCAGGTACTACAATTGTTATCCCCATTTTGCAGATGGGGAAAACTGAGGTCTAGAAATTTGAATTCATTTAGCCAAGGTCACAGAGCTACAATGAGCTGGAGCCATAATTCAAATCCAGATATCCTGCCTCCAGAGGCCCTGGGGACGCCCTCCCTTGCTAGAAGCATCCTTTCATTAAGAAACAGGCAGGTCTGTGTCACTAGGTCTCTGCCCTTCTCCCTGAGTGTCCTAGATTCTTTACTCTCCTGCCAACCAGGCTCTGAGCCCCCTCACTTCCTCCCAAATTGCTGCAGTGCCTGTTGGGCCTCCAGCCCCTCTCTTTTCAGTCATTCACCCTGCTCTTGGTCATTAGACCCCTGGAGAGCCCCACTACCCAGAGTTCAACTGCCAGGGCAGAAGGCTTGGAGTCCCCAATCCTGGGTCCAAGTGTGTGTGCTGTGTTACTCCTTAGATCTTCCCTCAAACTGAGAATAAAAAATTAACTCATTTCTGCTTGGAAGTGCCTGTACTGGTTACTACTTTCTACTAGTGGATTCCTGTTAATTCCCCGCTTTCAGCTATTTTAAAAGTCACTAAAACTGGAGTTCTTAGCCTGGGGTCTGAGGAGTCCCTGATATTTTATCTAAAAGCATTTTTCTGTAGAAAGGACCCATAGCTTTCCTTAGATTTTCAAGAATTCAAAGTTCCTCTAAGACCTTTATACACATTCCTCAAAGCAGTTTTCTTTTTGGAAACTCCACTCCTCATACGAAACATAGTAACATATTGTAATCCCATATGAAATATGTTTCTATATAATTATTAAATACTTCATTTGACTAATTGACATAAAAGTATACATTTCATAGACATGTAATTAAGTACTTATTCATTTTGACTTTCAAGTTTCCTTTTTGTATTCTAGAGCCAATAATATTTTTTAAGATTTCAAATATTTTTATGGACCCTTGACATAGTTTCTTTGATATTTGTGTGGCAAATATGTCTCCTTTGTTGTCTATTATTTACTATAATTTGTCATGATTTTCTAAAACTTTATGCGGTCAACTTTATTAATCTTTTTCATTTATGGCTTTGCATTTTGTATCATCTTAAAAAGTGTTTTTTCCACTTCAAGATTACAAATAAAAAACCTAAGCTTTCTTTCGATACTTTGTGCTTTTATTTTTTACATTTTAAAGTTTGATACATATGGGGTTCGCTTTGATATAACAAATGGTAGAAAGATTCAGCTTTATTTATTTTAAATGACAAAGACCTATTTCAACTTTACTCAATTATTTGAAATTCTACTTTTATTATGAATGACATTTCATAAATTCCATAAATTTAGGTCTGTTTCTAGACTATTCTATGCCAGTAGTCTTCTATTTTATTTTCAGCACTTTAATTTAATTATGGTAGTTTCTGAATTTGTCAATATTTGATAATCCTTCTCCATTGTTCATCTTCCAGGAATAACTTGCCTAAGATCACTTGTTTGTTTCTCCAGATTCATTTTTGTTAAGATCCCAAAAAAACACCCTATTAGTACTGGGATTAAGACAAACTGATATTTTTAAATGACTTGACTTAAGGACAAATTGTGTGTTTCACATATTCAAATATTCTTATATGTTCATCAATAGAATTTTAAGGCTTCCTTCAAGTTGATCAGCATATTTCTTTTACACTTTGCTTTTCTGTATGTTTTTTTTGTTGTTATTTTGAATGAAATCTTTTCCATTTCTCCATTACATTTATCCTCCGATGATTGATTTGTATATGAGAAAACATACATGGATATTTGTGGGGGGTTTTTTTGGTTTTTTTTGAGGGCAGTGTCACTGGCCCTCATATGTGGGACCGAACCGGGGCCACTGGCTTCCCAAGCCAGCACTTAACCACCGCGCCACTCGGCCGGCCCTTGGATATTTGTGTTTTATAGGTTAAATTTACACCAGCCTTCTTTCTGAATTACTTATTGATGTTAATGTTTTTCATTTGATTCTCTTGCATAATGGAATTTTACATTCATGTATTGTATACTTGTAAATAATTATAAATTATTCTTTCTAATATGTAATATATATTACATGTGTAAGTTTTCTGTCTAGTTACCTTGTTGTGCCTGAGTCAGCATCAGCAAAATAATTTGCAGGTCCCAGTGGAAAATGAAAATGTGTGGCCTTGTTCAAAAATTAAGACTTTCCAGATGGAAACATCAGAGCAGTAAACTAGGCATGGGCCCAACTAAGCACAGGGCTCTGTGAGACTGCTCAGGCCACATGCCCAGAAAGCTATGCCACCAGTGGCCTCTCCAACTCACCACTGACAACCAGTGCCCTGGCAGCAGTGTTGGCTACAACATGTCATGATGCCATGGCTCAGAAAAGACCATGGCATGTCAAGTACAAGCCATTAAATCAGTGTCAATTACAGGAACACTGTTAGCATCCCTCTCAGAAATTGAATGGGCATCTTTTAAAGATATTAGAGTAACAGCATGGCAAATTCTGCAGAGGCCCTGTGAGCACAAAGAAGGTTGTTTCCTTCCCAGGTATCCTTAGCTTCAAGTGCTAGAAACCGCACCCTATGTAACTCTGGTCACTCAGGAAGATTGCATTCCTACTTACACTGTGCTGAAGATGTTTAGTTGTTGCTTATTTTAAAAGGCCATTTTATGCTATCACCCTTGCTCTCCTCCAACTCCTGCATACCCAAAGATCTCATAAGCACCCTTGAGAAGGCAACGTTTTGAGTTTCTGATGTGATCGTGCCTAATGAGATCTGACAATTAAGTTTGGAAACTTGTTGCAACAATGTTGCTTATCGTCTTTGATATTAGAGGGATTATTCATTATGAATTTGTACCAGCTGGACAAACAGTTAACCAAGTTAACTATTTGGAAATGCTGAAAAGTCTGCGAGAAAAAGATGACTTGAACTTTTTGCCAATACTCCATGGCTCTTGCATCACGACAATGCACCAGCTCACACGGCACTGTCTGTGAGGGAGTTTTTAGCCAGTAAACAAATAACTGTATTGGGACACACTCCCTGCTCAGCTGATCTGGCCCCCAGTGAGTTTTTTCTTTACCAAAGGATAAAGGAAATATTGAAAAGAAGACATTTTGATAACATTCAGGACATAAGAGAAATAAGATGACAGTTCTGATGGCCATTCCAGAAAAAGAGTTCCAAAACTGCTTTGAAGGATGGACTAGGTCCTGGCATCGGTGCATAGCTTTCCAAGGGGAGTACTTTGAACGTGACTGTAGTGATATTCGGTGATGAGGTATGTATCACTTTTTCTAGGATGAGTTCACAAACTTAATTGCCACACCTTCATATGTAGCAGAGTTCCAGCTATTTACACTTCTGTGGATTCCCAGCTTCTTCCACACATAGCTATAGACCCAAACTCTGGAAACTAGCTGGAAACAGGGAAAGACATCCAAACACAAAGTTCCCTACTCACAGCAACTAAACTAACCTCAACTCTTCTGCCACTGACTGACCTCGGAGCAGGAGACCTTGTAGGGAACGTACTAATGAGACCACTCACAGGTTGGTATGAGACATACATCAGGGCGGCCCTCAGGATTTAAGGTCACACTCTCCCAGAGGACATCTGCAAAGGCCTTTTCCTGGATGGTGCACTGTTATATTGGCATAAGGTCTTAAATAAATAAGTAAAAATTAGGTCAATAGTGTGGTTCTAATCCAATATGACTAGCAGCGTTTCAAGAAAGGGAAATCTGGACAGGTACAAATACAAATAGAGAAAAGACAATATGAAGAGGCCTGAAACAGATCCTTCAGTCACAGTCCTCAGAAGAGTCCAACCCTGATGACACCATGATTTTGTACTTCTAGCCTCCAGAGCTGTGAGACCATACATTTCTGTTGTTTAAACCACCCAGTTGGATACTTTGTTATAACAGCCTTAGCAAATGCACACCATCTTAGATTAGCTGCTGTCAAAAAAGTACAGTTTGGGGAAGGCTCCCAAGCACATTTTATGAGGCCACTATTACTCTGATCCCCAAATCAGACAAAGATATTACCAAAAAAGGAAAACTACAGGCCGATATCCCTAATGAACACAGACGCAAAAATCCTCAACAAAATACTAGCAAACCAAATTCAACATCACATTAAAAAGATTATACACCACGATCAAGTGGGATTCATTGCTGGTATGCAAGCTTGCTTCAATATCCGCAAATCAATTAACGTAATACATCACATTCACAAAATGAAAAATAAAAATCATAGGACCCTATCAATAGATGCAGAAAAAGCATTTGACAAAATCCAGCAGCCATTTATGATAAAAACTCTTAGCAAAGTGGGAATAGTGGGATCATATCTCAACATAATAAAGGCCATATATAAGCCCACAGCAAACATCATACTCAATGGGAAAAGGCTAAAAGCTTTCCCTTTAAGATCAGGAACAAGACAAGGCTGCCCACTTTGACCATTTCCATTTAACATAGTTCTGACAGTTCTAGCCACAGCAATCAGACAAGAAAATGAAATAAACGCATCCAAACTGGAAAGGAAGAAGTAAAATTGTCATTATATGCAGATGACATGATACTATATATAGAGAATCCCAAAGGCTCCACCAAAAAACTGTTGGAACTGATAAACGAATTTGGTAAGGTAGCAGGATACAAAATTAATATTCAGAAATCAGTTGCATTTGTATATGCCAACAACAAACTATCAGAAGAAATCAGGAAATCAATCCCTTTTACAATTGCTTCAAAAACAATAAAATATCTAGGAAGAAATTTAACTAAAGAAGTAAAAGACCTGTACTCAGAAAATTATGACACACTGAAGAGAGAAATCAAAGAAGACACAAATAAATGGAAATACATACCATCTCATGGATAGGAAGAATTAATATAGTAAAAATGTCAATACTACCTAAGGCAATATATAGATTCAATGCAATTTCAATCAAACTACTAAGAACATTTTTCTCAGAAATAGAACATACAATCCTAAAATTTATATGGAACCACAAAAGACTCCAAATAGCCATAGCAATCTTGAGAAATAAGAACAAAGTGGGAGGCATCATGCTACCTGACCTCAAAACTTACTACAAAGCTACAGTAATCAAAACAGTATGGTATTGGCATAAAAACAGACACATAGACCAACGGAACAGAATAGAGAGCCCAGGAATAAACCCATCCATATACAGTCATTTAATCCATGACAATGGAAGCAAGAATTTATATTGGGGTAAAGATAGACTATTTAATAAATGGTGCTGGGAAAACTGGACTGACACGTGCAAAAAAATGAAAATGGACCACCTACTTACACCATATACAAGAACAAACTCAATATGGATTAAAGACTTAAATGTAAGACCTGAAACCATAAAACTCCTAGAAGAAAACATAGGGAGTAAATTTGCAGACGTTACCCTGAGTAATATTTTCACTGATAAATCCCCTCAGGCAAGGGAAATAAAGAAAAAAATGAATATATGGGATTACATCAAACTTAAAAGTTTTTTCACAGCAAAGGAAATCATCAATAAAACAAAAAGGCAGCCTACTGAATGGGAGAAAATATTTACCAATGATATATCTGATAAGGGGTTAATATCCAAAATTTATAAAACACTCATGAAACTCAAAACCAAAAAAACAAACAACCCAATTAAAAAATGGGCAGAGGATATGAAGAGGCATTTCTCTAAAGAGAACATACAGATGGCCAACAGGCATATGAAAAAATATTCAACCTCACTAATCATCAGAGAAATGCAAATCAAAACCACAATGAGATACCACCTCACTGCGGTCAGAATGGCTATCATCAATAAATCAACAAACAACAAGTGCTGGCGAGGTTGTGGAGAAAAGGGGACCCTGGTGCACTGTTGGTGGAACTGCAGATTGGTGCAGCCATTATGGAAATCAGTATGGATGTATCTCAAAAAAGTGGAAATGGAACTACCTTTTGACCCAGCAATTCCACTATTGGGTATCTACCCAGAAGAATCCAATACATTAATTCAAAAAAATATAATACCCCTATGTTTATTGCAGCACTATTTACAATAGCGAAGACTTGGAAACAATCGAAATGCCCATTGGTAGATGACTGGATTAAGAAACTGTGGTGCATTTATATAATGGAGTATTACTCCGCTATAAAGAAGAATGAAATCTTACCATTTGCAACTATGTGGATGGGCCTAGAAGCTATTATGTTAAGTGAAATAAGGCAGTCAGAGAAAGACAAATACCATATGATCTCACTTATATGTGGAATCTGAAAAACTGAATGAACGAGCAAAGTAAACGGAAACAGACTCATAGTTATAGAGGAAAAACTGAGGGTTGCTAATTGGGAGGGGGGTGGGGATAACGGAGAAGGGGAAGAGATTAGACAGCATAAATAGGTAACTACAATATTCCCACAGGGATACGAAAGACAGTTTGTGGAATATAATTAATAATGTTGAAAATATTTTGTGGGGTGTCAGATGGTCACATGTCTTCTTAGGGAGACCACTTCATGGATGGAGTAGAGGCTTGACCTGAAACTGATGTTGTATAATATTGTATGCCAACTATAACTGAATATATAGATAGTCACGGGATGTGGATTATACTGTGGAAGGGAGTCAAAGGAATTGTAATAGATAGGTATGATATGGGTGGGGTGGGGTGGTGAATTGGGGGAGTGGGGTTGTCACTTTGAGGGGTAAAAAGTATAACTATTGCACTGTGTTGTACACCTGAAACAAATTTTAAAAAAGTTTATTTCACAATAAAAGAATTTTTAAAAAGTACATGTTTTTAGGCTTGATTAGATCTATTTAACTTGTCATCACATTAAAAAAAAGAAGAAGCATAGGGGTTAAGATAGTTCATATGTGTAATAACACATGAGAAAGTGAGTTTTTATCAGCTAACCTGCAGGGCACATAGAGAGAACCAGGGACAACAATGAATGAAATACTTGCCAAATAACTTTTTAAATTATAGAAGCTGTCATGAAATTTGTTGCTGTATAATCTTCTTATTTAGAAATGTTTAAAAGTCTCCATTTCAACCTGCTCTCAACCCCTGACACTGTTGGCTAATAGCTTCATAAAAATGTTTCTCAGTGCCATTTCAAATATTATTTTTAGATAACATGGTCTTCAAACGGCCACATGAAATATAATGAATGTACAGATTTATATCTGAATATAACTGTGAGAAAGTAACATTAAAAAGTAAAAGATGAGATGATTGTTAGGTTACAGATGGAAGAAAGGCAAAAAGATAAATAAACTAAAATATATTAATATGGCATTTTATAGAAATTGCACTTTTATGGGGCTCTACGGCTGTCCTTAGTGGCCCATGAAAATTCCTAGCTTTAAAGTGTTTTATGGAATTCCACAGAAGGTTTCCAATGCAAATTCTAATATTCCCTAGAGGCTTTGTGAAAACTTTACAATTTAAAATCCATAAAAATATAATTTGAACATTCTTAATGCATTATAATTTCATATTTTAGTGATTTTGATTTCCTAAGATCTCTGATTTAAATATCATGTGCTTTAAATGATCTGCCCTCAGATATAGCTGCTCAAACTACAGCTGTCAGATCCTATATTGCTATTATAAAATAAATAATGTAAGAGTGATTTCAGGAAATATAAGATGAACTATTAAGTAGTTAGCTCATATTCATCTGTTGTTTTCTTTAATGGATTATTTTGAGCTGATATAGGAATAAAGACTTAATGAACTCATCAAGGTGTGTCAAACTAAGGTTGGGTTCGATTCCCAGAACTATGATGGTTATTTGTTTTGCTTTGTTTAAATTTCTTAAGTGAAATACTAGCTCCATTTATTTATTTCCCTTTGGCTGTGTAGGACATTATCCAACTAGGAAACAAGGTAGAATGAAAAGAAGCAGAAATATTGTGTTCGGCTATTTCCTTTTCTATACAAATATTATTTTATTTCTGAAATGAAAAGAGTGTTCTCCAACTTCATTAAAAGAAGAACATATTCTTTTAGTTAACCAAACCTAAGATCCATAAGAGGTCAAAAAGTGGGGGAGACGGGGTTTTTTGTTTTCTTCAAATTGTAGCCATGGCATTCTGAAGAAGATATTTTGGATTATTATAAGACAAGTGAATGAATGCCAGGAGGAGATGTGTGAATAGCTGTGCTGACCTACGGTCCCCAAATATGTGACAATATTCAGCACTTCAGATGTTGTATTTCGAGGTTTATGTAGTAGACATCTATTGTTTTGTCTCACCAGATCTTTTCCTTTTCCCCCAAAACAGAGCCTCTCTTTGTGTAGAGATCCATCCCATCACACAATGTCAGCCAATGTCTAAGCTTCTAGAGAGCAGCTGGCATAGAACACTTCCAGGCACCAAGAGCAGATGTGCGACCCAGCGAGGTCACTGAAAGTCCTTCTCCAGGAATTTTTGAATAGCGTCTTAAATGTGGTGACAACGATTGCAAGAAAAAGTTCTGAAAGTACTTGTCTGAGAAAGTAAAACCTATAATACCCAAAGTAAAACAGAGGTGAAAGATGACAAGAACAGAGCCTCCAGCAGCCAATTGGCCTTTCCATGGCAGGACAGCCAATAAATCCTTCATATTAACCAGAACTCGTTGGGTTAAATTAATGTCTCTTGCAACTAATATAATCAACCAAAAAATCTTTCTCTGTTCTCTCTGTCTTTCATTTCCCAGAAAAGTTACTGTAGAAAGAGTAGTTTCATATGAATGAATTATTCAGAAGAAAAGTTACAGTTATTCTCAGCAAACTCTTATGTTAAACTTGTATTTGATTTAAATGTGGAAAGAAACCTTGATTTATGCACTATCTCTTGAATCTGTTCCCTACCTTCATTCCCCTCATGGTCAGCCTAGTTCAGGCTTCCTTTTTTTTTTTTCTCTCCTTGATTCATCTCACCCACCTGTAAATCATTATTGCTGAAATCATCTGGGGTTGTGGCTGTCCCTCACAAGGACAACGAAGCCTGTCTGTAATCTACAGGTGTGTCGTCCCCTTTTGGGTGTGGCATTCAAGGCCACTTTCAATCCACCTCCCCTTTCAGCCACTTGCTTCTTTATTGGCCATAACCCCCTCTCCCCTCCATGTTTGCTTTCCTAATCTTCTCACCATTCCTCAACAGTGCCATGTGCTGGCCTGCCTTTTAGTCAAAGGCTTCTTTTTGAATGGGAAGGGCTTTCCCTCTATTTTGCATAGCTTCATTCCACTTCTCCTTAAAAGTCCTTTTTAAATCTATGGAGATTTTCTCAGTCTCACTATAGGGAATGAATGGCCTTCTTTTTTTTTTTTCAATATATTTATATACGTTTAAACTTTTTATTTTATTGGGGAACAGTGTGTTTTTCCAGGACCCATCAGCTCTGAGTTGAGTTGTTTCAATCTAGTCGTGGAGGGTGCAGCTCAGTGGCCCATGTGGGGATCGAACCATCAACCTTGGTGTTATAAGCATTGTGCTCTAATCAACAGAGCTAACTGTCCACCCTATGAATGGCCTTCTTATCTGTACACCACAGTATTTCCTTCCTTCTGCTTTATGTTAGGTTAGTTGCAAAGATTCTTTTTTGCTCCAAGAATAGTTATTTCACGTATTCATTCAACAAATATTTAGTGACCCTCTGTGGGGCGCTGTACTAGACATGAGGAATACAGCCATCACTCACCTCCTCATGGAGGACTGCGGGTTTGCTTTTGTGGGATGTGCAACTTAATTACACAACTAAGTATGTAAATAAACTGCAATGATAGAGACATGAGAAAAGTACAGAGCACTCAAAAGGTGTACAGGAGTTAGGTAGGTGAAGACAGGGTGAAAGTTGCAGAAGCAGATGGGTAAAGGCTATGGGGCAGGAAAGGGCAGGGAGGGGAAGGGAGGGGCAGGAATTGGCTGAGAGACTGATACTGAGGATGGTGCGGCTAGAAAGGGAACATGAGCATGCTGGCTGGGGAGCTGAGGGCAGCAAAGCAGGGCCCTGTCAGGTTTGGTGTAAACTTGGTCATTATGCTGAGAGCGGACCAGGTACCCCTGAAGAGTTGTCACTGGGGGAAAGACATGATGAGATTTACATTTTAAAGGACAGACTGCTGTTTGAAAGGAGGGAAGAGGCCTGGGGAGACTGGGGAGAAGCTGGTGTGGTGTAGCAATAGGAAGGCATTGAAGTGGGGGTGGGGGGAGACAGTCCTCACAGTAGAGTCCACAGGGGATTTGGAAGCTGATTAGATGAAGGTTAAAAGGTGCATCACCTTGACTGCTGCAGACATCTTTTGTTAATGTAGTGAGGTAATTAGCCTATTGCCTCGAATATAGTGATGGCTCCAATGATATATATATTGGATTGAACTACTGTAATGTTCCCTTAAGTTACCAAGGACACCCAGCAATTCACATGATGTACAGTAATGCTAAAACGAGTGTGTGTGTGTGTACATGTGTGCATACGCACGCGCTACATATATTTTAAGTCTTAAAGTTGGTGTAAGAATCTGTCAAAAGGCATAAAAACATAAATGTATCATGAAAGACCACTTTCTCAACTTAACCCTGACTTGTACTTTTTTAAATTGGTGTTAGAGAAACAGAAGATTAAAACAGGGCCATTAGAGAGTGTTCATAAGTTGTAGCTCCCTTATGGATTCACCTAACAAAATGACTCTGAGAGTCATTTGTCTTCACTGAGTCTGTGCTTTTGCCTGGAGGCCTGAAAACCATTTTCATAATAACTTACTGTGACTGTGTTCTATAGTCACGATAGTTAATCATCTTTCTGTTTGGCTAGCAAGTACTTGGCTCTTTCACTGTTTCCTCCAAATTCATTAGATGCCATATCTAATCTATTTTAGGCTTTTCACATTTTCTCTTATTGTTCCTATCCATGTAACTACTCAACTGAAAATAGGACGTCTTTTCATCTCTTAAGATTTCTGTGATAAGATGAGCTGAAAGGAAATGAAAAGGAAAAACCACTCTTAACAACTTAGGTTAACAACAGAAATAATGACTAATCAGTTTAAGAGGATTATATTTAAGCTCTCCATTAGCAAAAAACCAAACATGATAAAATCTCTAAGCAATTGTACCATCTAGCTCAGTTGCCACTGGATGGGTTGGATGGATGGTCTTCTCAAATGCCATGATTTGACTCCTTAATCTCCTCACATTTTATCACCCCCAGCAGATAATTTACTCACTATATACTAATAGACACTGGACAGTCCCATCCCAAATTTGATTTCCTTAAGACCAGAGAAATTGCAAATGCCTATACTATGAAAGGATAGAATCTAAGACAATATAAAGGGTGGGAGAGAGAATTTTAATGGATAAATGGAGTAAGAATCATTCATAGTTAGGCCAATGGTCAGTGATCCCCAGGCTAAATTGCCCCTTCTCAGAGAGAAGACATCCCCTTGGAAATAACATGTCAGTATTGTAGAGTAGAAAGGTGATGATGACCATTGTGCATATTCGCTGAGCCCTTACCATGGGCAGGCACTGCACTTTATGTGTTCTCTCATGCGTGGAGGACAGCTAGGACCCAGGAGCCAGTGCTTGGGTTTTAATTCACTCTGCTGCTCACTAGCTGGGTAACTTTGGGCAAGTTGTTTAACCACTGAGCGTTTCAGTTTTGTCTTCTGTAAAATCGGGATAATGTTCAACACTTCAATCAGATACTTGTGTACATTAAGTGGGTTGATATACATAAAGCACATCAAAAGAACTTGGCAAGGGGCCGGCTGAGTGGTGTGGTGGTTAAGCACTGGCTTAGGAAGCCAGCGGCCCTGGTTCGGTCCCACATGTGAGGGTCAGTGACACTGCCCTCAAAAAATATAAATAAATAAATAAATAAACAAACAAACAAATAAATAAATAATAAAAGAACTTGGCACAGTGAGTCCTCTGTAAAAATCCCTGACAATAAGCCCTATGTGTTAGTTGTTACTGTTGTCATTATCTTCTTTATATAGATGGATAAACTAAATTAAGTAACTTAATCAAGATATAGTGTTAGTAAGTGGCAAAGCCAGGATTCAAACTCAACACTTTCTCAATGTAAAGTATATATTCTTTCTATTATTCTCCTCACCGTGCTCACAGCATGGTTCAAATCCAGGCATTGCCGCATACTAGCTTTGAGACCGTGGGCTTGTTACTAAGACTCAGTATTCTCATCTGTAAACCAAGGATAATCCTGATCTCACAAATTTGCTGCGATGATTAAATGAAGTAATATATCAAGTGCTCAGCGCAGAACAGGTAACATGCTCATTTTCTCTCCCTTTTCATTGAGGCTTTTGAACCAATGGCCAAGATGCATAACAATTTTCCTGCCTGCTTGGTACACCTGCTTTAATCTTTCTGGCAACTGGCTTATTAGAGGAAGAAAGCTCCAGATGGTTTTAAATACAAACAAAACAGCCTCCTGAAAAAAAAAAAAAATCACACCATGGTCTTGTTCAATGAATGCAGAAAATGACAAACCCTTCAAAGAGCTGAGACCACACACATGCACTTTCATTTAGCCGTTGTGTAAAACTGACCTAAATCAAGAGTACTGGTTTCATAGCAAGAGGAGTTTCATGTAGAAATTATAAGACACATAATGTTTTAATAGTTGTTTAAAGAAAACTCAAAACCTCCTGGAAATAAACTGTGTCTTGTGCTGAATGCTCTTCACCAAATAACTCAGAGGTCAGCTATGGAGCGCCTTCATCAACTCCTAATACAATTGATTATTAGATCATTCAGTTAATCAATAACAACAATAATAACACCTAATATTTATTATGTACTTATTCTGTGCCAGGTATTCTACTAAGTGATTTATGTATGGAATCTTGTTTCGTCTGCACAATAGCCACATGAGGTAGAAACTATTATTACTTCAATTTTATACATAAGGAAACCTAACTTGCCCAAACTCACTTGGCTAAGAAGGGAGTGGTTCTATGTATGACAGAGACCCCAAATGCTTCCCCTAATTTTTTCTACCCTCCTTCCTGGCAACACAGAAAGACTATACTTCCCCAGACTGGTAGTTAGGCAAAGTCATGACATTTCTAGCCAATAAAGCATGGATGCAAATGATGGTGACACATGGATGTCAAGGCATTTAAATGCTGACATGCCAATTTCATGCTAATTTTTCCCATTGCTTTGGCAAATTTGGAAGTAACATGTTTAGATAGCAATATCTCAAGATGATAGGAGCCTGAATTCCTGAGACATAGGATAAAGTAGGAGAACTGTTGCTGACCTGCATCAGCTTTTATACAAAAGATAAAGAAAAAACTGGCAGTGTGTTAAACTACTGATATTCAAGATTAATTTGTTCCTATACAATCCTAACTAAACACTGTGCTGGAAAATTGGGCAGCCTCCGGAGCCCAAACTCCTAACCATTATGTGATACTTTCTGGGCCATTTACCTCATGATTGCTAAGAGCCCAGTCCTAAAATTAGTTTTTTAATACTACTTAAGATATCATTGAATAAAATTTTAGAATGCCTCAACTGTCTTCTCTCAGAAAGTAGACAAGAAGTGACCTTAATAGAATCCTTCGCGTGAAATCCCTGAGATCTGTGTTGTTGCCCTTCTTCACTTTTGTGAATGGAGGCAGACCAAGTGGTATGGAGGGGCTGCTGACACTCAGCAACGTGTTTCTGCACCACTGAGCCAAGTCCTCAGCTTGAAATGATATAGCAGGCTGCTCATAGCAAGAGAGCTGAAATGAAAACACCCAATTGTATCTCTATCCCTGGGTAATTGATGATGGTGATAATAATAACAACAACAACAACAACTTACATTTATAGAATGTCTATGGTTTACAAGTTGTGCTCACGCATATTATCTCATTTGTTCCTCATGACAACACTGTGAAGCAGGCAAGTCCAGTGTTACTATCCCCATTTCACAGATTAGAAAACTGAGGCTGAAGAAGACTAGGGCATTGTAAATAGCAGAGCTAAAAGCTGAGACTCAGATTTTCCAAATCCTAATACCTTGTTGTAAATGGGAGAAAATGGCCAAGAGGAGTATTAAAGGGTCTTGTTAATACCGCCATGATGTTAGAATTCTTAAGTCACCAGGTGACTTCAGGTATTTAGAATTGCCTTGTTTGTAGCATTCAGTCAGAGGAAATTTCTCTCAGCAGTAGACATCATTAGGGATCCTCCCCCTGGTTTCAAGAACATATCACCAATAGGGCTGCTTCTAATGGACTTGGAGTTCACTATGTTCCCACCTTTGTGAGATAACTGCTGAGCACACAAAGATGAAGGAGAGAAAGGTCTAGAGCACATGGGTGGTGATGATTATAGCAGAAATGCGAAGCAAGAAGACAGAAACATTTCCAACTGAAAAAAAACGTGTGGTTCTATGGGCAAGGGCAAACGAAGCCTCCAGGAAAAGGAAAAGCTGGCTAACAGGTAATGTAGGCTGAATGCCGCATTCACAGATGCTATTGGCTGGACACAAGCCCGGTCTTCCATCAGTGAGTCTCTGCTTATTACAGAATTTGGTCCAACAATTGTTGAGCAATTATTGTCTTGGCACAGGGAGGATAACCTCTGTGTGCAAGCTATTTCCCAGGAGAAAATCAGCCTTTTGGGATGGTGCATGAATTCTTCGAACACTTTAAGCTACATTGATTAAATGTACATATTAATCCACAAAAGGATTCTCTGGTGTTCTAAGAAAGTGAACACAACCTCCTACATGTTTAGTTTGGCCCTAGTCTGCACCACATGGGAAAAAACAGAAAAGTTAGCTTTAGGGTTCTCTGAGGAATATGTGAAATAGAAATGAGATGAATGTTTTCCACTGGGAAAGCTATAGCCACATAAACAGGAGGGCACATGATACAAGGAGACTCTGCTCTGTGAGGTCATATGCCTATGGCACACTGGGAAAGCTGCAGCGCCTGCGTGCAGACAAACCTGAGCTGCAATTTTAGTTCCTTGTGACCTTGGGCCATAATTTTACCTTTCTGAACTTCAGTTTTCTCAAAACTAAAACAAGGACATTAACAGCAACCCCAGAGTTCCTGAAACCACTATGTTTCCTCTTTCCTGTTCGCCTTTGTCTTATTGTTTCTTTGGCCTGGAACCTCCTTCCCTCAAATTTTTCTGGTGATTCCTATACTGCCTCAGGCATCAGCTTAGATGCTCTGGCCTCTCCTAGGAAGGCCATTCTGCCTCCCCAGGATGGTGTCAGATTCACGGGGTCACATAGGTGCTTCTTGTTTATGTGTTCATCTTTCAACTGCAAGTTCATCAAGAGCAAGGGGAGTTTCTTTTATCATGGACACCCCAGCACTAGTGGAGTGTCTGACACAGCAAAATGAATGCTTATGAAATCATTCATTCATTCATTCAGTATTTATGCCTACTATCTGTTAGGCCTTGTTTGAGGCCCTGGAAATACAACAGTAAAACAAACAAACAAACAAACAAACAAAAAATAATCTGAACCCTCTTGGAGCTTATATTCTAAGTAGGAGGAAAAAGACAATAATCCAATAAGTAAAATACACAGTTATCCAATCCCCTTCCCCCAACCCAAAGTCATCTCCATCTCCATCGTTTTCCATATCCTTGGACCCAACCTCAGCCTTATCCCAGTTTCTAACCCTATCCTATTTTCATCTACAATATACCAACTTGAAATTCATTTCTGATTCTGTCCCAAATGAGTTAATTAATGAATAAATGAATAATGTAATTCCTTTGTGTATTATTTGAGATAATGCCAGTAAAGTCGCTAGCACAGGCCTGGTTCATTATGTACCTAATAAATGATTCTTTTCCTCTATTCCCCTGTCTGTGATTGACTCTTATCATTTACTTCTTTAAAACCTCAGGTGATCAGAAATGATGAGATTTAAAGGTAATACTATGAAAACAAAAAATATTGAAGTACTCCAAAATTCAGCATTTGAATTGTATCCTTGCTGCAGTCTTCTCATAAAGTGTTCACAAAATTCGCACAGCACTTTACTGTAACGATTACCAAAAGAATCCTGGTAACCTTATGGGGAAAAAACCCCCAAACTTTGTAGACAGAAGCTGGATCATTCCGCAGTTACAACACATAACCACTGTTTGCCTAGTGGGTCAATACACTTGGTAGAGGGTCATTTAGCGTTGTAGAGTTAGAGGGAGAGGGGTCTTGGCTCAAATTTCTGCTTTGCCACTTACTGGCCCTGGAAAATCTTAATGTCTCTCTTTAGATTTATTAATCTATATGATTGAGATAATTAAATCATCAAACTACCACAGGCTTTTTTTAATCAGCACTTTGTTTCTTTTTATTGCCAAATAATATTCCATTGTACTGATATAACACATTGTATTCATTCATCAGGTGATGGATCGGTTGTTTCTATCTTTTGGCTACCATGAAAAATACTGCCATAAATGTTTGTGTACAAGTTTTTGTGGGGACATAGGTTTTCATTTTTCTTGGATATATATACTTAGGAATGAAATTGCTGGGTCATCAAGTAGCAAACCGTATGATTTCACCGATATGTGGTTTATAAAACTGAAAACAATGAAAGAACAAGAAAAACAAATGAAGAGACAAAACTCACAGACACTGACAATAGCTTAGTGATTACCAGAGGGGAATGGAGGCGGTGGGTGGTAGCTGAGGGTAAAGGGATCAAATACATGGTGATGGAAGGAGAACTGACTCTGGGCGGTGAACACACAATGTGATATATAGATGATATATTACAGAATTGTACGCCTGAAATCTATGTAATTTTGTTAACAATTGTCACCCAAATAAAGTTTAATGTTAAAAAAGAAACTACCATGGTTTTTATAAGAAGCCAATGAGTTAAAAAATGTAAAAGCTTTCGAAGAGTGACTGACATATAAGAGGCGTTCAGTGTTAGCTATCCTTATTCTTTTTTTTAAAATTC
Source organism: Aselliscus stoliczkanus (assembly GCA_033961575.1). NCBI lineage: Eukaryota > Metazoa > Chordata > Mammalia > Chiroptera > Hipposideridae > Aselliscus > Aselliscus stoliczkanus. The sequence continues at coordinate 44,429,093 of CM066734.1, forward strand.
TTTTATTGTGAAATAAACATTTTTTAAAATTAGTTTCAGGTGTACAACACAGTGCAATAGTTATACTTTTTACCCCTCAAAGTGACAGCCCCCCTCCCCCAGTTCACCACCCCACTCTCCCCCTATATCATACATATCTATTACAATTCCTTTGACTCCCTACCACAGTATACTCCACATCCCGTGACTATCTATATGTTCAATTACAGTTGGCATACAATATTATACAACATCAGCTTCAGGTGTACAGTGCAGTGATCAAGCCTCTACTCCATCCATGAAGTGGTCTCCCTAACAAGACATGTGACCATCTGACACGCCACAAAATTTTTACAACATTATTATGTTCCCTGAACTGTCTTTCATATCCCTGTGGCAATATTGTAGTTACCTATTTATGCTGTCTAATCCCTTCTCCCTCATCCACAGCCCCCTCCCAATTTAGCTATCCTTATTCTGATTTAACACCGTCATGCTCTCCTAAGGTCTTCCCTTCATAACTCAACTGAAGATGATTTAACAAACTTAATTATAAAGAATTGATAATTTTCTCATTTTGATATTTCTCAATTACTTTTTATGTACAAAATTGACCAATTTTAACCTTTTTAAAATAAATTCATTCAGAGTACTTGCATTATCATGATTCACAGGCTCACTTTAAGAAAAACTAGACAGTGTTTTCTTCAATAGTATAAAGATTAAATCTAAAATAGGTAAAAAAAAAAGAAATGTTGATGTTGACTTTTTTGGTCAGTGAAATCTATAGCTGCAATTTCTTTCAGTATTTGGATTTAATGCATTTGTAATGTTATTCTGTGCAAACATAAGTAATCATTGTCAGAGAAACAAATTCTTACCATGCATATGTCATCCAGTCTTGTGTATTTCTACAAATTAAATAACGTAAATAACTCTGAGAAGTAACAAAACCACTGTAAGTATAAATATACATGAATCAACTAAAAAATAATCAGACTCTCAAAATCTCATTAGACTCCTCTAAAAAACAACTGCCCTCTCTCACTGCTTATTTGCTTTTGTACATGAAGGGATCATCTTGTTTTGCTAGGACTCCCCATGTATTTTATGTCAGGGTTTCACAGGGCTTGTGAACTTGACAAATAGTTTCATTTTAGGAAGAATTATTTAAGACTTCATGGGAGGATCACATGAATCAGACCAACTATCCCTAATAGATAAAAGCTCAGCAAGGAGCTTTCTGATTCCACCTGTTCTCTCTCCCACTTTACTACTGTCACTTTTTTTTTTTTCAGAATACCTAGCTCTTTTTACCTTGTGTTATTTATGTCTCTTTCCTATCAATGCTACCAAATTGTGAGCTTGTTGAAATCTCAGTCTAGCAAATCACATTATATAGATTGGTATTCAAAAAAGTTCCAAAAGTGAATAAATTTTACAGCTTTATATGTAATAAAGCCCTATTAGGATTAGTGACTAAGCCAGAATTAAACCTGAACCCTCAGACTGTTATTTATGTTCTTTTTCATTCATTCATTCATTCATTCATTCATTCACTTATTCATTCGTTCTTTTGTCGATTTACTCATCCAATGTATTGAATCCCCACCATGTGCTAAATACTGTTCTAGGCACTTGGACTATAACTATATACAACTAGAACAAAACAAAAATAAAATCCTTCCCCTTATGGAGCTTACCCCTAGTGGAAGGAAATGAAAATAAAAAGTAAACAATAAGTGAAGCCTGTTTGCTTTGTAGAGACTCAGTTGTTTTTTCCAAAACCACAGCATAATTTAGATACAGCACCGATCATCTCTTAGTCTTCCAGAAAGCTGCAGTAAATCCATTATCATTCCAAAGTATTTAACAAAGTAGTCTTTACCTGCAATGTTGGAGGAGTAGGTGTGGTGTCGAACATAACCTTCAACCTAACCTAAATTTGAAACCCTGGTAAACAAATGCCCAAAGTGGTCACCTTTATATTGTTTTATTTAATAAACAATTTGACAGGCATTGTTCTAAGTGATTTGTATGTACATTAACACAACAACCCTATAAGTACTATTAGCATCCTCACTCTATAGATGAAGAGATTGAAGCACAGAGAAGTTCAGTATCTTTTCTGTGGTCACACAGCTAGTAAAAGGAAGGATTTGAATCAAGGCAGTTTTCTCTAGATTCTATGCCCTCATCTACTAATAGACTAACTTTTTATGTTTCTACTGGGTTTCCATTGGTATCAGGGCTGGGAGGTAATAAAAATGCAGCAATTTCTCAATTATTCAAAACTGGATTAGGTGCATTTATTTCCTCTTACCTAGATGTTTCTTCTTAATATTCACTGTTATTAATTATCATCATCTATGGTGTCATATGTATATTCATCTTGTTCATTGTCTGTATTCCTGTACTAGAGTATAAGCTCCATGAGGGCAGGATTTTGGGGTGTTTAGTTTCCTGTTGTATCTCCTTACCAAGAATAGTGCCCGCCATATAGTGAGCCACTCAATAAAAATGTATCAAATGAATGGAGGGATTTAATAGTAATTTTAAAATTTTAACTTTACTGCTGTCACCACCTATTAATATTCCTTGTTGAAAAAAGAGAGGAAAGGAAGGATTATGAAATACAAACATGTTACTCAGTGTTTTGAGTAATTCAGCAAAAAGTTTTGTTATACGACAAAGCTTATAGGGTTGGGATGTTTATCTATGGACTGCACATAATGTGATTACTTTAATTACAAGTCATAGAAAGGAGACTTAGTTAATGAGATCAATATTCATTGCTTTAATATCATAATCCTGATTTTGGCCAGCTAAACAAAGGCTCTTTTGAAATATTTTTATTTAATAACATTTTTCCCAAAAATAAATGTTTCAATATACATACATACATATTTGATCCTTATATTTTAATTCTACTAGGAATAAATAAAGTGGCCTTTCCGAAGTTCATCCTACCCTCACCCCTTCAAACTAGAATATTATCCAAATCTTTTACCAATTGAAAAGGGTTTTTATGGCTGCTAGAAAAGTCAACATGTAGGCTGTTATGTGATGATGATGTTTTCCTACAGGGATTAGAATAATAAAAAAGGAAAAGAAATATGAAAACAACACTTATCAGTGATCATTTCTACACAGAGCTATTCTACGTTACTGTTCTTTAATTTCTCTGGAAGGTGAAGACACCAATTGTATGTGCTTAAAAAATTGTTTGCTATGGGCAGGTGAATTTAAACTCGACAATGGCTGGGTAAAACATAAATTTAAAATAAATACATAATTAAAGAAACACTTACACAACCTGAGCCCTTAACATAAATCAGGAAGATTTAATGATATTTTAATCAGGTTGTTTTTCTATGTGATCTTTTCTTCTACATACCAAATCATTTCCTTACTTATTTCCCTTTTAACAGAACAGACATTGAAGGCTCTCAGCCTGAGGGTATTTTTGTTATGGAGAGCCCTGTGGAAAAGGATGGGGAGGTGCCCAGAAGAAGGGTTAGCCATAATTCATAAAAAAGGTATAGCCAAAATTCTGTGTGGTTTATAACTACTATCATGGAGGTTTACTAACTACTAAGCCAGGTGCTATAGTCAAATAGTCTCCAGGTATAAAAACCAGGCTTTCCAGTTACCCAAAAGATGAAAATAGATACAAAGATTTGCAGTGCACTTCTGCAGCTGTGACTACCTTTCATATGTCAGAATAGACATGTGACTTCTTTCTCACTAACAGTCTCCTCATTTCATATGTATGGAATCCAACAGAGGTGGACCCTTAAATTAATAACTCTTACTACTATTAGAAACTAAACATATGAAATAATCATTTTCAAGTTCCAGGAGAAGCACCACTTATTTTAAATTAAGAAGCATTTACTTTAAAAATCTCTCCTGCAGAATAAAAGAATTTTATGGCCTCTTTGTGTTCCCAGAAATGAAGGTTTCTTTGGGTTTTTTAGATAAAATCTACATTATATTGCACAGATCCTAAATGTAAAATTTGTTGTGTTTTGATAAATGTATACACTTCTGTAACAATCTCCTCAGTTGAAATGTAGAATATTTCCATTAACCCCCAAAGTTCCTGTATGTCTCTTTGCAGTCAAGCCTTGCCTCCCTCCATGAGCTGCCATTGTTCTAATGTCTACACCACAAATTAGTATTGTCTCTTTTTAAACCTTATATTAATGGATTGATGAACTAATGAGTCTTTTGTGTATAGCTCTTTCCACTTAACGTTTTTGAAATTTATCCATGTGGTTGTAGATATTATTATTTCATATTTTACTGAGTTATATTCAATTACAGAAACATATCACAATTTGTCTATCCATTCTCCTATTGTTGAGAATTACAGATTTCTGGTCAACACGGCAGAGTAGGTAAACACTGTGCTTGCATCCTCTCATGACCACTCCAAATTACAATTAAACTACAAAACAACCATCACTGAGAATCTCCTGAAGTCTAGCCAAACAGAAGTCTTACAACTAAGGACATATAGAAGAAGCCACCTTGAGATTGGTAGGAGGGGCAGAGAGGCAGAGGTCACCTACTTGTGGTCACCTACTTCTGACGGTTAAAAATCAGGAGGGATATCTTGGCTGCAGAGGTATGAGGGGTCCCAGCCCTACACCAGGATCCCCAGCCTAGGATTCCAGAGACAGGAAGATAAGTCCCCACATTTTCTGACTGTGAAAACCAGCAGAGTTTGTGGCTGGGTGAGACAGAGGGCTACTGGAGGCCCAAGCACTCCTCTTAAAGGGCCTGCACATGGACTTATTCACTCACAGACCTGCTCTGAGCTCCAGTACTGGGGAAGCAGCTTGAAAGGCATCAGGGACATACCGGGGGGAACTGGGTTGTCTGGCTTCAGAGTGAGGGCTAGAGAGGCAGCTTTCTCCTAACAGAAGTGCTGGCAGAATCCATTGTTCCTTTGTTGCCTTCCCCCACAGCCAGCCCCCCAGTCCCGCCGCCCCTCGCAGTATGCAGACTTAGGCAGATGCCATATCTGAATCTCCATCAACCTGGTTAACACTGTTCACCCCACCCTGGTGATTCCCTGAGACCCTGCACCACCCACCCATCTTGCAGGTCCACCTAAGCCACTTCCAGTGACATTTACATATAAGCGGTCTGTCTTGGCTCATGCTACAGACTTTCCTAAAATCTCTCAGAAGTTCACAAACCCCAAACAAGCAGTATCTGTCCTCAGCATATACCTCTATATGAGTAGCCTCAAGCCCAGCATCAGTGGTAGATGGCCTTTGTTTGCGACTTGTCCTCTTCCAGCTATGAGTGGGTGGCTACCAACTGGAGATTGCTTTGTGGCTCATATTAGGTGGCCCCAGGCAAGGTACAGACTGTGGCTGAACTTAGCCTGTAGCAGGGCCCGTCCGAAAAGACCCCAGCGCTGGCAATCACAGTAGCCAGCTTTGGACTAATCCAGAGCACCAAGCAACTGTCTCTGCAGATGACAAACCCAAAGGGAAAACTGGGCAGGCACCAGAGCTCTGATAAAGTGAATCCTGTACGGTACGGTCATCCCCTGCACAACAGCTGCTCCACCATAGTCCTCACAACCAATCAGCCCAAAGGTCAATCCCTCCCACTGATGTATAAACAGCAACCAAGGCTTAACTACAACAGGGCACACACAACAAACACAAGGGACACACCTGCAGCACCCAGCTGCACCACTAGGCCTCAAATGACACCTTACTAAATAAGACCACTCTACTGAGACCAGAAAACTTAGCAGCTCTACTTATCACACAGAGACAAACACAGGGAGGCAGCCAAAATGGTGAGACAAAGAAACATTTCCAAAATAGTAGATCAGAACAAAGCTCCACAAAAAGAACTAAACAAAATGGAGAGAAGCAATCTACATGATACAGAGTTCAAAACATTGGTTATAAGCATATTCAATGATTTCAGGGAGAACTTCAACAAAAAGATAAGAAACATAAAAATGGAGATAGACAACATAAAAATGAATCAGTCAGAAATGAAGAATACAGTAACTGAAATAAAGATTACATTAGAGGCAATCAACAGTACAGGAGTGAATCAGCGATTTAGAAGATAAGGTAGTGGCAAACATCCAATCAAAACAGAAAAAAGAATTCAAAAAAATGAGGACAGTTTAAGGGATTTCTGGGACAACACCAAGTGTGCAAACATTCACATCATAAGGGTACCAGAAGGAGAAGAGAGCGAGCAAAGGATTGAAAACATATTTGAAGAAAATAATGATGGAAAACTTCCCTAACCTGGTGAAGGAAATAGATATACAAGCCCAGGAAATGCATAGAGTCCCAAACAAGATGAACCCAAAGAGGTCCATACCAAGACAAATCATAATTAAAATGCCAAAGGTTAAAGACAAAGAGAGAATCTTAAAAGAAGCAAGAGAAATGCAGTTAGTTACCTACAAGAGAGTTCCCATAAAATTTAGCTGATTTCTCAACAGAAATTTTGCAAGGCAGAACTGATTGGCATGAAATGTTCAAAGTGATGAAAAGCAAGGATCTGCAACCAAGATTATTCTACTCAGAAAAGCTATCATTTAGAATCGAAAGACACATAAAGAGCTTCTCAGACAAGAAAAAGGTAAAGAAGTTCATCAACATCAAACCAGTATTACAAGGAATCTTAGAGGGACTTCTTTAAGAAGAAGAAGAAGAAGCAGGAGGTGAGAACATAAGTATGAATAATAAAATGGTAATAACTACATAACTATCAGCAATTATTTCAAATGTAAATAGATTAAATGCTCCAATCAAACGACATAGGGAGGACAAATGGATAAGGAAACAAAACTCTTACTTATGCTTCCTACAAGAGACTCACTTCAGATTGAAAGACACACACAGACTGACAGTAAAGGAATGGAAAAAGATATTTCATGAAAATGGAAGCAACAAAAAAAGCTGAGGTAGCAATACGTATGCCAGACAAAACAGACTTTGAAACAAAGGCTATAACAAGAGACAAAGAACAGCCCAGTAATCCCACTTTTGGGTATTTATCCAAAGAACCTCAAAACACTACTTCAAAGGGACATGTGCATTCATATGTTCATTGCAGCATTATTTACAATAGCCAAGACATGGAGTCAACCTGGGTGTCCATCAATGGATAAATGGATAAAGAAGAGGTAGTACATACATACAATGGAATATTACTCAGCCATAAAAAAGAACTAAAGCTTGCCATCTGCAACTACATGGATGGACATAGAGGGTATCATGCTGAGTGGAGTAAGTCAGACAGAAAGACAAGTGCCATGTGATTTTACTTATATGTGGAATCAAAAGAACAAAATTAATGAACAAATAAAACAGAAACAAACTCATAGATACACAGAACATTTTGAGGACTGCTAGATGGGAGGAGGGTTGGGGGATGTGTGAAAAATGAGAAGGGACTAAGAAGTACAAATTAGTGGTTAGAAAATAGTTATGGAGATGTATAGTATAAGGAATATAGTCAGTAATATTGTACTCACTGTGTATGGTGTCAGATGGGTACTAAATTTGTGGAGGTGATCACCTCATAAGTTAAATAAATGTCTAATCACCATGTTGTACACCTGAAACTAATATAATATTATATGTCAACTGTAATAGAAAAATAAAAAATTATTACGAAAAAGAAAAATTCCATTATTTGGGATATATGAATAAAGATGTTATGAAGATTCTTGTTGACATGTTTTCTGTGAACATATATTTTATTTGTCTTCATTAAGTACGTAAAGTGAACTAGTTGGGTCATAGCGTAGAAGCTGCCCAACCCTTTCCCAATGTATATTTCTATCAGCAGGGCATGACAATTTCGATTTCACTAACAGTTGATGTTATCCATCTTTTTAAGTTTATCCATTCTAGTTGGTATGAAATTATGTCTTATAGTGGAACTGTTTAGCATTCCCTGATGACCAAGGATGTTAACCATTTTTATATGTGTTTATTGGTCATTTGTATATGTTCTTCGATAAAGTGTGTGTTCAAATGTTTCCCAACTTTTTCTTTTCAATATATTTTATTAAATTTATTTGGGTGACATTGGTTAATAAAATTATATAGGTTTTAACTGTACAATTCTATTTTGCCTTTTTTATTGATGTAAAATTGGCAAACAACATTATATAAGTTTCAGATGTGCAACATTGTAATGATTTTTGTATTTTTATTATTATTTTGTAGTTCTTTACTCTTTGTAGATTTTATCTTGTTAAGTACTGTACACACTTACACACATATACACATGCATATGGATGTATGAGCTTTGTCTGGGACATAGTTATTTGTAAGCAGTATGGTTCTTTCCAGACTTACATTTAATATTAATTAGTAGGATCAGAACAGACTTTAATCTAACATTCTTTCCCCTCACTACTGAGGCAACACCTGTCTGAACACTCTAATGCCCCAAGAGTTATCAGATATTCCCATTCTGCCTGGTGGGAACACCAGAAATTCCAAGACTTATGTGAGCTCTAAAAAAATATTTGTTTGGTTTTACTGAGCAGTTTATTCTCCAAGGTTAGGAAGTTTCTTCACATATACCCATATGTGCTGAATATACTCAGCAGAAGACTTGGGAAAGACCTTTTCCAGATCTTCTCCAGTTCTCATTGTCCCATTCATATTCTCTCTCTCTCTCTCTCTCTCTCTCTCTCTCTCTCTCTCTCTCTCTCTCTCTCTCTCTCTCTCTTTCTCTCTCTCTCCAACTCTTCCTTCTCCAATACCTCTTCCTGTGAACACTACCCACCTTGGCTGCCCTAAACTCCCAAGTCTATCTTCTTGTCTCAAGCATTTCTGTGGGTTTTGCCTGGGTTTCCTTTCCCTGCACTGGAGTCTGGAAACTCACTCTGGGAAATAAACTGAGGCAATGACATGGCTCATCTCATTTGTTTCCTCTCTCTCAGGAATCACTTTCTTCTATTGCCTGCTGCTCAATGTCTGAAAACAATTGTTTCTTATATTTTCCCCAGATTATTAGTTGTTTCGGGAACAAGGAAATGCAAACCTGAGAACTGTTTCTTCAATTTGACCTGAAGCAAAGGTTCATACTTATTTATGATCATACCAAATTAAGCAAGATGCTGCAGGGAAATAAAGATGAGATTCACTGTTTGCTAGTCTATGGATCTTCCTATCAGAAATCTTTTGTAACCTGGCTTTTTTTTTTTTTTTTTGGAAAATAGTGTATGAAACCTTAATTAGTGGAGCTAGGAGAGGCACAGGTTCTGGTGAACAGAACTGAGGTAGCACTGCTTAATGCATATGGTGAAAAAGGTGGATTCTTTTCTTTTTCTTTAAGATTTTTATTAGGGAATTGGGGGAGGGGAACAGCGTAGGGAAATCAGGGAAGGGGAACAGACAAGTTAAGGTCCTTTTTTGTTCTTCAGTCTAGTTGCGGAGGGCTTTGTTTCACTGGCCCATGTTGGTATCGTCATTGCACTCTTCCCGGGTGAGGCAGATCAGTCGCCGGCCTCTGGGCGGTTGTTCACAGTAGCTCTTGGCAGCTCATACTGGCTGCCAGCCAATCACTGTAGCCTATGGCAGCCCACTGCAGCAGAAGCTACAGCCCACACCGTCGCGGGCCATCTCAGCTATAGAGGCAACCAGGTGGAGCTATTGTTCACCACCTTAGCTGTAGAGGGCAGTATCACTGACCCTCATGTGGGATTTGGGGCCCCACTGCTCAGAGCTGGCATCCCTAACCAATGAGCCACACAGCCAGCTGAAGAGGGTGGCTTCTTGATGGAGGACAAGTAGAAGCCAGGTCAGCCAAGGAAGTTGAGAGTATAGATTCTAGGAATGAGTCCCAAGGAAACCAGGAGAAGGTTGGTTAGTCAATGTGCCACAGAATAGCGATGGGGGGAGCATTTGTTTGGGTGAGCATAGTATTATCTAATCCAGGAGTCTTATAACACCATTTAGTCCTAGTAGGTACTCTCCCTCCCTCACTTCCAATAATTCCCATTCCTATAATTGCATCACATGTAACCCAGCTTTGGGGCTATGATCACTTAACAAAAAGAATCAGATGAAGGAGAATTCAACGGCAGCTGTACTGTAATGCCACTCTACAACATGACTGCTTCATGTGTGTTCTTTTCTAGGGCTTTCCTAACAAATCGCTATTAACTGGGTTGCTTAAACAACAGAATTTGGTTCTCTGGAGTCCAAAAGTCTGAAATCCAGGTGTCAGCAGGGCTGTGCTCTCTTTGAAGTCTCTAGGGAAGGATCCTTCCTTGGCTCTTCCTAGGTTCTCATGGATTCTGGAAATCTTTGTTGTTCCTTGGCTTGTAGCTGCATCACTTCAACCTCTGTCTTTACTGTTACACAGCCTTCTTTTTTCTGGTGTGTATTCTCTGTGTCCAGATATCCCTCTGTTTTCTTTTTTGGAAACACCAGTCTTGAACTTAGGGCCCATCTTGATCCAGTATGACCTTATCTTAACTTGATCACATTTGCAAAGACCCTGTTTCCAAAGGAGATCACATTCAAGGTACCAGGGTTCAGGGTTAGGATGTGAACATATCTTTTTGGAAGACACAATTCAACCCACCACAGGTAATGTACCAGATATCTTCCTTTGACTCTCAATCTGTAATCCACCTTTCTCTACCATTCTCTCAGCCCCTTGAAGCTGACCTATATGGACTACATCAATAGAGTCCCATGACCTCTGGCTTCCAGTTGTGTTCAGTGAATGGGAAGCCCCAGGAGGAATTGGAGGGATTGAGAAGAGTAGGGCCCGAATATTTATCTACCTGGTTCTCTTCCATGAGGTCACTCCAGCCCTGCTGTGTGCCTTGACAGAAGGTCACTAGGTCACCTGCTCTGCTTGATTCTGTCTCAATCCTGGTTCCAGTAAACTCTTTCTCTTGTTCTTTAGAACAAGTGGTGGGGATAGGTTGGCTTCCGTTAGATCCTGCAATCTGTCTTACAGTCTCCTTTGTAATCAGTCCCTTTATTAACAAGCCACCAAGAATTAACCGAATTTGTGTGTGCCATTTGTTTCCTGTTGAGACACTGACATTTATCCACCACCAGTTGGGCTTCAGTTCTCCGAAATAAGTGATTTAAATATATATATATATATACCATTTTGATAAAAACATTGAGAGATAATGTTATACACTATTTATTAAATGAATACCAGTACAAATAACTCAATATGTAATTAATAATACAGGAATTTTATTATAAATATTAGTTATAGTTGCAATTATACAATTTTCTTTTATTTATTTTATCTATTCCTCAGGTTCAGGTCCTGAAACATGACTTCTTTGACTTCATTTTTTTGTATTTCTAAGTATATCCTTTCACCTAACTCCTAGTTTATTCATACTTTGGTCTGAATGATCAAATAATCCAGTTTATAGGATTTCAGGTTAAATCAAATGTTAAATAGAGAATTCCAGTTAGAGTGAATAAATGCTGAGTAAGACAAAATAAAGTGCATTGTTTTAAAGCAAATGTTTGCTGGCAATTATTCTGAATGTCCAGATGTTTCTCCCCCAGTAGTCTGGGTTGACAGAAGTCTGATATTTGGATAAATGTGCCCACTCATATTGACCTGAAGTCAGTTTAATAATTAGCAATAAACCCCTGATCTTCAAATGCCTCCCCATTCATTTTTTTTTTTTTTTTTTTACTTTTTAAGCATTCAGACAGACCAAAAATCAACACTTAGGCAGTACCATCCCTTCCTCTGCACTATCAATCACTCATTTCCTTATATAACATAGGCTTTATTTACCTTAATGAAAAATGCCACCAACATGGTGGCAGAAAATATAAACAACCCACTGATTTTTAGAGTCATCAATTCCACACTCCGGCCAATATTCATAGTAGACTTGATCTTGGAGGCTGGAGAAATTAATGTACACTTTTTTTTAATATGTTTGAGAACCTAAAAAATATACTAAGACCACTTTATATTTGGGTTAGCAGGAAATTTAGAGATAGAAGGTGCCTCTGTGGCCATGAAAAGTCAGTGTAATCATTTCATAACTGAAGAAATGATAGCTCAGAGAGGCAACAGCCGTGCTTTAGGCACAAGGGCTGGTCACTTAGCAAAAAGCATAGCCCACATCCCTGGAGCCCTCATCCAAAGCAGAATGTCCATCTCAGAAACTATTTCAGCCTTAACATAAAGAGAGTGTTAGTTACCTTTTCAGACTTTTCGAATAATATCCTTTAGTCTGAGAGTCTATCAACTTCTATTATATCATCAGCTCTCCCTCAGAGTGTCATTAAACAGCTTGCAGGGAAGATGTAAACACAGAATATATGCCAACACACCCTCACTCCACAGCATTCAGCAAAGAATATGATGATTTTATTACACAGGAAGTGAAACAGGCAAAATAATAATGGTCATAAGCAGATTTGAAATTCTAATACAATGCCTCTACAGCACTTTACTTTATAAATTGCCTGTAGTTCTAGCTAACCGACTAGGTGTTCCTAACAGGTCTTATGATATTCAATTTACCTTTCAAAGTAACAACCAAGAAACAAAGGGATTACTTAAAAATAGCCCTAATTTTGCCTTAATACTTATTAATTCTTCTAAGCAACTTTATTCACTTATTTATTTTTGCTCCGCCATTATTACAAGTATTAATTTAGGCCACTTTAAAGAGACTCATTTCAATGTGCAACAGGTTCACCTATAATCTGCAAACCAGACAGCAATGGTTGATACCATCTTTTGCCTACTTTGAAGAAAGATAACACATAATGACTTCAGAGCTCATTTTTTTAGTGAAAAAATATATATCAATGGTATGAGGTAAAAATAATGTTAAAATATTACTATCTAAAACTCATAAAGAAAATTCTCAATAAAGGCAGTATTCAATGGTGTTTGAGGAAGTTCTCTGTGTATACATTTTTAGTGATTCCACACTCCCCAGGTATAAATTTCTTCAAAGTCACATGTTAGATCCTGAGTTGATGATGCATTATATTTTTTGAGTGTCTTTGAACAGATAATGTTTCCAAGATTCTCTAAAGTTGCACTGGAAAGACTAGAAGAATCTGGCTGAATTTATATACTTTGTCTAGCACCTATGAGACCATCAACAACTAGTTATTGAATGAGTGAATATTGTACAGGGTAAGTGAGAGCTACACTGTCATCGATTCAGTTTTGAACTATACAGGCTACATGCTTGGCTTTTCTCACAGGGTCAGCTTGCCTCACTGGATGCACTCTCTCACCCTCCTGCATTTTATCTGTGTCCAGGAGGCTGACCCTAGGCCTGCAGTGGGGGCTCTCCTGTACCTTGGCTTCCTATTTTCTTCAGCCAATAAGAGAAAGATGCAGCAGGAGATAGAGGTGGGAGAAGGGAGAAGCCAAGGTGTTTATTCTCTTGCTCCCCCTTACTGAGCTGCCGTGGTGGTTTTCTTCTACCTTCTTCCTCTATGGCTTTTGCCAGATGGTCTTCCCATTCAGTTTTCTCTGGAGTCCAATAAGTGGACTCCCCTTGCCTTTTCAGGTAAAGAGGTGATGACAGCCCCTGGAGCCGCTACCCCGGACTACATGATTCTGCTCTGTGTTCCTTGAAACCCCGCCTGTGCAAACAGCACCTTTAGAAAAGTCTTGATTATTCAGCTTAAGTGAATTATCTGTTTCCTGCCTTTTCTTCATGTGATACACAACAATTCTAAGAAATTGCATATCTGCCACATATTCAAATAAAATATTGGAAGATACATCTAACACTGCCAACAAAAAAGGAAAATGATGCTGATTTGTTGCAGGTGAGCTAACACTTTCAGGCCAATCTGATAAGGTTTCCAGCTTGGTAGATGGGATAATCCATCTACCAATAATTATCATGCAAAGAGTTTTGTCAGACACTGGGCAGGGAACAGCAAGAAAACTCTAAGACACGATTCCTATCTCAAGGGATTTATAGTCTATTTGATGGTCTAAGTAAGTGATAGATGGAGTGAAATGGAGTGGCCTTGACACAGTGAATCTTCTTTCTCTTGGTATTTCTAGGTACAGAGATAAAAGACAAGGGCATAGGTGAGTGGGAGACAAATGTAGGATTGTCTAGATTCAAATCCCAGCTTTGCCCTGGACTCGTTATGAGACCAAGGGTAAGTTACTCCTCTCTGGGACTCAGGTTGCTCACCTATAAAATGGAAATGCTACTACCATCCAGAGATTTTGTAGGAAATACTCAAGGTATCCAAGTAAAGAACCTAACAAGGTGTTTGACTCTTAGGAAGTGCTCTATTAATGCTAGTTGTTGTTATAAGTGTCACCTGAGAGAGGCAGACAAGGTGGGTTAGCTCACAGGCCAGACACAGGGACCATATAAAAGTACAGAAAAACATTTAATACAGTATACTGTTGCTACAGTCTATACAACGACTTCCCGACTTCAGGTGTGTTATGTATCTTATAATTTTGAAAAAGACCATGAGGTATTTGAACTATAAGTTCCATATAATGGCTGGACCCATCAGGAGACAAAAGGGGCAGACACATCTGAGAAGATCAGGGTCAGTACCGAGGGGCTGTCTGTCGTTGTGACACTCACAAGGCCAAGTGACAGTAGAAGGTATGGAATCCAGGCCTGAAATTCAGGAATACCATCCTCACACTGAGTTAACTCTCATGAATCAGATGGAGAAGAAAAAAGCAGAATGTCCTTAAACATCTAACTCCTTTCCACAGACTCACAGATACACTGGAACAACCTATTTCACTGACTCTGGCTTCTGCTGAAATTGTAAATAGTTCAATTTTCATATTGCCCTTTCCCAGCAAGATACAGAAATTGCAACTTCTGAAAGACACTGCCACCTATTTTCGAAGTATGTACATGTACAACTTCATTATAAGATACAAACCAATTTTGGAAACATTCAAATGTAAGAAAATTGCCTGCTGCAGAATTGAGAGCAAAAAGCGTGTGACATAGAGCAAATGTGGACACTGCTTTTGTTGAAGCACTACCTCTATTCATCAAGAATTCCAAACATTTTTCAGTTTGAATATTTAGATAATAATTATGTAAGATGACAGAGAAGCAGACCTTACAAAAACCTGACATTTTTCTATATTTATTTTGAAAGATCCAAGGTTGATTTTAAAATCCTTTATTTCAGTGTGTCCATATTTTCTTTCTTTCTAATTGGTGCACATTTCATGATGGTTAGTCACACACACACACACACACACACACACACACACACACACACACCCCAAACAAACAAACAAAAAACCCTGTATGTATAATCAACAGTAAATGAAAGGTTTTTGAATTTTAAAATTTATTTATTTTGGCATAGCAATATTTTAACCTTATGTGACCTCTGCACAACCACCTCATCTTGTACATTTTCCTCTGACTTGCCAGCCACACTGATCTTTTGCCGCTCTATGGTGCCAAGCTTATTTGGGCCTTAGAGCCTCTGTACATGCTGTTTTTGGCTTCATTCTTCACATAGATGACTTCTTGCTATTCAGACCTCAGCTCACAGGTCGTGTCCTCAGAGAGGGAGGCCTGCTGAGACCTCTCAATTTAAAGTGGCCACTGAGAAGCTATGACTTCACCGTACTTTCATTTTCCATATGGAGGTGAAGAAAACAGACTTGGAGCCACAGAACCTGCGTTCAAGTTCTTTACTACGCGTGTGAGTCCTGCAAAACCTCAATTTCCAGACATAAAATGCAGGTAATGATAGGACCTACCTCGTGAGGTTGTTGAAAGTATGACATATAGCAAGCCCTATATAAATATGTGTACATGTAATTCATGGTTCCTTGATTATTTTCCACATCCGAAGGCTCTAAGTTCCATGAGAACAAAGACCTTCTTATGTCCTGTTCAATACTCTATCCTCAGGGCTTAGAATAATGTCTGGCATATAGTAGGCACTCAACTACTTATTAAATGATGACTGCACACACTTACATAAATAAGTAATGAACAAGCTGACCACTCAATACATGGTCATTTGTGAGGAGAAAGATCTGCCATGATATTAAAACCTAAAATTTCAACACTGCATTTTCTGGGAAGCTACGTTCTCAGGTAGCTAGTTTTAAAAGAAATGTTCGCAACTAGAATGTGCCATTTACTTCAAAAATATGGAATTCAAAACCATGCAGATCTGGATCATGGCCCCCAGCCTAAGGGGACCCTATGCAACTTGGTTTGTGTGAAAGACAAAAGCACAGTGTCTCAAAGAGGCACTGGATTGCTTGATGATTATGCAAAAGGCAGCTAAGCGTACAGAGGAAGATAGCTTATCCATTTGTTTTTCTCTTATTTTACACTTTTAAACAAAGAGGAAGACATTGTGTCAGGAACTTGTGTTGGCTGTCTTGCTGTAGACAAGTTGCTACATGGGACCTAAAGTTGAGCAGCCCCAGTCCTCAGTAATTGACTACTACAGGTTTATGGTTAACTATATTTTTACCATTTAATTAGTGAGTATCATGATACATTTTTTTTATGTATGAGTTCTCAGTCTTAGATTTAATGCAACATCTGATTTATCACACAGTAGTGTCAGAACTAAGCCTGAAAATTAATCTCACAATCTCTGGGGGCCAGAACAGCTCATCTGTTTATACCTGCGTCTGTGCTACAGAACCCATGACACCACAAATAGGTGATATTCAGAGGATACAAAGCAAGAAAACTTTCAGGAGCATTTATCTGGGAAAGGACAGAGGGATTATAAATCCCATCTCAGAAATATTTGCCCCAAGCCTCATCCATAACCATTTTATTTCCCTTAAGATTTTACTTTCATGAACTCACATACTCACTGTGGATCACATATGAGCATCTCATGTGTAATAACATCCTTCTTTTATAGAAAAATAAAATTCTATTTTAAAAAATTATTTTTTTCAGTATAGTTGACATTAAAATTTTATTTCGGTGCCTCAAAATTTTATCTCTATTTATTGGAAGTTTTATGTAACTCTAATTCTCATATTATTTGCATGTTCCACTTTAAATAATTATCAGTGTTGCAAGAAAAGAACTTTAACATACAGATAACATTTGGCTACAGACACACACACACACACACACACACACACACACACCCCTTTCTTGTGACTTCCTAGGGAAACCAAGTGACAGAGCATGGTTCTATTGCTAGAGCAGAAATACTTATAGTAAAAAATGTCAGGCTTTTAAAATAAATAGGATAGATTCCTTTCTCAAATAACGTCCTCTAAACAGAGAGGGGAGAGAGTGAAGGGGAAAGGGAGGCAGGTCACAATTCTCCAGGCACTTTGATATAGGGTCTTCCCTATACTCCTCATCATAGTCATCATATTCATATGATGTGAGGATGAACCCCATTTTTTTTTTAATTTAATTTTTTTTTTTTTTTAGCTGAGCCATCCTACCACCTGTTGGCAGCTCAGCGGCAACTCGGCTCGGGCTGGCCTCGAACAGCTGTTGCTCAGAGCTCAGCTTGCACTCTTGAGCGAGCTCTTAACCAACTGAGCCACTCGGCCGGCCCTGAACCCCATTTTAAAGGTATTAGTCTTCTCTCAAGTTCTGATGCCTCCTTTTATGTACAGGGAGCTCAAACAGTCACATTCCTCATTTGTTAAAATGCCCCCTTTACCACCTGCCTCTGGGAGAAGTGATTCAATCTAACTGAGGAGCAGGGAGGGGATCCCAGACCTGTCTAGATCTGTCCTTCCTCCTTCTCTTTCCTGAGGACCGATGTGCCTGAGCACAGTTGTCACACTGCTTCTCCAGGAGGCTCTGCCCCTGTGGGAGGAATGCCTGGGCCTAGCATCATCACGATGGGGTTGTGGGTAAGGATGCACATTCTAGATTCAGTATGAGAGAGTCTACTGGCCTGCAGATATAAGTCAGATTTTCCTGTATCATCTTTATCGGGAACATAGGTGTTGTTTTGCCACCTATCTGCTTTTCTACTTTGTTTCAATTCTCAACTGATCAAAACTCAGGCAGAAAAGAAGAGTGCTATTTCATTCTGCCTCCTTGAATCCCATACCCGAAGCTGAAGAGTATTCAATAACTTGTCTCAGGTCATATAGACAGGGATCAGAAATTAGTACAGCCTGTCTACACTCGCCCAGGGTTCCTTCACTGTTTCACTGCAGAACTATGTCAGGACAGCATCTCATCAGACATAACAAATTCTGAAAGACTGTTGAGGATTCACAAGAAGCCAATGGTTATGCCTATGAAACACCAAGCACAGCATCAAAGGTAATTTAATCAAGCTGCAATTCACCCAAGAAATTCTTTTTAAAATTTGGAAAATTATTAAGCAAACTGGAAAAAGTCAGAGATAGGAGATACTGATTCTGGTAAAATTCAGGGTGGAGGTTGCGTGGGAGAGGAGGGGAGAACTAAGTTAGCATGTCTCTTCCCTGAATATGTTTATAATTTATTGTGTGTTTCCCTACTGCAGAGACGCTCCAGCAATTTTGTTCACAGTGCCTCACTAGTTCCAGGCCTGGCTCTGGCTTAATACATATTTGTTGAATGGACGCATGCCTACATATGCTGCAAGAGAAGGAGGACCATGGCCAATCACCATCCTTTATAATGAATGGTCTCCTTCTTCTTTTCCTTCTGCTTCTGCAACCAGTAAGGTTCCTCCCCTCCACTCCTTCTTCTCCTCCTCCTCTTTCTCTGCCTCTTTCTCCTCCTTCTACATTTCTAAGTAATTTTAACATTTTGGGGACCCAAAAAATTGGGACACTTTGCTTCAAAACCATTTTCAAGTCAGGATAGAGGGAAAAACATGTCAAGTTTCCAGATCACTCAAAATAATGTGATTTTGCCCACTAGGTAAAAAAAAAAATTATTTTTCTCTAGGCAAATCTATTTTTTTTAATTTTTAAATTTAAAGAATATTTCTCGATTCTTTGCTGTTTTTTTCCATAACAGTGAACTTCATGCTGTAATTTAGTAGCACTTGCAAATTGCAATAATGTCTTCCCACTCCCTCTTTCAGACCCAATAATAGTCCTAATGAAGACTGCGCCTAGTGCCTATTACTGCAGACTTGATTCATCCACAGCATTTCTCTTTTCATTACAGATTATTTTCAAGCTTTTAAATTTCATGGCGTAGGAGAAAAAGGGAGGGATTTGGAGTCAGGAGGCAAAGATGTGGTCTCAGCTCGCTATGGCTTTGTTTGTGACTTTGGATTATTCCCTGAAGCTTTCCATGTCCAGATACTTTCATCTATGATAAGGGAACGTGGATAAGATGACATTTAAGGTCACTTTTCTTCTAAAACACTTTGATTTTACCACTGTTCCCTGTTCTCGTTTAGTCACAAAATTTGTATAATCCATTAATCTTACAATGTACAGGAATTAATCTTACATTTTCTTATGCAGAAGCATCAAAATTCACTTGTACTCCCTATACTTATAATTACAATTTTCTATTTGTTCTTTGGTAATTCTGGTCATTATAGTTTCCTTTGATCAGTCTCCACGATTTTCTTTTCTTTTATTTGTTTGTTTATTTTGTTCTTCAGATTCCACATATAAGTGAAATCATATGGCATTTGTCTTTCTCTGTCTGACTTATTTCACTTAGCATAACACCCTCTAGGTCCACCCATGTTATTGCAAATGATAAGATTTCATTCTTTTTTATGGCCAAATAATATTCCATTGTATATATGTACCATTTCTTTATCCAGTCATCTATTTTTTTTTTTACTTTTGTTTGTTTTTGTTTTTATTTATTTATTTATTTATTTATTTATTTATTTTGAGGGCAGTGTCACTGGCCCTCATATGTGGGACCAAACTGGGGCCGCTGGCTTCCCAAGCCAGCGCTTAACCACCGCGCCATTCAACCAGCCCCCAGTCATCTATTGATGGACACTTAGGTTGCTTCCATATCTTGGTTACTGTAAGTAATGCTGTATCAATTTGCAATCACACCAACAGTGCATGAGGGTTCCCTTTCCGCATATCCTCTCCAACACTTGTTGTTTGTGCATTTATTGATAATAGCCATTCTGACGGGTGTGAAGTGATATCTCATTGTGGTTTTAATTTGCATTGCTCTGATGATTAGTAATGTTGAACATCTTTTCTTATTGGCCATCTGTATGTCCTCTTTGGAGAAATGTCTACTCAGGTCCTCTGCCCACTTTTAAATTAGTTTGGTGTGTGTGTGTGTGTGTGTGTGTGTGTGTGTGTGTGTGTGTGGTGTGTTTGTGTGTGTGTTAAGATGTGAGTTCTTTATAAATTTTGGATGTTAATCCCTTATCAGACGTATCACTGGTAAATATCTTCTCCCAATCAGTAGGTTGTCTTTAGATTTTGTCGACGGTTTCTTTTGCTGTGAAAAATCTTTTTAGTTTGTTATTTCTTTTGTTTCCCTTGCCTCAAGAAATACATAAAAAATATTTATTATTAAGAGCAATGTCAGAGAGTTTGTTGCATATGTTTTCTTCTAGTTTTATGATATCAGGTCTTACATTTAAGTCTAATCTATTTTGAGTTTATTCTTGCATATGTTGTGAGAAGTTGGTCTAGTTTCATTTTTTTGCATGTAATTCCAGTTTTCCCAACACCATTTATTGAATAGATTCTTTACCCCATTGTATATTCCTGCCCCCTTTGTCATAGATTAAATGACCATATATGGATGGGTTTATTCCTGGGCTCTCTATTCTGTTCCATTAGTCTAGTCTATGTGTCTGTTTTTATGCCAGTACCATACTGTTTTGATTACTGTAGCCTTGTAGTATGTTTTGATGTCAGGTAGCATAATATCTTCAACTTTGCTCTTCTTTCTAAAGCTTGCTTTGGCTATTTGTGGTTCCATATAAATTTTAGGATTATTTGTTTTAGTTCTATGAAAAGTGCCATTGGTATTTTGTTAGAAATTGCATTGAATCTCTAGATTGCTTTGGGTAGTAAGGATAGTTTAACAATGTTAATTCTTTCTAACCATGGGTATGGTATATGCTTCCATTTATTTGTATCTTCTTCAGTTTCTTTCCTCAATGTCTTATAATTTCTAAGTCTTTTATTTCCTTGGTTAAATTTATCCTTAGGTATTTCATTTTTGTAATGCAAATGTAAATGGGACTGTTTTTTGAATTTCTCTTTCTGATAGCTTGTTATTGGTACATAAAAATGCAACCGATTTCTGAGTATTAATTATATCCTGCTACTTTACTAAATTCATTTATCAGTTCTAATAGCTTTTTGGTGGAATACTTAGGGTTTTCTGTATATACTATCATGCCATCTGCAAATAATGACAGTTTTACTTCTTCCTTTCCAATTTGGATGCCTTTTATTCCTTTCTTTTGTCTGATTGTTGTGGCTAGGACTTCCAGTATTATGTTGAATAAAAGTGGTGAAAGTGGTCATCCTTGTCTACTTCCTGATCTTAAGGAAAACACTTCTGGCTTTTCACCAACGAGTATGATATTAGCTGTGGGTTTGTATTATATGACCTTTATTATGTTGCGGTATGTTCCCTCTATTCCCATTTTGCTGTGAGTTTTCATCATAAATGGACGTTGGATTTTGTTAAGTGCTTTTTCTGCATCTATTGATACGATCATATGATATTTACCCTTCCTTTTCTTAAGTGGTACATCATATTAATTAATTTTTGGATAATTAAACAACATTGCAACCCAGGAATAAGTCCCACTTGATCATGCTGTATGATCTTTTTAATGTATTGCTGAAGTCAGTTTGTTGATACTTTATCGAGGATTTTTGCATCTATGTTCATCAGGGATATTGTCCTGTAATTTTCTCTCTTTTTTTTTTTTTTTTTTTGGTAATGTCTTGGTCTGGTTTTGGAATCAAGGTAATGTTGACCTTGTAAAATAAGATTGGAAGGATTCCTTCCTCTTGAATTTTTTTGGAATAGTTTAAGGAAAATAGTTGTTAATTTTTCTCAAAATTCATTTGTGAAGCTACTGGTACAGGACTTTTGTTTGTTGGCAGTTTCTTCATTACTGATTAGATTTCATTAGTAGTTATCAGTCTGTTCAGATTTTCTGTTTCTTCTTGATTTAATCGTGAAAATTTGTATGTTTCTAGGAATTTGCCCATTTCTTCCAGATTGTCCAATTAATTAGCATATGATTGCTTGTAGTGTTTTCTTATAATCCTTTGTATTTCTGTGGTGTCAGTTATCACTTCTTCCTTTTCATTTCTGTTTTATTTGGTTCATTTCTTGATGAGTCTGCTTAAAGGTTTATCAATTTTGTTTATCAAAGATCGAGTTCTTGTTTTCATTGATCTTTTGTATTGTTTTTTTTAGATGCTGTTTTTTTAAATTTATTATTTCTTTCCTCTATTGACTTTGGGCTTTGTTTATTGTTCTTTTTCTAGTTCCTTTAGGTGTAAGGTTAGATTTTTTATTTGAGATTTTTCTTGTTTCTTTAGGTAGACCTGTGTTGCTATCAGTTTCTCTCTTAGAACTGCTTTGGCTGTGTCCCATCGATTGTGGATCGTTGTGTTTCCATTTCCATTTTTTTCTCAAGTTATCTTTTGATTTCTTCCATGATCTCAGTGTTGACACATTCATTCTTTAGTAACATGTTATTTAGCCACCATATGTTTGTGTGTCTTTCAGTTTTCTTCTTGTAATTGATTCTAGTTTCATACCATTGTGGTCAGAGAAAATGCTTGACACAATTTCAATCTCCTTAAATTTGTTGAGACTTGTTTTGTGGCCTAGCACGTGGTCTATTCTGGAAAATATTCCATGTGTGTTTGAAAAGAATGTAAATTCTGCTATTTGTAGGTGAAGTGCTCTAAAAATATCAATTAAATCCATCTGGACTAATGTCTCATTTAAAGTTGCTTTTTCCTTCTTTATTTTCTGTCTGGGTGATTTATCCATTGATGTCAATGAGGTTTAAAGCCTGCTACAATTATTGTATTACTGTCAATCTCTCCCTTTGTGTCTGCCAATATTTGCTTTATAAATTTAGGTGCTTCTATATTGGATGTGCAAATAAACTTTACAAGCGTGATAGCCTATTGTTGGATTGATCCCTTTATCATTATGTAGTGTGCTTCTTTGTCTCTTGTTAAACTTTGTTTTAAAGTCTGCTTTGTCTCAAGTAAGTATTCCTATCCAAGGTTTGTTTGTTTGTTTGTTTGTTTTCATTTGTATCAAACATCTTTTTCTATCCCTTTACTTTCAGTCTGTGTGTCTTTTTATCTTAAATGGGTCTCTTTTAGGACGCATATGTAAGGGTCTTGTTTTCTTATCTATTCAGCTACCCTATTCCTTTTGATTGGAGCATTTAATCCATTTACATTTAAAGTAATTGGTAGATATGTAGTTATTGCCATTTTATTACTTATATTTTTTATCTTTCTTCCTTCTTCATCTTCCTTAAAAAATTCACTTTAATATTACTTGCAATATTGGTTTAGTGGTGATGAACTCCTTTAACCTTTTCTTGTCTGGGAAGCTCTTTATCTGTCTGATTCTAAATGACAACTTTGAGCAATCTTGGTTGTAGGTCCTTGTTTATCATCACTTTCAATATTTCATGCCAATCCCTCTGGCCTGCAAAGTTTCTGTTGAAAAATCAACTGACAGTCTTATGGGAACTCCCTTGTAGGTAACTGTTTTTCTTTAGCTGTTTTTAAGACTCAATTTGTCTTTAACCTTTAGTGTTTTAACTTATAATACATCTTGGTGTGGGCCTTTTTGGGTTCATCTTGTTTGGGACTCTCTGAGCTTCCTGGACTTGTATGTCTACTTCCTTAACCAGGTTAGAGCTTTCCATCATTATTTCTTCAAATTCTTTCAATTCCTTGCTCTCTCTCCTACTTCTAGTACCCCTATGACATGAATGTTGGTATGCTTGATATTGTCCCAGAGGTCCCTCAAAGTACATTCATTTTTTTCAGATTTTTTTTTCTGTTCTGATTGTGTGTTTTCTGCTACCTTCCCTTCCAAATTGCTGATTTAATCCTCTGCTTCATCTTATCTATTGTTGACTCATCCCAGTGTATTCTTCATTTCAGCTATTGTATTCTTCATTTCTGACTGGTTCTTTTTTATGGTTTCTATGTCCTTTTTCATGCTTAATATCTCTTTGTTGAAGTTCTTTCTGAGTATATATTCTTCTACTAAGTTTGTTGAGCATCCTTATAACCAGTGTTTTGAACTCTATATCTGGTATATCACGTGCCTCCATTTCATTTAGATTTTCTCTGGAGGATTCTCCTGTTTAATTTGTGATATGTGTCATTGTCTCCCATTTTGGCTGTCTCTCTATGTTTGTTTCTATGTATTAGGTAGATCTGCTATGTCTCCCAGTCTTAGTAGAGTGTTCTTATGTAGTGTCCTTTGGGGCCCAGTGGCAAAGTCTCGCTGGTCACCTGAGCTGGCCGCTCCAGGAGTATATCTTGTGTGGGTTGTGTGTGTCCTCCTGTTGTAGTTGACCCTTGTGTACTATTGGTACATTAATGGGTGGAGTTGACCCTCAGGGTGACTGGCTGTGAGGACTTGTCAGGACCATTGAGAGCAGCTGACACCACAGAGTGTGCTCATCCCTGAGGGGCTCTGGACCTACCAAGACCACAGTTTGGGTGGCATTTTGGTACCAGCTGCTGCCTGTGCCAAGCTCAGGGCCACCTGGTAGGCACTACAAAGTGATTCACAGTTTGTAGCTGCTTGTGGTGGGCCTGGAGGTGTGTTGCAGAGACCATTCTGTGACTGGAGACTGGCTGCTACCAGCACCAGGTCTCAGGCCACTCAGCAAGAGGCACAGGGCACACTGAGGCTAGCCACCACCTGCCTGGGGTCTGCAGACATTGGAGAGCTTTTAAGAAAAAAGGCTGAGGTCACTTGCCTGTGGGGCATAGTTGCTGAAAGAGCCAAGAATGTGTGCAAGGTGGGTGAAGTGGTGTCTCAGAGAGTCACTAGGAGGGGGCCAACAGTGTTCACACTAGATCAATGCATATTCAGATTTTGCACCTGCCTGCACCTGCAGGCTGTGTGGGGGCAGGGCTTAACATAGGGACAATGGCGGCCATTGCCCTCAAGTCATACAATTCACTTTTTCCCCATATGTCTCCAGTGCCTTTTAAGCTGCTGTCCATTTGCTGGCAGTTAGGGTGAGTGTTTTGTGAGCAAGTGAATCTGTACACAGGTCCTTTAAGAGAACACCTGGGTGTCCAGCAGCCCTCAGTCTCACTGGGACAAAATCACCATTGATTTTCACAGACAGAATTTGTGAAGGAAGAGGGGACTCCTCTTCCTGGCACTGAAGCCATGGACTAAAGAGCCCAGCATGGAGCTGGGATCCCTCACTCCTTTAGGGGGACCTCCGCAGCCAAGCTATTCCTCCCAATTCTCAACAACTACACGTATGTGGGGGACTAGCTCTTTCTCGTCTCCTCCCCTCCTATTGGTGTGGCTTTTTTTATATCTATAGTAATAGGAATTTTTTCATATCCTTAGTTATAGGAATTCAATTCAGCTACCATAGGTGGCTCTGCAGATTGATTGTTCTATAATTTAGTTGTAATTTTGATGTGGTCGTGGGAGGAGGCAAGCACAGCATTTACCTACTCCTCAATCTTGACTGAAACTCAATCAGTCTCCAAGATTTTCAATTTCCTTTAATCACTTTTATAAGTACATAAAGGTACATTAATTAGTTTCTTACTGCTGCTGTAACAGATTACCACAAACTTGGTGGCTTAAAACAACACTAATTTATTCTCGTGCAATTGTAGAGGTCAGAAGTCTGAAATCAGTTTCACTTGTGCTACAGTCAAGGTGTTAGCAAGGCGTGTTTCTTCTGGAAGTTCTGGGGAGGATAAATGTTTCTTTGCCTTTTTTTTTTTTTTTAGCATTTAGTGGTCACTTGTATTCCTTAGCTTGTAACCTCATCCTCCATCTTCAAAGCACATCACTCCATCTCTGCTTCCATCCACACATCAGCTGTGTTGTCAGATTTTCCTCTACCTCCAGTCATAGGATCCTTGAGACTATATTTTCAAAGAACCTGTTACAGCGTTAATCATGCAAACTGTAACACTGTAACCATCTTTATAGTGTCCTTTCAAACTTGCTGTGGGCAATATTATTTTCAAGAAGTATTAATTTTTTAAAAATATTCTTTTGTGTCTTTCTTTCCTGGGAAAGTGTTCACTATTCCTGTGTTATCCAAGGAAACTGACTCCTTAAAGTTTGCCATAGGGGTTATAGACTGAATATAGACTGTGTCCCCCTAAAATTCATAGGTTGAAATACTGCCCCCGCAAAGTGATGATATTAGGAGGTGGGGCCTTGGGGGTATTCGGTCATGAGAGTAGAGCCTTCATAAATAGGATTAGTGTCCTTAGAAAAGAGGCCTGAGAAAACTCCCTTGCCCCTACCATGTAAAGATACAACAGGAAGTGGGCACTCTGAAACTTGGACCAAGGCTCTCAGAACTGTAAGCCATAAACTTCTCTTCTTCATAAACCACCTAGTTTATGATATTTTTGTTATAGCAGCCTGAATGGATTAAGATATCTTCTTTTTTTTATAGCTAGTGCCCTTAGTTCTGGCTAAATTTTCCTTTATTTTGTCCCATGCTGGTATATTCCTTAGCCACATTATGTATCATTAAAATATATATATATCTTTAATATCTTCTGAACCCTGAAGTTCTCATCTCTTGAGTCAAGCACAGACATAGTCACAACCTGATAAAAAACAATGTTTTTCTAATAAGTTAGGAATCATTGTAAGAAACAAGTACACTGGCACCTGTTCTGAGCTGGCAATGGGCACTTTTCCACAAGTTTCTCCCTTCTCTGCAAGGGAGACTCTGCTCATCTCTGAGCATCTCCCAGGAGAAAATCACTGGCCTGCACAAAGAATATGCTAAGCACCCATCTGAAAACATCACACATTTTAAACAGGGGACATTTGAGCCTTCTGGTAACTGGAATCTGATTTCCCTGGCAAAGTTTAAGAGACATCTTTTCACTATACGTGGAATAATTTTTATTTATTTATTTATTTATTTTTTTTTTTAATTTTTATTATTTTGTTTTTGAGGGCAGTGTCACTGGCCCTCACTTATGGGACCCGAACCAGGGCTGCCGGCTTCCCAAGCCAGCGCTTAACCACTGCATCACTTGGCCGGCCCCCTTTTATTATTTTTTTTAATTAAAATTTATTGGGGGCCGGCCAAGTGGTTCGGTTGGTTAAGAGTTGGCCTAGAGACTGAGCTCTGAGCAATAGGGCTGCCGGTTTGATTCCCACATGGACCAATAAACACTGCACCCTAGCTGAGCTGCCAACAGGTGGCAGGATGGTTCAGCTGGTGTAACAACAAGATTGCCTGTTCAATTGTGGGCTACACCCTCCAGCAACTAAGACTGAACTCAGCACTTTGAGCTGAGCTGCCACCTGGATGGCTCAGTAGATAGGGCATGCGCTCTTAACAAGGCTGCCAGGTTCGACTCCCACATGGGATGGTGGCTACACCCACCCACAACTAAGACTGACCTCAATACCTTGAGCTGAGCTGCTGTCTGTATGGCTCAGAGGATAGAGCATGCGCTCTTAACAAGAAGGCTGCTGGTTCGACTCCCTCATGGGATGGTGGCTACGCCCACCCACAACTAAGATTGAACACAGCACCTTGAGCTTAGAGGTCACGAGCTGCGAAGGGAAGCCAGATGGCGACTGGCGTCCTCTACAAAGAAGATTGAAGAACAACAATTTGTCTGGTCCCCTCCCCCAATTCCCCAATAAAATCTTTAAAAAAAAATTTGTTGGGGTGACAATGGTTAGTAAAATTACATAGGTTTCAAGTGTACAATTCTGTAATATATCATTGATATATCAGATTGTGTGTTTACCACCCAGAGTCAGTTCTCCTCCCATCACCATATATTTGACCCTGTTTACCCTCTTCTACCACTCCTTCCCTCCTTACCCTCTGACAACCACTAAACTATTGTCTGTGTCTATGAGTTTTTGTGCAGTGTGGAGGCACCTCAAAAAAGTAAGAATAGAATTATCATATGACCCAGCAATCCCTCTCCTAAGTATCTACCCCCAAAAATCTGAAAACATCTATCCATAAAGATATATGTGCTCCGATGTTCATTGCAGCATTATTTATGGTGGCCAATACATGGAAGCAACCAAAGTGTCCCTCGATAGATGATTGGCTAAAGAAGATGTGGTGTCTATACACAAGATGAAATAATGCCATTTGTGACAGCATGGATGAATTTTGAGATTATTATGCTAAGCAAAAGTCAGACAGAAAAAGTTGAGAACCGTATGACTTCACTCATATGTGGGATATGAAACTGAAAACAACAGGAACAAGACAAACAAATAAAGGAGTATCTTTATAAGAGCACATAGGCAATACTATATCAACCAGGTGAGAGGGAAGTGACAACAATCTGCTTGAATCTCAAACTAAATCTTTCAACCAGATGGAGCCAGGTAAAACTGAAATGCTCTCCCTGATGAAATCTGCTCACTGGATCAGAAAATAGGTCCACGAGGAGCCTGTAGTTTTCAGTTTTTGGCTCCAGCTGCAGTAAAGGAGTGTTCTGTCTCCCTGACAGAACCCTTAGAGAAATCATTCATTTCCTGTTGGGTTAGGAACTTCAACACATACATTTCACCAGAAATAAATGCACCAGTTGTTGAAATGGTCCTACACAAAAATGAAATACTTTATCTTTAAAATGGAAACAAGTTTAATATAAACTGAAACTGAGTTCACATAACAGAACTCACAGCTATCACTGGACTGGGCCATCTTGGGGTAGAGAAGTCCCCATCACCAATTGTGTTTAAAAAGAAGCCAGAGAACTACGTCCCAGAATGTGGCAGAGGGAATTTAAGTGACAAATTGGGGTGTGGAAGAGGAGATTAGTCTGAATGTCCTCAAAGATTCTTGCAAACTTAACATTTAGTCATTCTAAGGCCAAGTCTAATGTAGTCTGATAACTCATTTTAAGTATCAACCTGAAAGACCTCAGAGAAACCATTGAATTCTATGGCCATTAAAATAGCACAGGTCACCTCTAAAACAGAATTTTATCAGTCCAGAAATAGAATGCACTTTAATTAATCCAGCTAGTCAGAGACCTTCCCCAAAGAGAGGACAGTCTAGGTCAGGATGACTAGAGACTGAAAGGGAAAGTGTCCAATTGCCACCTCTGAATTTGCATCCCCAAGGTTGTCCCCAAATGAAGTCCTCAAAAAGGTTATCTAGGCCCTCTCCCCTTCACTTGAGTCCTCCCTAAAGTGTGCCGGGGCATAAAATGGTTGATAGTCACCTCATTGGTGGAAGTACTAGTATGAAGCAGGGTCAAAGCCAAGGACCTTCCTATACTAGACCTTCTGGGTGTGAAGCACATGGTTGATGACCTTTGTGTACCCATGGCAGGCCTCTTTAAGGTCACCCTACTTGTAGTCTTCTCTTGGAGGATATACCCTTGGATTTGTTGGAAACCCTTTCTGGATGTGTCCCAAAGAACTCCTTGCTTCTAGAAGTCAGTGCACTCTAGAGAGCACTCTGTCCTGGAGAAGCCGCATAGGAACTAGGTGGTCAATGAGACATGGGGAAGAATTTCTGGTCTTCCCAGTCTTGTCACACAGACTCTTCTAGATTCAGGTCAGCTCTCTTTGGCCAGAGCCAGCAGAATGGGGTTTGGGACCAAAGTCTTAGGTTAATAGGAGACTAGTCCTAATGTCCTCAAAGGTTCTTGCAAACTTGATGTTCAATCATTCTAAGCTGTATGCTATGAGGCAGTTATCTGGCTTCTTGGGTTCATTTGCTCCCAGAGCCTAGGACTGTGCCTGAGTACTTAAAGTGTGAATATACATCTGTTGAATGAATGAGTGAGCCTGCATAGCTATAGCTTATTAGGGATTTAGTGGGGGTGATTATAGTCAAAGTAAGTGAATAAATTTTTCAAAGACTAATTCTAGCTTCAAACACACATAATTAACACTTGGCATTTGACACCTTCCTTGTTAGGGACCCCAAGATTACTTACTATT
Organism: Aselliscus stoliczkanus; assembly: GCA_033961575.1. Taxonomy (NCBI): domain Eukaryota; kingdom Metazoa; phylum Chordata; class Mammalia; order Chiroptera; family Hipposideridae; genus Aselliscus; species Aselliscus stoliczkanus. The sequence continues at coordinate 44,459,166 of CM066734.1, forward strand.
CAATGAGCTAAACATTCACCCAGATAGTTCCAAACCAATGACAATAAACGCTGAGTAATGGAGTGGGGTTGGGTAAGGAGATCATTTCTACTTCTTCAAACATCATGGATTGATAATGAGTCAATTGCATCAGTTACTGTTGCCACCTGAACCTAAGGCCTTACTTCTTGGAGATCTGTCTTCAACCACCACATGCTTATTGAAGACCCATATGGGTGGCTTCTAGTCAGGCTCAGGGACACCCAACTCTGACTCCATAGCAGTCTCAATGGTACAATGGTACAAAGGCAACTGTACCAACATCTGTTCTCAGCAAATGAGCTCTCTAAGGGCTTTATTTGTGTGCATGTGTATGTTGGGGAGGGGGGAGAGTCATGTTATTATTGTCACAAACTGTACATTCTTCTTTAAATTCTTAAAGATCACAAAATGACCACCATATATGGGGTGCAAAATCATTTGTGTTCCATCCAATCCTGGGAGCACTCTGGACTTTGCTATTTTTGTCCCAAGCAGGATTTGGTGGCAGTCTGATGGTGGCAGCAAGTCTGCGATGGAACAAGGGCTCATCGGAGCCTTCCCCCTGAAGCAACTATGGGAATGGTGACATTCCCAAGGGGTCTCAGCCATGACCCAGCACTAGAGCAGATCTCACACAAATGTTTTCATGGCTAAAAACAGCTTCCCAGAAGGACTGGCCAAGGGTCAGTTATGTTACATTATCATGACAAGATCCACTTGCCACTGCTTGTTTTTCTATTTACTTTTCACATGGATGAGATGACCCAATTTCTCATTAGCCTGATGGGTTTTCTTTCTCTAAGAAATGTGGGATAAAAAAGGCATTGCCTCTCAATTGAAAAAATGAATCTTATCTAAAGACATGTAAGCTAAAATCTGGTCTAGCTCATTATATACACACATACACCCACATAGATATATACAATACATAGCAAGAACTTGGGAACAACAGTGGTCAAGAGATCAGACCTCACCAGAGGCAAGATAGAGACACTGGTCCTTCTAGCTTTAGGCAATGGAATCTGTTTCCTCACCCTCTCTTGCTGATCATACCTGGAATGAGCTGTGGGAACAGGAAGCAGAAGTCACTTGTCACGACAGCTGTTCAGACAGTTGTGGAGTGCCCTGTGTTACCTCCTTGGAATTCTTTTGCTAGTTCTTTTTTGTTGACTTTTCATATTGCCTGTGACAGACAAGCTCTGGGAATTAGAATCTCCCAGCTAAAACTTAGTCATTTTCCACTCAAACAGCCAGAGTCCCTAGCTCCAGCTGTCCGATCTGTTACTTAATCCTGCTGCCTCTCTCTTCATGGCTTTCAAATACACCTGTTCCCTGCCCCTGCCAGGCTGTCCACAATCTCCACTTCCTACTTCTACTGCCCTCTTTTGTTTTTTTTTGTTTTTTGTTTTTTGAGGGCAGTGTCACTGGCCCTCATATGTGCAACCGAACCGGGGCCTCTGGCTTCCCAAGCCAGCGCTTAACCACCGCTCCACTCACCAGGCCCACTACTGCCCTCTTTTGACCAGATTGTAGGCTTGCTGCCAAGTCCCCTGCTTACAATGGTTCATATTTATGACGATGGTGTGAAAATGATAGGCATTTGTACTTTGAATTCTGATCTTTTCCCAGGCTGGTGATACTCCCTCATGAGGTTGGGCAGAGAGAGCCCCCCCTTAGCTCCCAGATAGCCACATGATCATGAGGGTAAACAACTGGTGCCCTGCTGTGTACTGTGTCGCTAGCATTGTTTGGATATTGTGTCTTGTTTTCGCATCCATCATATTTACAAAATGTCCATCTATGTCTCCTGCTTCAGGTGAGAAAAGGAAGGCAATTGCTCTTGAGATGAAACAAGTTAATCGTCCAACTGTGGGCTAATGTAAGTGTTCTGGGCATGTTTAAGGCAGGCAAGGCTAACTATGGTGTTGAATAGGTTAGGTGTATCAAGTACATTTTTCACTTATAATATTTTCAAGTGATGGTGGGTTTATTGGGATGTGACCCCAGCATAAGTCGAGAAGCATCTGTACTCACAGGACAAGCACTCTGAGGATTTCACAGTGAGAAAGAAGGATCTGAGTGTCCCCTGCCCCAACTACTGATTAGGCTGAAATCAAAGTGGTTCCTTTTTGGTGAGTAACAGTAATTTTGGAAACTGCAAATCGGCAAGATTTCCATTCTGCATATTGAATCAATTTAGGGTCTCTGTGCAATGCTGTCTTTATCTGAGTTTTCTTCTATTTCCTGTTTAATTTGGGCATGATAACCATAATCATGTCATTAACATACTAAAATGAGCTGGACCTATGACCTAAAATGTTAAAATATCACAATTTGGAGCCCAACTGGTTTACATATATTCTATCCTGTAAGAAGAAAGAGAGAAGAAATACTAAGCCAAATATTTCAAATTTCAGTTTACCAGGGTATCAGGATATGGTTCTAAGCTACATGGGATAGAACCCCTCTAGTCGCCACTTTTAGTACTAAAAGGAAGCACTTTTATATTAAGCATTTGAAAGATATGATGTGTTTATTTTCACCTAGCTCCAAAGCATTAAATAAACCAGTAAGCGATTGCAGTTCAAGATAATGCTATCTCTAGTTGAAGCTTATATAAAGTGGGGTTAGAGCTCAGTTAAGAAGTGGCTAACATTGCGTGGATGGGATGTTGGAGAGTTCAGAGAAGGGATCTTCTGAGAGCGGCTAGGTCAGAACTGCCCCAAGCCAAAGAGGGAGACAAAGGTTGAACAAGCATTACTTAAAATTCCCTCAAAGCACCGCTTAAATGAATTGTAATAGACTCATTCTGTGTCAGTTACTGTAAATCTAGACAACTGAAAGTTCAGCTCACCCTCACTGGACATTAGTCCATCTATAAAGCTACTGTTAGACAAACTTTTTCATTAGGATGGAACAAGTGGACAATCTGACCACAGTAACATGGACTGTGGTATACGAAACCAGAGATGACTATTCCTAAGTGACAGCATAGAACGTTGATAAAGTACCTAAAATCCATCCACAGTACTGATATTTTTCTGCATGGCCCTAGGCCTTCCTTCTATCCCAGTTTATACTGTGGCTTTTAAAAGAATCTCTACTCCCTAAATCTTCCATTTCCTTCCTCCCTGTAATTAGCTAATGATAGCACTTTCTCTTGGACAGAGAAAGCAGATGTCCTCTAGGATATGACCTTGAACTTTACACTATCCAATCTACAAATATACTTCCTCTCTGCCCAGTCATCCCTCCTAGGTCTAGCTATTGCCCTGCTTTCTCACAAATCTTCTCCTTTATCTCTTCATATTCTCCCATTCCATCTCTAGAGGTTTCTTTCCAACAGCTCATTTTAAAATAAACCATTTGTTTCAGATAAGTATTAGATTTCCAGGAAAGTTACAAAAATAGTGCAAAGAGTCCCCACATACCCTTTCCCAGTTCCTCTGATGTTAACACTTTACATTACTGGGGTACATTTGCCAAAATGAAGGATCCAATATTAGCCTGTTACTATTGACTCAACTCCAGACTTTTTTTTTTAATTTCACCTCATCTCCTCTTTTTCTGTTCCTAAAAGCATTTTAATATATCCAAGGTTCTACAATATTAAAAACAAACAGCAAAAAGCCTCTGTCACAAATCCGTGACTTCCTTCAATAAGCACCTTCTCTCTCCCTTCTCCTGCTAGATAAGCTGCTGTTTATACTTCAGCGCAGGGCAAGCGCTCACTTTGCCCAGGTTGTTGATAGCTCATCTATTTCTAAACACAAGGATCCCTCCTTTTTTCTTAGCTACATTACTTCTCTGCAGCATTGACCATTTGCCCTAGCTTCTGTGCAACTTGCTTTCCTACTTTTCATCCTCTCGTCCAGCTGTTTCTATTTCTTCCTCTCCTCCTTCCTTCCCTGGCATCTCTTTCCCTCCTCTCCCCTCCCCTTCTCTTTTCTCCTGTGAGGTCCTCTTTCTCCTGCTTTCCCTTCAATGTTGGCTATCTCAGGTCTGATCTGTAATTTCTTTTCTTCTCACTCAAGGCATTCTCACTGAGAGATATTACACAGCCCTGTGATTAATAAATAGATCAAATCACTAAAACCCTTCATCTACTTCTCAAATCTCCCTTGAGCATCACACATCAGAGCATAGTACAAATGCCCCAGGCCTCCCCGCCAGGAAACTCAAGCCCAGTTCTGCTGCCTCATCTCCATCCTCCATTCCTGGGCCCCAGCCCCACTGCCTGCTTCCTGAGGGCATTGTATCATGCCCTATCCTGTCATTTTGAGAATTTGGGTTGAGAATTTGGATTGTACCTAAATGGTTGTCACACATAATAAAGAAGGCAGCTCACAGGCAATTATTTCCTCCTTTTTTGAATGGATTTTATTGAAAAGGAGACTCTTTCTGGACCCAAGTACAGAGGATTGCACAGGTATTCTCACTGTCCCCAAGCCTGGGCTGGGGTGACCGAAGGGTGAGGGAAGGTAACTTGTTGTAGCATCTGATTATGCCCACAGAGACATGGAGGCTGAGTAAGAGCTGTCAGGACTTTGTACCAAGATGGAGGAAAAGATGGAAGTGTATGCACTGGTGATTGGCTTCAGATGTGTCCCTGTCACACCCTCACGAAAGCCCCTTTGTACATTGCATTCTGCCTTTAAGAGGAGTTGTCTTCCATCAGCAAGGGGCTTCCTTACATGGAAGCCTGGCTAAGGCTCACCTATCTTCAGACTAGGTTGGGTCCTGCCTCCTGGTCTAGCACTGTGTCCCAGCCCTCCCCTGGCCCCAGGAGTGTGTCTATGTTAACTGCCGCATCCCCAGCACCTAAGACATGTCTGGCTGTGAGTAGGTTCTATGAATGTTGGTTAAGTGAAGGACTGAATGGGAACATATGAAATGGCCAGCTATCCCCTGACTATGTAAAGACAGCAGATACTGCTAATCCTAAACCCAAAAGATGCTTCTCCATTTGACTCTCAGCCTCCCTAGTGTATAAAGGCAGAATTAGACAAAGGATGAGAGAAAAGTAATATTTTTATTAGCCTATTTGAAGAATTTGGCTGACTTTTTTCTCTCTCGGAGTATATGCCAACAAAGAGTGCCAACACTATTTTGGAAGCAGGAATTTCCCTGGCAGCCTGCCTTATGCTCCATCAATCCCAGATTTTCCAGTGGCCTCTGGGTAACCCCCCCCCCCCAACTACTCTCCATTCCAGCGCCTGGTCCTCTAATTAAATATATCTTCCCATTTTCCTCAGAATGGGAACAGAAAAGCACTGGGTGAAAAAAATCAGTATGATGGAGCTCTGCTAATCTTCCTTGCCAAAATAAACTCATGCACTTGATAGGATGTCTGTTCTCTGGGCATGTTTCAGTATGACAACTTTATCTGTCCTGCAGTGAAAGACACTAAAGCAGAGGCTTCGGGGGAGTTCTCAGTAAAAAGAAGGCCTTCATTAAGACTCCGGTGGTCTGTAACCAGTCACTGTAGCTCACAAGCTGTCTCAGGAAAGGACAGTCACCAGGGATGACCTGTGTTCCTAAGTATAAATGAATGAAAATCACATTGCTTGGGTTTTCTCCTGCTGGCCATACTGAGTTGGATGCTCTACAAACTCAGGAGAGAAAGTGACAATCTAAGGAAAACACCAGCGACAGCCTGGCCAACACAAGCTGAGACTGTGTCACTGTATTTACAAAAGACAATGAAGTGGCATTTAGACATTTGGCATTCCCATCCTCCTCCTGCTGCCAGTGTCTAACTGCCTACTCTGTATTTCTGCCCTCCTGCCTGGCTTCTCAAATGTTTTTTCAGTAGAACGTACATTACAGTCCTCCAATAATGTTGAAAGGCAAGTGACGTTATTTTACTGTGCACTGTTTTAAAGCCTTAGAGCCTCCCAGTGGTTCTTCCTGGTGCTGCCAGGCCTTCCCTAATAGACTATCTTAAATGTTCATTTAAATCTGGGTGCAGGAAGGTGGACACAGTTCCCAAAGGCTCAGAACCTGAGGCCCAATCCACTGTGATCCATCACCTCCATGTCCCTGGAGGTCATGTTACTTCCCTCAAGGGTATTTGCACTGAAAGCTCTCCTCAGAACTGAGAAATGAGGGTGCTTGATTCTGTGTCAGTGGAGTCCACAGCATCAGTGAGCAGGTAAATGGGGAGGAAGTGTGTCCCAGAATCACATCTAGTAGCAGGACCATGCTGCGTCCCAGGACGATGATGCGAGAGGCGGAGTGGAGATTTTATTTGTGCCCATCCTGCCTTTTGTTCATCAGGACCCAAAGCAGTCAATGCTATCTCCACTCAGCTCATAACTGGACAGAGCCCAGTGGTCAGTGACAAGGCCGGCACATCCCCTCTGCTTACCAACTCGAAAGCACCACCTTACACAGAAGTCAGAGCTACAGGCCCGGCACAGCCTCACCAGCCTTCATGGGATAATCACCAATGTCATGCCTAGACTTCTGCCCTAACCATGGAGAACAGCTCCATCAAAGGCCTTGCTAAAACACTAGGTAATGTCAGTCCAGTTCTGCCACGCCCACCAGATAGAAAATTTCCTTCTCAAACCCATTATATATTTATTTTTAATCCCCAGGGTGAGGTGGGGGGAGAGAAGGGCTAGTCAGAGAAAGAAAACCTCTACACACACACACACAAACACACACACACACACACACACACCCCACAAATACATTTTTAAAAACCTTTGCTTCTTATATTATCTGTTCCATATGTGATGGCAAAATGAAAAGGATGAAGCACCTGCATCTCAGTGGTAGAGCTTTTATAAAGGTGCCAATGATCTAAAAAGCTCCAGTTCTAAATACCTACAGGCATGTGTGGCTGACTGAGGTTGTTTGGGGTGTCTTCTTACCATCTCAAGGTGATAAAGGGCCCACAGGCAGGTAGATGATAAGGTCAGCCCTAGAGTCTTGTAGACAGTTACAGAGCTGTGGAAATACCTCTGAACTTGGAGCCAGACGTCTTAAATCCTGGGCTTTCACTTATCAGAGATGGGACCTTGGGCTGGTTACTTCTACTTTCAGTATTCTCACCTTTGGAACTGAGATATGAAACCTACATCACAGGATGCTTGTGTTGATGAAATGAAATAATATGTGGAAATACTTGACAGCATCTTGCACATCGGAGACACTCTTTAAGGACTGGCTGAATCTAAATTGTACTGGGGATCAGGGGTGACCATAAATATACCTGACATTCCAGGTTACGTATGACAAGTAATTCTTCACCTACTGATCCCCACTTGCTATAAATCCTCACTTTTCCTTATTGTATTCGAAGTTGAGCCCAATATTTCTCTCTTACTGCAAAATCCTATTGTAGAAGTCCGCCTTGACTAAAGTCTTCTTTACCATCTTAAGATTGTCACAAATAATTTTTTCTTTAGCACATGCATTACTCCGATCCTGAGTAGAACAGATCAGTGGATCCTTGGAGGAGTCTTGAAGTCTGTCATCTGCAAACTCCTTGCTGATAGATCCATCAGGTTAGGTCACCTTGCTAATAAGGACTAGCCTAGAAGTTTGAGTTCTCTCTTGGCCAGCCCCCTTTATGCTGTTTAGGGTGAGATATCCCCACCATGGACCACCAGCCTGCAGGCCTATGGATGTTCACAGCAGTGGTCAGTGGATTACACCTAATGTCCTATTCAAACACATAGCTTCAGGCTGTCCCTTATCTGCCTTGTCACTGGTCACACCTCAGGTTTCTTTACCCAGGATTTAATTTCCTCCCTTGAGTATTTCATATCTTTTCACTGAACCTAGAGCCTTGCTCTTAAGTGGAGATCGTTTTCCTTTCCCCAGTAAAGCGTTGTGTGCTGCAACCAGGGGTGCAGCTGGACCCCACTGCCCAGCGTCTAGCCAAGGCTGTATAGAGGCTTCCATGGAAACTGGCCTATTCTTTTCTTCCCATCTAGAATTCCCAATTTTCTCTGGTTCTCCAAAAAGCAGTTTTATCTAAGGTTCTGAATAGTTTGTCCACTTTTTCTTCAGCTTTCTTTTCCTATATAACTTCTACTTTCTAACCATTTTCTATCCCTTCTCCTATCCCCCAATTATGACTTTGTTCAATTTCCTTTTTTAAAAAAAATTGGATAGGCCTTTAAATTTTTTTCTTTTAGAAAAAAATTTGTTTTTTATTTTTCAATTACAGTTGACATACAATATATTAGTTTCATGAGCACAACATAGTAATTAGACATTTATATAACTTATGAAGTGATCACCCCAGTAAGTCTAGTACCCATTGACACCATACATAGTAATTACAATATTATTGACTCTGTTCCCAATGCTTTACTTTATGTCTCTGTGACCGTTTCTATAACTGAAAATTGATACATCTTAATCTTTCCCCCTTTTCCACCCATCCCTTGGACCCCTTTCCCATCTGGCAACCACCAAAATGTTCTCTGTATCTATCAGTTTGTTTCTGCTTTGTTTATTTTTTAGATTCCTCATATAAGTGAAATCATATAATATTTGTCTTTCTCTGTCTGACTTATTTTACTTTATATAATACCCTCTAGGTCCATCCATGTTGTCACAAACAGCAATATTTCATTCTTTTTTATGGCTGAGTAATATTCCATTGTATATATGTACCACTTCTTCTTTATTAATTCATCTTTCTTTTTTTTTTTTTTGAAGAGGGCAGTGTCACTGGCCCTTATGTTGGATCGAACTGGGGCCGCTGGCATCCCAAGCCAGCTCTTAACCACTGCGCTACTCGGCCGGCCCTAATTCATCTTTCAATGGACACTTTGGTTGCTTCTATACCTTGGCTTTGTAAATAATGCTACAATGAACATAGGGGTGCATATGTCTTTTTAAATTAGTGTTTTAGATTTCTTCAGATAAATACCCAGGAATTGAACTGCTGAGTCATAAGGTAGTTCTATATTTAATTTTTGAGGAACCTCCATACTGTTTTGAATAGTGGTTGTATCAATTTACAATTCCACCAAAACTGCATGAGGGTTCCCTTTTCTCCACAGGCTCTCCAGCAATTGTTTTTTGTTGGTTTATTGATGATAGCCTTTCTGACAAGTGTGAGGTGATATCTCTGTATGGTTCTAATTTGCATTTCACTGATGATTATTGACATTGAACATCTTTTCATGTGTCTATTGGCCATCTGTAAATCCTCTTTGGAAAATGTGTATTCAGATCCCCTGCCCATTTTTTAATTGGATTGTTTGTTTTTTAAATGTTAAGTTGTATGAGTTCCTAATATATTTGGATATTAACCCCTTGTTGGATTTATCATTAGCAAATATCTTTACCCATTCAATAGTTTGTCTTTTTGTTTCGTAGATGGTTTCCTTCACTGTGCAAATGTCTTTAGTTTGATGTAGTCCCATTTGTTTATTTTTAGTTTTGTTTAACACCCTTGCCCAAGGAGGCATATCCAAAAAAAATATCACTAAGAATAATGTCAAAGACTTTACTGACTATGTTTTCTTCTAGGAGTTTTATGGTTTCAGAACTCTTTAAAATTTTTAAGCATATTCTTCACTTTTAGTTATTTGCATTGAGTGCTTATTGATTGCCCCAAACTCCGTCACCCTCACCTTCACCTTCCTCAGTCTCACCTATGAATCCAGGAAGTGCTGTCCATCTTCACGTGCTGGGCTCACAGAGCACCACCTGACTCACGGTATTGTAGCCAGAGGTTCATGGAACAAGTTCTACAGTGAAGTGCACTTGGGAAAAGAGTTGGATTGGTGATAGTAAACTATAAGCTGCCCAAGTCTCACAGCCTTGGGAGGATGATGCAGGTATGTGACTGAAGACAGAGCATGGAGAGTGTAAGCGTCACTCAGGAGCTTTGGCTTTATCTTTAGGGACATTAAAAAGGTTCATACAGGGCCGGCTGAGTGGTGCGGTGGTTAAGCGCTGGCTTGGGAAGCCAGTGGCCCGGGTTCAGGTCTCACATATGAGGGCCAGTGACACTGCCCTCAAAAAAAAAAAAAGTTCATATAGGAAAGACTAGACATTTCCCAGTGGGTGTCCAGCTGGCCCATAAGTTCAGTCAGGGCTGGGTGGGAGACCTAGTGGTAATAGGAACCATGGTTCAAAAGGTCACCCAGAGAGGGTGTTGAGAAAAAGGAGATAATTGAGGGTCTTACCTGGCCACAGAAACACCTAAGGAATGAGCTGAGGAGAGAGTCAGTGAAAGAGAATAGAGAAAGCAGTCAGAAAGGTGGGAGGAAAGCAAGGAGAGAGATATCACCACCATTGGGGAGTAAAGGCACCATTTCTGAAGGAGAAAGTATTAGCCTTGAAATAGGAGGAAGCATAGCTGAGAAGATGAAACCCAAATTGAGGGAAAATTTTGAAACAAGGCAATATACCAATAGTTTCTGGAATCTGAACTCGTAGCAGTAGACAAGTCCAAGGCAATGTGGGTCCTGCCCGCCTTCTCACAGTGCTAACATCACCATCACTTGCTCTCTAAACTAAACTTGCTCCCTCCCCCACCTGCTTTTGCTTTAGCTCTTCTCTCCTCCTGGAATTCTCTTTCCCCAGGTATTGTCAAGGTCACTGCCTCATATTTCCTCAGAGACTCTTTCCCTGACTACCTAATCTGGCTTCATTGCAAAGCCCATCCCATTGAACACACAATATTCATCACTCCCTGAAATAATCTTTATATATTTATTGCTGTGTTTCCTCTTTCCTCTTGAATGTTAACTCCATGAGAAGAGATATATGCCTTGTTCATGGTTGTTTCTCCAGAGCCCACATAGTGAGTTCTCAATAATTACTTGTTGAAGGAAGAAAAGAAGGAAGGAGAAAGAAGGCAAGGAGAAAAGAAAGGAGGGAGAAAGGAATATAGATGCAGCCTAGTTATTGAATAACTCAAGCAGCAGACCAATAAAGGTCATTAGGCCATTTGCTTTAATATGCATGGGAAAATGGTGTTTAGTTTTTATGTCAATTATTTGTGTATAGAAATCCATAAAGGGCTTTAAGCTGTCTCAAGACAGCTTTGTATCCATTGGTGTTCTCAAAACCTCAGTGGATAAATATTTGCATCATTGAGGAAGGCAGTTCTTTTTTTCTATAAACATTCTCTCTGTAACAGAATTTAGCCCATTATGTTACTCATGTTCTCAAAAAAAAAAAAAAAGGCTTTCATAAAATGTAGGGAACTCAGTCATGGTGGCGATGATCTGCATGATCATTAATTACAAAGAAACTGAGCCAAGATGGGGGAATTTTACATCAGCCTTTCCTCAAGACTTTTCTTCTCTGTTGATAGCCATACACCTGTTGGGCTCCAGTAATAAGAAGTGCAGTTTTTCATCTTCTCCTACAGACTGCTCCATACAGTCCAGGCTCATTATCTGCAGTAATCATAAAACTAAGTGCACATGGGAGATTTAGTCTTAAGAGATTATCAATTTTCTTAAGGAGTCCACCCAGAACTATTTTCCTAAACACAATTCTATAAGACATTGCAAATTGGTGAGTTTATGAAGTATTTTTGGTACTAGGACTACATCGCACAAATCAAGATAAACACAACAGTTTTACCTTACAACAGTTTTACCCCAAATGAAAAGTGAAAATCACAAATAACCACTAAAAACCTTAAACATCCACAAAAATAATTTCTATCTCAATTTCTCTTTTGTATTTTTCCATTTCCTACCTGGTTATTCTAAGAAAGTAGTGAGTAGTAAAGAGATTAGGAATATAAAATCATGAAAAAAAGCCTTGAGTATGTGTTTGGCATGTGTGTTAGTGTGTGTATGCATGTGCATAGGTGCACTTTGTTCACACATCCCTGCACAGCAATCCCACTCTTGGAATTTGGGGGGAATGATTTACATTTTTTGTTTAATGTTAGATAATTGTTGGGGGAGGATAATGATAAAACTGTCTGATTAATGAGATCATCATTAGTTCCTCCCCCTTTTCATCAAAGAATGAGCTCTTTCTAGCTGATGGGTGCCAACTACACTCACTTTCCCTACCTCTTATCTGCTCTCAGAAACCCATGGCAGAGCATTTGTGGGTCCCTTTCAGAGGCTGTATGGTGCAATCGAAAGAATCTGCTTGAGGATCATGGACTCCTGGGATCTCCCTCCCCAATCCCCTTAGCTCTGTGACCTTGGACAAGTGACTGAACTTTTTTGAGAACTTGCTGTAATTATCTGTGGAGTGGAAAGATACTTTAGGCCCCCAAACAAAGGTCAAGGATGGTCAACTGATGACGGAGCTCCTTCATCTCTAGACTCTTGATGAGGAGCAGGTCATGACACACAACGTACAGCAGGCCAGTACTTAAGTGGAAATTCTGCATAGACAAGTTCCAACTATTCAGTCTGCTCAGACCCTCCAGGCCCACTCTGCAAAGTGCCTTTGTTCCAGGGTCCTGGGCAGATTTCTCTCACCCTACCTAGAAACTTTCTCAGCAGCAGCATTATAAGCAGCTCCTTCCTCACATCAGTTTCAGACAGCGGTCACATAATGATACTGATACTGAAAACATGCTTGGCAATATGATGGCTACTCTGCAGAAAAAAAACAAAAAAACAAGTTGACGTGAAGTCTCTTACAAAACAGACTGCTATTTTATAAGACAGATTGACATAAGTCCTATAATATTCATAGAAGTGTATGTATATTATATATTAAAACTGCAGTATGTACTTGGGAAAAAAAAGTTCTTTCTCAGGTAAACAGTGTTTAAAAAAAACAAACCTATATGAATATCCAATGATCACCTGTAGCAATATTGAAAGTTTTGTGATATGGGGAATAATGTTGGGGACTGTGCCACATCTCTGGTCCTTGACCAGTAAATGACAGGAAAGCCCTCACAAATATCCAAAACATTTCCTGGAATCTATACTGTCCCTATGGAGAACCACCGTATTTGTGGATTGTGAAATCAATTTGGTGCAAACCAGGAAGGAAGGAAGGAAGAAAGGAAGGAAAGAAGGAAGGAAGGAAGGAAGGAAGGAAGGAAGGAAGGAAGGAAGGAAGGAAGGAAGGAAGGAGAGGGACTAGACTAAAAGTCAAAATGTCAAACTATATTGTACGTAGTAACTATATTGTTTCATGAAATTTGTGTTTTATTGTGTGTGGTTATTTTTACGTGTGTGCATGTGTGTGTTTTACATTCACATGTATCTCTCAGTCAAAAAATTTAGAGTCTGGTCCTCTGAGCTTTGTCATGGCCTGGCTTGTAAACCATGTAACTCCTTTCAATTCAAAGGTTGTGAGCAACTTCAGGACAGAAGTCATTCGACAGAGGATTTAAGGGCGGTGATCATTTTAATCATTTAAACTGCTCTAATGGGGGAGAAAGCTGCCAGAGTTATGGTCAATTATGGAGTTACAGTTATGGAGATGAGGTTCAGATATAGAACACTTTCTCTTTTTCTCCCTTGACTTATATTTCTCCTTTGTTAGTCCAAAAATAGATTTAAAGATTCAAATCAAATCAAATACAAAAAGATGCCCCAACTTCATTAGCAATCAAGGAAAATGGAAACTAAAACACAATGACATATCATTTCACACTCACCAGGTTGGCAGACATTAAAAATTCTTACAAAATCAAGCACTGGCAATGATATGAAGCAACAAAAATGTTCTCATACAAAAATATAAATCAGTATAAATATTTTTGGACATCAATTTGGCATTATCTAATAAAGTCAGTATGCATTTACTTTATCACTCAGCACTTCCCAAGGTTTATACTCTCGAATAATTCTTACACAGGCACATACAACATGAACAAGGTGCCATGAGCAAGACTGCTCCGGGGGAGTGGGTTATAAAGTAAACCAACCAATCAATCAACCCTGGAAACAACTTGAAGTCCAGATAAAAGAGAATGGATAAATAAGTTATGGAATAGTTATATAAAGGAGTACATAGAGCAGTGAAAATAAATCACTAATAGCTATATGTATCAACATGATTTAGCCCATTTGTTTAATGTTGAGTGGGTCAAAAAAAAGCTGCATTAGGACTTAAAAAGGAAGGAAATTGGAACACATGCTATATGGATGAATCTCGAGGACATTATGCTAAATGAAATAAGGCCCCCAAGACACAAATATGTATGATTCCACTTATATGAGGTATCTCATATATTCAAATTCATAGGGACAGAAAGTAGAATGGTGGTTGGTAGGAGCTGGGGGAGAAGGAAATCAGTTGTTTAATGGGTACAGAACTTCAGGTTTGCAAGATGAAAAAGTTTTGGAGATTGGTTGCACAACAATGTAAATACCCTTAACAATACCGATCTGAACACCTGAAAAGAATTAAGATGGTACATTTTATGTTGTGTATTTTACCACAGTTAAACATTTTTTTAATTAAAAAAAATAAAGTTGCAAAAGAACACACAGGGTATAATTTGATTTTTATGAATTTCAAACACCTGCAAACCTACCATATAATTGTAAGAGATACAAACATTCATGGTAAAGCTATAAAAGAAATGTGATGCATGAAACGGAGAAGGGTACATAGGTGTCTTCAATGATGATAATTATGTTCTAACCCTTAACACTGCGTGTCAGACACAGTTTGATGGTTACGCATGTATAATACACACACCATATGACTATATGAACTTTTTTTTTCCAAGCCAAAAAGCTATGGTCTGAACATCAGAATTGAGATCAAAGTGACGAATTATATGGAACCAAGTTCCAGGTTAGAGAGTCATTCTGTTGCAAGGAAGCACCCAATCTCCTGGTTAGAGTCAGGATTTATGTGCAGCCCGTTCAATAAAACATGAGTAGCCACTGATTTCTTACACTCCCTTCGCAGCAGCTAAGCACCGGCACCAGAGGAACAGCCATATCACACATGTTCTGGCAGTTTCTCTCCAAACTCTATTAGCCTAACCCAAAATAGAATTCTACTTGCAAAAGAAAGGAAATCGAGGATTTGAGGATCTAGGAGAGAACTTTCTAAAAAACAGTTTAAAATTTGTTTACTATTAAATAAAATGTAATCTCATGTCACACTATTTTAAGAAATTAAATTTTTATAATACGTTGTAAAATGTTTAAGAGGTTTTCTTTTTATACTTAAGAAAATAATAACCTTTTTGTTTCTACATGAAACAGTGATTTCTCCTCATGTCAAAGAAATCTAAAAATGATTGCCCTACGATCAGAATTCAGCAAAGGTGGGAGACACCGGAAGTGCTCCAAGCCGCCAGCTATTTTTCCTTTCTCTCAGTTTCACACAGCTCCCAGGAGCCTAACTAGAAACATCTTCAAGATAGAAAAGACTGTAATCCACCCACGTACCTTGGCTCCAAAGCTGGCCAAATCCATGAGTGTTTGCAGCTCTCACCCTCAGCCCTGGCTGCCATTAGAGAAATTCCATCAGCCAAAGCCCTAAGTCCATCGTTCCTCTTCTGTTAGTGAGCACTAACAGCCTGGGGATGGTTCAGACTGGAGCCAAGAGCAAAGAGAAAGGGCAGTCGACACAAGTGGAAAATTCAAACCAAGAGGTGCTACTGGGACCATTTTAGTCACATCAAACAAATTGGGCCACTGTTGCAGATGAAGGAGCAAAAAGGTTTTGTTTTGATTTATACGTAAAATGAGAATGAAGAAAATTGATGAGAACCCCCAGATCACATGCCTGATTTGGTGAGGTGACAAGGTCATTTTCAGTCTACGTTATCTATTAATAGAAAGTAGCATTGCTTACATCAGAACTTTATTTCTACCAATGAGGTGGTTTAAACAGATTCTGATAAACAAGTTTAACTACATGAATGTCTCATAAGGTTCATATTCTTACCTCCCCCAAACCCACCACTTAATTCCAAAAAAAAAAAAAATGTTATTAAGGAAATGTAGGAGTGTCTCTTTATTGCATTAGCCTTTTTGCAGTTACAGAAGTAACTGTTTCCATCAAAATGGAAAAGGCCAGCCAACAACTTAAAGCAGATAAATTCCTAATTGTCCACTTAGAGTTTCTAACCTCTGAGACTTTCGAATCACCACCCACCCTCAATCAAAGCTTCAACATACAAAGTCTATTTTCACTTGATTCAACTTTGTAAAAAAAGAAAAAAATTCCAGGTCTCAGAAAACCTCAAGAATTTTAAACTATAACTAGTAATGGAAAACGAAGTTTAGAGATGTGCTTACAAAGAAGGCAAGTAGCATCCAGGTCCAGCTACTCAAGACTTCCTTAACAAATTAATCCAATCTTTGGGATACTACCACCCAAATACCTACTCCAGTAGTAAAACAGGAGTTTGTTTTAAAAATTAGTCTTCACAAGTGCTCATCATCACACATCCAAATGGTATGATAGGCCAAAGATATCAAGAGGCCAAAATGAAACTGGATATAACCTACCAAAGAGCGAAATGCACTGTAGAGGTTACCAGCAAGATTTCGATCCACAGCCTAAAGGTAAGCCATACTCAAATGATGACTTCCTTGGTGTGAGGTGAAGGTGAGGGAAGGAAGTGGATAAAAATATACAGCAAGAACTCCTTATAGTATGTGAAGTGTGAGTACCAATTAAAGTGTGACAAATTCATTCAGAAGTAATTTTTTACTTTTTGAAATAAAACCTGAAGATGCATCTAATGTAAATTGGATGGTGTAGGTGATGATCATAGAATTAACAAAAACAACAAAAAATAAATTGGCAAATGGACAAAAATGATCCTGGAAAAAGAGTAAGGAAATATTTGCCATTTGCCTTTGATTTTGATTTTTCTACTTTTCAAAGAAACTTCAATGCCATGTTATGTTTCCGTTAGCATAAAGAGCCAGGAGGAATAGGGACTCAATTTCTATTACCAGCAGGTTATCATCTGCTAATAATGGAATTACTTATTTTAAGTTGTAGGTGTATATTCCCCCAATTCTATCAAAATTCTTAACTAAGGGATCTTTTCTTTTATATGTAACATAGAAAAAAATGACTATCTCAAATCTGTGAACCTTAAATAAAATTTAAAATTATGCCATCATTATTACAAGACATTTAACACAATAAATGAGGTCTACTGTGCAAATTGTCCATGAGATTTCTTCTCCCTGAGGGAAATGAAAACTGATGCTTAATGCATTTTATTAACAACTCTTAATTCAAAGGCTGATTTCTTTTACTGAGAGGCCAAGGTTCATCAGCAGACTCCAGGTCCAAAGGCCAGCAGACACTGAGCATATTATGAAACATAACTCTACTTGGCTAGACCACACGGACCACATGGAACACACACACACACACACACACACACACACACACTCAACAAGGTTTCTGAAGCAAGTCATTGGAGACTAGAAACAGCCCTCCAGCTTACTGTGATGATAATTGTATTTCCATTAGTTAGAAGAAACCAGACTAAAGGAAAATATCATAAAAGGTACTATTTGCTTAAATGTTACCTATGTTCTCATAAAAGAAACTTCTTTACTATTACTGGATGATAAGCAATACGTAAAAGGGAATTTTTAAATTGAACAGACATTAAGGCATTTAATAATAAACATTTTTATATTTTGATTAATGGTTTGTTGAAATAAATGGCATTTAATTTCCAAACATCAAATTACACACACACACACACACACACACACAAACACACACTCACACACATATATGTATATAAAAGCTTTCTGTTCCTGTGTTGTTTTTTATTTTTTAAATCAAACAAATAAGAATTCAGAAGAAAACTAATTTTTAATTAAGAAGTATAAAAATAAATAGTCCTCAGAATAGAAAAATAACAGAAAGAGTAATGAATAATAGAATTAACACCTGCGGTTAAGGGAAAAACAGATAAAAGGGATTTATAGAAAGAATTTAGGGACCTCAACTTCTAACTTCAACAGGACCAGGTATTCTTCCATAAACAACTAACCAAAATATATGAGGCAATAACTTTTACATGAGAGACAACAGGAAGTATAAGAATGCAATCGTATACCCATGAAGTGATACCCATGAGGTGAGCCCCAAAATTTCCTTGGAACTCTACCTTAGGACAATTTCCTGACTTACACACAAAGAGCTGGAGCCCAAGCAAAGCACAGCAGTTCTACTGATCTGAGGAGACAAAGATCAGAGTTGGAGGATGGTGCCAGTGTTGAAACCTGAATGTCCATGTCCTGGAGGGCAGAGACCCAGTAGGGTGTGAGGGAAATGGACTCCAAAGTCTAAATGTGTGTTCCGCACAAGCCATGGCTCAGGGTAGGGCTGTGCTTTCCCAGAACAATACTCAAGGCATACCAGAGGACTGTTGCTACCAGGCTGAGAGCCAACAGAGATACTGAGATCAAGCAGTGCTGGGAGATTTAGCTCTGACTCAATAGATGACAGAGATCTTGGTAATAGCCCAGTGTACAATACTGACACTACTGAAACACAGGAAGGCCATTTCTCAGGAGAAGGGACCATAACTTAAAGGAAGGTTTCCACTATGCCTGCCTTTACAAAACCTGAAACCACAGCTCACTGACATCCATAGGGGTGAGAGATCTTGGAGATTTTTCAATTTGAAGAACTTAGCAAACACCTTGGGCTTTCCACTGATCCAATCTATCAAAGTCTAAAAAAACTCTCAATATAAGTCCGACATGATCATTCAAAAATTGAACTATGTACAACACCAAATACCAATATACTTTAGAGAAAGGACATAGAATTTAGTTTCTACTACATATCATCTACAATTTCCAATACCAGTCAGACTTTACTATTACATGTAAACAAACAGAAAAATGTCTTATTGTTAGGACAAATAATACAAAAAGACTATTTTTTCTTGCAAATTCTTTAAAAGACAACTGCAGGGCCGGGTGAGTGGCTCAGTTGGTTAAGAGCTCACTCAAGAGTGCGAGCTGAACTCTGAGCAATAGCAGTTTGATGCCCAGCCCAAGCTGAGCAGCCACAGAGCTGCCAACAGGTGGCAGGACAGCTCAGCTAAAAAAAAAAAAAAAGGACAACTGCTTGTTTAATGTAAAAATAATATCATTGTAAGATGGGGTTAATAATGTATCTAGAAGTAAAATAAATGAAAACAATAGTCTAAAGTACTGAGAGGGACAGTTACATGGAATTATACTGATGTAAGACAAATTTAGGAAGGGAAAAGCAAGAAGTGAGACTAGAAAGAAGGAAGTGGAAAGAGAATGCAAAGTAGTACAATAATTAAGCTAAAGAAACATAGATTAAAGATGACACAAAATTAAATACTGTGTGTCCTAAAGCAACCACTAAAAATAATAAAACAGATATAGTTTTAAAACAAAAGAAAAATAAGAAATAAAATGGAAAATTAAAAGATTTTCATTGAACCCAAAAGAAGACAATAAAGGAATAACAGAGAAATACAGAAAGGTAAATGATAGAAAAGATGGCAAATGTATGTTAAACCTAATATAAATTGGTATTGTAAATGTAAACGGATTGAACAATGTAATTGAAAGGCTGAGGTTATCAGACTCTGTATAAAAGTAAGATCCAACTAGATAATGTACTTTACAAAATAGAAAGACACATTTTAATATAATATGTAAAAGTGTTGAAAGTAAAGAGGTTGGAAAACAGTTCCATGTAAACAATAAGGAAAAAAAGTTGATGAGGCTATATGAGTCTACCACTCTATTACTCAATTACTTTACTACTCTATTACTATATGAGTAATACCAAAATGGTCTTCAAGGCAAAAGTATTAGTTGAGTAAGAGAATGACATTTCATAATGGTGAAAAAGACAATTCATCAGGAAGACCTAGCAATACTAAGAGCATATGCACTAATAACAGAACTTCAAAATGAAGCTAAAGCTATCAGGATTAAAGAAAGAATAGACATCAGTTGAAGCTTTGTTTGTTTGTTTTTTAATCATTGCTCCGTGAGTAAATATATCAAGAAGGCAAAAAATCAGTGAGGCTACAGAAGATCTGAAGAACACTATCTAAACACTAACTTCATCTAATTGACATCTACAGATCATTTTATTCAACAACTGCATGTTTATCTGTTTCAATGGCATATGAACTGTTCATTAAAAGAGACTGTGTGTTAAACCATAAAATAAGTTCAGTGAATTATAAAAGCTTGAAAACTGACAAAATATCTCTTCTGATTATAAAAGAGTTAAATTAGAAATCAGTAATGCTAAGACATCTAAAAAAATACCAAATGTTTGAAAATTAAACAATATACTTTTAAATAATCCTTGGATTATAGGAGTCAAAGACAAATCAGAAAAAATTTCAAAATAAGTGATAATGAAACAGAACACATCAAAATATGCAAAACATAGGCAGAGTAGTTGCTTAGAGGAAAATTTATGGCTTTAAATGATCAAATACAACAAAGAGGAAGTTTTAAAATCTTTATCTAAGTGTTCACTTTAAGAATTTAGAAAAGGAAGATCAAATTAATCCCAAAATGAATAGAAAGAAGAAAAATAAAGACAAGAGCAGAGATCGATGTGAAGAAAACAAATAGAGAATATTAACAAACATTTCATCTTTGAAAAGGATATTAAAAATTATAAACTCCTTGTCTGGCTGAGTGGCTCAGTTGGTTAAGAGCTCACTTAAGAGTAAGAGCTCTGAGCGACAGGGTCGCCAGTTCAATTCCTGGCCTGAGCTAAGTTGCTGCTGAGCTGCCAACAGGTGGCAGGATGGCTCAGCTAAAAAAATAAAAAAATTAAAAATTATAGGGCCGGCCGAATGGCTCAGTTGGTTAAGAGCTCGCTCAAGAGTGCAAGCTGAGCTCTGAGCAACAGCGGTTCGAGGCCAGCCCGAGCTGAGTTGCCGGTGAGCTGCCAACAGGTGGCAGGATGGCTCAGCTAAAAAAAAAAAAAAACAACACAAACAAACAAACAAACAAACAAAAAAATTATAAACTCCTAGTAAAACTAATTATGAAAAAAAGAAAAACCATAAATTACTGATATCAGGATGATAGTGAGACTATCACTATAGAGCCTACAGGTTATAACAGGAAAATAAAGAAATATTATTAAGAATGTATTCCAATATATTTAATAATGTAGATAAAATGGATTAACTCCTTGAAAGACATAATTTGCCAAAGTTACCTCAAAGGGAAATGAAAAATCTGAATGGGTCTATAATCAAAAAAGCTTCCCACAAAGAAAATTTTATGCCCAGCTGATTTCACTGGTAGATTCCACCAAACATTTAAGAAAAATTAGTATCAATCTGACACGAACTCTTTCAGAAATTAGAGAAGAAAATGTGTCCAAACTCAGTAAGGTGGGAGCCTGGTCAAGCAAGTAGCAATTCAGTAAGCTGCTCCCTGCACATGGTTTGGACATCCTATGTGAGACATATAGGAAATGTTTGGAAAGCCACACAAAAACTATTTCCAACTTGATTGTATTCTGTTTCACAAGTGTAAAAGTCTACTAAAGATATTGGAAAGATAGTAAATTGTTCTCTAATTATAGCAAATAAGCTTATCTACGAAAAAATCGCTAAAAAGTACCAAAAATTTATGAGAATTAATGTGACTTATACAGCATCATAAAGAGGACTACTTTATAAAATACATATATAAAATTATATATATATACTGGCCAGTAACTGGATAATAATTACTTTAGGTTTTCCAAGAGCCAATAAAATCTAAATCTTTGGTAACATTTCTTACTTGTTTTTAAATTTCTGGCTCTTAGAGGCCATTCATATCGGGATCTTCACAGAAGCCCAACAAGGTAGATTTTTATTAAAAAAAGAAAATGTGATATAAAAGATATAACTAAAAAAGATTACTTTTATAGCCTGATTATAGCCAATATAAGCAAATTTCAGGACTGGCTTGTAGTGACAGATATAATTTTGTTTTTCTTGTGTGACCGTAGATGTTGACCCCTCAGGACAGAGATGTGAAAAGGCATTCTTTAAACACAGATTCTAGCTTATCCTAATGGTTGCCTGTAGCTGTGTTTCTTTCTTGCTTTACTTTTTTTTTCCCTCCAACTGTGTTATAAGCACATCGGTAATGGGAAAATTTCAAAGAAAAGTGATTTAGAGATTAGAAACAAACACCACCTCTAGCTGTAACACAATCCATTTTATGCATCCATATCTTCTTAAATATAAATACTTACATAATGCTTTACATTTTTTAGAAATACTTTATGGGATATGATCATCAAAAAAGTGGTGTGAGCGGACAACAATTTAGTGGTTACCAGAGGGTAAGGGGAGAGGGGGGTGGTAGAAGAGGATACAGGGGTCAAATACATGGTGATGGAAGGAGAACTGACTCTGGGTGGTGAACACACAATGTGATATATAGATGATGTATTACAGATTTTTACACATGAAACTTATGTAACTTTGCTAACAATTGTCACACCCATAAACTTTAATATTAAAAAATGGTGTTAAATACCGTTATCATT
The DNA here is from genome assembly GCA_033961575.1 of Aselliscus stoliczkanus. NCBI lineage: Eukaryota > Metazoa > Chordata > Mammalia > Chiroptera > Hipposideridae > Aselliscus > Aselliscus stoliczkanus. Next base: position 44,481,630 of record CM066734.1, read on the forward strand.
TTTATAATTGGGAAAACTGAGGATCACAGGGATTAAGTGATATTTCCAAGGTAAGAAAGCTAGAAAATGGCAATGACAAGTCTAAAATCTAGGATTCCTGACTCTTAATCTATTTATCTATCAAACATAGCTAGAAATATTTTAATGGTAAAGATTAAATTAGGAAGGGACTCACATCCCTTACATTGATAGACTTACAAAATAAGAAATGGCAGCATGTGTTGAGGAGTTTTAGTCCAAAATTCAAAATGACTAACATTCTAGCTGTACAGTCCTTTAAAATTAAAATTAAAAATTTTTAAAAATGTAAATGTCCCTAGCTTCTAGAACCTTAATAACTAATAATCTGTCATCAAATCACACTTTTAGGAAAAAGGAATACTTTTTTTTTTTTTCCGGGCTGGGCATCGAACTGCTGTTGCTCAGAGCTCAGCTCGCACTCTTGAGTGAGCTCTTAACCAACTGAGCCACTCAGCTGGCCCAAAGAAATACTTTTAAACTATAATAAAGATTATAACCACCCAGTCTCAAAGAGGCTGTATGAGTAAAGAATACATGTCTTTTCAGATAATGGACATGTGTAAAATGAGCCTGAACCTGAACTTTCTGTACCTCACAGTTGGGTCGCTCAGCTCTCCTTGATTTAAGTCAGTTGTTCCACGTTCACTGGCTGATAGCTGCAACCACAGAGAACACGCACAACTTTTTCTCACTGCTGCGCCCTAGCGAGCATGTTAAAAATGAAATAAATTTACCCAAACCATGCACATTCATCAGTCTGACCCCCTATACTGAAAGAGTATGTTTGGCTACTTAGGCAATGGCTTAACACAGAGCTTTTCCCTTTCAGAAAGGGGTTTGATGAAAATCCACTGACTGGAAAGGTAAGGCATATATGCACACTAATGACAATTCTTTTGAATGAATATGAGACACTAGATTTTCAAAGAAATGTGTTTCTTATCCAAGTATGAAGATACCCATGCTTACATCCACAAAGTCAGCAAGAGTGATACTCGGTGTTCATGACTGCTAGAAATCAGGAAAGCTCACTACAGTGCCAGTATTCCTTTTCCTTTTCTGTCTTTTTGTGCAGGCTCGGCAGATGACAAACAGAAGTCAACATCAGGATAGTGGTTTCTCTATTAACAACTGCAGACTCTACAGCCACTTTTAGCCCTGAAGGCATCACCAGCAGTATCATATCCAGGGCAGAATAAAAAATACAAGTCATATTTTAAATAGCAGGCAACATTTCACATTTGTAAAGTGATCATAGGAAGTAACTATTTTGTCTGAGCATCTTTGGTTACATAAAAAATCCACTAAACATGCGTACAACGATTGCTAATATTTCAATGATTTGAAAGACAGCTCAACTTAGAGCTCAAATGGGTTTATTAGCACACAGCTTCAAACAGGGATACAGCAGAGAGATATTTGGGGATAAAAGCAGGGGTAAGAAGTCTATTTCCTTCCTTCTCCCAGTGCTCCATCATCAACTGTACTCAGTCGCTAGTTCACCACCATCCCTGTTTCAACTATGTGCGTCTTTATTCTGTATAGTACAATAATATTTATCAAGTATCTCCTAAGCCTTCAAACATGGGGCTACATGCTGAAGGTATAAAGATGAACAAGACACGTTTCCTGAACTAATAGAGGTCAAGTCTTAAACAAGCTGGTGAGAAAAGCATTTGTCATTCTGATTTGCTCCCTATACTGCTTCTGCCTGAGACTCCCCCTTGGTGAGGTCACTCATCTTCAAACCTGCTCTCTATCTTTGTCCCCATCTAGAGATTTCAGCTTAGGTGCTTTAATACAGTACACTGTGGACTGGTATTAGAGATTTCTGGTCATGATGGCACAGTAGGTAAATGCTGTGTTTACCTTCTCTCATGACCACATCAAATTACAAGTAAACAGCAAAACAACCATCATTGAGAATTGCCTAAAATTTGCTGAACAGAAGCCCTACAACTAAAGATATGCAGAGGAAGCCACCTTGAGACTTATAGGAAGGGCAGAGACACAGAACAGGCTTGTCACCCTCTTTGGCGGTGGGGGTACTCCCTCTTTAGGGGGAACTCTCCCTCCTTTTTGGGAGAGGTAGCCAAAATGGGGGGGGCAAAGAAACATGTCCCAAATAAAAGAACAGAACAAAGCTCCAGAAAAAGAACTAAACAAAATGGAGACAATTAATCTACCAGACACAGAGTTCTAATACTAGTTATAAGGATGCTCAGTGATCTCAGGGAGAACTTCACCAAAGAGATAGGAAACATAAAAATAGAGATAGACAACATAAAAAAGAACCAGTCAGAAATAAAGAATACAATAACGGAAGTGAATGATACATTACAGGGAATCAACAGATTAGATGAAGTAGAGGATCAAATCAGAGATTTAGAAGATAAGTTGCAAAATACATCCATTCAGAACAGCAAAAGGAAAAAAGAATCCAAAAAAATGAGGAGAGTTTAAGTGGCCTCTGCGACAACCTTAAGTGAATCAACACTCACATTATAAGGGTACCAGAAGGAGAAAAGAGAGACCAAGAAATCGAAAACCTATTTGAAGAAATAATGACAGAAAACTTCCCTAACCTGGCAAAGAAAACAGATGTACAAGCCCAAGAAGCACAGAGTCCCAAACAAGATGAACCCAAAGAGGTCCACACCAAGACACATCATAATTAAAATGCCAAAGGTTAAAAGAAGACAAAGAGAGAATCTTAAAAGCAGCAAGACAAAGGTAGTTAGTTGCCTCTAAGGGAGCTCCCATAAAGCTGTCAACTGATTTCTCAACAGAGACTTTGCAGGCCAGAAGGAACTGGCACAAAATATTCAAAGTGGTGAAAAGTAAGGACCTACAATCAAGAGTACTCTACCCAGCAAAGCTATCATTTAGAATTGAAGAACAAATAAAGAACTTCCCAGATAAGAAAAAGCTAAAGGAGTTCAAAACCACCAAAGCAGTATTACAAGGAAACTTACAGGGACTTCTTTAAGATGAAAAAATAAAAACTATGAATAATAAGATGGCAATAACTACATACCTATCAATAATTACTTTTAGTGTAAATGGATTAAATGCTCCAAGGTAGGGGAGGGCTGGCAGAGTGGCACATTGGTTAAGAGCTAGCTTGGGACGCCAGCGGCCCCAGTTTGGATCCCACATATGAGGGCCAGTGACACTGCCCTCAAAAAAAAAAAGGTAGGGGAGCTGAATGGATAAGAAAACAAGATGCTGCTTACGAGAGACTCACTTCAGATCAAAAGATACAAACAGACCGAAAGTAAAGGGATGGAAAAAGATATTTCATGAAAATGGAAACAAACCAAAAAAGCTTGAATAGCAATACTTATACCAGATAAAATAGAGTATAAAACAAAGGCCGTAACAAGAGACAAAGAAGGACCCAGTAATCCTATTTCCTGGCATTTATCCCAAGAAACCCTAAATGCTATTTCGAGGGTATGTACGTTCATCCATATGTTCATTGAAGCATTATTATGGCCAAGATATGAAGGCAACTTGGGTGTCCCTGAATGGATGAATGGATAAAGAAGAGGTACATATATACAATGGAATATTACTCAGTTATAAAAAAGAACAAAATCTTGCCATCTGCGACAATATGGATGGACATAGAGGGTACTTTGCGGAGGGTAGTAAGTCAGACAGAGAAAGATAAATGTCATATGATTTCACTTATAAGTGGAATCTAAAGAACAAAATAAACAAACAAATGAAACAGAAACAAACTCATAGATTCAGAGAACATTTTGATGATTGCCAGGTGGAATGGGGGTTAGGGGGAGGTGAAAAGGGAATGGGATCAAGAAGTACAAATTGGTGGTTACACAGTAGTCATGGGGATGTAGGGTACAGCATAAGGAATACTGTTAGTAGTATTATAATAACTATGTATGGTGTCAGATATATACTAACTAGATCAATCAGGGTGATAGATGAGAAGGGGTAAGGGGCAGGGTGAAAAATGTGAAGGGATTAAAAAATACAAATTGATAGTTACAAAATATTGGGAAAGTCATGAAGTATTTTTCTATGTTTTTCAATGAAAAAATGCATCATGACTTTCCCGATGACCCAATAGTCATGGGGATGTAAAATACAGGGAATATAATCAATAATATGGTAATAATTATGTATAGTGCCAGGTAAGTACTGGTCAGAGGGATCACTTCCTAATATAATAACTGTCTAACTACTATGTTGTACACCTAAAACCAATATAAAGTGATGTTGAATGTCAACTCTAATTGAAAATTTTTTTAAAGGAAAAAAAGATAAAGAAGAATGAGAGGTTCAAAGTTCCAGATATAGAACAAATAAGTCTTGGGGATGTAATATACAGCATAGGAAATATAGTCAATAATATTGTGATAGAGTGGTACAGTGACAGATGGTTGCTGGACTTATCATGGTGATCACTTCTTTAGCATAGGGAATATAATCAATAATGTGGTACTAACTCTGTATAGTCTGAAGTGGAATTGTTGAATAACTATGATGTACACCTGAAGCTAATATAATATTGTATGTTAGCTATATTTTAATTAAAATCTTAAAAATAAATAAACAAACAAACAAACAAACCATACAATATGAAGTCTAAAACTCAAGGAGCAGCTGGTTTCTTTGCCTGGAGGAAATAGATATGCTTTCCTCAAAAAAAAAAAAAAAAAAGTAATTTAAGCAACCAGGAGAGAAGAGTATGGTGTGACAAGACAAGGAGGAGAAACAGAAAGGAGGCAGGGTGACCCCGCCCAAGCAATTCTGTCTTAAGTTAAACTTCCAAGCAATGAGTTGAAGCTGAGTTGAGGCAATTTCAATGAGAAACTGCAGAGACCTATGATCATTATTGGCATCCTGGGGAAATCAGCAGGAGCCAGACCGTCTGCTAGTCCCAAGAACATCCCAAGGATGCTAATACGCAAGTCACTTGGAACAAGCCTGACCCTGCAGCAAAGGGCAAATCTTCTGGGATAATTCCCCTAATTCTACCGTACACCAGTGCCTCAGCCAGGATAACTAGAGAAGCAACTGGGAAAGCAAGAGATTATGTATTATAGTGGCTGGATTTTATTTTTCCCTGGTTAATAGTCTGGCTACTGGTGAGACAGAACCCTCCATACTTTGAAAAATAATTTTGCTCCTGTGACTACTGAACTGACAGTGTATTATCAGGCTACACTGGTTTAAAAGATGAAGATAATGGGAACTGAGGCGATGGTTGCCCACTTGCTGCTCTGACAGGGGACATTAGGCAGTCACCATGCTGCCGGCTCACTTCCCTTTTCTGTTGTCTGCATGTTTACAGTGGTCAGACATCTCTGGGCATCCACAAAGCCACTTTCATGCTTCAGAATAATCAAGGATGAGTAAGAAAAGCGTGCTGACATTTTCTTTGCTCCACAGCAACCAACACTCAGGTACAAAGTTTTTCTTTCATTTTTTTTAAAGCAAGCAACAAAAGTAACTTGTTTGCATCACACTTTTTATTCTGCACAATTTAAATTTTGAAAGCTAGAATCTGAAGTATCATCTAGTCTCATGCCCTTCCTTTAGGTTATTTGCCTAAGGTCAAGGGTGGATCTAGAATTCAGTTCTTTTGGTTCAGGCCAATATCCTATCACAATTTCGCTCAGTTCAAGAAAATGCAATTTCAGTAAAGCATAGTATTATTAGGTTGGTTCTCAAAGTGATCATAATAACTCAAGGAATACATCTGCCCCTACCTTTGATCCTTTGATTTGCTGAAAAATAAATGGAGCATGAGCTCAAGTAGCTATTACTTACTATAATGCAAAATATTCTAGGTAAAATTGTCACACGCACTTTTAGTGAAGGCCATTCTAAAAGTGTAAATTCTTCCTCCACAGCTAACAGTTGTTCTGTCTCATCATCTCTGCTTTTTAAATTATTTTTCTAATTAACTTACTAATTGTGGCATTAGCCACATTTTAAAATTCTTTAACCCATTTTCATGAGGAATCACACAAATACCTTCCAATCTCTATGATGCCTCAACAAAAGGAGAATTTTTAAACATGCTTAAAACCAAAATGAAGTAGGAGATATTCCAGTACTTATACATACTTTATGTGAGAAATATTGCTGGGAGTAACTCCCCATGAAGCCATTTGCTGCCTTGAGTGGTGAACATAGACTTAAATTCAAGTTTTGTTTCTTTTTCTTTTTTTATAGCTGAGCCATCCTGTCACCTATTGGCAGCTCAGTGACAGCTCAGCTCACGCTGGGCATCGAACTGCTGTTGCTCAGAGCTCAGCTTGCAAGTTTTGTTTCTTTTTAATAATTGTGACAATTTGTTTCCAATTGCAAATCAATAATTAGGTAAACATAAATCAATAAAATGGGTACAAGTTATTCCCAGATGTTATTCCAAGGAAAACAAAATGAAGCGTAATTCAAATGTGAGGGAGTATTGAACCATGTTTCCCAACCACCATTCAAGGTGAAAGTGAATACCTTACACCCTCCTTCTTCCTCCATCTCCCATCAGTCTCTATGCCCTAACTCCCTTTCAATGCTTTCCTCTCTCTTATTCGTGGGGTCTGCTTTAGAAAATGTTTAAGCTGTCCCTCCTTGGCAGTGATGTCTAGTTTTCCTGAAACCATTGATTATGTAACACCGATCTTCTAAACCACCATACTTTGATAGTGGATTAACAAACCTCCCGAATCATCACATAGAGGAAATGTCTGCTGTACAATGGCTCAGATTCAGGATACTGCCATTTTCATCTATACAGTGAGGTTCATGTGAGAATGTGAATATGATACTGTATTTTGCCCAGAATAGTTTATAGGAATGAAGGGAAAACAGAAAAGGAAGGCTCTCATACTAGTAATAAGGAATATAGATTGTTTAATGAAACAGCAAATCTCTAACCTCAGCTAAACAGTTATTAGAACTCAGAATTCATCTGTTCAATTATGAAGAAAGACCAAAATTAAAGAACACATCTTAAATATTAAAACTATGTCATTGGAGATTATAGGTAAAATGTAATTAGGGATTTAATTTTTTTGAATCTCCATAGAAATAGAAATCCCTTGTAACATGTAAGTCTAATGTTCAATTTTCCCAAATTTGGTTTTTCACATCTCAGGAACACATTATATGTGGAAATTGAGAACTGGCTACAGTTCTCTTTTGCCATAATTAAAATAGAAAAACTTTAGACATCCAAGCCACATAGTATTATATGCTATATGCAGATGATATATTACTTTTGTCAAAGACCTGTAACTAAGCATAGTAGTTCAAGGTAGAAGTTTAACTAGAATTAATTGAGGACTGGGTTTATAGTTGAACCCAGAGCCACCATAGTAGGTTCACTTAGGCTCCACACTGATCTCATCTGAAGGCAACAGAACAGTTGGTTGGCCTAGGCTAGAGAACCTTGAGAAAAATAGTTAAGTACTTTTAACTTGACCTTGAACACATGCCACTGGTGTGGGCTAAGAGACTAAGTGTGGCAGAGAACTGAGCCCACAAAATTCCCAAATTGAGGAACAGAGGCAAACACTGACTCATCTTATCCTAACCAGAAATTTGGTAAACCTCAAAACTGTGGAGTGTTTTGTACATGTTTTGATTGTGTTTAAGTTTATTCAAAATTTTAGTCTAACTTTGATGGTGGTGAAAGTTATAACACTTTTGAGACCAGGAAGAGGCACTCCATTTTGCAGAATTTGAGACCATATTTTATCCTAAAGAAAGAGATAAATAACATAAGTTCATGTCATCTCTCTCACACCTGTGACATGATTGTATCTTGGTAGGTGGGTGCAGGCTCCAGAATTGGACATTGGAACATAAGCCAGGAAAGCTGAGATAGGATCAGAGGAGTGACCTGGCCACGAGGCTGTGTCAGCGGAGGGCAGCTCTACCTGGGCCCACCATGACCAGTCCTTGTACTAGAGGAAACCATCACTCCTCATCCAATCAGGGAAGCGGGGCATGGAGCAAGGCATCCTAGCTGCCCCCTCTGGTAAAGGAATAAAGCTCATTAGATTAGGCTGTGGGGTGGCTAAATCCCTATTCACACATAGAAATTTGGAAGTGTGATGGTCAAAATATTATCAAAGTCAGGCATTATATAGCTCTGGCACCAGCCTTTTATATAACACAATTTTATCAGTTAAATTTTGGAAAGTGTTTCTTAACCACAATAAATCCCTTTTCAGCAATTTAGCAAAATTAAAGTGATTTAGAAAATAGGCAAAGAGATACATTACGTTGTCATCATTTTCCCAAACAACTGGGGTTATAAAGAAGCACAAATACTTTAAAAGTGCTCAGGATAGTTTAAATCTGTCTTTGGCAATTTATTACTTCACAAGAGACAGATTACTGAGATGTATTCTAGCAATCACTAATTGTTTTTAAATTATGCACTAATATATTCATTTCATAATTGTAAGTGAAAGAATGCATACTAATGTACAAAGCTGCAGTTCTTTTTGCATAAGTTAACTAATTTTAACGATTGAAAACTTAATTAAGTAGGTTCAAAGTGCAATCAGCTTTGGTGATGAATGCGCTTACCTTTCATCAAAACAGACAGTATTTTTATACCATAATGAACTATGAGAACCATGTCTTCAGCAATATTTTTACCCTATCCAGACCTGCAATCCATTAATCCTACCATTTTTTCACTTGCCTCACCCCTTCACGTCCTCATTTCCCCCCAACTAGCATACATTGTAGGGTTCATCATTAAAATCACACCACTGTGTACAGCTTCAAGTCTGTAACCCACTCTGACTCCATTTTATTTGTCTGGCAAAGACTCCATCTGGTTGAATCCAGTGCTCCTAGTCCCCCGCACCAAGCAAGCCGCTAAATGTGGCTGGAATACACACACACACACACACACACACACACACACACACACACACACAGAGCGCCATGCTGCTGGTCTCATGCCAAACCAGCGATCCTGCGACTGCTCATCAATTCTACATGTCTCTTTCCATTCACTTACTCGTTTTCCTTATGCCTGTTTCACACTTAGCTCTCTTCTCGAGCCCCTAACCCCTCCTTCCCCTCCCCCCTCCCTTCTGAAGACCTTGCTTCCTACTTCCCTGAGAAAAGGAAGCAGTCAGAGGAAAATGTCCTGCAGCACCTGCTACCAGAGGCATTCATTAACCTGCAAATGGCCCGTGGAGTCAGACCTTCCCTCCTGTCACTATAGAGCGACTGGCCAGGCTCCCATCCACAGTAAGCCATACATTGCACACACATCCCTCTTCCCTATCCTTTGGGATTGTTCCTTCTTCATCATTTCCCCTCCCTTCCGGGTCATTTCCATAAACATACAAATGTGCTATTATTTTTCCATCATAAAACGATAGAACTCTCTTCGTCTTATCTCCCCCTCCAGCTAACTCCCCACCTCTCAGCTCCCTTTGATAGAGAAACTTGTCAAAAGAGGTCTCTTATAAGGACTCACTCCAATCTCTCTCCTCCTCATGTTTCTTGAATCCATTCCAATCAAGCAATCTCCTTACTAAGCCATTGATACAGCTCTGGTGAAAGCCACCAATGAACTCACATTGCTAAATCCAGTGCTCCTTATGCATGTTTCATATTTAGCTCTCTTCTTAAGCCTCTAACCCCTTCTTCCCACCCCCTTTCTCTTCTGACGACTTTGCTTCCTGCTTCCCTGAGAAAACATTAATTTGTCCTGTTTACAGCATTTGATCTATTTGATCACTCTCTCCTCCTTAATGCACTGCTCACTTAGCTTACAGAAACTCTCACTCTATTTCCCTCCCATCTCACAGCTGCTCCTTCTCTTTGCTGATTCTTCCGTGTCTCCTTGGCCTCTACATGTTAGCATGCCCTGGACCCTGTTTTAGCCTTCTTGTCCCTGACCACACTCTCTCTGTAAGTCAGATGTATTTAACCCATTCTGCATATACAAACCACCTAGGGAGGTTTTAAAAATACCAATGCCTGGGACATACCACAGACCAATTAAAGAAGCCACAGACCAATTTCTAAGGGTGGAAGTGGGCACCAGCTGAGAATCACTGCCATGTATGATGTCATCCAGTTTCCTAGCCTTGAATATCTAAGAACTGATGCCATCCAATATGTGTTCGTCACAGATCTTGCCTCTGAACTGCCTACTCGAACACTTGACTTCTGTACTTGGATGTCTAATAGCCTTTCAGACTTCAGATATAAAACAGAATGCCTAGTCTGACCCTCTCCAAACTTGTTTTTGTCATCCTCTCCATGCCAGTAAAGGGGAACTCCATCTTTCATTTGCTCAAGCCCCAAACTTTGGAGTCACCCCCTGATCATTTTTCTCTCCTACTCCACAACCTGAAATCTGAAAGAAAATCCTTTCATTTCTATCTCCAAAATAGTTGGAGAAACTGTCACTTTTTACCACCTCTCTTATGACTATCCTGCTCAGAAAACCTCCTCACTTTACCCCAGACATGCACATGTCTTAATCCCTACTTCTTTTGATTAATTGTCCAAATATCATGGTATGTGGGGAGGCCTTCCCTGATCACACTATTTAAAATAGCACCCTCCCCTCACATTGTAGGCCCTACCCGTTCCCTGCTTTCATTTACCCCATTGCATTGAGCACAACCTGACACAACCACATCTTTTACTCAGTTGATTATTAATTATGCCCCTCCCTTAGAATACAGGGCCCAGCATCTGAAACACAACCTAGGCTGTGAACATAAATATTTGTGGAATGAATGATTGACTCTTTTACATCCTAGCAAACAAACTCTGCTGGAAATACAATTATATAACTGAATTGAGAGAAAAACAGTGTGAGCATTTGAAAAGAGAAGGAAGAGCTCACCCAGACTGGGGTTGGTTTGGTGATGCATATAAAATGCTTTGGCACATAAGTATGCCTCCTCCAGCAAGTGCTATATGTAAAGAGTACATCATTTCAATATAAATCACGTCTGGAGTTTTTTCTTGCCATGATTTGACTCAATGTCTCACACTACTCTGAGCCAAGCTGTCTCAGTCGTCAGTCTTCTCGTTTGAGAGCCTTCCTGCCAGGAAAAAAGCAGAGGGCGCCTATGCCTCTTCACTGTGGCGATATGTATCTGTGTTACCAATAACTTCTCCGTAGAAGCAGCTGAACTGCCTGCCTCTGGCAATCAGGCTCCCACGGTGCCTCTGTGGGAGCTCGACAAGCAACAGTGGGGAACCGATGACTTTATGTAGCTACAAATCAGGATTTTGCTGCATCTGTCAACCTCTCCAACAGGAACATCAGCATCATAATATGAATCTTTTTATACCTGTGCTTATTAGGTATATGACAAAACAGACACTAGCCAAGTAAGAAGAGAGATTTTTTAAAAGCCTATTTTACAATCAATTGTCAATTTGTATCTAATGGTAAGGACTTTGAGAGTGAACGTTTATTCAGAAGCTATCAAAGAGAATTAGCTTCCTAATTTTTAAAGATAAGCATGCATATCTGACAGCGCAAAAGATATCTGGCTCATTGAAACCTATCCATACACTCCTAGGGAGACTGTAATTACTTTAGTCAAAAGTATATTAACTTCCTAAGATACCAAGGCATGCGGACTGGTAATACAAACACGTTTATTAGCACGTTGTCTCACGCAATATTCATTAATTCTAGCTGTGGAAACAGTGTTGCTCATGGATAGAAACCATGAGACTGAGGAGCCAAGGGAACTGTGCTAGAAATGTTACAAATAATAAGTAGGATTTCACACATTAGGACATATAAAAAACAAAATTTCTCTACAGGCATAAAAGCCTATCTGGCATTAAAGTGAAGAATCATTCTTTTAATTTTTTTTTTTAAAGTGAAGAATCTTATAGGATGCAGTCATAGCTGGGGCTATTGCCTGCTGGGGAATAGATGGCCACTGGGCCCTGCCTTACCTGTGACCAGGTTCAGGATCTTCACCTAAGGATACAGTGAGGGGCTCACATTTTTAATTGAGTAAAATGCATGGGTTTCGAAACAGACTTTCATCACTTAGGGGTCCTTCGTGTTTCTTTGCTTATTCTGGGTTTGTTTCATTCTGAAAATGTTGGGAATCTGACCGGAAACACTGAATGTGAATGATAAACTCTGGGAAGACAATGGAAACTATATCTCTATGTCTATTTCTAGTCTAAAAATTAACTATATATAAACGGATAAAGAGCTTCTGCTGAGCACTGCCATTAGAAATGAAACTCACTCAAGTTGGTTGGCTTTTCTGAAATGCTGTTTTTTCACAAACCTTTCTGTTGAGAACCCTGGAAGCAAGCTTGGCGAGCACAGAGAAGTTCTTAGGCTACTGAACAAGGCAAAGCCACTTTGAAATTAGAAAATGAAGGGAAAAAACCAAATCATTAACTGGCTCACTGTTTCCCTTAATGTGAATGCTAGCCACTGGAGATATTTCAGCAGAGGCAAATGAAGCTCTTTGCAGTCCCAGCCAGGCTAGTGCAGTGCAGTCTTTGGGGGGACTGTCCCCGCGAGGCCGATAGCACAGGCAGGCCCTGCAGCTTTTGCTTTTTAGAAGCTGAGAGCAAATGTTTTCTCCTACACGTTGAGAATGAGGCTTAGCAGTCATGTTTGAGCTCTTTTCTACTTCTCCGAAGTGTTTGAGAATCTACTTGACCTTTCCAGGTTGATGCTAAGAGTGCTCTCCTCCTGTCATCTGCTCCGCGAAGCCCTCATCTTTTGCAAGGTACCAAGGATCACTTTCCTGTGCTCCTCTGACGTTGCCTAGGGCCCACGGTCTCACTCTGCTGCAACTATAATTTCTGACCACAAATACTTGCAGTACCTTTTCTGAGTGAAATTTTGGGAGCTGAGTGTTTTGTTTTTTTTCCCCAAGTGGGAAGATGTAATTGTATAAAAAGATACTGAAACAAGGAGGTAATTTAGCCTTCTCAGAAAAGCTGAATGAAAGTGGAGAGGAAAGCATCTCTGATGAAACAAATGAGTCTGCAAGTGCGTGTGGGCAGATCCAGGACTCACTGTCATTGGCCCCTGGGGTCTAGCACAGTGCCTAACATGTTGGAGACACTCAATGCATGTTATTTTGAATGGGAAATTTAAGATGACATGTTAGTGTTGCTGCTGTTATTGGAAAATGGTTATTGATTGCTACTTACTTTTCATAGTAGATATTGAATCCTCCCAACAACCTGAGGTTAGGGTTAGAGACTTGAAAAGACCTCACATTGAAGGAGCGATAACTGACATGTCATTCAAACCCCCATACTTAGAAAGGCATGATGAACTTGTAATTGATCAATTTGGGGGGATGGGAATGAAAAGGGGAGATGTTTGGATTAATCCCCACCAATGATTGAGGACAGATGATAGTATCTGTGTTCAAAACTGGGCAGCTGAACTGAGCTGATGGCTTTTCAGTTGTCAGAGGTTAAGAGTAAAGTTCCAGTTCTATCAAAGAGTTTGAATGAAAATCAAGAAGGAGAACAGAACTTCCATCTTGGGCAGGGTCACCTGTTGGGGTTGGGAAGGAGACTGCATCTCTTGGAGCTACCTTAGGTAAGCTAGACCAATTCTACCTCCCACACCTGGATGGGATCTAGAGTTGGCCTGGCTTACCTAATCCTGGTTGGCTCAGGGCCGAAGGGGATGAGCCTGAAAATCGCACCTGGGTGGGGCTAGGGATGGTAGAGAAAGAGACAGTCTTTTCTATTTGGAATGCATGTTCCAAGCAGTAGCGAAAGTTGACTCTTCAACAGGTATTTAAAAACCTGGTGTTTGGTAACATTATAATGATAATCAAGTGACTAGAAAAGGATGCTTCACAGAAATGAAAGCTTCAAAGTTTAGGATAAACGATGTTTTCAGAAAAAAAAATTCTGGGAGTATTTCACATTCATTTCTATTAGATCCCATTATTATACAGAAAACAATGTGAGACAGAGGTAAGAGCATGGCCTCATAGTTCAAGAGACCAAGGTTCAAATCCCAACTCCTTCACTGTCTATCGATATTTCCAGCCATGTGACTTATGCCACTTTATTTAATTTCACTGCTCCTTGGCTTCTTCAAATGTAATCCTGGGATAAGAGCTATTTCAGAGAACAGTTTTGTGCAAGAAGCTTCAGAAGCTCAGTTAACTTAGAGTATCGATGACATGGTGTAGAAAAGTGGTCCAGGGCCTTGGTTTTGGAGCCACACTGTCTGAGTGTGAATCTCAGCCAATTGCTACCTGTTGGGTGAGTTACTTAATTTCTCTGTGCCTCAGCATTCTCATCTCCAAAATGTGACTGTTAATATTACCTACCTCATTGAGTTATATGAATTAATGAACTAATGTATGTAACACTTAGCCCCCTGCCTGGCACGGGGTAAGCTGTAAAACAGCCATAGCCAGAGTTGGGTTGAACCCTCACTACTCTGGCTGTTACAGCCACACCTTGGTGCTGCCGTGTGCATTTACTGGTGTTTCTTTAAGTACAGTAATATCTTGGTTTGCGACCATAATTTGTTCTGGAAACAAACTACTCATATTGCAAGACATCGCTTGTTTGCCCAGTTAAAATGTATTAAAAATATTTGCTCGTCTTGCAGAACATTTGCAAACCAAGTCACTCGCAATCCAAGGTTTTACTGTATGTGTATTTGGTGGGAGCAGGTGTGTGTGTGGGGGGAGCAGACAGGGAGGAAATTCATTATGGGTCTATTCATATCGTATACCTTTGTTAAGATGCCTTGGGGCAAAAAAAAATCTAGAATAAGAAAATATGGAATTTGAAATTCAAAACACTCAAACCCCAGGAAGTCAGTCTCCATGATCAAGCAAGCAGTAGCAAAAAAAAAAAAAAAAAAAAAAAACAGAATCAGAAGAGCAGCAGAAACATTCTAGAGATGCTTCTGCCTTCAGATAGATTCCCACCTCTGGATGTAGTCAGCCTCTGTTCCCTCCGCCACCCCACTCTGGACATGTGAAAATCCTCACTTATTACTGCATAGAAGGTAGTTAACTGGAAGGAATGTAGGGAAAACCGAGCCCAGGGGTTCACACATGATGGGCCTCATTTAAGAGATACTGCCTTCTTCAGCTGTGCCCAGATGTTGACAAAATACTGACAAAAAATATTTGTGAGGAGGGAAGGCAAATATCCAGAAATTTGGGGGGAGTGTCATCCATGAAAACATTTCATAGGCCTGTGAATAATAAAATTGCTCATTTGAAAGTTCCTAGTGGCAAGGGCACTTGTCTTACCAGTGTGGCAGACACGATTGACACTCTTCTCTCCCTCTGGAGCTACCACTTCAGAAGGTGAGGTGGTGAGAATGATATCACAGGGCTAAACTTGTCTACGCCACAACCACAAATGGTTTGCAAATGTCAGGGCTTTATTTCTAGTAACAATCAATTATTTACCTCAGGATCAATTGAGACACAACAGTGCGTAAAACAACATGGTTTAGAACTCCCATCTAGTCTGATGCTTCCCCTTTGTAGTCCATAAAAGTGATACTCAGAAAGCATAAATAAATTGCTCGAGGTCACACAGCTAGTAGGTAGCAAAGCTGCCACCACTTGAAACCAATTCTACTGATTCAAGTCTAATGCTCTTTCTATACAACACATCACATTTCCCTGAGCAGAAGCCTAAGGTGTTACTAAAGTGAATAACAGTCTGGATATAACTCACTTTTCCTCCAAGATATATACCACCTTCCCACTAGGAAGAATCGTCTATTCCCCATTTAGCCACTGCACCACCTTTTACCAGGTGGGTGGCTATACCCCTACCTGAAAATATATGCTACTTATTCTCAAACCTACATTTCATGTTCACATATTAAGCTTCAAATATATGTACCCTGGTCTGAAAATACATTTACAAAATATTTGGGCTGAGCATTGCTTAAACAAAATTTGTATTTTTACAGAATTATTTGATTCCAATGACAAGATGGCCTGCAGCAATGTTTAATATTCATTCACTTTTATTCAGGCAGAAAATTGACATTAGAACAGGTCTATTTTTATAAAAGACAGTCGAGCCTTTCCGAAGGGAAGACACTTCTTCAAATATTATTCAAAATATGCACAGAAGGTGTAGCCCTAACTTGCGATATTAAGTGATTACTTTTTATAAGCTACTACATCCAATAAAGTGCTTTTCACAAACATCCTGATTGTGCAGTAGGCGCGAGTGCTAGATGACTTTGCTAATAACAACGACAGACAGCTCAGGCCCTGCCCTGTGTCCTAGATGTAGGTCATGAGAGAGATGAAGGATATTCCTCCTGAGTGAATTGACAGCCGTTTATTTGTTCAATGTCTAGGCTGCAGATGTTGGAAAATGTCAACCTTCAGAAGGAACAAGGAACTAACCACTACAGCTTGACACAGGCAGGCTGCCAGGAGAGTCATAGTTTGGTGACAGATGGACTTTTTTTTTTTAAATCCCCATACAAAGAGATACACAGACAAGAACAGAGATTTAGGCAAATATGTTTTCCCGTTCTTCCCAGAGCCCCAGGCACATGAAAGCAGTGGATTAAGTGTCACCATGCCCTTGGGTCAGGGCAATCTTTGCCCAAGCTTTGCTCCATCTATTTGCTGGTCTATCTTTGAATCCTTCATGCCAAGACGGACTTAACTGAGCAGCTGTCCATCTGGGCTACTTTCTCAGTGACAAAGAAACCCATGTGGTCCAAAGGTATTGTGGAGTTGAGAAAAGGTAAAAAGCAACACAAAACAAACAGGCATGAACCAGAGGGAAATGACCCATGGAAGTACATACTGTGATTGCACAAAGGACAAGAGCTCCATAGCACCAGGCTTCCAGGTGCTGCCCCTGTTGCAGCCTGAGAGCTTATGGACCACAGAACACAAACGTCTGAAAACAGTGTGGCCAGGCCAGGAGGCTCAGGTAAACAGGGAGGTGAGGGAGAGAGGCATCAGAGAACCTCTCACAGCACCCTCCCTCCTAAGTCTGGGTAGGGTACCAGTGGGGTGGGTCTCTCCTCTCACTAGAGGGAGACAGGCCTGGGCCAAGTGGGCAGCAGCTCTTTAGGAAATTGGCAACATTAAACCAACCTGGGCTCCCATTAGAGAAGGGGTTTCTCGCCCTTTGGATTAATAAAAGGCAGGTATACCAACAGGAATTATTAAGTACTTATCCTGCAAGGAAAGAAACTTGCTAAAATACAAAATTTGATTTTTCTAAAATTTTACCTATTTTTATTGTAGTGCTTGTTAATCAATGAAATAGAATCACCCAGATCCAATGGAAGAGTTTTCCTTGAGACTTTATCTAAAACAACTATTAAGATATTTGTTTAGCAAATAAGCAACTTTTATTGGGATGGGAAGATTTATATCATGAAGACAGCAATGTTTCTCCCTGAAATAACATATAATGCAATTATAAGTAGACTCCCAGAGGGCTGTGTCTTTGGTTCAGTACTGTAAAGGTTATTTTACTTGTTTTATTTTTGAAAGTGGGTGAAGTAATTTGATGTTTGCATGAAAGAATAAGTCTCCAAAAGTATTATGGAATTACAAGAAAGGGGAATAGAGCATATCATGTGTGAGGCTGAGGAAGTAGTGGATTTGCCTTATGAACTATAAATTTTATTTTAAAGTGTACTTGATCAAACCAACACAGGAGCAACAGACTGATCTGTAGAGAATTCAGTAAAAGTATCTATGGGTTGACATGTGACAAAAAATGGTATTTTGATTTAGAAGAGAAAGGATGGCTTATTTAGTGCTTTCTCCTCTAAATTAAAGTTTAATGAAGTGTGATAAATTTTGTGCAGTAATTATTGACTAATCATTTTGAGGAAAACAAATTTTAGCCTCATCCCATACCAAATACAAAAATAAATTCTAGATGAATTAAAAATGTAAAAGTTTAAAAATTAAAACATAAAATGAAACTTAGAGTCCTTAAGCAAAATAGGAATCTCCAGAGCTATAAAGAAAAAGTTTTGATTATAAAATAAATTTAAGGAAAAGATTTTGCATGATAAATGATTTCACAATATCAAAAGACAAATGAAAGACTGTAAAAATTATTTGCAAACCACATGATAGATTGAGAGTTAAATTCTATAAACACATAAATTGATCAGAAAAAGACATAGAAATAAATACAAAAATGAACAAGGAATGAATATGATTCAATTATCCAAATACAATTCATAAAAGACAGTCCAAATGGTTAATAAATAAATGAAAAGATGCTCAACTTCACCAATAGTGGAAAATACAAGTTAAAGGTACAATAAGATGCCATATTTCATCCAATAGATTGGCATTAATTACATTGAACACTAAACCCTAATGCTGACCAGCACTAAAGAAAAATTTCTCTCACGTGCTGCTGGAGGAAATGTGAATACTATAGTTTAAGAAAGTAATCCAATAATATCTAGTAAAAGAACTGCAATGTGGAGAGGAATCCAAGATGGAGGATTAGGTAAACGCTAAGTCTACTGCATCCTAGGATCACACCAAAATTACAAATAAATTATAGAAGGATCAATCTCAAGAATCATCTGAAGACTAGCTGAACAGAACCCCTATAACTAAGGCTATAAAGAAGAGGCCACATTGAGAATGGTAGGGTGGGGGGAGACTGGTAAGAGGAGGGGAGACTGGTAGGAGGGGAGATGCAAAGTAGGCTGACCCCAAGCCCACAAATGGTGGTTGAAACCCGGGAGGGACACCTCAGTAACAGAGGTCCCCCTGGAAAGAGAGGGGTCCCAGCCCTACACTAGGCTCCCCAGCTTCCTGTGCCAGGAAGAGGAGTTCCAATGGCATCTAGCAGTGAAAATCAGTGAGGACTCCATCTACCCATCCCAGTGGGGCAGAGCACAGCTGGAAACACAGAAACACTCTTATACACACAGACTCACTCACTTGCACTCACCTGGCCCCTGGTGGAGGGGCAGCAACTCAGGAGGCCCAGGGATATGCAAGGAAGGAATGAGTTGTGTGGCTAAGGGTGGGAGCTGGAGAGACAGGAGCCATTGTTGTCTCTGTGTGGAGCCTGACACACGTGTGGCCTACAAGAGAGTGCCATCTTTTCAGTGTTAAGTCTGCCCTCAAAGGGCCAAATCTGGGACCACACTGGTCTGGTGAAATCCATGCAAGCACACTGCCTTGGTGACACCCTGTGACCGCATACCCTGAACAGCTGGTGCTACATTGTCTGGGACACTCATGATTGCTGGGCTGTTGGCCTGGCCCCATAGCTGTGGAAGCCTTTTTGATGTGGCTGTGTGCACTCAGCAACCCAGGAAGTATTTGATGTAATATTTGCTGAGGTAACTCAAGACTTTTGCCATGGCATCTCTTGGGCACCTGTGGGGACCTGTGGGCCTGAGATGGATGGTGACTGACCATGGTGTTCTTGGAGAGCTTTTGCAGGGTGGGTAGGGGTCCAGCATCATTGTGGGAGCCGAGATTTCATTGACTTTGCAGAAACCACTGATCACATCCCTTAGCTCCCTGGAATACCATCCCACCCACCTAGAGTTGCACTGCTACAGGGGCATTCTGTGCACCTGGGTGGCTATCCCTGCTCCAGAAGCTGCGGGAGCCTTTTATAGCAGTGGACAGCTGTGATGGCCCAGGGAGATTTTGGTTGTGGACAGCGACCCAAAAACCTGCTCTGAAGCCACCCTTGGGCAGCTCTTGGGAATTTGCAAGCCTGAGGAAAGCAGTAGCTGTCTGCACTGTTCTCAGGGCACTGCACAAAGTAGTCATGGGCCAGGCACTGGAATAAGAACTGAATCTGAATTAACTCTGTAAAACCACTGACCATGTCTTGTGATTCCCTTGAACCCCTCCCCACATAGATAGTACTGCATCACTGAGGGCAGTCTCAACACCAGGTCAATCAGCCTGGCCCACACACCTAGGGAGGCTCTTTCAATGGCTGTGCCTTATAGGTAGCCAGCAGGTAGCAATAGGGATAGGGGGCCCTGGGCCTTTTGCAAAGTTGCTTCAGGCCCACTACTGCTGGCAGCTGGCCTCAGTTCATAAAGAGGCCACCTCCACCTGCTTTAGGTCCAGCATAGGCAGCAGCCAACCACATATAGCTTTGTGGCTCCTACCAGGTAGCCACAGGCCAGTAATGGGCAAAGCTGAAATTGGCCTGCATGGGAACCGCTTCAAAGATACACGAGAAACAACACACCCAAAGGCCAATCTCAGACTACACCAGAGACCTACCTGGTTATACCATGAATGGCACACCCAAAGAGTCTCAACAGGCACAAGAGCCCACGGGAGCAAATCCTCCTCTGAGGGGTCAGCCCACACAAGCAGCTTATATACTATGGGCATAGCCAATCCTCATAGTCAGTCAGCCTGGCAGTCAATCCAACCCACAGATATGTCAAAAGCAATCAAGGCTCAATTACCATAGGAGAACACACACAACACACTCAAGGGACACTCCTGGAACACACACACAGCAGATCAGGGAGACTACACCATCTTCCAGACAGAAAATCAACATGGAAACAGTGGCTATAAATAACACACTAGACCAGATGGATTTCATTGATATTTTTAGAGCATTTTACCCCAAAGCAGCAGAATATATATTCTTTTAAAGTGCACATAGAACATTTTCCAAGATAGACCAAATGTTAGGCCACAAACAAGTCTAAATAAATTTAAGAAGACTGAAATCATATCTATCATCTTCTCTGACCACAGTGCTATGAAACTAGAAATTAATTACAGGAAAAAAAAGTGAAAAACACAAAAACACATGGAGACTAAATAACATGCTATTAAATAATGAATGGGTCAACAATGAGATCAAGGCAGTAATCAAAAGATATCTTGAGACAAAATGAAAATGAAAACACAGTGACCCAAAATCTATGGGACACAAAAAAAGCAGTCCTGAGAGGGAAATTCATAGCAACATAGGCCTACCTAAAGAAATAAGAAAAATTGCAAATAAACAGTCTATCTTTACACTTAAGGGAACTGGAAAAAGAACAGCAAACAAAACCCAAAGTGAGTACAAGGAAGGAAATAATAAAGATCAGAGTGGAAATAAACAAAATAGAGACACACGCACACAAAAAGCTAAACTAAAGACCAATTAAATCAAGAGATTTTTTTTAAAAAGATAAACAAAATTGACAAACCTTTAACCAGACTCATCAAGAAAAAAAGAGAGCAGACCCAAATAAATAAAATCAGAAATGAAAGAGAAGTGACAACAGGCACTACAGAAATACTAAAAAATTAATGAAAATACTGCAAGCAACTATATACCAACAAATTAGACAATTTAGGAGAAATAGATAAATTCCTAGAAGCATACAATCTTCTAAGACTGAATCAAGAAGAAACAGAAAATCTGATAAAACTGATTACTATCAACAAAATTAAATCAGTAATCAATAAGCACCCGACAAACAAAAGTTCTGTAGCAGATGGCTTCAGAGGTGAATTTTACCAAACATTCAAAAAAGAATTAACACCTATTCTCCTTAAACTATTCCAAAAAATCCGGAAAGAGGAAAGGCTCCCAAGCTTCTTCTATAAGGCCAACATTACCCTGATTCCAACACCAGACAAAAACATTACAAGAAAAGAAAACTATAGGCCTATATCCCTAATGAACGTAGATGCAAAACTCCTCAACAAAATATAAGCAAACTGAATTCAGCAATACATTAAAAAGATCATACCTCACGATCAAGTGGGATTCAATCCTGGTATGCAAGATTGGTTCAATAATCACAAATCAATTAATATGATACACCACATAAACAAAATGAAATATAAATATCATATGGTCATATCAATAAATGCAGAAAAAGCATTTGACAAAATCTAGCATCCATTTATGATAAAAACTCTCAGCAAAGTGGGAATAGAGTGAACATATCTCAACTTAATCAAAGTCATATATGATAAACCCACAGCTAACATCATACTCAATGGGGGAAAGCTAAAAGCATTCTGCTTAAGATCAGGAACAAGACAAGGATGTCCACTTTCACTACTTTTATTCAACATGGTACTGTACATTCTAGCCACAGCAATCAGACAAGAAAAAGAAATAAAGAGCACCTAAATTTGAAAGGAGAAAGTAAATCGTTATTATTTTAAGATGACATGATAAGATTCCAAAGATTCCACCAAAATACTATTAGAACTGAGAAATGAATTTAGTAAAGTAGGAAATGTAAAATTAATATTCAGACATCAGTTGCATGTTTACATATCAATAATGAACTATCAGAAAGAGAAAGTAAGAAAACAACTGCATTTACAATTGCATCATAAAAACTAAAATACTTAGGAGTAAATTTAACAAAGGAGTTAAAAGAGTTGTACTCAGAAAATTATAATACATTGAAGAGAGAAATTAAAGAAGATACAAATAAATGGAAACATATTTCATGCTCATGGATAGGAAGAATTGATATAGTTGCAGTTTCGACCCAAAGCAATATATAGATTCAAAACAATCTTTATCAAAATACCAATGGCATTTTTCACAGAACTAGAACAAATAATCCTAAAAGTTATATGGAATCACAGAAGACCCCAAAAAGCCCTGGCATTTTTGAGAAATAATGGAAAGCTGGAGGTATCGCACTACCTGATATCAAATATACTACAAGCTACAGTAATCAAAACAGCATGGTGTTGGCATAAAAACAGACACATAGATCAATGGAACAGAATCCAGAATCCAGAAGTAAATCTATGCCTCTATGGTCATTTAATCTACAACAAAGGAAGCAAAAATTTACATTGGGGTAAAGATAGTCTATTTAATAAGTGGTGCTGGGAAAACTAGACAGATACATGCGAAAAATGAAACTGGACCACCTTCTTACACCATATACAAGAATAAACTCAAAATGGATTAAAGACTTAAATGTAAGACCCAAACCCATAAAACTCCTAGAAGGAAATATAGGAAGTAAACTCTCAGACATTACCCTTAATAATATTTTTACTAATATATCTCCTAGGGCAAGGGAAACAAAAGAAAAAAATAAAGAAAGGGGACTACATCAAACTAAAAACATTATTCACAGCAAAGGAAACCATCAACAAAACCAAAAGACATTCTACTGAATGGGAAAAGATATTTGTAAGTGATATATCTGAGAAGGGGCTAATACCCAAAATTTAAAAAAATACTCATACAACTCAACAACAACAAAAACAAAAAACAAAAGAAAACCAATTCAATTAAATTATGGGCAGAGCACCTGAATAGACATTTCTCCAAAGAGGACATACAGATGACCAATAGGCATATGAAAAGATGTTTAATGTCACTAATCATCAGAGAAATGCAAATAAAAACCACAATGAGATACCACCTCACTCCTGTCAGAGTGGCTGTCTTCAACAAATCAACAAACAACAAGTGTGGGGGAGGTTGTGGAGAAAAGGAACCCTCATGCACTGTTGGTGAGATTGCAAATTGGTGCAGCCATTATGGAAAACAGTATGGAGGTTCTTCAAAAAACTAAAAATAGAACTACCTTATGACTCAGCAGTTCCAGTCCTGGGTATTTATCCAAAGAAATCCAAAACACTAATTCAAAAAAATATATGCACCCCTATGGTTACTTCAGCACTATTCACAACAGCCAAGATATAGAAACAACCGAAATGCCAATCAATAGACGACTGGATAAAGAAATTGCGGTACATTTATACAATGGAATATTATCCTGCCATAAAAAAATGTATCTTACCATATGCAACAATGTGGATGGACCTAGAGGATATTATGCTGAATGAAATAAGTCAGATGGAGAAAGACAAATACCATATGATCTCATTTATATCTGGAATCTGAAAATCAATAAGTGAGCAAACAAAACAGAAACAGACTAATAGATACAGAAAACAAAGTGATAGTTGCCAGATGGGAGGGGGTTGAAGGATGGGTGAGAAAGGTGAAGGGATTAAGAAGTATAAATTGATAGTCACAAAATAGTCACTGGGATATCAAATACAGTATGGGGAATATAATTAACAATGCTATGAAAACTATGTAGGGTGTTAGATGAGTTCTGTACTTATTGGGGGGATCACTTTCATAGATTTTATAAATGCCTAACCACTGTGCTGTACACCTGAAACTAATATAAAATAATATTGAATGTCAACTATAATACACACACACACACACACACACACACACACTCACACACACACACCAGGAATGCCAAAAAAAATGTATACAAGTGGACACTTTGGTCAATGTTGCTCAAGCAATAGTTCACCATATTCAGAAGTGTCTGGACACTGATGGTAATTACTTTGAGCACCTCTTATAATTACAGAAGTCAAACATGACTTGTATTCATCTTTAGTTATCAGTGTATTAAGGGTTTATCGGTGTATTAATGTTTATCGGTATATAAGCATTAAGGGTTGCCAAGAGTCTAGAAGGGTAAATATTAAACACAGACATGATTTGGCAATTGGGAAGTAACCTTATTCTTGTTAAGGTCTGAGTTTGATGACTTAAGAACAGAGCATACACAAAAGGAACTGGTAAACATTGACCTTTCTTTCAAGGAATGTAATAGTCAAGGGCAGGAGACAGGCATGGCTCCTTGTCAGAGACCTTCCCAGATCAGCTTATCCAAATCAGCATTCCTTCCACCCTGTCACTTGCCATTGATATTCTTGCTTTATTTCTTTTCTTCATAGCACTCATTACCATCACAATATATTTATTTATTTAGTGTTTGTCTTCCAACACCAAATATGAGCTCCGTGAGAAGAGGGACTTTATTTTTGTTCCTTATAATGTTTCCAGCAACCGGAACAATTGTTGATACATAATAAGAGCTCAATAAAGATTTGTTAAAGGAATTAAGAAATAAATCTGGGAGGCTGTGTACCTCTTCTCAAGAAGCCCATAATTTAATTATGTATATATATAACACACACACACACACAAATATTCATGTGAGCACAAATTAATGCAGTGCAAAAACAGCACCCAAGCCTCATAAAATAGATACAGTGCATTGAGGTCAACAGGAAACATTTCATACAAATGAAGGGGTTCAAGTGAGATTTTTTTGGAAGAGGATAGGAACTTGAAAGAAGGGAAGTATAAGTGAAGAATGAGAAATGTATTATCTGAAGATACAGGGTAAGTGAAGGTTGAAATAGAAAGTCATGTGGAGATAACCAGTTCTGGAGGACTCAAAAATATTATTAATGAGATCACTCCTCTCTCTCTCTCTCTCTCTCTCTCTCTCTCTCTCTCTCTCTCTCTCTCTCTCTCCTCTCTCCTGAGGAAATTCCTCTGATAAAACTGGGTTGTGCTCATTAATTTTATTTATGTTATACTTATGCACTGTCTTCCTCCAACAAGCTTCAAGAAATTTTGTGAATAAAACAGAGAACTCAGAACCGATGTAATTAAAAAACTACTGATGCAGTTTTATGTCACTTGTATTTAGGAGGCATGGAAAACTCACCTAAGTCACTCCTGTGTCATTTAATGCCTTAGTTTCTGGCTAAGCCGGTGGTTTTCAATTCTGATTTCATTTTATAGCCACTGGGAGAGCTTTAAGAAATGCCTCTGGCCCAGACACTGCCCCAAGCAATTAATTCAGAAACTTGAGTGTAGGATCTGGGTACCGATAGGGTCACAAAGCTCCTCAGATGCTTATAAAATACATCCAGGTTGAAAACCACAGAGCTAATGCATGTACCCCAAATGTCATCCCTGAGCACACACAAACATGCCGTGGAGGAGCTGTGAGGTTCATGTGTACCGGTAGGATAAATTAGACAGGAGATTTTTTTTCTCTAGTAACTTATCAACATACCTTTCTAACCTGAACTTCTCATCTACTGACTTCTATTACTATTCCAATATGTTTGGATACGATATAAATAATGACAAAATTTCTCTACATTTTAAACTCTAACATGGAAGGAAATAGAACTCCTCAGAGGTATCTGGTGGCGAAGACAGAGATAAAGCTATAGTTGGTCAAGGACAAAATGTGTTTGGTCAACATGAGTTCTGGACATCTGTGAATCACCCCAGACACCCATGTGTGTCAATATGGATCTCTCTCTCTCTTTCTCTCTCTCTCTCTCTCTCTCTCTCTCTCTCTCTCTCTCTCTCACACACACACACACACACACACACACACACACACTCCCAATTTTTGATCTCCAATTCTTTATTTTAAAATTTAACTTAAGGGTTGACCATGTGGTACATTGGTTAAGCATTGTGACACCAGCTTTGAGTAGCAGGGCCCCGGTTCAGATCCCACATGAGGGCCAGTGACGCTGCGTCCTCTATAGCTAAGATGGTGAACAACAGCTCAGCCTGGAGCTGGGCTGCCATGAGTTGCCAGCAATGGTGTAGGCTGCAGCCCCTGCTGCTGTGGGCTGCTGTAAGCTACCATGAGTGGCTGGCAGCAGCGTGAGCTGCCGTGAGCCACCATGAGTGGCCGTCCAATGGCCGGCGATTGATTTGCCTCACCCGGGTAGACCGCAGTGATCACAATACCAACATGGGCCAGTGAAGCAATGTCCTCCACGACTAGACTGAAGAACAAAAGGACAGCAACTTGTCTGTTTCCCTTCCCAGATTCCCCAATGCTGTTCCCCTCCCCCAATTCCCCAATCAAATCTTTTAAAAAAAACAAAAACCTTAAATGCACAATAACCCTATTTATAATCTACACAAAGTTCACTGAACAAGATTTCATTTTTATTAATACTTTTCTTTCTTACCTGTCACATTGGCAAAAAAAAAAATCCACTTATTATGTGATAAAAGAAATTAGGCAAAGAGAAATTATGTGTAAAATGCCACCCAACAATTTGGGAAACACTGAGCTTGGTGGGTTACTCTGAATTCACCTACACACATCTGAAAGCCCAGACTCGAACCTGCAATCTAATGGGGTTAGTCCTATTCACAACTAACACACAGGTTTGATCCTTACAATATTGAGCAATTTAGAGCCAAACTCTTGAAATGGGTACCAGGCTTCCCAGTTCTATTGTTTTCTACTTTTTTATTTTATTTTTCTATTTTTATTTTTTTTAGCTGAGCCATCCTGCCACCTGTTGGCAGCTCAACGGCAGCTCAGCTCGTACTAGGCATCGAACTACTGTTGCTCAGAGCTCAGCTCGCACTCTTGAGCGAGCTCTTAACCAACTGAGCCACTCGGCCAGCCCTATTGTTTACTTTTGCTGTCATGACCAGTTACCACAAACTTAGCAGCTTTTAACAGTGCAGTTTATTTCTTATGGTTCTGTAGGTCAGAAATCCTGATGGCTCAATTGGTTTCTCTGCTGAATCCCCCAAGGTCAAAATTCAGGTGTTTGCCAGTCTCTGGGGGGAAGAATCCATTTCCAAGGTCATTCCCTTCATTTCTATGTGGTTGTAGAACTGAAGTCCTCGTTTCCTTGCTGACTGTCAATTGGGAGCGTCTTTCACATCCTTTGGGCCATCTGCATCCCCATCATAGAGCCAGCATCTCAAAGCCAGCAGCAGCAGATTGAGTCCTTCTCATATTTTGAACATCTGACTCTAGCTGCATAAGGTCCTCTGCTTTTAAAGATTCATGTAATTAGATTGGACCCACCCAGATAATCCAGGGTAATCACTCTATTTTCACTCTATTTTAAGGTCTGTAACCTTAATTACATCTACGGTATTTTGCCATGTATAATGTGCTCCTGTGTATAATGTGCACCCATGTTTTTGGCCCAAAATTTCAGGGAAAAATTCTTTCATTTTAATTTTTTAATTAAAAATGTTTATTTGTTTATATTTAGGTACTTGTTTTTTGTATTACAAAGGAATTTTAAGATTTTTTAAAACATATTATGGTACAAGAAATTTTATGTGCCAGTAACAAATTTATGATATTTACACATCATAGAGGGCCAAGAACGCTTCGTTGTTGCAAGTTTGGCATAAATTCAACAAAACCGATTATCATATTCCAGGGTATTATTTTGCATATGAATGTTGTTATTGATTTGTAGAATTACACTTTTAACTCATAAGCATAAATAAAAGAATTAAAAACATTTATATAGATGCAGAATTAGTACTACCCATGTATAATGCGCATTCTTATTTTTTCCCCTCACAAATTTGGGCAAAAAAGTGAGCATTATACACAGCAAAATGTGGCACCATGTTCACTTTGCCATGCAATGTGACATAGTCACAGTTTCCAAGGATTCAAGCATGGACTTTTTTGAGCCCATTCTGCTTATCTCACTGCTCATCGCCCAAGAAGTGACCCCTGTGTCTGTATTTCATTATTTAATTCAAGTTAACTTGAAATTTCACAAAATCTGCCTTTCTTCATGCAGGTTTCACACCTGTGTTATTAGATAACATACAATACATTCCACTGTTAGCCTGCTCAGGCTATTATAACAAAAATACCATAGACTGGGTGGCCTAACCAGCAAACATTTATTTCTCACAGTTCTGGAGACTGGACGCCCAAGATCAAGACACTAGGAGTCTGGTGAAGGTCCACTTCAAAGACAAATGTCAGCTCTCTGTATATTTACAGGTACATGACAGAAGGGGTGGGGGAGCTCTGTGGGATCTCTTTTATAAGGGCAGTAATCCCATTGAGGAAGGCTCCAGCCTCATGCCGTAATCACCTCCCAAAGCCCTCACCTCAAAGCACCATACAGTGAGGATTAGGTGTCAACATGTGAATTTTGGGCGACACATGCATTCGGTCTACAGCCCCTATCAAGAACTCTGAAGAGTCAGTTTCCTTATATAACACAGGAATATAAACCCTTCCCCTCCAAAAAAAAAATACAAAAGAACATTTTTTAAATTACTGTTTCTTAACCTTTATTTTGCCCATAGCAAGTTGAAAACAAACCATAAACATAGTTACAGTCTGCATTATTAGCCCTATAACAATTCCTTTATTTTATTACTATTGTAGTAATGCATTGGAATAGTTTTAAAAGACTGGATGCTTAACTTGTTTATAAAGGAACTTGTTTATAAAAATAACTTGTTTATAAATCTAGGGCAAAAGTTAGCGTAGTGCTGCTTGTTTGGAGAGAATTACTTAACCTTATTAGGCATGGAGAGTAGCTGATAGACGTGGCACTGGGACTCAGGGTTCCTGGGTCCTCTTCTTAGATATCTCAAACTTAGTTACAAATTTAGCTCTTGGCCTCCTTTAAACCAATGCTAATAATGCCTCTAAGTCTATTCAGGGAATTTTCTAAGTATAAGGAAGCCCTATGAGCAAGGCAGGCAACAGTTCTTAAATTTATTTAAAGAATAATTTCTAATGCATAGAGATGCGTTTAAATGTTAAGAAGGTAATTTGAAAATGTATGAATGCACTACCTTGTGGAATCTTAACTTTTGAAGATATTTTAGAAGTTATCCACTTCAAACTTCTTGCAAGGCAAGGATCTGTTCTTGAAGGTAGGCTAATTACCTCAGAATTGGGCTGTTTCATTACTGGAAGCTCTGACTTGTGTGAAGTTCTTATCTTACATATGTATCATTATAGGAAAATCATGTTATCGTAATACTGACCATATTATAAGGTCCAATTTGAATGGAACATCTGAACCATCAAAATGAGATGGTTAACCCTTGGGAAAACTGCTTCACCAAATTGTGTTTTGGGGTTATGCTTTTGGTTTGCTTGGAGGGTTATTCTAAGGATCCACAACCCTAAAGTCACTGTGGAAACTATTTGGAAATATTGTTGAATGTTTCCCCTATACAATGTTCCCTTTATGAGGACCCACAGGAAAACTTCTTTGATTTTTATCACCAGAGAAAGCTAGACTTGTTCTCAGGAGCTGGTTTGATTTTTCCTAAGTAGACTTTAACTTTACCATGATTCCTGTGCTTCTTTGTCTGTCAGGACACTCAAATCCAAATTTGTAGACCACTTATTGTAAATATGCAGAATTTTATGGCATACATAAAAAAATAGATACCTGTCTCTGGTACCAAATTATAATATATATAAATATATATAATAACAATTTTAACTCCAAACCTCTATTTAAACATGATTGGTCCTAGATAGACATTCCACTGCTATGCATAATATTAATGTTGTTAAATGATATATGTTTTACTGGTGGCAAGCAAATCCGGTCCACTTTGATGAGGGTTATATAATGGAAATCACACTGAAAAGAGAACCAAAAGTGAAACAGAACAGTTTCGAAGTAGGTTGGAAACAAGCAGGAATGATCTTAAGTTATCACCTAGGAAACCAGAGGTATAATTCTTAAAGATTTCACAATTAAGGTCAGTTAGAGTTTACTGTCAAGATAAAAAATATGCATTTACCTCAGCTGCATCAAAGAAGAGCAAGTCAGGGAGATGAGAGCAGGAACAAAGGATGGCTGTGCCCTGGGCTGTGAGGCCCAGCTCTGTAGCTGCTCCACATGTTAAGAGGAAGTCACGGAAATCAGTCCACAGGAGAGGCAGAGCTGCCGATGTCCATCAGTCCTCCTGCTCAGCCTCACCCCTCTTATATTAATACAAGTGACATTCAGTGCAGTGGCTGCAAATGTCAGTAGGCAAATGAGCATACGACAGTAGGCACCTGTGCCTTTGAAAGTCTAGATGATATTCTAATTAAGAAGGGAAAATCTTATATGTCTCTGACCTGAATAATCGTTTTTCTACTGGATGCCAAAAAAAATCAAAGTCAAGTCATTTTAAACACTTCAGTCTAAACACAGTGATGTTTTTGTGAGGCTAATAAACCCATCTCTAAAATGTTGTAAATTTGTATATTTAGAAATTCTGCTGAAAGCATATAACCTTTTCTGAAGAACACACTGTGCTTGTTTTTTGAATTGAAATCTTTGCAATATGCCATGGCCAAAAGTAATAAATTTATATTTAAATGTAAAATATCAAAGAATAGCTGTTTATATGGGGAAGGACCCCACGTACCACCACAGCCACAGTCTGCCTACAGTAGGCAGTGGCTATCCATAGGGGATCAGAGCAAAGAACACCTGGAGGTGCTCATGGAAGATTGTGCTAGTATTTTTCCAACTATGGCTCTGAATATATTTTTATTTCACCTGAGGTTAGAAAACCAATCAACCAATCAACAATGACAATTCCATCCAAAATTACTCCTGTCATTACACAGAGAGAGTTTAGTGCCTACTGTTGGAAGCTATAGGTTGCAGCAGCTCTCAATCAAGGTCAATACCAAAAGGCAAAGAGATCCCCAAACCACTTAACATCAGGATTTGAATGGATATGTTATGTGTTACCTGCTTTTGAGTCAGCTCCGACTCCTGGTGACCCTATGAATGAGTGATGCCTAGTATCCTGTCCTCTACAGTCCCGCTCAGCTCCTGTAGATGCATGCCTGTGGCTTCTATTGTGGAGTCAATCCATCTAATGATTCATGTTCCTCTTGCCCTGCTGCCTTCTATTTTCCCAGCATTGTCTTTTCCAAAGAACCCTGCCTTTTTATGATGGACCAAAATAGGACAGCTTCAGTTTTGTCATTTTTGCCTTCAGCCATGTTTCCGGCTTAATTTGCTCTAGGGCGCACCTGTTCACACAGAATGGAATATTATTCAGCTATAAAAAGGAAATATTGCCATTTGCAACAACATGGCTGGACTTTCCTTGAGGGCTATTATGCTATGTGAAATTCATCAGAGGAAGACAAATATCATTTGATCTCACTTATACGTAGAATCTTACAAAAAAGTCATGGGGATTTAATGTGTAACATGTTAACTATAGTTGATAATACTGATGGTCCACAGCATCTGCAGAGCTCTCCTCCAACACCGTATTTCAAATGAATCGATCTTTTTCCTTCAGCTTTCTTCACTCTCTGGGTTTCACATCTGTACATAGCTAATTGGGAATACAAGGGTGTGGATGATCTTAGCCTTGGTCTCTAATGACATGTCTTCGCCCTTTATCTTTCCTCATCTTCCATTGCTGCCCTTCGGAGTCTCAGTCTTCTCTTGATTTCTTGGCTGCAGTCTCCATCTGAATTGATGACTGAACCAAGGGAAGTAATATCTTTAGCAATTTTGATGTCTTCAAGCTGCTATCATAACAAAGGAACTATGAATCTATAAATGCAATAATCTTCATATATAGCACGTGCACACGTGCGCGTGCACGTGCACACACACACACACACACACACAAACACATCCACACACACTTAATACATTTTAAATTATATTGAAATCATTTGTGTTCCTTTCCCCTTTCCAAGATGGTAGTCGGCTCTTTGTACGACATTGCCTCAGAAAAAGTTTGAATTTCTTCATGGATTTTATTTTCTGAAACGCTAAGCTCCTTGGGGAGAGAAGGGGAAGCTTTATATCAAAGGAATTGAAAATACAGAAGGTATACAAAAAATGTATACACATTTTAAGAAAGGGGAAAACTGTATTAAAATTGTAATACTCAATATACACCGATAATAAAAGATGAGTACGAGTCATGTTTGACTTCAGCAATTTCAAGAGGTGCTCAAAGTGGTTACCATCAGCATCCAGACACTTCTGATTATGGCAAACTAGTGCTTGAGCATAGATAACATCTCTTAAAATATGTATACATTTTTTGGCTATATATATATATATATATATATATATATATATATATATATCTGCATCCATTCATCCATCGGTGTGAAATTCTTGAGAAAAGGTCCCTCACTCCTTCCCTAAATAGGAAGGCACAGTACTCCACTCATACTGGATATTAGTAGAGGCAGTATTGTTTCCCAATTAGCTGTACCTCAGAAACACATGAACCACTTATTATGAAATGCAGATTCCTGGGTGCCAGGCCTAGAGTTTCTGATTCAACACCTTTTACCAGCACCATCACTCCCCAGGTGATTTTGGTGCAGACACAGGTTTGGGGACCTCTACTGTGAGGCACACAGGCATGAATAATTCTACAAAGTGGTTTTAATTGCGGGTAAAGATCATTATTATTAATAACAGACTTCTTTTGTAGCAAATGTTTTCTTTAATTGACCATTTGACTCCCACTCATTTCAATCTCTGGCTTCCTATTTAGTCCTATCCTTTTCCTCTAATAAATAAAGTGAACTTAAAAACTTTATTGGACAATAGGTTCAGTAGAAATGACAGAGAAAACTCTAGTAGCCTGAGGAATAAAATTTACTAATTCCTGAAGTTCATCATAAGATAATAAATCACTGGGACTTTCTCCTTTTGAGATCACAATTTATTAATTGAAGGCATTGAAAATCTTATGTGAGCGTCATTCAACAAACATTACATGAAAGGTTACTATATTTGATGTACTCTGCTAGGTACAGGGCCTAAGAAGATGTGTTAATTGTGATCCTTTCCTTCATGAAGATCACAGTTTAGTAATGAAGAGGAAAATCAACTTATCCCTATTTACACATCTGCATTTGGTCCGCCCCCTCCCTACAGTGGTATTGTCAGCTGGCAGTCTTTGAAATGCATATTAAAATGTTGAGAGAAAATAAAAGAATTGAGGCCATGATCACTCTTTTCCTTGCCATTTTGAGGGAAATGCAAGTGAGGAGCTGGTCGCACTTCACACCAAATTACCTTAGCCTCTAATAGCCAGCCAAGCTCTTCACTAGGGTTAATTTTGTCTAGAGGACATTTACCATGGAGCAAACTCTTCTATTTCCTCCCAAGGCTGCTGAATGATCTTGTATACTAGAACAATGAGGCACCTGTGGGTTGTTCTTTTTAATTAAAAACTCTTTAATGGGATGGACTTTTAGGCACTTATAGTAAATGCTAGAATTTGGTCCATCTCATTTTCCGAAGTCCAATTTGTAAATTGTGTTTAAAAATAGCCTCCTGGTTTGAGCACACAATAAAAAATTCACAGCAGGCTCTGAAAGACAAATTTATAAGCTACTATTCAGATTAGAATACAAGCAAGATTACAATGTGTCTGTTGTAAGTATGAACTTTTATAAGATCCTGGAAACTGGCAAGACAACTGCTGAGAAAACTGAGGTCAACTGAGAGACTGTCACATTGGAAGACCTTAGGTCACCACAGCTGAGAGTGGGTTTGAACAGAAAGTCTCCCGATCAATCCAGGGAATGAGAGAGGAGTTAGGCAGAGAGCTGGAAGGATAAGATAATCCAGTGAGAGTAACTATTAAGCAGTTGGTGAGGTATGAAGCTCAGCTGCGTGTAGAATGCTATCCTGATATGAACTTACAGAAGGTGGGATTGGTGGAGCAGTACTATTCACCAAGGGCTACTCCATGTGATTTTAGAACCAACTGCTTCACTTCCCCTTATTTCAACACCTAGCCAAGATCCTTGCTCTAAGGGGCAGGTGAACAAAGAAGTTTCAACAAGAACTAGCTGCTATTGAAGTTCGCTGTACATCAAAATTTGGATGGATAGTGACTGCATCCATGAGAACTGATTCCCAGAAAATGCAATACTCAATACCAGCTTCTAGGTCATTTCCAACAGTAGTTCTTATTTATTAATTGAAGATTGATATATTTTAAGGCTTCCATTGGTAAAATTATAGAAAATATATAAATTATAGAAAAACTCAACTCCTTTGAAAAGCCACATGCAAAAAAATGAAACTAGACTCTGTCAGCATGCACCAAAATTAAGTCAAAAAGAATCAAAGACCGAAATGTAAGACCTGAAAAATTAAACTGCATAGAAGAAAGCATAGGTACTATACTTATGGACCTTGGATTCAAAGAGGATTTTATGAATTTGACCTCAAAGCAAGGGAAGTAAAAGCTAAAATAAACAAATGGGACTATATCAAACTAAAAAGCTTCTGCACAGTGAAAGAAACCATCAACAAAATAAGGAGGCAACCAATCAAATGGGAGATAATACTTGCAAACAATGCCTCTGATAAGGGGCTAATATCCAAAACACATGAAGAACTTGTACTCAACAACAACAAAACAAATAATCCAATTAAAAAATGGGCAGAGGACCTGAACAGACACTTCTCCCAAGAAGATATACAAACGGCCAACAAATACATGAAAAAATGCTCAGTTTCATTAGCTATTAGGGAAACGCAAATCAAAGCCACAATGAGATATCACCTCACACCGGTAAGAATGACTATCATCAACAAGACAATTAATAACAAGTGTCAGAGGGGCTGTGGAGAAAAAGGAACCCTCATACACTGCTGGTGGGAATGCAGATTGGTGCAGCCACCACAGTAGGCAGTGTGGAGGTTCTTAAAAATTTTAAGAATAGAATTACCATATGACCCAGCATATGGATATCAATCCAAAAAGTCTGAAAACATTTATCTGTAAAGATATATGTGCTCCAATGTTTATTGCAGCTTTATTTACAGTGGCCAAGACATGGAAACAACCAAAGTGTCCTTCAATAGGTGATTGGATAAAGAAGAGGTGGTATATATACACAATGGAATACCATGCTGCCATAAGAAAAGATGAAATAGTGCCATTTGTGACAACATGGATGGATCTTGAGATTATTATGCTAAGTGAAATAAGTCAGACAGAAAAAGTCAAGAACCATATGATTTCACTGATATGTGGGATATAAAACTGAAAACAACAAAGGAAGACAAACAAACAAAGAAACAAAAACTCATAGACACAGACAACAGTTCAGTGGTTACCAGAGGGTAAGGTGGTAGGAGAGATGATAGAAGAGGAAAAAAGGAGTCAAATATATGGTGATGGAAAAACTGACTCTGGGTGGTGAACACACAATGTGATATATAGACGATGTATTATAGAAATAGAAATGTACACTTGAAACCCATGTAATTTTACTAACCATTGTACCCCAATAAATTTAATTTAAAAAATAAAAAAATAAAATTAAAAGCTATTGGATTCTAAAAAAAAAAACCCTCAATGCCTTTATTCACTTGTTCTTCCAATACTTACAACAAGCTATTTGAGGAACTGTATGAACAATACATTAAGCTTTATGTTGTCTTTTTATTTATTCATTCATCCAACGTATACTTTTGAGCACCTTCTATGAACTCCACCAGGTTCTGGGAATACAAAGAAAGATATAAACAATCTCTCCACTACTCAAGCTAACAATATAAAGGGAGAAAGACATTAAGTTAATAACTAAAAGGATGAGCTAAATTATTCTGTGACCACAGACAATTCAACATCTCATTTTTGCAACAACAAAGGTGAATTTCTTATTCACAAAAAACCATGCAATTCTCCAGGGCAGGCAACAATTGTCTTCCAAGTGGGAAAGATAGGTAGATAGATAGATAGATAGATAGATAGATAGATAGATAGATAGATAGATAGATAGATAGACAGACAGACAGACCTTGGTTTGCGAGCATAATTCATGGAAACGAACTACATGTATTGCAAGACATTGCTCATTTACCATGTTAAAATGTATTAGAAATGTTTGCTCATCTTGTGGAACACTTGCAAACCAAGTACTCACAATCCAAGGTTTTACTGATATATATATATATATATATATATATATATATATATATATATATATATATATATATATATTTATTTGTATATCTCTCTCTATATATATATTTATTTGTCGGAAAAGCCATGACAAATTTTTGCAATCAAAAACATAAAAAAGCATATATATATATATATATATATATATATATATATATATATATATAGAGAGAGAGAGAGAGAGAGAGAGAGAGAGAGAGAGAGAGAAGACATGTAGATGTATGTATTAGATGAGGAACAGGGTAGTATCAAAGATGATCCCCTGACTTGTCAAGCTGCAAGAATAATGGTGTCATTCACTGAACTATGAAATGCCAGAACAGGCCTATGATTTGGGGTCAGATAGTGTGTGTTTTGTGTGTGGCAGGAAATTCCTGAGCTCAGTTTAGACATACTGATTTTGACATTCCTTTGAGGGCTTCAAATAGAAATGCTAGATGGGCATTTGGGTTTCAGGGTGATATCTAGCTGGAGATATAAATTTGGAAATTATGAGGAAATGGGAGGAAACTGAAGGCAGAAGTATGGATAAGGATATCTATAGAGATGGTACAGAGATGAGAAGATGGCCTAGCAATGAGATTTGAGGGACTCCAACACGTAGTAGCTCATCTTGCAGAGGATATTGATAAAGAGGGAACCAAGGTGATGGAGAATACCAAGGGAGTGTGCTATCTTGGAATTTAGAAAATAGTCTTTCAAAAAGCAGGCAACATAATAAAATTCTGCTAAAATATCAGGTAAAGTGGAAATGAAGCCTGTAATTTAGATATAACAGCACAAGTCATTAGAAACAGGAAGGGGTATTTTAGTGGTATGTATAATGGAGACAAAAGCTATATCTTGAGTACACTGAAGCAAAGTGAGAGACCACTAGTTAACAATGGTGGATTGAAGTAGATTTTTATCCCACTCTCTTCTAAAACCCCACTAAAACAAAAATAAAATAAATTTTTTAAAGGCATGAACTTATAAAGAGAAACGAGAGAAGATAGAAACCACTGGAGATTCTAGAAAGTTGGATTCTTAACTGGTAGGAAAAACAAAGCAGCAACACAAGTTACATCTCAGATCCTATCAGAAGTCTGAAGAAATTGTAACACTGGGTCTTTTGGAAGTGAGGATGAAGAGAATTGCCAAATGTAAAAGGATTGGTAGAAATTTTTGTTTAATATTTTTTTTAAAAAATTAAAATATTTAAAAAGCAGTTAAATCCTTTTTCATACCTTGTAGCTTGTAGCTACATACCTTCATACCTTGTAGCTATTCAGCTGTCCCTCCCCATGTCAACACACAATGGGAGGTTATTCTCTGCAGAGTGTATAACAAGATTTCTACACTGGTGCACTCCAGGCACAATTGAAGATTGTTGAATAAAAGAGAATTAAATCAAAGTTTGTTTGTAGAAAACTGAGACCTTCAAGCCCTCTTCCTTGATATATGTTGTGCCAGGCTTATATAGATGGTTAGAAAGAGATTAGTCAAGCCTTCTTTGGGAAACCTGACCAGCCCAAGAGGAAAGACTCAAAGATACAGACAGTGGTTTTCCCTATGGAAACAGGTCAACCAATATCATGTGACATTGAAGAAGACAGTAAACAAGAAGCTGACCCCAGTTTCCATCTTCTCTTTGATCTCCTGTTCGGTATCCCCGTTGACCAAATCCACTTGGAAGTCAAAGGGCGAGGACTCTGGCTGATAGATCAGCCTCTCAAGGTATGAAGAGAATGAAGAAAGATGGAGAAGTTCTGGAGGGACCAACAGAACGTATCTGCCTCAAAGGGCAAGACCTGAAGGAGGGCTCAGTAGTGGGGATTGCTTCTGGAAACTGGCAGAAAACACTAGGGAGGACAGAGTCAGACAGAAAGGCAGGGAAGAATATGGACTGATTTGAAGTAATCACTGTTGGGACTGTTTTAGGATGAAGATCATCTGTTAGATCTGAAAGTTGAATGAAAGCTTAGAAATTAGAAAGAACTCTCTGGTTTGTAGACTCTATTTTTGGAGTTGGACTGTTTTGAATTGTTCTACAAAATTACTTTTACTTAAGATATCACTGTTTTGCTTAACCAAGATGTAGGCATTTTAATAAAAAAAGATAAAGAGTATCTAGATGCTTACAGAATAATTCTATCACAAGTGATGAAAGATTTACATAGTAATAAAAACAGAAATCAAAATGATTCAAATCCCAAACCATCTCTTTCACCAGTAAACCTGAGACACTCGCACCGATAACACTTGACAGCTTATTCCATTTCACACATCACTGCAAGTGGTTTCATGTAAAATGTTCTTGTCCTGCAGGCCTCACTCAAAACTTCTGCCCATTAACTTTTGCTTTTGGAAATACTCTAAAAATGAAGACATTGTGGAAGAAAGTTTGGCTGCGACTCAAGAGACTTTTCTTTGCCATCCATGTTATCTCTAGTAGGTCTGAAATTCTAATTATTATTCTAATACTATTCTAATTATTATTCTAATATTTTTTAAAGTCAATTTTAGAAACTTTTCTACTTAGACAGCCTAATTCCTTCCGGAGCCCAGAATTTCACTTATATAATCACATGAAGTTACTAGCATTGCATTGAGAATCATATAATTTAATTTTGTTGTGATGCATGGTGCTTCAGAACACAGACTTCAAAGAAATTCAGTTCTGGGTTTAAACCTCAGCTGTATATATTGATGAAATGAGTGATAATGCACAAATTATTTCTTATTTTCTTGTGTGATGAGGATTAAATCAAAGAATATATGTGTAGCACAATGATGATTTTGCCTGCCCAGCATCCCCTCCATCCTGGAAATTGCTATATCACCACTCTCTCTTTGGGGAGCTGCCTTTTTCTCTGACTTATTCTTATGATCATTGATTGATCCAAAGATGAACAGCTGATCCAACTCAGCCAACCCCAGTTGCCTTTGGGAATTCAGATAGCAGCTTGGCTATCCTCTTGAAATAAGAAGATGTTAACTTAGGAGCTGTGGGCAGAAGCCATTTTCCCCCCTACTGTGTAGACTAGAAAACAGAAAACTGGCCTGCAACAAGAGGAAATAGAGTAGATATGCAAAGATGAAGAAAGTGCTTCTGGGTTTGGAGGCCGTGGGTCCAGCTGTACGTAAGGGTTAGCTGGAGTCCTGCCCCTCCATTCTGTGATACACTGCAATATTCTCATTATAAATCACTTATTAGGCTTTCATTCATTCAAGCTGGTTTCCTGTTTCTTGCTACCAAGAATCATGATCTAATTGGGGCTAATAAATAGAAGCTATTATTTTTGCATCAGGAATTGGTTGTTCTTTTAAAAATTACTGTATGAGAACTTTTAAAAATAATTAATAGGAATAGAGAGTTAGCTCTGTCTTTACCATGAAGAATAAGAGAGAGAGAGAGAGAGAGAGAGAGAGAGAGAGAGAGAGAGAGAGAGAGAGAGAGAAAAGCCAATAAGACCGTTTCTATATGTAATGTATTTGGCATGAATAAATTGGGTACCTTGTAGCATTCATGAACTAGTTTGGTAGGTTAAATAAATAGTACTAACATGCATCAGAGACTGTGACCCACTTTACTGCCACACTACAATGCCACTGGCACAAGTCTTGCTGTGCCTTGAATGTGGCAAGTTCCTATCTCAGGGCCTTACAGTTGTTTCTTCCTTCTGACATGGTCTTTTCTGTAGTTTTCATATTGTAGGCTCCTTCTCAACATTCAGGTTTCAACCTTATGAAAATATCACTTTTACAACAGGAATTGCCAAACAGTCCTAGAT
The DNA here is from genome assembly GCA_033961575.1 of Aselliscus stoliczkanus. Lineage (NCBI taxonomy): Eukaryota > Metazoa > Chordata > Mammalia > Chiroptera > Hipposideridae > Aselliscus > Aselliscus stoliczkanus. Next base: position 44,521,991 of record CM066734.1, read on the forward strand.
TTATCACAAGAAAAAAAACAAAACTAAAAATAATAGAAGTTCCATAATACTTACCATAAACCAAATTCTACACCCATGTACTTATTTAATCTTTATATCAACTTTATGTAGTATATATCATTGTTATCCATGTACATAAGGCTATGGAAATAACAGACAGGTTAAATAAAATTTCCCCCAATTCTGTAGCTAGTAACTAGTGAAGCTGAAAGTTGAACTCAGGTAGTCTGACTCCAGGACTCACGCTCTTGACCACTATTCTATGTTTCCTCTTGAAATGAAATACCAAAAAATAAAGCAACTACCAATGGAGTAATGTGAAGAAAGCTGATTATCAGTTCTACTGAATTCTTCTAAGAAACTTAAATAAGTTATATTGTCTTAATGATCAAGTCCACTTCCATGAATTTCCTTGTAGATTGAAGATGATCTGTAAATACTTAAGAATAAAGGCTAGGGCCGACCGAGTGGCATGTTGGTTAAGAGTTTGCTTGGGACGCCAGCTCTGAGCAGCAGGGCCTTCGATCGGATCCCACGTGAGGACCAGTGACACTGCGCCTTCTACAGCTAAGATGGTGAACAACATCTCAACCTGGAGCTGGGCTCCTGTGAGTCGCTGGGGACGGCATAGGCTGCAGTGGGGCTGCAGTGGGCTGCCATGAGCTACCATGAGTGGCTGGCAGCCAGCGTGAGGGGCCAGCAGCTGTAGTGAGCTGCCGTGAGCTGTCATGAGCAGCCGTCCAATGGCCGGTGACGGATCTGCTTCAGCTAGGAAGAGCACAATGATCACAATACAAACATGGGCCAGTGAAGGGACGTGCTCCACAATTAGACTGAAGAACAAAAGGACAGAAACTTGTCTGTCCCCCTTCCCTGATTCCCCAATGCTGTGCCCCTCCCCCAATTCCCCAATAAAATCTTTTTATACTTTTTTTTTTTTTTTTTTTGAGGGCAGTGTCACTGGCCCTCATATGTGGGACCCAAACCAGGGCTGCTGGCTTCCTAAGCCAGCGTCCAACCACCGCACCACTCAGTCGGCCCCCAATAAAATCTTTTTTAAAAATTTTAAAAAAAGAATGAAGGCTAATGTATTATATCAAATGTACCTTCTTTTGAGTACTTTGCAGCATGCAAATTAAAGAAAAAATTCATTATTACTTACAATAAATGCATCCTTATCAACTAAAAAAATGTAAAATGTACCAAATAAATGAAAAACTTTCATCCATAGAACTTCAACCATGTTTAAATTTTTCTTACATGACATGTTTGAAAGTAATGTAAAAGTGTCACTAATTCCTCATTCTATATTTTTCCCTCTGTTAGCCCTATCACTCTTCTAAGAAAAACACAGACTTTCATATTAAGATGAAGAATAGTTAGTTTCACATTCACCCTTTTCTATCTTCTCATTGAAATACAAAACGGAAAGAGACATAATTACAAGAGCACTGGCAATAAGGAATAATGTAAATAATATACCAGATACATTATCCAAGCATTGACAGAACCCAAGAGGAGGGCATACGGCAGTTTCCACCACTGCCCTGGGGCTGGCCTGCCTCAGGTTTGTGAACATTCTCTGATCAAAATGAGGAAAGCCACCAACTAAATGCAGAAACTGTTGTGCAGCTATTTATTAGGTTTCTTCTGTGACCTCTCTCCTTGGCTTCAGGATAGCTATCTTCTTTATTCTGTATGTCTGGGTCTTAATCTCCTCCTCTTATAAGGACACCAGTCATATTGGATTAAGACCCACCTGAATGACCTCATTTAACCTTAATTATCTCTTTAAGGGCCCTATCTCTAAATACAGCCACATTCTGAGGTACTGGGGGTAAGGACTTCAACATATGAATTTGGGGAGGGGGACACAATTTAGTCCACAACAGGGAGTGATCAGGAAGTTGATAAGTGACAAAAACTAGGAGGAACAGAAGGGGGCATATCAAATGAATTGAACATAAATGAAGGAGAAATGACTTTGAGTAGTAGTGTGGTGTGATAAGACACCAACCTCACCAACCCAGTTGTTCATGGAGTGAGGAAGAAAAAGGATCTTCATTTGAGAATGTGATCCCAAAAGTCACATACTCAATGATGAGGCAGGTAAGGCCAGCAGAGAAAAAGGCACAATTTAGTAAAGAAGTTAAAGATTTAGCAAAAATAAATTTCTGCCAAATTGGAATAGTACAATAGATTCATCCTGTCTCACACTCTCACTTCCCTGAACACATGCCAATGTGGTCAAACAGAGAAAGAGCAAAGACAACATAGCTAGGTTTTCAAAGAAATAAATATCACCCTGGACCACAAGCAGAGCAGAAACATCAATGGCTAAAGCATAGCCTTGTTGAATGCTAATGAAGATGCTAGCACGTGATGGGGTGTTCATCATTTCTGGGAGTAAAATGCCCTAAGAATGGGGGATGGTCCCCCTTCTCTCCTTAGAGAAACTAAAAATAAAAAATTACAAAAAAAAATCACTTTGATTTTATGAAGTTTACCAATGAGCTCCATTTTATTAAATCCAGCTGTCGGTTCTCAACCTTCATATTCTTTTTCCCATTGTTAACATTCAATCTGTTCCCTCTCCCCACCCTCCCCCTCCCTCTTTGCAATTCTTTTACTCTCTCCTCTTGAAACACTTTCTTCTCTTGACTCCTCAAACACCAGTCCTTCCTAACTTGTACTTCACTGGCCTCTCCTTCTCTTCTCTATTGATTGGCTCCTCTTCATCTCCCCCACTTCTAGACATAGGCATAACCCAGACCTAGACCCTCAGCTCTATTTTTTTCCTTCTCTGATTACATTCTCTCCCTGCATGACTCCACTCATCTCAAGGCCTAATTACTACATTTTCGAACTCCCAGATGAGATGTCTGTTCCATACTCCAGGGCACATAAAACTTCACACTTCCCATCTCCACTTGGATATCTTGTAGGCATTCTAAATGAATATTTCCAAAGCTGAACTCTTGCCCTCTTTCCCTTCCTGCCACATCTCCCCCTACCCAAATCTGATCTTCCGGCAGCCTTTGCCATCTTAGTAAACAACAACCCAACCCTTCCAACACTTGTTTCCTCTGCCTAGGATTCTTTCTTCCTAGTTCAGGTCTTTGCTCAAATATCACTCTTCCCATGAGGCCTTCCATGATCATTTTATATAAAATAACCAGGATGATGATGATGCAGCAGACTAGAAAGTAATCAGTCCAAACTAGAATGGGAAAGCAAAGGGCCCAAAGAGAACTTCCTCAATTGTAACGAACTGGACTATTCATGAGTGATAAAACTCTAGTAATCAGGTGAAGGCAGGCAATTGTTTTTATATCAACAAAAAAAGCTTCCATGGAGAATCTAAGTGACATTGATAATGTAAAAGTCACAGTCCATTTGACTGAGGCAGATGTTTAGGGAGGGTTGTGAGAAGCTGAAGTTTGGGGATTGCCCTCTGGGAATACTGGCCAAATTCATTGAGAATTCACTTAGTACCAGGCTCTTGCTAAACACTTTAAATGGGTTCTCTCATTTAATCCTCATAACAGCCTTATAAAACAGGTATTATAATTATCCCCATCTTACATATATGGAGGACTCTAGATATAATGTCTCAGGTTGATGTATTAAGAAAAAGAGATTTAAGTACGCTATTTAGAGTTATAAAATCAATTGGTAAATGGATTATTAAGAATAAAACTTTTTGGGCTGGCTGAGAGGCTCAGGTGGTTAAGAGCATGAGCTCTGAGCAACAGGGTCTCCGGTTCAATTCCCACATGGGCCAGTGAGCTGCGCCCAAGCTGAGCTGCTACTGTGCTGCCAAAAGATGGCAGGAAGGCTCAGCTGGTGAGAGCAAATGCTCTTAACAACAAAGTTGCCAATTCGACTCCCACATGGGATGGTGGCTACGCCCACCCGCAACTAAGATTGAACTCAGCACCTTGAGCTGAGCGGCCGTGAGCTGCCGACTGGTGGCCAGATAGCGACTGGAGTTGGAGCTTAGCTGGCTGTGCCCTCCACAACTAAGACTGAAGGACAACAACTTTGCTGTTCCTTTTCTCCAATTCCCCAACACTGTTCCCCTTCCCTCCTCAATAAAAAAAATAAGTAAACCTTTTTAGAAGTGAAGAAATAGAACATATATGCTAAATTCCTCATCTTTCATAAGAGGGAATCAATATATACTCTTTAAAGATGATAAATCAAGAGGTGGAAGTATCGGCACACTGCTGGGGATGCTGATGGTGGTGACCACAGAACTAAAACCAGAAAAGGAAGGGGATCAAGGATGCAGTTGGGGGAGGAGTTATTTACTTTCTGTATTACTCAAATTTTATGATCAATATAAAACAAAAAGTTTTATTATAATAAAACTTTTTCAAGTAGATAAGCAGGGACATGAAAGAGCAGCTGTGGAGACAGTGGGGCAATAATAGTGGCATGCAAAACTTGAGAGGGTCTCTGGCTATTTGGGGGAAGCTGCCAATTATCCATAAGTCAGTAGAGAAGACAAGTTCCAGAAGTAGGGGGTCAGCTCAGCTCCAGGCTCCTCAGAGTGGTGTCTCTTGCCCACCCCACCCCTTTCCCTCACCAAAGTCCTGTGCCATTCTTGGTGTCTATGCATACTGGAGAAGACTGCTTGTGTTGGCATGAAACATGCAGTTTTCATGTCTGTGTGGTACTTTCTCTGGTCACTAAGCATATACACGTGTATATGGAATTATTTACAAATAGATGTAAAGGTACATATATACACCTCATATACACATGCCTGGGAGAGGAGACCTCATGTTGTCCATCAGAAGATTGGAACTTGGAGCCTAAAGGAGCAGTTCAGGCAGAGTGAAGGCTCCTAAAACCCTGGACTCCAGTGACAGGCAAGCACACAAACTTCTACAATTGAATTCTCAGACAGCCCTGCACAAGGTCATCTTCTATCAAAGCTGCATCATTTTGATTGCATGCTATTTTAAACTGCCATATAATTACCCTCTGGGAGCTACCATCTTAGACTTGGTTGTCAATGACGTGTTTATAGCCCAGCAAGGGGCTTCATAGGTGGAACATTTTACCCCAAAACAAATTTGAATGCAGAGAGCTCTTCTTTCTAACAGAGCAAAGAGAACTGCTTTTCCGTGAAGACCCATAAAGGGATAATTTACCTTAAGACTAAAGAAGGGAGGTTTTACAGAAGATTGCAACTAGTGAATCATTCTGTCGTTAATTCAATTACTGCATCTGATTAGTTTTCCAATAACACTTGGAGCAGAGAAAACATTGTTGGCAAAATAGTAAAAATCTGGAAGCTCAGAGATTTAAACATTAGCAACCATTCAGAAATAAACAGCAGCAACTTAGTACAATGGAGAAAAATCCTTTGATCTAATTACTTCCGCTAGTAAACCTACCATTTTTCTTCCCACTGATTTACTTAGTTTCACAGCATGAGCTCAATTAATTTTTTTTTACTAAGAGGTCTGTGAATTCATATTATTACTATAAATATTTTGAAATGCCTAACAACCGTGCAATAGTTTAACTCTTTGGTATCTGAAATTACCACATTACAACAAGATCACAACTACAATAGTTGCTACATAAAAGGCATTCAGAATATTATTTAACTAATATGTCAAATAATTTTTTTTTTTTGAGGGCAGTGTCACCGGCCCTCATATGTGGGACCCGAACCGGGGCCACTGGCATCCCAAGCCAGCGCTTAACCACCGTGCCACTCGACTGGCCCATATTATTTAACTAATATGATAAAATTACATCATATAAAATGATTATAAAGATCAGCAATAGTTCAGAAAGGGAGAACATGTTTAGACTATCCAATGAATAAACATAAAACAGTTGGATTAAATGTCAAGCCATGCAGAAAATTATAAAGGTGTGAATAATTAAACTTTTGAATAAAGGGAGGAAATACATAATAATTGAATATTACTGAAATTCTAGATCACTATAAAGGAATTCTGTTTCTGCAGTTTTCCACTTTGCATATTTTGACTACAGATTCTCACCAAAGTAGTCTCTATATTTCTCCTATGGACATGATGTCTGCAAACAGAACCAACAGGCAGTGCTGATAGCTTAGCCTCCCCTTCAGGTATTTAAGACAATCAAATGGCTAGGTGCATACTATTTTTTTTTTTCAAGATTTTATTGGGGAATTGGGGGAGGGGAACAGCGTTGGGGAATCAAGGAAGGAGAACAGACAAATTGCTGTCCTTTTGTTCTTCAGTCTAGTTGTGGAGGCCATTGCTTCACTGGCCCATGTTGGTATTATCATTGCGCTTTTCCCTGGCGAGGCAGATCAGTCACCAGCCTCTGCATGGCTGGTCACTGCGGTTCTTGGCAGCTCACGGAGGCTCTTGGCAGCTCACACAGGCTGCCGGCCGCTCACACTGGCTGCTGGCCACTCACTGTAGCCTATGGCAGCCCACTGCAACAAGGGCTGCAGCTACGCTATCGCTGGCGACTCATGGCAGCCCAGCTCCAGGTGGAGCTGTTGTCCACCATCTTAGCTGTGGAGGGCAATGTCACTGGCCCTCATATGTGGGATCTGAACCCGGGCCCTGCTGCTCAGAGCTGGCGTTCCAAGCTAGCTCTTAACCAATGCGCCACTCAGCCGGCCTCTAGGTGTATACTATTAATATGATTCAAACCCCAAGCAGTTATTTAGGTATGGGGGCGGGGAAGGAAATAGATGATCAAGGAAAATAGTTAATCAATGCACTTGTTCTCATAACTCAACTGAATTCATCCCAATCTATATTTTGTTTTACGGAACGAGGATACTCTTACAGCCACAGTATCTAAAAAGACATCTTGCTTGAAGCAGAGTGATCTGATATTCAACCTTAGCTGCAATTCCTGCCAAATTGAATAGCTTTACATTTTCTTACCTCTTCATCTGGCATTCATGATAGCATTCCAAAAAAGGATTTTGTGTATAGCGTGAGCATTATAGAAGTACAAAAGAAAGAAGGTAGAATTTTTCTTCCTATTTATTCTGGGGCATTTTATTTATTTTCAATCTGTTTTACCTGATCTAGTCATCAAAGCCTCTACAGACACTGTGAGATATGTATGTAAAATAAGAAGGCAGAGAAAATCACCAATTTAATAAAAGGCCACATTTCAAAAGTAGCCTGGCATGGTTGTTTCACACTCCATTTTCAATAGCTACAGGCACCTGGGTTCAAATCCCAGCACTGTCACCTATAAGCCACACCCTCTGTAAAACAGATGGAATAATCTACATATCTCAGCCAGTTGATGACAGAAGTAGCTGAGCAGTAATGATTAGAAGTAAATGTCAGACTTGGAGTATTTAAGGGCTGGTGCCTGATAAGTAACCAATAAATAGCTAACTCAAAATAAACAAAAATAAAGTTACTCAAAAAATTTTAGGGGCCAGCTGAGTGGCTCAGTTTGTTAAGAGTTGGCTTGGGAGCGCATGCTCTGAGCAGCAGGGCCGCCCATTTGGTTCCTACATGGGTCAGTGACACTGCACCCTCTACAGCTAAGATGGTGAACAGTAGCTTGACCTGGAGCTCGGCTGCTGTGAGTTGCCAGTGAAGGTGTAGGCTTCAGTGGGTCTGCAGTGGGCTGCCGTGAGTGACTATGAGTAGCTGGCAGTTTTCGTGATCGGCCATCCAATAGCCAGAGACCGACTGCCTCAGCCGGATAGAGCACCATGATCATAATACCAACATGGGACAATGAAGCAACATCCTCCACAACTAGACTGAAAAACAAAGGACAGCACTTGTCTGTTCCCCTTCCCTGATTCCCCAACGCCGTTCTCCTCCCCCAATTCCCCAATAAAAATTCTTTTAAAAAAAGTTTAATTTTTGGAACATGCTTTACTCTCTCCCCTAGACAAAAAGTTATAAATCGTAGTGAGAATTCCAGGTTAGGCTACCGTAGCCTACTTTACTCATGTAGTAGAATGTTCATAGCTTGCCACTAGCAGTGTTATAAAACCAAACCACCAATTGCACAGTTATCACCAGCTGTGATCTCCAGGAGCCTCTTACCCGTCAACCCCCATGGCCACCCCCACCCCCCAAGCCAGACCAGACTCTGCCTCCTTCCAGAGCCTCCAGAAGTTTGCAGATGGGGGTTCCCTAGCCAACTGCCCAGGACTGCATCAGGGAGAGGTGACTCTGACTACACAAGCCAAAACTCTGTACCTTTCCTGCGGAGACACTGCTATACCAGGTGTGGCTTTATGACGCTATGAATCAAGGCAGCCTCGGAGTACTTGGGAGAATTCCAGAGCCTGGTACTGATAAAGCATCACCCTGCCAAACCAAACAAGAGCTGGTTTTTGTTCCTTGAGCAGTTTACCACCCTCTCTATGTGCTTAGAACATTTAGGAAATCAATAGAAGTTAATTAACTTACAATTACAAAAGGTCCCTCATAGTTGGCTACTCTCCTCAACTTGCCCTATTTCATCCTGACTCTGACTTGACTGTGAGTCTTCTTTCTGTCTGAGATGCTCTCCCTTCCATTCCCTCCATGTGAGCACATAGTCATCCTTGAAGACCCAGATCAGAGGCCATCTTCTCCCAGCATCCTCCTGGCTCCCCCAGAAATCAGCCTCTCTTTGGTGGCATCCACAGTGCTCCTCGCCCAGCTCTGTCCTGTCATTGTGGTTTTGCAAGGGCCATTACTCAGCTCTTTCCAACCTTCATATGCACAGGAATCATCTAGACAGCCTATGAACAGAGAGGACCCTTGGACTTCACCCAGGGACTCAGTATAGGCTAGGGGGGATCCAAGAGCCTGCTGTGTTCACAAGCTCCCTGATGCTTCTGATGGAGAACCATCAGAAAACAGAGCATCCAGGTAGAGCACAATTACACTTACTGTTCTATCCCTACCACTTAGTACTATGCCCCAAACATAATAGGTGCTCAATAAAGAGAAGCATTTAAAAAGGGTGTCTTCATCTATTAACAAACAAATGGTTATTGAGTGTATACCAACTATACAAGGTCCTACCAACACTGAAGTGGGCAGTCATCAACATCCATTATGGAGCATGAGAACAGGTGCATGAAATCAATGGACATATGGGGATCTAAGACTTTGATGTCATCCCTAACAGATCCAGTTAGAATTGAATTTGTCAGGCTCATGGTTCTCAGCTGTGTCTGTATATTGGAATGTCCTGGAGACTTTAAAATATGATGCCTCAACCTCCATCTCTAAAGCTTCTGAATTTGTCTGCACCAGGATTTTTAAAGCTCCCCCCTCCATCCACGGTGATTCCTCTGTGTAGCCAGGGTTGAGTGTCACTGCTGTAGGTTCACAAGCATACTACTTGTACCTCTCCTAAAATACTAAGTTTCCTTTGCCTCACTTTCCCAAATCTGTTTATTGATCTTCCCCTCATCTCTAACCAAATTCTTACACTTCTTGAGGTCAGATAACCAAATCATATTCACCTTTTATTTCCCTATAGTGACCATAACAGGAGTCTCTACTTAGGAGTTGTGATATTATGATTTATAATAAGAAATAAATACTTCGTCTTCATCCCATTCCTGGCACAGAGTTCTTAAAACCTTTGGAAATTCCTAAGTGATGAGAGTGATAGAGATGTCCTTTGTTATATCACTGTTATATTAGTAACTTTTGGAAAGCCCCCAGGTAACCTAAGGTTAGGGAGTGATTGCCAGGGGGCCCAGCCATGTGATTAGAGGATTAGAACTTTAAGTCCTACTTGCCTGACTGTGGGGAGGGGAAAGTGGCTGGAGATTGAATCAGTTGCCAATGGCCAATGATGTAATCAATCATGACTATGTAATAAAGTCTCCATAAAAGCCCATAATGACAGGGTTAGGAGACCTTCCATGTTGGTGAACAAGTAGAGGTGCTGAGAAACTGACTCACCAGGGGAGACCATGGAAGCTCTATGCCCTTTCCCCATACCTTGCCCTATGCATCTCATCCACCTGGCTGCTCCTGAGTTATATCCCTTAACAATAAACCAGTAATCTAGTAAGTAATCTGTTCTTCTGAGTTCCATGAGCCAATCTAGCAAATTAATGAACCCCAGAGAGGAGAGTGTTGGAATCAGGTTGAAAGCATAGGTGACAACCTGGATTTGTGTCTGGCATCTGAAGTACTGCGAGTGTGAGAGTAAAGGAGAAACACAGAGGGAAGGCTGAGTTTTTTCCTAAACAGCAGGGGAGCAGTAAAAGTTTGTGGAATGAATGAATGAGAATACCATGGAGCAGACTTGAATCTCAACAACCTCAAGTGAGTTGAGCCAAGAAACATTTCAAGAAACTCTGAACCACAGCATGAAACAAGATACTGGATAGGGGTGTTTAAAAGAATAGAAACTAGGAACAAGTTGGTCCTTTGAGCATTTAAAGAGTCTAAGAAGAGCTTTAAAATGACAATAGACCCAGCACAAAAGAAGAGTGGCTACAAACCAAAGGGAGCTCTTTATGTGCCTGGCATGGGAGAAACCCCTGGGCCACTAAAATGGAGCACAGCTCGGTCTAGTGGTCAGCACCACGGATAAGGGCATCTTGAAGGAGTTATACACCAGGACCCAAGCAAATCATGGGGGACTGGGAGCCAAATCATCGATCAGGGCTATTTATTTTTTACTGAAGTATAATTAACACACAATATTGTATTAGTTTCATGTGTATAACATAGTGATTGGACATTTGTATACATTGTAAAATGATAACCACAATAAGTTTAGTTACCAATCTGTCCTCACACAAAATTAATACAATGTTATAGACTGTACTCTCCATGTTGTACATTGCATCCCCGTGGTTTATTTATTTTATAACTGGAAGTTCGTACCTCTTGACCCCCTTCACCCAATCTGGCCCCCAAGACCTCTCCCCTTTGGCAACCATCAATCTATTCTCTGTATCTATGAGTCAGGGTTTGTTCATTTTGTTTATTTGATTCCACATATAAATGAAATCATACAGCATTTGTCTTTCTCTGTCTAACTTATTCCACTTAACATAATGCCCTCAAGGGCCATCCATGTTGTCACAAATGAAAAGATTTCATTCTTACTTATGACTGAGTAATAAATATTCCATTACGTGTGTGTGTCTGTGTGTGTGTGTGATATTTTCTTTATCCATTCATCTATCAATGGACACCTAGGTTTCTTTCATATCTTGGCTACTGTAAATAATGCTGCAATGAACACCGCAGTGCATATATCTTTTTGAATTAGTGTTTTTGTCTTTTTTAGATAGATACCTAGATGTGGAATTGCTGGATTATATGGTAGTTCTATTTTTAATTTATTGATGAATCTTCATACTGTTTTCCATAGTGGCTGCACAAATTTACATTTCCACCAACAGTACATTAAGGTCTCCGTTTCCCCATAGCCTTGCCAACACTTGTTATTTCTTGTCTTTTTTGAAATAAAAGCCATTCTGACAGGTATGAGATGATATCTCCTTGTGGTTTTGACTTGCATTTTACTGTTAATTAATGATGATGAGAATCTTTACATGTGCTTGTTGGCATTTGTACGTCTTTGAAAAAAATGTCTATTCAGATCCTCTGCCCAATTTTTAATCAGATTGCTTTTTCTTTTGTTATTGAGTTGTATTAGTTCTTTATATATTTTGGATATTAACACCTTATTGAATATATATTTGGAAATATTTTCTGCCATTCAGTAGGTTGCCTTTTCACTTTGTTAATGGTTTCCTTTGCTGTGCAGAAACTTTTCAGTTTTATGTAGCACCATTTGTTTATTGTTGCTTTTGTTGCCCTTACTTTTGGAGTCAGATCCTAAAAAAAATTTGCTAAGATTGATGTCAAGGAGCTATAACACAAAGGAGACTCTTGCTTCTCTTGAGAGGAATGACAAACAAGCTCTTTGCAGTAAAACACTTCAATTAGGAGCATTTGCTATTTAAATGACAAATCTAATGTAAATAATAAAATTCTGTTGTTTCTGGCCCTATTATAAACTTTCAAATTTCTAATCTTTTTATAAAAGCATTTTCTTATTACAGCATTAGCAAATAATCATATAAAATACTTAAACTTCTTTTTGTAGATTCTGAGAGTGTAATTGAAAAAAATTCAGATATAATAAGACAATATAAAAGAACATTACCTCTAAATTGACCAAGTCTTTTATCACAAAATTAGGGTTTGGGTTTAAGTTGAATGAAGATTAACATACTAGCATACTAGCCACCCCAAGAGGTAAAGAGATGGTAACTAATAATTTTTGAGCTCTGCCTATGTACCAACAACAGTACTAGGGATTTCTCATTAATCACATTTAATTTGTATCAACCCCTCCCTAGACTGATATTGAGGTCCCCATTATGCCCATGAAGATACTGAGTGTCAGAGAGGGTGCACAACTTGTCTGAGGTCACAGCTGCTAAGAAACAAAGCCAGCATTTGGTCCAGCTACCTGACTCTGAAGTTTGCTTTTTTTTTTTTTTTTTTTTTTTACCACCCTGCCATGTTCCCAGACCTGGGCAATGCACACCATTTTAATCTCTGACAAATTGGATATTGCCTTTATCTTGTATTTCCTTGTGACACTACAGTCCAGAATAATATATAGATTATTCAGAACGAAACTGCAGTCCATGAAAATCAATTTTATTTAAACCCATATTGAAACTATCTCATAACCAACAAATCCTGCTATATATAGTAACTATAAGGCAAGAGCTGCATCTGTGGTTTAATAACCAAAAGCAACCTGAAATGAAGCTTTATTAAAGCTAGTTAGTTTTTCTATTGGTCATCTGCTCTTTTATTTATCACCATTATTTATGCATATGTCCACCAGTAGAGATTAATTAACATGCAAACACAAATATGACTTCTAAGAATGTAAAACCATTTAAAGTGGACCTAATTGATAAGGAAAAGCTGAAATTTTAATGTGGAAAAACTAAAATACAAGAAAGCATATTTTGATTTACTATCTAAGAGATCATGAGTTCACTTTTCTCCCTCCAAAAAGCATAAAATTATATTTTAAACTATGTATTACACAATGATATATTGAGAGGAGAAAGGAAATCTATTTAAGAAAAAGACACAGCTCTTTTTTAAAATTTTTTTTAAAGATTTTTATTGGGGAATTGGGGGAGGGGAACAGCGTTGGGGAACAGGGGAAGGGAAACAGACAAGTTGCTGTCCTTTTGTTCTTCAGTCTAGTTGTGGAGGACGTTGCTTTACTGGCCCATGTTGGTATCGTCATTGCACTCTTCCCAGATGAGGCAGATTGGTCCCTGGCCTCTGGATAGTCACTCACCACAGCTATTAGCAGCTCATGCTGGCTGCCAGCCGCTCACGCTGGCTGCCTGCCACTCACTGTAGCCTATGGCAGCTCACTTCAACAGGGGCTGCAGCCTACACCATCACCAGGGCTTGCACAGCCCAGCTCCAGGTGGGACCCAGCTCTTTTCTAATACCACTAATAGAACTTACAGACTGTGAATGTCATAGACAAACAAAAATGAGAGATGAATTCAGGAATTACAAACTTGATTCAGGACCCTGAGTCAATCATTAATGAATCTCGTGAATTTTGTATAATTCTGAGAAATGTTCTGATAACATGTTAAAATCTGCCAAAAAATGGTAAACAGTTTATGTACCTTCCAGATGGAGTCCTGTTAAGGACAGATTACTATATAATATGTGGTCCAAATCAGGATTCTTATGAGAGTGAAAGGGAAGATACTAGTAAATATGCAAAAAAACCTAATGTAATCTTAAACTGTTTTAGGAGAACTCGTGAGTATGGTCACCCTGGTAGATAACAAATGCCCTAAACGCCTCCAAAGACCTTGAACTGAACTTCGCTTTAAAATCTACTGAACTTTATTTACATGTCTTCATACATCTGTTTTCTCCTCACATATCTTTTTTTTTTTTTTTGAGGGCAATGTCACTGGCCTTCATATGTGGGACCTAAGCCAGCACTTAACCACCGTGCCACTCGGCCGGCCCTCACATATCCTTATATATCTTTATTTTCTCAGTTATATTGAGGTACAACTAACAAATAAAATTGTATATTTTTAAGGTATACAACATGATGGTTTGATATATGTCTGCATCATGAAATTATTAACCACAATCAGGTTAATTAACACATCCATCACCTCACATAGTTACTTTATTTTTTTTGGTGGTGGTGTTGTGAAAACAGTTAAGATCTACTCTCTTAGCAATTTCAATGACACTTTGTGACATTATAATACAGAATTATTAACTATAGTCACCATGCTGTACATTAGATCTCCAGAACTTATTCATCTTATAATTGCAAGTTTGTACCTTTTGACCAAGTTCTCCCTATTTTCCCCAGCCCCTGATAACCACCATGCTAGTCTCTATCACTGTTGGTCTGACATTTTTAGATTCCACATATAGGTCAGATAATACACTATTTTTCTCTGTCCTTAAGGTCCATTCATATTGTCATAAATGTCAGCATTTTCTTCTTTCATGTGGCTGCATAATATTCTCTCTCTCTCTCTCTCTCTCTCTCTCTCTCTCTCTCTCACACACACACACACACACACACACACACACACACACACAGATTCTTTATGCATTCATCCATCAACAGATACTTAGGCTGTTTCTATGTCTTGGCTATTGAAAAAAATGCTGCAATGAACATGGGAGTGCAAATAGCTCTTTGAGATACTGATTTTATTCATATATCCTTCTTAACTTTTATATATTGTCCCTCCTCTTTCACCTCTTCTCTATCTTTTTTTCTAGTTCCATCTCTTTCTCCCCTCTTTCTCCCTCCCTTTTTCTCCTTTTTCCATGGCTCTGCCTTCTTCCATCTATGACGCTGCCCTTATTCCCTCCCCCCATAATTAAAATAAACTCTCTCTTCTAGCTTATGTGTTGCTTCTATCCTGCCAAGCCCATCCCAACTAGCCATTACATTAGACTAAAAGTAAAGTTTTAAATTTGTTGTTACTTTTACTGAAGTTTTATGTTCCTTGTTTTTTTGTTTTGTTTTGTTTTGTTTTAACTTAAAAGTAGTTGACTTGAATGTTTCATATTTATTTTTCTATGAAAAGGCATTCTGGTAGGTAGAATGACCCTCCAAAGATACCCTTCCCCCAATCTTTGGACCCTATGAATATGCTAAATTATATGGCAAATGGGACTTTGCAGGTGTGAGTAAGGCTACAGATTTTAAGGGAAGAGGATTATTCTGGGTTATCTGATGGGCCCAATCCATTTACATGAGCCTTTAAAAGTGGAGAATTTCCTCCAGCTAGAGACAGAAGAGACACAGAAAAAGATCAAGTCAAAGGGATTCTATGCATGAGAAGAATTCAAAGCTTTTGCTGGTTCTTCAGATGGAGAGTCACATTGTGGAGGGGACCATGTTCAAAGACTGGAGAAAGCCTCTAGAAGCTAAGGGTGGCCCCCAACTGACAGCCAGCCAGAAAACAGGACCCCAATCCTACAACCACAAAAACTGGATTCTACCAACAACCAGAGTGTGCTTGAAAGCAGAAAGCAACACAGTTCTGCCAACACATTGGTTTTTGGCCCTGTGAGACTCTAAATGGAGGACCAAGTTGAGGCACACTGTACCAGGACTCTGATCTACAGAACAGTGAGATAATAAAAGGGTGTTTTAAGCCACTAAATTTGGGGCAATTTGTAACAGCAGCAATAAAAAACTAATGCTTTCAAATATATATATTATATATTAAATTATATATGTACATTAATATATATATATATATATATATATATATATATATATATATATACACACACACATATGTGTATTTATATAATTTAACCCTGCTTAACTTTGCGAGGAGAGGTTTACATGTTAGTGGCTCTTAATAAAAATTTTTTAAAGCAAATTCACTTTGTTTATTATTATTATTTTTTAACTTTCCAGCCATCCCACTGACAGCTCAGCTTAAGTCATTGTCTTCAATCTAGTTGCAGAGGGCGCAGCTCACTGTCCCATGTGGAATCGAACCAGTAACCGTGTTGCTCAGAGCTCATGCTTTAACCAACTGAGCTACCCAGCCAGCCCCTCTTAATAAATTTTTTTAAATGCCTCCTTCATCTTTGTTTTAGGCTGTTTGGACATATGGTGCATGTGCTAATTGATTTTTCAATCATTGTCATGTTTTCAGATCAAAGGATACACTTAGTAATCTAAAGGGACTCATTCTCAAAGCACACATCATTACTGTCAACACTTAGTTTGTTCTTATTCTCACAATACTCTATGGGGAAAATCTCCTCATTTGACTTTTTCTAATTACCTCTCTATCCTTGTAAGAGACTTAAGCAAAACATTTTGCTTCTTTAAGCAATCAAGGGACATGCAATCCTCCACCACACCACCAGAATGGAAGAATAATTAACCCAATTTATATATGGAACAAGAGGTTGGTAGGTGAGTGATGCAGAAACAGCCACTCAATTCTGCCTATTGACTCAATATATCAGTCACGTTGACCTTAAGAAAATTCTTACACCTTATAACACCAAACATTAACATCAACAATACAAATAAATTAAAAATTTTGCTATTTTCCACTAGCCAAAAATTCATTTTTCTTCCCACCTGTCACAAATTCCTATAATATGTATGTGGCAAGATAATCTATTAAAATGTGAATTTATATTTTTGTTCTCATTACTGCAGTAGGACCTAGGAACAATAAGGCAAACTTTGCCCCCTTATTCTAGATAGAACAAACTCTTGAGTTATGAATTCAGGGTTCCCAGACATTTTAGGTTCAGGAACTGAAAACAGAAATTGCAAAAAACTTAAAAAATAACCCTCTTCAGCCTTTGAAGTTAGACATAGAGGTTGATGTGGATTTCAGTTTTGATGGTGAAAATGACATGGAAACTAAGAGACTGGAGTGGTGAGTCCTATTTACTGTCCAGGATATCTGATAGTATGGCCTGGATGCTGGACCCTGACCCCAGGGAGTTCTGGCCTTGGTTCATATGGAGAATGATGTCTGCTGTGGAATAGACCACAAGTGCTTGACAACATACGTCTCAGCAGTGACCACAGTGGCCTAAAGAGTTGCAGGCATTTACTTAATTTTGCTGAACTGTGGAATACCACTGGACTCTTGGACCTCTCTCAGGAGCTCAGGCCTCCAAAAATGACTGATACTGGGTATCTGGCTACCCTAGCCAAGAGAGGCTAAACTGAGATTTAATTAGATACAGGAACATAAAGTAATGTGGTATTTTTTATACAACTGTGACAGAGCAAATTCATGCCAGTTGTGTGTGTGTGTGTGTGTGTGTGTGTGTGTGTGTGTGTGTGTGAGAGAGAGAGAGAGAGAGAGAGAGAGAGAGAGAGAGAGAGAGAGAGAGAGAGTAAATGAAAGGAATCTGAGAAATAAGCTATAAAAAGAAGGCAAGTGGAAAGGGCCCTGCTTCCCTCTTCTCAAGGTTTCCTCTTTTGTTTGTGTTTGTTTATGTGCACGGGTATAAACCAGGTATTAACCAGGTACAAATAAGCAAAATTCAGAGCTTGGAAGAAGACCCAGGAGGGAGAAATGCTTCCATGTCTCTGATAAAAAACACAAACCAGTACAAACATAGATTTGTAGTGTGCTCGCATTCCTTTTTATTTGGCCAATCCAGTTTGCTATAGACAATTCATGGTCTATTATCTGAACATGTGGCTATGTGCTTTGTTTCTATGACAATGGCCATATCAGTGCTTAGGAACGGTCATGACTCTGTCGGGCAGGTTTGTGCTGCAAAAGAAAGGGACTGGAGGTGACATTAAACATGATAATGATTTTTCACTTCTAATATCTATGATTTCAATGATGATACACTTACATAAATACACTGCTTGTGATAAATCAGCTGCCTACTTTTTCTCTTTCCATTAAATATCTCTCTTTCTCTCTCACACACACATGTGAGCCTGCATGCAAGCATGCACACACGCTCACACGCACAAGAAAATTACCCTCAGTAAGATACTTTATTAGTGGAAAGTTACAGTTGACTTAACTTTCAAAAGTCAAGCAATTCAAAGTTCTTTCTGCAACTTTATCTCATCCCCACCACATAAGCACACAGTGAAGCATGAAACCAAATATGCAAACAGAATATCTTTTGTATAAAGGGGACATATTCTTGCAATGATGATTTTGCCATTTCTTGCTCTGTATCTTTAAAATGACTTCCACCAGAGTCGTATTCTTATCTGTCTCCATTCTACATGAGCTCCTTACATAATCAAAACAAACTCCAGACTTAAGTGAAAAATTTCATGCTAACAAGAGAGTCGAGGCAGAAGAAGAAAGGCAGGAATGCTCTCAGGTCCCACCCCCACAGCTCCACACTGCTCTCCAACCCACCTGGCCACCATTTGCCACACACTGCTTGATCATTGCATCCTTGGTACCTTTGCAAATACCCTTTAAAACAACTTCTCCACTCCTCTGACAAAACCACATTTGTCTCCTCCATAGAACTCTGAATCAAAACTCACCCCCTCTAGAAAGTTTTTTCTGATTTAGTTGTTCCATCAACTCTTGGGCATTCAGTTAATAATAGAATATTTTGCCCTCCTTGATATGTAACGTTATAAGTGAGATGAAGCACATACTTAATGTTAATTACAGAGAGGCTGAATGACTGTTATCATAGCAAACAGATTAGTCTTAGATGGGTAATAATAGAGTGTAACTGTATTTCATACCATCAAATAAAACTTTTGGAATTTAGTAAGAGCTCTATAAACCACACAGCTAGGAGACCTATGTCAATTTAATATGTGGAGCTCTGTGAGAGAACAGATAGCATTGAACTAGGAGTGAGAACACAGAGGTCATTCAGAATCATTGACTTGATGTTCGCTTAGGTTTTCTACACAATTACAATGTAAATTCCTTGAAAATGAGCTTTGTGGTCCTGCTCCCCCTACATATAATGTATCCCATGTAATACAAAGTTGGGTGATCATCTCCATATATCAGAAACTCCTTAAGTATTTGGTAGCATATCTTTGCATATGTGATTAGGTCCAGAATCAGTTTTAATGGTTTTAGAAGGAAACGGGCAGCTTTATCAATTGACATCTAGCAGGGCTATGGAGACTACTTAGTCCAGCATTTTTATTTTACACAGAGAAAGTGAGGTCAGGATGGTTTATTCAAGAGCACAGTGCCTGTAAGTCATGCAGGTGGCACAGAATCCAGGCTCCCACATCCCATGGCTCCCCTTACAGCATGTGAGGGGAAATCTGGTTCAAAAGTTCAGTATTGTGACAGAAAAACTTTCTAACCCCCAAGGGGAATTGCCATTTACAGTGACATCATATTTTTTGTATCTACTGGCAAAACTCTTTTCTTGATGGTTCTCTATGGGGTAAATATTTTAAGATATGTATTGTTTAGAATTATATTTGGCTGAATATCACCAGGAATCGCCAAGTCATAGTGAGTTAAATCAGAATGACATTTATTTTTCTGTCACTTAAAGAAGTCCAGCACCAGGGGATTCAAGCTGGTACAGACCCATGTCCCTTCTGCTCTATACCTTTCCCTATTACATTTGGGTTCAAGGTTACTTGTGCTCTGTCCATCTGCTCTGAATTCAGCCAGCAAGGAAAAGGGGCAGAGAAGGGCCTCTCTTTTAGAAGACCTCTTGCAGGTACCAAACAACAATTCTGCTTACATCACCTTAACTAGAACGTAGTCATGTGGTGGCCCCCTCTAATAACAAGGCACCCTGAATGATGTACTCTTTGTCATGGTGGCCATGTGTCCGGCTAAAATTTGGGTTTTGTTTCTAAGCCAGAAGGAGAAAATGAATATGAGAAGCTACTAGCCTTTTTTCCACAGAATTTCTGCTCAGCAATCCCTTTCTTAATACATTCAAAGAATGCTTTAATATTATGCAAATAAACCAGGTATTAAAATGGAACACTATGATTTATATGGATAAAGTAATATGAACCTGCATAATGACAATTGTGTCAAACATATTTGGTATATAAGGAGTGTTTTATGATGCAATTATTATAAGCTCACATCTTTGCTTTATTGATACTAATATCAGAAAAATAATCCCAAGGTTTTTAGAAAACTCCTCAGAAGGCAAGAAAAAGTTACCAAGTCATGATATTTGTTAAGAGAGCCTACAAGAATGAGCGATTTCTTCAAGACTCAGGGCAGCCCCTTCCACCCACTCTGTCTGCCTCTTTCCTGCTCTCTTAAACCCTGCCAAAGGCCAAATCATTGCCAAGGCAACTGAGGCCCTTCACTCTTCCCAGCTGATTCAGGCTGCTTGTGTCATCATCAGACAAGCACCAAGAAGAAAGATTCTGTGGTGCAGACAGAGGTCGGTTTTTCACCTCTGTCACAGAATACCCTGGGTCTTGATCTCCAGACTACAGAGATTAAGATTGTTGATTCTTCCTTTCTATTCCTCCTGCTGGAGAGACTACCAAGAGGGAGTCAGGAAAATACGAATTACTCAAAGTTTAGGTTTTAAATAAATGCAAAACATTTTTCACTTTGGACCTAATTCATCTCTTTAAGCCCTTCCCTGATAGCTGTTTAGAATGAGAAAGAACCTGGTCCCTACACTTCATATAGAAAACCTACATTGCTATTAGCCCAAATCTCTTCTGAAATACTATCGCACAATAAGACTAGCACTATTTCAATGTGGTAACCAAAGGTGATGAAGTACTCCTGCTCTTAACCGCATATTTTCTTCTCTCTATTGCTCCCATCACCAATGTCCTACTTGTCAATACTGAAGAAATCTTAGACACCCTTCAGTCTTCTTCACCATCATGAATTATATGAGTAACTATAATTTGGATTCCTGAGGGCTCCTTTTATCCTTAAATTTACTTTATATCCCTCAAGTTACCTAACCTCTCTGGATCACTATTAACTAATTTGAAAAAAATGAATAAAAGATGAGTACTTTAGAAAAGACAGACCCTAAAGCATGTCCCAGCTCATACACATCCCATGATTCTACGATAGGATGACCACATAGCAAGGCCACATAACGCAAGTGAAGCTCTAAACTTCTCTTGCAATGTTTCAGCAAGAACTACAGCCATTTAAAAATAATTTGACAATTCTTCTGGATGAATTCATCTGAAGAAAGGATCGTCTGTATACATCATCCTGTCTTATCATTCTTTCACAGCTGTCGATGAGTGGCAATTCACTATGCCATTTTGAGAGATTTGGTGAAATGAAAACTGATATAGCCACCCAGGTAAGTACCAATTAAAATTATTTCAAATCATTTAAAATGAATGTTATGTAATAGCCTTAGAATACGGCTTTTGAAAGAACTAGTAATTTGTCTTTCTGCAAGGAGAAAAAAAATCATCTTGCTTCCCAACTATGCAGGATTATCTATGTCAAGTACGTCTGCATATTCTGCAGCGCTCATTGCTATTTCAAGTTCAAAGCAGCAGGGATAGTATATTCTGCATAGCCTGAGATCAGAGTCATTTTTTTTTCTCATTTCTCTCTCTTTGACTTTGCTTTGCTTTTTCCAGAATCTATGTGTGCCTGACTCTATTGCCTAAAGAATCTCTCCAATGGACGATTTCCAGTGCTCACTGCCTAACTAGTCCTCTCCAGTTTCTGATAAATAGTACAAAAGCTTGTCCATTTGTCCTTCAAGTTGTAATGGTAAAATGTAGTATTTTCCAGAACTCTCTAAAGTGGTTTAGATCTCTTATTTCCCCACTCTTCAGCCCTTCCACATACAATTGGACAAAGGATCATTGCATTTTAAATACAATGTCATCCAAAAGTGAGTATAGGAAACTTCCCCTCTTAAGGATCCAAGTAACATTTGCAAAATTAAAAAAGAAAAACTGCAAACTAGTATTGTTTTTGTGTACTCAAAATGTCACTCAATACATTGCGTACAGGACTTTCATAGCTCCAGGTACTACAAGTGCTGGCTAGCCAGAAATACACATCTTAAACTTTTGCCTAAGGGACTTAGCTTAACTATGTATGGGACCCCACAGGAAAACAAACAAAAAAAAGGAGTTCTTAAATGACTTCATTAACCTTTACAAATTTCACCATAAATTAAGTTCCAGGGGATATCACACCATCCTTGTAAGCAATTCTCCAAAGGAAGAGGCTGTTTGGCTAACTTATAGTAAGTGTGGGAATCCAAACACTGCACTGCTTATGCCAAAAAATCATTTTCAAAATACTAAAATGATCAATTCTAATGAAGCCTTTATAATTGAAATTTCTCATTTCAGATTTTAAACTTTACCTTAGGATAATAACATTTAAAACGCATGAAAACTCATTATAAAAGAACTACATGAATATAAGTTTGTATTTTCTTACATTGTGAAGATAAATAATAGTCTTTTATGAATATTTTCAATTATGAGTTTTATCATCCAATATTTTTATATAGAGTAATGGGACTTCGGTTTCTAAAAACTATGATCTTGATAACATCACTTTACTCTTTTTTTGTATACAAAAGTGTGAGAGGTTTGAACCACAACACCTCTAACAACCTCTCTGGCTGTAAAATCTTATAAAATAATTTTAAAAAAATCTTTGCCTCAATTTTAACTCCTTCATTGTGCATATATTCCCTATATTATAATAGTAATGTTTTAATTCATGAAACTTGACTTTTCTCAAGGCTCTTTCAAATCCATTATCTCCTCTATTCACTGGAAAGATGTAGCTAGGGAGAAAGGATCTTCCTAGTCTCACTCACATGATTTTTCACTTACAACTGCTAAGCCTGAGGAATTTATCAGAGCCATAAATTCCTGACCTGGAAAGGTCACTTAATTTATACCTTTTTGCAGCCTTCAATAAAGCCTTGGAGGAGAACAACACTGGATTTTTCACACATTATCCTGTTCCTCTTGATTAAATCAGACTCTAAGTGATTTTTGTGTGTGTGTGGTTATCTGATAAATGCAATCCCGGCAAGAACAGAAATATGACAGGCTACAAATAATTGTTTATTTCAGAATAAAATCTCACCAAGGAAGCCTAAGTGGATAATAGCTTAGGAACATTTCAAGTATGAGATGGCTCAATTTTGTAAGGGAAGATTATGAGTGGCCTATAATGTGGAAAATTGGGAGATTTCTTCCATACACACTCTTTTTAGTTCTTCCATAATTTATTCATGTACTCATGATAATTGTATTGAGTACCTGTTATTGGCTATTCCATGTTTGTTATCCTTCTGGGGAATACAAAAATGAAGAGTAATGGCAAAGAGCTATCATTCATTGAGAACCTAATATGTGCTTAGCTACACTGAGTGCTCTGTGTATAATTAAGGCCAACCTAAGGTCATTCAGCCAGAAAATAGTAGCACCTGGGTTGTAATATGGTTCTGCCTGCCTGGGGTCAATGCCGTTAACCACCTACCATTATGAGTCTGCTAGAAGCCCTGCCTTTGAGATCACCTAAGTCTAGTAAGCACAATGATCCACTCATTCTTCCCATAACTCAATATTTGACTTTACATTGTTCATTTCTGTTAACTATTCCTGTCTACCACTCCCCTCAAAATAAAACACCACCAGCTCACAAGCCATCTCTATGAGAGATTTTTTTTCAATCTCCTTTTAAAAACTCTTGGCTAATGAACTGGTAATTGTTGTATGCCATTGTAAATAAAGTGCAAAGTCAACAGAAAGTCACAGAAATACTGTGAAAGCTTTGGCAGAAAATAGGGCTTCCCAGGGGAACTGCATCATACTGGAACTGGCAGCAGCATCCTTTGCTTTAAATAAATGAAGGGAGGGGGTCTCAAAGAAAAGTGTCCTAAAATTTCTACTTGATTTTTAAAAATAATACTCATATTGATAAAGATAGGATTAAACAGGCACTGGCTAGCAGAACGTGAATTGGCACAACTTTCTGGAAAGAAATTTACATTCAGTCTCGAGATGCTGGTGTCCTTTGACCCAGTAATGCCACCTCTTAACTAGAATCTATTCGAGGGAAAGAATTAAGTATTTAAGCCAAGATATATTTATATACATGTTTACTAACCCTTAATGGTAATACCACAATATGGAAAGCATTTTATAAATGTGCAAGAATATGGAAATGATGAAATACATTATGGTAAATAAATGACACAGTGGGGTTTACAGACATTTTATGTGATCCTTTCCAAATATTTTGAGTGAGATGGGGAAATATTCACTGTAAAATGTTAAGTGAGAAAAATAGGCTCAAACTATTACATACATGAAGACTTTTCTAAATATAGATAATTACAGAAAAAGAGGAAGAAAACGGACAGGACAAGATATGTATGTGTTTTAAAAAGGACTGTAATGAAACAAAACAAAACTATGAAAGTAACTAAAAAGTAACAAAAGTTGTTTTTTTAAAAACCAAAGGAGACTGACCTTGGATTAGGCAATTGTTTCTTAGACATAACACCAAAAGCTCCAGCAACAAATGAAAAAACAAACTTAACACCATCAAAATTTTATGCTTCCAGGGGTGCCATCAAGAAAGTGAAGATATTCCACAGAATGGAAGCACATTCCTGCAAATCATGTCTCATAAGCAAATTGTATCTAGAATATAAAAAAGAACTATTACAACTCACTAATAAAAAGACAACCCATTTTTAAAACGCCAAAAGGCACTGGTAGTTGTCCAGAGAAGATATGTAAATGGCCAATCACTAAAAGATACTCATACAATTAGCCATCAAGGGAATGCAAACCCAAGCCACAGTGAGATACCAGTTCATATCCACCAGGATATTATAGCCAAAAATTCAGATAATGTCAAGTATCTGGGAGGATGTAAAGACATCAGAACCTTCATACTCTGCTGGTGGGAAAGTAGAGTGGTGAAGCTACACTGGAAAACAACCTGGCTGTTCTTCAAAACATTGAACATTTAGTTACCATATAGCCCAGTATTTCCATTCTTAGGTATCTACCCAAGAGAAATGGAAACATATGTCCACACAAAAACTTGTACATGAATGATCATAACAGCATTATTCATAATAGCCCAAAGTGGGAACAACTCAAGGATCCATCAACTGATGAAATGGATAAATAAAATGTGATATATCTATATCATGAACTATCATTTGGCAATAAAAAGAAATGAAGAACTGACACATGATACAAAATGGTTGGACCTTGAAAACATTATGCTAAGTGGAAGAAGTCATAAAGAACCACATATTGCATGATTCCACTTATATGAAATATCCAGAATAAGCAAATTTACAGAGAGAGGAAATAGATTAGTGGTTTACTAAGGCTAGGGTGGGAAGTGGATCAGGGCAGGAGGACTGTTGGAGAGGTGACAGCTCATATGAACAGGGTTTCTTTTGGGGGTAATGAAATGGTTCTAAGATTGTTGCATAAAGTTGATGGTTACATAATTCTGTGAATAAACTACAAACCACTGAATTGTGTACTTGAAATGAGTGACCTGTATGGTGTGTGAACTATATCTCAACAAAGCCAATTTTTTAAGAAGGGGCAGCAAAAATAATTATTCCCATTATTTCATCCATCAACCCTGCACCAGACTCCTACTATGACTTGTGATAAGCACAATGACAGATGCACAAAGAAAATGCTTTCTTTTCAAGTTCACGTGAATTACCTCTAATATATGCTACAAGTAATACTGTTATTGTGCATACATACCTAATTATACAAATTATACATATATTCTCTCACAACATTACAAAGAACAGGAATGGAGCTTATCATCTATTTCTAAGCAATCATACATATAGCTTCATCACTTAATATAGATTTCTACCAAATCAGATCTGTATTTTTAATTGTCTTAGGGAAATATCCACCTGCGTGCCCAGCTAACATCTCAAACATAAGTTTGAAGCAATATTTTTTTTTTTGAGGTCAGTGTCACTGGCCCTCATATGTGGGACACAAACCGGGGCCGCTGGCCTCCCAAACCAGCGCTTAACCACCGCGCCACTTGGCCGGCCCAAAGCAATATGTTAAGCCTCCATTCCTGCCCTCTTCTTCTTCTTCTTTTTTTTTAATTTTTTTAGCTGAGCCATCCTGCCACCTGTTGGCAGCTCTACGGCAACTCAGCTCGGGCTGGCATCGAACCGCCATTGCTCAGAGCTCAGCTCGCACTCTTGAGCGAGCTCTTAACTAACTGAGCCACTCGGCCGGCCCTCCTGCCTTCTTCTTGCTACACCAAATGTACTTGTCTTCCTGTTTCCACCTCTAAGTAATGCATGGCACAGCATCCTCTCGGAAAGCAGGTCTAAACGTCTCAGAATCACCTGTGAGTCTGCTCGCTGCCTTGTCTCCTAACTGAGGCCATCACCAAGGTCATATAATCCTACCTCTTAAATGTCTCTAGAATTAATGTTCCACTCTCTCCCAGTACTGTAGCCCTGATTCATGACTTCACCGTCTTTCACCTGGAATAGTCCAACTATTTCTCAAGTCATGCCTCTAACTCCAGCCTTTCCCCTTCAATTCTCATCCCCATGTTGAAGTAAGGATTGACTCCCCTCCCTTTGTGACTGCATTTTTTAAAGTTTAAAACACACTTAAATATAGAAAATCATCTAACAGGGAAACAAAGAATTAACACATCTTAACACAATGTAAATGTCATAAATATAATTTTTTTCTAAGAAGAAATGGAGTAATTCAGACAAAACCGAATTCACCGTTGTTTTCTCTCCATTTCACTTCCTTTCTTCCTGCTCCAAGACAATTTTATGAATTTGGGCATATAATTCCAGTACATATACTTTTAACACACACATATGTGTGTATATATGTAAACATACATATACATGCATACATATACTATGTATCTATAAACAATATATAGTATTGCTTTGTGGGTTTCATATTTATTTGTTTGCTAACTTTATCATTGAGGTATAACGTAAATACAATAAATGCCACACATCTTAAGGGTATTTTTTTTTTTTAAGAGAGCAGTGTCACTGGCCCTCATATGTGGGATCCGAACCCAGGCTGCTGGCATCCCAAGCCAGCTCTTAACCACTGCTCCACTCAGCCAGACCTTAAGGGTATGTCTTGATGAATATTTATACCTGAACACATGTGTATCATCACACCACCCCACCCCACACCACCCAGATCAAGATATAGAGCATTGCTAGTATCTTAGAAATCTCATTTGAGCCTGCCCTCTCTCAGTCTTACCCACCACTACTACTATTTTGACCTCTATCATCATACATTAGTTTTGCCTGCTTTTGAATGCTCTCTGAATGGCAATCAATCAATCAATCAAAAAGTAAGTAAAATAAACGGGAGGTGTGTGTGTTCTCTTTTGTATCTGATTTATTTCACTCAACCTGACGTCTGTGAGTTTCATCCATGTTGTTGCATATACCAGTTGGTAGTTATTTTTCATTGTTATATAGTATTCCATTGTACATATATGCTACATGATGGACATTTGGGTTTATACATTGGAACTATAATGAATAATGCTTCCATAACTATTCTTATACAAGTCTTCTCACACATACATATATACATTTTTGTTGCGCTTGTACCCAGAATGGAACTGGTGCGTTATTAAGTCTGTGTGTGATCCGCTTCAATAGATACCTCATTTCCGCCTTTACAACTCCCACCAGTAGTAAATGAAGTTGTGAGTGCTCCTCATCATCACCAATATTTGGTTTTGATCCTCCTTTTTAAACATCCATTATGGTGTGTATATCTCATAGTTTTAATATTATTTCCCTAATGAACAACGTTGAATAATTTTTTGTATACTTATTGGCCATACTGATCTTCTTTGGTGAAGTGACTGCTCTTGTCTTTTGCTGAGGACTTACTGGGTTGTTTTCCTTTCCACACCAATTTCTAAGAGTTCTTTATATATTCTAGATATTAGACATTTAAGAAGTATATGAAAAAAAGAAAAAATATATGTATAATAAACATCTTCTCCCATGCTATTGCTGGCCTTTTTATTCTCTTAACTCTCTATTCTGTACCATTAGTCTGATGTCTTCTTGCACCAGTACCAAACTGTTTTATTTTCTATAATTTTATAGAAGTATTGATATCTAGTTATTAGTCCTCAACTTGGTTCTTCAAGATTGTTTTGGATATCTTTTCCCATTCACATTTTTATATAACTTTTGAAATCAGTTTGTCAATTTCCATAAAAATACTTTCTGGGACTATTTTTTATTTCATTGAATCTATAGAGTTGTTTGGGAAGATCTCACTTCTGCACAATAATTAGCCTTCAAATTCATGAACTTGGAATATCCTTTCATTTATTTAGTTTTCCTTTAACTTTTCTAAGTAATTCTAACAGTTTTTTGAGTAGATGTCAAGCATATCTTTATTAGAGCTATTTCTTGGTATCTGATTTTTTGATACTGTTGTAAATTGCATTTTTAAACCTTTTGTATTTCTCTTGTAATAAAACATATAGAATACAATATTTACCATTTGAACTATTCTAAGTGTATGATTCAGAAGCATTAATTACATTCATAATGTTGTACAGCCATCTCCATCTTAGGGAGCTTTTGATTCTTCAGGTTAGACATGTATAATTAAATAATGATATTATTAATGGGTCTGTATTTTCTGGTAGGAATTGGAAATTAAAAGCATGGGAAAAAATAAATTTCAAACGTGGACTCATTATAAATGACTAAATGTGGCTAGAAACACCTTGCAGAGGTATACATGCATAGGAAGAGAAAGAAGAGGCCAGTGTCAGCAATAAGAAATGTTGGAGTATATATTGAAAAAATTCATAGTAGGTAATTTCTGAACAATAAAAGTTTAGAGTAACTTTGGTCACAAAGAATAGAAATGACTTTTGCACAGCTTGGAAGGGCTGAGTGACTCATAGTAAGAGAATAAATAGTATCTGTCATGAATAACTAAGTAGACTGTTATGAACCTGAGGTCAGGGATAAGAAACTGGGACATTCCTAAAAGTTTAGGGCTGATGTTTGAGTTTGGTGGGGAATAGAATTCAGTGGGATTTGAAAGCTAAGCAGAAGGCATAAACAGATTCAGAAGAGCCTAATAAAGCAGAAGCATGTGTATAATTTGTAGGGTCTCAAAACAAGAAAAACCTGCTTTAGCAGTATTTCTTTTAAAAAAATGTATTAGTCTCTTAAATCATATAGAAAACAAAAAGTGGAATTACAAACCATTACTACAATAATATTAGCTTTTATAATTGCCCATGTGTTTGCCTTTACTGAGATCTTTATTTGTTCATGTGGCTTTGAGTTATTGTCGAACATCCTTTCATTCCAACTAGCAATGCCCCTTTAGCATTTCTTCTTTTTAGAATTTATTGGGGAGTTGGGGTAGGGGAACAGTGTTGAGGAATTGGGGAAGGGAAACAGCCAAGTTGTTGTCCTTCAGTATTAGTTGTGGAGGGTGCAGCCAGCTCAGTCTCAAGTCCAGTCTCCATCCGGCCACCCATAGGCAGCTTGCAGCCACTCAGCTCAAGGTGCCATGTTCAATCTTAGTTGTGGGTGGGGGTAGCCCACTATCCCATGTGGGAGTCGAATTGGAAACCTTGTTGTTAGGAACACGTGCTCTCACCAGCTGAGCCATCCTGCTTGAGAGCAACTCAGTGGCCCATGTGGGAATCGAACCAGTGACCCTGTTGTTCAGAGCTCATGCTCCTAACCAACTGAGCCACTTGCCCGGCCTTCCTCTAGCATTTCTTGCAGGGTAGGTCTAACAGTTCCTCCGTTTTTGTCTGGGAATGTCTTCATTTTTCCTTCACATTTGAAGGACTGTTTTGCCAGATTATAGAATCTTGGTTGACAGTTTTTTCTTTTAGCATTTTGAATATATCAGTCCACTGCCTCTGGCATCCAAAGTCTCTGATGAGAAATCTGTAATTTATTGAGGATCCTTGTATATGATAAGTCATTTCTCTCTAGCTGCTTTCAAGAGTCTCTCTGGTTTTTGCAAGTCTCTTTGAATTCTTCTTATTTGGAGTTCATTGAGCTTCTTAGATATTTGTATTCATATCTTTCATCAAAATTGGGATGTTTTCAGCCATTATTTCTTCAAAATACTCTTTATTCCCCTCTCTGTCTTCTCCCCTGGGACTCCCACAATGCATGTGTTGGCCCATTTGGTGGTGTTCTATGAGTTCTTTCAGCTCTATTTGCTTTTCTTCAATCTTTTATCATTCTATTCCTCAGACTTGATCATCTACATCGTCTTAAATTCAAGTTGCTAATTCTTTCTTTGGCCTGCTCACATCTGCCTTTGAATTCCTCTAGTGAAACTTCCATTTTGGTAATTGTAGTTTTCAGCTCCAGAATTTCTTTTTGGTTTCTTTTTAAATTTTCTATCTATTGCTATTTCTATTTTGTTCATACATCACTTTCTTGCTTTTCTCCACATCTTCCTGTAGTTCTTTGAGCATCTTTAAGAAAGTTATTTTAAAGCGTTTGTCTACTAGATCCATCATCAGGGCTTTTTAAGAAACAGTTCCCATTGATTTGTATTTTTTCCTTTGAATGGGCCATACTTTCCTTTCTTTGTATGCCTTTTTGTTGAAAACTGGACATTTGACTCTAATAATGTGGTTATTCTAGAAATTACTTTATTAGTCAAATATAAACTCTCTTCACCAGGATTTGTTGGGTTTTGTTCCTGTTTTTGTTTATTGTTTTTGTTTGTTTGGTAGGCTGCCTCTGTGCTGAGGATTAGCCTGAGGTGAAATTTAGAAACTTGTCAGGCCTGCTCTGAGACTATGCCTTTCCCTGTGCAAGTATGCTGACTTTCTAATTGTCTTTGTATATGCAGTGGCTTTTAAAAGTCCTGGCTCCAAAAAAAAAAAAAAAAAAAAAAAAGGAAAAACAGAAAAATAAAGGGAAGGGGGATAAAACAGCTCTGCTTCTTGAAACTCACTGGTAGTCACTTCAGCCAGAAAAGGAGAGGCTTGCAATGATGGAGGAAGGTGCAACAACAATGGCTGTCTGCCTTTTTGTCTGTACCTTTGAGATAAGAAGCAGCCATCAGCCATCAGAGCACAGTTCCCTGATATTTGAAGGACAGTGTCCTCTTCCACCCACCTTGGTTCCCACCAGCTGCAGATAAACTGCTCCTGGAACATGTGCACAGCTGCATATCATGGGGTGGGGAATATGTTGTGGGGCAGGGGATGGGTAGCTTCTATTGTGTTAGGAGTTGAAATTGACAAAAATTCACCACAATTTACCTCCTAAGTCTTCCCCTGGAAGTTGCAAGCCTTCAACAGACTCCAGAGTTCCAAAAGAGTTACATCAGACAGATCCTGCCAATGCAATTGTTGTCTACTTGGGGAAACAAACTCTTGGTTCTTCCACTCTGCCATCTTCCCAGCAGGCATTGTCTGTATTATTTTTCATAATGTGTTTTTAATTGTCACCATTACATAATTGTTGGCATACTATATAAATACAGTTAGTTTTTATACATTGAACTTCAACTTAGTGACCTTTTAAATTCCTACTAATTTATAGCTTATCATCAATGAGATGTTTTGTCTTTTACAAGGTATATTTAAAACATTTACAGTTATTGTGATTGCATTCACATTTATGCTTATTGCGCCATCTTATTTTGTTTTGAATTTACATTGCTTTTTCTTCGCATTCTTTCCCCCTCCTTACCTCACTTATGTTGACTTAATCAAGTTTTTCTTTATTTCTTTCTATTTTTCCTGCTATAATCTTTTGTGTCCCCATCTTATGCATTCTACATCTTCTAATACTTATCCTTAAAGTTTTCACATGTAACCTTAATTTTAGTAAGTCTAGATTTAAGCACTGTCTCTAATCTCCTTTAACACAAGGACCTGATTTTCTGCCCCACCTAATCCATATCTTATGTTATTACTGTTTGATGATTACCTATTTTGTTAAAGCCCCATAATTAGATATTTTGAATATTATTTTACTTGCATGCCTTTTTATAAAAGTCCTTATTCACCATTTTTTTTCTGGATTTAATTTTCTTCTTTCTGAGGGTCATTTTTGAACTCTGAAGTCAGAGTAATACATACTCTTATTCTTTGTAAGCAAAAAAAATGTTTCTATTTTATC
The DNA here is from genome assembly GCA_033961575.1 of Aselliscus stoliczkanus. NCBI lineage: Eukaryota > Metazoa > Chordata > Mammalia > Chiroptera > Hipposideridae > Aselliscus > Aselliscus stoliczkanus. The sequence goes on from CM066734.1 coordinate 44,554,147, forward strand.
CTCACTATTAAATAATAATTTATCTGGGTATACAATTCTAGACTGACAATTACTTTTCCTTGCACTTATTCTGTTGTTTTATGACATGTTTTTGCAGATGCAAAGTGTACTGTTATTCTAATTGCCCTTCTTTTCTCTTTAGAAGCTTATAAAATTTTCTTTATGCTGTTGATATTCTGCATTTTCACAATTATGTAACTTGTGCGGGTTTATATTTTTATTTTCATAACTATTTATCATATTCAGGGCCCAATGTGCTCCTTCACTTTATTTCTGGAATATTGTCACCACCATAATTTTGAATATTGCTTCTGTCTCATTCTTTATTTTCTCTCTACTTAGAACCTATATTAGACATGTGTTTTTTCTCAGTGTGATCTAGAATTCTTTTAACTTCTCTTATATATTTCACATCTCTATCTTTCTGCACTGAATTCTCCATTATTTCTTCAGATTAATATTCCAAGTCACCACTTCTTTATATTTGTTTGGTCTATTATTTAACCTACTTCCTTTTTTTTTTATAAGTTTTTATGTTGGGGAATTGGGGAGGGAAACAGACAAGTTGCTGTTCTTTTGTTCTTCTGTCTAGTTGCACAGGACATTGCTTCACTGGCCCATGTTGGTATTATCATTGCGCTCTTCCTGGATGAGGCAGATCAGTCACTGGCCTCTGGATGGTCGCTCACTTTGGCTATTGGCAGCTCATTCCAGCTGCCTGGCCACTCACACTGGCTGCTGGCCACTCACTGTAGCTTATGGCAGCCCACTGCAGCAGGGGCTGCAGCCTACACCATCGCCGGGACTCGAGCAGCCCAGCTCCAGGTGGAGCTGTTGTTCACCATCTTAGCTGTAGAGGGCACTGTCACTCTACAGTGGGATCCAAACCGGGGCCTCTGGGGTCCCAAGCCAGCTCTTAAGGAACGCGCCACTCTGCAGGCCCTCAATCTCCTTACTTTTTTATTTAAATAGCTTACAGTTCAAATTTTAGAAAGTATATTGGTTATTTTCAAATACACTTACTTTATATGGTTCTGTGCTTGCCCTATGATTTTTCTGATTTCCTTTAGTTCTTTGAGTATTTTAAATATACTTATGTCGATGTTTCTGGTTATTCTATCATTCCTAGTTCTTGGAATCCACATTCTCCCATTTTTGGGTCTTCTAATTCTCTCTGCAGTGCTTTGTTACTTGTTTGTATTTTTTCAGTGTGAGCTCATTTTCAGGGGTAGGGGTGTTTTCTATTAGAGTCCTGTTGGAAAGAATAGCAGTGTTGTGGGTATAGATGCTTCTGCCAGAGGTCTACTAATTTCTCCTGTTCCAGAACAGTTTTCATGTTAATTTCTCAATATTGGGTTCCCTACCACATGGACAGTGTTAATCCAGACTTTACATCTGCAGTGACAATAGCCTGGAGTTCTAATTTCTCTTTAGTGATATTTCCCCTCTGGCCCCAGATGTATGGCAAACTCCATCAAGAATTCTCTGAGCCAGTGCACAGTTTTCTTAGTCCTTTTTCAATGGGCTAGGCAGCCCTTTGTGACTCCTGGTTCGGTGCACATAGAGCCCAGATCTAAGATTATGGCCTGAACTCCATCTTCATGGGACTTAAAGCTTATGCTTTCCCTCATGTTCCATTTAAGCTTCAGTTCCTGCTCACTGATCTTGGCTATGAGTTTCTCTTCGTTTCTGACAGCTGAGAATTTCCATTTCTTGATTTTGAACTTGGCCTAGGTATTTACATTTTTATATTTTGTTTATATTTCTGGGTGTTGAAGTGAAATGCGAGAAAGCTATTTCACATCAACTCAGTCAGTCGTATTCATCCCATCCTTCTAAGCACAAATATGATCACACTGCTTTTAATGAGTACCCATTTGCTTAAAGAACAAAGTCAATCTCTTTATCTAGCTATTTTTAAAAGTCCACTTCCAGGTGGAATTCTATCTCCTAAACTTCACTTGCCATCATACCCCTAATCCCCACACCCCATAATACAGCAATAATAGCCCAGAACTCATTCCTCCACACTCCACGTAGCATCACATCTTTCATTTAAGAAACTTCATTTAGGGGGGCTTCTAGGTCCAATTTATATTTCTAACAGTGATATTTTGTGACCTTCATCAAGGCTGTGAACCCTTCAAAATCTGTGACTCTTCCATTTCGGAAAATGCAAAATGGGGCTTGAAAGCAAAGCTGACTATGTCATCCAGGTCATCAATGCACTGAACAAAACAAAACCCAAACACTACAGTGAAAGTGTCCATACGAAAAGCTAGAAAGGCTCTGTGCATACAGGAGCAGCTGACCCAGATGAAGTAAATTATTGAGCTTCATACCAATGCAGCAGTCCCATGTAGGCTGTACCTTAGGATTCATTAAGTTCTCAAGGCTTAGCTCTCTGCTCTCAGGGGACATTTACTCTGCCCTCTTCAGAAAGGGTAGGTTGCTGAGGAGATAGCAGTTATATTTTGTGTGCTTCATTAGAGCAAGGAAATATAGTTCACAGTGCCCAAACAAATCCTAGCTGCTAATGGGCCAAGATATTGTGAATGTAGTCAGAATTGCTGGGACATCAGAGAGCTGAAGGAAAAAAAAACCAACAACAAAAACCTTAGGAACTAAAGAAATTGCATTTGTAAGCTTCATTTATATAACACACAGCAAGTGAATCAATAACTTGAAAATGTACAGTGAAGGCCAAAAAGGAGTTGATTGCAATCTTCAAAGAGTCTGCAAAAAGAAAAAGTAGCAGTGCAAATTAAACTCATTCAACAGAGTAAAGACAGTTGGTTCAAACCTAAGAAGATTCAACTAGGCTAGCAAAATATCATTATTCCTAGAAGAGATGACAGAGGAAAGTAATAGAATATGAAATGTGAATACAAAAGAAAAAAAATTTGTTAAACCCACCCAGATGTTTGTTTTGAGAATTTTTTTCTTTAGCATGATTCATAAGAATGCAGAATGGTATACTTAGGAGGGCTGATGAATATAAAAATAGAAGGTCATCACCAAGGTAAATAGAGTTCTAGGAATAAGGGTAGGATCTGAAGAAATGAAAATTTACCATCTGATTCTCCAGTTTTATGTTATTATCCAATATAGCCAGTATAGCCAATTAGTGTTAAAAAATCATTCACATTTCATCATTCATTTCTTATTTATTTTTCAATTTGGACTTGTTTATACATCACTTTTAATTTGCACTTAGATATGCGTCCTTTTTACCTGTTGGAATACTGTCACATAATTCATCAACAACAATTTTTTTCAACACACTTTCCCATCCCACACCATCTCCTCACTCTTTACACACACAGAGATACCCCTCAACCGACTCTCAGGCATCTCTGGGTTGAATGTCTTGGGGAGCCCCAATATGGGAATCCATCTGATCAGACAACTAGAGGTCTTAACTAAAAGTACTTGCATTGTAGTGTCCTCTTCCAGAGCCCTAGTGTTGAGTTCAAACTGAGGATTTAAACATGAGGATCGGGTTAGTTAACCAGAGGACTAATAGGAATGATGAAATCTGGTCTGTTGTCTCCGGCTACATACTTTTATTCAGCCAACTGTCTCATCAATATATACCACTGGTGCATGAAAGACTGGCAAGGCCACTTATCTCCATTACTGCACTAGGAAAGTATCTCAGAGCACAATGCAGACTGATAGAAACACTCATGTTCATACTGCCCATGTACATATTCTCTTTTTTAAAAATGAAAAAAAAAAAAGTGTGCCCAAGGAAAAGTTCAACATTTATTCCTATGGGGAAAAAATTGGGTTGTATGTCATGATAGCAAATGTAAAGCATCTAAGTGAGTGGCTCCTCTGCCCTGTGCTGACAGAAAGAGAAGGAATTCAGAATATCCAAGGTGCTACCCTCCCTCCCTGCTCCCTATCGTGCTCACCTCTAAAGAAATCAAGGCAACTGACAAGGTGCTCAGAAAGAAAGATATACTCACTGCCCTGCAGGAATTTGCAGTATGTTGCAGCATAGAGTCATGGCCTTCCCGGAAGTATCAAGTATCCCAGCAGTTGATTTAAGCCATGTTTGAACAGTGCTACTACACCTGTCCTCTTGATAAAAATGAAGCACCAGCAGTGAAGAAAAAAAGAAGTGTTGGGCTAAAAACATGCTCCAACAATAAAAAGCCATATCTATGACTGTGGCTATATTCTTGTCTGTATGTCTATATTTTTGTTTATATGTATGTCTATATTTCTATGGAGTTACACATAATTATTTTATATATGTAAAATATTTTTATGTCTACATTTTTTCATATTTATATCAATATTTCATGATATGTGATTTTAATTTTATATAACTACACATATATTTGTATGAATTTGCATCAGTGTCTTTATGCTTATATGTGTGTGTGTGTCTCTCTGTGTGTGTACGTGTAAATGTACAACTCGGTCAAGTGAAACTATAGTATTCTCATAGTAGTTTCTTCAAGAAGGAATTCAATATGTATTTCTTTCATAAAGCAGTGGGATATAACAAAAATGATCTATACATAAAAAAATGATTTAATAGATATCTTATGTGAAATGGAAAAGCAATCTTCCATTGAATTAAAATTGAAGAACAGGACATTATAAACAAAGACAGATGCCATAGGTCAAGTTCCTCAAGAAACAGATTCTGAGACCAAAACAAGTCTGTGTTATTGAAGAGTGTCCTTGGGAGCTGCACCATTATAGGGCGTGAGGGCAGCAGGACAGGGTAGAGGAAGAAGTGACCTGCTATTCAGTTTCAAAAGAGGCCTCAGTTGACCCAGGGGAAACCCTGGAGCTGGGATGACCTTTCAGAGATGTCCCGGAATGAGGTATAGGGGCTGGGCCCTTGCACCCCTGCCTCGACCAGACGTAGGATGTTGGGTATCCCTAGTGAAGGGGCATAACCTTGGCAAGGGAGGGCAATGCCTAGGGATGGACTCGGCTGTGAGCCATCAGCAGTGACTCTCCCAGGAGCTGGGGAAATGCCAGCCTCAGGCCTGAAGTTAGGGGGCCTGGGCAGTGCACCATAGCATTACTAAGACATTCATAGTTCACTGTTCCACCAGGTGTCCCTTCTAAATGTTGACTTTCCTCCTGATAATCTGGCTTCCTGGGTTAGTAAGTCAGCTGTAGTCCAGCTTTTCCACATAAAAAAGTGCCCTCAATGACCTTGCAGAGAAATCCGACTGGTAAAACGCTTGCCCACTTTGTGGAAAGGGTTTCAGGTCCTGCATCTGTAATATGGGGATGATAATAATAGTACCTACCTACTTCATGGGGTGTTCAGAATAAATTAAATTGTCCATGGAAAGGTCTTAGAAGAGTACCTGTCATACCACTAGCTTTATGCAGCATTATTCTTTTAGAATAGTCTGTGAGCTCAATATGGCTTCAAGGTTACTAACATTTACTTAGAATATGCTTCATAAAGCACTTCAAGGGTCAGAGTCAGGAGCCTGCTCAGTCTCCTAACATTTTCGGTTCTTGTGATGTGTTTACCACCCACCTCTTTTCAGGTGGTAGCCAAGGATTTTACAGTACCTTTGGTTGACTTCAATGTCACTGATAATAAAAACAAGTTAGTTTCTCTCTTCTGTTTTTGTTACAGGAGATACAGCTTTACCAGGCAATTGAGAATAGCAGAAAAGATAGCATTAGGTCAAGTCTTCTAAAATCAAAACCATCATCATTGGCAAATGTCCTCCAACCTTTAATTGCTTATATGTATCAATTCTATGCAACAGGTCAAGTCAATCTGATTCCTAGGGGCACAATTTGCAGAGTTCAGCTAGGGAGGTTGCCAGGAAACCACACCATTTGAAAGGAAGACACACTGCAGCCACTTTACTGAAATTTTCATATGGCCACCTTGTGGCACTGGAAAATAATTCATGACTAAAACGACTATTATAGGCAAACAGTTGTGGGACATCAATTCCTCATTCAGCCATGTGTTGGGGAAGACACTGAGCAGTTTTCTGCAGTGTCTGACCACTTCTCTGCTCGTGCAGCAAGAGTCACCATCCATTTAGCAACAGTCCTCAGCTTTTATTACTCTCATCTTACCTGAATGTAATAAGTCAGGCAGAAAAAGTTGAGAACCATGACTTCACTTATATGTGGGATATAAAACTGGAAGCAACAAAGGAACACAACAAACAAATAAACAAAAACTCATAGACACAGACAACAGTTTAGTGGTTACCAGAGGGTAAGGGGAAAGAGGGTGGTAGATGAGGGTAAAGGGATCAAATATGTGGTGCTGGAAGGAAAACTAACTCCGGGTGGTAGGCACACAAGTGATATATAGATGATGAGTTCTATACTTGAATTCAGAATTCTATACTTGAAACCTATGTAATTTTACTATTGTCACCCCAATAAATTTAATTTTTTTAAAAAGCTCATGGACCTGTCTTTTATCTGCTCTCTAGTGTGTCTATACCCACAGGTGTTTCTATCGACCAGGGCCCTCAACTCACTGCTCTTTATTCTCACAAAGTCCTGATGAGAGAAATATTGCCCAAAATATCCTGAATGGCATTTGACCATTCAGCCGTCACAAGCATGGGCTCTTAATCTATTCCAAAGAAATGCAGGGAATATACGAACACTGTAAAGATGAATGTGGATTTTTGTGTTTATGTCCAGGTGGGGATTTTTTCTGCAGAGACAGCTTGACGATGTCAATCAGGTTGTCAAAGGGCTTGGCCTGAATTGTTCTGTACCATGGTTAAGGGCAAGTTGAGCTCAGACTGCCTGAGTTATACCTAGTTCCTCTAATGTGTGACCTTGGGCAAGTTCCTATCTCTCAGGGCCTTATATTCCTAATCTGCAACAGGGGAATGATAATAGTATTTATGCCTGGGTTGTTGTGCAGAGTAAACAAGTAATCTCAGGTATCTGAGTAAAGCACTTCAAACAATGCCTGGCCACAGGAGGTGCCCAGTTTATATTTGTCATTATTCTTATTCAGAGTGCATAACTCCCCAAAGATTCAGAAATGCTGCTCTGGATATTCTCAGTTAAACTGTTAGATGGAGTCAGACCATCAGAAATTTTGATTGGGACCACGTTCTTCTGGACCTGATTTTCTGTGAGTTGGGCCTTGGTATTATACCACTGGCCTTCACTAAGGAATGGTACATGTGTCCAACCACATGGCGCCCACTACTTAACTACTGGGCCTGCCTGTCATCACACAGTATTCTCTTTTTGAAGCCCTGAGGGAGAAATCTCTTGCAGGCAAAGACACAGGGAAGCTGCCCAGGTGAAGAGCTCATGAGTTTTATTATCTTAAAGAGCCCAGGCACCTTGTAACAAAGGCCATGGCCACTGAGCCTCTGGGCACCATCTCAGGCCAGCTCCAGCAAGGACAGGGGACCATGCGGTATGCATGTCACTACGTTAAACCTACCACGAGTTTTCTAATTTTGTAACCCATGTTTTCTCTTTGACTCCTATTCCCTCAGTTGTTATTTAATCCTGTTGTAATTTATGTGGTTTTATGAACTACATCAAATCCATTGAGGAATAAAGTCATTATATACCTAAACACAGCAACAAATCCATATAGAATGGATGAGTGCCTTGTTTCTTATTACGCTATTTGCTCTGTTTTATGGGTATTCTCCATCCTGTTTAAATGAATTTTGATCTTCTATTGTGAAAGTATAAGAGGCTGGGTGGGGGATTGGTGGGCTGTAAGAAGATGAAAAAGCAATCAGGAGATTTCAAAGATACCCGTTGGTGACAGTTTTCAAAGCAAAAAAAATTGCTCCCAGAAAAATATTATACAGGCAAAGAAAAAGAAATCACTTTAAAATTAATCTTCTTTATATCTTAGAAAGGCATTTCTTGTAGGGAGAATATATTCTTAATTCTTCATCTAATAGAACTCTACCCTGTTCACTGCCTTCTTGAATATAAACCCCTTTCGATATTTTAAATCTGACATTGCAATGAGAGTGATCCTCAGGCTTTTCCATTTAAGCAGAGAATGGAAACTGGTAGTTTTCCTTGAACAGACCATTTCAATTTCATACATAAGCTGAGTGGCCTTGGGTGTGAAAACGAGTCTTAATAAGTCCAATAAAAATTTTGGAGGAACTTCTTTGGATTCCCTCAGAAAAGCAGAAATTAATTAGTGGCTCCTAATTCTTTACAAGAATATGCTAAGGGAAGCTCTTTCCTGCCTTTCTTAATAATCCTGTGGTAGCAGAAGCATTTTGCCTTATTCACACTTTCTGTAGAATGACAGCCTGCTCTGCAATGTCCAAAAATCAGAGGGAAACTGAAAGAAACAAGCTGAAGAACTATAAAATGCATGGCAATTACAATAGTTACAGCTCACATCTGTGGTGCATTTCACAGTTTATGAAGTGCTTTCATAAACATTGTCTTACACAATCTTAATAAAAGCTCTAATGACAGTTTAAGCTCCTTTGCTGTTTTACAAGGCTGCTGGGGGTTGAATTGTCTTCCCCCCAAATTCAGGTGCTGAAGGCTGAACCCCAGTCCCTGAGAATGTGACCTGAATCGGAGATAAAGTCTGTACAGAGGCTATTAGTTAAGATGAGGTCATTAGGGTGGGCACTAATCCAATATGACTGGTGTCCTTACAAAAGGGGACATTTGGAGAGAGTCACACACATGGAGAACACCATGTGAAGATGAAGGCAGAGGAAGGGTGATGATTCTACAAGCCAAGGAACATGAAAGACTGACAGCCAACCACAGCAATTGGCAAGAAGCAAGGAACAGCTTCTCCCTCAGTACCTTCAGAAGGAACCAGTCCTGCGAACAGTTTGATCTTGAACTTGCAGCTTTCACAGCTGTGAGGCAATAAATTTCTGTTGCTTGAGCTGCTCTGCATGTGGTACTTTGTTACAGCAGCCCCAGCAAATGAATACAAAGGCTCTTTGTGATCTGCCCCTCTTTTCTTTCTGGCATCATCTCTCATCCCTCCTTCCAATGGTCTCTATGCTTCAGCCAAACTGGTCATCCTAATGAGGACTCCATCTACAAAGAACCCGCCAGCTATTGTTATGACGTTAATTCACAGAGGTAGAACGCCGTGCCCAGCAGGGATCACTACACATTTCAGAATATTTGGGAAGACATAAACTACCCTTTCTTTCTAGTTTCATGAGGTAGACAACAAACTCTAGGGAGCATATACCGTAAGTTTTCTACCTTGTTCACAGCAGAAAATTGTTAAACTCAAGTGATAGCCTATCTCTTTAGCTCCAACAATTTGACATGCATCTCTTTTCAAAACACCCTGAAGTGGCATGAAGCAGTCCAAGGGTCAGTTACTCCAGCTCATGGATGGAGGTGCCGTAAACCAGGAGCATGGCATGTAGCTACTACAAATGGCCCTCTGCCAGAGGCTCTGCACATTCCTTCCATCTAGAGGTGGGGTCTCTGTGCCCTCTTCAGTCTGACAGGCGCTGTGACCATCTGACCATCAGAGGACAGGATGCAAGTTGCCTTAGGAGGCTGGCAACTCCCTCTTCCTGCTGGGCGTCTTCTCCCCACACCCTAATGGACTGTCAGACATCACACTCTAGAGACCAGTGTTATAAAGGAAGAAGCAAAACTAGAAATAAAGACATTCTTTTCATGGGCAGCCAGTTTAACTTGTGGCTGAAGAGTTGGATTCATAACCTCTCAGAACGCTGAAGGAGGCAGTGACCATAAAGGCGTTCTAATATGTCACTCCCCCAAGTTTAAATCTCCTTCTATGGTTGAAAAGAACAGGTGGGAGCAGAAAGTACAGGTGCTATTCATCTGCTGAGATGAACGACAATCTCTACTTTAACTTGGAATAACAGAATTATGAGTTTTGGAGTCAGGCATATTTAAATACCTGTGCAGCCTTCAGCCAGTTAGTCTCTCAGTTTCCTTCTTTCTAAACTAGAGATATCTTCAGGTGATTGAGTAGCAAATGGATAACGAACATAAAGTGCCCAGTGGCACCAGGCATATGAGAGTTCAATCAAGACCTCCTCTATCATCATCCAGGGGGACAGGGCTCTTCCCTCTCAATGCCTCAGGCTTGATAATACCCGTATGTCTACTCAGTCCCCATATAGGGAAGGGTGTCATGCTGGAGGATTCCAGACATTCATGATAACATGACCAATATTTGTATTAAAATATTCATTTTACGAAGTGCTTAAGTCATTGTACACAAAGTACTCTGCTCCCCCAAAGAAGTGCACCTGTGTAAGGCCCTCGTGGGTACAGCCATTTCATAACCCTGTGGACATCTGGCCAGGAGTCTGAAGCCATTCTGCCCTCCAGGATATCAGGGTGATATATGAGAGGCAAACATGGCAGGCAGCCTCTGAGGAAGGCGAAGTGGGTGTTATTATCTCCATTGTACAAACAGGGAAATGAAGGATTAGAGAGAGATGAAACAACTTGGACAAGGTCAGACAGGGAATAAGAGGCAAGCCTAACCCAGCCCAGGTATCCTGGCTTTCCGGGCGAGTGCTCTTCCCTAACCCACAACTGCTTCTTGGGAACCTAAGCTAAAAACCTTTGCACAGCATGTAACAATATGGAAATAATATTATATTCCAGATTTCCTTTGGAAAATATCTAGATAAAAACCAGAGGTAGACGTTAAGACCTCCAAAAGCGTTAGCGAGGGGTAAAGGGAAAAGTCTGCTTCATCAGTAAGTGGGAGGGAGATCAGCGGAGAGTGAGGTACAGCCAGGGAGACACAAGAGGAAGGTTGCTTCCTGAGTGACCCCTCCCAATAGTTCCCAAATCATCAACAAAGGCTACTAAAAATCAAGAAATGTTATCAGTAGGGCTTTTCTTATAAAATCTGATGGGGAAAAGGCTGTGTTTGGCGACCCGGCTGGGCCACAGAAAGCAGAAGCTGCCTCCCAGGCCCCAGGGCACTGAGGGCAGCTGGTGCTCTAAGGAAGGAAGACCTGGAGCTTTCCAGTCCTCCCACGAAGGACTTTGGGATGCCATAAGCTGGAAAACTGAGTCAGGCCAAGTGTAAGCAGCTCTTCAAAGACTAGGAGGCCCCCTGACCTTGTAATCCCATGTTACAAATGGTAAAAGCAAGTGATATTCAAGTGACAGTCAGATAAAAGAATATGTCTGTATATATTTGTCATCAAAAGAAACTTGCACGGGCTGGCCGAGTGGCTCAGTTGCTTAAGAGCTTGTTCAAGAGCATGAGCTCTGAACAACAGTGTTGCCAGTTCAGTTCCCACATGGGCCAGTGAGCTGCGCCCGAGCTGAGCTGCCAACAGTGACAGGATGGCTCAGCTGGTGAGAGGCATGTGCTTCTAACAACAAGGTTGCCTGTTCAAGATGGTAGGCTATGCCCACCCGCAACTAAAGACTGAACTCCGCACCTTGAGCTGAGCTGCCACCAGGGTGTCTCAGGGGATAGAACAAGCTCTTAACAACAATGCTGCCATTTCAACTCCCTCATGGGATGGTGGCTATGCCCACTTGCAACTAAATACTGAATGTGGCACCTTGTGCTGAGGCTGCCACTCAGATGGCTCAGTGAATAGAGCATGTGCTCTTAACAACAAGGCTGCTGGTTCGATTCCCTCGGGGATGGTGGCTACGCCCACCTGCAACTAATTGAACACAGCACCTTGAGCTGAGAAGCGTGACTGGACCTGGAGCTGAGCTTGCTGCACTCTCCACAACTAAGATTGAAGGAGAACAACAACTTGGCTGTTCCCCTCTCCCAATTTCTCAATTTAAAAAAAAAAAAAAGAGAAAAAGAAACTTGCACGTATACATTAAGATCAGCATACCCTTTCCAGGGAATTTTCAGGTCTTAGAGGGATTCCTGGTTCCCAGGTTAATGTAATTAATTGTGCATTCAGTTTGTTTAATCACCTCTATATGTCAGGTATATTTCACATTAGAAAAATCATACATTCCGTGTTTATTCCAGGAAATCTAAAATTTTCTTCCAAAATTTTCTCCCAAAATTTGACAGAATGAAAACCAAGGCATGTATTATATATATGAAATGACTCAGAGTTGTTAACAAAAATCAAATACTCCCCAAAATAGATAACTGCAATTTTGTCAACTAAATGGAAGCACGAACAACAGCTTTTTCTGCTTTTGTAAGCAAAAGCCTGAGGAAATATGTGTTATTTAGTGAAAACTTGAGCCTTGCTTGGTCCCTTCAAAACAGGAGGTAGAAAGCAGAACCAGCTGAGGCAGCTTCCTGATTCCTCAACTTACCCACAAATCAAGTTATTGATGAAAGATTTTTAACCCCAAAACATTTCTTTCATTTGTGTTAGGATATTCCCCCAAAATATTTAACTACTTTCTGATCAGTGATAATGGCCATCGGTGAGAAGCACCTCAGAAGGACTGGGCAATCGATAAGGATCCACTTAAAAGAACAACGTCCCAAACAGGTGGGAAGAAAGGATGTATTTCTCTCTGCACTTTGGCCTATAAATGAGTGGCTTAAAAGCCAGTTAGGAAGCAAAGTTTAAGAAGCTCTAAATATTCTGTGATCTTACACAGCTAAAGGATGTTTTTTAACATGAAGACTATTTGAAAGCCCAATAATGTCCTCTTAATAAGCATTTGCTTACTTTTAAAAGCAATGATTTCATAATAACAGCCTAAATGCCTTTGATGAATGGCTATTAAAATTAATTTCCCCTTATTTGAACCATTGGGAGAAAAGGTCAAAATGAAATCATCTCCTTGCCTATTAAGTGCTTTTACTGACAGAAGCTTAAATTACCTCTGTCAGCTTTGAGCCCACAGCTCATACACGCGTATGCGTCACATTTGTCCGTGGTCAGCGGAGGTCGCAGGTCAGAGGGAAATGGCAGCAGCTCCCACACTAGGGAGAGCAAACCCAGGCCCAAACAGCAGGTGCTTCCACACTTGCTATGCAAAATTGTACATGGATGGGAACTATCAGCATGTTTCAGGCAGCAGATTGCTGGCCAAGGAAGGCACTGTTTCCCTTGCCAAGAATATGCTCGGTAGAAGTGCATTGAATAGTGCTAACCCATCACTGAATGACTGAATGTTCTCCTGGAAGCAGGGCAAACTGTCCAAGAAGAAAACAGTCCCACAATTGGAGGAAGAGGTGTGGAGATGAAAGGAAGGTATACACAGGAACGTGGCTACTGGCTCACAGACATCTAACCCTTAGCCTGGGAGTCAACAGCACCATGGAATCACCAAGGGGGCAAAAGGCTAAATGGATATTGAACATATGCTACCTGGGGACAGCTAGGGGCTCCAGGTGACACCCGTGCCTGTGAAGCACACCTTGAGGCTGCTTTTACATGAGTGGCAGTGGGTTCCCTGGGACAGCCATGCTCACTTGTGAGGTCCTCCTGTGGCTACCATGGGACAACTGAATACAATTAAAGGTCTCACTCTGATGACAAAATATCCAGTGATGGGAATAAAATGCACATAATTATTAGTAAATAGAAGAGAACTATGCACAAAACTTCACTCATTTCTTCTATGACATGACCTGAAGCTTAAATGACCTTGTATACTAATTGTCATCCCTTTTCCCACATGAGAAGTGACGGCTTCTGAACAATCACTCAACCCACTGGCCTAAGAATCTGTAAGGCACAAGAAACATAGCTAAAGAATACCGACTGGCTCGACTTCAGCCTAACACTGGCTCGAGAAAACAAAAGCAAATTATTCTTGGGGAAATGCAACTCTAGAACAGAGCAGTTATAAGGCCAAGGAAACTTAGGATTTTTACCCAAAGCCATTCTCACTTTAAGAAAGAGTAAGAATAGGATAATATTGTAATAATAATGATATTCAAATAACATCCATTTGAAAAAAGTTAATATATGAAAACTTACTATAAGAGAACTAAATTAATAATATTTGTTCAAAGTATAGAACAATGTATTTCTCACTTTGCAAATGGATTCTCTGCAGTTCTCTTTATTTTTATTTATTATTTTTATTTATATTTTTTGAGGGCAGTGTCACTGGCCCTCGTATGTGGGACCCGAACCAGGGCTGCTGGCTTCCCAAGCCAGCGCTTAACCACTGCGTCACTCGGCTGGCCCTGCAGTTCTCTTTAAATCGCCAGCTTCTGTAGGCATCGAATGCATTGCTTTGTTCTGAAAGTATGGTTTACTTGCAACTATTTTAGAATAGCTATGGCAGGAAGTGTTAAGGTTTGCCCTTTTCCTAACTCTGATGAACAGGTTAAATGTTTGTTTTGCCCTCTGGTATCCTAGTTTGCCAGGATAAAACATATCATAAAATGATCACCAAAAAGAGAGAGTTTGTATTTAATTTATTTCTAAGGCATTCATTGCTTTTAGAGATGAAAGTCATGAAACCTTCCATAGATACCAGTATTTTTCTAGACAGAATGTGGTACAAATGGAGCTCAGGTTGCAGAACAAAGAAAATCTTGCAATAGGCTTCCTGAGTATAAAACTGGAAAGATAACTTATCTTGTATTGGATCTAGTTGACAGTGTCTGGGTAACAGGGTGGAAAATCAGTTCTTATTTGGTAGAAGCATAATACAGTATCACTATGTTTCTAACTCCCATTGCAGTGCTCACCTTTGATAATATCATTGGGATCTAGTTGCATCCAGCAGTTGCCTTGTAAAATTCAAGTACTAAGATATATTTTTCAATATTTTAAGAGGTGTGATTTTATTCACTGGGAGGTAATTGCCAGAAATTACTATGGAATATCACATGAATATAAATTTCCAGTAAAATTATTTTTTACTTAACACTGTTTTCATTTTTCCTTATTCAAAAATAGTGCTAAAACTACAAAACAATATTCATAAAATAATTGGAGAAATTTAAGAACTGACTAAATATTTGATAATATTAAGGAATTTAAAATTTTTTTAAGTGTGATAATGGTATTATAATTATGTTGCCATCAGAGAGACCTTATCCTCTATTGATAACATTCTTAAGCACTTAGGATTAAAATGATATGATGTCTGACATTTGTTTCAAAATTACCCATTGTGATGAGGCAGGAAGGAAATGAGTGGGGATTTAGATAAGACAAGACTGGCCACCCCAGTGATGTCAGCAAGATGGTGGTATAGAATTTTCTAACTCTTGTCTCCTCTCAAAAACATCAATTTGAACAACTATCCACACAGGAAAATACTTTCACAGGAGCTAAGTATCCAGGTGAGGGATTATAGCACCTCAATGGAGTGCAGAAGTAAGAAAAGATGTGCTAAAGTACGTAGGAAAAAGTTTTACATTTTTCTTACCACCGATCTCCCAATCCCAGGCAGCCCAGCATGGAGAGAGACACTGGGGAAAAGAGACTGAAGTGAGTGCATGATTTTAACAGGGATTCCCACCACCAGGCCCCAGGTTCTAGGTAGACTCTCATGACCCAAATCCCTGGCCCACCCTAGCACCAGGCTAGCCCCTATGGACCCAGCCACCAGGGAAACCCTTATAGCCCTAGGCTCCAATCAGGCTTCCAATGGGTCCAGGCTCCCACCTCAGCATCAGGCCAGCTCCTACACACCTAGCCTCTAGGCTGGCTCCTGCATATCCAGGATTCAGACAGCCTCCCTGCCCCCAGCATGCAGGTCAGCTTCTGTAAACCCAGGCTTTTGGGGCACCCCAGCATTGGGCCACCCACCCCACCCCCATGGACCCAGGATCCAGGTCCTCCCACACAAACCCAGGTCCCAGGCTCATCCCCGTAGACTCAAGCACCAGACCCACTCCAGTGAACCCAGGCTCCAGGCCTACCTCCATAGACCCAGATACTGGGTCTGCCCACCTGCTGACCCAGGTGCCATACCTGCCCACTTGAGGACTCCAGCAGCAAGCCTACCACTAGACAGCACACCCAGAATTTCTGGATGAGTTAACTGTTGAAGAGCTTCTCGTATAGAAGCCAGACTGTAACAACTAGAAGAGGTGCCTACTTCCTCAAATGAGTAGAAACCAACACAAGGCCACAAGGATCATGAATAAGCAAGGAAACATGACACCACCAAAAGAAACTAATCAAGCTCTTGACTGATTCTAAAGAAATGGAGATCTATGAACAGTATGACAAAGAATGCAGAATAATCCTCTTAAAGAAACTGAGTGAACTATAAGAAAACATGAGTAGACAAATAAAATAAATTAGAAAAACAATGAACAAAATGAGTTCAACAAAAAATATATATAAAACCCATTAGAAAAACTGAACAGAAATCCTAGATTTTAAGAATACAATGACTGGGGCCAGCTGAGTGGCTCAGTTGGTTAAGAGTTGGCTTGGGAGCGCAAGCTATGAGCAGTAGGCCAATGGTTCAGTTCTCACATGGGCCAGTGACACTGTGCCCCCTACAGATAAGGTGATGAACAACAGCTCAACTTGAAGCTGGGCTGCTGTGAGTGGCCAGCGATGGTGTAGGCTGCAGTAGGGCTACAACGGGCTTCCATGAGCTACTGTGAGTGGCTGGCAGCCAGCATCCAGCAAGAGCTGCTGTGAGCAGCTGTCCAATGGCCGGTGACCAACTGCCTCAGCCAGAAAGAGCACAATGATCATAATACCAATATGGGCCAGTGAAACTACATCCTCCACAACTAGATTGAAGAACCAAAGGACAGCAATTTATCTGTTTCCCTTCTCTGATTCCCCAATGCTGCTCTCCTCCCCCAATTACCCAATTAAATCTTTTTTTAAAAAAAGAATGCAATGACTGAACTCAAGAATTACATAAAGACCTTTAACAACAGGCTTGGCCAAGTAGAAAGAATTAGTGACCTAGAAGAGAGGTCATTTGAAATCATCCAGTAAGAGGAGTGTAAAGAAAAAAAGAAAATGAAAAAGAATAAAGAAACTCTACATAAATTACAGGATATTATTAAGACAAACAACCTACACATAATTGGAGTACCACAGGTGAAAAGAAGAAAAACGAGGCAGAAAACTTATTTAAAGAAATGATGATGGAAAACTTCCCAAATCTGGAGACAGATTTGGAAATCTAAGTTCATAAAGCTAATAGGTCGTCTCAAAATTTCAACCAAAACCAATCTTCTCAAACACATTATAATATAACCATCTAAAATCAGACAAGGAGAATTTTAAAAGGAGGAAGAGAAAGAATATTCCTCATGTATATGGGAACCACCATAAGGCTATCAGAAGCTTCCTCAGCAGATATATTAAACTAGGAGAGAGCGGAATGTTATATTCAAACTGCTGAAAGAAAAAAGTACCAGCCACGAATACTTTACCTGGCAAACACATCTTTCAGAGCTGTAGGAGAGATAGTTTCCCAGACAAGCGAAGGCTGAAAGAGTGCATCACCACTAGACCTGCTTTAAAAAAAAATGTTACAGGGAGCTCTTCAAGCTGAAATGAAAGGAAGCTAATTAGTTATGTAAACATATATAACATGCTGGCTAAGGCAAGTATATCATCCAATTCAGAATACTCTAATACTATAAGATGGTAGTGTGTTAATTACTTAACTCAAAATAAAGGTTAAAGGACAAAAGCATTAAAAATAACTATAGCTACAATGATTTATTGGTACACAAAATAAAAAGAGGTAAACTATGACATCAATAACATAAAATATGGGAGGTGGAGTAAAAGGGTGGCGTTTTGAATATAATCAAAGTTAAGTTGTTATTAGCATGAAATAGACATTTTATCTATAAGACATTTTATGTAAGCCTCATGGTAACCATAAGCAAAAACCTATAGTAGATTCACAAAAGATGATGAGAAGGAAATCAAAGCATACCATTATGGATATTCATCAATTCACAGAGTAATATAGCAAAAGAGGAAGAAAAGAACAAGGGAACTATTAAACAGCCAGAAAATAATTAGTAAGCTATCATTAGTAAATCCTTATCTATCAATAATTACTTTAAATGTAAATGGATTAAGTTATTCAGTCAAAAGAGAGAGAGTGGTTAACTACATAAGAAAACAAGATCAAACTATATACTGTCTACAAGAGAATCACTTCACCTTTAGGGACACACATAGGCTCAAAGTGAAGGGATGAAAGATGTATTACAAAGCTATAGTAATCAAAACTGTATTGGCAGTTAAGCGCTGGCTTAGGAAGCCAGCGGCCCCAGTTCGGTCCCACATATGAGGGCCAGTGACACTGCCCTCAAAAAAAACCAAAAAACTGTATTGGCATAAAACCAGATGAATGGGAAAGAATTGGGAGCCCAGAAATAAACCCACACATATATAGTCAACTAATATTTGACAAGGGAGGCCAAAATACTCAATGGGGAAAGGATAGTCTCTTCAATAAATGGTGTTGGGAAAATAAGATATTCATATACAAACGAATGAAACTGGAATCCTATCTTATACCATTCACAAAAACTAACTAAAAATGGATTAAAAACTTAAATATAAGATCTGAAACCAAAAGAAACAAAAACACTAACTAAAAAAAAAAATGTATGCACCCCCATGTTCACTGCAGCACTATTTACAATAGGCAAGATATGGAAGCAACCTAATTGTCCATGGACAAATGAATTAATAAAGAAATGTGAAGACTTCTGGTAAGACGGCGGAATAGACAGACGCTGTGCCAACTGCCTCCCAGGATCACACCAAAATTACAAATAATTCATATAACATTCAACCCTGGAAGTGCCCGGAAAACTAGATGAACAGAACCTCTAAACGAAGAACTTAAAGAGGAGGCCATGTTTAGTCTGGTAGAAGGGGTGGAGACGAGAGAGGTCGAACCCCGTAAGGAACACCTCAGTGGTGGGGAAGCTTCTTTGGTTGGGGGAGAGACCCTCTGGCCCCACACCGAGCTCACCAGCCCAGAGTTACTTTGCTGGGAAGAGGAGTTCCATGATAGCTGGCAGTAGAAATTAGTGAGGACTCTCTTTGCTCAGCTCGGTGAGGCTCAGGGCGACTAGAGAACCAAGAAGGGCGGCACACAGATCCACTTGCTGGTGAGCACTCACCCAGTTCCTGATGGAGGGAGTAGCTGTGTGAGCAGGGCCCAGGAGCCTGCAGGGACAGACTGAACTGAGCGCCTTTGGCATGAGAGCTGGAGGTTTAGGGACCATTGTTCTCCCGGTGTGGAGCTTGCACACAAGTGGTGTAAAGAAGGGCTCCATTTTGTCAGAGTTGGGCCCTCCCACAGAGGGTCAGGACTGGGACCGCATTGGTCTGGAGGAAATGGCACAGGAGGGCATGTGGGCGCACACATGCGGTCTTTGATTCCCTCTCTCTACCCTGCTTGTGCTGTGTTGCCAGGGAAATGCCAGGCGGGTGTGCTCCCGTTCCAACAAGCTGCTCACTGAGACACGAGAGTGCTGGAGCCGCCTTGGGTCCCTGCTCTCTGCACTGCATGTGCAGAGTTTCCAGGCTGGTGATTGGTTGTCAGGCTGCTCTACCTGATCTGCAAGCAGCTGATTGGAACAGGCTGAGACTGGGAGTTTTCCTGGGAGGGTTGGGCTGTGAGCTGTGTGCCTGCATGATCCAGCCGGGGCTTTCCTGGTGATCTATCTAATACATCAAAGCAATCCCAGAGTAACAGACAGAATGAGGAAACAAAGAAACATGTCACAAGTAAAGGATCAGAAGAAACCTCTAGAGATGGAACGAAATGAAACAGAGGGATCCAACCTTTCAGAGACAGAGTTTAGAACTCTGATGATAACAATGTTTAACAAACTTAGTGAGGACATAAGGAAGGATGAAGAAATCATAAAAAACAACCAGTTAGAATTAAAGAATACAATAACTGAAATGAAGAACACACTCAAAGGAATCACCAGTAGATCAGATGACGCAGAGAATCGGATCAGCGATTTGGAAAACAAAATAGCAGAAATCACCTAGTTGGAACAAGAAAAAGACAAAAGAATAAAAAACAATGAAAATAGTTGAAGAGCCCTATGGGAAAAGATGAAGCGCAACCAAGTTCGAATAATAGGAATACCAGAAGGAGAAGAGAAGAAGCAAGGGGTCGAGAATGTATTTGAAAAAATAACGACTGAAAACTTCCATACCCTGGTGAAGGAAATCAACATACAAGCCCAGGAAATGCAGAGAGTTCCAAACAAGCTGAACCCAAACAGATCCACACAAAGACACATCATAGTTAAAATGGCAAAGGTTAAAGATAGAGTCAGAATCCTAAAAGCAGCAAGAGAAAGACAGCAGGTTACATACAAAGGAACTCCTATAAGACTAACAGCTGACTTCTCTACAGAAACTCTGCAGGCCCGAAGGGAGTGGCAGGAAATATTCGAAGTGACACAAAATAAAGGTCTACAACTTAGATTGCTCTACTCAGCATGGCTATCACTTAAAATTGAAGGAGAAATAAAGAGCTTTTCAGAAAAGAATAAGCTCAAGGAATTCATTACCACCAACCCAGCATCACAGGAAACGTTCGTTAAAAGGGCTTTTTTTAAACAGAAGAAAGGGGTTAACAAGCTAACCTAGGAAGACCAGGAACACAAATAACAAAACAGCAATACATATGCACATATCAATCATTTTAAGAGTGAATGGGCTAAATCCTCCAATCAAAAAACAGAGAATGGGTCGGCAGAGTGGCGCGGTGGTTAAGCGCTGGCTTGGGAAGTCAGAGGCCCCGGTTCGGGTCCACATATGAGGGCCCAGTGACACTGCCCTCAAAAACAAAACAAAACAAAACAAAAAACAGAGAATGGCTGAGTGGATAAGAAAATAGGACCCATGTATATGCTATTTACAAGAGACTCATCTCAGAGCAAAAGACACACACAGACTGAAAGTAAAGGGATGGAATAAGATATTTCATGCAGCTGGAAATGAGAAAAAAAGCTGGAGTAGCAGTACTTGTTTTGGACAAAATTGACTTTAAAACGAAGACTACAATAAGAGACAAAGAAGGGCACTACATAATAATAAAGAGATCGATTCAACAAGAGAACATAACCCTAATAAACATCTATGCACCCAACATAGGAGCTCCTAATTATATAAAACAGATTCTGAGAGACATAAAGACAGAGATCAACAGTAACAATATCATAGTAGGGGACTTCAACACACCGTTGTCACCAATGGACAGATCCTCCAGGCAGAAAATCAACACGGAAAGAGTGGGTGTTAAATGACACTCTAGACCAGCTAGATTTCATTGATATTTTTAGAGCATTTCACCCCGAAACAACAGAATATACATTCTTCTCAAGTGCACATGGGACATTTTCCAAGATAGACCACATATTAGGCCTCAAAACAAGTCTCAGTAAATTTAAGAAGATTGAAATCATATCTAGCAGATATAAAGGAAAAATTGATGGTTGCTGGCTGGGAGAGGGTGGGGATGAGAGAAAGGGGAAAGGAGTTGGACAGCATGGGTGGGTGACTACAATGTTGCTGCAGGGATATGGGGGACAGTTCTGAGAATGTAATTGATAATGTTGTGAATGCTTTGTGGAGTCTCAGCTTGATCACTGTGCTGTACATCAGAAGCTGATGTTGTATAATATTGAATGTTAACTGTGATTGAATGTATATATATATATATAGTCTCAGGATGAGGAGTACAGTGTGGGAGTGGGGTCAGGGGAGTTGTAATAGATATGTATGATATGGGGGGGAGTGGGGCAGAGGATTGTGGGAGGGGGTTTGTCACTTTGAGGGGTAAAAAGTATAACTATTGCACTGTTGTAAAAAATAAATTAAAAAAATTAAATAAAAAGAAATGGACCTAGGCCCAAGTGGACTTGTGGAAGTAGGTTAAGGCATGGTGACTTGAGGCCCTAGCAGGCATGCCTGATTTCCAGGAATTTTATTAAGTTATATTTTCTTTGAAAACAAAACATTTCATTCTGGACTTTTTGTGTTTTTTTGTTTTGTTTTATTTTTAATCTTCAGTAAGGCACGCCCTAAAGGTTTCTTTAATATTATTTGCAATTAATTCCCCTTTATCATTTCTTATATTTGAACATTCTCAGCTTTTTAAAATTAGGGTAGCTAAAACATAATTCTTGGATTTTTAATAGCTCTTTTCTTTTTATTTTCCTTATAAAATAAATGTTTTATTTTTAGATTTTTTTATTATTCTTTCATTCAAATTATTCTCATATAAATCTAACTTCTTCATTGTCAACATTAATTTGAACACTGAATTAAGATATTGTTAATAATTTATATTAAGCTATTTGATCCAATCACTGGTTCATAGGCTCTCCACTGATTTATGTCTCAATGTTTTGATTTTTTTTATATAATGTTCAATTTTGTGTTAACTCTGAATTTTGAGATTTTTTTTTTTAAAGATTTTATTGGGGAATTGGGGGAGGGGAACAGTGTTGGGGAATCGGGGAAGGGAAATATACAAGTTGCTGTCCTTTTGTTATTCAGTCTAGTTGCGGAGGACGTTACTTCACTGGCCCATGTTGGTATCATCATTGCGCTCTTCCCGGATGAGGCAGCTTGGTGGCCGGCCTCTGGATGGTCGCTCACCGTGGCTATTGGCAGCTCATGCTGGCTTCCAGCCGCTCACGCTGGCCGCCAGCCACTCACTCTAGCCAATGGCAGCCCACTACAGCAGGGGCTGCAGCCACGCCATCCTGGGGCTCGCACAGCCCAGTTCCAGGTGGAGCTGTTGTTAGCTGTAGAGGGCAGTGTCACTGGCCCTCATATGTGGGATCCGAACCAGGGCCACTGGCATCGCAAAATCAGCTCTTAACCGATGTGCCACTCAGACGGCCCGAATTTTGAGATATTTTTAAACAGTTCCCATATACTGGTTTTTTATTTTTAATTGAAATCCATTTTTCTTTATTGCTCATATAATTTCCTCTGTATTATTCCTACTTTGGAAATTTTTCTTCTGTTGCCTAATAAAATGATCAAAGTCTTTTACTTTTCCATACACTTAAAAGAAAGATGTTTACTCTTCATACACTATTTTATTATGTGCTAAATAGATCCACTATAATAATTATACTAATGAGAGCTTTCAAATGCCCTATTTGATTTATTTGAACTGTCATAATCTGGGAGCAGTGAATTAAAATTTTTACTTTAAAAAAAAAAGAAATGTGGAAAAAAATATATATATATGCACAATGGAATATTATTCAGCCATAAAAAAGAAGGAAATTATACCTTTTACAACAACATGGATGGAACTTGAGGGCATTATGATAAGTGAAATAAGTCACACAAAGAAAGACAGATATTGTATGATCTCACTTATATGTGGAATCTAAAAAGGCCAAACTCAGAGAAGGGGAGAGTAGAGTGGTTGTTGCTAGGATCTGAGGGGTGGGGAAAACGAGTAGATGTTGGTCCAAGGGTACAAACTTCCAGTTATAATATGAATAAGTTCTGCGGACATAATATAAAGCATGGTGACTATAGTTAACAACATGGTATTATATATACTTGAAATTTGCTAGGAAAGTAAATCCTAAATGTTCTCACCACACACACACACACACACACACATACACACACACACAAAATATTAATTATATGACATCATGGAGGTGTTAACTAACCTTATTATGGTGATCACTTCACAATATATACATGTATCAAAACATCACATTGTATATCTTAAACTTCCACAATGTTATATGCCAATTATATCTCAAAAAATCTGGAAAAAAGACTAAAACATAAATAATAACTGGCCATGTATTATTAATAGTTGAGGCTGGATGGTATGTACAGAGACTGATTATACTATTATCTCCATTTTTGTATATGTTTGAAATTTTGCATTATACAAAGTTTTGGAAAGCAGCATTCAAAGATGCCACTATTATTGCGATCTTAAGTTATTGCTAGCTTAAGGATGTCTACATCAAAAAGCCAATTTAACAGGACTCTTGAAAGAAAGTTATGCATCAAGAGATTTATAGATCTCACAAATAGTCCCTTTTCAATCATGTTACTTGGTAGTACAATGAGAAAAGATCACTTATTCTTCAAAAATGAGATATTTTCACCAAAAGAAAATTTCTGCATGGCATTCACTACAAATATCACCATTACGCTCACTTGACAACTTAGTGTTAAAGAAATATATGCTTCAACACCTACAACTAAGCTGGCCATTTTTCAGTAACAAAACTCAGGGTCAGTGCAGTTACAAATGTTTAAAATGGCAAATGCAATCTATAAAGTTTTAAAAATTCTACCTTAGCTGTCACATTATATTTTGATAGCATTTACTGAGTTGTTATGATGGGCTAGGTACCTTGCTAAGCACATTATCTGCTTTATCTCATTGAATCTTCACCAAGACTCTGAGATGTAGACTATTTATTTTTAACCAAAAGAGCAAAACAAAGTTTGGTAAAATTAAAGTTCTACTTAATTTCTTTGACTGATAGTTAATGAAAAGGCAAATTCTAATTTTGCCTTCAATATTGTGTTACAGTGATTTATACAGTAATTTTATTGGTAATTGAAAGTTCATGTAGTTCTTTCAAATAGAAAAAAAAACAAAACCCAGATTTTTAAAATTATGTACTCTTTGCCTAGAAAAGTACTAAGATTCATTTAAAATACATGTTTACATATAACAACATGCAAGTGCTCATATGACAACTTGGCAAAGGTGCTAGGGAATTTTTTTTTCAATGTGGACACTATGTCATCCCAATTGTACAGGTGATAAAATGAAGTCTTAGAAAGTTTCAGTAAACTTACCCAGTGTCTTTCAGATGGTGAGAGGATGGCAAAAATGTCTGATTCCAGAGCCTACATTTAAAGGAGATTCTGAACTATATGTCTACAAAAAAGGGAGAAGCTTAGAAATGGCAGTTTTCTGTTGTGGGTGGTTAGTATACTGTATAATATAACCCCAGATTACTACACAGAGGCCTGTTTCAGAAATCAAGGTACAAATCTTGAATCGCCAAAGATTAAAAACAATGATCACCAACGTTGGTAAGAATCACAAGCCTCTAATCTTGATCATTTAACTAGGTCCAATATAATCAAAATACAAAAAACAAAAACAAAAACCAACAACAAAAAACACCCTCAATATACTCATTCCTCTTTTCTCTTATAAAGTCATTTGGCAATCAGAGGAAGGGAAATAGAGAAGTTTTTTGTTTTTGTTTTTTTAATTGGGTCTCAGTAAGGGTTTTATTAAGAATCAGAGAGATGAAAACAGAGCTTTGCATTTTATTGGTAATTGAAAGTTCATTTACCCCTCACACTGTGAAGAAATTTATGAAAAATAGGCCCATGTG
This sequence comes from Aselliscus stoliczkanus, assembly GCA_033961575.1. NCBI lineage: Eukaryota > Metazoa > Chordata > Mammalia > Chiroptera > Hipposideridae > Aselliscus > Aselliscus stoliczkanus. The sequence continues at coordinate 44,579,408 of CM066734.1, forward strand.
ACCTGCAACTGATCATTTTCTATAGCCTTTTCTGAGGCCTCAAGTAAAAGGACTTTGAGAATTGTAATAAGAAGTCACTCAGCTTTATCTAAAATATGCCTCTGATTGTTCAGTTATCAAAGAGCATAATTTGGGTGTTTTGTGTTTTGTCCTTGGTGATTTCTCTCTGTCCATGTCCTGACTGGGCCAGACGGAGCTGGCTCACAAGGGCTGCATGTGGTAATTAGCCATGTAAATGAATCCTGTAAGAAAACCGCTGTCCTCAAAATGTGCACACATAATCACATTCAACAATTCGTAGCAAAATTCCCTCAGAAAGTGAGTCATTTGTCACCTGAACTTTCACTAACTGAAAGCTCTACATGCGGGAGAATGGAAGTAGAAGCAAAGGTTCTTCTCACAGTAGACACTTTACAAAAGAACTATCCGATCCCTATCCAGCCTTTGTAGGACTAAACTTCCGGTGTTAGAAAAATGACACTGGATGGGGATTCAAAAACCTGAGCTGTGGATAGATTTCACTCCAGCCCCCAAGGCTGAGAGACCTCAGTCAAAGTGTTTCCTCCACCTGGAACTCGGTGGCCTCCTGGGTGATCCAAGGCCTGTGGATTCCATGAGGAATTCCAGCCCTGTTGGCCCATGTTCTTCCCCTCCGGGTAACTACAAATGGCAAGGAAAGTGATTTAATTTTTCTCAAACAAACAATTATGCTTGAAAGAGGACTTACCAATGACAAAACACAAAACACAAGATAAGAGCCCTTTCACAGATTTCTGTCCTGAAGGATATCCTCCAAAATGATAACAGTGGATTAACATTTTTATTTTTATTTATTTATTTATTTTTTTTTTGAGGGCAGTGTCACTGATCCTTATATGTGGGACTCAAACCGGGGCTGCTGGCTTCCCAAGCCAGCGCTTAACCACCACGCCACTCGGCTGGCCCTGGATTAACATTTTTAAAATGCTTTGTTTCAGCAATGAGTTTTGAAAAGCAGTATTAGTCAAGGGAGGCTACTTCTGTTTCAGAAATACAATATGTATATGGCACATTGAATATGGAACTTGGACAGCCTGATGGTTTGGGGTTGACTTGCTTTGGTTTTCTCACAACTGCTTGCGATATCACTTTCTCTCACCTCTGAGCTTCTGAATATGCTGCTCCTTCTGTCCCAGAACATCACCTCCCTCCCTTCCCTTTGATTTACTCGGCCTCAGTGGCGTGTCTTCTAGGACCCTCCCCAACCCTCAACACTGGGTTAAGTGTCTCCTGCAAGCTCCTGAAGACACTTGTGTTTCCCACTAGCTTTATGGGCACGGTCCAGAATGGTAAGGCCCTGCTTGCTCCTCCTGACCTTCCTATGACACTGTCAGGGAACTTTCTGTCCTATACCCCCCAGTACCCAGACATAGCAGCAGGGAACCAGTAATTATAAAAAGCCGAATAACATAAATCTCTTAGGGTCTCATATACTCTCATTCTATTGTCAAACAAAAGGAGTTTTAAACTCATATTTAAATTACCCCAGAGAAGCAATGTGTAGTGAATATTTAGAAATATGAATTTATTTATAAAGATCAGGAAATAGCTTTTCTCATAATATTTAAAAATATATTGTACTGTCCCTTTTACTACCTTTAATAGGATTGCTTATAATACAAAAATGATCGGAGGTCTACTTTAAATTTTAAAATGTTACTAGAAAGAAAAAGATCATGCTATTCAACTTTCACATTTTTTAAATGTCTACAGAAAACATTTTTTTCTCCTCTCTCACTGTCATACTCAGCCTCCTCTATCGAAGACCTGTGAGTAGCACACGAAGGCAATCCATTAAAGGTTAAGCTCTGATGACTGGAAAATAGTCTTCTCTTTAGAAATTTAGACTTCAGAGCAGCATAAGCAGAAAGTGCAATTCAAAATGATCAGATGCGGCAGCATTTCAGTTGCTACCTGGGCTGCCTGCGCCTATGGATCTTAGCACCCATTCAGCCTTTGTTTACTCTGGTGAAGGGATTTTAATCCTCCATTAGGAAACAAGGCTATGAAAACTGCCACCTCTCCCACTTGAGAGCTCCCTTCTCAGTCCCCATGTTTGTTGCATGTAACAAAGATGAAGTTACAATAGTCATTTATCAGTATTGTGCCTAATACTCTTTTGGTTACTTCCCAAATACTTTTTCTAAGCTTATGGATAGGTAGAAATGGTACTCAATGGTCACCATAACAGTAGAAAATCCAAAGTCAGAGAATAATGCATGTCTAAATAGAAGCATTTGTAGTGATAGAGGCATGACCACCCCTTACTGTGAACCATCAAAACTGAGTTGCTAATCCCAGTTCCCATTCACTCCTATTGACTCTTCACCATACCTGGAATGATCGGGTCCCCAGCCTCCCATCTCCTCAAACTCTTGCTCCTTATGCACTTTATCCAAATCCTCTCAGACCTCCAAGTCCAGGTCAAGCATTGTTTCTCCCTTTCCAGAGCCTTTCAGCCAGATGGAATTTATTCCTCCTCTGAAGTCCTAGAACTTTATTTGTACTTCTGTTCATTCATTTACTTATTCAATCAATTAATATTTACTGAAGGCCTATTGCCCCAAACAGTTCTCACTACTTGCTTTGTAGTTTTATGAAGATACATGTTTTAATCTCCTTTACTAGAGAGAAAATTCCTTGAGGTCAAGTTTCGCGTTTGATTAATTTTGTGTCCCACAAGACATTTTTCCTTGTGGAGACTGTTAGTTGCCAACCCAGCATCACTTTCCTCCTATTTCTTCTTTTACAACAGAATCCCAGTGTTGGTTAGGTATTCCCTCATTCATGTGGACCTCAAAATATGCCTCCTCTCCCCTCTTCTCCCTCCTTTTCCTTCTTTTATTCCCTCCCATTTACCTTCTATCTTTCTTTCTTTCCTTCCTTCCTCCCTCCCCACTTTCCTTCTGCTTTCATTCTTTTCTTCTTTAAAGTTATTCCACAAACTTGATATTCAAGTTATATCAACAAACATTCACTGAGCTAGGTATTTTCCTGGGTGTTAAAGACAGAAAATGGAGTTAGGAGAAATGATCTTATTCTTGGTGGATCTTTGGTTGAGATTTTTAATAACTCCTTCAAGGTTCCCAAACCCAACTAAGTTCAATTTCCTCATGAGGAAACTGAGGTCTTGTTATTTAACATGTCCAACTTCAGAAAGCAAGAGACAGAGAGGTGCTAAAAGCCAGGTGTGTGTGAGTGTACACTTACATGAGTACATATATATATTTTATTTAAATAAGAGCTGAAAAAGAAAAATAGATTAGCATTTCAAGATACTCCCTGACGGGGCTGGCAAAGTGACGCAGTGGTTAAGAGCTGGCTTGGGAAGACAGTGGCCCCAGTTCAGGTCCCACATATGAGGGCCAGTGACACTGCCCTCAAAAAAAAAAAAAAAAAGATCTCCCTGACCTCCAAGAGCCCACATTCTAGTGGGGGAGGCAAATGTTTTCAAATACAAAATTCTTTAGCGATGTGTACCCCCACAGAGAGGGTGGCCTCCTGATTCTGTGGGTGAGGAAACAGGCTCTAGAACAGCTTCCCAAAGGAGGTCACTCTGGAGGTAGGTCCTAAAGGTTGAGTTAATCAGATAAATAGGGGAATGAGGGATATTCCTGGCAGAGTCTAGGGCTCTATGTCACCTTTGGGAACCCTGAATGTAGCTGGAGAATCAGGCTGCCTAGAGTGCAGTTATGCTGGGGTGTGCAGAAGGGGAGTTTAGAGAAGTGTTCAGGTCACAAAGGACCTCTCAGAGCAGACTAAGTAGTTGTTACCTTATCCTAGCGATGATAAGAAGCCTTAATGGATTTTAAGCAAGGGGATAATTAAATTTTCATTTTAGGAAGATCACTCTGATAGCAGAAGAACAGGCTGAAAGGTGGCCAACCAGAGATAGCAAGATTTGTTAGAAAGTGTCATTTTGGTTTTAAAACTTTAAGCAAGAAATAATGGAGGCAGTGGGATATATGAAAAATAACAGGTTTGTGAGTTAAGAGATTGGGTTTTTAAAAGTTTGTCACATAAGTAAGGATCACAGCTTCTTATTTTTCCTATTGTATATGGTTTTCTGTTATGTTTTGTTTTGATTTTTACTAATTTTTTTTGAAATAATTACTATTCACATAAATGTCCATTAAGTGACTATCTGGAGTGAAGTGAAAAGCTATGAAAATCCTAGAAAGCATATACACATAAAAGGTTGTATTATAATATTAATGTTCAATACACAGTAGAGCTTTTAAAGGAGACGGTGAACATAAAATAATAGTGTTGACAATTATTCAATACCAAGGGCTCATCTTCGAACTTGCGGTCAATTTAACTTCAAGTTAAGTATCTACTGGTCACCTGGCCTAGACTGAATGCATTCATACTGAGTGAGCATGATGTGATAATGTCCTGAATAAGCAACACCGGAGGCCACTTATAATGGCTATTTTGAAGAGGTTTTTATTCTAGAGAAGTGGTGGAGTTGGCATCCTGACTAATGCTAGATGAAGAGAAGAGTGGGAGGAAGAAGAAAAGAACTTATAGTTTTGCAAAAGGAAGAGACATAATTTTTTTTTTTGTCATATGCATTTATACACCAGGCAAATGTGATTTGCTGGCCTCACTCTACAGCCTTTGGAAATCCTGGGCAGTGTTTGTTAATTCTACGATCTTTGATTCAGCTCTTATAGTACATTGGATTTGACCAAAGGGAAAGACCAGACTAATAAGAAGTCATCATCCTTCTGATCCAAAACAGACAGCAGACATCTACCAGGAAGGTTATGGCATGAAACATTGAATAAAAGTATTTCTTCTATAAACAGACATGAATATTAATTGCAGCACTGTTTGTGGTGATAAAAAGCTGTGGTTCAAGTTTATATCAATTGCAGGATGGGTAAATAAACTGCTGGATAGTCATACAGTGAAATACCATTCAACACATAAACATGAATGAATTTGAGGTTTATGTATCATGAAAAAGTAAATATACAAATGGACAGTGACCAGACCATACAGAAAAACAAAACTCTGATCCACAACCTGCAGCCACCCCTTATCTTCAATAAACAGGCCAGGCAGCCGGCCTGCTCTAAGATTTGTCAGACTTCTTTTCGAGATGATCCAAAAAGCTACACAATAACTTTTGTAACAACTGACTCCAAATGTCCAGGACTTGATTAACTTCCCTCATTTTTGTCCCACTTCCACCTTGGAACCACCCAGAAAAGCCAAATATGTATCCCTAATTAGAGATGATTATCCCCAACTAATGCCGTCCAGTGAGCCCACCTACAGCCTCCCTATGACAAAACTGCCAGTCAGGGCATACTTGAAGCCTTCCTTCTTTCTCCACTAGAAAGCTATATTACAATACTTGACAACACCAAAATAATACCTTAAGCTAATCTGGCAAAATACCAAGTTTTGACAAAACTGAATTGTAGGTTCATGGCTGTTACATTTTTTTCTATAGTATTCTATGTGCTTAAATCTTTAAATCTACTGAAAAGAAATGGTAACACTCACAATTATGAAATAAAAATGTTTCTTTTTTTTTTTGAGGTCAGTGTCACTGGCCCTCATATGCGGGACCCGAACCGGGGCCGCTGGTTTCCCAAACCAGCGCTTAACCACCACGCCACTCGGCCAGCCCAAAATAAAAGTGTTTCTTATGCAGCAAATGATGCTTCCACCTGAAACAAATACATCCTCAGTGAAAATTGGTAGTCCGTGACTTTTTAAAGAGATAGACAGAAGGCAAGTGTTTTCTATAATTCATCTTCCTTCTCATCCCACAAGAATGGTAAGAATTTGACAGTTCTTTTTTCTTTTTCTTGGCTTTATTATTTCCTTTCAGTGAATGTGTAAGTGTGCACACATGAACCTTCATATGGCTTCCTGTGACCTCATCACCCTGTTCTGCAGTCATATATGTTACTCATGCAGCCTTTTTTTTTTTTTAAATGGCTGGGCCAGTTGAGTAACTCAGTTGGTTAACAGCTTGCTCAAGACTACGAGCTGAGCTCTGAGCAACAGCAGTTCGATGCCCAGCCCAAGCTAAGCTGCCAACAGGTGGCAGGATGGCTCAGCTAAAAAAAAAAAAAAATGACATGGAAAATATTCCTTTTTCCAAATATTAGAATAGTATGTTCATTGGTGACATTTTAGAAAATACAGATTATGTATAAAGACAGAAAAAGTACCCATACTCATACCATTCAGTACACATACCAATAAATAGAATGTATTTTTTCTAATAATTTTGTCTATACATTTTAAAATAATAGGTATTTAAATTTTATTAAGATTAATATTTTATTGAGCTACTAGCCTCAAGTAATATCTATACCAAATATACCCATTGGGGTATATACAATTGTCCCCTGGAAGAAGAGATTGACATAGAAGAATATCATAAATAAATATATGAAATAAATGTGTAAATAAAGCAATAATGAGCTAGGCACAGAAATATCATCAACATTTTCATAGATGAAAATTTTTAAATACACACACACACACACACACACACTCAAGAGTTAGTCAAAGTTCACATATTGAGCACTGACTAAATTCCTTAAGGAATCAATGAACTGATTCCCATCTCAACATTCTTTAGGGGAAAAACCTGGAAGCAGCAGGCTCATCTTCAGGCTTAGTATCAAAGACTGCAATATCAAAAACACATGACTTGGATTCAAGCTCAGAGGAAACCAGGTTATCTCAAATGGTCTCTTTTAAGAATCTAGGCACCACATGGAACATTTTCTAAGATAGACCCCATGTTAGGCCACAAAACAAGTCTCAATAAATTTAAGAAGACTGACATCATTTCAAGGGTCTTCTCTGACCACAATGCTATGAAACTAGAAATCAATTATAAGAAGAACCCCGGAAAGCTGTCAAATAAATGGAGGCTAAATAACATGCTACTAAATAGCAAGTGGGTCACAAATGAGACCAAGGAGGAAATCAAAAGATACCTCGAGACAAACGAAAATGAAAACACCACGACCCAAAAGCTCTGGGACGCTGCAAAAGCAGTCCTAAGAGGGAAGTTCATAGCAGTGCAGGCCTACCTAAAGAAGGAAGAAAAATCTCAAATCAACAGGTTATCCTTACACCTAAGGGAACTAGAAAAATAACAGCAAAAGAAGCCCAAGGGGAGTACAAGAAAGGAGATAATAAAGACCAGAGCGGAAATAAACAATATAGAGAACAGAAAAACAATTCAAAAGATCAATGAAACCAAGAGCTGGTTTCTTGAGAAGATAAACAAAATTGACAAACCTCTAGCCAGGCTCATAAAAAAAAAAAAAAAAGAGAGAGAGGACTCAAATTAGTAAAATCAGGAACGAAAGAGGGGAAATGACTACACACATCACAGAAATACAAAAAATTGTAAGAAATCACTATGAGCAACTATATGCCAACAAATTTGACAATCTGGAAGAAATAGATAATTTTCTAGAAGCATACAACCTTCCAAAGCTAACTCAAGAAGAAACAGAAAATCTAAATACCCTGATTACTACCAAGGAAATTGAATCAGTAATTGACAAGCTCCCCCCAAAAAAACAAAAGCCCTGGACCAGATGGCTTCACAAGTGAATTTTATCAAACATTCAAAAAAGAACTATCACCTATTCTTCTCAAACTATTCCAAAAAATCCAGAAGGAGGGAAGGCTCCCAAACTTTTTTTATGAAGCCACTATCACCCTGATTCCAAAACCAGATAAAGACAGCACAAAAAAGGAAAACTACAGGCCAATCTCCCTGATGAATATAGATGCAAAAATTCTCAATAAAATATTAGCAAACAGAATTCAGCAATATATTAAGAAGATCATACATCATGATCAAGTGGGATTCATCCCTAGTGTGCAAGGCTGGTTCAACATCCATAAATCAATTAATGTGGTACACCACATCAACAAAATGAAGAATAAAAATCACATGGTCATATCAATAGATGCAGAAAAAGCATCTGACAAAATCCATTTGACAACAGCCATTTATGTTAAAAACCCTTAGCAAACTGGGAATACAGGGATCATACCTCAACATAATAAAAGCCATATATGATAAACCTACAGCTAACATCATACTCAACGGGGAAAAGCTAAAACCATTCCCCTTAAGATCAGGAACAAGACAAGGCTGTCCACTTTTCCTCTTTTATTCAACATAGTTCTGGAAGTTCTAGCCACAGCAATCAGACAACAAAAAGAAATAAAAGGCATCCAAATTGGCAAGCAAGAAAATTGTCATTATATGCAGATGACATGATACTGTATATAGAGAACCCCAAAGACTCCATCAAAAAACTATTGGAACTGATAGATGAATTCAGTAAAGTAGCAGGATATAAAATCAATGTTCAGAAATCAGTGGCATTTGCATATACCAATAATAAACTAATGGAAGGAGAAATTAAGAAAACTGTCCCATTTACAATTTCATCAAGAACTATAAAATACCTACGAATAAATTTAACCAAAGAAGTAAAAGATCTGTACTCAGAAAATTATAAGACACTGAAGAAAGAAATCAAAGAAGATACAAATAAATGGAAACACCTACCATGCTCATGGATAGGAAGAATTAATATAGTTAAAATGTCCATACTGCCTAAAGCAATATATAGATTCAATGCAATTCTTATCAAACTACCAAGGGCATTTTTCACAGAAATAGAAAATATAATCCTAAAATTTATATGAAACCATAAAAGACCCCGAATAGCCTCAGCAATCCTGAGAAATAAGAACAAAGTCGGGGGGATCATGCTACCAGACATCAAAACATACTACAAGGCTACAGTAATCAAAACAGTATGCTATTGGCATAAAAACAGGTACATAGATCAGTAGAACAGAACAGAGAGGCCAGAAATAAATCCAGGCATTTACGGACAGTTAATCTATGACAAGGGAAGCAAGAATTTACATTGGAGTAAAGATAGTCTATTCAATAAATGGTGCTGGGAAAATTGGACTGACACATGCAAAAAAATGAAACTGGACCACCTCCTTACGCCATATACAAGAACAAATTCAAAATGGATGAAAGACTTAAATGTAAGACCTGAAACCATAAAACTCCTAAAAGAAAATATAGGGAGTACATTTGCAGACATTACCCAGAGCAATATTTTTACTGATACATCCCTGCGGGCAAGGGAAGTAAAAAAAAAAAAAATGAACATATGGGATTATATCAGACTTAAAAGTTTTTTCACAACAAAAGAAACCATCAATAAAACAAAAAGGAAGCCTACTGAATGGGAGAATATATTTGCCAACGATATATCTGATAAGGGGTTAATATCCAATATTTATAAAACACTCATGAAACTCAACACCAAAAAAACAAACAACCCAATTAAAAAATGGACAGAAGACACTTCTCTAAAGAGGACATAAAGAAGGCCAACAGGCATATGAAAAAATGTTCAACTTCACTGGTCATTAGGGAAATGCAAATAAAAACCACAATGAGATACCACCTCACTCCGGTCAGAATGGCTATCATCAATAAATCAACAAACAACAAGTGCTGGCGGGGCTGTGGGGAAAAGCGGACCCTGCTGTACTGTTGGTGGGATTGCAGATTGGTGCAGCCACTATGGAAGTCAGTATGGAGGTATCTCAAAAAACTGGAAATGGAGCTACCTTTTGACCCAGCAATTCCATTCCTAGGTATTTATCCTGAAAAACCCAAGACACTTATTCAAAAAAATTTATGCACCCCTATGTTCATTGCAGCACTATTTACAATAGCTAAGACTTGGAAACAACAACCGAAATGCCCATTGGTAGATGATTGGATTAAGAAACTGTGGTACATTTATACAATGGAGTATTACTCCGCTATAAAGAAGAATGAAATCATACCATTTGCAACGATATGGATGGACCTAGAGATCATTATGTTAAGTGAAATAAGTCAGTCAGAGAAAGACAAATACCATATGATCTCACTTATATGTGGAATCTGAAAAACTGAATGAATGAACAAAGTAAACAGAAACTGTCTCATAGATATAGAGGAAAAACAGGGTTGCTAGTTGGGAGGGGTTGGGGATGAGGGAGAAGGGGAAGGGATTAGACAGAAAAAATAGGCAACTACAATATTGCCACAGGGATATGAAAGACAGTTCGGGGAATATAATTAATAATGTTGTGAATATTTTGTGGGGTGTCAGATGGTCATATGTCTTGTTAGGGAGACCATTTCATGGATGGAGTAGAGGCTTGATCATTGCACTGTACACCTGAAGCTGAAGTTGTATAATATTGTATAGCAACTGTAATTGAATATATAGATAGTCACGGGATGTGGATTATAATGTGGAAGGGAGTCAGAGGAAGTGTAATAGATATATATGATATGGGGGGGAGGAGTGGGGTGGCTAAATGGGGGAGAGGAGGTGTCACTTTGAGGGGTAAAAAGTATAACTATTGCACTGTGTTGTACACCTGAAACTAATTAAAAATAAATTAATTAATTTAAAAAAAAAGAATCTAGGCACTGATCCACTCTCTTTTCTCTACTTAATATTTGATTCTTTTCTGAACATGACCTGCCCTATAATTTTAAAAGAAATTATTAAGAGTTCTTCACCTGACTCAGTGAAAGTCATTTTCATTCAATGTCACTTTTATAACATTGTCTTATGTCTGAGGGATACTTATATTTTGTAGTTATAGAAGTTATAGAAGTTAATAAGTCTACAATATAAAATAGTTTAAATTGAGGCTATATAAAACAGAGAGATCCAAGATGGCAGAATAGATAAATGCTGTGCTTGCTTCATCCCATGAATACATCAAAATTAAAACTAAATTAAAGAACCATCAACCTGGAGAGTCATCTGAAGTTTAGCTGAATAGAAGTTTTATAATTAAGAATATAAAGAAGGGACCGGCCAAGTGGCGTGGTGGTTAAGTGCTGGCTTGGGAAGCCAGTGGCCCCAGTTCGGGTCCCACATATGATGGCCAGTGACACTGCCCTCAAAAATAAAAATAGAATATAAAGATGCCAGGTCGAGACTGGTAGAAGGGGCAGAGATGTGAAACTGGCTGGTCCCACGCCCACAGGTGGCAGTTGAAAATTGGGAGAGATATTCCATCCACAGTGTTCCCTGAGAATTACTCCAACCCCCACCAGGCTCCCCAGACCAGAGTACTGGTGCCGAGAAGAGGAGCCCCAACTTCTGCCTGTGAAAAACAGTGGAGATTCCAACCCTCCCAGTGGGACAGAAGGCTGCAGGAAACCCAGACATCCTTTTAAAGGGCTTGAGCGGGCACTCACCTTGGGTTCTGGCAGAGGCATGTTGACTCTGGGGGCGATGGAGACATATGGGGAGAGACTGAGTTGTGTAACTTTGAGGCAAGGACTGGAGGGACAGTCCCCATTTTTCCTGGAGCCCTCCTCCAATGCAGCCAGCCAGCAGGTGCCATCTTTCCTGTTGTTGAACCTGCACCCACAGGCCAAATATGATTCTGATTGGCCTGGTGAAATCCACTGCTCCACTCTGCTGACTCACTGAGATCCTGCCCTACCCAACTGGATTACTGCAGGAGGCTTAATCAGCAGCTAAACTTTATGCGAGCTGGCAGGTGGCATCAGACCTCAGAGTGTCCTGGATTTTTGAAAAGCTACCCAAGACCCAGTACTTGCTGGTGGCAGCCATCCTCAGTTCACAAAGTGGTCTCTCTCATGCACCTGCAGGGACAGCACAGACAGCAACCAACCACAGATCACTCTATAGCTCCTACCAGGTGGTCCCCAGTGGGTCACAGACAATGGCAGACCTGGGCCTGCATCAGAGTCTCTCCCAAAAGGCCCCAGAGCTAACATACTTGGTGGTTCATTACAGACCACAGCAGAGCACCATCTAATTAGCTGCACAAGCAGCACACAAAAAAGGCAGTTTCAACAGGCACCAGAACCCAGTGGGGGCAAATCCTGCTCCATGGGGTAAGACCCCTGCACAGTAGCCCATAAGCTATGGACATGGGCAAATGCCAGTCAGTCAGCCTGAAGGTCAATACCATACACTGACATCCCAACAGCAATCAAGGCTCAACTATAACTGGAGGGCACACACAACCCACACAAAGGACACTCCTAGAGCACCCGGCTCAGGTGACCAGGGACACTGTGCCACTGAGCCCCACAGGACAACTACTACATAAGGCCACCTGGCAAGACTGAGAGACATAGCAGTCAGCCCTACTTAATATAATGAAACAAACACAGAGAGGCAGTCAAAATCAGAAAGCAAAGAAATATGTACCAAATGAAAAAAAACAAAACAGGAGAGAACTCCAGGAAAAGAACTAAGCAAAATGGAGGCAAGCAACCTACCAGATTCAGAGTTCAAAACTATGGTTATAAGCATGCTCAAGGACTTAGCAAAAACTTCAACAAAGAGATAGCAAGCATAAAAAAGGACATAAAAACCAAGAAAAGGAACCAGTCAGAAGCGAAGAATACAATAACTAAAATAAAGAAGGCACTAGAAGGAACCACCAGCAGACTAAATGAAGCAGAGGATCAAATCATTTGAAAGACAAGTAGCAGAAAACACCCAATTGGAATAGCAAACGGAAAAAATAATTTAAAAAATGAAGCTAGTATAAGAGACCCGTGGGACAACATCAAGCATGACAACATTTGCATCATAGAGGTACCAGAAGGAGAAAAGAGAGAGCACAGTATTGACAACCTCTTTGAAGAAATAATGACTAAAATCTTACCTAACCTGGTGAAGGAAATAGACATACAAACCCAGGAAGTGCAGCAAGTTCCAAATAAGATGAACCCAAACAGGCCCACACCAAGACACATTATAATTACAATGGCAAAGATCAAAGACAAAGGGAGAATCCTAAAAGCAGCAAGAGAAAAGCAGTTAGTTACCTTAAAAGGGGTTCCCATAAAACTGTCAGATAATTTCTCAACAGAAACTTTGCAGGCTAGAAGGGATTGGCATGAAGTATTCAAAGTGATGAATAGCAAGGATCTACAACCAAGACTACTCTACCCAGAAAGCTGTCATTTAGAATTGAAGGACAGATAAAGAGCTTCCCAGACAAAAACAAGCTAAAGAAGTTCATCTCCATCAAACCAGTATTACAGGAATCTTAGAGGGACTTCTTTAAGATGGAAGGGAGAAAAAAGAAGATCAAAAATATGAATAATAAATTGGGAATAACTATCTATCTATCAACAATTGCTTTCAATATAAGTGGGTTTAATGCTCCAATCAAAACCATAGGATGGCTGAATGGATAAGAAAACAAAACCCTTACATATGCTGCTTATGAGACTCACTTCAAATTGAAAGACACACACAGGCTGAAAGTAAAGGAGGGAAAAAGTTATTTCATGAAAATGAAAATGAAAAAACTAAATTAAAAAACTGGGGTAGCAATACTTATGCCAGACAAAACATACTTTAAAACAAAGGCTATAAAAAGAGATAAAGAAAAACGCAGTAATCCTACTTCCTGGTATTTATCTGAAGAAACCCAAAATGCTACTTTGAGGGAACGTGTGCATCCTTAAGTTCATTGCAGCATTGTTTACAATGGCCAAATGTGGAGGCAGCCTGGGTGTTGGATGAATGGATAAAGAGTAGGTGGAGTCAATGGAATTGTAATAGATATGTATGATATTGGAGATGGGGGGCGTTGACTAGGGGAGGAGGGTGTCACTGCATGAGGGATGAAAAGGATAACTATTGCATTGTTTTGTACCCCTGAAACTAATAAAAAAAAATGGAGGGAGTAATCAAAAAAAAAAAAAAGAGTAGGTGGTACATATATACAATGGAATACTGCTTGGCTGTGGAAGGGAATGGGTTCTTGCCATCTGTGGCAGCATGGATGGACCTGGAGGGTGTTGTGCTGAGTGGAGCGTAAGACAGAGAAAGACAGATACAATGGGATTTTGCTTATATGTGGAATCTAAAGAACAAAATACACAAACAAAACAGAATATACTCATAGATACAGAAAACATTTTGATGGTTACCAGATGGGAGGTGGGTTAGGGTTCTGGGTGAAAAAGGTGAAGGGATGAAGAAGTACAAATTGGCCGGCCGAGTGGCGCATTGGTTAAGAGCTGGTTTGGGGATGCCAGCGGTCCTGGTTCGGATCCCGCATATGAGGGCCAGTGACACTGCCTTCTACAGCTAACAACAGCTCCACTGGAGCTGGGCCGTGCGAATCCCGGCGATTGTGTAGGCTGCAGCCCCTGCTGCAGTGGGCTGCCATAGGCTACAGTGAGTAGCCTGCAGCCAGCGTGAGCTGCCAATAGCCGCGGTGAGCGACCATCCAGAGGCTAGCAACCAATCTGCCTCATCCGGGAAGAGCGCAATGACGATACCAACATGGATCAGTGAAGCAACGGCCTCAGCAACTTGTCTGTTCCCCTTCCCCTGTTCCCTTCCCCAATTCCCCAATAAAATCTTTAAAAAAAAAAAAGTAGTACAAATTGGTAGTTACAAAATAATCATGGGAATGCGAAGTACAGCACAGGGAATATAGTCATTAATATAGCAATAACTATGTATAGTACCAAGTGGGTACTAGACTAGTCAAGGGGGTCACTTCTCAAATTATATAAATGTGTAAACATATGCTGTATACGTGAAATTAATATAAAATAATATTGAATGTCAACTGTAACTGAAAAATTAAAAAATGGGAAAAAGGAGAGGAAGGACAATAAGTGGTCCATATTTCCAGGTATAAAAGAAATAAGTTATGGGGATATAATGTACAGCATAGCAAATATAGTCAATAATATTGTGATAGCATAGTATACAGTGTCAGATGGTTGCTGGCCTTATAGTGATCACTTCTTTAGGAATATAAATGTTGAATAACTATGGTACACACCTTAAAATTATATAATATTATATGTTGTCTCTATGACAATTAATTTTGCAAACTCATCCTAGAAAAAGTGCTACATACCTCACTGCTGAATATCACTATGGTCACCTTCAAAGTACTTCCCTCAGGAAGCTATGCACCGATGCCAGTACCTAGTCCACCCCTCAAAGCAATTTTGGAACTCTTTCTGGTATGTTCATCAGAGCTGTAGTCATTACCCTTGATGTCCTGAATATCATCAAAACGTCTTCCTTTCAATATTTTCTTTATCTTTGGGTAAAGAAAGAAGCCATTGGGGGCCAGATCAGGTGAGTAGAGAGGGTGTTCCAATACAGTTCTTGGCTTACTGGCTAAAACTCCCCCACAGACAGTGCCTTGTGAGCTGGTGAGCTGGTGCATTGTCATGATGCAAGAGCCATGAATTGTTGGCGAAAAGCTAAGGTTTTTTCTTCTAACTTTTTCATGTAGCCTTTTTGGCACTTCCAAATAGTAAACTTGTTAACTATTTGTCCAGTTGGTACAAATTTATAATGAATATCCTTCTGATATCAAAAGAGGTTAGCAACATCGTTGCAATAAGCTCTCAAACTTGTCTGACCTCGTATTTTTAATAAAAATGTTTTTAAAAATTCAAAAACTTTAAATGAGAATTTAACTAATGTAAACTTGAAATATATCAATTCTAAATTGTTTCTGTTCATAATAAGCACGAAATAAGTCTTTTGATATTTTAATACATTTTGATATATAAAACAGAAATTATTGACCCAAACTCACAGAATGTACAACACAAGAATGAACTCTAAATGGACTTTGTGTGATAATGATGTGTCCATTTAAGTTCATCAGTGATAACAAATGTACCATTCTGGTTGATAATGAGGGAGGCTATCCATGCAGGGGATCCCAGAGTATATGGGAAATCTCTGTACCTTCCTCTTAAACTTTTTGGGGGCCTAAAACTGCTCTAAAAAATAATAGACTTAAAAATAAATTAATTTTTAAAATAGCAAAGTTTTTTAAAAAAACACAGAAAAAAAGAAAGAAAAAAGAATACAGAGAAGCCACTGACCAGCAATACATATCAGTCACATCAAATAAAAAAAATACAGATTTATCCCATTTTAATGCAATTCCTCTAGAGTCTAGACAATTTATTTAATCACCCAGACGCCCATATCATATGAGATACTAGTCTGACATAAAATGTTGAATCTATCATAAACTAAATTTTAAATTTTAAATTAACTGAAGCATTTAGTTTGTTTATTCAAAGTGATAATTAATGTTGGTCATTCATTTTGTATGAAATGTTGATCAACTCCGACACCCTATAATATGTGTGTGGCTTCAGGGGTGAAGAAGGACAAAGATCTAGGTGCAGCTCTGACCCCGCTTCCCACTGCCTACTGTACACTTGCCCCAACTTAAAGTACACTTGAAACTAAACTTGTTATCTTTCCCCAAAACCCTCTCTGCCTTCCAATCTCCATCAATGGTATCGCATCCTTATAGTTTCCCAAACAACAGCATAAGTCCTTCTGAATTCCTCCTCTGCGCGTTGTTTTCTAACTCCATCTCCTATTCTGTTATTCTACACATTAACCTGTGAATCAGCAAAGCTTATTGGTTCTACCTCTGAAATGTCTCTCAAATCCAGATCCTCATCGCCATCCCACTTTCTCATTCATTGCCTCTTCCACAGCCTCCATTCCTCATCAACTGTGAGCTAATCAACTGCATGCAACAGCCTCTAACCAACTCATTGCCTAAATATCCTCCCCAGTTCATGCCTCACTCTGCCCTCAGAATTGTCTTGTATAAAAATTCATCATGGGGGCCAGCAGAGTGGCGCATTGGTTAAGTGCTGGCTTGGGATGCCAGCGGCCCCGGTTCAGATCCCACATATGAGGGCAGTGACACTGCCCTCTGCAGCAAGGATGGTGAACAACAGGTCCACCTGGAGCTGGGCTGTTGTGAGTCCAGAGACGGCATAGATGCAGCCCCTGCTGCAGTGGGCTGTCACAGGCTACAGTGAGTGGCCAGCAGCCAGCGTGAGTGTCTAGCAGCCGGTGTGAGCTGCCAAGAGCCGCTGTGAGCGGCCGTACAGAGGCCGGTGACCAATCTGCCTCACCCGAGAAGAGTGCAATGATGATACCAACATGGGCCAGTGAAGCAACGTCCTCCACAACTAGACTGAAGAACAAAAGGACAGCAACTTATCTGTTCCTCTTCCCCAGTTCCCCAATGCTGTTCCCCTCCCCCAATTTCCCAATAAAGTCTTCAAAAAAAAAAATTCATCATGGGACTCTTCTTTAAAATGTCTGTTAGCTCCATGTTGCTACTTGTCGGGATATATCAAGCTCTTCATCATTCGGCTACAACCTATTTCATGAACTTTATCTTCTGCTTGAAGCCTGCCCTTTACATTTGTAGGGCCTGGGCAAGAGCAGAAATGGTGGCCCAAATGCCGTATGAAAAAAGATAAAAACTTATAAATCAAGCATATAAAGTCTTACATAGGCTTAAGTTTTATATCTTAACAAATATAACTGCTTAAAGGGCTTGTAGACCTGGAGTGATATAGAATTCTTGGACTTCTCCAAGTCTTACATGGAAACCAGCAACATAGGAAGGCTCCGGGCCCTCAGCCTGCACCCTATCCTCTTTTCTTCCATTCCTGGTTTCCCTCCATAAACAGTCTTGTGAGCAGGCTGTGGACACCCCTAGCTGACGTCAGCGTTCAGTCATACACCCCTGCAAACAGCCATCCCTTGACCCCACCTCAGGCCTAGAGCTGCTTACATCCACCATGTATTCCCACCCTCAAGAAATCTAGCAGGGGAGGAGGTCTGCCCAGACTGTGGAAGTCAGCGTAGGGGCCATCCGAGCAGGCCATTCTGGGGTTCCTCACAGTTGGAGCCCAGGGGCCTGGGCTCCAGGTTGGCAGGTTATCTCAGCCTCATGAACCTCTGGCCAGAGTAACACCCTCTAAAAAGCAGGACCCAGCACAAGGGTGTCTGTTGCCCAAGTCTGAGGGCAACACAGTTGACCCTTGAACATCAGTTTGAACTGCACAGGTCCACCTATGTGCAGATTTGTTTTCCAATAAATACTTTAAATGTATGTTCTCTTCCTTATGATTTTCTTAATGATATTGTTTTCTCTAGGTTACTTTATTCTAAGAATACAGTATATAATACATATAAATAACATACAAAATAATGTGTTAATTAACGTATAAATTAATCGACTATTTATGTTATTGGTAAAGCTTCCAGTCAAGAGTAAGCTATTAGAAGTTAAGATTTTGGGGAGTCAAAAGCTATACATGGATTTTTGACTGCACGGTGGGTTGGTGCCCCTAACCCTATGTTGTTCAAGGGCCAACCATGACTGTTCTCCAGCACACCTCCCTACCAGCAACATGGAATGCCTCTTGATTTCTGGGGTATATCAGGTCCTTTCACCTCTTGCTGTCTGAACAAGCTGCATATAAAGTCTTTTCTCAGGGAAGTCAGACACATCTTTGTAGTTCTTTTTTTATATTTGTAACACTATTCTTCCTAGTGAACGCTGAGATCTTGACTGTTCCCTCCTCTTCTTTGAATCTCCCCAGTCTACAGCAATGCTGGGTACATAGTACCCTTGACAGCAGTGTGATAAATGAATGAGGAAGTGAATTAATGAATCAGTCAATTCTGTCCTTGTATCCAGCCCATCCCTGTTTATCTCCCACTCAGCTCCCATTCTCATTATTGGACTTCTAAATCATCAGGGGCCCCAGAAGGAAAAAATAAAATAAAACTGACTCCATTAATGGGGGTGAAACAGGCTTTTTAAACAAAGACATGGAGGCAAGGGAAATTAGAAACAGTAAATGAGGGATTTAGATCCTGAAGAATTAAATTGTCACAACATATAATTCTTAATTATCCCATAGGGTTAATTCTAGAATGGGGCAGAGTGAAAAGATTGCTTTCATTCTCTTTTTAATTTTTCTACAATATCCCTAATAGTTTATAGAGTGTTCATTCTAAATTAACAGCATGGCAGTACATGACACAATATGGTGGTGTGTGGCCTCCCACCCAAACTATTATGTTTCTGCATTTAGAAAATGGGAGTGATAACAGGACCTTCCTGCTTACCTCAGAAAGTTAGTATAAGGATGAAGAGGGTCTATACCCTCCAAGTGCTTCAAACATTGCCCAGCGCTCATAAATGTTAGCTAATATTCTCTCCCTAAAGTTCTTCTTTATTTTCTTTCTTCTTTAGAGAGTAGATATTAAAACTTCTTATCACAAGAAAAAAATGTTGTAGCTATGTAAAGTGATGTATGCCAGCTAAACTTATTATAGTGATTATTTCACAATATACAGAAGGTGCCAAAAAAAGGTATACACATTTTAAGAAAGGAAAACTGTATTAAAATTGTAATACTTCAATATATACCAATGACAAAAGATCAGTACAAGTCATGTTTGACTTCTGAAATTACAAGAGATGCTCAAAGTGATTACCATCAGCGTCCAGACACTTCTTATTATGGCGAACTACTGCTTGAGCAACTTTGACCAAAGTGTCCTCTTGTTTTTCTGACATCTCTAGTATATATATCTATCAAATCATCATGCTGTACACCTAAAACTCATACAATGTTGTATTTCAATTATATCTCAATTAAAAAATAAGAAAAGAAAAAAATCATGGACATTAAGATGACAGCATACCAGTCATTAAAATATCATCAGAGATTCTGATGCATGTAAAGGATTTTCTGATTCACATTATACCTACCAAGGATGGTGGATATTTTCATTATCAACCTCCCATGTCAATGTCATCATAAATATTTTACAATTTGCCTTGCCAGCCAGCTGTGAAAAAGTCTACGATTTAGATTATTTTTAAATTTGGAATCCAATTTTTTTCAAATTTTACACATAAAAAGATTCTGTTAATATTTACTAACATTTAACTAACACTTTTTAAAATGCACACAGTTTAAGATTCATAAAATTTGACAGGATTATATATTTTTAGATGCTTTTAAAATTTTTCAACATTTTAGCTATACTGCCAAGTTTTACATTGTAGAAGAAAAAAAAGAAAGACAAATTGCAAATGCATGGGGAGGGTGTAAAGGAAGACAGGAAACAATGATGACAGAGACAGTCTAGCCATGGACCACAGCTGTGTCCTCTTCCCTTGGGGCACACAGCTGGACTCTTGTCTCAGTTTTCTCACATGTGACCAAATTCTGGCCAAGGAAACGTGAGTCAGAAATGATGTGTGCCATTTCTAAGCCTGGCTCATGAATACACGCAGTCCTTCATGCCCTTTCCCCTTTCATGGTAATGTGGAAGCTTGTATCAAAAATGGCAAAGCCGCAAGATGAAAGAAAGCTGGGTCTCTTCATCATTGCTTGGAAGGATGCCACCCACTAATCAGGAACATACATTCTATGACTGAGAAATAAACTTCTATTGTGTTCAGTCCTTGAGCTTTCAAGTTTATCTGTTGTACAGTGGCCAGGGTTAGCATACATAATATAAACACCAAAAAATATCAAGAAGCACCACTAAATTTGATGCATAAATTAATGGATTGGAGTAATATGCTTTAGGGAATTTAGCAACAAAAACATTTACTTTCCATTTCTTACTCGTGCTAATATTAATAGTTTTCCTGCATTTCCTAAATCAAAACTTCTGGCACAAGGAAGTGACTCAAAAGCATGCTATATGAAGAGGAGAAACAATTAGTTTCTAATATTCACTGCAGAAACTCTACAAATTAGGTAATTTATATTAGGAAAGAGCTTTATTCAACCTGAATTATAGAGGAGGCAAAGCTGTGTCCTTGAAAACCATCCCTAATGTAAATCTAACAATGGCATAAAAATATCATAACCACACTAGGTGACATCATTACAATTGTATTTCAGCTCTTACAATGTATGCTTCTTTAGAACTTCCAAGCACATGAGGACTGCTATGAAGGTGATGAAAGGGGAGAAGGGTTGATTACAGAAAGAGTGCTGGGTTGATAATATGCTAATTTATGTTATTACATTAAAAAGTATCTCAAACTTGACCAGAAGTACCTTGAATCTGCAATGCTAATATTGACAGTCATAAAAAGGTGGCTTGTATTCTGTAACCAATATAATCCTTAATTCCATCCATCAGGCTTCCCACTCCATTGAGTTCCATGACATTGGAAAAACAGGTGGGTTCTTGGGAACTACCTGAGACATACAATGGGCAATCTGTGCACAGAAGCTATGCTTGTGTCCCATCTACTTTGGGGAAATTGGCAAGACCTGTGCATCATGGAGATGCTAGAGAACCTAGATTGACTCGGTGGTGAACAAAAGGAAAACTACTATCACCCCCTCAAAAAAACAATTGGAAACTAATTTTTTAGGTTGATGCTACAATAGAATAACTTTCTTCACAGATCTTCTCCAGCCTTGGGGGCAATGTAGCAATGTTTTGATATTGCTTTTGAAGTGGTACATCTCCAACTCCTGTCTTTTTCCCTTCCATCACCACGACTGAACTTTCTCTATGAGTAAGTAGATGGTGAAAATTGAACTTAGGTCAAAAGGATCTTTCTTTCTTTTTTTTTTTTTTGAGGGCTGTGTCACTGGCCCTCATATGTGGGACCCGAACCAGGGCCGCTGGCCTCCCAAGCCAGTGCCCAATCACCGTGCCACTCGGCCAACCCCCAAAAAAATGATCTTCTAAATAATCACAAACCATGTGTAACTCAATTAAACTCAACTGACGTCGAAAAAACAGGGATAGCATGAATAAAGACTCATCCAATATATATAACTTCAGAAGTGGGATTTGCAAATTCTCAACCTCTGGCATAGAAGACATGAAAACCACCAAGTAAGGGTGGGTTTGGCGTGTAATGAGAAAGATGGCAACATATCCACCATACATCATTAACAGTAGGAACCACACATCAAATTTCCCATGCATGGTATTCAAATGGTTCTCCCCAGCCTCCAAAAGGCATGTGACCACCTCAGAATCAAAATTATTTTCACTTAGTTGCCATTGTGCACGGGGAAGGAAGGGAAGCGTTGATTGATGACCAGTTCATTAGGACTGATTACCCATTTTGGTCCCTAAAAATATAAATGTCTATAATTAATTCTGAGTTCAAAGGGAGATGAGTTCCCATGGTATGCACTGATTACATATGTCAAAACTAAATGTTCTCTGGTGTTCTGAACAGAACTTCTTAGACTCTAAGGTCATTAAAGCAAAACCTATGAAAGAGTTGGGATGAAAGAATGATGAAGTATCAATTAATCTCACTCCTTTGATAAAACACATCTGCTGTCTCACCTCTTTCTCCATTACCCTAAGTCCTCACTGGACTTGAAATTCTGTGGGTGTGGGGAGTGTGCATTGTTCAGCCAGAAACCCCCAGGCCCCTGCAGTGCAAACAGCACATTGCAGGCATCAGTGCTTGTTTCCCTCCGTAGCCTGGTTCTAGAAGTTTGCTCACTGTAGATCTATCTGTGCAGCTCGAGAAGATCCACGCAACCTGTATCACCCTCAGCTCCAAGCACCCTCATGAGGCAAGTTCAACCTAGGACTGCACATGAGCAAGTAAATGATCCTTGAATTAACCCATCTTTGGGCTGCACTCAGTGGTCACAAGGCATGTCCAGGTATTTCCTCAATCCCTCATCTCTAACCATTTTGACAACAGTAAAGCTCAATTGCTGTGTTAAAAAATCAAGACTAATTTTTCCTACACCTTTAAAATGGCAACTTATACTTTCTTCACAAAGACTTCACAAATATACCTTTGTTTCTGAAAAGTAAAATTAAAGTATCTTTCAATAGATGGGAGTACACCAAGAAACTTCACTGACAGATTCAATAAATATTTACTGGGCATTTAATATGTACCTGACACCACGCTAAGTGCCAAGAACACAAGCATGAGCAAAACCAGACATGCTTCCTGCCCTCGTGTGGCTTTCAGTCTAGTAATAGGAGAGACAAGCAGTAAATAAATTTGCATGGAAAAAATGTGTAATTAGCAACAGTGCTAAGTACTGTGAAATTAAAGAATAGATTTAGGGTGTGATGAAAGAATAAAATAGAGCTACTTAACTTTGATTGAGGTTTGTGGGAAAAGTTCTTAGAGGAAGTGACATATAAGATGATCAGGAGTTGGCAAGTTAAGCGTGAGAAGTACAAAGAAGCACCTATGTCGTCTCAGGTGGGAAAGAGGCTGGTGCACCTGAGTCTCCAGTTCACCTGGAGCTCTGGCTCCCGCCACCTTTCACAGCGTCTCTGAACTTCACTCCTTCTTTTATGCCCACACACCCCTGCATTTTCAGCCTCTTGAAAAAGGAGCCAGCTTTCTTTTAGAATACATAATTTTCAGGTTGTCATCTGACTTAAATCTCCTACAGAGTAGAATAATCTGAAATCATTGCTAATTAAAGAAATGTAACAACTATCTATCTCCTTATTAACCACATTTTCCTCTGCAGTTCACTTACTGTGCACATAGAACCTGTCTTCTCCCCAACTATCCATCAACACTACAGCAGCACCCCCTTATCCACAGAGGATACCTTCCAAGACTCCCATTGGATGCCTGAAACTGTGGATGGTACTGAACATTATACTTGTTTATATATTATGTTTTTTTCCTATACACACCTATGATACAGTTTAACTAAATATTAGAAATATTAGGCACAGTAAGAGATTAACAACAATAACTAATAATAAAATAGAACAATTATAATAATATACTAGAAAAAAACTTTATGTGAATGTTCATGCTCTCTCTCTTTCTCTTTCTCTCTCTCTCTCTCTCTCTCTCTCTCTCTTTCTCTTTCTCAGCAAAGTAGCATGAATTTCTTTTTTCTTCTTCACAATGTTATGGATAGAATATTTGTTCTTACCTTACACAGACCTTAGCAAACTCAGCATACAATGTTTTTTCTTTCCTTATTAAATCAAGAACTTTTCACTTAAACGAAACGCTTTACGGCTACTCTTTGGCATATCCTAATTGCCAGCCTCACTATTTTTTCATTTGGGAGCCATTATTAAGTAAAATAAGTCTGACCTAAACACAAGCACTGTGATGTCACCCATCTGATAGCCAAGATGATGACCAAGTAACTAACAGGTCGGGAGTGTCTACAACATGGAGATGCTGGACAAAGGGATGATTCACATCCCAGGAGGGACACCGCAAGATTTCATCACACTATTCAGAATGGCTTGCAATTTAAAACTTGTGAATTGCTTAATTTTGGAAATTTCCATTTAATATTTTTGACTATGTTTGACAGTAGATAACTAAAACTACAGATAAGTGGGGACTATTGTATACCAGTTACCTGTGGCCTCTACTTGAAAACTTCAGTGGGCAACCTTGAAATCTGTGTGGCCTGACCCATCCTCAGCGTGCCCCTACTGGTTGCCCCCTCCTATTCTCCCCTCTCTTGGAATAAGTGATGATGCTTTCTCCTGTTTTCACTTACCTCTTTAGACACCACTACTTTAATCTGTCCCTTAAATAGCTGTCCTTCCTTTGTCCATCCTCAGTACACTTTCCTTCTCATTCATGAAATATTCTTCCCAGCAGACCTCCCCCCTCATTTCAACACTTTTAATCACAACTAACATTCTGATGACTTCCCTACCAGCTCTTTCCAAAGAATCCCTGTTGTTTCCTCTTGGTTGTTTCAAAGCTTCTATGTCATTGTGTTCAGTGTTGGCAGTGGCTGTGTGGAAAGAAACATGCTTCTGTCATAGTCCCTATGCTTCTGTCTCTGAACATAGAAGAGGTAATGTCCCTGCCCCCACTGTTATAGAATTACCATGTGATCTAGCAATTTCACTTCTTCAAGAGGTATTTGTACACCCATGTTCATAGCTGCATTATTCACAACAGCTAAAATGGGGAGACAATCCGAGTGTCCATCAATGGATGAATGAATAAATAAAATGTGGTATATACATACAATGGAATACTATTCAGCCTTAAAAATCAAGGAAACCCTGCCATAAACTACAACATGGATGAAGCTTGAGGACATTATGCTAAGTAAAACAAGCCAGTCAAAAAAAAAAAAAAAGACAGTACTATGTGATTCTACTGATATGAGAAACTTAAAGTAGTCAAAATCACAGAGACAGAAAGTAGAATGGTGGTTACCAGGCAGTGGGAGAAGAAGGGTATGGGAGTTATTGTTTAATGGGTACAGACTTTCAGTTGTGCAAGATGAAAGGGGGTGGATGGTGGCGATGCTTGCATAATATAAATGAATGTACTCAATGGCACTTAACTGTGGCAAAAATGGTTAAGACAGTAAATTTCATGTTTTGTGTATTTTACCACAATAAAAAAAATGGCAAAAATGAGTTTTTGAAAAATTAAACATTAATAATTTGATAGCAGTCCTTTAAGAAACAAATACTAGAAGCACCATATAGTTAACCATCAAAGTTATCTTCAGCATCCGCAATATTATTTTCCAAAATATTAACCCATAGCAATCCCTGTTTATCTATAAGTTTCTATATTTTTAAACCTTACACTTTTTTTTTTGAGGGCAGTGTCACTGGCCCTCATATGTGGGACCCGAACCGGGGCCACTGGCTTCCCAAGCCAGCGCTTAACCACTGCGCCACTCAGCTGGCCCAAACCTTACACTTCTTTAAAGCAGGACACAGAATCACATAATAGCCAAAAGTAAATAAATATGTGAGCAATTAGAAAATAAACTGAAATATCAGTGCAATAATGAAAACTGTTTCATAATTGTGAATGATATGAGTCATCGATGGTGACTTGAGATGAGCTGAAATCTCTCTTGCAATAATTAGCTCACAACCCGTCAGTCCATTAGGTTCTTGGTGACACACAGGGTGGCCAAACTTCTGGCTTTGACTGTTGACGTTTCTATTTTTTCCTGCTGAAATTGTTACTTGCACAGTAACCTATTAAATCTGCTCCCTCTAGATTCATAATAGTTTGTTTCTCCTCTTTTCATTCCTCATTTGTTTCTATTTTGCATTCATGTAGTTATGAGTATTTCACTCCTCACTTGAGGCCACTGGTGGTGGGGGAGAAATAATCTATATTGCATATTCTGTACAAATAATGCTCTTACCAAAAGGATCACAGAAGTATTGAATTTTAGAATGATTGGGGACTTTTATGAGCACTGAAGATGACAGAGATTAAGGGACTTGGACAAGATCCTATGTCCAGTTGGTGACTGTATTGAGACTAAACTAGGAGTCGTAATTTCCTGGATCACAGCAAAAGATCTGTTAGGAGCTGCCATATAAACTTTTTTTTTTCCCCATCTACCCATAGATTTGGATTCCTAGGATTTCCTCAGGATTTTAATTTCCTTTAAGAAACTCCAAGAAACTCCAAGGATCTAAGGTACCTTTTCTCCTAAATTTTTTTTGTCCCATTTGCTCTACAGCTCAGGAAAGAATCTGGGCCACAGCAGGAGGCAGCTGGGCCCTGAAGCATCTGCATTGGGGTGAGACAGATGCTAATCTCCATGCCACCAGTCAGCCTGATGGCTACAGAGTCTGTGATTTGCCTGCATGTTTGTACAATGAGGATGAAATTCAGTTTGTATTTAATTATTGTTTTGATAATTTGGTGGTTTCAAATCACTTGCCAATGGTATTTTAAAATTCCTTTTCCTCTGATTTTATCCTTCCTCTTAATGCAGCAATTAAATACCACTGATTAAGGCTCACAAATGGAAAAAATTATCAATGCTCATAAAAAAATATATTGTAAGAAATGGTACAGTGAACCTAACTTCTTCCCTCAGAGGAAGCCCAGAGATTAAGGAAGCATTGGAAAGGAAAAATAAATAAATTTTTAAAAAGGAGAATTTAGAAATTAACAAAGGTTTCAGGATTCAAGGGTTCCAAAGAGAAGCTAGAGGGCTGAAATTAGAAGGGAAAGGACATTTTATCCTTGATACACAGGGACATTAAGGATGAAAGGGATAGAGAGGAGGGGGGAGCAACATGGAGGCAACAGCCTTGACATCTGCCAACTCTGGGCCTTCATTGCATCCCTTAGGCTGTCAAGATCAGACTCTCCAACAAGATTCATCGAAGATCATAACAAGCAGGGAGCAAGTCTGTCAGGCTATCTGGAAAAATGCTGAGAAGGCTCCTGGGCAGAACATGTGGAACTCAGAGTTCTAACGAAGCTTCAGTGTAGACATTCTTCTCGTGAGTCACACAGTACCAGAAAGGCCCCAGTGCGCAGTCAGCATGTCTCCTTTTAAAACAGAGTAGATTAGTCACAGACAGGATTCTTCTCTCTTTGAAGCTTTCCTGGGTGACTTCCCCTTCCTTTCTCTCCCCTTTTTGACTGTGATTATCTCCAGTACACATATACTTTGTGCACCCTGTGTTATTTATTCTTTTTTTTTTTTTGAGGGCAGTATCACTGGCCCTCATATGTGGGATCCGAACCAGGGCCGCTGGCGTCCCAAGCCAGCGCTTAATCACTGCGCCACTCGGCCGGCCCTTTATTCATTTTTTTTATAGCAAACATTGAATGCCTCTTGAGTGCCAGACACTATACTATAGCCTGAGGATTCTGAAACAAAGGACCTGTCCACCTCTCCCTAGATGCTCACAGCTCAGCAAAGAAGACACCGAGGAAGGCTAGTAGTAAAACAGTCTACAGGGGACATCAGGGAGTTGTAATCTGTGAGGAAGGCAGGCAGGAGGGAACAAAGAGCAAGTAGTTAAGGGAGAATTGACAGAGGAGGGCACTTTGGAGCTGGGTCTTGCAGGTAAGTAGGAATTTGTCAGGAAAACAAGAAGTTAGAATAATTAAGTTACAAAGGCAGAGTTGAAAGTGAGAGACTGAATGTGTTAAAGCCTATGACTTCCTTTATGTTCCAGAAAATAGATGTTTTAAAACTCATTCGATGGATTGGTATATCAAAAGCTCTTATTTATTTTTCATTGATCGACTGTTGTGATTAGTTTGGAGTTTGGACATGTGGTATTTTCAATCATTAAAAGAGCTGAATTTGCTTATTACGGAATACACTCTCATTCTGTTCCCCAGCATTCTTCCAGAAACTAGAAGTCTGAATAACTCTTGCTTTAATCAGTGAGATTCCTGTTCCCAAATGTTTTGAGAGCATATTATAGAGAGTTGTCAACTAAGCCACACACAGGCTGAAAAGCTCCAAATCCAATTCCTACCTTGCATCCTAATTTTCTCAAACTATTATAATCACTTCAGCCATGGTGGGTGGCTATTTGACTTTATATATTCACAAGCAAAATGCACAGATGAAGCAGGCATAACAGATAAAGTATGTTACAGAGCTCTCAAATTATTTCTATTAAAAATTATGAGTTTAGTAGTCATGCCTCTTGGGGCACAAATGGTCTCCTAACCCTTATACTGAGGGTGTTACCTTCTCCTTCTATTAGACTTGTAAGGTAGGACCATGGACACTTAATTTATAACCAGTGCCACTGGTGTTAGCCAGTTTTTTCTGCATTATTGTTCAACATCTATTTCATTGGGAACCACTGTTTGTCAAATATGGAATCTTTTTAACAAGGCACAAAATACTTTCTATGTTTTCGGCCGTAAAAAGGAATGTGTTCTTGCCATCTGCAGCAGCATGGATGGACCTGGAGGGTGTTGTGCTGAGTGGAATGTCAGACAGAGAAAGACAGATGCAATGTAGTTTCACTTATATGTAAAGTCTAAAGATCAAAATAAACAAACAAACAAAACAGGAACACACTCATAGATACAGAGAACATTTTGTTTTGTTTTGTTTTTAGCCGAGCCATCTTGCCACCTGTTGGCAACTTAGTGGCAGCTCAGCTCAGGCTGGGCATCGAACTGCTGTTGCTCAGAGCTCAGCTCGCACTCTTGAGTGAGCTCTTAACCAACTGAGCCATTCAGCCTACCCCCAGAGGACATTTTGAGGGTTGCAGTGTGGGAGGGGTTTTGAGGGGGTGAAAAATGGGACGGTATTAAGAAGTACAAATTGGTTTTTACAAAGTAGTCTGGGGATATAGGGTACAGCATAAAGAATATAGTCAATAATATTGTAATAACTGTGTATGGTGTCAGATGGGTACAAGATTTGTTGGGGTGAAAGATGGCAGGGAGTTGGGGGGAAGGTGAATAAAAGTGAAGGGATTAAGAAATACAAATTGGTAGTTACAAAATAGTCATGGAGGCACAAAGTAAAGCATAGGGAATATAGTCAAAAATATGGCAATAACTATGCATAGTGCCAGGTGGGTACTAGACTAGTCAGGGGGATCACTTCTTAAATTATAGAAATGTCTAACCATAAGCTGTACATCTGAAATTAACATAAAATAATATAAAATGTTAACTGTAATAGAAAAATTAAAAATGGAGGGGAAAGGTGAAGGGCAATAAGAGGTTCAAATTTCCAGGTATAAAACAAATAACGTATGGGGATGTAATGTACAGCATGGGGAATATAGATCAATAATATGGTATGACATTAGGTGGTTGCTGGACTTATGGTGATCATTTCTTCAGATACAAACATGTTGAACAACTATTGTGTATATCTGAAACTAATATAAATAAATTTGTATGTTACCTATATTTTTTAATAAAAATGTTTTTAAAAACATATATACATATATTTGAAAAGTATGTAAAACTCGAAAGAATGGATACCATTGAGGAGGAAGAGAGATTCAATAGGGAAGAAGTAGAGAAATTTGTTGTTGGATATATGAGCATTTGCATTTATTTTTTCAATCTATCTATTTATCTATCTATCTATTAATCACAGTTTGTGTATATAAAATATTTTAAAATAAAAAAATTTAAAAGTAAAAAAATACTTCCTATGAAAAGATTGGAGCTCCCATAAAAAAATAAGAAGCATTGGGCCCGCCGTGTGGCCTGATGGTTAAGCGCTGGCTTGGGAAGCCAGTGGCCCTGGCTCAGGTCCCACATATGAGGGCCCTCAAAAAAAAAAAAAAAAAAAAAAGAAGCATTTCACTGGAGATTCGATGCACAGAGAATCTATCACTAAGTTCAAAGGTCCACAATCCCAAATTCACCAATTGCTATTTCTCTGAACCTGGGTTTTAGGTACTCAACCTCTTTTTGCTTCAACTTCCTTTTATGTACACTGAAGGTAGTAATACTCTGTAGGCCTCTTGCACAGCTTAAAGTGATAACATATGTAACATACACAGCTTAGCACAGAGCTAATCCATAAAAGGCACTCAGTAAATGCCTATTTATCTTGTTGGCTCATAATAGGCTTTTTGAAAAGTCAACTATCGAAAGACACAGAATAAAATCTCATGCTAGGATTTAATAAAAATGTCACTCCTTTATGCTTACATTCATTAGTAGCATAAGTAATGCTTTTGATGTAAGAGGAAAAAAGTCATTCAAAAATAAACATAATCAAGCAAAATACCTAAGGGAAATACAGAAAGTGCAATATTACATGAATGGTGGAAAATTATATTTATAACATGCATCTTAACTCTGAGTTAATGAAAATAAAAGTGAACGTCATAGATGCTTATTTTAATTGGCACCTATATTGAGGTGGTTAAAAATACTCAAATTTTCAGAAAGAATTCTTCAACATTCAATTAACATTTGGATCAAAGTATATTTTTTCCCCATGCAATTCAAAGCAATAATATCAACCTACCTTTGGAGCAAACAAATATTTTGTTCAATGACTTCCACTCTTAAAGAAAGGTTTACTTAAGCCCACAGCTAAAGTGTAAATAAAACGTAAGTGCCTTAGGAACCAAAAGAAATAGAGACAAAGTTAATACTATTTGAATTCATTAAATCACTCGTGACACGTAACATAACACTTCCAACTGCTAATTAATGACATTCTGAGATTCCAGGAATTGATGAAAATGTTCACAGTGAAAGTCAATCTGTTTCTTCATGAAAACTATTTTGGGCTTCACACAGAATAATTGAACAACAATAGAGACTGGTGTCCAGCTGGCTTTCCGAAGAGCTCACAAGTACCCACAAACCTCCTCTGTCTTCCTTCTAACCTAAGTGTGACTTTCGAGGGATGTGAAATATGGAATCTGCCATCAAAAGCAAAATAAATAATAACACACCAGACCCACATTTTGCCTAAAAACAATTTTCTAGAAAATTTATTTTAAAAGTAGACATAGTAAAAGATGTCTACTGATGTGCCCTCATCTCAACATTTTTCAAAACCTGAATTTGAATGCTTAATCTTCCAGATTCCATTGCCCATAATTAGTCACAAATATTTTCAAGACACATAATCTGACAAGCAGCCCCTGGAGATGCCTCAGGATATAGCAAAAAAAGCCAGGAGGTTAACAATTTTTCTTCATGTTTTTCTTCAACCAGATTTAGTAAACCAAAGAAATTATTTTTATTTACCTGACCATTAGCCACACTAACAAATTAAATTTGTCAGTCACAGTAAAATGGGATGACATTGAATTATTTTTCATACTGAAAGTAAGTCCAAGGGCAGTAGAGAAGAGGTGGAGAAATAGTATCCTATGATCCAAAAGACCTTTCTCCTGGAAGGACCTCACGGCTCATAATGTGAGGAAGGGAAAACCAGAAGACACATTTTCAGCACACGTTTCAAAATGCTTTAGCACATGTAACTCTCATCGGTTTAAATTATTAAAATCTGTGCATGAATAAGCCTCCCAAACAACACTTCCTATTCTATGCACAGGACACCTCACACAGTGTAGCAGAGAGTGCTTCAGTGGTCAGTCAGCCTATGATGAGTAAGAAGACAAGGTGTGTACTTACTGACGAACTACTAAACTTCAAATGTTTCCATGCTAGGAAAGTACTTGAACATATTACTGACAGGATCAAATAGGACCGACAGCTTCATTCTGCCAAGATGCTGCTACTAGAACTCTCCTGCATTTCTGTTACCATTAGTCAGTCACAGCTTCTCATTCAAGTTCGAAAATTAGTCTTTCATGAACTCAACAAGTATGTTGTGAGCCAGACACTGTCCTGGACAGTGGGGAGCAAACAGTGAACACGATTTGAGTGCCTGTGGTCTGTCTAGAGGAAAAGACAAATGAAGTAAAGAGGCAAATATGACAGGCAGTGACGATGCAGTGAAAGAAAGAATTGTGGAGTGTGAGTGTCAACATGAGAGGCATCAGGGCCACCGAGGAGGTCATGTAAGCCAAACCATGAGGAGGTGGGTGGAAGAGAGGTGAGAGAAAGGCTGTCTTTAAGCAATGGAAACAGACAGGAAAGAAAGAATGACCCATTCGCAGGACCACAAAGAGCTCAGCAGGGCTGTGAGCTAGGGTTGGCTAGAGAGAGGAGTAGCAACAGATGACAGAAGAAGTCAGCATGGGTTAGTTTTTGAAGGGTTGTGGATGCCATGCCAAAAAGTTTGGACTTTTATTAAGGGCAGTGCAGAGAAACTGAAGGGCAAACAGAATTATATGATTGGATTTTCATTTTTAAAAGATGACAGTTTGGATCTTAAATTGGGTGAAGTAGATTCCTGGAAAGCAGCTTAAGAAAGAATTCAAGCCCTAGGCACTCAATGGCATGACCAGAAGAAGGCAGTGGCAGTGAAGTTGGACAGAACGAAACATCAAAATATATGAAAGTTACCAAACAAAAAAGGAAAAAAAAAAGGGACAAAGCAAATTTGGAGAGACAATTGAGAAATGATATGCTTGGTTTATAACTGGCTGAATTTGAGGTCAGTATTAGCTCCTTACACACAATTAATCAGGGCAGAACAGTGAGGTATTTATCTGGACCTCAAAGGTGGTCCCAGGTGGATCTAAATTTGGAAGAAATCTCTAATGCAAATGATTATTCAAGGGGTGGCAGAATAGCTAGCACAGGTAGAAAGTGTGCAGATAAGAGACAAAAGATGAAATACTAAGGAAGACCAACGTTTCAGAAATGGGCATAGATGGATGAACATAAAAAAGAGATGGAGAAGAGGTGGGAAGAAACATAAAAGAGTAAGTATAGAGAAAGCCAAAGATGAACATTTCAAGAAGACACTCATGGTCAAATCGGTAAATCCTGCCAAGTCATCAATTGAAATAAAGAGAGAAAAGTGCAGCGGATTTAATAAAAAGGAGATGGATGATAGATGAGTTGGGGACCTTGGCTGTACAAATGCTCGATTGGACTGAATTATTGGGTTGTCGGAAAAGTCATGATGTATTTTTCTACGTTTTTCGTTGCAAAAATGTGTCATGACTTTTCCAACAACCCAATAGGATGCATCTAGCAGGAGAGAAACTGGAGATAAGCATATAAAGAACATTTTAAAGAACTCTGAATGTCAACTTCTGGAAATTGACATCACTGAAAACAAAATGATGTCAGATGTGGTATAATTCCAAACAGTGACCAGCTCTGGGATGAAGCCAGGAGGTTGGATGATTGCAGATGTGAAGGTGAAGTTCACTGCTATTGATGAGGTCAAGGAACCAAGAAGCTAGCATTCTGGGCAGATCATCCTGTGGACACTGAAGTTACTTCAGAGTTGGAGGAGCAGAGAGGCAGGAGCCAGACAGCAAAGCCTTTATGAAAGAGGGGACAGAAGTGAGGACAGCTGCTGACAATGATGAGGTAGAGGGTTTTATAACCAGGCAGGATGAGCCTCAAAGGGGGAGGCAGTGATAAGCAGAATCTTTATCTTTAAAATGCACAGGGGCAAAGCAAAAGGGTCTCAACCCCAGCTCCTGCCTCTGAGAACATAGGCTGTGGCAAAGGTGCAAATTCTACATTCATTTATTCATTCATTCATTCATTCAAGAAGTATTTCTTGAGTACCTGCTAATGCTGGGATCATGCTAGGTCCTCAGAAGTTTCTTAGTAAACAGATCACACTGGTTCCTGCTCTCACAGGACCTCCAGTCTGGAGGCTGCTGGAATGGTGGAAGCCTTGAGTTGGAGGAAGGTGTCAGTCAAGACCCCGGGGTAAGGAGAGCTTCCACTGAAAATGAGGGCAAAGGAAGGGACTTTTGTTCACTAGGAAACCATTTCTCCATAAGGTGCAATGCACAGGTTTTGGAAGGAGGGAATAGCAGAAGCTGGGTCAAGGCAGAAAAGCACAGAGCAGTCTGGGCTGCACAGAAGAAACTTACCTTGGAGGAACTTTCATTTTGAGAAGCAACTAAGAATGTCAAGGATGTGCAGCCTGGAGGAGCTGGCTGACTGGCCTTGGGGTTGCCCGTGGAATTACAATAGTCCCAGATGGGCAGCTCATGACTACTTGGTCTTCTTGGGGAATCTAAGTATAGAGTAGAGCGGTAGCTTCTGGGAACCTGGCTCCATTTTACAAAACAAGCCTAGGGCTGGCTGAGGGGCTCAGTTGGTTAAGAGCTCACTCAAGAGTGAGAGCTCTGAGCAACAGGGTCACCGGTTTGATTCCTGGCCCTAGCTGAGCTGCCGCTGAGCTGCAACAGGTGGCAGGATGGCTCAGCTAAAAAAAAAAAACAACAGCCTAGGCCTGGTTAGTCTGTGGGCAGGGAAGACTTACAGCAGGATTTACTCCCCAATGTCAGTTACAGAAACAGCCCCTTGGAGTTCAAAAAGAAGCTGGACCTTTTGCAAAAGGGCCAGCCAATCATCAATAAATCAACAAACAACAAGTGCTGGCGGGGCTGTGGGGAAAAGGGGACCCTGCTGCACTCTTGGTGGGATTGCAGATTGGTGCAGCCACTATGGAAGTCAGTATGGAGGTATCTCAAAGAACTGGAAATAGAGCTACTGTTTGACCCAGCAATTCCACTCCTAGGTATTTATCCTGAAAAAACCAAGACACTTATTCAAAAAAATTTATGCACCCCTATGTTCATAGCAGCACAATTTACAATAGCTAAGGCTTGGAAACAACCAAAATGCCCATCAGTAGATGACTGGATTAAGAAACTGTGGTATATTTATACATTGGAGTATTACTCCACTATAAAGAAGAATGAAATCGTACTATTTGCAATGATATGGATGGACCTAGAGACTATTATGTTAAGTGAAATAAGTCAGTCAGAGAAAGACAAATACCACAGGATCTCACTCATATGTGGAATCTGAAAAACTGTATGAATGAGCAAAGTAAACAGAAACTGTCTCATAGATATAGAGGAAAAATCAGGGTTGCTAATTGGGAGGAGGATGGGGATGAGGGAGAAGGGGAAGGGATTAGACAGCAAAAATAGGCAACTACAATATTGCCACTGGGATATGAAAAACAGTTTGGGGAATATAATTAATAATGTTGTAAATATTCTGTGGAATGTCAGATGGTCATAGGTCTTGTTAGGGAGACCATTTCATGGATGGAGTAGAGGTTTGATCACTGCACTGTATAACTAAAGCGGAGGTTGTATACCTACTGTAATTGAATATATATAGATAGTCACGGGATGTGGATTATACTGTGGAAGAGAGTCAGAGGAAGAGTAATAGATATATACGATATGGGGGGGAGTGGGGTGGCGAATTGGGGGTGGAGGGTTGTCACTTTGAGGGGTAAAATGTATAACTATTACACTTTGTACACGTGAAAATAATTTAAAGAAAAAAAAGGGCCAGCCAGTTCTAGATCGTGCCTCTGAAAGAATCCACTGACGTTGGTCCTCTGTATCTTTCTCACCATTGTCTCTCCTTTGAATGCTCATCCTCATCATTTCCCACAATACATGTGAATCTTCCTCTGGGCTCTAGTCTCGACTGCTTCCTAATAAGGAATGTTCTTCCTTAATTATCTCAACTACCATGAACTTCATAGGCACCCCATCCTGACATGTTCTGGCCTAACCCAAGATGCTTATTTGTAGTAGTGGTTGGCAATATATTTTCTTAACCTCCTCTTTGTTGCCTGAACATACACCAAAGGCCACAATCTGTCTTTTTCTCCTGAAACCCACACTTGCTCAGCTTCACAAAGCTCCTGAGAGCCACCCAGTCACCCAGGGTCAGAAGCCCAAGATATAAAACATGCATCACCATCTTCATTCAAATTGTAGAAGAAACAAAGTGCCGATACTTCCTCCAACATCTTCACTACCTTCATTTATCTTTTATTCCTCAAGACAAACCTCTGGCTACTGTCATCTCTTCAGCTGCCTTCTTGTTTCTATCTAGTTTCCTCTCTAGAGACACAAAGAGGTCTTTTTTCTTGCCAAATATTTTTATCATCTCAGGCTCCTATGAGCTGAGTGCTGTGCACACACTAAAGTGCTTTTCAAATGAAATATTCTTCTAAGTCAAGATGGTCCTCTGGGCTCTATGGCCTTAGCTTCCTTCCTGGTGTTCAAGGCCTTCTGCCAGCTCTCCGGATCCTTTCTTCACCTCCTAGACTCTTTCACATTCCCTCACTCCAATCAAACAAATCTTCTTTGGGCACTTTGTTTAATCTTTCTGTTTGTTCCCTTTCCTCCTGCACCACACCTGGCAGAGAAGGATTCCTAGCACCCATCACCGTGGCCACTCTGCCAGGTTCTCACTCAAATTCCAGCTCACACAAATAATTTTGCCACAGCAGGTAGGACAGGTAAACAAATGTCTCTTCCCCAAACACCGAGGGTCATTGGTTAATGGAGGACAAGGGAACATGGTGAATGAATGTTCAGTGCAGTCCTTAGAAGAATGTCAGCATTTACAAAGACTGCGAAGTCAGAAAAATCAGAACCCTGAGAGAAGTATAAGCAGGGATTAGTCTTCTCTTCATCTGCTTGCAGACCAGATCAGAAGCAGATGTTTTATTCATTGCCTATTGCATTTGCACCCACTGCCTGATGAACTCCCTCTCGCCAGCTCATCTCCCTGTGCTTAACCATCAATTCACTGGGCTGCAGTCCATCACTCATTTTACCATGAGCTCTGTGAGGGCTTCCACACTTGTTGGTCTTGTTTTCCAAGGCTATAAATTATCTGTAAAAAAATCCCAAAACATATATACAGCTAAAGCAGCTAAAATTCCTCAGACTATTCTTTAGGTTTTCTCACAAGGGTGAGGGCCACTCAACATGACATGCTGAAGCACAAGGCACTGAAGTCTATCCCCAATGGTTCCAGCAAGATGGAAAGTTGCCATCTTTTTCCAAAGATGCCTAATTTATGTCTGGGAAGGTGCAGAGGCTCGAGCCAAACATACTGAGCAACTCAATGCAATCATGATGTTAGAACAAAACATTCTGTCAGGATGGGAATCACTGGAGTGTTGGATAATGTTTCCAAATAAATGAACTCAAACCTTTATTCTATTATTCTTTCATTTATAGAATACTTTTTGAGTGCCTACCACATGCCAGGTAATGCTGTTGGTATCAGGGATACAGCAACATAGAAAAAAATAATAAAAAATCCCTCATATTTTGTTGGCAAAAGGACAATAAACAGATATTGAGTTCTAATAGAGAATCCTTCATCTACCTCAGTCTTTGGAGGTCATGATGGTTAATTTTATGTGCCAACTTGGCTGGGCCACATTGTCCATATATTTAGTCAAACATTATTATGAATGTTTCTGTGAGGGTGTTTTTTTGAATGATGTTAACATTTAAATCAGTGGACTTCGAGTAAAGCATATTACCCTCCATAATGTGTGTGTGGCGGGGGCAGGAGAGAACCTCATCCAATCAGTTGAAGGCCTTAATAGAACAAAGACTGACTTCCCCCCAAAAAGAAGGAATTCTGCCAGTAGGTGATGTGATGCCTTTGGACTTGAACTGCAATGTGGGCTCTTCCTGGGTCTCCAACTTGCAGGTTTCCTACTTGCCAGCCTTCAAAATTGCATTAGCCAATTCTTTACACACACACACACACATACACACACACGTACACACACACTCCATTGGTTCTGTGTCTCTGGAGAACCCTGACTAATTGACTAATACAGGGGTATTTCTTTTGGAAAAGTATCCATTACTACCGTACCTATACTCATACTCATTTCTATGGTGGCATCGATCACATACTTTGCACTGATGATAGTGGAGGGTTTGGTTATACCTGTCTCTCCCCTGATGACCTTCAGTATACATCCTGGGTGTGACCCTATGTAGATTAACAGTCATCAAAGTAAACCTGCCCTTGGAAGCCCCGCCTTCGGAACCTGCTGCTGGCATCTCAGTTTTGCTCATTCTAGCCTGTTTTCTGAGAAATCACCCAATTCAATTGGCTCTAGCGGTCGTCTATGAATCTTTCCAGCACCAAAAATCAATCTTTAGATCTAAGTAGCACCAGTTTGGATTCTGCACTGAGGTCATGCAAATGTCAAAAGCAGCAGGAAAGTGTCACAGTAGGAAATGCAGTCAATTCTGCCCCAGGGACAGCAGGCCACTTAGCAGCTCATGTAGTTACTAACTGGAAACCTTGAGCACCACAAGGCCTGCTCCTGTCTTTAAAGTCTTTAATTCCAAGGTAGTCATCTTCCCATTGAACTTGGCCTAGATCCAGGCATATTGGGCATTTCCACATGGTCTTGGCTTTGCTCATGCTTTCCCTCTGAATGAAATGCTGTCTTCCATTTTTCTACCAGAAAACCATCCATCCTTCCAGCCTTGCCTCAGATGTTACATTTTTTTTTAAGTCTTTCCTGACCTCTGCTAGGGAAAATTAATTGTATCTTTAACAGTGTTCCCAGAGACATTTCTATTTCTTCTGAAGATTAAAAAGGACACAGAAAAATGTGGTCACAGTAACCAAATATTCAAACATCAGCCCAGTGAGAGGAGTCCTAGAAAACTGGCCTAAACAGGAGAAGGTACAAATTTTACTGGTTACATTCCATTCTGCTTTCTATAACAGTCTCTATACATGCAATTTGTAAACAGATTCACAGCACTTGGTAGCTCAAAGTGATAGGTTGATTTTCAGCCTCAAATATAAGAACTCAAATATAGAAAAACTTACTGTATAGTGTTGATGAGGTGGGTGTTGGTCATTTCCCTCAACATAACAGGGTAGGAGCTCCATAATTATAATTGTTTGTGTTATAATCATCCTCATTACCTCTATATTTTAGATCATTCATCCCTAAGAGCAAATGGAATTGTGTTGTCTTGAGAACAGTTCAAGCAACTATCAATTTATTTCAGTGAAATGTCTTAATAAAATGTCCCCTCTTGCTAGGAATTTTCAAAACTAACACATGTCAAATCCATTTAAATGCCAGAGAAGTTTTCCCCCTCAGGGTGATTTTAACACATGTCATGTGCTTAACTTACAGGTGATTTGCTACAGAAATAATAAAACTAATCATGAAAATAGACATTAGATGGATTACCAACAGACCAGTAAGACCCACCATAAATGCTCACTTATTTTTGCAAAGTTCATCTGTTACCTGGAGCCCTCAGGAGGCAGGTTCAGTTCTGTACTCAGCTTAGCTTTCAGGACTCCTGTGCAAGTCACTTTCAAAAATACCCTAAAGGTGATAAAATAATCTTAATCTTACTGAAACACCAGGCAATCTGTGTTTTTAGCCACCATAGCTTTAGTGGCACCATTTTGGCTTTTTTTTTTTTTCCTGGAACCCTGCTCTTTACTTTTAACACTTCTGTAAAGGCAGAGCTGAGTTTGGACAGATTCTGCACATTCTGCTCTTCTTGAGTGGTTGGCACATCATAGAACTGTCCCTTCTACATTTGGTCATAAATTGGTCCCTGCTTGGAGCCTCTTCATCTCTCCCAAAACCTGGTGTTGATGTTACATGATGATTATGGCAAACTCGGCGACCATTTCTCACTCCCCACTGTACCTGACTGCTCAACAATATTTTGTGTTGTCAATCCCTCTCCTCCTGAAAACGCTCATGCATTTCGTCCCCAAGATGCCACACTCTCCTGTTCTGCTTTGTGGCCACCCCTCCCCAGTCTAGCCCTTCTAGAAGCCTCTTCTTCTAGACCTCCCCAGAGCTTGGGCCTCCAACTTGTCTTCTTTGCTCTCCACACTCACACCCTCACATCCAGTCTGATGGCCTTAAATTCATTTACATTCGTTGACTTCTTCATGCATTTCCCTATCCGTGGCCTTTACCCTGAGCTTCAGACAAATCCACACAGAGGCATCTCCTCTTGGATGTCTTGTGGTATCTAAACCCAACAGCCCTCAAATAGAGCCCTTTTAGGCACTCTCCCCAAATCTAGCCCTTCTATTTCCCTATATAAGTAAATGACACAAACAATGACTTATTTACTTAAGCAAAAACCTTATGTGCAATACTTGACTCACACCTGCTTCCACAATTACTCCATCAGCAAATCCCATCAGTGTTATCTCCCACTTTCTGACTACTCTGTGTCACCACCATTCTTGTCTAAGTCACTACTGCCTCTCACCTGGACCATAGCATCTACCCCTAACTGGTTTGCCTGCCCCCACAGCCAGTTCTTCACAGGCAGGACATCAGTGATGATTTCAAGTATAAATAAAATCACATCACTTCTGTGTTCTAAGCCACCTAAAAGCTCCTCATTACACTCAGAACTATTTTGTTTGGCGCCGGGGGCATATAGATTAGAGGGAATTTTTTTTTCTTGTCCCCCTGTAAACTATGACCTCCATGAATGTCTGTTTTGTTCAGTGCTATACATCCAGTGCCTAGAACTGTGCCTGCCACATAGTAGGTACAAAGTGGATCTATGTTGAATTAATCAGTCAATTATCTATCCATAAATTTCTGCTGTCCAAGAAAAGAAAGCCAAAGTACAAGTATAATGGCTTAAAGGAAAATCCTTTTTGCCTCCTCTCCATCCTCCTTCTCACACAGACCTCAAGAAACAGGAAAATATTTTTAAGAATACCTACTTTTTGAACCAAATGTGATAAAAAAATGTGTTAAACAAGAACTGGTTGAAATAAAATATGAGGATAGCAAAATTAAATATGTAATACAATCACTAGTCATACAGAAAATCAATTTGTAATTGTAGAAAATAAACTTGAGAAGTACTCCCAGACTAAAGGCAAAATGAATAAAGTTGTGAAAAATGTGCATGAAGGGAATGACATATTTGAAGGACAAATCTTGGACCAATAAAAGAATAAATGCATGAATGAGAAGCAATAATAAGAGGTATGAGAGGATAAAACATTCCAGACCTGAAAAAGCAGACTTGAGATTAGAAATTGATAGCTTAACATCTTCCAGAGAAACTTAATGAGCAGAAATAAATATTATGGCATAGCCTTATAAAAATTTTAAACCTAAAGAATTTCTAAATGAGTTCTAAAATCAACCAAACTGGGGAAAAAATCAACTACAGTTTCTTTTCCAGTATCTCCTCTATAATAATAAATGCCAGACAAGAAGGCAGTTTATAGCACATGCAGGGAGAAAGTTTATGATTCAAGGAT
This sequence comes from Aselliscus stoliczkanus, assembly GCA_033961575.1. Taxonomy (NCBI): domain Eukaryota; kingdom Metazoa; phylum Chordata; class Mammalia; order Chiroptera; family Hipposideridae; genus Aselliscus; species Aselliscus stoliczkanus. The sequence goes on from CM066734.1 coordinate 44,620,787, forward strand.
TTTATAAATATCCATGTGCTAGTCACATGTTAAAACAACATATGTTAAAAAACCACACCTGCAAATGAAGAATGTTATAAAAAATATCAGCGAGGAGATGAAAAAGTCTTATAAATTTACCACCCAATAAGCTTTCTACAAAATTTGACTGAAAAAATATTCCAGATCACCAGGAGTTTAGTAAAACTCTGAGCTCAAAAATGGAGGCATTTAACAGAAAATAACCATCAGAAGGCATTGAAACTGGTTAACTGCTTAGAGAAAAATAACATATTCTAACAAATGCAATTTTAATTATTACAATTACAGTAACTAGAACAATGCAAAACATGTATTTATTGAAAAAGAGGACATTTTGTTTCAAAAGATTTGTGTTAAATTCCAGTTTGAATTGATGGAAGAGTGATAAATCTTTGTAGGCAGTGAGGGGAGGGGTGATGGAAGGGAAAGTAGAAATGCAAAAAGACTAAATTCCTCTTAAAATGTTAATGTGAGCACTAGAATTTAAAAGAGACCATCTCTCTTCAATATATAAAATCTGAGAATAAATCTAACAAACGATGTATAAGACATGCACGGAAAATTTATAAAACTCTTTTGAAAGACATTAAAGACTCAATAAATGGAAAGAAATGCCATGTTCCTGGGTCAGACACTCAATTTGGTAAAGATGTCAATTCTTCCCAAATTGTCTTTGAATTGAATGCAATTCAATCAAAATCCCATGAATATTTTTTATGAAACTTGACAACTTGATTCTAAAATGTATATGGAAGAGCAAAGGCAAGAATTAACCAAGAAACCCTTGAATAAAAACAAAAGTAGAGGACTTTTGCACTTTCAGATCTTAAGACTTATTATAAAACTGCAGGGATTAATTACCATAGTTTGGGGTTGGCTTAGGGATAGACAAACGAAACAGAACAGGGTGATACCCTGAGCTTCTCATATATGAAAATGTGATGTATTGCAGAGATGCATTTAAGATCACAAGAGAAAGAACAGATGTTTAATAGATGGTGCTAAGACAACGGGCTGCCCATATGGGATTCCACATCTCACCACACTCACCACGCCACAATCACCACACCACACACCACACCACACACCACACCACCTACGTCAGACTCACTACACCGCAATCATCACACCACACACCACACTACATACACCATGCCAAAGGATTAAAGACTTGAATATAAAAGTCAAAACCTAAAAAACTTAACCATATATGAGAATATCATTATGGTCTCAGGTAGGAGAAACTTCTTAAGTAACATGCAAAAAAAGGTAATGAAAAAATGATTAATACATTTAACTTTCTTAAAATTCAGTTCATAAAAAGGTGCCATGAAGAAACTTTCATATACTGTTCACTGGAGTGTAAAACAGAACAGCCACTATGGAAAAACAGATTAGCACTTCCTTAAAATTTCAACGTACACCTACCATCCACCTAGGCATGCCAATCTAGGTATTTAGCAAGATAACAGTAAATACATGTTCATACAAAGGTTTGTATGAATAGCTTTGTTGTTAATAGCCTAAAACTGGAAACAATGCAACTGTCACCAACAGGTGAATGGATAAACAAATTGTAGTATATCCATATAACTGAACATTACTCAGCAATAAAAATGAATTAACTACTGATATATTCAACAAAATGCATCTCAAAATAATTATACTGAGTGAATGAAACCAGACAAAACTGGATGCATACTGTATGATTCCATTTATATAAAAACTCTAAAAAACTGTAAGCTAATCTATAGTGACAGAAAGCAGATCAGAGGGTGCTTAGGAATGAGGAGCATGGAGAACAGAAGAAAGAAATTAGAATAGACATAAGGGAACTTTTGGGAGTGCTGAATCAGTTCACTATTCTGATTGTACTGATGGATTCATATCTGCACAGATGTCAAATTTTATTTAATTGCACATTTTAAATATATGCGGTTTACTACATGTAAATTATAACTCAATAAAGCTGTTCTTTTTTTCATAAAAGACACATAAAGAAAGTGAAAAGACAAGCCAAAAACTGGAAGAAGGTACCTGCAATACATATAACCATGAAAGGAATAGTATTTGTAATATATTTTTAAAAATTCCTTGAATCCGGGCTGGCCGAGTGGCGCATTGGTTAAGAACTGGCTTGGGACGCCAGCGGCCCCGGTTTGGATCCCACATATAATGGCCAGTGACACTGCCCTTTACAGCTAAGATGGTGAACTACAGTTCCACCTGGAGCTGGGCTGCTGAGTACCTGGGACCGGCATAGCTGCTGTCCCTGCTGCAGTGGGCTGCCATAGGCTACAGTGAGTGGCCAGCAGCCAGTATGAGTGGCTGGCAGCCGGTGTGAGCTGCGAAGAGCCGCTGTGAGCAGCCGTCCAGAGGCCAGTGACTGATCTGCTTCACCCGAGAAGAGCGCAATTATGATACCAACATGGGCCAGTGAAGCAATGTCCTCCACAACTAGACTGAAGAACCAAAGGACAGCAACTTGTCTGTTCCTGTTCCCCTTCCCCAGTTACCTAATGCTGTTCCCCTCCCCCAATTCCCCAATAAAAATCTTAAAAAAAAAAAAAATTCCTTGAATCCAGAAAAAATAAAGCAAATTTTCCACTAGAAAAATGGGCAAAAAACACAAACAGGCATTTCACAGAAGACGGGCCACAAGGGGCATATAAATATGTAAGTAGAGGCTCAATCTCATTCATAATCAGGAAAACATAATTTTAAAATCATAATGATGTACCATTTTAATTTCATAGATTTATAAACATTAAAAAAACAGTTTAACAATACAAAGTGTAGGCAATGACATGGGTCCATGGAAACATGTCGTTGGAGAGGGTAGGCCATTTCGAAACACAGCACAGCCTTGTAATGTAAAATGTTGAAGCTCTTAATACCCTAAAACCGAGTAATGCAGTTTTTAGGAACACACTTTAGAGAAATTCTTGCATGTGTACGTTACTAGATACCAATAGCCACACTCATGGCAGCATTATTCATAATAGGAAATAACTGGGGAAAACCCCAGTGCTCATCAACAAGGAAATAGGCAAAAAAAATGTGGTATATTCTCTTAGTAGAAATTTATCAGGGAAAATATGGGCAAACTATATGTAAATGCAACAACATGGTTGATTCATAGAAATACATTGTAGGACAAATAGCAACTTGCATAGACCACGTAAAATAGGACATGACTCTTTTTAATTTTAAAAAAGAGCAAACTCGAACAAAATATTGCTTAGAATACAAATGTAGGTGATAAAATTTTAAAAACAACTTCACAGAGAATGATAAACCTCAGAGTAAGATTAGACCAATGAAGGAAGGGTGAGGAAGAGCAAACAAGTGGGGAGATTGGTGGGGTAAGGTTGTCAAGTTGGGTGCTGATTTTCTGGTTGACTTCCGGTTAAGGTGGTTTTTATAATAATATAGATTTATTTTTCTAACTTACATATCTCCAATATTTTATATGTATCAAATGCTACATGATAAAAAACATTTTTTTAAGTAGAAAGAAATTTTTTCTACTTTTTAGTATGATAAGGAGCATACAAATATATAAGAAAAATCCTAGAATTCAATAAATTGTCAAGTGACAAAGAGCAATTTACAAAACACAAAATGGAACTAAAAGATAAATATGGGAAAAGATTTGATCTTAACTAATAACCAAAAATTTGCCAACTGAAGCCATAAATTACTGCCAATGTAACCCCAATAAATATAATTTTTTAAAAATTTACATTTAAAAAAATTAAGTACCAGCTACTGTTAAGTGTGGGCACCTGAAATCCTGTAAGTACCATATACTAGGGTACTACTGAAAAAATCATCAAAACAGTTTAATAGTCTAAAAATATTCTTACATTTTAATCTAGATGTCATACTTTTGATGATCCTTATTTTGTAATTTATTCACAATAGCGAAAAGTAAATGTTCAACAATATAAAAAATATTAATAAATTACCATATATCTCCTCAAAGGAATGGTTTACAGCTCATAGTTTTGAAGATTATATAACAACAGAAAAGCAATGTTAATAAACATTAAATGAAAAAGAACACAAAGATGTATGTACATCATAATGACAACTATATTTCTAAAAAAAAAAAAATAAGCCTATAAAAAGAAATGAAATTAAATACTCCAAAATAGTAATAGTCATCTTGTTGGGTGGATAAAACTACAAATAATTCTTTACTTTTCTCTATATACTAAGGTTTCCATATGTAAATTATATTTCTTTTATAATTTAAAAAAGTTAACATGAAAAACTAATGCTAAAATATCAGGCTTATCCTTTACAAACAAATTACTTTTACCCTCCCCAAAGTTCTAAAAACATTATGTAGGTCAGTACTAAAAAAAAGTAAGCATCAAGAAAAAAAATGTGAATTTAAAACCCCATAAGAATTTTAAAGAGAGATTGCTAAATTTAGTTGTAACAGTGGATAAAATGAAGAGAGAAATATTTCCTTCACTTCATATAAAAGGAGAAAAAGTTGAGAAAACTACTTTATCCTCATGCAGAATGGTACATTTTTTGAGTGAGCAAAAAAAGACCACAAAATTGTAAAGCATAATTTTCAAATGAGAAAGTACATCAGTTTGAACTTGACTTTTGAGATACAGACATTTTTAAACAACAGGATGCAAAGGTGGAGAGTTGGTGTGCGTATCTATCAGAGGACAGATGCTTATAATTTTGGTTTAGATTTGGATCACTATTCTTGGAAAAACCAAGTGTGTTCAATTTATAACAGATGTAACCAAGTGTTTATTACAGTAAAATGCTAGCTTTTGTAAGTCAAAAGTTCAATGAATAAACAAGCCCTATATGTAAGCAGAATGACATTTACTGTTCCGAACCAAAGAACTCACTCTAATCAATGGTGAGCATTAATTATTCCATGAACTAGTGTTTTCAATTTTACTCAGAAAAAAACGGGGCAACTAGCTCATTTGCTGTGTGATTCTTTGTTATTTGCTAAATTACGTCTTATTCTCATAGATCCCATATATGATTGCAATAGCTATTAGCAAAAGCTAAAATTAGGGAAATACCAAAACATCACATGCATCAACATTTCTCCCACATGACAGTCTTTAATCTAAAAGGAAAAAGTATAATTCAAGACCTAATTGATAGTCTGTCTTGTAGTCATTACATAACATCAAGTCAAGCCAGCCTTCCTACCTGAGAGTCCTTCACATGTCTTTTTTTTTTTTTCAAGGTATACTACATATACTTTGGAAAAAACTTTAAAATTAAAAAAATACATATCTGTGGGAATATTTTATATTCATGATATAGAAAACCAAATAGTTACCAAAAGTTGAACATGGTTTGATTTCTTGGCTAAAATTTACTTTGTCCCCCCAAAGCCATGTACAGTATTGTATATTACAACTTGTCTTCTGCCAGTGTATGCCTTAATATGATCTTCTAACTTGGGGTTGTTCATTAAAATTTTTATTATAATGCTTGAGAAGTTCCCCTTTTTTTAAAATTAATTAATTAATTTATTTTTAATTAGTTTCTGGGATATGAAAGACCAATTTGGGGAATATAATTAATAATGTTGTAAATATTTTGTGGGGTGTCAGATGGTCATATGTCTTGTTAGGGAGACCATTTCATGGATGGAGTAGAGGTTTGATCACTGCACTGTATACCTGAAGTGGAGGTTGTATACCAACTGTAATTGAATATATATAGATAGTCACAGGATGTGGATTATACTGTGGAAGGGAGTCAGAGGAAGAGTAATAGATATATATGTTATGGGGGGGGGAGTGGAGTGGCGAATTGGGGGAGGTGGGTTGTCACTCCACATGTCTTTTAACGGGTGTCTCTAAACATACAGTTCCCCATCTAAACCCTCTCACAGAACATATCTCCAGAAGGACTCTGAAGCAGCCCACTATTTTATGAAAACCTTCATTTTTTTAGTCCTGCTCCAGAGATTGGGCTGAGCCAGGGTACCAGGAGTCCAAATTTGGTTTAGAAGTGAAGAAAAATCCCAGAAACAGAGAATCAGTATAGGTGAAAACATCAGAGGGCAGGGAACCCATGAGATTAGCAGGCAGGAGGGCAAGCATTGTGGAAGGAAAATTGATGTCAAGTCCAGACAGACTGGGTGTGGGGGTGTTCCCGCTGTGCAAAACTGAAGCTGACTGGATGGCGATGGTTTCCAGCAACTGGCAGGGTAGACTTGGACGGCCTCACATTCACGGAGGATGTGAATGTTCTGGGTGTGGGACAGTTTGAAGGCAAACTCATCAGATAAACAAGGCACGTCTTCCTGGTGCATCAATTAACTCAATGACAAGTAATCAAACCATAACTCATATTTAAATAATTACGCACATATCATTGAGGGGAATACAAAATTTAAATGATTTTTTTAAGTTGCAACTCAAGGGCTCAAGTAAATTTTGAGGGATTTTTTGGAACCATTTAGAACTAACCACCCAAATTATGGGATTATGTCTCTTTCTCTTCTGCCTTTAGGGATACTTAGGGATAAAATTTGAGGGAACCTGCTAAAGTATCCAGCCTGGCAATCAAAATCTTCCACAATCAGCTTCTTGTCCACCTTTCAATCTTATCTTCCACTGATGATAAATCTAATATCACTGTGAAAACTAGCTTGGACAATGTCTTAAGAACACTAAAAGTTTGGGCCGGCTGAGTGGCGCAGAGGTTAAGCACTGGCTTGGGAAGCCAGCGGCCCCAGTTTGGGTCCCACATATGAGGGCCAGTGACACTGTCCTCAAAAAAACAAAAAACAAAAAAAACCACTAAAAGTTCTAATTCTACTAATTTCATAATAGCTTTGAAAAATGTAGAAATATTACTATACGCTCTTTTGTGTATCTTCTGATAGTCATAATTACAAATTTACATGTGAGTGAGTCTCCCTATTGGGAAATTTAAGAATGAAGCAATAAATGTGCAAAAATGAACCTGAAGAGCAAAAAAGCAATGCTACAAATTGCATGCATTAAAGCTCTTGCATTTTTTTTTCTTTAGAAGAGACCAAGACTCCATTACTATTAGTCTATTTTCCAATTTTTATATAAAGCCCTAATACAGTTATATTCTTTCTCATTTTACCAGGGCACAGTAGCTAAGAAGCAGATAATTAAACAATTAGAGGAAGGCTGGCCAGGGAGATGTGCGACAAAGCCTACAGAGGGGCTGTCTGATGACACTCCAGGATGCCTCTGAAGCCAATACACTGGGTAGGACAGAATCAAGGGAGGAACAAAGGAACAGACTCAGTTTTTCAAGACTGAAAACTGATTCACATAAATCTATGAATTATATTAACTCCTGCTGAAGCCAGTTTCAGTTGGGATTTCTATTACACGCAGCCCAAAACTTCTTATTATGCAGACCAAGCCCAAGTCCTGGCTGCAGCACTGAGTGACTTGAAGTAAGGTACTTAATCTCTTTGAGCCTCAGTTTCCTCATGGGTAAAAATATCCTCATTGATAATTGTGAGGATTTAATGAGAAAACAGAGCTAAAGCATATTGCATCACATGTGGCCTGTTACTCCAAAGGATGGCATACCCTGAAAACCAAAAACCAAGACTAGAAATAGATTATATTTAAGATACTAGATACATTGGAAAATGTATTTCAAGAATGTAAATTCAAGAATTACTTGAATTTAAAGTAACTAAAAAAAAAGCAAGATTGTTTATTTCCTTGAACATCATGAGTATTTATCCTAATCTGAGAGCTAATGATAAACTTAATGGAAAAGTGCTAAAACCATTTATTTTATAAGGAATTAATTGTGGTAAACGCACATAATATAAATTTACCATATTAACCTTTTTTTTTCATTTTTTTTTTTTGAGGGCAGTGTCACTGGCCCTCATATATGGGACCCGAACCGGGCCGCTGACTTCCCAAGCCAGTGCTCAACCACCGCGCCACTCGGCCGGCCCACCATCTTAACCATTTTTAAGCTCAGTGTCATTAAGTATATTCACACTGTTGTGCTACCATCGCCACCATCCATCGACAAAATTATTTTCATCTTGAAAAACTGAAAATCTATACCCATTAAACACTAACCCTCGATTCCTCCCTCCCCGCACCTTGCCCTTAGCAACTACCATTGTACTTTCTGTCTCTATAATTTTAACTGCTTTAGGTACCTCATATAAGTGGATGCATACAATATTCATCTTTTTATAACTGGTATCTTTCACTTAGCATGGTTTCTTCAAGGGTCATGCATGTTGTAGCATGTATCGCAATTTCTTTCAAGGCTGAATAATATTCCTCTGTGTGTGTGTGTGTGTGTGTGTGTATATACACTTCATGTATATACATACATATCCCACATTTCCTTTATTCATTCATCCATCATGGACACATAGGTTGCAATAGCAAAATATTTTAAAAGCAAAAAAGATAGGAAATCTGGACAGAAACAAGAATACTAAAAGAAGGAAAAAATACAGGAAACCTTGTGTACCTGATTGAATGGAAAAGTGGAAGTTCAAAATGTTTATTAGAAGCACCCACTGCATGTGTGGTAGGCACTAGGATTGACTTCTTTCACACTCTGAACAGGTGGGTTTAGGCTAATTTTCCATTGTTGTAGAAGGCAAATAATCTGGTTTCTAAATGAGGGAAAATTTTCTGGAACATGTTAACAACTTATTCATATTGAAGATGAATATATTCAGAGAACATTTTTAATTACCTTTGTCAGTTTGGATTGGTATACATAACCAAGAACGTGGGTTATCTATTTACTTGTACTTTAAGAGCATTGAAAGGGAATAGGATCCACCAGCAGTAAAAGTAATAGAAGTTCATCATATGTTTTTTTAAAAAAGGAGGAATAAAAGATGTTATTTATAATAGGTACCCTAACTCCCAACAGATGATAACGCTTTACCTATTATTTTACCCACATGCTATGCAATGCATGGGGTCTGCCAGAGCCAGTGGGTGAGAGGTGACAGCTCTAAGACATTAAATTAAAATAATACTGGGAATGGGAAGCCCTAACCCACTTTCCAATTTGCCTAGTGGTTGCACTTCGGGGACAGAAGGGGTCAGGATGAGATAAAGAAGTGGACTGATGGCAATTTGAAATTCCCAGAGTCATTTTGGGAGTCCCATCTGACTTTTCAAGGGCACTCTCACAGGAAACCTGGCTAATTTCCCAGATGTTTTATGAAGTTCTCACATATTTCATTCTAACAATGATTTTAACGAGTCTACAAAAATATGACTTAAAAACAAAAGCCTATACAGAATTGGGTGGGGAGAAGCTATTATTAATTCCCTGAATCCAAAAATATTCTTAAGGTCTTCAATAAGGTAAAACAGTGTCAATGGAATTCATACCTTTTCATTTTAATTTTCTGAGCATAACCTACACTCACAGATTTTTCATGCCTTAGAGGTGACCTGTGAATGTTAGCGGAATAATTCTAGGCTTAAAGTAGTTAATACACTTACAGTGAACTTTTTTTTTAGAGGGCAGTGTCACTGGCCCTCATATGTGGGATCTGAACCGGGGCCGCTGGCATCCCAAGCCATCACTTAACCACTGCGCCACTCGGCCGGCCCACTTACAGTGAATTTTTATTTATGAAATGTAAGAGGGGCTTTCCTATCCCAGAACAGAGTATTCTTACAGTAGCTCCAAATGGTAGCTGTGAGATCCCAGTACCCTTTTTTGTTTAACCAAATGGAAAAGTAAAAGAAAAAAGAACTGTGTAGAGTAGGTAAAAAGCCAAATGGAGAGGAGGTAACTTGGATTCCTGTTACTTCTGCTTTCATCTATGGGGAAGTGCTTCCTGTGATGCTACTTCAGGCCAGGTCCTCCACATGTGTCACCTCATTGTGTTGTCCAGTCCCTCATTCTCACCATCAGTCTATTCAGCTCAGCCTCAGAAACCCAGCTCAAACTCACTTCAGATTTCTTTCAATAAGCCTCAATAGTCTACTCAGATTTTTTACATAACAGTTCTCCAGGATTTAGAGTTCATTATTATTTACTATATGTTATCAAAACATCTTGGTAAGTGAACACTTTTTAGATTTTTTTAATTAAATTTATTTTATCAAGTGGTGTAGTTTAATGGGCTAAATTATGCTACTACAAAGTTTAAAACAAAAATACTACACTTTCTTACTCATTTATGTACCTCCACATTTCCACATAATAAGTATATATATGACTATTTCTTACATAATTAGGTGAACTTCACATAACATAAAGTTAACCATTTTAAAATGAACAATTCCATGGCATTTAATACATTCACAATGTTGTGCAACCTTCATCATTTCTAATAAATCATTTTATTCCCAAGTAAAACTTCCTACCCATTAAGCAGTTTCTCCCCATTACCTCTTTCCTCTACATCCGAACAACGAGCAATCTGCATTCAGTCTCTATCTATTCAGGATCCATCTAGTCCAAATATTTCACTTAAATGAAGTTATATAATATGTAACCTTTTCTGTCTGACTTCTTTCATTTCGCATAATGTTTTGGAGATTCATCCATGTTGTAGCATGAATTGCTACTTCACTGCATATTATGGCTAAATAATATTCCATTGTTTGCATAGATCACAATTTGTTTATCCATTCATCCACTGAAGGACATTTGGACTGTTTGCACCTTTTGGCTACTGTGAATAGTGCTGCTATGTACATGAGTATATATGTGCTTTGTTTGAATAGCTGTTTTCAATTCTTTGGGGTACAGATCTAGGAGTGGAATTGCAAGGTCATATGGTAACTTTGAGTTTAACTTTTTGAGGAACCGTCAAACACAAACATTTTGTGTGCACATTTTGTCTAACTAAATACATTTCTTGAAGGGAAATCCTTGTATTCAATTAAGTTTGCATTTTGCTTGCTTTCCTTCTCTCTCTCTCTCTCTCTCTCTCTCTCTCTCTCTCTCTGCCCCCCCTCCCTCTCCCTCTTCCTCTCCCTCTTCCTTTCTCTCTCTTTCAGTCTCCAAGTTATATGGCTTCTGATATTCTTTTCTAGATGCTCCAAAACTATTTATTAAATAGTTACTTCATCTATATAAACCTTGAGATTGCTATAAAAATATTATAAAGAATAAATTCCCTTTTAACACAGAAAAATCCTATCATTTATCTTCTTTAGCTAAACAGATCTCAGTTTTTTTTTTTTAAAAAAAGAGATTTTCCTTACTTTCCATCTCCGTGAACTTATTCTATAGCAGACCAATCTTAATGTTTCTCCACCCACATACTCTTCTCCCCAGATGTATCAGTAAAAAATAATGCAATTTAAAAATGTTTTAAGCTTGTGATAAATAACAAAGCAAGCAAAAAGTATTATTTAAACATGGGAAAAACAAACTTGGGGCAAATCCTGAATCATAAAATATTTCCTTATGACTCAAAACTTGCCTCTAAACAAACGGCTATTCAGAATAGTACTTTAGCTTTTCTATAAACCACATTTAAATATTTCCAAAAAGAAAAATGAGAAATAAAACTGTTCTTACAAGTACTAAGATATTTAATAGATGAAGGGGCATTTCAGAGGCAGTCATTTATTTTAGCTGCTGGCACCACACTTTCTATTGAGGATATAAAGGTGAGAAGGGAAAGAAAGCTCACAATTATTGTGTGCCTATTTAATCATACACTGAATAGGCTAAAATGGAAACAAAGAGGATCTAGGCTTTTTCCCCAGCACGAAAGCCTGATCGTAATGGCTTTGACACTAAAACACAACTCGTGAGTTAGGAAACCCATCTGAAAAAAATTTTAAACATACATATATTTTAAGGGGGTTTATATGTAATTCTCTATGATCATCGCTTTGAGGGTCTGCATCTCATTATCAGGATTAGCTGCACTTTTCCTGAACAACTGGTTTGTTTTCAGATCGTAGACACCGCGAATCGTGTCACTGATGATTATCTTTGCACTGGCTGCTAGTGACTGCAAAGCCCAATAGTCTGATCCACGACTCCAAGGATTTCATAGCAAACATTTTATATACTAATCTCACCTTAGGTTCATTTCTTTCTTATTCCTATTTCTGCTTTTGTTGTATACATCTTTATTGCTCTGAATTAAAATCTATTAGAAACAATGTAAGAACATAAAGGAATCAATCTCTCTAACCATGCCAGTCCCAACTTTTGATTTTAGGACTCTAACCTTAGTTGGTACATTTCCAGTGATCTATAATTACTCAAAGTTGGGGTGATCTTAGAGTGACCTCTATCATTGTGCTCGAGAACATGGGCACAACTTAACTGTGCCTCGTTCTCCTCAGGTACCAGTGGGCAAAGCTCTTACTTCATAATGTGGTTGTACGTACATAAGGAGTTTTTGGCACACAGCCTGGACTATAGTAAGTGCTCAGTAAAAATGAACTCATTAGCTTTTGTATGTTAACAAGTCCTTCTGTGAACTTAATTTAGAGTAAAAAAATATCTATAAGCAGAATTCAACCTACGTCATTTAAAAATGCTCTAGCACAGGTGTAAACAAGCATTTCTTAATTCCAAGAAGCATTTTAAGTTCACAGAAACCTGCAAATGCAGATAAGGTGAAGAAGTAAAGATAGCAAGTGCAGAGAATTCTTTCCAAAAGACAGGCTGCGAAGAGAAGGGACAAGCTAGGAAGGGGGGTTAGGACGGAAGGAGAACTTAATTTTTGTGTGTGGTTTTTGTTAAATTGGTTCATGTATGCTTGTGCATGTGTGTGTGTGTTTTTATGATGGGTGAAACATGAATACACACAGTAACAGACACAGGGATGATGACAATTAAGCATGAACAAGCTTTATATACAAGAAGTTGAAAATGTCAGAAAAATTAAAATTTAGGTCCCAAAAAACCATGAATGATTTCAAAGATAAAATGTTCTGTAGTAAATTAGGGTCTAATTTATAAAGCAATCATTCACAATCTACTTGTCTTTAAAGAGGCCTTCAATAAATAAAGCCATGTAAATGTTTATTCATTGTTATATGCATATAAATATCTTTTAATTTACACAATAGATGCAGACCTAAAAAGGTGCTCAGTAAACTGGATCCCCACTGACTTACACCATCAAATCGGGTTGTAAATGTCATACTTGGGAAGGTCTGGCAAATTTCATTTATTCAGGAAAAGACAAAGCAGGTTCACTCTATAAATACAGGAAGGCTTAATTGTTTATATTGAATTTATGTTTTAATTTATGACTTGTAATCCAAAATTTTTACATATTGCATTTGTTTAGCACAAGGGATTCTGAGCACAAAAGGATGGTGAGTTTATATATTTAAAACTATCACAAAATGTACACATAACAATCCAGTACAAAGGGAATTTGATGATCCGAAACTAAGCATATTGTATATCAGACTTTTGCTTTAGAAGGATTTAAATAAAGTTACTGTTCATTTATTTCATAAGGAAAAACTTTCCAAATGCCCTGAGTATAGCTTTGCTTCATTCTGTGTGCAGTCTATTATATTCATTCATATATTTAAATGACATATGCTCATCTAATGGAAGTATGAGCGTAAATTTCTTATATACAGCATTACTCAAAATTCTTCCATAAAAGCTTATTTAAGGAATACAAAGAACAACGATGCCTTTCAAAACTGAAACACACCGTTTGTAATTTTTAACACTGTTAGGCAAAAACACAACCATTAACTTGCAAATTGAAATCAAGTGTTTCTCTTTAAAATAAAATCATTTCTTTTTAAAAAATCATGACTTTTCGAAGGTCATTTTGGTGAACTGAGTAATGACATTTATTCTTTAAATGTTGTAAAATGGTATGTAAGCTTTGCTTTTCTTTCACAGGCAGGTTTAATTATTAAAATTTGGGTATGTGATTATTTCCTTTAGAATCAGTTCTACCTGATTTTTAAGAAGATATGTATAGATGAGAGAAAATAAATACATTTTTTGACACTGAAATTCCCAAAGTTACATGTTAGTCATCTGCTTAATGCTCATTTTAAATCTCTCTGGTATATATTTGAAATTTCATATTGTGAGTCATAAATGTTAAAATCTTATAGCTACATCGAAGAGACTCTAAAATTGATACAACTTTTATCATTAGGTCATATAATACTCAATAATAAGAGGAAGTAAGATAAACTAAGGAACCCCAGGCTCATCATAAAAAAAAATTATTTAGAACATAATATGCACAAACTCTAGTCACAGCACTTTTATCAAATTTATTGATAAAATAAATTTTAAAACTCCTTCACTCATTTCATTAACTCAACAAATATTGGCCTAACAACCAAAGGCATAAAATGAGAAGAGCTTGTCTCCCTCCTCCACCATCAAAAGGAAGAGACAGACAAATAAATAACAGTTGCAAAACAATAAAAAAAACTATTAATAATAGAAGTGGGTACATAGTGCTAAGGCAGTAGAAGGGGAAAAACTGCCCTGGAGATAGAAGAACCACCCCAAGCCTTAATTGACAGGTCTTAGCAATTGACTGGATATGAAGGTCAAAGAAGAAATCTAAGAGAAGTTCAGATATCTGAATAGGACAAGTAGCTGGTGTTGATCTCTGAGTGAGGAAACAGAGAGAAGGGAGCAGATTAGGAGTTGTGGAAGAAGGGGTACTGATTTCAGATCTGTACATATTAAGTGTGAGATGCCTATGAAACAGCTGGGTGGGTTACCTAATGATCAGTGTATATGCAAGTCTGAATTCAGAAAAGAGTTCTGAGATGAACAGATTTGTGAGTAGGTTTGAAACCAAGGATATAAATAAAATTGCTGGGCAATAAACTAAATTGACTATTTTTTAGAATGCCTTCAACTCCAGAATCATATCACATATTTTAGTGGGAATTAAAGCCAAACCTTATTAGAGATACTGAAGAGTTGTAATGGATTTCTTGTGTAAGAATAATAATAATAATAATAATAATAATAATAATAATATCACTAGGCAAATCAACGCAGGCTCCTAGACAGATAGCACTTAGGCAGAACCTTAAAAATTTGACTTTAAGAGAACTTCCATATTAACTGAAAACATAATTTTTACAATGGTCAGCACAACTATAATCATCATTCCTATGAGGCTGGTAAACACACACAAAAAACTGTCTAAATGTTTGCTGAGTGGGTGGGGGCATGGGCAAAATAAGTGAAGGTGATTACAAGGAACAAACTTCAAGTTGTAAAGTAAGTCACAGGGATGTAATGTACAGCATAGGAAATATAGTGAAGAACATTACAATAACTTTGTATGGTGACAGGTGGTTATTAGACTTATTATGATTATTTCATAATGTACAAAGATATTGAATCACTACGTTGAACACCTCAAATAAATATAATAAGAATAAAAGTATAGAAGAATATTCACTGATATATATAATGTGATTAATATATTGTTAAGTAAAATAATCAGGCTATAACGGTATATACAATATAATCTGAATCTTGTAAAATAAGTGAATATGTGTATACATATACATGTATGCCTGAAAAAAAAACAACAGTCATCTTGGGAGGAAAGTTTGCCGATTGATTCAGTTTTATGTATTTTTTTTTTACTATCATTTGCTTGATTGTAATTTATTTTTCTTTTTTAAGATTTTATGTGGGGGATTGGAACAACATTGGGGAATCAGGGAAGGGGAACAGACAAGTTGCTGTCCTTTTGTTCTTCAGTCTAGTAGTGGAGGACACCATTTCATTGGCTAATGTTGGTATTATGATCATTGCACTCTTCCCAGTTGAGGCAGTCAGTCACCGACCATTGAACGGCTGCTCATGGCAGCTCATGGCAGCCCACTGCAGCCCACTGCAGCCTAGGCCATCACCAGCCAATCACGGCAGTCCAGTTCCAAGTTGAGCTGTTGTTCACCATCTTAGCTGCAGAGGGCGCAGCATCAGTGGCCCTAATGTGGGATCTGAGCCAAGCCCTGCTGCTCAGAGCTGGTGTCCCAAGCCAACTCTTAACCAACTGAGCCACGTGGCTAGCCCCACTAATTCATTTTTTAATTACAGTCAACATTAAATATTATTTTATATTAGTTACAGGTGTACAGCATAGTGTTTACGCATTTATATACCTTACAAAGTGATCGCCCGGCTAAGTCTAGTACCCACCTGGCACTATACATAGTTATTACATATTATTGGCTATATTCCCTATGCTTTACTTTACATCTCCATGACAATTTTATAACTACCAATTTGTACTTCTTAATACCTTGTGCTTTTTCACTCAGCCCCCAAGTCCCTCCCATTTAGCAACCATCAGTTTGTTCTCTGTATCTATAAGTCTGTTTCTGTTTTCTTTGTTTATTTTGTTCTTTAGATTCCACATATAAGTGAGATCATATGGCACTTGTCATTCTCTGTCTGACTTGTTTCACTTAGCATCATACTCTCTAAATCCATCTATGTTGCTGCAAATAGTAAGATGTCATTCATTTTAATGGCTTAGTAATATTCCATTGTATATATGTACTACCCCTTCTTTATCCGAGAGTCTGTTGATGGGCTCTTGATGAGAGTCTATTGATTTCGGTTGTTTCTGTATCTTGGCTATTGTGAATAGCACTGCAGTGAACATAGGGGTGCATATATCTTTACAATTTAGTGTCTGGATTTCTTTGGATAAATACCCAGAAGTGGAAATCCTGGGTCATAAGATCATTCTCTTTTTAATCTGTTGAGGAAACTCCATACTGTTTTGTATAGTGGCTGCACCAATTTGCAATCCCACTAACAGTGCATGAGGGTCCCCTTTTCTCCACATCCTCACCAACACTTGCTGTTTGTTGATTTATTGATGCTGGCCATTCTGACAGGTGTGAGGTGGTTTTAATTTGCATTTCGCTGATGATTAGTGACATTGAGCATCTTTTTATATGTCTATTGGCCATCTGCATGTCATCTTTGGAGAAATGTCTATTCAGGATCTCTGCCCATTTTCTGATGGCATTGTTTGGTTTTTGTGGTGTTAAGTTGTATGAATTCTTTATAAATTTTGGATATTAATCCCTTATCAGATGTATCATTGTCAAATATCTTCTCCCATTCAGTAGGTTGTCTTTTCATTTTGTTGATGGTTTCCTTTGCTGTGCAAAAGTGTTTAGTTTGATGTAGTCTCATTTGTTTATTTTTTCTTTTGTTTACCTTGCCTGCGGAAATAAATCAGAAAAAAAATCACTAAGAGCAATGTCAGAAAGTTTACTATATATTTTCTTCTGAGAGTTTTATAGTTTTGGGTCTTACATGTAAGTCTTTAATCCATTTTAAGTTTATTCTTGTATATGTTATATGAAGGATTTTAGTTTCATTTTTTGCATGTATCTGTCCAGTTTTCCAAACAGCATGTATTAAATAGACTGTCTTTACCCTAGTGTATATTCTTGCCTCCTTTGTCACAGATTAAATGACCATACAGACGTGGGTTTATTTCTGGGCTCTCTATTCTGTCCCATTGATCTTGTGTCTGTTTATATGCTAGTACCATGCTGTTTTGATTACTACAACCTTGTAGTATAGTTTGGTGTCAGGTAGCATGATACCTCCAACTTTGTTCTTCTTTCTCAAGATTGCTGTGGCTATTTGGGATCTTTTTTATTTCAATATATATTTTAGGATTACTTATTCTAGCTCCATGAAAAATATCCTTGGTATTTGGATAGGGATTGCATTGAATCTATAGATTGTTTTGTGTAATATGGACATTTTGATGAAGTTAATTCTTCCTATCCCTGACCATGGTATATGTTTCCATTTATTTGTATCTTCTTTAAATTCTTTCTTCAGTGTCTTATAGTTTTCCAAGTATAGGTCTTTTACGTCCTTGGTTAAATTTATTCCTAGGTATTTTATTTTTTGACACAAACATAAATGGGATTTTCTTAATTTCTTTTTCTGATAGTTAATTTTTGGTGTGTAAAAATACACCAATTTTTGACTACTTTGTATCCTGCTAGTTTAATGAATTCATTTATCAGTTCTAATAGTTCTAATAGTTTTTTTTTTTTTTGTAAAATAGTTAGTGTTCTCTCTATATAGTATCATGTCATCTGCAAACAATGACAGTTTTATTTTTTCCTTTCTCATTTGGATGACTTTTATTTCTTTTTCTTGTCTTATTGCTGTGGCTAGGACTTCCAATGCTGTGCTAAATAAAAGCTGTGAAAGTGGACATTCTTGTCTTGTTACTGATCTTAAGGAAAACACTTTTAGCTTTTTGCCATTGAATATGATGTTAGGTGTAAGTTTGTCATATATGGACTTTCTTATGTTGAGGTATGTTCCCTCTATCCCCAGTTTGCTGAGAATTTTTATCAGAAATGGAGATTGGATTTTGTCAAATGCTTTTCTGCATCTATTGATATGATAATATGGTTTTTATCATTCATTGTGTTTATGTGACATCTTACATTAATGATTTCCAGATGCTGAACCAAACTTGCTTCCCACTTGATCATGGTGTATGATCTTTTTAATGTATTGCCGAATTCAGTTTGCTAATACGTTATTGAGGATTTCTGCATCTATGTTCACCATGGATATTGGCCTATAATTTTCTTTTCTTGTAATGTCTTTGTCTGGTTTTTTAATCAGGTTAACATTGGTCTCATAAAGTGAGCTTAGGTGTTATCCATCCTCGGATTTTTTGGAATAGTTTCAAAAGGATAGGTGTTAACTCTTCTTTGAATGTTTGGTAAAATTCATCTGTGAAGCCATCCAGTCCAAGACTTTTGTTTGTTGGAAGTTTTTGATTACTGATTCAATTTCAGTAGTTATCAGTCTGTTTAGATTTTCTGTTTCTTCTTGATGAAGTCTTGAAAGATTGTATGTTTCTAGGAATTTATCCATTTCTTCCAGGTTGTCCAATTTGTTAGCATATAACTGTTCATAGCATTTTTTTTATAACCCTTTGTATTTCTGTAGTATCAGTTGTCACTTCTCTTTCATTTCTGATTTTATTTATTTGGGTCCTCTCCCTTTTTTACTTGATGAGCTTGGTTAAAGGATTGTCAATTATGTTTATCTTTTCAAACAACCAGCTCTTGGTTTCATTGCTCTTTTATATTGTTTTTTTTTTCAGACTCTATTTCATTTTGTTTCCACTCTGATCTGTATTATTTCCTTCCTTCTACTCACTTTGGGTTTTATTTGTTCTTTTTCTAGTTCCTTTAGATGTAAGGTTAGATTGTGTATTTCAGGTTTGCCTTGTTCCTTGAAGTAGATCTGTGTTGCTATGAATTTCTCTCTCAGGACTACTCTCACTGTGTCCCACAGATTTTGGGTTGAATGATGGATTTTTAGAGAACAACAGTATAGTTTTCACTTAACATCGTCAAAAGGTTCTATGACTCTAAGTGAAACAGTATATAATGAAACTAATTTTACCATAGGCCAATTGATATAAACAAGGGTTAAGTTCCTACAGCAATCTCATTAACATTATAACAAAATGATATTATTCAAGGACCTGCTGTATTTGAACCTACCTTCTGGTCCATGATTGTCTGCTTGGGTAGGAATCAGACTAACCTGTTGGAAGTATAAAAACAAAATCTTGGATGATAAAATAAAATTGAAATGCTTAGTGACTATGAACAGAAATTAATAGTAGCTCCTGATATTGGTTTTATGGTCTTAGAAACAAAGAAATAACTCAGTATTGTAACCAGGAATGATGAGCCATGTGAAAACAGGTTTACAAACCAGAACCTGTGCTGGATGGGCCCTCAGGAGCCACCTCGGGTACCTGAGCAGGTAAATGCAATCCAAAGTAAGAAAGTTTCAGATGGTTCTATTCAGTAATACTCTAGCACTTGGCTCCCTGCACTCCTAGCTCCTGCTTTCTCAGTTACTCCATGTACACCCTCCCTTGTTCCTTCCCAAATGGTTGGGAAACCTTGGTTAGTTCATGGTTGGAAACCTTGGTTTGACTTGGCTCCTTGTCCCCCTCAATTGATAGATTCATACTGATCTCCTAGTGTTAACATTGGCTATTCTCCACCTTCACCCTCTGAGATTACACAGAGAACCAAATGCCTGTATGCTGTGCTCCACTCTGACCACCCCACCCCCTTTGCTGCTTTTGGCATACCAGAAGCAATTCTGCACTCTTTAGAGGCAGTATGTACCTACTAATAGGTAATATGCAAATCTTCTGAAAATACTTGATTGAGAGCAATAAGAAGTAAGGCATGTTGAGGTTATCCTTTAATTATTTAATTAAATGGTATTTATAACTATTAATAATTAGATAACAATTGCATGTCCAATTTCATCAACTTTTACAAAGCAGAAATAATGGCATGATAACATTTGATCTTTCACAGTAAATACAGAAGTTCAAAGGCCCTATAAAACTAAAATTCAACTGCTTCTGACATTGGAAATGAATATTAATTCAGTAAATTGTTAGTTAAAATCTTCAAAGAAAAATGCCCTTGAAATAATGTATGTTCAAAATAGATACCTGGTAAGCTGTAGTTATGTTACAATACAATCATTTTAAATTTATTCATTAATATTCGATTTCACATCCATTTGCTCTCTCTTGAGTACTGAGTTTACCACATGGCTCTGCAGTAACATAAAGAATTCGCCAGTACTTTCATTGACTGGGTCCAATGGTGGCTATTGCTCCAACAAGTCAAGAGAACAAAGGAACTGGGGATTGTAGGAAAGGACGTTTATGTTTCTCTTTCATGTTTCCCCCTCAAACTATAGAGAAGCAAACTTTTGCCTCATTTTCTCTTTATGCTTGGTGCCAGATATTGCTGATGCCCTACAGTTCAGCCCTTGAGCTTCAGAAGGGTATCGTCTAGAAATTATATTTCTCTCTTGCCTGCAGAGTTCCTGTGAGAGGGCCTTGTGTGAGATCTGGAAGGTTGAAGTTATTTTTTGATGGTGGCTACAGACAGGCTCATGGGTGTCAGCAGTCAGCAGAAGTGAGGTTTGACCTGTAGATCTGTCACCCTTCTGAGTCTCATCTAGTGATTCTCACACTTCCAGATTTCCTGAGAGTGGTCATCCTGAGCTTGGCTCTCCCATTTTCCAATGGTTATGTAAGTCTTTAATTCCTGAAGTTAAACTTCACCCCACTTAGATATCTTAATAGGTTTCTGTCTTCTCTCACTCTTTCTCAAGAGAGCATTGTTGGTTTAACCCATTGAAGCTTGCCATTAACTGAACAATGTTTAACCAGCAGACAGGTTTACTTCATCTTTCATTTTCTGGGATCAGACACAGAGGATTCTCTTTTGTTTCTTGTTCCCTGTGGTAAACACATCTGGGCAGGTCCCCAAACCCTCTGTATTATTATAGTTTTCTATTGCTGCTGTAAAAAATTACCACAAACTGAGTGGCTTATCTTCAAGTTCTATAAGGCTGAAGTCTCATTAGGGTAAATCAAAATGTCGGAAGGGCTGTGTTCCTTCTGTAGGCTCTAGGTGAGAATCTGTTTCCTTGCCTCTTCCATCTTCTGTAGACATGCCCTAACTCATGACCCTCCATCACTTCGACCTCTGCTTCTATTATCACATCACCTTCTGTGACTCTCCTGCCTCCCTCTTATAAAGACCATTATGACTGTATTGGACCCAACTGGATAACCCAGTATAATCTCCCTATATCAAGATCCTTAAAATAATCACACCCACAAAGTAGGTTGTGTCAGGTAAATTATTCACAGCTTTTGAAAATTGGGATGTGGACCTCTTTGGAAGGGGCCAGTATTCTGCCTACCATAGGAAACAGGAAACAAAGGAGAACCCTCTAGATCTGATCCCAGAAAGTGGAAGACGAAGTAACCCTGACCAGCAAGAGGCAACCCTTTTCTTCTGGAAGCATCTTGACAGCCTCATCCATACTCAGGCAAGTGGCACTTGAGTCTGTCTGAAGATTTGGTGCCTACCTCCCTCTATAAGCACACCTAAGCTTGTGGGGCCCAATTATAAAGAGTAAGAGTAAAAAGTCCACTTTGGATGAAGCCTGAAGTACATATTCTAATGTAAATTTCATAAAACTCTGTACTGTAGGTTATACATCAAGCAAAACCACTATTTATATTTTCCACCTGGCTAGCAATCTTGCTTTGTTGGTTTGCTTTACTGAACCCTAGAGAATGAGAAGGGTAGATGGTGACCCAGTCCCTAGTCTCATTATACACATTCCATAGATAATTGATTAACTATCTGAAGATTCTTTGGTAACAGACTTCATTTCCCGTGTATCTATTCTTCAATTCAAGGCATACCTGCATAAATCTATATTTCAGTAAAAGTTCAACACAACTTGAATCATCTGCAAAATATAATGAATTTTCCAAAGATACTTTTACCACTTGACACTAGAATACAGTAAAATCATAGCATCCAATATTTTTCAATTTTATATCTGCACAAAATGAAAAGCCTTGTGAATGCTGATCAAGGAAACTATTCTATTTATTCACAGTGAATTAACAAGCAAGCACCATGCTGTTCACATTGCCAGATTCAGCAGCCAATACAATCTTCATTAGCTATAAATAAAGTCATCTTCATGACATTTATAACTGAATATTTAAATCAATATCAGATGCAGAAATATCCTGGGTGACAACAGAGCAACTGTGTTTAAAGAGCATAATACCTGCCAGTGCAGGAGCTTCATCATCTGTTTCACTGAGAATAACATTATTAGACTAGAATACATCAAAGAATTAATGGAAATTCTTAAATAATATGATGGCAAAGCCAGAAATGACACTGGCCTAAATTATTATGCAGTTCAGGGATTCATTGGCCTAGAAAAAGTGCAGGCTGCATACAGTTACAGAAGGTCCCATCCCACTCCTGATACTTTACTTTCTTATGCCCTCAGCCATTCATTCATTCATTCATTCATTCATTCATTCATTCATTCATGTTAATTCATTCATTCACTCATTCTATATATATTATGTATCCAACACTGAGGAGATGAAAATAAAAATGCAGTTTCTGCCTTCAACTTGCTCACTCTCTGCCAGGAAGAAAAACATTCAAACAGTTAACTCTCCACCTGCTATGAAAAGTGCTATCACAGAGGTCACTGGAAACAAGAGGAGTCAGTAATTCTGACCAAAGGGCTCCCAGCAAGAGGCAACACAGCATAGTGTGGCCAGGCAAGGGACTGTGAAACCTCTTAGTGATTTAATATCTCTATACCTCTTACCTCTCTGTGTTAAATGGAGATAATGATAGCACTTAAGCAGAATATGTGTACTATATAGACATAGTAATAAGGTCTAGATAGGCATAATAAATGCTATATAAATGTTTGCTAAATAAATAATTTGGAAGTTTCAGAGAAGAGGTAATATTTGAGACAGGCTTTGAAGAACAGGAAAGACAGAAGGGCATTCCAGGTAGAAGGATGTTTCTTTTTCTCTGAGAATTTTCCCCCACTACTGGTGGGACAGCATTTGGTCAAAACACATAGAGGGCAAGTCATGGACACCTTAATTCAGAACTTTGCACTTCTCAGGAGCTTCAGAAAAAGCTAATACATCTGCTTCCAGAATAACCCAACTCCCTGGGGGATGGGGATCCGTACTGTCCTCTTTCTAGTCTAAGCATATCCAACTTCCTCTTGGAAGTCCCACCAATGCCTTAAACTGCAAGTCCTGTCAATTCTAACTTCAAACCAAATCTCTATTCTGTCCACTTCCCCTCACCCATCTCACCTTCTACAGAGTCATACCTGGACCCTCCATCTCTGCTCTGGTCCCACTGAATCTGTTCTCCACAAAGTAGTAGTAAGTCACCTCCATAATACATATATGTTTTTACATAACTCCCCTCCTTAAAACTGTTCACACTGCACTTAGAATAAATCCACACTCCTTACCAACCTTTGTGATAAAGCCCGTACCTAACTCTTCCACCTCGTTTCTTATCATCTTCTCATCACTCATTATGCTCCAACCAGAGCCACCATCTTTGATGTCTGCAAACAAGCGCTCTCCTGCCTCAAGGCCTTTGTATATCAACACTCCTCTACCCTAAATCTCATTCCCCTCATTCTTTACCTGATCAGCAGCTTCTTATCCTTCTAGAGCTCGCTTAAGGAATGGTCTTGGCCAGTGGAATGGGCACTGACAGAAAGGTGGACATGTGGGGCATGTGTTCGGGCTCTGCCACCTCAGGCTACATGCATGGGAAGTCACCCAGTGTTTCTGGGACTGTGTGTCCTAGAAAATTAGGGGAATGGACCAGATGTATGTTCATTCTCCAGCATCTCTTATTCTCCTTTTTCTACTGTTAAATAAACTTAACTTTGTCACCCTCTTTTTCCCTCCCTTCTCTCTATCACCAGCTTAAAATCATTTTTCATCCCTCACTCTATCCCATTTGCCTATTGCCTCTACTTTGAGTCTCATAAAATTAAAATAAATAAATAAATAAATAAATAAATAAATAAATAAATAAATAAAATGGAAACAGCAGAAATAGTGATACATCCTTCTTTAAGAAACACTGGAAACAAAACTATGACTGGTGAATCCAGACAAGAAAATTTTAAAAGTGAAACCATACTGCTGTTAGAATAATGACACAGTCCTTTAGCCTGTATTTCTAGGCCACAAGTTCTGACCTGTCTCCTTCTCATTATCCCCCTTCCTCTTGCTCTGTGCACCCAACCCATACTAGCCTTCTCCCAAAGTGGAGCGCATGTTGTTCCCAGCAGCCTATTAGACCAATCCCCTGATTACATATGCTCACAGTGCTAGGAACCTCTACCTTCATCATCCTAAACACAGTTGTAACTTTACATTAATTTGTGATTGTTTTCTTGTATCTGCTTACTCCTTTAACCTACTGTAATGGACAGAAACCACATATATTTAAGCTTATCAGTAATCAAGATACTTCCTATCACATAGTAGATGATCAATTAATATTCTGAATGAATACATGTATAAAAAGAATAGAATCTAACCCCTTCTACACATAAGACATCCCCAGTAACATCCTCAGCCTGGTGTCCATGTGGCAATCAAGAAACCTGTGTCGGGGCCAGCCAAGTGGCTCAGTTGGTTAAGAGTTCGCTTAGAGTGTGTGCTTTGAGCAACAGGGCCATCGGTTTGACTCCCACATGGGCCAGTGAATGCTGCACCCTAGCTGAGCTGTCACTGAGCTGTCAACAGGTGGCAGGATGGTTCAGCTGGTGTAACAACAAGATTGCCTATTCAATGGTGGGCTATGCCCACCCACAACTAAGACTGAACTCGGCACCTTGAGCTGAGCTGCCGCCCGGATGGCTCAGTGGATAGGGCATGCAATCTTAACAACAAGGCTGCCAGGTTCGGCTCCAGCATGGGATGGTGGCTATGCCCACTGGCAACTAAGATTGAACACAGCACCTTGAGCTTAGAGGCCACAAGCTGCCGACAGGAAGCCAGATGGCGACTGGTGCCCTCCACAACTAAGATTGAAGAACAACAACTTCTCTGGTCCCCTTTTCCAATTCCCCAACACTGTTCCCTTCCCACCAATTCCCCAATAAAATCTTTTTTTTAAAAAAAGAAAAGAAACCTATGTCCTCTGTTGAATCTGTTTGGGGTGTTTGTCCCCTTGTCTTGCTGCTGTCTAGGATCCATTGGCAACCCTTGACTCCCTTCTCTTCTCATCTTACACTTGTGCTACTCCCAAAAGTGGCTAGAACAATAGTGTTAAGAATGAAGAATAGAAGAAGAATAGAGGCCACTATTATCCTGATATCTAAACCCAATGACAATATCACAAGAAAAGGAAATTACAGACAAATATCCTTTATGAATACAGACAAAATCCTCAACAAATACCATCAAACAGTATCCAGGAATGTATAAAAAGAGTTATAGGGCCAGCCAAGTGGCACGTTGGTTAAGAGCTGGGATGCCAGTGGCCCCAGTTCGGATCCCACATATGAGAACCAGAGACACTGCCCTCTACAGCTAACAACAGCTCCATCTGGAGCTGGGCTGCACGAGTCCCAGAGATGGTGTAGGCGGAAGCCCATGCTGCAGTGGGCTGCCATAGGCTACAGTGACTGGCAGCCAGTGTGAGTGGCCAGCAGCCAATGTGAGCTGCCAATAGCTGCTGTGAATGGCCATCCAGAGGCCGGCAACCAATCTGCCTCACCAGAAGAGTGCAGTGATGATGCCAACATGGCCCAGTGAAGCAATGTCCTCCACAACTAGACTGAAGAACAAAAGGACAGCAACTTGTCTGTTCCCCTTCCCCGGTTCCCCAACGCTGTTCCCCTCCCCCAATTCCCCAATAAAATCTTTAAAAAAAAAAAAAAGTAAAGAAACTAGTATTGGTGAGGATGTGGAGAAAATGGAACTTTCACATACTGCTGGTATAAATGGACAAGAGGAAAACTTATATCCTTTCTTTTACATTACTGTTCATGATAAAAAAGAGTGGACTGTGGGAGCCAGCTTGTCCAGATTCATGAGAGCCGGTTGTTAAATTTTCAAGAGTTTTGAGAGCCAGTTGACATCATACTGAAATTTACTATAGGAGAAATATTTACAACATAGAAATCAGCAAACACAAATTGAGGCTTTTTCCTCCTCCAGAGAGCCAGCACACCTTTAAATTAAAACCTCCTGAAAACCTTCTCATCTCTCTACTTTTCAGAAATCAGAGAGTAAAAAAAAAACTTTGGACTTGCTTTTGGTCCACAGGGAGGGAATGTGTAGATGAAATGCCTTGGTACAAAGCTAGAAATGGAGAGGGAAGTACAAAAGGCAATATTTATGGTCCTCCAAAGAAAAGAAACCTCAGAATCTCACAGCAACTATCTCTGGTCCACGGCCCACCTTGTCCCTAACTCTGTTGGGACACCCATTCTATGCATGAGTGACCACCAGGAAGGGTCTCCACCCCCAGGTCTCTGGAGACTGCTGTGAGGGGGAGGGCTCAGCACACTGCCAGGACTGTAGCAGCTGAGAGCAAGCTCCTGACCTTAACCAAGGCAATGGACTGCTAAGAGAGCAGTTCTTAAATGTTCTCACCACAAAAAAAAGAAATAATTATGTGATGCGATGGAAGTATTAGCTCATGCTATGGTGGTCATCATTTTTCAAGTATATCAAATCAACGTGTTATATACCTTAAACTTACACCATGTTATCTGTCAATTATTGTATATCTCATTAAAGCCGGGCGGGGTGTGGTGGGGGCAATGGAGGGAAAGATTTCCTGATCACCACTAGAGGGAGGGCAGGTCACACTTTACATAAAGACACCCAAGAGACCAGAATGCTGGAGTTTAACCAGAGAATGAGGCCAAAGGGAAGAAGAGGCGATGACGACTGCAGGACAGAGGGGAGAAAGATGAAGCAGAAAGGAAAGGATAATTATTTTGTGTCTTCTACAAAGGGTACTAGATGTCAGCGTCCAATCTTAGGGATCTGGTGAGTAAAGGTCACAGGTGCGACTCAGAAAACTGGCATCAGAACTCTCAGCAAGTTCCCAATAAGCTAAGCACCCTTTGTCCTGTGCAGAATGGAGCCACAGCAGAAGCCTCAGGGTAGGAGGCTAGGATAACAACTCATTCCTTCCAAAATCATGAGTGACACTGATGGATATATCAACACTGAGAATTGCCTTGCACGAATCTTAATTCTCTCAACAATGTCTGCATATTTAATGTTGGTTATGCATTTTATTTATTAATTTAAAATGATTTGATAAACTTGTTTTTCAAAAGCTGGTAAATACAGGAGATCAGGAGATCCAGTCTATTCAGATGAAAATATATATATATATATAATATTCTCTTATATATAATATATAACATACTGTTCTGTTAAGTAAACCAGTAAGGAGTCAAGGGAGAGATTACTTACCAAAATGCCGTCCTAAATCTTCATGGTGCTTCATGATGGAAATTAGGATTTTATTAATTAGAAATTAATACTCATTTTTCCCATATGATAAAGTAAACTATAGTATCAAATTTTAATGCTCAGCAACGAATTAAATAGGCTTTTCTCAAGGCAGATGGGAACCTAAATTCCACATGTAACACTGTTTCTATGAGAAAAAAATTTCCAAACAACCTACTTATGAAAAAACATTCAGAACAAAATGTGTATATAACCTAGGCAAAAAAATAATGTGTACACCAGTTGTTTGGAAAGCTAAAAGACACCCCTTTTCCTTTTCATTGTTATGATAGTTTGGTTTCCATCCTGGAGTCCATACCCCCCAAACACACACACACACACACACACACACACACACACACACACACACACAGAGTCTCTCTTGAAGGGTTGCTGTGGCTGCATCTCTTATAGTCATAAGAGAAAGGATTTCTCATGGCTATACTTCAAGGTTGCTGGCCCCATTTTGCTGCCTTAGTAACTTTTCCTGGTTCTAGAAATCTACTCTAAACTAATACAAATTGGACAAGGTCACAGACCGTGCTAAGAACAGAACTGGTAACCTACAAGTACTAAACCCAAGGCTCTCTTTCTATTTCTAGAGCAAAAAATGGGCACAACAGAACATTTTTCTCTGTTAAGGCAAAACCATTATGAACACTCACAACTAAAATTACTTTATCTGTTGACTCGATTTGTACAGTGTGAGTGCTCTGAGTAGAAATTACAAGCTATGGAATTTACTACAGTAATTTCATAGAAATGTAATAGGATGCCCAACTTTAACACATAGGTACAATATCTGCTTATGATATCCTGTTAGAACCATTTAAAAACAAAGCATCCTATCAGCTCAGCCAACAATGTATAGACTATTAAACAGTAAACAGGTATAGCCTGTTATTAAGCAATTAAGGAGTGTTACTTCGTACATGGGCTATTCCCAGCCCTAGGGGTGGATTCACAGGGGTTGTTTTATTTAAGTATCATTTTTTTACAGAGTGTCTCATTGGTTAGTTGATATGGACTCAACTCTACCTCAGCCAAAAGTTGCTCGGTAAGGAAGCAACCACTGAGAATAGTCATGTTAAGATAAGCAAGAAGCAAACCCAGCAACAAGAGACAAGAAAAACAGTGAAAGCCAACTTTTTATAGGTCAGTTAGAGTGAACAACTAGTTGGCCTAAAAGCTTTTCATCTCCCTCTCATGTTCCGGTCCTCAGTCCTGACTTGATTAGGTGACTCCATTAAGAAATAATATTCCATTTGACAGCTGCCAGATGGGAGTGGGGTTGGGGGTGGATGGAAAAAGGAGAAGGGATTAAGAAGTACAAATTGGTAGTTACAAAAAATCATGGGGGTGTAAAGTACAGCACAGGGAACATACTCATAGTCAATAATATGGTAATCATTATGTATGGTGTCAGAGGGGTACTGAATTTATCGAGTTGATCATCCTATAAGGTATATAAATGTCTAATCACTATGTTGTACACCTGAAACTAATATAATATTGTATGTCAGCTGTAATTGAAAAATAAAAAAATAATTTATAAAAAGAAATAATATTTTCCCAGTTTGATCCTGATCTCCACTTTTGGTCCCTGGAATACCACTCCTCCCAGCCTCCCACAGCCATTTAAGAAATACAAAATCATTCCTTAAGGGAAGAAGACCCGCCCTGTCCAATGAGGACATGCATGATAGAATGTGATATTCTCACCCTGAGGGCGGAACATACAGTGGCAACCTTCCAGAAGCTCATGTCAGAAGGTCTTTCATGGAAAGGATTAGGCCATATCTTGGAGAGATACTGCATTTTATTTCCTAATTATTTCCAGCAGCAGATGTAAACAATCATTGGGACTCCTTCAAGGTCATTTCCAAAGTAAGAGCTAAGGATCCTAGAAGAATTCTGCCTCTAACTACAATCCTGGTCAATGGAGGGACAAAAAGGCCAGGATACCAGAGATGACACCATAATCATCATGTCTTACACTAATTAAGCATGTACTGTGTGCCAGGTGCATAGAGAAACACAAAACATACATGAGTAGAATATACGGCATTGATAGTCACAAGAGCTAATGGGGATTAGTGCAGGAAAGGGGGACAAAAAGTTAAAAGGGTGTACTCTTAAATAGGGTAGCTAAGTGAGGCCTCATTGAGTAGGGGAATTTAAGAAAAGATTTGAAGGGAGTGAAGGAGTGAGTCAAGAGGGTGTCTAGGGAAGCGCATTCCAAACTAAGGGTAGACCAAGTTCAACATCGCTTAGGAGAGAGTATATGTGGTGTGTTGTAGAAACAGGAAGGGCGTCAGTGTGGTGGGAGGGAGCACAGTGATGGGGGGTGGGATTGGAGAAGTCAGACGGGCTAGAAAGGCTAGGCAGTGTGAAACCTTACGAATTTAATTGAGTTAATTCTAAGGACTTTTTCTTTTACTCTGGGATGGGAAGATATGAGATATCAGTAGAGTACTTTGACCTGACTTATGTGTTAGTAGCATTGCTCTGACTGTGTTTTGAACCTAGACTTTGGAGTGGGGTAAGGACGGAAGCAGAGAGAAAAGTTAGGAGGCTACTGCAATCATCCAGGTGAGAAATGGCGGAGACTTGGTTTAGGCTGGTAGAAAGGGAGGTGGTGAGAATTGGTCCGATTTGGAATGTATCTTGAAGGCACAGCTGTAGGATTTATGACTGCATTAAATGCTGGCTATGAGAGAATAAGGAGTCAAAGATGACTCCAAGGTTTTTGGTCCAAACAACCAGAAAAATGGAGCTGCAACTTGCTGAGAGGAGTAACTGAGAGAAGTAGTTTGGGGAAGGGGCATTTCAGGGTCTCATCTATCCAGAAAGTGATGGTGGCAAAGGGAGCAGTATTTTAGATTTAGAATCTTTAAAAAGATATGGCTCTCATACTAAGAATTCCAATTCTAGGGTCAGCCGAGTGGCATGTTGGTTAAGAGTTGGCTTGGGAGCACGAGCTCTGAGCAGCAGGGCTGCCAGTTCAGATCCCATATGGGCCAGTGACGCTGCGCCCTCTACAACTAAGCTGGTGAACAACAGCTCGACCTGGAGCTGAGCTGCCGTGAGCGGCTGGCGACAAGGTAGGCTGCACTGGGGCTGCAGTGGGCTGTGGTAAACTACAGCATGAGCGGCTGTCCAATGGCCGGCGACCGATCTGCCTCAGCCAGTAAGTGCACAATGATCACAACACCAACATGGGCCAGTGAAATGACATCCTGCACAACTAGACTGAAGAACAAAAGGACAGCAACTTGTCTGTTCCCCTTCCCCAATTCCCCAATAAAATCTTTTTTTAAAAAAAGAATTCCAATTCTACTTTAGTGATGCCTCCTTCACTCAATCATTATTATACTCTCATTCACTCATTCATGTATCCCTTTATTCAACAAATGTTTATTGAGTGTCTGTTGTGTGCCAAACAGTGTGCTAGGTCTTGGAACATGCAATCAGCAAGAAATACTTGAAACCTTCCCTTACTTACCATCTAAGGGAAACCAATAAACAAATAATTATGCAAATACATCTATATCTAAGTAATAACCTTGAAACAAAACAAAACAAAAATTTGCCAATAAATAAACAGAGGTGTTGGAGAACTTAAGTAACTTGGTCATGATTGCTTAGCTGGGGAGAGAAATGGTTGGAACAGAAACACAAGCTGTCTCCCTCCAGAGCCCACATGCTTATATTAATGGAGTGATGGCACACCAGTCAACGCCATTCAGTGGAGACAGAACATTAGCAGCCAATGGGAAACATAACTCTATAGACCAAGTCCTGCACAATGAACGTAATATGACTATCACAAAACCATTCCAGGGCTGGAGTTCTCTCATCTATAAGATGATCTACATATACCTGAAACTAATAATAATTAATTAAATAAAATAAGATGATCTACATACAGGGACCAGGTGATCCCTAAAGCCCCCTCTGGCTCTAAAACTATGATTCTATGATGCACATCAGTATCAAAATGTAGGAAAGAAGATGTGGTGGACAGCCAATTCAGACTTCACTTATTTCACAGTTCTGCCCACGCCCAAGCCTGTGTGTGAGCTGGGAGTCATGGAACCCTGACCAAGTCCTTTGGTGTTCTATCTTGTGAAGGACCTGGAGAGGCATCAGGAGTAGTAAGAGTAGGGCATCCGCAGGTGGGACCCCTCTCAGAAGTGGGACTAGGGGGAGGGTGTGAGCTGGAGAGGATTAGAGACAAGAGGAAACCCAGGATAGCAGATCCTTTAATTGCCCCTGTGTTTAGGTGCCCTGAGGGCGTGATTTCCTATCAAGCCTAGAATGGACAATATATATGTGACTCTTTAGTGCACTGGAAACTTAGATCCTTCACCTTTTTTGTAGGCCCTGGTTTTCTCATTTGCAAAAATTGAAGCTAGATAATTTCTAAAATCAGTAATCTGTGACACCACACTTCTATAACTTCAGCATTTCTTCACCTTAACTATGTTTCCAAAATAAAGTTCCGCCCTCTAGAATGTACTCCTTGTCAAATCTGCAAGATTCATTCAAATAGTCATTTGTCTAACAGTGCAATTCTGGTAATAATCCTTATCAAATATCCATGACAGAAGAAACATTTCAGTCTTTGGTTAAAGAATCCCAAAGTTGAGCTTTATTTTTTTATTACTTATTTACATGTACTCCTAAAATATAATTTTTTTTTTTTAGCTGAGCCATCCTGCCACCTGTTGGCAGCTCAACGGCAACTCAGCTCGGGCTGGCCTCAAACAGCTGTTGCTCAGAGCTCAGCTCGCACTCTTGAGTGAGCTCTTAACCAACTGAGCCACTCGGCCGGCCCTCTAAAATATAATTTTTAATCACTATACATCATCCACAATTATCATTACTCTTCCTAGAACTCTGATAATGTCCTAAAACATCTATAAAATACTTAATAATTAAAAATATAGTTTTTCTATTTGTTAATTACAAATTACCTGTCAGTGTTTGTATACTAAATTCATAAAATCAATTACAGAATTGACATATTCTGATTTTAAACGCCTAATTAAATCATTTATGTAAAATAACCTCATTTTGTAAGTAGAGAAAATGAGGTAGAAAATTAGGTTTACAAAAATTCTAGAATGGCTCCAAATCACATAGCACTGAAAAGGTTCCAATCACTAAATCCTGGATTATTGCCTATAAACTTTGACTCATATCACTCCATTATTATCACTATTGGTAAATACTAATTTCTAAAAAAGTAAGTAGGCCTGTTCTACATATAAGAAAACTATATGAAGCTTTAGTTTTCTGGTAAAAGTAATAAAATTAAATTAATGGGAAAAAATCCTTATCACTCACCTTGGAATTTATTACCTTCTACCTGAGTGCAATGGTAACTTCGGCTCAATTAATTAAACCAAGGACAGTATTAAATATATGTATTTAATCTTCACTGGTAAAATCTACATATAAATATTTTAACCAACTTTAAATTAAATCCGGTTAATGTACAGGGGTAGAAATGAGCACACTAAGTAGCAAAATATTATGAGATGTTTGAAGGAATTATTTTGGAATTCTAAAGTTCTTTTTCACCAACCTGTTACACTATGCTAGAAATATCCAATCACCATATTATCAACATATGCATATAAGAATGGCATTAGGACCTCCATATGGTAACGCAACAGATAACCTGTTCTAAAAGTCTAAATATTTTTATTATATCATCTAAATGTCCACAGAGATGCATGTATTTCATAGAGAGCTGAGTTAGGTGCTGCTAATTCTCACTGCCTGAAAATGGAAAACAAAAATAGTTTGTTAAAGAACATGTACTTTCAAATGTTTATGAACCCTACCTTCTTTTCTTTCTTGCCCTCTCCAGCTCCCTCTATTTCTTCCCCCTTGCAACTCATTCTTTCTCCTTTACATGTTCCCCACAAATAGCCTTGTACCTTTCTTTAAGACATTTTTCCATATGAATAATTTGTCCATTCATCTAACAGACCTTATCAATAAGGACCTTCTCCGTGCCTGGTACAGTGGTGATCTCCGAGCATCAAAGATGAATGATAGTGTCCCTACCTTCAGGGAGGACGAAATCTAGCAGTTAATGAGCGCCACAGTTAATAAGCTGGAAGCTAGTCATTGTGAGAAGAACCAGGTAGCACCTGCCCTTTCACGTAAGCTATAGATTTTTTCCCACCTTCTTTCCAGAACACTTCTCTTACAGACTGTAAGCTCCCTGACCATACATCAATCATTTCTATTGCTCCAGCGTCTATCAAACACAATGCCTGGCACATAGTGGGCCTCATAGTGGGTTGTTGTTGTTTTTTTCATAAATAGATCAATAAATCTGAGTAAGTGAAATTGAGTAATCAGTATGCATCATAAATGGAAAACAACAACAATGGATTTAATCAAATTAACTGTCTATCCCCGCAAAGTGTACCTTTGGTACCGGAAGCTGAGTGGGATTCTGGTTTCCTAGGCACAGACAGTGCTGCTCTGGAGGAAGACGCCTTCGTTGCCTTCCCGAATAATCTCATCATGTTAATACAAATTCCCTGAGAACCCTCCCCAGGTGAGACAAGAGTGGCCGAGCTGGCCCGCGCCTCCCTCGCCTGCCCACTGGGGGCTCTGCTACGAGGAGCGCAGCGTTCATGAACTTTTTTTACCCCATTAGAAGTTTGGTCAGTTAAAGAATAAAACCTTCTCGGGAGTCCGGTTAAAGAAGAGGGAGCCAAGAGGAGCTGGACGTGTCCCCGAGAACAAGTGTGTAGAATGCCGAGGGTGTCTTTCTCTTGGGGGCAAGCGACTAACAGCCAGACGTTTCCGAGACCCACGGCGGCTCGGAGAGGAGGACAGCGAGGAGGGAGGGCAGCCGAGAGGGCGCCTGCCGGCGGTCAGCCTTCTCCCCGAGCGCAATCGCCCTCAGAGGAGCCGCCCAATTACAAGAATTAGCCACCGAGGCTCCAAAGACGCCCAAAAGCAACCGTAGCCACGCGAAGCGTCACACCGCCTTCTCCCCGGACCGCTGTCTGCTCCGTGGGGGCGGGAGCGTCTCAGAAGACCCCAACCGCCCACTCCGAGCCCCTGGGTCCCGACTCCCCAGGGTCTCAACCCCAGCATCGCGGCCTGTGACAGGCTTCTCTCTCCTCTTGCCCGCTGTCCTCCAACGTTTGGAAGCGCGACGCCCTCAGCACAGCCCTGAGTGAGAAGCCACGCAGTGTTCACCGGCTTCCAGCCTCTGAGAAGCCCCTGGCTCGCCACTCCAGGGGGGCACACCAAGGTCACCAGAAAAGGTGTGACTACCTCCACCTTCACTCCCCCCAAATCTCTCCCTTTCTGAGATCCCCAGGGTTGCGTCCCTAACCGCAGTAGGGGTATCCTCCTTTGGCACCCCCTCACCCCAACTGGATCCCGCCTTGCCTTCGCCCCCCTCCCGGACCTTGCCCCCTCTCGTAACGGTCACTGTCTCTCCCTGGTGAGACTCCTTCCTAAGTCTGCTCGCGGCAGCCTCAGCGAACCAGGGGAAGACATGTGCCTCCCACTCGCTCAGGGGGAGACCGACGCAAACTTCTGCTGCACTTACTTCGGGCCGAGGCTGCCGCCCCCTCGCCTGGCTCTCCCACAGGCAGCTGCTCCGCGGCGACCTGGAGCCACCAAGCTCGCATTCCCCACACCCGCGCAGCTGCGAAATGCGCAGGATTAGGGGTCTCTCCGGGCGAGGGCGCTCAGGGCCGAAGTCCCAGGGCTGAGGTCCGGCTGCCGCGCTCGGCTGCGAGCTGAGCAGTGGCCGCTTCCAGTAGCCCTGGGATGCTGCGCACGGTGCCGGGCGCCTGGCACCTCCGCTGGGTTGTTTCTGTCCGAGTTGCAGTTTCAGTGCATGCCAGGACTGCAGCACCCTCTCTGTCCTCCCCCGGCAACGACTTTCAATTCACCTGGAGGCTTGCGATGCTCCCCCGCAGGCGGGCAGCGTGACAGCGGGTGCAGAGGAGAGGGAGGAGCGCCGAAGCGGCGGGTGCCCCAGTGCGCCTCCAGCTTCCTAGGCGAGGAGCGTGCAACCCTCTCCAGCCTCTCTCCTCGGGACTGCAGTCCTGACGTCACCCCACCACCCCCCGCCCCGTGGAGGAGCGGTGCGGAGGGTGGGGTGCAGGGAGCGAGGACGCGGGAGTGTGAGCGCGTGTGTGTGTGTGTGTGTGTGTGTGTGTGTGCATGCGCGCGTGTGCCTCGCTAGGCTGGGGACCGGTCAGAACCGCAGCTGGATCCTGTGACGAGCCAGAAATTGAGCTCCCTGCATACAGGCGCGGAGGGGCTGCCGTGAACAGTCGGGGGCGCTCGCTTCCAGGTTGGGGCGGGGATAGTACCAACGCCCAGTCATTGCGACTGCAAGAAATGGACTAACGCGATAGGGGCAGTAGGAGAGCGGGAGCTGGCACTCTCTTTCCCCAAAGTTGGATGGTGCACTCGAAGCCTTTAAAATCTGCGACAGTGATTTAAGAGGAAGAGAGAAGTAGACTGTGCGGAAGAGTAGATAGATTCTCACGCTCCTGTAGGAAGAAAGCATGGGGATGGGGAGCAACTCTCAGGGTCCTCTTGGCTTTCACTTCCGCAGCAAGGTCCTGGGAGGGAGCCCGCTTTGATGCGCCAAAGGTGCCTCTTTTCTCCTCAGAGCAGACATCAGCCCAATGCCCTGTGTACTGAGAAGTTCCTGTAAAGGGATCAAAGGGGCGGGCCCTTTCCCACCCAGTTCCTGCCCAGCGTGAACCTGGGGGAGTTTTGGCCAGAAGCTGGGCGAATTCATCCGGAACCAAAGAAAGGGGTCAGGGACTCCAGGTGTGCCATACCCTGCCCTTGGGATCTGGGTCTGAGGCTGCGAAAGTTAGCACTCTGAGCAGAGTCCTTTCAGAACATCAGGGTGAGGCCACAGTTTGAGTCTTTGCCACCCTCCAGAACCTTACTCCAGAAAAAGACTTAAGTACCTGCCCAACTTTCCTCGTTCTCTGAAGTTGTCCTAGGGGCCAAAAATAGAAGAGACTCTCGGCAGAGGCACCAAATGAAGGGTGTTCAAGAATTTCTAGGATGGCTCAAGCATGTCCCTGGAGCGTTTGTCCCCTAGCAGTGAACCTTCTATCAAGTTTGGGGCGGGGTGCGCGGGCTCAGTCTGTCTGCGGCTTTCTGCAGCCCGCGGCAGTGCCCTCAGGAGCCACCCGCAGCAAGATGTGCAGTTGGCGCTCGCCTGGGCTGGATCGACTGTCAGCTGCTAAGCCTAAGGCGTGCAATGCAGCGACTTCCAGGGCAGCCAGCAATTTTGCCCAGGTCTAGTGCCAGTGTTTTTTTTAACTGCAACGTCTTCCTTCCTGAATTCAGAACACTATTTGCTGAGATGCCTCTTATTCATTAAAATGTTTGCTTACAATTGAAAGGGTGAAGGGTGGGAAGCAGGAAGTAAACAGAATGGAAGAAAAAGATCCTCTGTCCACAAATATTTTCTTTTAGTGAACTTCTTAAAGTTACTAAAAGAAGGATCACATCGGGTTGAAGCAGCAGAAAGTTGCATTGCAATCTTTTTTAAAAAACATTTTTTATTAAAACATAGCTAACATACAATATTATATTAGTTTCAGGTGTACATCATAGTTATTCAACAGTACCCACCTGACACTATACAGAGTTATTACCACATTATTGATTATATTCCCTATGCTAAAGAAGTGCAATCTTGAATTGCAAATGGAAGCTTAACAAAACAGAAGCAAGTCTAGAATCTGGGTCTACTGTCTTTAGTTTAATAATCTTAGGCATTCCCACATTTAAAAATTAGAATTCTAGCTAATTAGGCAATGTTATGGATGTCCTAAACTATGGGTTGGATTTAACAAATAGGATAATTGAAATAAGTAAAGATATAAAATATTCCTGTTTAAAACAGAACAAGGGAAGTTCAGAGAAGACATAGGGCATCAGCCTCAAGGTCCTCTTGCAACCATCCTATTTTTTAATATATGAATTTGAAAACACCCTGTCATCATCAAGGAACTATATAACTAGATCCTAGTTACGCATGTTTCAGAAAGAGCAGTTCCTCAGTGGCAATCACTGTTCCCGAAAAGTTTAATTCTGTTAATAGTGTGGGAATAAGCAAGTCATAGTGAAAAGAATGATTTGAAAACAAGATTGTGGGGTGACAACTATGCTAGTACACATGAACCTTGTAAGTTAGGTCACAATTTTGCTTCCAGGTATTCAGTGTCAAATGCTAGTTAGTGAAGTGATAGGAGGTATGACAGCCTGACTAACATAGCCACATAAGTAATTGCTATTTGATGTGGCAGGCCTAAAGTCCTTCCTTGATTTCTTATTGTATTGTGTTCACACTTCCAGTGCTGTTCTAGGGCTATTTGGTTGTTTGCATGTCTGTCTCCCTTCCAAATTTATAATCTCCTCCACATCAGGAATTTCACCTTGCTTTCCCCAGGACCTAGCACAGTGCCTGGTAAATGGCAGCCACTTAATAAATATATGTTGACTGGACTGTTTTTTAAAGAATATAAAATAACTACATTTTAAAATCTGTTTTAAACTGACTCATATGCCATCTATGTGATACAAACTATATATATCTATATAGGTATAGATGTATCTCTGCATATATACTTATATATAAAATGGAGAGGAAATGAGGGGGGAAAAAATCAGTTCTCCAAAGGATAACTGTTGATGACTGAGTGGGAGTTTAAATTGTCCATAGGAACATCACTTGCTGCTCTTATGCTATGAGGATCCTTTCATGTTTGTCAATTGATGTTTACATGTTTTGAAAGTTTGGTGTTGGAATTCAGAAGCACTTTTCAAAGTGCATTACAAATATTTCCCCAGTGTTCAGAATGCAGCATATTATTTCAGCTGGGTGCATGCATTTCTGATGAGAAACACTTAGCTTAACTTGACCTGGACTTGGCCCTAATCAGTGTGAAGACAGCTCAGCCGGGTCCAGGTACTGCCAATATGACCCTGTAGGCTGCACGCCAATGCTTGTGTGACCATACTTTCAAACACGGGACACCTGTGGCCAAGCAGTTCAACCATAAAGCATTTCCCAGGGGCCAGGTGGAAAATCAGCTATATACACCAACCCATAACTACCATAGAGCCAGAACAACATGTCTACAAACAAGTAATAGCTCTATTGGGTGTTGGGGTGGGGTGTTTTGGGGGGCACTATTTTAATATAGCAGTAGCTTTTTATCATACACTTCATAGCCATTAAAGCCTCTAAACCAAACCCTCTAGCAAATACATGTTGGCAAAACTATGCAGACTTACAATCTGTCCTTCTGGAAGCTGTCCCCTGAGCAAGACAAGCTCCATGATACAACTCCTCATTCTCTAAAATGAAAAACAGAAAAAGAAAAAAAAAGGTAAGAATAAGGATAAAAATTATTTCTCATAGGACTTACCTAAAAATCAGTTAACAAATATATCTTATATATATTTATAGTAGATGTATATTTATATATTTACATATACAACTTACAGATGATGGTCAAAATAATTTTAATAAATCTGTCCAATTATGTAGATATGTTTTTAGAGAGACATTTAAAAGGCCTAAAATAACTAATGATAAAGAAAAAAATCAAAAATTGCAAATATTTGTTTTCAGAATATAGTAAATTTGGGGCCAGCTGAGTGGCTCAGTTGGTTAAGAGTTGGCTTAGAGCACAAGCTCTGAGCAACAGGGCTGCCGGTTCGATTCCCACATGGGCCAATGAATGCTGTGCCAGAGCTAACCTGTTGCTGAGCTACCAACAGGTGGCAGGATGGCTAAGCTGGTGTAACAACAAGATTACCTGTTCAATGGTGGGCTGTGCCCACCCACAACTAAGACTGAACTCAGTACCTTGAGCTGAGCTGCCGCTAGCTGCCAATGGGAAGCCAGACGGTGACTGGCGCCCTCCACAACGAAGACTGAAGAACAATAACTTGGCTAGTCCCCTTCCCCAATTCCCCAATAAAATCTTAAAACAAAAAAACAGTAAATTTAGTATAAAACACTGGAATTTTCCTGCAGCTTCTCTCAAGACTTAGATTTGCTCTTAATATTTTATGCTTCATGATATATTAATAGCTTTGTATTTGAACTGTTTGTGTGGTGCCCTCAAAAACTGGTAGAATTAACCTCAAAGACAAAATCTAAGTGGCTAATTTCTTTCAAGCAATTAGTGTCCTTAACCGATAAGTTCAAATTTCAAAAATGTCACAACCAAAACAAATAATTGGCATAATGTATTTATAGATTGTACTCCTAAAATACTAGTATAGATTAGCAATAATTTTGTGATGAAAATTGGATTTGGCTGATATATTTAAAAGTAGTAAAACATTTCACTTGTATATGTGTTCATATGTTGTAATTATAGAATTTCAAATAGGACTTAGACCATTCCCTGGATCTGCTTTTTCATGAATTACAGAGTACTCACCCTAAATGGACTATACTGACACCAAGGAACATTTTTGTCACATTATAAAACCTAGTGAGTAATAATAAAGAGACAGGTTGTTTTTTTTTCAGTTCAAATTTTGGAAAGGGCTTCCTCAAAGGGTAGGTTTTAGGGGGTTTTATAAGGGATGCACCTATATGTAGCTTTGCTTATATGTGAAAACAACACTGCTAGTTCCAGTTTTCATTTTTCCCATCACTGATATCAATTTTGCTTCCTAGCCAAGAGAATGGATTTAGAAGGCCAAGTACCTATCTGATGTGGTCGCTGCCCTCAAAGAGCCTACAGTCTGGTACCTTTTTCCTCCTTTCCTTGAGACCGCCCTCTGAGTTATGCTATGAGATTTAGGGCTCCGGACATCTAGGCCTGGGCAAGGAGGGTTGGACCAAATTTATGGGAACAAAATAGAATTTTTTAAAATGTTTCAGGAAGCATTTGAAGTGGTTTTAGTTAGAGTACTTTGATTCTCCCTGAATTGTATGGTACAATTTCAGTCTAAGTCTGAAAGAACACTTGCTTTTATCCTTCAGTCCTTCACACACACTTATTTCTTTTTTTTTTTTGAAGATTTTATTGGGGAATTGGGGGAGGGGAACAGCGTTGGGGAATCAGAGAAGGGGAACAGCCAAGTTGTTGTCCTTTTGTTCTTCAGTCTAGTTGTGGAGGACGTTGCTTCACTGGCCCATATTGGTATCGTCATTGCGCTCTTGCTGGATGAGGCAGATTGGTCACCGGCCTCTGGTTGGTCGCTCACTGCGGCTATTGGCAGCTCATGCTGGCTGCCAGCTACTCACGCTGGCTGCCGGCCACTCACTGTAGCCTATGGCAGCCCGCTGCAGCAGGGGCTGCAGCCTACACCATCCCCGGGGCTCGCACAGCCCAGCTCCAGGTGAAGCTGTTGTTAGCTGTAGAGGGCAGTGTCACTGGCCCTCATATGTGGGACCCGAATCTGGGCCGCTGGCATCCCAGAACCAACCAATGCTCCACTCGGCTGGCCCCACACACTTATTTCTTTAACCCCTTTTTCTGCCTGGTCTCCTTCCACTTTTGCTAAGAGTAGCTTTTTTTTTTTTTTCATTTACATTGTCTAATTCAGGCAATTAGAATTTAAGTACTTCTGGGTAGAGCCCTTGTCTGCCTATGTGTTTATAAAGCATTATGTATACTTACTGTACTCCATAAATAATGATAATAGTAATCACCCTCTATACAAAATTAGAATGTTAGCATATTCAACCAGTCTAGTATCTGATTTGCTCCAGTGCTTTATAATTATCTCATGAAACCAATAGTATAATGGGCACTACATTATACAATCTTCCAAAAATATGCTACTATATATTCTGGTAGAGATGCACCTATGGTTTTCCTTCACCCACCTCTAAGATGAGGAAATGAAAGGGTGATACTTAAACTGTATTCATAGCGCCAGCTATTCAAAGTTATCTGTTTTTCTGCCTTTTCCACTCAAAAAGCCAGGCAGCATGAAATATGGTTAAGATCTATGTGTCCCGAAGAAGTAACTTGAACAAGAAGATGGTAATGTAATATAATTTGCCCCACATAAAGGGTGGCATGAGAATTATAGATTGTCACTCAC
This sequence comes from Aselliscus stoliczkanus, assembly GCA_033961575.1. Taxonomy (NCBI): domain Eukaryota; kingdom Metazoa; phylum Chordata; class Mammalia; order Chiroptera; family Hipposideridae; genus Aselliscus; species Aselliscus stoliczkanus. Next base: position 44,662,851 of record CM066734.1, read on the forward strand.
TTATCACAGGAAATGCAGGGTGTAGGGGCATTTGTACGCGTATAAGCTATAATCATAGGTAACTACCCATGGCCATAGTTGTAAGCCAGTTGAATTTTCATTGTCTAATTAAAGAGCAATCAGAAAATTAGCCTTGACTTGGTTTTAAAACCAGCCAACTGCCTCTCACTTTCAAACGTAGTGGAAACAGCAAAGAAATTGCTAAAAATGCAGTCAACAAACACCTCTTGGTTTATAATACGCAGGGCTGCTGATCCCTTCTTGCAAAAAACTTGCCAGGTTGAGAGAATTAAATACAGCAGTTTAAATCATTAAGCCGGCAAGTTACATGCCCAAAATACCCATGACATTTAGAAATATATAGTGTTGAAAGAGCAGTACTACCAGAAGTTGAAAACCTCACACCATTTTACTACCTAAGAAGAGGGAGCTCCCTGCCTTTCTTGTTTTTTTTTGTTGTTTTTTTTTTGCCCAGGGGTTTTCTTCTGATGCAGTAATGTTATTTTAACATGCCAGAATGGAAACCTTGGCCAGAGGCTAAAGCAGTCAAAAATTCCAGTGTCTCAGGCTGTATTTTTAGTCTTCTGAATTAATTGGATATAGCACCATAGAGTAAAAATCCCTTTGACACTGCTACATAAATACCTGAGGCATAGTTCCCAGAAAGAACCGCTGGCTGAGCACAGAGCTGAGACATGGGCAGCCAAGGTGCCAAAAATCTGCCCTCTGACAATCTTGGCTCTCCACGTTCTCTCCAGCAGAGCAAAACCCATTGATTTGTACAGTACATGAAGCTGACTTTAGAGGATGTTATCATTTGAAACATTACCCAATCCCCCAAAATAATCATTAGATGTGTGTGTGTCTTCACTAGCAGCAGCTTTGAAAAACAAACAAAACTGCCTTAACCTAATCATCAGATTTGTGTGTACAAGACCATGGAGAGTGAAAAACGCAAGCCAACGTTCCCTCCAGGACATTACCATTAAAAAGATGAAAGGAGAACTTTACAATGGCTGTACCTGTTCTCTAGCAACTACTTCTGAAGTTTTAAACTGTGTATCTGCTTAGTTACAACACCATCAGATACCATTCAGTGCTGGACTAAAGTATATATCAAAGCAGTTCAAATATTTATGGTGGTGAGGGATGGGTGGGGCTAAAGTGAGAGAGAATACATTCCAGTTTGAGTTTAAATTGCATCCCAGAGGTCGACTTTCAAGAGGGGTGTATCAGTCAGGATTCAGGATAAGAAAGAAAAATTACTCTGAATATTTTAAGAAAGCAGTAATTCCATGTCTGGAAATAGGTGCTCACAAAAATGACTAGAAGATCCACCGGAAAAAGTTCTGACTGAAGACCAGGGACTCCAGGAATGACATGCAAAAACTGCAGAGCTGAGCTCCCAGGCTAACTGTGACTTCTGGGGTTGTCACTGGAGCTATGAGTTCAAAAATATGCTCCATTGCTGCCACTATATCTGGCCATTCAAAAACCAGGAGAATGCTGATGCAGGGAAATTTTCATTTCTGTGAGCTTCTCTGCCAGCAGAAACAGCCAAAGCTGGGAGGAACGTGGCCCCTGCCTCACTTTTGCCTTCTTAATCTTACATAGGCATATCTAGTTAGGGAACTCTACTTTGAGTCCCCAACCTTTAGTAAAGGAACTGTGGGAAATGAGGTCTTAGCTTTCAGCCTCTCCAGCTCTGGAGGAGGGATAGCGATTGAGTGGGTCAATGAACAGTACCAACCACCAGTGGCCAAGTGAGAACTTATACAAACACTCACCCCATTCTTAGAGAGAGGGGTGTCTAAAGAAGTAAGGCTGTAGTGGGGAATGGGGCACTCCTGAGTAAAGTAAATGTCCATCACTCAGATGATCCCCTCCCTCCTTGTGTCAGTATCCTAGAGGGAGGATGCTAGTAAAACCGAGTGAACCATTTCACAGAAACCTCTCCAAGTCCTGTTTATGGATACAAGGTGAGGAGAAGGGAAAAAGGGAAGGGACAAGGAATGGAAAAGCACTGACTCCGAGCTGAGAAAATTGTCTCAGTTGAGGCCCCTATACTTGGGACTCTGAATGGAGGTGCCTGAGCTAGAAATGCAGACATGCGGGTAAGTGTCCCTGGGCCCTGAGTCCTTGACTGTAACTTCTTCCAGAAAAGTGCCAAGCAGTGGCTGTACACCAAGTCTGGTATGAGGAGGACAGCCCCCCACCTCCACCCCATGAGGCCTGGCAGCTTGGCCCTCTAGATCCCTAGTAGATTTTGGCCTAGCTCTGGACTCCTTGGGGGGACACAAGGAATGCTCTTTGGATAGAGGATTAAAGTCAAATAATAGAGCAGGTGTGTGTAGGGGGGATTATATAAATAATGTATTACATTTATGTGTGTGTGCAAGCGTGCCTATTAAATCCCCACTCTTGTGGTGGCCTGGAGAAACAGATTACATATTTTTAGACTACCTCCACATAAAGCTATACAAAAAGATTTTTTTTTTAAATCCAATACAACTATGAAGAAATGTACTATTCTTTCAGTAGCTTACTGGCTTGTTTGCCCCCAAGGCTGCCAGTAATGCCTTAAATTATAACAGTGATGTTAACAGTGACTCTTGTGTCTGAATTTTTTTTTCTGGAACTTCTGCAATTTTTTTTTTAATTTTTTTTTTAGGGCAGTGTCACTGGCCCTCATATGTGGGATCCGAACCCTGGCCGCTGGCGTCCCAAGCCAACTCTTAACCACCGCACCACTCAGCCGGCCCTGGAATCGTTTAAAAACAAAAACTCCAACAACAGGAAACCAGATGAATGAAAAGCTCCAAGACCCAAACACTATTCTTAAGACTTCTAAGGAGTCTATAGCCTATGTCTGCTCATGTGGTCCTCCTTTATTTTCTCTGTGACTCCCTGAAAAGCAATGCAGGTTGGGCAATGGGAAATAGGTCATTCCTTCTTAGACTTTTGATGAAGATTTTGTGCATCCCCGAGGCTACTTTCTGTTTTTGCATTTTCCTGTCTAGCTGCCACCTGCACACACATTTTTGGAACTCTTTTTCAAGCAAATCTGAGAGAAATGGAGATGTACGTACATCTTGGATTAAAAGACAGGCTTTTTCTTGTCTTGAGGACTAACAAAAGGATTCATATACTTCTAATTTAGGGGGTTTCTTTTAAAATACAGCTTAAGTCCAATTATCTTATGTTGATTATTTTTAGTATTTGGCCTATATATGGGACATATGTCATGTTTCTGGGTGCCCAACACTTTCAAACACCCTCCTAATTTGGGGAAATGTTCCACTTTGTAAGTTCTACCTTTTCAGGATTAAGAAAGTGGATATCTCATTTGCTTAACCTTTTTTGCATCTAGAGCACAGGCAGGTGAGTGGCACCAGTACTCTGACAGACTCCACCACCACCACCACCACCCTCCAGGGACATCAGTTCAAAAGTGAGAAATATGAGAACCTCTGTGGAAAATCCACTTTACTGGAGAGAATGACTTTCAGCTTTTAGCAGAAGCTGTGATGACAAGGCATAATCTTTGCAAGTGGATCAGTGCTGGCAGCAGGAGCAGTTGAAGCCAAGTTGACTTGCTGATAGCCTTGCAAAGTCAAGTGTCTAGTAGAGTGACAACAATGGCTGTATTTCTCCTCCAGCCAATTTCATGGTATGGATTGCAGGTGTTGGTGAAATGTTAGTCCTGAGCTTGTCATTCTGTATCAGGATTATGTTGAAGCTATACATCTATTTGGAAAGAACTGATATCAATTTTATGTCTTCCAACCCATGAACACAATATATTTCTCCTTTTGTTTAAACCACTTAAAATTTCTCTCAGCATGGTTTGTAGTTTTCAAAATACAGGTTGTGCATATTGTTTATCCGATGTATCCCAAACACTTCATAATTTTGGTACCACTGTGATGGTATTATTTTTTGAATTTCAATTTCTGATAGCTCATTGCTAATATGTAGAAACATCGGCTTTTGTATATCAATGTTGTACCTATAGATTTCTCATATGTGCCCTTCATCAAGGTGAGAAAAAAATTTTAAACAAGATGAGATTTTTGTCAGTTTTTCTGTGTATATTGAGATACTCATACAGCATTTTTTTCTTTCACGTTGTTAATATGATGAGTTATATTGGCATATTTTCAAATGCTAAACTCCGTTCCTGGAATAAGCTTCACTTGATCATAATATATTATCTTTTAAAAATATACATTGTTAGATTTGATCTCCCAGTTTGATTAAAAATTTTGCACCCATGCCGTACACTAGGGGTATTGCTCTTAAGTTTTATTTTCTTGTAATATATTTGATTTTGGTACATGGGTAATGTTATTCACATAAAATGAGCTGGAAATTATGCCCTATGCTTCAGTTTTCTGGAAGAGCTCATATAGAGTTTCTTCCTTAAATGTTTAGTAAAATCTATGAATGAAAATGGAATTTTCTTTTTAGGGATGATTTCAACTATACATTAACTTGCTTTGATAGATATAGGACTATTCAGGTTATCTATTTCTTGAGTGAACTTTAGAGGTTTGTGTCTTTCAGGGGATTTATTTCCTCAAAGTTGTCTAATTTATTGGCATAAAGTTGTTCCATAATATTCTTTATTGTCCATTTATATCTGTAAAGTCTGTAGAGTATATCACCTTATTTATTCCTGATATTGGTAATTTGTGTCTTTTTTTTGTTACTGATAAATATGCTCAGAGGATTATCAATTTTACCTATCTTTTCAAAGAACCAGCTTTTGGTTTCACTGATGTTTTTCTTTCGTACTTCTGTTTCTACTCTAATCTTTAATTATGTCCTATATTCTGTATACTTTGGGTTTAATTTGCTCTCCTTTTACTAGTTTCTTAAAGTGGAAACTGAGGTCAATGATTTAAGATCTTACTATTTAATAATATAGACATTGAGTGCTCTAAGTCTCCCTCCAATTATTGCTTTAATGACATCCCACATATTTTGATACTTTCTGTTTTCACTTTTATTCAATACAAAATACTTTATAATTTCTTTTTGATCTCTTAATTGACCCATGGATTATTTAGCAATGTGTTATTTAGTTTCTGAATATTCAGAATTTTTCCTGAACCTTTCTGTTATTGACTTCTAGCTGATGGCAATAGGCCCCAGGTTAGAGCAAGTTTTTTTGCTCTAACCTTTTTGGATTCGATCCTTTGCAATGCCTCAAAAAGTTTTCTCACATGCATGTGTTTTTCAGTAGTCTTCAGAATACTAAAAAGGTACTTCCTGGAGATCTCTGGTGTTCCCTCTCTGTGCAGCATTCTCCTCTCTGGTAATTTGCTCTGCAAACTTGAGCAGACTTTGCATCCCCAGATTCCCAACTCCATCATGCATAATGCTTACTCATTTCTCAGGGAAACCTGTTCTTCATTGGCTGATATGCTGTGTCTGGAAAAAACACTGTTTAATATATTATTTCCAATTTTTTCAGTTGTTTCCTTAAGGAAATGAAGTCTTAAGTCAAAGTATATTGGATAATGCATGCTGACCTAGAACTCCTTTGCAAAGTCCCCTTGACTATTTCTAGGAGTCTCTAAGAGGCCTCTCACATGTGTCCTCCACAATTCTCTGTGTTGTTCCACCAAAAACCTATTTCACCTCTGACAATCTCAATCAAAATCCCAGAGGAATGTTTATAGCTAATCTAAAATTTATATGAAAAGGCAAAGGAAAGAGAAGAACCAAAACAATTTTGAAAGATCAGAGCAAAGTTGGAGGCCATATATTACCTGACCTTAGGTTTCACTATAAAACAATAAGACAGTGAGATATTGGTTCAAGAATAGGTGAATGGAATAGGATATAAAGTCCAAAAACAGACTCACACAAGTATAGTCAACTTATTTTTGACAAAGGTGCAAGGAAATATGATGGTAAAAGAATCATGTTTTTAACAAATGTTGCTGGAAAAATCAGACATACATATGTAAAAAAATAAACCTTGATCTATGTCTGACATCTTTAGAAAATTTAATTCAAAGTGGATTATAGGCCTAAATACACAATATAAATCAATAAAACTTTTATAAGAAAATCTTTATGACCTTGGTTAGGCAAAGAAATCTTAGTTATAACACTGAAAGCACAATCCATACAAGAAATAATTGATAAATTGTACCCCCATTAAAATTAAGAACTTCTGCTCTATGAAAGCCACTATTAAATACAAAGGTAAGCCACAGACAGGGGAAAATATTTGCAAGTCGGACTTCTGATAATGGACTTACATATACAGAATATATAAAGAATTCTTGAAATTAAACAATAACAAAACAAGCAGCCTAATAGAAAAAAAATGGGCAAAATATTTTAAAAGGTACTCCACCAAATAAGATATATAGATGGCAAATAATCAATGGAAAAGATGATCAGCATTATTAGTCATTAGGGAAATGCAAATTAAAACCAACATATGGTACCACTATTCACCTGTTAGAATGACTTAAAAAAACAAACAAATAGATTTTAATAATGCTAATCCTTGTGCATTTGTAGAGTAACTGGAATTCTCATGTACTGCTGATGAGAATGCGAAATGATATGGCCACTTGGAAAAACGGTTTGTCAGTGTCTTACAAAGTTAAATATACATTTATTATATGATCTAGCAATCTCACTCCTAGGAGGTGGGATTGAAATGAAAATCTATTTACATACAAAGGCCTGTATGCAAATGTTTATAGCAGCTTTAATCATAATCACCAAAAACTGGAACCAATTCAAATGTCTTTCAACAGAGGAATGGAGAAACAATCAGTGATACATCCATGTAATGGAATGCTCATCAGCAAGAAAAATGAACTGCTGATGTAGGTAATAGTATGGATGAATCTCAAATGCATTATGCCAAATAAAAATAAAGTAACCAGACCCAAAAACATAGAGAATGAATGATTCCATTTGTATGATATTCTGGCTAAGCAAAAACTTAGTAATGATAAAAAAAAAAAAAAAACCCAGTGGTCACTAGTGGTTAGGGATCAGAGGAAAGATTGACTTCAAAGGGCAAGCAATGAGGGCATTTTGGAAGGCGATGGAATAGGTCTATTTCTCTGTGGTGGTGGTGGTGGTTTGTGACCCTTTGCATTTGTCAAAACTCATAAAACTGTAAGCCAAATAGAGTGAATACTATTGTATGTGAATTAAAAAATAAAATTTAAAAACCTATATACTGACTATTGAAACACCCACCATTTTTCGATGACTCAGCTCCACAAATGCAGGCAACTAGGCATATTCTCCAAGGCCGGAGACTAGAGAATTTTCTTCTCTTGAGATATAAAAAGACTGAGTGGAGGATGAGGGGAAGATTTGCATATACTGACATTTGATAATACTCACTGAAACAGCTGGGCTTCTGCTATGAAACTTTCATGAAGTCCTAGTAGATACATCCTGCCTACACACACATATATTCCAACTAGCTTCTTAACATAAAGAGAAGTCCAAGAAGTCTAGGCCTTCAGGGGAAATGAGATAATTCAGAAAGTTAAAAAAAAAATTTAAACCTGCATTTAATATCTTCAAAGAGCTAAGAGAAGATATTGACTCCATAAAAAAATAATAAAAGGTACAATCAGAGAACAGTAAAGAATACTTGGAAATTAAAAATAGAAGTAGACAAATAAAAAATATCAGTGCTGGAAGATAAATTGAGGAATACCTCTTAGAAAGTAGAACTTAAGATGAAAAGATATAAAACAGGAAAGGAAAATTCTGGAAAGTTGCACAATTAATTCAAAATTCTACATACAAATAATAGGTAATACAGAAAATGAGAAAAAAGAAAACAGAGGAGAGGAGATTTGGTCAATAAAAAACACAAAATAATTTCCTAGAATTAAAATGATGCACTCAGAAAAACTGAATAAGAAAAGACCCAAGCAAAGCTGTCATTATGAATTTTAAAAACACCAAAAATTAAAAAAAAAAAAATCCAAAAGCTCCCAGGGGAAAAGCCTTGTTGTATTCAAAAGATAAAGAATCAGAAAGACATTAGACTTCTTATCAGAAACATTGGAAGCTAGAAGACAATGGAGCAATGCCTTCAGAATTGTGGGAAAAAAGGAAAAGAAATTAGGATCCATAGTAGCCTATCAAAATACAAAGGTGTTATAAGCACAGTTTTAGACATCTGAGGTCTCAGAAATGTTGCTTGCCAATTCCCATGCACTTTCTCAGGAAGTTACAGGATGATATTAAGCAACAAAATAAGTAAGCAAGAAAAACAAAGGGAGCAAAATGAAGGAACAGGGGATCTAACACAGGAATGAAGCAACGGGGAGTCCCAGGATGCTCTCTGCAATGAGCGAGATCATACCACGCAGATTGGAAAAGAAGCATAAAAGAATTTAAGGACTATGTATCGGGGGGGGGCGATAAACTAGAATTGATAGGTTATCTGCTTTATTTTAACATGTGGAAAACTATTTAAAATAGTATCACAGGTGTTATTGTTCTTGTGAAGAGTGAAAAGAATTGGCAATGGGAACATTTTAAAAACTAGCAAACAAAATTGAAGCTAGTATCAACTCCAAGGAAAACAAAAAGTTTCTTAAAAAAGAAAATATAATCATAGAACAAGATTTTGCTCAGCAGTGAATAAAACTTTCATAGCCATAAAAATGTAACATTGATTATTGATTTTATTAAAAGGTGTTACTTCAGAATATTGGGAGGATGGAGAAAGGAGGGAGTTGAGGGGCAGGGTGGTCTCATAGGAGTTCCAAATGCTCTTTCTTCATCCCAGGAAGTCAACAGACAATATCTAAATCTGAAAAATCAGGGCAAGATAATATTTAGAATTATATAAGTAATTATCAGAAGAAAAAAGAAATGAAAGAGAGTGCTTCTGAGAAACACAATTCAGATATTGAGAAAAGAGAAAGTACTGTCTTTTATTAGATGTGCTAATTTTTTAAAAACCCCATGCATGTTTTACTTTGATAAAAATAGAATCTAAACATTTTTAACTACAATTGACTATTGTGAAAACGTCAGTCAGAGTGGAATGCTGCCCAATAATATTTTTGAAGAAAAGGGAAGCTGTTTTCTGTATTTCAAATCTGCCTAAGTATAGAGCTAGCCCTGTTCGTTTCTTGAAAAGAAAAAAAGCACACAGCATGATTCTTAAGGTTCAGATCTCCTTCTTATAACATTGTTTTCTTAAAAGAAAGCAAAGGGATAAGAACTGTTATATTTAAAATATTTCTTTTTAACTCATTTTATTTTTTATGGTCTTTTAAGTATCTTTTTCTGCCAACATAACCACCCCACCCAGCACTTTAATGCCACTAATATCTTGCTGCCCTGGACAGCTGACTACCAGCCTATATAATAAGATTAGCCCTGACATTATGAAATTGACATAATTAAATGTCACTACAGACAGGAAAATGAAGAATTGGATTTTAGTAAAGGCAGCCCTTTGCTCTCCAAGAAAGAACTCAGCCCTCAGAGAAGGTCCCAGAATGGTATCTTGAGGCCGAAGTCCTACACCAGGGTCCATGATGTTCCAATAGTGAAGAGCTTTGTACAAGTTATTGGGTGAGTGGTCATTTCTATGGAATCCAGAAAAACTGCTCAAGGTACTACAGGTTTGGCCAAAAATACCTCACATCCTCAGGACAGTGACTGATGAAATAAAAACTTGCCTCTGAACATCTCCATAGCATTACTCTCAGAAGTCCCTAGTTTAGCTCTGGCTTTGCCTTCCTTTGCTCACTTTCGGCTCTCTCCTCCCGTTCCCCTCCACTGCTTTATTTTTTCTCTCCTCCAGTCTTCATAGCCCCAATTCAAGTTCTTCTCACCAAAAAGTGACTTCTGTGGTCTGGGCAGATCCTGGTCACAGCTCTTAAGTGACTCCAGGTTTTCCACCATTAAGAAGAGGCTAGGCTTGATCTCTTGACTGAGAAGTCTTCATCTTATGAAATTTCCAATAAATATCGAGATTTTCTTGTTTGTTGTGTTTTTCTCTATTTTGAGATCATAAGACAAACTTAATTCTGAGACTGTACTCTTACAAAAGCAAATTGTCACAGAGGAGGCAAAAAAGACCTTGAATAGCCTACAAGGGTCTTTACAAAGAATGAATGAGGATGTGGCAACTTAAAATGATATTATTCCTGCTTTGAGTCAGTACACTACCAATAAGCCCTTAAAAGCATGTTTATTGCCTAGCTGGGTAATGCTCTTAAAATGTTCCAATGTACAACATCATATTGCACCCAAAGGAATAAGAATAGCTGTGTGTAAACATGAAAAGAATTCTGTCGTTTGCCGAAGAAGAAATGTTCTTTGAGTTATAATGCTGAAAATAGAGCAAACTTGTTCTCATCGACTTCCTCATTTTAAGTGAGATAATGTGTTTCTGAGCAGATGCATTAAATAAGGGACCTATATAAAGTGTGGATACTTAGAAAAACAGGCAAAAAACAAGACCACAGTGGTGTAAATGTAGATAGAGAAGAAAAGTCTAAATTATTCAGTAAGAGATGTATCTGTCATTTCTTGGGTTTGGACAACTCCACTGGAACCTCACTGGGACATTCAGTGCCCTAGATCAGAATTTGTTAAGCTATATCCAAAAAGGCATAGTTTACTGAACTATCCACCTGATGAATTATTCTCACATAAGTATATGGTCATGTATCTTAGACTTATCTGGGATAATTCCAATGTGAATTTATTTTATTTTTTCTATAAAGATGGCACATTCAATGTTTAACCAAATGTAGTTTCATATTATTCACTTTAGTGATTAGAAAAGATCTATTGCTGGACCAATGTGTTCTTTTTTAAGTTTTAAAAATAAGGTCACAATGAACCCTCAAAAGCTGTAGTTGTATTCCATTATACAATTCTCAGAAATCAGAGCTAACTTATCTTAGATTCACCAAATAATTGGAATGTGAAAGCTCTTGTAAGGTAATGTGATTTACTGTTATCTTTCAGGTAGGTAGTCACTCCTGAATCATTCCAGACTAATTAGAATGTATCTTATTTCTGAAGAGGATCAGAGAAGTAGATCTTCTATTACACCTTCCCTTTCTGAATGCACAGCCATGTTCTGGATGACAGACAGAATAAAGTTCTAGATCTAGTTGTCCTGTGTGAAGGCTGTTTACCCCATATCTAACTGGTGATAGGGTCTAAATTCTGTTTTTTTCTAAACCATTCCCAAAATCAGCAAAAAATATTATATATCATACTAGCAAATTTGTCACAACATAAAAGATCTTGCAGGTGTTGCTACACTATAATTTTTCTCACCTGGTCTTCCTCTCATTGGTCCCTTCACTGCTAGTTAACCCATGGATCCTCTGGAACTCTCAGTGCCCAGTATATAAGCTCCATGACATCATTAACTTAGTCACTGAATACTTACTCCATCTCCTTCCTTAACTGAAATCTGTCACTAATTTGAAGGACACTGCTCCCCCACCAGCCTTAAACATTAAAGGAGACTGGTCACCTTCCAACAGTGTCAAGAGATAGAGATGGTATTATTTCTCTACCTTCATGTAAAAATGCTCTCTGTTTAGCTCATGCCACCTTACTACACCACCTTGTCTCTCTCCTCTTTATGTTTCTTTCTGAGGTCCTGATAACTTCTCTCATTCATTAATGACATCTGGCTCATGCCCTCACCTTCTATCCCAAGTCCTAGCATATTGTCCATTGTTAATATAGATGACCCATTCAATACCTCGATTTCAGTGATTTTCGCCTCTAATCCTTTGCAACCATATATTACCATGGCCATGTCATGGATCTTGTAGTCGTTTGTAAAAATGCGAGGAGCCCCAAGATGGCAGAATAGATAAAAGCTGTTCCTGCTTCCTTCCATGAACACATAAAAATTACAACTAAATTACATAACACTCAACCTGGAGAACCATCTGAAGTCTGGCTGAACATAATTTTTATAACTAAGGATATAAATAAGCCATATCAAGACTGATAAGAGGGGCAGAGACAAGAAACACACTGGTCCCAAGACTCCATGTGGCAGATGAAAATTGGGAGGAATACCTCAGCTGTGGAGGTTTCCCCTGGAGAAGCGAAGGACCCCAGCCCCACTCCAGGCTCCCCAGCCTGGAGAACTGGTGCCAGGAAGAGGAACCCCCACAACATATGGCTGTGAAAAACAGTAGAATTCTAACCATATGAGTGGGATGAAGACTGCAGGAAACTCAAATGTCCTCTTAAAGGGTCCACATACAGATTCACTTGCTCACAGGCACTCACTTTGGGCTCCAACAAAGAGACAGTGACTCGGGGGGCCATGGGAGGCAAATGGAGCAGACTCACATGTATGGCTTCAAGGTCAAGGCTGAAGGACAGTCCCATTTTCCCTGTGAGGAGTCCTTCTCCCATGAAGCTGTCAGGCGGCCACCATCTTTAAGGTGTTACAGCCAAATCTGAATTTGATTGTTCTGGTGAGCTCCGGTGCCCACCCCACCCAATGCCAGAGGCACTTTTTCCATGAGCAGCCATCCCCACCCACATTGCATTCTTTCTTAGAAAACTATCAAAGTCCACTGGCCCCAGGCATGCAGCAACTGGCCTCAGTGTGCTCTGAGACTTCTGCTGAGTAGCTCCAGGCTCAGCACTGGCACCAAACCAGAGTCTGCATTAACCTGGTGACCGTAATGCTTCCCACTGTAGTGACTCCCTGAGACCCTGCCTTACCCAACTTGCATACCCCATAAGGCTTATATCAGCAGCTTAATTTTATGGGAGCCAGAAGGTGGCAGCAGGCCTCAGGGTGTCCTGCCTTTTTGTAGAGCTACCCCAGGCCCAGTACTAGGGACAGACGTCTCTGATTCACAGTGTGACCTCTCCCACATGCCTCCAAGTTTAGCACAGGAAATTAAAACCTGCACATTGCTTTGTAACTCCCACCAGGTTGTCTCTGGCTGGTCACAAGCAGTGGGTGACCTGGACCTGCACTGCGGCCTCTCCCAAGAGGTCCCAGAACCAACATAATTGGAGATTGGCTTCAGTCCACAACAGAGCACTATTCAATTTGTCCCATAAGCAGCACACACAAAGGGCATCTCAACAGGCACTAGAGCAAGCTGGGACAAATCCCACTCAGTGGAGTAAGCCCCACACACAGCAGCTCATAAGCTGTGGACATGGCCAAATCCCACAGTCAATCAGCCTGAGGGTCAATCCCACCACTCACTAATATGCCAATAGCAATCAAGGCTTATCTATAACAGGAAGACACACACAACCCACACAAGGGACATTCCTGGAGCACCCAGAGCAGGTGACCAGGGAGACGGTGCCAGGGCACCACAGCGTATCTGCTACTGAGGCTGCCCGGCCAAGACTGGGAGACATAGCAGATCTACCTCTTACATAGGAACACAAAGGGAGGCAGTCAAAATTAGGAAACAAAGAAATACATCCCAAATTAAAGAATAGGAGAAAATTCCAGAAAAAGATACAACAAAAAACAAAACAAAATAGAGGCAAGCACCTACTAGAGACAGAATTCAAAACAATGGTTATAAGGATGCTCAAGGAAATTGGTGAGAATTTCAGCAAAGTGATTTCAAGCGTAAGAAAGGACATAGAAACATAAGAAAGAGCTAGTCAGAAGTGAAGAATACAATAACTGAAATGAACAAAAAGAAATCACCATCAGACAAGATGAAGCAGAGGATATAATCAGCGATTTGGAAGACAAGGTAGCAGAACACACCCAATCATAACAGCAAAAAGAAAAGGGAATACAAAAAATGAGGATAATTTAAGAGACCTCTGGGACAACATCAAGCATAACAATATTCATATCATAGGGGTACCAGAAGGAGAAGAGAGAAAGCAAGAACTGAAAACCCATTTGAATAAATAATGATGAAAAACTTCCCTAACCTGGAGAAGGAAATAAATATACAAAATGCAGAGAGTCTCAAACAAAATGAACCCAAAGAGGCCAACACCAAGACACGTCATAATTAAAATGTCAAAGGTTAAAGACAAAGAGAGAATCTTAAAAGCAGCAAGAGAGAAGCAGTTAGTTACCTACAAGGAGTTCCCATAAAACTGTCAGCTGATTTCTGAACAGAAACTTGGCAGGCCAGAAGGGATTAGCAGGAAATATTCCAAATGATGAAAAGCAAGGACTGACAATGAAAATTACTCTACCCAGCAAAGCTATCATTTGGTATCAAAGGACAGATAAAGAGCTCCCCAAACAAGTAAAAGCTAAAGGAGTTCACCAACACCAAACCAGAATTACAAGGAATCTTAGAGGTATTTCTTTAAGATGAAAAAAAAAAATACGAAAAAAAACAAGGATATATAATATGAATAATAAAATGGCAATAACTACATATCTATCAATAATTACTTTCAATGTAAATGGATTAAGTTCTCCAATCAAAAGACATACTGGCTGAATGGATAAGAAAACAAGACCCTTATATATGCTGCCTATGAGAGACTCACTTCAGATCAAAAGACACACAGACTAAAAGGGATGGAAAAAAGATACTTCATGAAAATGAAAACAAACAAAAAAGCTGGAGTAGCAATACTTATACCAGACAAAATAGACTTGAAAACAGAGATTATAACAAGAGACAAAGAAGGGACCCAGTAATCCCACTTCAGGGTGTTTATCTGAAGAAACCCAAAATACTACTTCAAGGAGATGTGTGCAACCATATGTTAACTGCAGCATGGTTTACAATGGCCAAGATGTGGAAACAGCCTGGGTGTCCATTAATGGATGAGTGGATAACGAGTAAGTGGTACATATACATAAAGAACACTGCTCAGCCATGGGAGGGAATGGGTTCTTGCCATCTGTGCCAGCATGAATGGACCTGGAGAGTATTATGCTGAGTGGAGTATGTCAGACAGAGAAAGACAGATGCAATGTGATTTTGCTTATATGTGAAATCTAAAGAACAAAATAAACAAACACACAAAACATAAACAAACTCATAGATACTGAGAACATTTTGATAGTTGCCAGATGGGAGAAGGGTTGGGGGCTGGGTGAAAAAGGAGAGATTAAGAAATACAAATTAGTTATTACAAAGTAGTCATGAGGATATGGGTATCGCATAAAGAATATAGTCAATAATATTGTAATAACTATGTATGGTGTCAGATGGGTACTAAACTTATTGGGGTGATAGATGGGAGTGGGGTTGAGCGGCAGGTTGATAAAGGTGAATGCATTAAGAAGTACAGACTGGCAGTTACAAACCAGTCATGAGGATGTAAAGTACAGCATAGGGAATACAGTCAATAATATAGTAATAACTATATATAGTGCCAGGTGGGTGCTAGACTAGTAGGGGGATCACTTCTTAAATTATATAAATGACTAATCGCTATGCTGTACACCTGAAATTAATATAAAATAATACTAAATAACAACTCTAATTGAAAAATTAAAAGGGGGGGAATGTGAAGGGGAATAAAAGGTTCAAATTTCCAGGTACAAAGCAAGTAAGTTATGGGGATGTAATGTATGTAGTACGGTGTCACCTGGTTGTTGGACTTACAGTGATCAATTTTTTTTTAATTCTTTTATTGTGAAATAAACATTTTTTTAAAAATTAGTTTCAGGTGTACAACACAGTGCAATAGTTATACTTTTTACCTCTCAAAGTGACAACCCCCCTTCCCCAATTTGCCACTCCATTACTCCACCCCAAGGTGATCAATTCTTTAGGTATATAAATGTTGAACAGCAATGATGTACCCCTGAAACTCATATAATATTGTATGTTAGCTATATTTTTAATAAAAATCTTTAAATAAACAAATAAATAAGCCTCTGACGCCTTCAGTTCCAATTGCCACTCTCTGACCTAATTTACTCTTTTGAGTCTTTCATGACCTCAACTTATTGGTTATCTGAAGTACTGCCTCGCGAGCACCCAGGTCTTTTGCGACAACTGCTTCGGGTATAATCCTGGGTCACTGCTGCAGTACACCTTCTCCAATCCCATATGTGGATGAATAAGTCCTTCTGGAACTGCAGCTTCAAGCCATTTCAAAGTCACATTCTTCAACCTCAGATGTACCCTAAGTCTCACCACCAAGAACTCCTACAACTTATCATTGGCCAGTTCCCAAACCATCATTTCAGACCAACTCTCCTCTTTGTATCTCCCAAATACTACACTCATCTTTCATTCCCTCAATTTCAGTATACAGACTGGTATCTTGTTACTTGTAAAAAGTTGAATCTATCTGATAAGACTTTCCTTAACTTTTTCTTCCCTTCTCCTTTCCTTTATAAATTGTAGCTCCTCTCATACTCATTGTTGCCTCATTTCCTCTGCCCCCAGGCTATGAGCTACAGTCCATGACCAACTTCTGTAGCTGTGTCCTTGACCTTATCCTTTTATGCCAGCTGTAGGGCCCTAAGCCATCAGCCATCTTCAGTTTCTCTTTGCTGCCTACAGGATGAAGTCCATACTTCCTAGCATGGCTTAGTCTAATTTGATCTCGTTTCTCTCTCATCCACTCTCCTGAGTGTAGAACTGCATTGACAAACATGGTATCCACTAGCCACATGTGGCCATTTAACTTTAAATTAATTAAAATTAAACAAAATTAAAATTCGATTCCTTAGTTGCACCAGCTATTTTTCAAGTGCCCAATAGCCACATGTGGCAAGTAGCTACCGTATTGGACAGTACAGACATAGACCATTTCCTTCACTGAGGAGAGTTCTCTTGGACAAAACTGCTCACCTTTACTAAAAATCTTGCACTTCTCCAAAAGGACCAAGATTTCTTATGTCTCTTGACCTTTGCACAAAGAGATGAAACAAACATTTCTATGTCATCCTACACATATTATTATGTGGACATCCACTTCCAGGAACAACTTTCAGTGTTGTTACAAACAAGCACTGAAGCCCCTAACACCAATCTTTATGTGGTAATTAGTGTACTTCACAGCACCCATGAGGTTTTTTTTCTCCTTGAATAAGTAAAGAGTAAAAGTAAAGAGTAGAAAGATGTATTACTAATGGGGAGATGGAACATTATACATTCAAGGACGGCTTTTTGATCCCATCATGCCATACTCCTTCCAAATCTCCACATAATTAAAAATTAAACTGTCACTGTAGATAGAGCAATCATCTTACTTTCAAGCTTATTACAGCTTCTCATTAGAAAATCTTTTCCAATTTTTTAAAAAGAGAATGTACAATAAACTACCTAATTATCTTTGCTGAACCTTTGTTTTTAGTGCATCCAAATATTCAAATTGTCATGCAGCAGAGAGAACACTTAGACATTTGACCTCAACACTATTTTAAGAAACACTCAAGAGAAGTTACAGTGAAAAAGAGTAAAAAAGTGATATTTAAAAACTCTACATATCCCCCTAAATTGGATTTTTGCTGTATGACTTGATTATTTCACTTAAAGTGAATTCCTAAAAGAGCAGGAATAGCCATATTTAAATATAAATATAAAACACATTTCAAAACTAAATATCAAGTTTGTGGTAATTATTTTTCATTCAGAATATGCTTCATAAATAACATGAGCTAATGAGAGATGGGAGACTGGCTCTGCCATTAGCAGGCGGTGAGACTGAGTAATTAGCTTCAGCTCTTGGACCCCCTCCTATAAGTCACGGATTCAGAGCAGATTCTCTCTAAATTCCTTTTCCATTCTCAAAGCAATGTTATTGCTGGGTTGTGG
Source organism: Aselliscus stoliczkanus (assembly GCA_033961575.1). Lineage (NCBI taxonomy): Eukaryota > Metazoa > Chordata > Mammalia > Chiroptera > Hipposideridae > Aselliscus > Aselliscus stoliczkanus. The sequence goes on from CM066734.1 coordinate 44,680,601, forward strand.
GTGGGGGAAGGGCATTCTTTACTACAATCAATATTTTCTCAATTTTATGTAAATGTAAATCCAACTTCCAGTTTCTCTGCCCTATAACACTGCCATCAGTTTATTCTTTGTGCATAGGATTTCTGAAGTCTCCACCACCTAAACTTAGAGAAATAAATATCAGTGCAATGCATCTACAAGAGTAATTTATGAAGATGGGAAGTGGGGATGTGTAGAAGGAGGATATTGCAAGAGAAGTGATTTTAAGAGCTTGTGTGGTCTCATTAAGACCAGTGGGCTTCACCTTCTGTCTTCAAATAAGAAGCATTTGTCCTTAGTAGTACATAGCCCTTCTCTCTACTCGCCTTGGTTTATCATTTTTAAATTAGAATGTTTTTAGCATGAAATATTCTTATTACAAATTTACAAACCTTATTTGTAAATACAATTTCAAAAACATTTAGTTGTTGCAATGTTTTTGTAAAGAATATATAGCCCCCATACACAGGAACTCATATAAACCCCAAGTTTCATCCTGGATGTTTCAGGACATAAGGTTAGGTATGAAATGTTGCTTCAGTTTACTATTTTTCAGTATTATGGTGATAAATGGATGGAGAAAAGAACACACTTCAAGGTGAAAGAAAGACTATATTTTTCTTCTGCAAATAGAAACTTTTAATTATTTTGAATGTGTGACTTAGTCAATTTGGAACCAGTCCACCTCAAAGTAAAATAAAAAGAAATGAAAATTGATGATAGAATGGTTCAGTGACCAAAAATTTTAAAGTTATTATATTAGAGTATAAAAATCTCTCTCGGGCCAGCTGAATGATGCATTGGTTAAGAGATGGCTTGGGACGCCAGCTCTGAGCAGTAGGGCTCCGGTTCAGATCCCACATATGAGGGCCAGTGACATTGCGCCCTCTACAGCTAAGATGGTAAACAACAGCTTGACCTGGAGCTGGGCTACCATGAGTCACCAGCAATGGTGTAGGCTGCAGTGGGACTGGCACCCAGCTGGTGTGCGCTCTGGGGAGCTGCTGTGAGCTGCCATAAGCAGCCGTCCAATGGCCGGTGAGGGACTGCCTCAGCCGGGAAGAGCGCAATGATAATACCAACATGGGACAATGAAGCAATGTCCTCCACAACTAGACTGAAGAACAAAAGGACAGCAACTTGTCTGTTCCCCTCCCCCAATTCCCTAATAAAATCTTTAAAAACAAACAAACAAACAAACAAACAAACAAAACCCTTTCTAATCTAAGCAGTTGAAACCTCTGGTGTGTGTGTGTGTGTGTGTGTGTGTGTGTGTGTGTGTGTGTGTGTTCAGTTAAAACATTATTTTTTCTTTGATTTTTTTCAAAGATTTTTTTGGCGGACAATAATAAAGGTTATTTTTAATGTACTTTGTATACATTCTTTTATTTTAGGGTGTTTTTTTTTGTTTATTAATAGACAAGATCTGTTCACAAATGCACACACTTCGAATATAGATTAAATATCTGCACAAACGTTTTTATGTTTAGGGTCACTTTTCTAGGGATATATGTAGAATTCTGCTATTCCAAAGTTGTTATAATATTTTTCAGCATTATATTGTGCTGTATTTCATTAACTTCAATTTTTGGCACTTAATTTATACTATCAACATTAATTGAGAAAGGTGAACAAATGTATTTCTATAACATATAATATCATTTTATTGGCATATAATTGGAAATAAATGAACCTTTTTATTTATTTATTTTCAGTATTTCTATTTTTCATTTTATTGGAACTTTATTAGCGTTATACAGAGGTATATGACTCTATAGAGCTAGTAAAGAGGATGAATTTTAGGCATAAGTTAGCAGGATATCAAATTGCTTATATAAGTAAGAGAGATATTTGCTAAATATAAAATGTATATTTTTCCTTAGGAGTAAGCCCAAGTTTGGTGATACTTTATTTTTTTATTTAGTTTTTAATTTTTTATTTTTAATTAGTTTCAGGTGTACAACACAGTGCAATAGTTATACTTTTTACCCCTCAAAGTGACAACTCCCCTGTCCCAATTCGCCATCCCACTCCTCCCCCCATATCATATATATGTATTACACTTCCTCTGACTCCCTTCCACAGTATAATCCACATCCTGTGACTATCTATATATTCAATTACAGTTGGTATACAATATTATACAAAATCAGCTTCAGACGTACAATGCAGTGATCAAACTTCTACTCCATCCATGAAATGGTCTCCCTAACAAGACATGTGACCATCTGACACCCCACAAAATATTTACATTATTAATTATATTCCCTGAACTGTCTTTCATGTCCCTGTGGCAATATTGTAGTTACCTATTTACGCTGTCTAATCCCTTCCCCTTCTCCCTCATCCACACCCCCCTCTCAACTAGCAACCCTCAGTTTTTCCTCTATATCTATTAGACTGTTTCTGTTTACTTTGTTCATTCATTCAGTTTTTCAGATTCCACATATAAGTGAGATCATATGGTATTTGTCTTTCTCCAACTGACTTATTCACTTAACATAATAGTTTCTAGGTCCATCCATATCATTGCAAATGGTATGATTTCATTCTTCTTTATAGCAAAGTAATACTCCATTGTATAAATGTACCACAGTTTCTTAATCCAGTCATCTACCGATGGGCATTTTGGTTGTTTCCAAGTCTTGGCTATTGTAAATAGCACTTCAATGAACATAGGGGTGCATATATTTTTTCGAATTAGTGTCTTAGGTTTTTCAGGATAAATACCTAGGAGTGGAATTGCTGGGTCAAACGGTAGCTCTATTTCCAGTTCTTTGAGATACCTCCATACTGACTTCCATAGTGGCTGCACCAATCTGCAGTCCCAGCAACAGTGCAGCAGGGTCTCCTTTCCCCACATCCCTGCCAGCACTTGTTGTTTGTTGATTTATTGATGATATATACATTCTTTAAAAAGCATTTTATACCACACATTTATTTATAGAGCAATTTTACAACCTGCTCTCACCAACACCACACACTCCAATTCCCTTCTTTTCAAATAAAAATAAACAAAGAAGGCTGTTTTGCTTTGAAATGATTCTGAATTAACACCCAAAAGCATGTCTAGCTTTCCAAACTAAATGGTGAGTCCATAAGTTTAGGCAGCCTGTATATTTGCTAGTTTTTGTGAAGGGTCCAATATCCAAGGAAGAAACAGTGAAATTCCTAATTTTTAAAGCTGTCACCCTATGTGCATAGATATAAAAAAAGGAAAAATTATGAACTACTAAATATCCATTCATACTGCACTGAGTAAATAAATTGTGATGCAGACACTATACCACGGAATACTACCCCACCATTTAAAGGAATGAGATGAATAAGATAATCTGTTCAGGATAGATGAACCACATACTGATATTCCTTTTAGTAAAAATGCTAATAAATTATTATGGTACAGTGTATATACATGTATATTTCTGTATGCATATGTATAAAATATAAAACAGATGCCTAGTACTGATAATCAATGATCATCACTCAAACAAGGGAGTGAGAATAAAGGAGAAGTTCATTGCCTATATAATTTTGTGTGGTATCATTTATAATACCACGTATTATTTTTATAATCAGAGTGATTATAAGCTTTTAAAGAAATTTCATTAGAGATTTTTTGAGACAAACATGGCAACCTGAGCCTGTGTGTCTCATTCCTTCCCTCTCCCACATTCCCACTAAGGGGGCCAGCTATATAGAACAGATTCCATGGCTCTGACAAACCACTGCATGATGTCATCTACAGGAGGATGGAGGAACTCTCAGGGAGATGTTGGCACAGGAAAGCAGAGAAGGACATAGTGAGACATGGATGATAACTCCTGCCAATCCACCACTGTCGTCTGTTGTCCTGGAGTCTGACAGTCAAGTCAGTAAAGGGTCCCAGCCCTTCCCTCCCCACAACTTGATTAACATGAAATAGGATGAGATCAGAAAAAGTAAGGCTGAGTTCCAAACTTCAGGCTCAGGTTGGAGCTTATAGCGGTAAAGTTTCAAATCAAAGTTTAATTTAAAATTTTTTAATTAATCAAACTATATACATAATATTATGCCTACGACATGTGTGTGACACAGAGCAGGAATAACTGTAGAGCATTGGAGAAGGTTTCTATATGAGTTAAGTTTGGAATGCCAAGAATAGTATATGAACAAAAGTGAAGTTCTTTGCCTACATCCATTTTTATTTTTGTCCATAAAAAAATAATTACAAATATAAAAGAAGATCATTTATACCTTTCTTCACCCTACTGCCTGGGTCTAAAAGGAGGAGCTGGGCCAACCAGAGAAGGAAAAGAGAAGTTGAGGGAAGTACTATTTACTAACAACTGCAAAGGTATTTAAATGTTTTTACACCTGGTGTTGCCATACCTCTGCATATCAGCTGACTGTCAGATCTGTGAGTGGGTATTCTGCAAGCGGAGCTCATGAAATTTGCTTGGGAACTGCTTGGGCCCAATATCATACATGACTCTGAAAATAATCTAATTCTGGATATGGATTTGCCTTCTCTGTCCAAGTGCTTCTGCTACAATCAACATCCATAGACTTGCTGAATGTCTTTTTCATTGCCATAGTATTTCACACAGTATTCCTTCTGACCAAGGAGCTCATTTTACATATATTTATTTTTAAAATTCGACAATGGACTCATTTGTACAAAATTCCTAGATCTTACTCTGTATCTCAACACCTTATCCAATGATGGGATGGTCCATTGAAAACTCATTGATGCATCAGCTCTAAGATAACTCCCTGTGATATTGGGGCAATCTTATAACATGTGCTAATTCTTCTGATGATAAAATATGAGGGTCTGGGAGGTCAAAGGGGTGAAATATAAGTGGTTTCTCTCACTATTATACCTAATTACTCACTTGCAAAAATGTTGCTTTTCATACCATGATTTTGAACTCTGCTGACTTAAATGTCTTATTTCCCAGTGAAGGGCTACTTGCACTTATGACAAAATAATGGTTTCCCTGAACTAAAAGATGAGTTAGCCACTGTCCACTTTGGGGTTCTCATGCTACTGAACTAATAGACAAAAAAGGAACTATTGCCATAGCTTGAGTGATTGGCCTAGATTATCAAGCAGAAATACAGTTATTTGTACTTATCAAGGGCAGGAAGGAGTATTTATAACCAAAAGAATCCCTTAGGATGTCTTCTAGTACTTGTATATCCAATAGTGAAAATGAATGAAAGACCACAGCCACCTAATACAGGCAATACCAGGAAGAGCTCAGGCACTTATAGAAGGAGGACTTGGGTTACCCCACTAGGTATAGAGCTCTGACCACTGAATTGCTGACTGAGGGCAAGTTGATCCATTAAATTGACAGTGGACAAAGGAAGTTATCAATACTATGTTCTTCTGACATGTTGTGGGATTGAGGACTATCATAGCTGTACATGTTTCTTTCTTGCTTTGTTATGTATATACAGAGGGTGCCAAAAAATGTATAGACATTTTAGGAAAGGAAAAAACTATTAAAATTGTAATACTCAATATATATCAATAATAAAAGATGAATGCAAATCACATTTGACTTCTGCAATTACAAGAGGTGCTCAGAGTGGTTACCATCAGCGTCCAGACACTCCTGATTAGGACAAACTACTGCTTGTGCAATGTTGACCAAAGTGTCCACTTGTTTACACTTTTTTGGCACCCCCAGTATTTATATGTATTAACCAATTTTCTATTTTCTTTTTCCCTTTTCACTTCTATTTCTGTGAGGTGGTGGTTAACTCTAATTTACTTTTGAGGTAATTGGATACCAAGATAAGTTTGTGAATGGACTAGAAAAGGAAGGAACATCTTCAGGGATGGATAGTGCATCTAATGGGATTTGGATCTTCTCTCTGGGAAGTGGGTACATTTTATTTGTAAGATGGATAGCTGCATAATGTTAGGTGGGAGTAAGTTGTTGCTATTGTGGCTGTTTGAAGGACTCCATATTCATAAAAACTTGTTTATGGATATTGAGTAGGCAAAAGTCAAGACTATGAGAGATTGGTTTGACTCTTTCAACTCCTAGTTCATCCCCTTTTCCTATTTGTCAGATTAAAAAGCTAAAACTGCATTCCTCAGACTCTCTTGCATCTCAGATTCTGGTTGTAAATTTGCATGACTTTTTGAAAGGCAAAAAAAGAAGTTACACCATCTCCCTCTGCAACAGTGTGGATAGACAAGCAAGCTCTAAATGGTGAAGGCATTTTCAGGGACCAAACTTCATCATGCACCATCAGTCACCAGCTCCATGCATGTGGATGGCAGTGATGGCCACAGCTCTGGTAGCAGTGACAGCAAAAGTGACCTGATCCAATAATCCCATCAATAATGATCAAAATTGAGGTCAAAGTTCCAGTGAAACACCAGACTTTCACACTTCCAGTACTTAAAATTATTTTATAGATATCTTATTTCTACAATAAATCCTTTTGTGATAGGAAAACTAGAGTATTTTTCTATTTCTTTTTTTTTCTGACCCCCCTCCCCCATTTTCTATTTCTTGAATTAAAGCCCAATTGATTTACAGCCCTAGAGATGCACTTGTGCATGTTCAAAAACAGGCACCTAAAGGAATGCTCACTTCACTTCAACATTGTTTGCAACAGCTCCAAAACAATGATTTACATGTCTAATAATAGGGAATGTATGAATAAATTATGGTATATTTATATTATGGCATGCAGCACTTTAAAATAATAAGGTAAATCAACATATGATGGCATGAAAAAAGTTCTAAGACATGTAGGTGAGTTTAAAATAAAGGAAGTTATACAATAATTTGTGCCATATGAAACTATTTATTCTAAACATTGCATATACCATAGTTTGGGTATACATGTCATGCATCACTGTATATTTGAAAGGCTATATACCAAATCCATAACAGTAGTAACTTCTTTGGAAAGCACTGGCATTGTCCGTATGACAAAGAAAGATTTTATTTCCATGTATAATGATTGAATTTTTATAATTAGCATACATGATTATATTATTTGATGATTAAAAAGAAATAAAAATTTTAAGTACTAAACAATTATGACTCTGATGAGTAAAGTGAGTAAAGCAAATATAAGCATTTTAATTAAAAAATGTATAATATCTTACATCCCTGTGGACAAGGGAAGTAAAAGAAAAAATGAACATATATCCCATATATCCCATTATATCAAACTTAAAAGATTTTTCATAACAAAGGGAATCATCAATAAGGCAAAAAAGGAAGCCTACTGAATAGAAGATATTTATCAATGATATATTTGATAAGGGGTTAATATCCTAAATTTATAAAACACTCATGCAACTCAACACCAAAAAAACAAACAACCCAATTAAAAAATGGGCAAAGGCTATGAAGAGGCGTTTCTCTAAAGAGGACATACATATGGCCAACAGGCATATGAAAAAAATGTTCAACCTCACTGATCATTAGGGAAATGCAAATAAAAACCACAATGAGATACCACCTCACTCTGGTCAGAGTGGCTATCATCAATAAATCAACAAACAACAAGTGCTGGTGAAGATGTGGGGAAAAGGGAACCCTGGTGCACTGTTGGTGGGATTGCAGACTGGTGCAGCCACTGTGGCAATCAGTATGGAGGTATCTCAAAAACCTGGAAATGGAACTACCTTATGATCCAGCAATTCCACTCCTAGGTATTTATCCTGAAAAACCTAAGACACTAATTCGAAAAAATATATGCACCCCAATGTTTATTGCAGTGCTATCTACAATAGCCAAGACTTAGAAATAGTCGAAATGCCCAGCGGTAGACGACTGGATTAAGAAACTGAGGTACATTTACACAATGGAGTATTACGCAGCTATAAAGAAGAAAGAAACCATTTGCTATGATATGGATGGACCTAGAGAACATTGTGCTAAGTGAAATAAGTCAGTCAGAGAAAGACAAATACCATATGATCTCACTTATTTGTGGAATCTAAAGAACTGAATAAACGAGCAATGTAACCAGAAAGAGAGACACAGAGGAAAGACTGATGATTGCTAGATGGGATAGGGGTGGGTATGACGGAGATGGGGAAGGGACGAGTAAATATAAACTGGTAACTACAATATTGTCGCAGGGATAGAAGAGACAGTTTGGGGAATACAATCAATAATGTTGAAAATATTTTTTAGGGGCCCAGATGGACTCATGTCTTTTTTCTTTGGAGGGCAGTGTCACTGGACCTCATATGTGGGACCCAAACCGGGGCCGCTGGCTTCCCAAGCCAGTGCTTAACCACAGCGCCACTCGGCTGGCCCAAGAACTCATGTCTTGTTAGGGAGACCGCTTCATGGATGATGTAGAGGCCTGACCACTGCACTGTACATCTGAAGCTGCTGCTGAATAATATTAGATGTTAACTATGATTTAACATATATATGGTCATGGGATGTAGAATATAGTGTGAGAATGGAGTCAATGGAATTGTAATAGATATGTATGATATCAGGGGGTGGAGGGGCAGTGGATTGGGGAAGGGGAGCCACTTTGTAAGGTGTGAAAAATATAACTATTGCATTGTTTTGTACATCTGTGACTAATAATAATAAAAGAATAAAAAATAAAATAAAATAAAATTCACAGTCCAAAACCTCCAAAAAAAAAAGAATAAACCATATAGAGATACAATTTTTAACACAATAACTAGTAAAAAGTGGGGTATAGAATACATGAAGCATCAAGAGCATGTAAAGGTCAAGTTCAATGTATTGAACTTTAGGGAAGGCTATCCCAATCAAATGAAGATTGGGGATTGGAGAAAGTGTAGTAATAAATCAAAAAATGTCAAACACATTTTTAAAAATATAGACCCAGTTTATGTTTAACTTAACTTACTTAACTTACTTTTTGGTTTTAAAAATTATTTTATTGCTACCAAGAATTGGGTCATTTTCTAACCTTATTATTTTTCATATATATAAATAAACTCATACTAGTTCAAAAATATATATACAATATTTTAAAATAACCTAGAACTAAACAAAATCTAAGAGAGAATTGAAGAAGGACTGCTGTAAAACATGCTAACTTTTCATCTTTGGGAGGGAGAGGAAGACAGAGTGGGGAGAGTACATAGATATTATTTTGTTCTTGAGAATGGCAGAGAAATTTAAGTTCAAATATATTTTTTAATATGAAGATAACCAGTAATAGAAAAATATTGGACATGTAACTTTGAAATCACTAGAGAAAATAGATGATTTTATAAAAATATGTAGACTACCACAATTGACTCAAGAACATAGCAAATTTCCAGGAAAGAAACTGAAAAGTTTAAAAAATGATAATAATAAGGAAAAGACACCCATGGTTTATGAACAAGATCTCTATATTTATTAAAGTTTTGATTAAGTCCTTTGTTATCTGTATAATTATAGAAAATAGAAAAATTGGAATGTTGAATATCATTTCATTAGTAAAATGTCTGTTCATATCATTTACCAATTTTCTAATTATCTTATTTGGTTTTCTTAATATTGGGTGTTTAGAATGTTTTATATATGTTTGATGTAAGATCTTTGTTAGTTACATGGTTTGCAAATATTTTTCTCAAAAAAAAAATTGGAGGGAATAGACAGATGCTGTGCCAACTGCCTCCCAGGATCACACCAAAATTACAAATAATTTATACAACATTCAACCCCGGAAGTCCCCGGAACACTAGATGAACAGAACCTCTAAACGAAGAACTTAAAGAGGAGGCCACATTGAGTCTGGTAGGAGGGGCAGAGATGAGAGGGAGAACCCTTTGAGGGACACCTCAGCAGTGGGGAGGCTTCTCCTGTTGGGGGAGAGACCCTCTGGCCCCACACGGAGCTCACCAGCCCAGGGTTACTTTGCCTGGAAGAGGAGTTCTACGAAAGCTGGCAGTAGAAATTAGTGAGGACTCTCTTTGCTTGGCCCAGTGAGGCTGAGGATGACTAGAGAATCAGTGGAGCCAGCACACGGACTCGCTCGCTGGTTGAGCACTCACCCGGTTCCTGATGAGGGGAGTACCTGTTGAGCGGGGCTCAAGAGTCTGCAGGGACGGACTGAACTGAGCACCTTTGGCAGAGGAGCTGGCGGTTTGGGGACCATTGTCCTCCCGGTGGGGAGCTTGCACACGAGTGGTGTAGAGGAAGGCGCCATTTTGTCAGGGTTGGGTCCTCCCATAGAGGGTCAGGTCCGGGACTGCATTGGTCTGGAGGAATTGGTGCAGGACTGCGTGTGTGTGTGTGTGTGTGTGTGCGCATGCTGCCTAGGATCCCAACACTCCACTCTGCTTGTGCTGCGTTGCCAGGGAAATGCCTGGCAGGCATGCTCTAGCTCCAACAGGCTGCTCATTGAGACGTGGGAGTGTGCAAGCTGCCTTGGGTCCCCGTTCTCTATGCTGCACGTGCAGAGTTGCCAGGCTGGTGGTTGGTTGTCAAGCTGCTCTGCCTGATCTGTGAGCAGCAGACTGGGACAGGCTGAGACTGGGAGTTTTCCTGTGAGTGTTGGGCCATGAGCTGTGCACCTGCGTGATCCAGCCAGGGCTTTTCTGGTGATCTATCTAATATATCAAAGCAATCCCAGAGTGACACCCAGAATGAAGAAACAAAGAAACATGTCACAAGTAAAAGATCAGAAGAAACCTCTAGAAATGGAACTAAATGAAACAGAGGTATCCAACCTTTCAGAGACAGAGTTTAGAACTCTGATGAAAAGAATGTTTAACAAACTTAGTGAGGCCTAAGAAAGGATAGAGAATTCATAAAAAACAACCAGTTAAAACTAAACAATACAATAACTGAAATGAAGAACACATTCGAAGGAATCACCAGTAGATTAGATGAAGCAGAGGATCGGATCAGCGATTTGGAAGACAAAATAGCAGAAATCACCCAGTTGGCACAACAAAAAGACCAAAGAATAAAAAACAATGAAAATAGTTTAAGAGCCCAATGGGACAAGGTGAAATACAACCACCATCCAATCATAGGAATACCAGAAGGAGAAGAGAAGAAGCAAGAGGTCGAGAATATATTTGAAAAAATGACTGAAAACTTCCATACCCTGGTGAAGGAAATCGACACACAAGCCCAGGATGTGCAGAGAGTTCCAAACAAGCTGAACCCAAACAGGTCCACACCAAGACACATCATAGTTAAAATGGCAAAAGTTAAAGACAGAGACAGAATCCTAAAAGCAGCAAGAGAAAGACAGCAGGTTACATACAAAGGAACTCCTAACAGCTGACTTTTCTACCGAAACTCTGCAGGCCAGAAGAGAGTGACAGGAAATATTCAAAATGACGCAAAATAAAGGCCTACAACCAAGATTGCTCTACCCAGCACGGCTATCACTTAAAATTGAAGGAGAAATAAAGAGCTTCTCAGAAAAGAATAAGCTTAAGGAATTCATTACTACCAAGCCAGCATTGCAGGAAATGTTAAAAGGGCTTTTTTAAACAGAAGAAATGGGTAAACAAACTAACCTAGGAAGACCAGAAATACAAATAACAAAATGGCCATACATATGCACCTATCAATAATCATTTTAAATGTGAATTGGGTAAATGCTCCAATCAAAAGACAAAGAGTGGCTGAGAGGATAAGAAAATAGAACCCATGTACGTGCTGTTTACAAGAGACTCATCTCAGAACAAAAGACACACAGACTGAAAGTAAAGGGATGGAATAAGATATTTCATGCAAATGGAAATAGAAATGAGAAGAAAAGCTGGAATAGCAGTACTTGTTTTGGACAAAATAGACTTTAAAATGAAGACTACAATAAAAGACAAAGAAGGACACTATCATCCTAATAAACATCTATGCGCCCAACTTAGGAGCTCCTAATTATATAAAACAGATTTTGACAGACATAAAGACAGAGATCAACAGTAACACTATCTTAGTAGGGGACTTCAACACCCCGTTGTCACCAATGGACAGATCCTCCAGGCAGAAAATCAACACGGAAAGAGTGGCCTTAAATGACACTTTAGACCAGCCAGATTTCATCGATATTTTTAGAGCATTTCACCCCAAAACAACAGAATATTCATTCTTCTCATGTGTACATGGGACATTTTGCAAGATAGACCACATGTTAGGCCACAAAACAAGTCTCAGTAAATTTAAGAAGATTGAAATCATATCAAGCAGATATAAAGGAAAAATTGATGGTTTCTGGCTGGGAGGGGGTGGGGATGAGGGAGTGGGGGAAGGTTTTGGACAGCGTGGGTGGGTGACTACAATGTTGCTGCAGGGATATGGGGGGCAGTTCTGGGAATGTAATTGATAATGTTGTGAATGCTTTGTGGGGTGTTACATGGTTACATGTCTTGTTGGGAGACTGCTTTGGGGATGGGGTAGAGGCTGGATCACTGGGCTGTACACCTGAAGCTGATGTATATTATTGAATGTAAACTGTAATTGAATATATATATATATATATATATATATATATATATATATATATAGTCATGGGATGAGGAGTACAGTGGGGCAGTGGATTGGGGGAGGGCGTTGTCACTTTGAGGGGTAAAAGTATAACTATTGCACTGTCGTAAAAAAATAAATTCAAAAAAAATTGTAATGTTCCCCAGCTAATTTTATGAGGTTTACATTGCCCTAAAGTTAAAAATGAAGAAGAACAACATAATAAACATGAACAAGTAAAGACCAATATTGTTGATAAATGTAGTTGTAAAAACCCTATATAGATGTTATTAAATTAAATACAACATTATATTAATTTCAAAGTTGAATTATTTCTTAAAATCTATGAATGGGTCAACTTTAAGAAATCTGCTTATGTAATTCATTATTGAAATAGGTTCTGTGAGAAAAATCATATGAACATCGCCACAAAGATATTTGGCAAAATTCAATATCCAATCTTTAGGAGAAAAAATTCTTAGGAAACTAAGGAATAAAAGGATATTTCCTTACTGTGATAGAGTGTCTATTAAAAACAAATAGTAAAGAAGATACAGTCAAGATGGCAGTGTAGGTAAACACTGTGCTTATCTTCTCTCATGACCACTTCAAAATTACAACTAAACTACTGAACAAACATCATTGCCTGAAGTCCGGCTGAAAAGAAGCCCTACAACTAAAGACATACAGAAGAAGCCACCTTGAGACTGGTAAGAGAGGCAGAGATATGGAACAGGCTGGTCTCACATCCGCGTGTGACCATTAAAAATCAGGAGGGATATCTCTGCTACAGAGGTCCCTCCAAGAGAGGCAAATAACTACTTACTTGTCAATAATTACTATCAATGTAAATAGATTCAATGCTCCAATCAAAAACATAGGGTGGCTGAATGGATAAGAAAACAAGACCCTTACATATGCTGCCTACAAGAAACTCACTTCAGATCGAAAGACACACAGAGATGGAAAGTAAAAGGAAGGGAAAAAGATATTTTATCAAAACAGAAACAAACAAATAAAAAAGCTGGGGTAGCAATACTTGAATTAGACAAAATAGGCTTTAAAACAAAAGCTATAACAAAAGACTAAGAAGGTCCCAGTAATCCCACTTCAGGGTATTTTTCTTAAGAAACCCAAAATGCTACTTTGAGGGGACATGTGCATCCATATGTTCATTGCAGCATTGTTTAAAATGGCCAAGATGTGGCAGCAGCCTGGCTGTCTGTTGATGAAAGAATGGATGAAGAGTAAGTGTTACATATATAAAATGGAATATGGTTGGCCAAGGAAGGGAATGATTCCTTGCCATTTTCAGCAGCATGGATGTGCCTGGAGGGTGTTGTGCTAAATGGAGTATGTCAGACAGTAAGACAGATGCAATGTGATTTCACTTACATGTGGAATCTAAAGAACAAAAAAAACAAACAAACAAACCAGAAACAAACTCATAGATACAGAGAATTATTGATAGTTGCCAGATGGAAAGGAGTTTGCAGGCAGAGTGAAAAAGGTGAAGGGTTTAAGAAGTAAAAATTGGTTGTTACAAAGTACTCATGGGGATGTAAAATAAAACATAGGGCAGGGCTGGCTGAGTGGCGCTTTGGTTAAGAGCTGGCTTGGGACACCGGCTCTGGGCAGCTGGGCCCTGGTTCAGATCCCACATATGAGAGCCAGTGACACTGCCCTCTACAGCTAAGATGGTGAACAACAACTCAACATGGAGTCACCGGCGACAGCATAGCTGCAGCCCCTGCTGCAGTGAACTGCCAAGAGCATCTTCCTTATCCTGCTCTGGCTCTGAACCCCCTTGGCAGTACTCTATAAATATAATGCAACCCCAACCATAATTTCAAACAAAATCTATTTAGAACTTTAAAACATGATGTTAAAATTCTACCAGAAGAACAACTTAAGATGAACCAAGATGTATTTTAAAAATAAGATTGAGGACCGGCCAAGTAGCGTGTTGGTTAAGTGCTGGCTTGGGATGCCAGCGGCCCCAATTCGGATCCCACATATGAGGGCCAGTGACACTGCCCTCTATAGCCAAAATGGTGATCAGTGGCTCCAACTGGATCTGGGCTGCTGTGAGTTCCCGGGGACAGCATAGCTGCAGCCCCTGCTGCAGTGGGCTGCCATAGGCTACAGTGAGTGGCCGGCAGCCAGCATGAGTGGCCGGCAGCCAGTGAGCTGCCAAGAGCTGCTGTGAGCGGCTGACCAGAGGCCAGCGACTGACCTGCCAAGAAGAGCGCAATGATGATACTAACATGGGCCAGTGAAGCGACGTCCTCCACAACTAGACTGAAGAACAAAAGGACAGCAACTTGTCTGTTCCCCTTCCCCGGTTCCCCAATGCTGTTCCCCTTACCCAATTGCCTAATAAAATCTTTAAAATAAATAAATAAATAAAATAAGATTGAAAACAGTAAGGAGACAACCAAGATGGCACTGTGTTTACCTTCTCTCACACACATCCAAATTACAACTAATCTACAAAACAACCATTATTGAGAATCACCTAAAATCAAGCTGAACTGAATGAAGCCTTTTAACTAAGGACGTGCATAAGAAGCCACCTCCAGACTAGTAGGAAGGGCAGAGATGCGGAACGGGCTGGTCCCCCACACTGTGTCACCAATAAAGATCAGGAGGGCTATTTTGGCTGTGGTTGTTCCCCCGCCCCATCCGCTAGAGGAGCAAGAGATCCCAGCCCCACCCCAGCCCAGGGTTCCAGTGTCAGGGAGAGAAGTCCCCATAATTTTCAGTTGTGAAAACCAACAGAGATTGTGACTGAGTGAGAGTGAGTGCAGGTGTATTCCCAGGTGCTCCTCTTAAACGGACCACATGTGGACTTACCCACCAATGAAATCACTCGTTTTGAGCTCCAGTACTGGGGCAGCAGCTGGAAAGGCAGGAGGGACATGTGGTTGGGAACTGAGTTGTCTGGCTTGGGCCGGGGTCTAGAGAGGCGGCTTTCTCCTGGACGGGGCAGCTAGCAGAGTCCATTGTTTCTTTGTTGAGCCCTCCTAATTCTCAGCGTGCAAACACAGGTGGCTGCCATATTTGAGTCTCCACCATTCGTTTGCCATGCCCTGGCAATTCAAGATCTAGCCCCCACCCAACTTTGGGGCACACCCAGGCTACTTTCAGTGCCTTTTTTGTGCAGACCACCTGCTTTGGCTCAAGCTACAGGCTTTCTTAGGGTCTCTCAAAGGTTCACAGAATCCAGACAAGCAGCATCCAGCTTGAGCATGTCCTATACCTCTGGCTGAGCAGCCCCAAGCCGTCACTAGTGGCAGACGGCCTTGATTCATAGCTTGGCCTCTCAAGTCACTTCCAAGCACAGCGCAGGTGGCAGCCATCTGTGGATTTCTTTCTGGCTCTTGCTGGGCAGCCCCAGGTGGGGCACAGGCTGTGGTTGAACTACACCTACAGTGGATCCCCTCCTAGGTGGTCCTGGGGCTGGTGCTCCCAGTGGCCAGATTCAAAACTAGCTGGAGCATCACCCAACTGTCTCCAAGTATGACTCACCAAGGGGTGGATTAGGCAGGCACCAGAGTCTTGCTAAGGCAGATCCTGCTCTGTAGGGTCAGCCCCTGCAAGACAATTCTTCCACTGTAGTCAAAGCCAGTTCTCACAACCAGTAAGTCCAAGTGTCAGTCCCTCCCACAGGGTGCAAAAATCAATCAAGGCTCAACTATAAGAGGAGGGCGCACATGACCCACACAAGGGACACACCTGGAGTGCATGGCTAAGGTGACCAGAAAGACTGCACCACTGAACCCCATAGCACACCTACTACATAAGGCCACTCTACGAAGACCGGAAGACATAGCAGCTCTACCTAATACATACGAACAAACACAGGGAGGTAGCCAGAATGGGGGGACAAAGAAACATGTCCCAAATAAAAGAACAGAACAAAGCTCCAGAAAAAGAAGGCAAAACAGAGATAAGCAATCTATCAGATGCAGAGTTCCAAACACTGGTTATAAAAATGCTCAGTGATCTCAGGGAGAACTTCAACAGAGAGATGAAAACCATAAAAAGAACCAGTTAGAAATAAAGGATACAATAATTGAAATGAAGAATATATTACAGGAGAGCAACAGTAGATTAGATGAAGCAGAGGATCCAACCAGTAATGTAGAAAATAAGGTAGCAGAAAACACCCAACCAGAACAGCAAAAAGAAAAAAGAATCCAAAAAAATTGGGGCCTCTGGGACAATATCAAGCATACTAATATTCACATTATAAGGGTACCAAAGGAGAAGAGAGAGAGCAAGGAATTGAAAACCTATTTGAAGAAATAATGACAGAAAACTTCCCTATCCTGGCAGAGGAAAAAGACATACAAGCCCGGGTAGCACAGAGTTTCCCAAACAAAATAAACCCAAAGAGGTCAAAACCAAGACACATCATAACTAAAATGGCAAAGGTTAAATACAAAGAGAGAATCTTTGTACAAAGAGGTTAAATACAAAGAGAGAAACAGCAAGATAAATGCATTTAGTTACCTATAAGGGAGCACCCAAAAGACTGTCAGCTGATTTCTCAACAGAAACTTTGCAGGCAAGAAGGGAGTGGCAGGAAATATTCCAAGTGATGAAAAGCAATGACATACAACCAAGATTACTCTACCCAGCAAGGCTGTAATTTAGAATCGAAGGACCGATAAGGAGCTTCCCAGACAAGAAGCAGCCAAAGGAGTTTATCACCACAAAACCAGTATTACAAGGAATCTTAGAGGGACTTCTTTAAGATGGGAGGGTGGTTAAGGATGAGCAAAAGGGGAAGGGATTAAGAAGTACAAATTGGTTGTTATACAGTAATAATGGGGTTGTAGAGTATAGCATAAGGAATATAGTCAATAATACTGTAATAACTAAGTATGGTGCCAGATAGGTACTAGATCTATCAGGGTGATAGATGGGAATGGGGGTGGGGACAGGGTGAAAAAGGTGAAGGCATTAAGAAATACAAACTGGTAATTAGTACAGTATGGGGAATATAATCAACAATGTTGTAAAGATCATGTAAGGTGCCATGTGGGCACTGGACTTATCAGGGGGACACATCATAGACTGTGTAGATGCCTGACCAATGCGCTATCCACCTGAAGCTGAAGTAGAATATTGAATGTCAACTATAACTAAATATATAGGTATGTATAGTCACGGGATGTGAGTACAACATAGGGAACATAATTGATGGTATTGTAACAGCTACATAAGATGTCAGAGGGGTAGTAGCTTGGGGGTGGGTTAGCACTTTACGAGGGGTTTAAATGTCTAACTATTTCATTGCTTTGTACATCTGAAACTAGTAAAAAAAATAAATTAAAAAAAAATCTTTTCTTTCCCCCTTCCCTCCCGCCAAAAAAAAGTTCAGTAAAGAGTTTCTGAATACCTGAACTCTAAAATATCTTCAATTGTCTCTTGGGATTTTCTTTAAATTGCATATTTTTCTTTTTATCTTGTCTTCCCAGATAAACTTCTTAGAGAGAAAGACTGATGTCTACCTACCACGTATTTATTTCCCCTGACCTTGCCATGTTCATTAATTAGTATTCTATATTAGATTTACACAAAAGTTTAAGTGTAAAAAATAAAATCATGAAGTAATATTGATTCATAATATTATAATTCTGGACTGGGAAATACCCTGCTAAACATAGCAAAGAAAAAAGAAAAAGATCAAAAACTTAAATTATTTATAAGTTAAAATATCCTATATACATAGTAACAAAACAAAGTCCAGTAGTCCACTATTGCCTTTTCTTTCACATAGAAATGAGGGTTTACATAGGTTATTTCAAAGATCTCTTCAAGTTGTGAAATGATAAATCTCCATATTTATGCATCTGATTGTACTTAAATTATATCCATGTTTGCATTGCATTTTTCATATAAGGTAAGCTTCTTGAAGACAAGATTTATATTTCACTTTTGTATGCCTTCTACATAGTTATGCAAGCTGGGGTAATTGTTGTGAGTTGAATTGTGTCCCCCTCCAAAAAATATGCTGAAGTCCTAACCCGGAGTAGCTGTGAATGTGACCTGATTTGGAAATTGGGTCTTTGCAGATGTAATCAAGTTAAAATAAGGTCATGTTGAATTAGGGTGGGCCCTAAGTCTAATGACTGGAGTCTTTATAAAAAGAGAGGTTTGAAGACACACATGCATTCACCAGGAAAAAAGGCAATATGAAGATGGAGGTAAAACTGGAGTGATGAAGCTCCAAGGTAAGGATTGCCAACAGCCTTCAGAAGCTATGAAGAGGCAAGAAAGAAAACTTCCCCAGAGCCTTCAGAGGCAGCAAATCTCTGCTGACACTCTGGTTTCAGACTTCTAGCCTCCAGAACTATGGGATGATAAATTTCTGTTGTTTTAAGTCACACAGTTTGTGGTACTTTGTTAAGGCAGCTCGAGGAAATGGATACAGTCTCAAATAATATGATTTCATTTCTAGAGTTAATCACCTAGAGCACTATAAAGTAGAGCACTGACACTCACCCATCAATGTTTTGAGTGATGGAAGTCAACATTTTCCTAGTCACAAGTGTGTCCTCGGCACTGCTGAAATAGGAAAAGTATTGGCTCCCCTCCTTTTAATTAGAAATAAAACTCATCAGCCTTGCAGTATGACTGTTTTTCACTGGTTTGCTTCATCTCTTAGAAAACACAGCACCTACAAGCTTTGTTCAATCTCATACTCAGTAAAAGACAATCCCAGCCTCATCCCAGAGGCTCCTGTGTTTCCTGGGCTCAGTCAGATCCCTGATATGTGACCCTGAAGAACTTTCGCACTTTACCAGGTGGTAAATTCTACCTGTGTGATACTTTGTAACTGCCAAGGTTCGCTGTATTTGCACAGACCTGTGGAAACTGTAACCTACTTTAAAGAAAACTGCAATGTTTTTAGATGACATCAGTAAAAACAAGAGTTAGTATTTTATTGTAGTCATGCTATTATATATTCATATCCTTCTTGCAAGTCTGACATTCTGTCATTAGATCTATCTTTTCTCTAATTCTTTCTATGAGCTATTATTTTAGATGCATTCCTACCGTATTGCCTCTTGTTCCCTATTTCACTTGCAAGTAATGCTTCTAAGAATATATTATATTTGTACTACAATTTTCCACAAAAGGAAGACTATTACCCTGTTACACAATGGATTAACTCCCAGGCAAATGGATTACCTGTTATGTTATCCTTACTGAACTAATTATTATTGAATTTAATTATTGAACTCTTATTAATGAATTTTATTAATTATCTATTACTGTAAGCATTTAGAGCCAGAAATATATTATAATTCCTTAACCCCAGAAAAGAGGACAAGAACAGCATCACGCACATGCTGCAAAATGGCCGTCTGTGACCTGTATGGAGCATGCCAGTGTGCTTTGTTAGGCATGCAGAGTAATTTTAAAATAGAATGTCAAATCATTGCAACATTTAAAAAAATTGATAGAGCTTACTGAAACAAATTCTTGTTTCTGCCTTTTGGGGAAAAAAATCAGAAAAGAATAGTCTAGCTGTTCTGGACAGTTTCCTCAATAAACGGTGTTGGGAAAACTGGACAGCCACATTCAAAAAAATGACATTGGACCCCTCTCTTACACCATACACAAAAACCAACTCAAAATGGATTAAAGCCTTGAACAGAAGACCTGAAACGATAAACTCCTAAAAAATAATAATATAGGGGGTAAGCTTGTTGACATTGATCTTAGCAATAATTTTTTGGATATGACACCAAAATCAAAGGCAACAAAAGTAAAAATAACTAAATGGGACTACATCAAACTAAAAAGCTTCTGCAACCTATGGACTGTGAGAAAACATTTGCAAACCACATAATCAATAAGAGACTAATATCTAAAATATACCATGAACTCATGGAACTCAATTGCAAAAAAAACAAATAACCCAATTAAAAAATGGGAAAAGCACCCGCATAGACTTTTTCCAAAAAAGACATACAAAATGTCAACAGGTACATGAAGATGTGCTCAATAGGGAAATGCAAATCAAAAACACAATGAGATATCACACACACAATGGACTATTTAGTGTTTTTAAAGAAAAAAAAAGTCCTGCCATTGCAACAACATGCATGAAACTGGAGGGCATTATACTCAATGAAATAAACCAGATGAAGAAAGACAAATACTTCATGGTATCATTTACATGTGGAACTGAAAAAAATAAAAAAGTCAAACTCATAGAAACAGAGAGTAAGAAAGTGGTTGCCAGGGGCTGGGGAGTGGGGGAATTAGGGAGAGGTTGGTAAAAAGGGTACCAAAAAAAGGAAAAAGAAATCTACTCTGAATATTTTTGTGTGTATCTTTTTGTGGATGTTTCTACTCATTTCTGTTGGACATATACTTTAGAGTGGAATTACTGAATCTTAAAGTAATCACATATTTAGTTTTAGTATGTAATTTTAACTTCTCTTCCAAAGTGTTTGTACCAATTTACACTCCCACCAGCAATGTATGAGCGTTCCAGTTAGTTCATGTTGTTGCCAAACTGGGTATTGTCAATCTTTTTTAATTTTAGCCATTCTAGTGGGTGTGTAGTGGTATCTTGTGCTTTTCATTTTCATTTTCTCTATGGCTAACGAAGTTGAGCATCTTCTCAGATGTTTATTGCCATTTAGATGTGCTCTTTTATAAAGTACCTATGAGACTCTTTTACCCATTGCTTTTTAAAATATTTTGTTGAGATATCATGTACATACCATACATTTCACCCTATTAATGCATAAAGTCACTGGGGTTTAGTATATTGCAGAGTTTTACAACCAAAGACATCATCTAATTTCAGAAAATTTCCCTCACCCCAAAAGGAAACCTTCTTCCCATTAAGCAGTCATTCCTCATTCTCTCCCACTTCATGTCCAACCCATGGCAACCAATAATCTACTTTCGTCCATAAGCATTTGCTTATTTCAGACATTTCATATCAATAAAATCACACAATATGTGACACTTTCTGATGAGTTATTTTTCACTTAAAATAATGTTTTCAAAATTTAACCATGTTGTAGCATGTATCAGTATTTTGTTCCTTTTTTGTCATTGTTCAATGATATTCTACTATATGGCTATGTACCACATTCCATTTTATCTATTCATTGGCTGATGAATATTTGGATTGTTTCCACTTTTTGGCTGTTGTTAATAATGCTGCTATGGACATAGGTGTAAAATTTTAAAAATAAACATACCTATGTTTTCAATTCTCTTGGGTATATACCTAGGGGGAAAATTGGGTCATATGGTAACTCTGTGTTTACCATTTTGAAGAATTGTCACACAGTTTTCCAAAGCAACTGTACTATTTTAAAATACAAGAAATGAATGAGTTTCCATGTTCTCCATATACTCATCAGCACCTGTTATTGCCTGTTCTTTTTTAGAATTGTTGCTATCCTTGTGGGTGTGAATTGATATTTCATTGTGATTTTCATTTTCATTTCCCTAATGACTAATGATTTGAGAATCTTTCATATGCTAATTGGCCATTTGTATACCTTCTTGGGAGAAATTTCTATTCAAAATCTTTGTCTATTTTAACTTGGACTAATTTTCTTTTCATTGTTGACTTATAAAAGTTTTCTTTATACCTTCAATATATTTCCCTTGACAGATAAATGACTT
Organism: Aselliscus stoliczkanus; assembly: GCA_033961575.1. Taxonomy (NCBI): domain Eukaryota; kingdom Metazoa; phylum Chordata; class Mammalia; order Chiroptera; family Hipposideridae; genus Aselliscus; species Aselliscus stoliczkanus. The sequence goes on from CM066734.1 coordinate 44,702,728, forward strand.
GTAAAAATTTTCTCCCATTCCATAAGTTTCTTTTTTTCCAAACTCCTTTGACAGTCAAAAGGTTTTGATTTTTATGCAGTGCAATTTAGTCTTTTTTTTTTTGTCATCATACTTTGGGTAGCATATCTAAGAAAATATGTATAATCCAAGATCTGAAAATTTACTCCCATGTTTTCTTGTAAGAGTTTTAAAGTTGTAGTTCTTGCATGTATGTCTATGATCTATTGTGAGTTAACTTTTATATGTGATGTTTTGAGGGGTCCCATTGCATTCTTTTACATGTGGATACACAGCTATTCTGAATCCCCTTATTGAAGAAAACTATTCTTTCTCCCATTGAATTTCTTAGTATCCTTATCAAAAATAGATTGGCCAGGCTGGCCGAATTGCTCAGTTTGTTAAGAGAGCAAGCTCTGAGCAACAAGGTCGCTGGTTCAATTTCCACATGGGCCAGTGAGCTGTGGCCGAGCTGAACTGCCCCTGAGCTGCCAACAGATGGAAGGATGGCTCAGCTGGTGAGAGCACGTGCTTCTAACAACAAGGTTGCTGGTTCCACTTCTGCATGTGATGGTGGGCTATGCCGGCACCTTGAGCTCAATGGGCACAAGCTGACAACAGGCAGCAGGATGGCAACTTGACTTGGAACTGAGTTAACTGTGCCCTCTACAACTAAGGTTGAAGAACAACAACTTTGCTGTTCTCCTTTCCCAATTCTCCAACACTGATCCCCTTCCCCAATTCACCAATAAAATCCTTTTAAAAATGATAAAATACACTGGCCATAAATATAAGGTTTTATTTCTGTACTCTCAATTCTATTCCATTAACCTATATGTCTATCCTTATGCTTGTACCACATTTTCTTGATTACAGTAGTATTATAGTCAGTTTTAAAATTGGGCAGTGTGAATCCTCCAAAGTTTTCAAGATTGTTTTGGCTATTGCAGATTTCTGGCATTTCCAGATGACCTTTAGGATCAGCTTGTTAATTCCTAGAGAAATCCAGCTTGGATTTTGATAGGGATTGTGTTAAATCTGTAGATCAATTTGGGGTATTGCCATCTTAATATTAAGACTTCCATCCCATAAACATAGGTTGTCTTTCTATTTATTTAAGTTCTCTTTAATTTCCTTCAACAAGATTTTGAGTTTTGAATGTACAAATATTACAAACATGTACAAATATTTCAAATATTTGACAATTTTTCTTAAATTTTTTCCTATTTTATTCTGTTGTAAATAGTATTGCTTTCTTAATTTCATTTTCAGAGACTTCATTACAATGAATAAAAATACAATTGACTTTTGCATATTGATTTTTTTTCTTGTACCTTGTACAACCTTACTGAACCTGTTTACTAGTATGAACATTTTGTGTGCGTGCATGCCTTAAGATTATTTTTATATACAAGATTGTTTTCTATGTATAGAGATAATTTCATTTCTCCCATGCTAATCTGTGTGCTTTTTATTATTTATTTTTGCCTAATTGCAGTGGCTATAACCTCTAATACAATGTTGAAGGGATGAGACTGGATAGCCTTGTCTTATTTCTGAACTCAAGGGGAAAGAGTATCAGTTTTTTTATCATTGAGTATAATGCTAGCTCTGAGTTTTTCATAGATGGCTTTTATCAGTTTTAGGAATTTTTCTTTTATTCCTGGTTTGCTGAGTGTTTTCATCATAAAAGGGTATTGATTTTTTTATTTTATTTTTTAAGATTTTATTGGGGAATTGGGGGAGAGGAAAAGCATTGGGTAATCGGGGAAGGGGAACAGACAAGTTGCTGTCCTTTGTTCTTCAGTTTAGTTGTGGAGGACACTGCTTCACTGGCCTGTATTGGTATTATCATTGTGCTCTTCCCAGGTGAGGCAGACTGGTCGCTGGCCTCTGGATGGCCACTCACAGTGGCTCTTAGCAGCTCACCCCAGCTGCCAGCCACTCACTGTAGCTTATGGCAGCCTATGCTGTCACCAGCAACTCACAGCAGCCCAGCTCCAGACAGAGCTGTTGTTCACCATCTTAGCTGCAGAGGGCAGTGTCACTGACCCTCATATGTGGGATCCGAACTGGGGCCCTGCTGCTCAGAGCTGGCATCCCAAGCCAGCTCTTAACCATCGAGCCACTTGGCCAGCCCCTATCTTAGTTTTTTATCATATTATTTTGGTGTATTACACTGGTTTACTTTCATATATTAAATAAGTCTTATATTCTTGGGATTGATCCCACTTGGTCATGGTGTATAATCCCTTTTATGTGTTGCTTTTATGTTATATTTTTATTCATAATTTTATGTGTTTGCTTATATTTCAGTGAGGATTTTTATTCATAAGGAATATTGGTCTGTAGTTTTCTTGTGATGTCTTTGGTTCTGATATCAGGGTAATACTGGTTTCATAGAATAAGGTGAAAAATGTACTCTGTTCTTCTATTTATAAGAGTTTGTGAAGGATTGGTGTTAACTCCTCTTTAAACTTTTTGTAGAATTTACCAGTTGCAATGTTTAATTTTATACGACAACTTTACTGGGCCACAGTGTACCCAGATATTTGGTCAAATGTTATTCTGGATCTTTCTGTGAGGGTATTTTGGGATGAAATGAACAGTTAAATCAGTAAACTGAGTAAAGCAGATCATCCTCCCTAATGTGGATGGGCATCATCCAATCAGTTGAAGGCCTGAATTGAACAAACAGGCCAAACACCGTCCCCCCCCCAAAAAAAAAAAATTTAATAAAAGAGAATTATATTCTGTTTGGCCTACCTTCTAACTGAAACATTGGCTTTTTGGGGGTCTCAAGTCTGCTGACCTTTAGATGGGAATTACACCATTGACTCTTCTGGTTCTCGGGCCTTCAAACTCAGACTGGAACTAAATCAGCTCTCCTGGGTCTCCAGCTTTTTGACTCATCATGCAGATCCTGGGTCGTGCCCATCTCCATAATTGTGTGAACCAACTTTCTATAATAAATCTCTTTACATACACGCACGCACGCACACACACCCTATCAGTTCTGTTTCTCTGGAGAGCCATGACTAATATACCAGTCAAGCCATCTGGTCCAGGCTTATCTTTTGAGGAACTTTTTTTATTATTAATGCACTCTACTTAATATAGGCTTATTTATATTTTCTGTTTCTTCTTTTTTTTCTCTCTCTTTTCCTTTTAGAGGGCAGTGTCACTGGCCCTCATATGTGGGATCCGAACCGGGGCCGCTGGAGTCACAAGCCAGCTCTTAACCACCGCACCACTCTGCTGGCCCTTCTGTTTCTTCTTAAGTCAGTTTTGGTAATGTGGCTTTCTAGGAATTTGTGTATTTAATCTAGGTTATCTACTTTTTGGCATACAATTATTCATAGTATTCCCTTATAAACTTTTTAGTTTCTGTAAAGTCAGTAGTGATATGCTCTGTTTCATTATTGATTTTTAGTCATTTGAGTGAGCTTTTTTTCCTTTGGTTAGACTAAACAAATGTTTGTCTGCTTTTGTTGTGTGTTTTTCTGTTGTTTTTCTACTCTCTATTTCCTCTGTTATAGTTGTTATTTCCTTATTTCTGCTTTTTGGGATTTAGCTTGCTCTTTTTTTTTCCTAGTGTCTTAAGGTGGAAGGTCATGTTATTGATTTGAGATGTTTTTTTCTTTTGTAGTACATGTGTTTACAACTATAAATTTCCCTCTAAGCCCACAAACTTTGACATGTTGTGTTTTTATTTAACTAAAAGTTTTTTTCTTTTTAATTTCTCTTTTGACTTCTTTGGTTATTTGGGAGTGTGTTGTTTAATTTCCAGATATTTGTGAATTTCTCAAACTTGTTTCTGATTTTGATTCCTTTTATTACTGATTTCTGATTTTATTTCATCATAGTAATAGAACATACTTTGTATGATTTTATTCCTTTTAAATATATTGAGGTTTGTCTTATGGCCTGTCATTTTTTATCCTAGAGAAAGTTCCAGGAGGTGCACTTGAGAAGAATGTGTATTTTGTTGTTTTGGGTGAAGTGTTTCTATAGATGTGTGTTAAGTCTACTTGACTTATAGTGTTGTTCAAGTATTTTATGTCCTTGTGGATATTTTGCCCAGTTGTTTTTTTCAATTATTGAAAGTGAAGTCTCCAACTGTTGTTGAATTGTCTATTTCTCCCTTCAATCCTGTCAATTTTTGCTCCATGTATTTTGGTGTTCTGTCATTTTAATTCTTACACCTTCCTAATGGATTGTCTCCTTTATCATTATACAATGCCCTTCTTTGTCTCTAGCAATGATTCTTAAGTATATTTGTCTTATATTGGTAGAGTCACTCTAGCACTCGTTTTGCTATTGTGAGCATAGCACTTTTTTTTTTCGTTCTTTTATTTTTAAACTTTTTTAAAATTTAAAGAATGTTCTTGTAGACAACATATGCTTAAATCCATTCTTCCAGTCTTTACCTTTTGATTGTAATGTTTCATTTACATTCAGTGTAATCATTGATAAAGTAGAATTTATATCTGTCATTTGGCTTTTTTATTTTCTATGTCTTATGTCTTTTTTCTTTTGTATCTCCAACAAAGAATACAGGCTTTGCAGAATTCAACCATGAAAGTCAACATGCAAACAAACTGCAAGAGCAACAACTACAACCACCAAAAATGACTTAAAAAACCCTACAGGGGTAAAGGGTGATCTGATTTCCACAGTTGTCATCCAAGTTTCTGCTGAGTTCACTAAGGACTGAAAAGAGATTTCCCTTAAATGCTTTGAACAAATAAGTCTCTTAACCTAGTGTGGAGGGTATGTTATATCACACCTTCAATGCTTTGGCAGTCTACATACAACTCTGCTCTAATCTTCACTTACTATTTGCACATAATAGAGGTGAGAGATGAGGGCCTTCTCAGGACTTCCCTGAGCATGAGCACAGCCCTGCACGTGGGTATGGACTTCTAGATTGCCAGAAATATGAAAAATTTTTTCGCAGTGCCCTGTGGACATCTCATTCCCATGCATTTTCTTTTCAGCCTCTTGTGTATCCTAACTTGTATCTCCTCCTGAGGCGGTTGTGATGTTGTATGATTTCCACTGATTGTTTCTGACAAACACCTTGAGGATAGGCTGTTACAGAGAGTAAACCCTGAGTCCTGCCAGATAGAAGCAATCCCTGAGAATGGGGCTTTTATAGGGAACGCCAGACAGGTGGAATAGAAACAATTCTGTAAGGATAGAGCTTTGGGGGTAGCTCCAAACTTGTTCCCCTCTTCCTGTGGCTGCTGGGAGCTTGGCTTTCACAGTTACCATGGTTACAGGCTTTTAGTTTTAAAGGCTGCTGTGGAGCTGGGGTGAAGGGGATAGAGCAAGATACAATGCCACAAAGCTCACAGTTCTTACCACAATTAAACTGTTTTTCTTTACTAGATGTTCCTTGGATTGTTGTAAAACCTTGGTTATTTTCCAGTGTTCTGAAAAAGTTTGTTTTTTTTGACAATTTTTGTCAGTGTTCTGACTGCTTTTATGGAAGAGTGGCTGTTTTGACATACTTTATCATTCCAAATGTGCTTCCGCTATTTATTTTTAAATTGGTATTCTACCTTATTGATTTTTAGTTTTCCATTTAACGTTTTAATTTAATTGAATACAAGTCTTTGGTCAAATATATGCGTTGAAAAGATCTTCTCTCAGTTTGTGTCTTGCCTTTTTACTCTGTGGACCTATTCCATTCACTGCACAACTGAATGATTTCATCATGTAGAGGAGGATTAAACACTTCAGTTCACCTGCCAGGTAGTCAAGAGTAACTATTGGCTCAAGTAGTAAAAGGTGGGAAGTGAGATGGTCATTGGGCTATATGGCATAATTAAAATATCTTATAAATAAAATATATTATTTTATTTTTTATATTTTTATTAATATATAAAAATATTTTCATTATTAACACATTGAGGATGGGACATTTAAATTGTTTAAATGCATCTTCCCAGGGTTTAAACCATTTAAATCAACTTTTATACTGTGTTTCTTTAAAAATTTATAACAAATTTGCTAACTATTTCTGTGAACTGATATTTTCAGGAAATACTCACCAAAGACCCTAGTAGTGCTTGAGGGTGCAATGCACTGGAAACATTCACTCTTGTGGAGTGGCACTAACCAGAACTTGCAGATGTACCGAGTTTCACTTCTTTTTTTGTGGACAGCACAAACATGGCACCTCCTAGCAGGATATTTTCTTTTACCCCTTTCACTTTCAACAGTTTTCTCTGGCACCTGCTTGCGCATAGCCCCAAAAGTCTCCCGGGGGGGGGGTCCTCATGAGGCACACGAGGGTTTGGGTTGATGTTCCTGGGTGTGCTGCATCTGTGTCTGAGTCTGAGTCTGTCTCTACCTTGTCTGTAGCCCAGTCTTTTGCCACTTGTAGCAGAAATTCTTTGTATATCATTTTTGATGTAGGGTTTGGTTTTTGATAGATCCAAAAAGGATGGAAAAGTGCACAATTTACGTGCCAAAATGCAACTTTCTTTGGCCACTTCACTGTTTTTCTCAAAAGAGAATAATAAGACAAGTACTGATCTGCCCTATCAATACCCTTTGTGAACATATTATACTGAAAAATACAAATAGATTTTTTCTTTACTTCTTCATTTCTCCGTGGAAAATCACCCTTTTTTTTTTTTTAGAGATTTTATTAGGGAATTGAGGGAGGGGAACAGCGTTGGGGAATCGGGGAAAGGGAACAGACAAGTTGCTATTCTTTTGTTCTTCAGTCTAGTTTTGGAGGACATTGCTTCACTGGCCCATGTTGGTATCATCATTGCACTCTTCTCGGTGAGGCAGTCGCTTGCCAGTCTCTGGACGGCCGTTCATGGCAGCTATTGGCAGCTCACACTGACTGCCAGCTGCTCACGCTGGCTGCCGGCCACTCACTGTAGCCTATTACAGCCCACTCCGTCGCGTCGCTGGCCATCTTAGCTATAGAGGCAACATTCACCATCTTAGCTATAGAGGCAACCAGGTGGAGCTGTTGTTCACCACCTTAGCTGTAGAGGGCAATGTCACTGGCCCTCATATGTGGGATCCGAACCAGGGCCCTGCTGCTCAGAGCTGGCATCCCAAGCCAGCTCCTAACCAACGTGTCACTCATCCGGCCCAGTATGACCCATTATTGAATCGTGAATTGTGGAAATCATGTTGACATGTATCCCTCCAGGACTGAAGAAGAATTTCACCCTTTCTCCTGAATGTGGTTTTGCCACATTTCAGAGCCTGTGATTCATTTTTCATTTCTGGAGGAAGACTGCTATTCACTCTGATTGTTCCACATACTCTAACTTGTCTTGAAAGGAGAGTTTCAGCAATTATCACATGATTGTAATAGTTGTCTTGGTAGACATGGTAATTTTGATCAGGATAAATGCAAATCTGTGTCATTGGTCCACAATGTGTTAAACTGAAATGGAATAGAAATAAATGGAGGAAATGTTAAATTTCCTTTTCTCTCTCTTTCTACTCGTGACATAACCTTGGTTGTCAATACTTGGCAAATCCTTCCTAACCCTTTCCTATGAATTTATACACAGATACATACACGTACACAAATATACACTCATGTTTAGGCAATGAAAGACTTATAAATGAGATTATACTAGCTATATGTTTTGTAACTTGATGGTTTTCTATTGTTATTTTTAAAGGCCATATAATAGTCAATAATAGCAGAAATACTATGTTTTAGTGAAAATTTAGATTATTTCCAATATTTTTATGAAAAGAAACAATGTTTGAACATCTTTGTGCATCTGTTTCTAGATTTAAATGCAAATATTTCCGACTTGAAGCCCAGAAATACAATGCATGGGTCAAATGAAAGGTAATTTCTATCATTTATTTATTATGATAAATTGCCTTCCAGAAAGCAAGATATACTTTCACCTACAGTTTAGAGAAATGTGTGTTTTCCTGCATCTACACCACAGAGTTAAAATAAGCATTTTCTCTAATTTTGAAAGTTCGATAGTTAAAATATATTTTTAGATTTTGATCTGTATTTCTTTGATTACCTGTGACACTGAGAATCTTTTCATTTGTTCTATTTTATACCCATTTCTATGAATTGTTTATTCATATCTTTCAACTATTTTAAGTTTTTTTATTATTGATTTACATATCATCTTTACATATTCTGAACAATAATTTTGCCTATTAAATATATTGCAAATATTTTCTCAGTCTTATTGCTCATATTTTAATTCTGCTCATGCTGTTTTTCTTATATTAATTTTTTAAAAGAAGATTGTTTGATTTAACTTTGTGTTTCTAGAATTTTTGTCTTGTTTAGTTAGGAATGCCTGGTTCAACTCTATTATAAAAACATTTTCGTATATTTTCTTCTAATAATTTTGCTTTGTAATTTTGTTTTCTCATTTTAAAGAGAGTAACAAATTGCTTCCAAGAGGGAATTTTTTCCTTCTTAAATATATCTTTTGTAAATGTATCTTTGTTACTTTTGTGCATTTTTCTCTTTCACTTGATTTTAAATAAATATCATATTTCTAAAAAAAAAAATCTGAGGAAATTTTTATTTATGTTGTATTTAATTATTCAATAAATTTGAGGTAGATTTGATGTTGTTATAGTAGATATTCATATCTTTATAATGTTAGATATGGATATATATATGTATACACACACACACACACACACACACACACACACACACACACAGGGTGCCAAAAAAATGTATACACATTTTAAGAAAGGAAACTTTTATTAAAATTATAGTACTCAATATGTACTGATAACAAAAGATGAATACAAGTTACATTTGACTTCTGCAGTTATAAGAGGTGCTCAAAGTGGTTACCATCAGTGTCCAGACACTTCTGATTACAGTGAACTACTGCCTGAGCAACATTCACCAGAGTGTCCACTTATATATATATATTTTTGGCACTCCCGATGTATACATATATATATGCATTGACATGTCCTATAATTTCTTTTTAGTTTTCTTCATATATTTGTAACATTACTTATTAGGTAAAGATGATTTGCTAGTTGTAAATGACATTGTTTTATTCATTACATTTTCTAACTGGTAATTGTAAATGCCATCAATTTTGTAAGTTCTAATAGTTTTCCAGATCATTTACTCAATTTTTTTCTTCAGTTATTGCAATAATTAGAACACACATAAAATATTGAATAGTGACAGTGACAGTGGTTTTCTTCATCTTTTTGCCAATTATAGTGAAAATGGCTTTTAATGTTTCACCATCAAGTTTATTTGGAAATTTAAGGAAGTTGCCTTCTTTTTACAAACAGTGATTTTAAAATAATTATTATCATTACTGAGAATTGAATTTGGCCTCTCTTTTCATTTGTTAATATAGTGAATTAGATTAATAGGTATCCTGATGTTAAACCACTTCTATTCATGAGATGAAAACTACATGGTCATCCAGCAAGAAATGAAGCAGGTCCCCTCTCCTGCAGTTTCCTGAGCAATCTCCGTTGTAAAAATTTCTTTTAAATTACATTAAAATTATTTTAAAATTTAAAAAAAAACACTACATGGTTATCATGTGTTTCTTAAATACCACTGGTTTCGATTTCTTAATATTTTATTTAAGTACTTGCATCTCTGCATTCAAATTGGATGATAATTTTTCTTTATTTGAGTGCCATGCATGTCCAATTTTGACATCTGGATTATGTTAGATATATAGAGTAAATAAGAAAGTTTCTCCATTTTAAAAATATTCTTCAACCATTTAAAATAGTAATTATCTGTTACTTGAAAGTTTTGCAGAACTCTTCTGTAAACTGGGTCTTTTGCATTTTGGGAGGTGTTGGTATTTGTCTACTTTTCACCATCTACTATAGATCATGATCTAAACAAATATTCTCTTTTTGAGTCAATATCTTTTTAGGTTATCACTTACTTCATTTGGATTTTCTAACTTTCCGTGCTGCCATGTAGAAAGGTACACAAATAAAACAAAAACTAAATATTTCAAATAAATGGACTGATGAGCTTTTCCTTGTTTGGATTAAAGATGACATTGTTTCTTTCTCTTTACAATGGAAAAAAAAAATCTCACTTCAGATGAATACTTGGAAGAGCTATAATTCAAACTGAAATAGGGCCTAGTTGGGAGCCCCACAAAAGAGGCCTTGCAATGTCCTCGGCCGCATCTTCCAGCCCTAGAGCTTAATGATTGATCAGCGCCCCCTGCGGTTTGAGCTTGGAATGTCCCCTGTCCCAGGTCCTGAGTTTGGAATATCCCCTATCCAGTTTCTTGCTTTAGATAATTGCCCTGAAACATGTGCTTGCTTACTGATCATATTAACCCCTTGCATACCGATCACAATCTTTATGGACTATCATTCTTTCCAGGTTACTGTCATCACTGCTCCTGGCTTGATGACCACATCGGGGAGCCACATCACCTAAAGGAAGACTCCATGCAGACCCCTGGAATCATCATGTGGCCTCTGGAAGAATGTCCAGATTTTCCCTTAAATATCCCAGGCTGGTCACAGAATGTTAAGGCAGTTTTCAGAGGTGTTAATCCGCTGCCTTCTCAGATCACCAGTGCTCTGATAATAAACTCTTATTCTATGACCCAACTCCTCTGTTGGTCTATTGGCTGAACTGCACAGGCAGCATGAACCCCGGACTCATTTGGCCTCTGGTTTCAAAACCATATTTTCTGAGACAAATAAAGAGTTAACAGGAGTGGGCTTGTGAGCTGGCAGGATGGGATAGGCAAGGAGTTAACAGGAGCAAGCTTGTGGGCTAACAAGAATGAGCTTAAACATTAACCTCTTGGCTCTGACTCCCCTAGCTACTAGCATTGCACCTACAAGCTGACAAGCACCTTACATCCATCATAGGGAAGAACAGAACAGTTTCTAATTGCAATGGCAACCCCCTGCATGCTAACAAACACCCATCATAGATGGGAACAGAATGGTTCCCAATCATAACAGTAACCCTCTACAAACTGACATCCATCATAGATGGGAACAGGACAGGCCCCAGGAGAAGACAACTGTAATGGCAGCATCCCTGCAAGCTGACAAGCACCCTACATCCTGCTAAGAAAAATATAAAACCCCGGCACTCCTTCTCATCAGTGCAGCTGTTCCCCATAGGAATCTGCCCTGGCACAACTCTGTTTGTCAGTGTCTCTCCCTTACCCATCTGTCTCCACAGCTGTCCCTATCGGGCTCTGTCCTGGAAAAACTTCCCTTTGCCAGAACTATCTCTCTTTGACTTTCAACAAATCTTTGTAAATTCTGCGAACAACCAGGGGTTAATTCTACACCAAGACAATATTTATCTATTAACAACTTTTAAAACAAAATAACCCCATTTCAAATATTTCTTGCTCAATACTTAATTGTGTTCAAATTGTCATAAGACAAACCTGGAGACACTGATCACATAATTTTAAAATTTTTAGATGAAACAGTAAATCCTTCTATAAAGAGTGTTTGTGGGCCGGCAGAGTGGTGCGGTGATTGGGAGCTGGCTTGGGATGCCAGCGGCCCCAGTTCGGATCCCACATATGAGGGCCAGTGACATTGCCCTCTTAAAAAAAAACAAAAGTGTGTGTGTGTGTGTGTGTGTGTGTGTGTGTGTGTGTGTATAAAGGTGTAGGTACTGAAGTTTCTGACAAATGATGAAGCTGTTTTAGAAATATGGACATCTCAGTGGGGTCATGAACTCCAAGAGCATTGAACTCCAAGAGGTTGGAGGTTCTGTAGTTAATATGGCATGCCCTCGATCTTTCACAGGATAGCCAGAAAAATATGTGTTGATTTTGTAGTTGTCTGCACAGTGTTCCTTGTACTGTCCATCCACTCTCTCTGAATTGCAGGGATCAGGCCCACCTAAGCCAATCAAGCTAATCCCATCTACTCTGCTGCTAAGATTGGTTCCATAACCAGACTGAAGCAAATCATCCCATGGTATTTTTAGGTAACAACTATGGGGTTACACTGTCAGAATTCTCTGGTTCTGAATTATAGTCTTGTGTCCATACCTCTAGGGTTTCAAATAATTTTTAAACAGCCACACAAGTAGATTCAGCTTCAGGCTTTACTAGCAGTGTGTCCTGCTTCTTTGGGAAGAGACATGACAATTCCCTAGTCTTCTGGGCTCAGTCACAGGCTTCAGAGGCAACAGCTTCAGTTAGATAAGAATAGGAGCATTTGATTTCCGGCACTATCTAGGTAACATAGGGACTTTAATCTGAGTTTTTAGAGGTGGGATTCTGGAGTTCTAAAACATGCTTAAATTGTATCCCAGATAAAGTGCATTTCATAGGAGAGGGTTTATGGATTCTCTAAGGAGTCAATGAATTAAATAGTGTTACTGTATTAGTCATGGTTCTCCAGAGATCCAGGACTAATAGGAGATATATGTATATAATGAGGAATTTACTCATACAATTATTAAGGCTAATAAATCCCACACTGTTCTGTCTGCAATCTGAAAACTCAGAAAAGCCAATGGTGTAATTCAGTCCAAATCTGAAGGCTTGAGAACCAGGGCAGCTGATGGTGTAAATTCTAGTCTGAGAACAGGAGAAGTTGAGATACATCTGTGAGGCAGGGGAAAAGGGGGCCAAATTCCTCCTTCCTCTGCTTTTTGATCTGTTCAGTTCCTCAACAGGTTGGATAATGTCCAACCACTTGAAGAGGACAATCTACTTTACTTAGTCCACTGATTTAAATGTTAATCTCATCCAGAAACACCCTTACAGACATACCCAGAAAAAATGTATAATCTTAGTATCCGTGGTCCACTCAAGTTGACACATAAAATTAAGAACCTTGGTAGAGGTATTGTAGGCCATTTTCCTTGAGTTCAGGAAAACTGCAGATTCAATGAGCAAAGGTTAAGGAGAATCAGAGAGTAGAGGCAGGTTGGTACTACATGTAAGAGATGGTCTGTAGGTCTCAGCAGTTCTGGCAGTGGTGCTCAATCTTGGCTGCACTTTAGAACCACTGAGGAACTTAAAAAAATTTATGATACTCCTAGAAACACCCAGGTGAGTTGAATGAGAACTCACTGTTATCTGAGTTGCAGGTGTTTGTGTTTATTGACTTAAAGATCATCTATACAAAATAGACATGAGGATGTAAAGTACAGCAAAGAGGATATAGTTAATAATGTTACAAGTAGGTACAGTGCCAAGTGAGTACTAGACTAATGGGGTGATCACTGCATAATAAATTATATAAATATCTAACTACTATACGTTACACCTGAAACTAATATAATATTGAATATCAACTGTAACTGAAGAAAAAGAAATAAAAATATTTTTCTATTATAAAAAAAAAATAAGAGGGCTGGCCGAGTGGCATGGTGGTTAAGCCCTGGCTTGGGAAGCCAGTGGCCCTGGTTTGGGTCCCACATATGAGGGCCAGTGACACTGTCCTAAAATAAATAAATAAATAAATAAATAAATAAATAAATAAATAAATAAATAAATAAATAAAAATCTTAAGTAGATTCACCCAGAGACGTCAAGTTTCCTGACTTTAGTTCTGCTGTTACAGCAGATCAGATCATAGTTCTTCAAGATAAATATTCCCTTCCTCCAAGCAAGTAAGAGTCAGGCACTTTATACTTCTAAATAAAATCACTTTGGGAGATCCAAGATGGCAGAGTAGATAAACACTGTGCCTGCTTCCCTCCGTGAACATATTAAAATTACAACTAAGTTATGGAACAATCAACCTGAAGAATCATCTAAAATCTAACTAAACAGAAGTTTTATAACTAACGATAAAAAGAAGAAGCCACATTGAGACTGATAGGAGGGGCAGAGATATGAAACAAGCTGACTCAAACCTCCATGTAGTGGTTGAGAATCAGGAGAGATATCTTGGCTACAAAGGTTCACCCCAGAGGAGCAAGAGACCCAAGACCTCCACACCAGATTCCCCAGCCCCCACAACATCTGGCTGTGAAAAACAGTGAGGATTCTGACTGTCTGGGTGGGACAGAAGGCTGGTGGAAACTGAGACATCCTCTTAAGGAGCCAGCGCACAGACTCACTCATTTGCAGGCACTCACCCTGGGCTCCAGCGCAGGAATAGTGACTTGGGAGACAGGAGGCATCAGAGGTATTTGTGAGTCAGACTGAGGTGTGAGGCTTCAGGGAGAGGGCTGGAGAATAGTTGCCATTTTCACCGTGTGAGGGTTTTTTGCCCCTGCAGCTGGCAGGCGGGAGCCATCTTTCTTGTGTTGAGCTTTCCCACACACAGCCAAATCTGAATCTGATTAGTCTGGTGAGCTCCATTGTTCCACCCTGCTGACTCACTGGGAACCCCCCCTACCCAACTCCCACAACGCAGGAGGCACTTTCTCTGAGATCTGCCAGCCTTGTCCACATTGCACTCCTTCTTGGAAAACTATCAGAGTCTGACAGACCCCAGGTGGGCAGCAACTGCCCTCAGTGTGCTCTGAGACTTTTGCTGAGTAGCTCCAGGCTTAGCACTGGCACTAAACCAAAATCTACATTAACCTGGTAACCACATCTCTTCCCACTTTAGTGACTTTCTGAGACTCTCCCAATTTGCATACAGCAGGAGGCTTTCTCAGTGGCTGAACATTAAGAGAGCCAGCAGGTGGCAGCAGGTCTCAGGGTGTCCTGGCTTTTTGCCCAGCAATCCCAGGTGGCAGATGTCCACAGTTCACAGCATGGTCTCTCCCACACACTTCCAGGTTTAGCACAGGCAATGAACAATGATGGATCACTTTGTAGCTCCTACCAGGTAGTCACAGGCAGTAGTGACCTAGGCCTGCACCAGAGTCTCTCCAAAGAGGCCTCAGAACCAACACACTTGGAGGTTGGCTTCAGACCATGGCAGGGCACCATCCAATTAGCCCCACAAACAGCACACCCAAAGTGCGATCTCAACAAGCACCAGGACCCATTGGGACAAGTCCCACTCAATGGGGTAAGGACCCCTGCACAGCAGCTCACAAGCAGTGGATGTGGCAAAACCCCACTGCCAATCAGCCTGAGGGTCAATCCCACCCACTGACATGCCAATAGAAATCAAGGCTCAACCATAACAGGAGAGCTCACAAAACCCACACAGGGACACTCCTGGAGCACCCAGAGCAGGTGACAGGGAGACTGTGCCAGGGCCCCACAAGGCACCTGCTACTTAATGCCACCCGGCCAAGACTTGGAGACATAACAGATCTATCTAATACATAGGAACAAACACAGGGAGGCAGCAAAGATGAGGAAATAAATATGTCTCAAATGAAAGAACAGGAGACAACTCCAGAAAAAGAACTAAATGAAATGGAGGTAAGCAACCTACCAGAGACAGAGTTCAAAACAATTGTTATAAGGATGCTCGAGGAACTTAGTGAGAACTTCATCAGAAAGACAGCAGGCATAAAAAAGGACATAGAAGGGCCGGCCGAGTGGCGTGATGGTTAAGCACTGGCTTCGGAAGCCAGCAGCCCCGGTTCGGTCCCACATATGAGGGCCAGTGACACTGCCCTCAAAAAAAAAAAAAAGGACATAGAAACTATTAAAAAAGAACCAGTGAGAAGTGAAGAATACAATAACTAAAATAAAGAATGCACTAGAAGGAATCACCACCAGACTAGATGAAGCAGAGGATAGAATTGGTGATTTGGAAGCAGAACACACCTAATCAGAACAGCAAGAAGGAAAAAATTTTTTTTAAAAATTAGGATAGTTTAAGAGACTTCTGGGACAACATCAAGTGTAACAACATTTGCATGCTAGGAGTACCAGAAGGGAAGAGAGAAAGCAAGGGATTGAGAACCTATTTGAAGAAATGATGACTGAAAACTTTCCTAAATAGACAGACAAGCTTAGAAAGTACAGAGTCCCAAACAAGATGAACCCAAACAGACCCACAACAAGGCACACTATAATTAAAAAGGCAAAGGTTAAAGCAAAGAGAGAATCCTAAAAGCAACAAGAGAAAGGCTCTAGTAACTTATAAGGGAGCTTCTGTAAGATTGTCCCCTGATTTCTCAACAGAAACTTTGCAGGCCAGAGGCATTGGCATAAAGTATTTAACATGACAAAAAGCAAACAAGCAGACTACTCTACCCAGGAAGACTATCATTTGAAATTTAAAATCGAAGGACAGATAAATAGCTTCCTAGACAAGAAAAATCTAATGGAGTTATCACCACCAAACCACTATTACAAGGAATCTTAGAGGGACTTCTTTAAGATGGGGAAAAAAGAGATCAAAATTATGAATAGTAAAATAGCAATAGCTACATATCTATCAACAATTACTTTAAGTGTAAATGGATTAAATGTTCCAATCAAAAGACATAGGGTGGATGAATGTATAAGAAAACAAAACCTTTTTATGTGCTGCCCTCAAGAGACTCACTTTAGATTGAAACACACACAGGTAAAAAGTAAAGGGATGGATAAAGGTATTTCATGAAAATGAAAACGAAAGAAATTTTTTTTAAAAAGCTGTGGTAACAATATTTATACCATACAAAATAGACTTTAAAACAAAGTATATAACAAAAGACAAAGAAGGACCCAATAATCCAGTTTCTGACTGTTTATCCAAAGAAACCTGAAATGCTACTTCGAGGGGATGTGTG
Organism: Aselliscus stoliczkanus; assembly: GCA_033961575.1. NCBI lineage: Eukaryota > Metazoa > Chordata > Mammalia > Chiroptera > Hipposideridae > Aselliscus > Aselliscus stoliczkanus. The sequence continues at coordinate 44,719,349 of CM066734.1, forward strand.
CATCCATATGTTCTATTGTAGTGTTGTTTACAATGGCCAAGATGTGGAGACAGCCTGGGTGTCTATCAATGGATGAATGGATAAAGAGGAGGTAGCACATGTATACATTGGAAGGGAATAGGTTCTTGCCATCTGCAAAGCATTGGATTGACCTGAAGGGTATTGTGCTGAGTGGAGTATAAGACAGAGAAAGACAGATGCAATGTGATTTTGCTTATATGTAGAATCTAAAGAACAAAATAAACAAACAAAACAGAGACAAACTCTTAGGTACAGAAAACATGTTGTTAGTTGCCAGATTGCAGGGGGTTTGAAGTTGAGTGAGAAAGGGTTAACAAGTACAATTGGTTGTTACACAGTAATCATGGGGCTGCAGGGTATAACATAAGGAATATAGTCAATAATATTGTAATAACTATGTATGGTGTCAGATGGGCACTAGATTTGTAGAGGTGATAGACGGGAAGGGGTTGGGGGGCAGGGTAAAAAAAGTGAAGGGATTAAGAAGTACAAATTGGTAGTTACAAAATAGTCATGAGGCTGTAAAGTAAATCATAGGGAATATTGTCAATAATATGGCAATAACTATATGTAGTGTCAGATGGATACTACACTAGTCAGGTAGATCACTTTTTTTTTTTAGCTGAGCCATCCTGTCACCTGTTGCCAGCTTAGCGGCAGCTCAGCTCGGGCTGGGCATCGAACTGCTATTGCTCAGAGCTCAGCTCGCACTCTTTAGCGAGCTCTTAACCAACTGAAGGTAGATCACTTCTTAAGTTTTATAAATGTCTAGCCACTGTGCTGTACACCTAAAATTAATATAAAATAATATTGAATGTCAACTGAAATTGAAAAGTTTTAAAGGGAGGAAAAGGTGAAGGGGAATAAGAGGTCCAAATTTTCAGGTATAAAACAAATAAGTCGTGGGGATATAATGTACAGCATAGGAAATATAGTCAATAATATGATAGCATAGTACCATGTCAGATGGTTGCTGGACTTAAGTATATAAATGTTGAGCAACTATGGAGTAACTATGTGAAACTCATATAATATTGTATGTTAGCTATATTTTTAATAAAAATCTTTAAAAATAAAAGAAAATCATCTTGGGGAATAATTATTTGTAGTGGAATTAAAATCCAGTGTGTACTCACAGACACCAAAATCTTACCTGCTCAGGGTCTAAGGGATAACATTAAAAGTGTGCTTGGCCATATTCTTGAATGGGATTTAGAAACCACTGGAATGTTTCCTGCTGCATAAACAGCCTCATAATTATGTTGGAGCTTAACTAATATAAATATCCAGGACGTGTACCTATTCCTCAAGAATACTTTCAGACAACCTACAAGTTTAAATATTTTCTTGATATTTATCCCAAATTTTCCACCAATTCATTTCATTCCATTACTTCCAGTTGTAATCCCTTAGGTCATAACTATCTCAACAAATTACTCATCTAATTAACAAATTATTTCAGAGAGAATTCTTTCAGAACAAAAGCATTTATTTCTAAGATTGTCAGTCTTTTTGCAGTCTGTGAAAAATTACCATTATAATTAGGAATAGTCACTATTTAATTCTGATTAGTGATCTACAAAATAAACTGTGGAAACATGAAATATCCAAATCAGGACATAGTCTGAATGTCATATAAGTTAGCAATATAGTCCTATAGTAAAATATTTAAAACAGGTTTATTGCCTAGTTATTTTTAGCTTTTATCTTAATTATTTAAAAACCTTAATAATTAAATAAATAATGCTTCCTGCAAATTCCCCTTTGGTTAAGAAGATAAATAGTCATTAACTTCTTTTGTGAATGATAACAAAAGCCTAAAATTAACTGCCCCATCCCATACTCCTTGCAATTTTCCTCTGGCTCCCCAATATATATCTGAGTGTCTGATCCTTCTTGCAAATACACCAACCAGATTCTGTGGGGGTTTTTTTTAATAAAAAATATCAAGCAAGTCAAGCCCATGAAGCACTCGAATTTACTGCAGTAATTTGTCTGCCTCTTAATTCTAATCAGATAAACACTGGTTTCCTATGATGAATGTAGGATCTGAATGACTGGGAGATTAAGTGACCATCTCAGAATCCTGAGGACTCTCCAGCCCTGATGGCCTCTTCGCTCTCAAGATTCGGGATGCTTGAGGTACTAGACAGTGGCTCTTCCTCTGAGCTGTCCTCACCACTGTGAAAACAGGTCAGCTGAGAAGGCACAGACATCAGAGCCATCCATGTAAGCCCTGGTTCAAACCCCCTTTCTGCCACCTAACGTCCTATGACCTCCATGAAGGTCACAGACTCCATGAAGCTCCATTTCCTATGTGCAAAATGTGATTACTAATATCTACCTCTGAGGAGTCTATGAGGAATATACAAGATATCTGGTGGGGTGGAGGTAGTCAGTAAACAGAAGTGATCATTGCTGCATTTTCTTTCAACAAACAAAAAACTTATTAAAATCCTTTCAAGAATACTCACTTTTATATAATTCTATTTTCTAGCACTTTCTAAACCAATAACTAGTATTTATTGAACGTTTTTTTTGTTCTAGGGATGGGGCTGGTTACTAAGGATAGAGGCGTGAACAAGATAGACACAGGCTTAGTGTTTGCATGTTTCATAGATAACGAAACCCATCAGTCCACTTTGTTAATCTTCACTTATTTCAGTAAGAAGCGTAATAAGCCCTATGAGTCTGAAAAATCAGAAAAAGTATATTATTCCTTTTAGATAATAAAAACCTAGATTTACTGAATGCTAACTATAATAAGCATTTGTGTATTAATTCAATTAATCTTTGCAATAATCTTATGAAGCAGGTACTATTATTACTGCCAGTTTATAGAAGAGGAAAGCGAGGCACCATGAGATTAAGTGATCTGGTCACATCACACTGTGAGTATATGCCCAAGCTTGATTATGGACCCAGGCAGGCTGGCTGCAGACTCTCCTCTTAGCGGCTGCTCTATAATTCTTCACACAGGTTGAGTGAAGCCCAGAAGCAGCCTCATCTTCTTGGTCTCCAGAACACATAGTATGTGAAGGCATGTTGTGCCAGGTCCCATGGATGCAATTTGGATAAATGTCCTTAGACTGCGGTAAGGAAGGGGAGCCAGAAAAATAATTGCTTGGTTGCTTCTAGGTCTAAAACTCTCCAAGGTAGGGCAGGTAGACAAAGGGTCACCTTCATGCCTCCTGGGAAGGGTTCAATGTGCAAAACACATTCACCCTGAGATGTGCCTGATTTTCCTGAAAACTATTGCCTTCCTTGAGAGGGGGGCTTTTATTAACAAAGAGTGGGTTATTAACGAAGAGTGGGTCAGAAGTAGCAAGGCCTTCCTACAGTGGACTTAAAATGTAAATTGTGGTTCTGCAGTTGAACTGTCATGGGTGTTTGGAGTAGAAGATTATATAAAAAAGGAAGAATCAGGATCCAGAAATATTAAATCAGAACCCTAGAAGTGATCAAAAGAGAATGACTATGAGGAGAGGAACACCACTACCCTGTCAGTGACTGTCACACCAATGGCATGCATTCTAGAATGCAGTACTGCTGCCCTGGCTGTAGATGGCTGACCCAAGGCCAACACCCAACTTCACATAGCTTTCTAGGCTGGTCAGCAGTTCTTCTGGGGCCTGGTGAGAAAGCTCTGTTGAGAAGAGAGCACCACAGAGAACAGTGATTGACAGGCTTCTTACGGAGCTTGTATGTGACGCACACAGAGGGGCTCAGCACCACAACAGGCAAAGCACCATGGAGAGGCACACACAGAGAACACAGTCAGAAGAAACCACAAAATAGAGAGGTTAACTGTCAGGTGCAGAAGCAGCAAAAGAGGAAGATGATGGCGGAGACACCCTAACCATGGAGCACCCATGCCAGGACGTCCAAGGTGGGGTTAGAAGAAATTATTACAATGTCTGTTTACATTTCTTTATCTTATTGTTTCTTCATTGTTATTATTTGTGTACCTTTAAAAAATACATATATTGGGCCGGCCGAGTGGCGCATTGGTTAAGCGCTGGTTTTGGGATGCCAGCGGCCCCGGTTCGGATCCCACATGAGGGCCAGTGACACTGCCCTCTACAGCTAACAACAGCTCCACCTGGAGCTGGGCTGTGCGAGCCCCAGTGATGGTGTGGGCTGCAGCCCCTGCTGCAGTGGGCTGCCATAGGCTACAGTGAGTGGCCAGCAGCCAGCGTGAGCGGCTGGCAGCCAAGCGTGAGCTGCCAATAGCCGCGGTGAGCGACATCCAGAGGCCAGCGACCGATCTGCCTCATCCGGGAAGAGCGCAATGACGATACCAACAGTGAAGCAACATCCTCCGCAACTAAACTGAAGAACAAAAAGACAGCAACTTGTCTGTTCCCCTTCCCCGATTCCCCAACGCTGTTCCCCTCCGCCAATTCCCCAATAAAATCTTTAAAAAAAAAAAAAAAAACATATATTGAGGGGTGCATTTTTCACTATTGGATGAGAGACCAAGACCAGTACAGAAAGCGGTAGATGCCTGTTTCTGCTGGGACAGCTGCGGGAGTGATGATTCATCCAGAAAATTAATCATCCTGTTCACAGTGAGGCCTGGAGCTGGGGCTGCTGATTATGCCTTCTTCTCTCCCTGAACTTCCTTACTTTAAAACCCCAATAATGAGATACCCCAAGTGTGTCTCCAGAAATGGCCAAACCAGTTTTGGTCTAGGCTGTTACAAGGACAACAGCCATATAAGTCAAGAGGCTGAGGAAGGGGAGATCAGAGCTATAAGTGTCAGAAGGAAAGTGGAATGGTCAGAGGGAGAATGTGCCAGCTGTCCCCAGACACTGTCAGGGAAAGGAGGAAATTGGAATTGAGACTAGAATCCCATTGACCTACATTAAAAATTGTCTTTTCTATGATTCACTCTTTTTTGGATGTGGTTGACTTGTATTGTAAATTGAACTTCTAGGTAGCCTCACAGTGGAGCTTCCAAGGGATCATTTAACATTAAAAATTTTTAAAACATAAAGAAATTTCAAGGAGAAGTCTCTAAAAGTAACCCAACTTTCACAGATTTTCATTACATTTCCTGCCTACTCTGTAGGTCTGGTAGCTAGAAAATGTTTCCAATAGAAAAAAAAAAAAAGTGAAAAGCTGTAATAAAGAAATGAAAAGAAATCCACTAAAAAACAAAAATAGAAGAAATTTCCAAACCAAAATATTGAAAAGATTTTAATGAGTTTATTCAATATCACTAAGCAAAAATGAAACAATTGCAAATATAAAGCCCTAAATGGTATTTTACATCTATTATATTCTAACTCCCACAATTATTGCTGCTGATGGTAGAATTCACAAGCATGGTACAAAAGATCAATGGGTGATTAGCTATCCTTTCCACATTCTATACATATGAAGCTTTGGCTATGTTTCCTCATAAATGGTTTTTCTTGAAAAAGGAGAAACTATTTTCAGAATAAATTTCAACAGTATTCTTTGGCCTATTGATAGCATCTCTCTTTGTCAATTCCATTTGTTCCAACTGAAAATGTCTTGAGATGTTAAAGTACATTAGTTATTACTACACAATTCATGATAGCTTTGCTCCAAAAGATGCATTCTACGTCCAAAAATTTGGTCAGATTGCTGCCAAACACCTCTTAACTCTGGTTATGTGTCCATTTCTATTCAACAAGTCTGGACAAACACAAAGGGAAATTAATCATGGTCTCTGGGCTGAGGAGTTTGCACTCTAGCAGGGGTGACAAAACATGCACATAAATAATTATAATACAAGATCAAATATGCTATATGCCACAAAAAAGGCATAAATAAAATGTGGGGGCATGCTCAGTTCCAGTGAGGGTATCAAGAGGTTTACAGAGAAATGTGCATTTCATCCATACATTAAAGGAGTGGTATGAGCTGAGAAGTCAACAGGGGGAGAAGATGGGGTAGGAGGCAGAGAAGTGAGGAACAGGTGGGGAGGAGACGTGGTGAGAGCTGGGGAGGTGGGTGGAAGGGTAAGGAGAAGGGGAACCCAAGAGAATCACAGTGTCTAAGACAAAGAATGGAAAAACGTGGAGTTCAATTAGGGAAAAGTGAGTGATAGGACTCTAAGGTACTGGAGATGGGAAAAAGGAGCAGGTAATAAAGAATAGGTTGGTTGGTTCAAAGGCTCTGGTTAAAACAGCTTCCCTTACTTTTGTTTATTTTCTCCCAGCCTCATTTGACCACCCTCCACTTTAGGCCACCCATAAAGTACTGATTTTGTTTGTTAACATCCTGACTCTTTTCCTGGACCAGGAGCTCGCTGAGGGCAGGGCTGGTGCTGTTTTCTTCTTTGTAGCCACAAAGCCCAACGTGGAGCTCCACGTCTAGACTCTAGGGTGAATGAATGCTTTGCTGTAGGAACCGTCATTGCTGTATAGTAGTTTTTTCTGACTATGTACAAGATTTTGCAGTTAGTGGCCACATCTAAACATGAATAAGGGAGTGAAACAGGACAGTGGCTCAGCGTGCCATCTGGACAATCAAGCTGACCTGGGTTGGAGGCCACTTGGACCATTTCTTCAATCTGAGCAAAACTTTACCCAAGTACTCACCTGATGAACATGCATTATGCTCTCTTGTAAAATGATCACCTCCCCACAAGGTTGTTGTGAGGATTGAATAAACTAATGTGTGCTGGACCATTAGCACATTGCCTGGGACACAGTAAACACTTCATTTATATAAGTTATGAACTTTAAATACAGCTTGTCAATGACACCTGGAAGTCTGCTTACAATGTCAGTGTGACATTGGCTTTATGTTCAAAGCATCAAGGCTGTATAATAATTCTCTGCTTTATTTTGAAATCTGAAATGATACCCATATGATTCTCTTTCTGGTGGGTGTATTTTTTTAATTTTTTAATTTTGACATATCACACACATACAGAAGAATACAAAAACACTCAAACACACAGTATAATATATGATTATGTAGAAACTATGTTCATAACTAATATCCAAGATATAAAATGGAATATTAGTCATTCCTCTGAAGTCCCCACTTTATAGAGGTCACCAAAGCCCTGATGCTTATGGTGGTCTCATCCTAGCTTTTCTTTCAAGTTTTATCAACTAGTAAGTATGGTTTCTCCTATTTTTCAATCTTATATAATTATAAATATAATGTATGTATTCTTGTATGCCTTGCTTCTTTTGATCGATATTATGTTTGTAAGATTCTTTTTAAAAAAGTTCTAGTTCCTTCTTTTTCATTGTAAGAACTTCAATGTGCCACAATTTATTCATTACTTAATATGTATGGCCGTTTTACTGTTGATGGATGTTTGGTTCATTTATAATTTAACACTATTATCAAATTCTGCTTAGAACATTCTTATACATATCTGATGATATACAAATGCTTGTATTTCTCTTGGAATATACTCAGGAGTGGGACTGCTGTATGATGAGGTATATGTAGCTCCAACTGTATTACAAAATACAAACTGTTTTTCAAAGTAATTGTACTAATTTCTACTCATGCCAACAGTGTATGAGAGCTCTCATTACTTAACATTCCAGCCAACACTAGTTACTTTCAAATTTTTGATTTTACCACTCTGGTGTGTATACTGGAATTTCAATATGATTTTAGCCTTACTTCCAGTTTATTAATGAATTGAACATACTGGCATATTCTTATTAGTTGTTTGTATTTCCTTTTTTGAAGTGCTCATTCAAGTCTTTCACTCATTTTTAACTGAGTTGTCTCTTTTTCTAATTGACTGGTGAATACAAGTTCTTTGTTGATTATGTGTTGTAGATAGTATCTCATCCAGTGATTTGTATTTTCATGTTCTTCTTTTTTATTGGGTAACAGTGTGTTTTTTCCAGGACCCATCAGCTCCAAGTTGTTGTTCCTCAATCTGTAGTTGTGGAGGTCACAGCTCAGCTCAAGTCCAGTCACGATTTTCAATCTAGTTGCAGAAAGGCAAAGCCCACCATCCCATGAGAGAATTGAACTGGCAACCTTGTAGTTCAGAGTATGCGTTCTAATCAACTGAGCCAACCAGCCACCCCCTGTATTTTCATATTCTTTTTGGTAGCTTTTCATGAGTTTAATTACTGAATTGTTTTTTTTCATTTTTCTAATTAGTTTCAGGTGTACAACACAATGCAACAGTTATACTCTTTACCCCCCAAAGTGAAAACCTCCTCTCCCAGTTTGCCACCCCACTCCCCCACATATCATACATATCCATCACAACTCCCCTGACTCCCTTCCACAGTATACTCCACATCCCGTGACCATCCACATATTCAGTTGCAGTTGGCATACAATACTATACAACATCAGCTTCAGGTGTACAGTGCAGTGATCAAGCCTCTACTCCATCCATGAAGTGGTCTCCCTAACAAGACATGTGACTATCTGACACGCCACAAAATTTTTACAACATTATTATATTCCCTGAATTGTGTTTCATATCCCTGTGGCAATATTGTAGTTGTCTATTTATGCTGTCTAATCCCTTCCCCTTCCCCCCCCATCCCAATCCCCGTCTCAACCAGAAACCCTCAGTTTTTTCTCTACATCTACGAGTCCGTTTACTTTGATCGTTCACTCAGCTCTTCAGACTCCACACACAAGTGAGATCACACGGTACCTGTCCTTCTCTGACTGACTTATTTCTCACAACATAATAGTCTCTTCACAACATTATCAATTACATTCCCAGAACTGCCCCCATATCCCTGCAGCAACATTGTAGTCCCACCTACACTGTCCAAAACCTTCCCCTCTCCCTCTTCCCCACTCCCTCCCAGCCAACAACCATCAGTTTTTCCTTTATATCTGCTTGATATGACTTCAATCTTCTTACATTTACTGGACTTGTTTTGTGGCCTAATGTGGTCTATCTTGGAAAATGTCCCATGTGTACTTGAGAAGAATGTATATTCTGTTTTCTCAGGGTGAAATGCACTAAAAATATCAACGAAGTCCAGCTGGTCTAAAGTATCATTTAAGGCCCCTCTTTCTGTGTTGATTTTCTGTCTAAAGGATCTGCCCATTGGTGACAATGGTGTTGAAGTCCCCTACTATGATAGTGTTACTGTTGATCTCTCTCTTTATGTCTGTCAAAATCTGTTATATGTAATTAGGAGTTCCTATGTTGGGTGCATAGATGTTTAATTAGGGTTATAGTGCCTTCTTTGTCTTTTATTGTAGTCATTTTAAAGTCTATTTTGTCCAAAATAAGTATTGGTATTCCAGCTTTTTTTTTTTTTCCATTTGCATGAAATATCTTATTCCATCTGTAAACAGTATGTCCATGTATCCTATCTTCTTATTCACTCAGCCACTCTCTGTCTTTTGATTGGAGCATTTAGCCCATTCACATTTAAAATGATTATTGATAGGTGCATATGTATGGCCATTTTGTAATTTGTATTCCTGGTCTCTCTGGGTTAGCTTGTTTACCCCTTTCTTTTGTTTAAAAAAGCCCTTTTAACATTTCTTGCAATGCTGGCTTGGTGGTAATGAATTCCTTAAGCTTATTCTTTTCTGAGAAGCTCTTTATTTCTCCTTCAATTTTAAGTGATAGCCGTGCTGGGTAGAGCAATCTTGGTTGTAGGCCTTTATTTTGTGTCACTTTGAATATCTCCTGCCACTCCCTTCTGGCCTGCAGAGTTTCTGTAGACAAGTCAGCTGTTAGTCTAATAGGAGTTCCTTTGTATGTAACCTGCTGTCTTTCTCTTGCTGCTTTTAGGATTCTGTCTCTGTCTTTAACCTTTGCCATTTTAATTATGATGTGTCTTGATGTGGACCTGTTTGGGTTCAGCTTGTTTGGAACCCTCTGTACTTCCTGGGCATGTATGTTGATTTCCTTCACCAGGGTAGGGAAGTTTTCAGTCATTATTTTTTCAAATACATTTCGACCCCTTGCTGTTTCTCTTCTCCTTCTGGTATTCCTATAAGTCAAAGGTGGTTGCGTTTCACCTTGTCCCATAGGGCTCTTAAACTATTTTCATTGTTTTTTATTCTTTGGTCTTTTTGCTCTGCCAACTGGGTGATTTCTGATATTTTATCTTCCAAATCGCTGATCTGCTCCTCTGTTTCATCTACTCTACTGGTGATTCCTTCGACTGTGTTCTTCATTTCAGTTATTGTATTCTTTAGTTCGAACAGGTTGTTTTTTATGGTTTCCCTATCCTTCTTTATGTCCTCGCTAAGTTCCTTAAACATTCTTATCATCAGTGTTCTAAACTCCGTCTCTGAAAGGTTGGATCCCTCTGTTTCATTTAGTTCCATTTCTAGAGGTTTCTTCTGATCTTTTACTTGTGACATGTTTCTTTGTTTCCCCATTCTGGCTGTCGCTCTGGGATTGCTTTGATGTATTAGCTAGATCACCAGGAGAGCCCTGGCTGGATCACCCAGGCACACAGCTCACAGCACAACACTCCCAGGAAAACTCCCAGTCTCAGCCTGTCCCAATCAGCAGATCAGGCCAAGCAGCCCCACAACCAATCACCAACCTGGCAACTCTGCAAGCGCAGTGTGGAGAGCGGGGACCTGAGGCTGCTTGTGCACTCCCGCCTCTCAGTGAGCAGCCTATTGGTGCTGGAGCACGCCCACCAGGCATTTCCCTGGCAACGCAGCACAAGCCATGCGGAGGGTGGGGATCTGAGGCGGCTCGTGCACTCCTGGGTCTCAGTGAGTAGCCTGTTGGAGCCAGAGGGCACCTGCCCCACGTTTCCCTGGCATCGCAGTATAAGCCAGGTGGAGGGTGGGGATCCAAGTCCGCATGCGTGCGCACATGCACACACGCACTTCTGTGCCAATTCCACCAGACCAATGAGGTCTCAGACCTGATCCTTTGTGGGAGGGCCCAAGCCCGACAAAATGGCGCCCCCCCTACACCACTCACGTGCAGGCTCCAAACCAGTGGAACAACAGTCCAAAAACCTCCAGCCTTTGCACCAAAGGTGCTCAGTTCAGTCCTTCCCCGCAGGCCCCTGGGTCCGGCTCACACAGCCACTCCCTCCACCAGTAACCAGGTAAGTGCTCACCGGCGAGCAAGCCCGGGCACCGGCCCCACAGATTCTCCAGCCGCTCTTAGTCTCACCGAGCTGAGCAAAGAGAGTCCTCACTAATTTACTGCCAGCTATCTTAGAACTCCTCTTCCCGGCAAAGGAGCTCTGGGCTGGTGAGCTTGGTGTGCGGCCAGAGGGTCTCTCCCCGAACCGGAGGAGCCTCCCTACACAGCTGGGGCATCCCTCATGGGGTTCGCCCTCTCTCGTCTCTGCCCGTCCTACCAGACCCGACGCGGCTTCCTCTTTAAGTTCTTCATTTAGTGGTTCTGTTCCTCCAGTGTTCCGGGGACCTCCAGGGTTGAATGCTGTATAATTTGCTTGTAATTTTGGTGTGATCCTGGGAGGCAGTTAGCACAACGTCTGTCTATTGTGCCATTTTACCAGAAGTCCTAATTACTGAATTTTAATGTCATTACAAAATTTTCTTTGTCTGTCATATTTTAAAATCCTGCCCAATGTCATGGAGATATTTATAATCATATAAACACTTTGAAATTTTTCTTTTCACATTTAAGCTACTTGGAGTTAATTTTTGTGTATGGTGTTGGGGAAGGAAAGGTGTCCAGTTTCATTGTTTTCCTACTTATATGCCTATTTATTCCAGCATCATTTAATGAAAAGACCATCATTTCTTCCTCTGTTCTGGAATAACTGCTTTGTTACAAATCACATCAATATATGCTGAGTCCATTTGTGGTATGCATATTCTTTTCCATGAGTTCATTTACTTGCAGTCACGATTGATACAGTTTCACAATAAGCCTTGATATTTGGCAGAAAAAAATCTTTTCTCCTGTTACTCTGCTTCAAGAGTATCTTGAGTATTTGGGGGATTTTTGTATTTCTTTATAAATTTTAATATCTACTGTTAAATTGGAAAATTAGTTTATTGATATTTTTATTGGGATTACATTAAATATGTAGATTGACTTGAGGAAAAATTTAAATCTTATTATATTGACTCTTTCAATCCATTACATGGTATATCATTTTTATTTAGATCTTCCTTAATTTCAATAAAGTTTTATTATTTTCCTTTTTGAAGTACTTGTACTTATTTTTGTTAGTTTTTCTCTAATGTAAAAGTTTCCCTTTACTATGAGTTATCAAATCAGTTATAAAATCTTTACTTATGGGATCCCTGCTATTTTTCAGATGTTATATTGGCCATTTGAAACTTATTACATATTGTAATCCTCACAACAACCTTACTAGGTACTCCTACTATTGGGTTGTCAGAAAAGTCATGATGCATTTTTGCAATGAAAAACATAGACAAAATATGTCATGACTTTTCCAACAATCCAATATTATACCCATCTTACTTATGAGCATGCTGATACTCAAAAGGGTTAAACACTTTACCCAAGGTCTCACACTTAATAGCCAAGTCAGAGTTTGGACCCAGTCCTATCTGATTCCCAAATCATGTTACATTACCCCAATGGGAGACATGCCCCGAGGGAGTTGAATGCATGTCAGATACACTTTGGAGGGCATCAGGCAGGAAAAATTGATGACATGGGGCACTAGCCAGGTAGGGTGTAAAGAGGGGAGGGATCTCAAACACTTAGGAAACTAAAGTGAAATGTTGAGGTGAGCAATGATGGGGGGATCACATAAAATAAAGAGGTGCTGAAGACAAGCATCTCTCAAGCCACCATTTCCTCTTCTAAAGAGGAGTTAGTCAAATAGCCTGGGAGCAATTAGGGAGCAATTAGGTGTCAGGTTTGCTTTAGTGGCATGACCCCTGGCCACACAGAGGCCATATTAGTAGTTTATGTTATTCACTTGCTTTTTTTGGGTGGGGTGAGGGAGGTAACAGTTTGTTTTTTCCAGGACCCATCAGCTCCAAGTCGAGTTGTTGTCCTTCAATCTTAGTGGTGGAGGGCACAGCTCAGCTCCAAGTCCAAACGCCATTTTCAATCTAGTTGTGGGGGAGCAGAGCTCACCATCCCATGTGGGAATCAAACCGGGAACTTGTTGTTAAAGAACATGTGCTCTAACCACCTGAGCCATCCGGGCTCCCACCAGCAGCTCAGCAGCAGCTCAGCTCAAGTCGCTGTCTTCAATCTAGTTGCAAAGAGCGCAGCTCACTGGCCTATGTGGGAATCAAACCAGCAGCCTTGTTGTTCAGAGCACACGCTCTAAACAACTGAGCCACCCAGCTACCCTCACTTGCTATTTTTAAATGAAGTTTTATTACCCAGTTTTCCAGTCTCTCAATTGGTACCTTCCATTTGGATTTTGATATTGCCATATTTTCCCCAAACACTTATGGCTCAAGCCAGTTTTGAGGCTAATTTTGGTAGAAGTTATCTATCATATTTGAGTACACAGGGCATATGAGAAAATGCCTCTGATGTAAAAGATTTTATGAACAAAAATTCTTTGATACAGTTCCTAACCATTAATCTGCATTTTTTATACTGGTAAGAGTGCCACTGGCCAAGAACTGTAAGAAGTAGGTTGACAGTACAGATGGCCCAAGATTCTTAATGTCTGACACTAGACTTCAAAATGATGCTGTTTAATAGTGTTGATGGGCCTGCCTCTTGAATTCCTCAGAAAATGCATGATGCACCTTAGTTGATTTTGAATACAGATATCTGTGCAAGGTGAGCAGCCATTAAATGAAGCTTTGGAATAATTGGCCTTCCCCCATTGTTCAGTTTATAATTGCTGCAATAGCTCAGACTACTAAAATAGAGCCAATTAGGTAGGAAAATATTAAAGTAACAGCAAGCAATTCCTCAGCTACCACACCTTGCCTAGAAAGTAAGCAAGGTTTTTTTTTTCTTTTAGTTTATGACTATACATAAATTAAAGGTCCAATAAAATATAGACATCCAGAAATAAAAATATGGAAGAAACACTCACTTAGCATAGGTCCAGACAATACTGGAAACTACAAAAGTTAAAGTCCAGTGGAATACTGCAAGAGTAGAAGGCTTGATTTGCTTTATTAATTCAAGAATTTTGATACAATATGTGCTATAATATAAAATTGTTTTAGAAAAAAATTGTATTACACATTTATATACATATGTTTAGTACAAATATATAACATTTTAAATAAAAATAAATTAGTAAATGAATAAATTTGTATATTTGATGTGTATTTTATCTCATGCTGAATTCATGTTATCTGAGATCAAAGCGAATACACAATGTAATTAATTTGAGCATTGACTTATTTTATAAATTACTTGTTTCAAAGTAATCTTTTCCTCCCATATTGGTCAATTTTAGTAACTTCTTTTGTGAGCCATATCTAATTTCACTTGTCAATAGTTATATTCTTATTTTGGGAAATTTTTTAGATTCTCTTGATTGTCCTTTCCATATCTCCTCAAATATAAACTAGCTCCATCTTATGATACTTTTAAAAAATATTTTAAGAGCTGGCCAAGTGGCTCAGTTGGCTAAGAGCTCACTCAAAAGTGCAAGCTGAGCTCTGAGCAATAGCAGTTCAATGCCCATCCCGAGCTAAGCTGCCGCTCAGCTGCCAACAGGTGGCAGGATGGCTCAATGAAAAAAAAACAAAAAAAAAAATCAAAAAAAATAAATTATTAGAAAATTCGGAAGCCATTTTTTTTTAAATTGGGGAATTGGGGGAGGGGAACAGCATTGAGGAATCGGGTAAGGGGAACAGACAAGTTGCTGTCTTTTTTTCTTCAGTCTAGTTGCGGAAGACGCTGCTCCCCTGGCCCATGTTGGTATTGTCATTGCGCTCTTCCCGGATAAGGCAGATTGGTCGCCAGCCTCTGGATGGTCGCTCACAGCAGCTATTGGCAACTCACGCTGGCTGCCAGCTGCTCACTGTAGCCTATGGCAACCCACTGCAGCAGGGGCTGCAGCCTAACCATCGCTGGGGCTCCTGCAGCCCAGCTCCAGGTGGAGTTGTTGTTAGCTGTAGAGGGCAGTGTCACTGGTCCTCATATGTGGGATCCGAACGGGGGCCGCTGGGCTGGCGTCCCAAGCCAGCTCTTAACAAATGCGCCACTCTGCCGGCCCGGGAAGACATTTTTTAATAGAAATTATGTTATAATGGTTGTTAGGTCCTTAGGCCAGTACACACACATACACACACACACACACAATAGAAAAATAGAAAATGAACAAATATATATTGGGGGTGCCAAAAACATGTAACATGTATACAGATGACTTGTATTCATCTTTTGTTCTTGGTACATGTTATTACAATTTTTATACAGTTTTTTCCTTTCTTAAAATGTGTAAGAAACACATTTCTTACAAAAAGAAGCTGGCAGAGTGGTGCAATTGGTTAAGAGTTGGCTTGGGAGCATGAGCTCTGAGCAGCAGGGCAGCTAGTTCGGATCCCACATAGGCCAGTGACACTGCCCTCTACAGCTAAGATGGTAAACAACAGCTCGACCTGGAACTGGGCTGCCGTGAGTCCCTGGTGACAATGTAGGTTGCAGGGAGGCTGCAGTGAGCTACCTTGAGTGGCCAGCAGCCAGCGTGAGTGGCCAGTGGCATGAGCTGCCGTGAGCTGCCGCGAGTGGCTGTGCAACATCTGGCAACTGATCTGCCTCAGCCCAGAAGAGCGCAATGATCCCAATACCAACACGGGACAGTAAAGCGACGTCCTCCACAACTAGACTGAAGAACAAAAGGACAGCAACTTGTCTGTTCCCCTTACCTGATTTTCCAATGCTGTTCCCCTCCCCCAATTCCCCAATTTAAATATATATATATATATATATATATATATATATATATATATATATCATGGCTTATCAATCAACATTTTAAAAAAAATGTGTATACATTTTTTGACCCCTCTGTGTATTCTTTTTTCTCACCAATTGCTGGAATTTAGCTTGAATAATATTTCATTTCTTACAATTATATCGAGAGAAATAACTTCCATTTTAAGCTGAGATGCTTTCTTCCCATGCTGCTGGGGACTTGCACCTCATCTTCCTCTGCTACTTCTGCTTTCTGAGATCTACCAGAGGTGAGGCCTTCTCCAACCCAGACACTTACAGTAGCTTCTGTGGGCTAGTGGAGGGGTGCCAGCAGGCAGAGCTAACGGTGGAATGGGTGGGAAATGAGGAAAATGAAGC
This sequence comes from Aselliscus stoliczkanus, assembly GCA_033961575.1. NCBI lineage: Eukaryota > Metazoa > Chordata > Mammalia > Chiroptera > Hipposideridae > Aselliscus > Aselliscus stoliczkanus. The sequence goes on from CM066734.1 coordinate 44,735,527, forward strand.
AGTGTTTTGAGTGGAAGTTTGGGGCAAGAGGTAGAGAGTTTTAGGGTCAAGCTTCTGGGTCAACGTTGTCTTTCCATATTAGGACTTAACTTGGGTTTTACCTTCCTCTGCTGGTGTTTTGTTTTTGATATTGTTTACAAGTATTAGTCCACTAGTGTCTCTTTTCCTTGCTACTACCTGTTACCTCTACTCAAGATAGCATCCCTCCCTGACCAAATACGAACAAGACCAATCTACCTTTTTCTCCCCTTTAACCCTCAAGCAAGAATGCAAGCCCCTTGAGGGGTTCTACAGGTTTTGACCCCAGGTGATAATTAGGAAACCCATGGGCGGTAAAGTGATTCCCTTCTTTCTATTTGTTCTCTTTCTCCCCCAGAACATGTAAGAAAAGATCAGGTCTGCACACATATGTTAACGATGAGTCTTGCACATAAAGTGCTATAGTAAGACAGCTAATAACTGCCCCCTCACAGGCACGTATGAAGGACGAACTAAGCTAATGGAGGTGAAAGTGCTCAGCATAGTGCTTGGCACAGAGTAGGTTTTCAGTAAATGCTTGTTTCTTTTCCCCTTATGGGTTCAAAGTTTGGTTCTTGGTCTCTCTAATAAGTCCAGTGCCCATCTGGCACCCTATATCATCTTTACAATGTTATTGATTATATTCTTCAACCTGTGTTTCATAGCCCCATGACTATATTGTGACTATTACATAGGGAATATAGTCAATGGAATTGTAACAGCTATTACGATGTGAGACAGCAGATTGTGGGAGGCTGGAGAGGGTTATCACTTTGTGAGGGGTGTAAATGTCTAACTGTTACATTGTTTTGTACACCTGAAACTAATCCAAAATAAATTTTAAAAAATGTTTGGATAGAAGGAAGCAGCTACTTTCACAACCACTTGGCATGTTTGATTAGAAAATTAACATACCACTCCTATGTGTTCTGCAAATCCTGTGAACAGAGGTTATCAAATTGTGGGTCCATTAAATTAATTACACTTGACATCTTTAACAAGTAAGCACAGATGGCAATTTGTAATCAATGGTAATCTCAGACCAAACTATTTTAGCATCAAAATTGATCTATTATGAATTAATCTTCTCAGTTTGGGGGTTTTCTTCTCTACAGAAATATTTCCTCATGAGTTATTCAAACACAAACAAACCCCACAACTAAAGGGTCATTTTTGTAGTTAACAGTACACAAAAGTAAGCTAATTTTTACCATGAAAGGTATTGTTTTAGGGATGTAGTTCACAATATGGGAAAATTATAATATAAATGATGTCAAGTCATATTTTTCATTTCATTACTCTTTGTTTTATGTTAGAGTAGAAACAAAATGAAACCTAACAGTTTCTGAGGAAATTCTCATGGGAGTTAGAAATTCTGATTTGTATCACTTCTGGAAACAGAAGATTTTATTCACTGGGAAATGGAAAACCACTTTGAGAGGATATCATAAAAAAAAAAGAGTGGGAATGGGATGAGAGGAAACAAGTTAAAATGGAACAAACAAAGCTGTTCTTGCCAGGTTGTCTTGGGTTTGAATTCTACTTACTACCTCCAAGATGGGGGCAATTTAAACTTTGCAGATATTAATTTCTTTTTCTGTGATAGGGGAATATCTGTATCATAGGCTATCATGAGGACAGTTTCTGGCACATAGTAATTGTTTAACAATGTTAGTTCCTTCCTCCCACTTCTACACCCCCTCCGTTTTCTGATAAAGAGATATACATAGCATTCCTAGAATATTTTAATTCATTTTTAAATTTAAAAAATGTATATAATGTGTACTGTATGCCAGGGGCTGTCCTAAACACTTAACAAATATTAACTCATTTAATTCTCATAACAACCTGTGAAAATTGTTATTATTATCTGTCCTGTAGAGATGAAGAAACTGAGACATGGAGAGTTAACAACTTGCCCAATGAACAAAGCAGGTAAATAATGGGGCAGGGTCCAAATTCTGTCTGTCTGGTTTTCACTTAACTCCTACATATGCTGCCTCTCATAGAACCAAAAGAAAAAGTTCAATAGCATTCTTTATTGTCTGAATTTCATTATCAAGTGTGAAATATAATATAGAAGATATCAAAGAAATCTTTACACACAAAAATACTATTTAAAATAAAATAGTATTAAATATGCTCAGAAATATTTGCCTTAAGGGATTTCTGGTGGAAAAAAAATCCCTTAATTTGTTTGAAATTACATTTCTGTTTGTTTGTTTTTTTGTTTTTTCTTTTTTTTAGCGCTGAGCCATCCTGCCACCTGTTGGCAACTCAGCTCGGGCTGGGCATCGAACTGCCCAGCTCAGAGCTCAGCTCGCACTCCTGAGCTCTTAACCAACTGAGCCACTTGGGCAGCCCTTGCTTGTTTTTTATTGTGTGTGTTTAGGGAGAGTCTTGCTGGCTTTGTGGGCTGATTAATGCACATTCCTGATATTTCACTTCTTTATACGTATCTTCTTGCCATGTCAGTGGCGCTTCATTCGATTTTGTAATTGTTTTGATCCTTTCATGTTAAAGCTGCTTAAGTCTTCCTTCTGCAGGGTATCAATTGGCTGCTGGTTGATTGGCATTATCAGAGGCTGCAGATCAGAAGATGCTTTATCAAACAGTATGCTTTGGCTCCCAGAGCACATGGCTGGGCATTTCTTTCCATCACAATGATGGAATGTTAGTAAGAATGAACTAATTTGTTGTGTAAATGGGTGTCTTTGACTCAAAGCCTAAAAACTATGCTAATATTGCCTGTTATCTACTTGAGACCTTGTATTGAAATTTCCAGAAACTCTAATAAGGCATTGCCTTTGAGCACCCGAAAGTTGTACATTTTCTAAAAGCTGGGCTAATTGAGAGTCAGAATGCAGTATATGAATTGGATTTTTAAAGTATTCACCGACATGCTGTCAAATAAAGGAATACATATATAAAAGGTATAAATGAAGAATTTTTAAGTATGGATACAAAGTGAGCAATTTAGAAAATGACTATAAGATTTTTAAATAAGATGTTCCAAAATGATTATAAAATTTCCCAAGATATATTCCTTGGGACACTAATCCTACAAGTTGTTCCCTAAAAAAAAAAAATAAGTTAAATGGTCCAATAAGTTTGGGAGATAGTGCATACTTCAGTTCTTGCTTAGGGAGTCACAATGCATGTTGTAGGAAATCTGTGCTTTCCTTAAGATCATTGTCTCTCAAATGTACTTCACTATGGAAGATTTTATTGGGTACCTTCTGACTTCCCACAGACCATCATTTGGGAAATGCTGGACAGTGAAAATGGAAAGAAAGAGACAAGCTTAAGATTTTCAATTGTGGAGTGCCTGCCACAGAGATTTTGAGAATGGCAATTCTTTTGCAGTTTCATGCTTGTGAAAATTTTTTGGAATTCTCCACCAGTGGCAAATTTGTATTGATATGTATGTGGTCAGCCGCAGGCTAACTTCCAACAGCCTGGCACATAATTTGGACTAACAACCTGCCCCCTTTCTCTTGTTAGCACTGCAATTGGAGAAGGGATTCTGTGTCCACTCTCCTCCCCCAACCAAATGGAGAGAGAGGGAGAGACCTGTGAAAACTGGATAATCATCTCCTTATTTATTTTTATAAGAAATTTAGTGCATCAGAGTTTTTTCCAAAGAACATGACATGTATAAATTTTTTTAATGGAAAAATAGTACTTTTGAGTATCCTATAATCAGTCTTAAGGTCTTCAGGTTTTCATGTGCTGATTTCTTCAGACCTACTGAACAAGAAAGAAATTTACCTATGTTATAGCCCATTGCATTGTGTTTGTTTTGAATATGAACATTGCATTTCATGTCCTATAAGCTTTTCCACACCCTATTGTTAACTCATTTGTAGAAACTATTCCAGTTAGACCACAGCCTCAATACTGGCCAAACCTGCTGCAAGGAAGGTGCCAGCATCAGTTTTCATCAGTGCTTTTGCTTATATAACCAGCTTCCAAGTGGAAAAGGTGACTGCACAAAGTGTAGGATGGCTCTGTTGTCAATAGATCAACAATTTGAATTTTAAAATAGACTGCATATCTCTCAGCTGTCTTTGGAGGAGGGAAACAGATCAGGGTTTCCTATACTTGAGTTCTTGGTCCATGGCCTCTCGCCAGCTTCTTCACAGGACCTTTCCCAGGCTCCAGTTGTACCAGCGGGAATGTGATGTACTACGTCTGAAGAGGGCTTTCTGATCTGATGATACATTGTCCCCTTGTTGAGACAGAGTCTGAAGGACATTCGTGAGTCTCTTGGAATCTCATTCAGCCTATCGTACTTGGAAATGAATTGATTTGTCAGAGAACAACTGACAAAAGAAGGAAAAATCTCAATTAACTTTTGAGTCTAAAAAAAGCTACTTTTAATCACTTCTTAAAATAGCAGCACTCTGTTTCATCATTGAACCCACAAAAATGTGCAAGCCTGGAGATTGGTCAGCCTTGATTCGAAGATGTGCTTATAAAGTCTGTGCAGCACTTTTCCACCTAAAACAAAACAAATCATACACACACACACACACACACACACACACACACACACACACACCAATTAACTAAAAAAATGTATTATGTTTCTTTATAAGCCCATTCCTACAGTTCTTAGTATTATGGAGGAATAATAACAATAATACCAGCTTTCTTTCCAATGAAAATATTTTATTAAGAACTTTTTAACATTTAGGGAAAACTCCAGCCCAGAGATAGTCATCACTATGGTATCGTATCTGTGTCTTCAAGTGAAGTTTTATGAGATACCCATTGAATACCTCTATCTGTAAGAACTGCCAAGTGTGACCCAAGCCTGGGGCCGCTTCTGCTATCATTTCTACAGGGCCAAGTCAGTCATCTCAAGAGCACCCAGCCTAAGGGAGAGACTAGAAATCTGCTGAAATTAAGATTACTAGAACTTGGAATTATCAGAGAGGGAGAAGGAGAGGGGAAGGGAGAGGGAGAGGGAGAGGGAGAGAGAGAGAGATACAATAGTACACCAAAGAAACTTCTTGCAAGTTGGGTTTCCTGGGAACAGATTCTGAGATGGAGAATAGTTTGCAGAATGCTTATTAGTGTACTTGTCATCAATACCTGTGGAAGGGAAGGGACACAAAGCAGCGGGACTGGGCGTATGGAGAAGCTGGGCTGAGATGCAGTCTCAACAAAGTCCAACTCCATGGAAAGTTTTGAGGCTGGGGTGGCCCTTCAGTGTTGTCCCAGTTGGAGCCAGGGGACTGTCCCCTATATCCTTGTGTTGCCCTGGATTGGTCTGCCTTGAAGGGTGAGGTGGTTCTTCAGCTTAGGCAGTTCCGAGAGGGGCCTGACAGTGTGGGGGATCTGCCAGCAGAACGCCCAGTACCCAGATGAAAGTCCTTCATCTCTACAAAACTTTCAGCTGTTTTTTTTCCCCAACAGAGTAGTAACTCAATTAATGAACCCAGAGAATGAGAGCTTTGTCAAGACAGAACATTTTGTTTTAAAGAAATCTTCATGGGCCAGCCGAGTGGCGTATTGGTTAAGAACTGGCTTGGGAGGCCAGCAGCCTGATTCAGATCTCACATATGAGGGCCAGTGACACTACCCTCTACAGCTAAGATGGTGAACAACAGCTCCACCTGGAGCTGGGCTGCTGTGAGTTCCCGGGGACAGCATAGCTGTAGGCCCTGCTGCAGTAGGCTGCCACAGGCTACAGTGAGTGGCCGGCAGCCAGTGTGAGCAGCTGGCAGCCAGTGTGAGCTGCCAAGAGCTGCTGTGAGCGCCCGTCCAGAGGCCAGCAACCGATCTGCCTCACCTGAGAAAAGCGCAATGATGATACCAACATGGGCCAGTGAAGCAACATTCTCCACAACTAGACTGAAGAACAAAAGGACAGCAACTTGTCTGTTCTGCTTCCCCGATTCCCCAATGCTGTTCCCCTCCCCCAATTCCCCAATAAAAAATCTTTAAAAAAGAAATCTTCACAACTCAGCAGTGATGGCTGGGCACCCTGTGACTTGTTTTCTATAAGGTGAGGACAAGCTCTGCTGTAAGCACAGCTTCTGCTTGTCTGGAGGGTGAGAAAGCACAGTTTTGCTTGTGAAGAGGATGGTAAATGATGTCCCAACCCAGGCCTTGGGGCTCTTTCTCTGCTGCCCTGCTACCCCATGCCTCCATCACCATACTGCTCTCTCTTCTCATCCTGGTCCTTCACCCTCTCCCTTTGCCAGAAATCACACACAAAAACACAAAAACAGCTAGTGTACAGAAATTACTTAGCTAATCTCTGTGCCAGTTTTTTACTCCTTAAAATGAGAGCGATAACACTGACATTGAGCAGCCTTATTATAAAAATTAAGGATAATGTATGTAGAGTATCTAGCATGGTGTTTGGCACATATTAGACAGTCAATAAATAGTACATATTATTATTATTATTGAAACATTAAAAAGTGATTGACAGAAATGCCATCAAAATTCTAGCAGTTTGATGTCTTTCAAGATGTTATTAAACAGTAAACACTGGGAACTCGTCAACAAAAACACAGATATCGGGCAGCTGGATGGCTCAGTTGGTTAGAGTGCATGCTCTTAACAACAAGGTTTCCAGTTCAACTCCTGCATGGGATGGTGGGCTGTGCCCCCAACAACTAGATTGAAAATGGTGACTGGACTTGGTGCTGAGCTGTGCCCTCCACAACTAAGACTGAAGGACAACAACTTGACTTGGAGCTGATGGATCCTGGGAAAAAGTACACTGTTCCCCAGTAAAGTTAAAAACAAAACAAAACAAAAAACTACAGACATCACTGAAAGTAGCCAAATGGAGTAAGTAAATTACAGATAAAAGTTTAACCCAAGAATCAGTGGGATTCTTTTTTCCAAGGAGGACTCCAATTTTTTGCTGTCAATTGTGTTGTCCTCAGAAGAGCTGACAGTTGCTGTTACAGTTTCCCAAAAGACTGATGATATGGTATAGTGATATCCACCAAATAGCCAAACAAAGCAAACTTGTGAAGATGTGTCCCTGAATTGCAAACTGTCTAAAATACATATTGCCCATGAAGGAATCAGTATGGAAATCTCAGCCCAAAGCTGCAGGTAAAGCATCTTGGTTTCATACTCCCCAAAAGTGATGACACAGAAATAAATTCCAAGGTGTGCTTAATGGTTACCTTGTCTTCTGTTTTCTATATGCCCCTGCCCTTAATTGAACACTGTTACAAATAAGGCATTAGACTCAGCCCCACATGAGCATATTCAGCTAAAGAGAAAACCCTGCTTAGTTCCCGCTGCCATGGAACTTCTTAAGGCAGGTGGGATATTGACTTGGGGAAAAAAAGACTAAATTTCAGTTTTTACCTTCAGGGTTTCTCTTTCTATACAAAACATAAGGGCTGGCTGAATTCAGTGGGGATCGTTTTCCTGCAATCAAACATTTATAGTAACCCTTGGCTCTTCATGTAGCTCACAATCTACTTGTTGGACAACACATTCCTGTGACTGTGAAATATTCTGTTCCCTTGGGACACCAGTTGTCTCCAAAGTGGAAGACTTGACCTTCATTTCAGGAAACTGGAAGACTGTCATTTACTTTTAGTTGTTTAAACTGTGTGACATCTTATTCTGCATTGGCCTCTGGCTCTAGCCCATTCCACACCCCTCAAAATCACTCACTTGAAGATATTGCCTTACCCCTTTTTCTTTTCTTTCTAAAAATAAGTAGTGGATAATGATGTTGGAATGTAGTCAAATTCCTTCTGGAAATAATATATTGATTTTTGACAACTGAGGAGGGCTCAGTCCTAACCCCAAAATCATGTATGATGAGAAACACCTCCCTGCAAAACTAGCATAAGACCATGCCTTTCTGGAAAGCAGCCACTCTGGTTCAGTCAGGAATGAGCCTGATAATGGAAGAGTATAACTGAAGTTGACACATTCTCATTAGAGTGGCTGAAACAAAAGCACATATGGAACTTTCTGAATCATTGAACACACACTACTTGATAAATTATATTCTCATTTTCAGAGGCTCTGTCTCAGAATGTCTTCGCAGGTAGTAGCCGTCCTTAGCTCTCAGTTGTTACTTTTCACCACAAATGGATTCAGTGGTAGGTGGGAAGGGATCAGGAAAGGTAACTGTCAGCTTCTAACAAGTTTGTCTGTGACAAGGCTCAGCTAAGTGAACCACAACATCATACCTCACGACATCAGTGCCCTTTTTGGAACTACTGTTCTCCGTGAAAGAGCAGGAGTACAACCAATGTTGACAGGGTTGGAAAGAGTGATGTTAATCTCTTCCTTGAAATTATGCTTCTTTGTCTGTTCTCTGTGAGCTGTTGGTGATCACACCATTCTCTCAGGGTTTGACTTGGGCAAAGAAAGTGCCCTGACAGAAATTGGTGGAGAGAGAGCAGGTGAGGCTTTAGAAAGTCCACAAATGAATGCTTCTGTGCTGTGAGACAGGAATTCAGGTTAACTTCCAGAGCTCCAGGTCCAAATCTCAGAAAGAGTCTGTGTCAGTGAGGATCACTTCCTTAGCAATGGAAACTCACTCTGAATGATTGAAGCAGAAAAAGAACATGCTGGAAGCACACTAAGTAGCTCCCAAAATTGATCACCAAGGTCAGGGAACCAGGACCAGAAATGTGTGGGTTCCCCAGATGCTGCTACTCTCTCTCTCTCTCCTCAGCTCTGGACACTGAGCGTGGCCACTGGCACCACTGTCTTTGGGAACTTGAGCTACTCTGATTCTGTGTGTCACTCACTCCTAATTCAACATTCCAATGAGGGCATATGATTGGTCAAGCCGAATCATGGTCTCACTTTGTTGGGGGAGCAAGTACCAGACTTTTTCAACTTCTTTGACAGGAAGCAAATGAGTTCAAGTGCTCATCAACAGAACCGATTGATGGATCGATTGATAGATAGATGATAGATTGATAGATAGATGATGGATAGATGATAGCTAGCTAGTTAGCTAGCTAGCTAGATAGATAAGAGGGAAGAAGTCAGAGAGAGGGCAGAATCTGGGGATTGCAGATAGTAATGGCGGCAGTGTGGTGGGCTCCCTCAGTTCTCCCATGGAAAGTACCACAAATTGAACAGCTGTAACTCATCAGAAGAACCTCTGCTCATCACACAGAACAGCTAAGAGACTTGCATGAAGATTTCCTGAAGGTGGGCAAATTGGGTGAGTGGGGAAAGAGGGAAGGGAGAAGTGCGGAGACTCAGCCTGCATCCATGGCTGCGGAGACGCAGGGCCCCAGGAATCAGATCAGAGATGATTACATCATCAAGGTGACAGGCTCACTCCCTACACCCCACAGTCCTGCTGAGAGTTCAGCATAGAGCACAGCAGTGCCCAGCATCTGAGGCAGAAGCCTCAGAAAGCAAAAAGCAACTCCATAGCCAGGTCCCCACTTCCACCCTCCCACGGCAACCTTACCTCCCCCTTTCCAGCGTCTCAAGCTGGTCCCTGAATGGAGGAGTAGTGTCAGATTACAGAGGTGCAGCAGTCCCCAGGAAATGGAAATAGCCAGCTTGCAGCTGTGACCTGGGGAAGTGTGTGAGTTCCTACCCAGCACCACCTTTTCTACGTGGCTCCCAGCAGGGCAACTTCAGCTGCTGAGTCACATGCCAGCAGTGGGTGACAGCAGCAGCACTGGGCTTTCAGCAGTTTGGGACTCTCACACCCTTCACAGCCCCCAGCTGAAAGAGGGCCCTATGACCCAGGAGACCTGTGCTCAGGTCAGAAGCTGACCGGCTACAGTGCTCTCAGCTGTGAGAGCAGAAACTGCACTGACTTTGTAAAAACTACCAACCACACCCCATAAACCCACTCATCCAGATTTGTATCACCAGGGTCACTCTGGGCCCAAGTGGCCAGCTCTGCCTCCACAAGACACAGAGGAGTTTTTGTACAGCAGAGGACAACCTGCAGGCAGCTTGGTGGACTTTAGCCAAGACTAGCACTCTTTTTGTTGTTTTGTTTTTGTTTTTTGTTTTGCTTAGTTGTTTTTGTTTTTCTATTTTATTATTATCATTTTTAGTTTTATATATATATATATATATATATATATATATCCATATATATAGGTGTGTAGACGTATACATATGTATTTTTTTTTCTCCCTTCTCTCTCCCTTCTTTTCTTTTTTCTTTTTCCTGCTCTAAATTTCCTCTTTCTTTCCATTTTTCTGCAGGTTTTTTTTTGGTGTTGCTATTTTGTTTGTTGTGTTTCTTTTGTTTTTTGTATTTTTGATACTTCTGTGCATGTTGAGTGTTGGTTGTCAGTTGTTTTTACATGTGAGAGTATTTGGTTTCTTTTTGTGATTATTGTTTTGTGCTTGTTGATCTGTTCTGTTCTAAAATCACTCTGCACCAGGGCCCAGCCAAAAAGGTACAAGAAGCGTCACTCTAGACCAAACCAGAACATTACCAGGTTTGACTTACAAGAGTCACACCCAAAGGGGATTCTCTATAAGCATAAGAGCCCATAGGGGCCAATACCCATTTGAGGGGTCAACCCTCATATAGCAGCTCATACACTGTGGACATAACCAATCCTCATAGCTAGTCAGCCTGGAGTCAATCCCATCTACTGACAAGCCAAAAGCAATCAAAGCTCAACTTCAACAGTAGGAGACACACAACACAAGGGACACCTCTGGTACACACGCACAGGAGAATAGGGAGACTGAGCAATTCAAATATAAAAGACACATACCACATAAGTCCATGCAGCAAATACTGAGAGACCTAGGGGATCTACCTAAAACATCAAAGCAAGCACAAAAAGTCAGCCAGAATGGGAAAACAAAGAAACACATCCCAAATTCATATGTTGAAACCTAAACCCCAAGTAGATATTTTTCTAAAGAGGACATACGGGTGGCCAATAGATATATGAAAAAATGTTCAACCTCACTAATCATCAGAGGAATGCAAATAAAAACCACAATGAGATACCACTTTACTCCAATTAGAATGGCTATCATCAATAAATCAACAAACAACAAGTGCTGGCGAAGTTATGGAGAAAAGTGAACCCTGGTGCACTGTTGGTGGGATTGCAGATTGATGCAGCCACTACAGAAATCAGTATGGAGGTATCTAAAAAACTGGAAATGGAATCACCTCGTGACCCAGCAATTCCACTCTTAGGTATCTATCCAGAGAAACACAAGATGCTAATTCAAAAAATACATATGCACCCCCCCCATGTTTATTGCAGCACTATTTACAATAACCAAGACTTGGAAACAACCAAAATGCCCATTGGTAGAAGACTAGATTAAAAAACTGTGGTACATTTACACAATGGAATATTACTCAGCTATAAAGAAGAATGAAATTGTACCATTTGCAACAACATGGATGGACCTAGAGAACATTATGTTAAGTGAAATAAATCAGTCAACGAAAGGCAAATACTGTATGATCTCATTTATATGTTGAATCTAAAGAACTGAATAAATGAGCAAAGTAAACAGAAATTCACAGAGATACAGAGGAAAAACTGATGGTTGCTAGTTGGGAGGGGGATGGGGATGAGGGAGAAGGGGAAGGGATTGGATAGCATAAATTGATAACTACAATATTGCCAGAGGGATATGAAAGACAGTTTGAGGAATATAATTAATGTTCTAAATATTTTGTAGGGTGTCAGATGGACATATGTCTTGTTAGGGAGACCACTTCATGAACAGTGTAGATGCTTGACCACTGCACTGTACACCTCAAGCTGATGTTGAATAATGTTGTATGTCAACTATAATTTTATATATATATATATATATATATATATATATATATATATATATATATATATTCATGGGATGTGGAGTGTAGAGTGGGGAACAGAGTCAATGGGATTATAATATGATATGAGGGGCGTTGGATTGGGGAGGGAGCTGTCACTTTGTGAGGGGTGAAAAGTATGTTTGCATTGTTTTTTACACCTGAAATAAAAAATATTTTTAAAAATAATAATATTGCAGCAACTACATATAGTGCCAGGTGGGTACTAGACTAATCAGGGGATCACGGAATAAATTATGTAAATGTCAAAAAAAAAAAAAAGAGAGAGAGAGGGCAGAATCTGGACAAATACTAATTTGAGAATCTCTCAATAATTCTGGTAAAATGTAGCATAAATCAGTTTTAATAGGAAAGGGGCCACTGCCCTCTATCACCTTCAACTTCCTTAAATTCTGTCTTGCCCATATGCAGCCAATACAGTTTGAAAAAACCCACTGGTAATTCTGATATAGGAGCTAACCCTTTTTGTGTTTTATTTCTTCCAACTCTGCAGGGAATAACTGCCCTAAAACATTACCCAGATTCCTCAGCCATACTGAAGTTTTACATTGCCTTTTTTTTAAACTGAAGGTTATCTTAAAATAAAAATGTCTGAACTGTTTGTAAAGAAGAAGGGAGAGGAGAAAAGGTAAAAGCTACTTGTGATATTTGAAAAGCAATAATGAAAGTAACCTCAAATCCTTATTTTTTCTTCCACATGAAAAAATATGCCTCTAAGAATTTTAATTTCCCATATCTCAGAACAGCTTTTAATTTTGTTTTTCTTCTCATTGGAGGGCTTTAATAGAGCCCTACAGGAAAAAAACAACAAAAACAAACCTAAAAATATATTTTAGAAACATGACACAGAAAATTTTACTGCTTTTTGTTTTTGTTTTTGTTTAATAGTAGAATGGATACTATTCTGGTTGTAGAATCTGCAGAAAGGGAAATGATCTTAGAAAAACAAAACAGAAAATATCTCCTTGGTCTTTTTTTATGTATATGCCATTGCCAAGCCCCCTGAGAAATAGAATCCCTGTTGTTTTCGCTTCCAGATAAGTGATAAGCTAAGTGACCCCTGAAATTCCTTTAAGTGAGCCTCAGACAAGAGTTTTTAACTAACGCAACACATGGCCAGGCTCCCCCAGCAGAAGTCAACAGAAAATTGGACAAATTCCAGAGGATTCATCCTCAACACCTCCCCTTCTATGGCTGCAAAAAGAAAGCTCATTTAAATTATTTGCTTTCCTTTACTTGGAGAGATCTGTTCAGAAGGGATTACTTTATAACCCCAGAATAAATATTGAATTTTTGCCCTGTCAGCAGTGTTGTTTGTTTTCTTGTGGGGGAGGGGAGATAAAACATAGTATATTTCTGTATCACAGGTATTATTAAACACTGGTTTTAAAAGGGTAGGAGTTAGGTAGTTATGATAGTCTTTGTAATAGTCAAGGAAGAAAACTTGACATTAAGTGTACATTTTGTGATGGCTGTGTTGCTGGTTCATGCTAAGAATAAGCAATCTGATAAATCTTATGTGTGTTGTTCTAAGCAGGTGTAACAGTTGGCTCTTTCAAACATTATCCTTATTTGGAAACTACTTTCTCAGTGCAATTCTCACCTAACCTACCTCATTACAGCACCCAAATGCTGATTACACTTGTGAGTCAAGTCTGCCTGGTCCAGATACTGCCCTTAATAATAACTGAAGAGTCTTCAAATTTAAAAATGTATAAAAACAATTTTTGGTTAAGAATAATTAAACCTAATCATTTTATCACAAATATAGGTAGCAAATTGCAAAAAATTTAAGTAAAAATCCAGCCTGGGTGTGAGATTATCAAACCATCTTGGTGAAGACCTTCACCAAGAGTGGTGTGGCCAGCCATATTCTCACGTTTTCTATTCCTGCTTTCCCATCTTCAACTCACATTCTTTAATCATGTGCTCCTCACTGGGTAGTGCTGCTTTGATGGCTTTCGGATACTGTCATTAATATGTCATTGCAGGGCTGGCCAAGTGGCTCAGTTGGTTAAGAGTGCGAGCTCTGAGCAACAGGGTCGCAGGTTTGATTCCCACATGGGCCAGTGAGCTGTGCCTGAGCTGAGCTGCTGCTAAGCTGCCAACAGGTGACAGGATGGTTCAGTGGTTAGAGCGTGCACTCTTAGCAACAAGGTTTCCGGTTCAATTCCTGCATGAGATGGAGGGCTACACCCACCTGCAACTAAGATTGAACACAGCACCTTGAGCTGAGTGGCAGCGAGCTGCTGACAGGTGGCCAGATGGCAACTGGACTTGGAGCTGAGCTAGCTGCATCCTCCACAACTAAGATTGAAGGACAACTTGGCTGTTCCCCTTCCCCAATTCCCCAACACTGTTCCCCTTCCCCAATTCCCCAGTAAAATTTATATATATATATATATATATATATATATATATATATATATATATATATATATCATATATATATGTCATTGCAAAGAGTTCTGTTTCATTATCTGCAATTGTTTAAAGTTCAGCGCTTAGAGTACAATCTTTTGTCTTGAGAGTCCTTACTCTTAGTATTGCACAAATCTTTGCAGTATAGAAACTATGAACATCATGATTTTTCTCAGGACTTTGTAGCAGGAGAACAATGTAGTTTCCACATTTAAGAGACCTCTGTTCCAGATAAATTTTGACAACTACAACCTGCGTGATCTTACACAAATTATATAATTTCTCAGAGCCTTAGGAATGTGAAATCTGTTACTGTGATTGGCACCCAATAAAAAAAATCACAAAATGGTAGTTATTACTACAGTTCCTTCAGAATGACCCCTTATAGAGACATAGGAACAGGTTAATGGAGATGCGTGGGTTTAGTTAAAAAATACTGTTTAGTTGAATTGCTGCCTCAAGACTATTTTCTATTATGCCCAACTCTTTGTTAATGATTTTGTCTCCACTCTAAATATCTTCTGTAGTTACTGTAAAAATTTTCCCATGCAAAGGAATAACTTGTTCCCAAGACTGGGGCACAATGAGTTATGTAAGAATATGTTATTCACTATCACATGAACAATGGGAATTTGAAAATTCAAGTATAATTAATTAGAAATTATTCATTCAATAGCATTCAGTACCTGGAAGGTTCTAGGTGGTTCCAGGTTGCCAGGTCACTGACAAATAACTGCAGTTTTTCCAGGTAGTGTACTTGAACCCATAGGACCATACAGATGAAGGTCTACTGGACCTATCAAATGGATGATGCCACATTGCAATTTTGCAGTTTTGCAGCAGAGAGCAAGTTGAAGGGCATCCTGGGCCTTACTAAAGGATCTATAACTAAAATACTGATGAATCTGTGTTTGGTATAGTAGAGGGTGAATAAAATAAAATGATTGTGCAAGCACACTGGCAGAAATGGAGTAGAAAGAACACTGTTTAAAAGTGCCATTTTGAAGCATAAACTTGGTGTCAAGACTAGGGATAAGAAGTGACAAAAACTTGGGATGCATTTGAAGTGAGCATTGGTCAAGAAGTCTCGAGTACTTTATTTATGGACAATAAATCTGTTGTCAGTAAACATATAAATAAAAGGTGTTCATTTGAAGGAAGGTTGATGGCAAAATTAATAATGGAGACATTAAAATGATACCACCTGAACACGCTGCCCAGTCTGAGCACTGCTAAAATCACTGATATGGCCAGTTAACTACTCATCTTGTGACATGAGGCAATAAGAAGCACCATCTGTAAAGTACTCTTTTGTCTAAAAAGTTCAGCTTGACTCTAATCATTTTTCTAGACTTAAATTTCAGTTACTGGAAATATGGAGGAGAGAACAAGTTAGTTGCCATGATGAGGAAGCAAATTGGCCACGCCCAGCATGTGAGATATTCTAAGGCTAAATAGCTGTTTCCCTAACAAACTCATGGTATGAATAAAAGGAAAGGGTGGAGAGGTATGGGATTATAAGACTTAAAAGACCTAACATATTAATTAAATGTAGACTATGGAACTTGTGTGGAGCCTGGTAAAATAAACTAATTGTAAAAACCCATTTTTGAGATAATCGGGGACATTCAAATATTGCCTGAGCTTAAATGAAGTTAAAGAAAGTATTGTTAGTTTTATTAGCCATGATAATGGCATGATAGTTATGTTTTTAAAAAATAAATGGTGGAAGATGATCTCGTTACTTAGAAATGCATACTGAAGTGTTAGGTATGAAATAACACAATGGGGTTTGCTTTAAAATAGTGCAGCAGAAGAAAGGTGGAGAGAATGAAGCATAATTAGCAAAATGTTGATAACAGCTGAAATTGGATACTATACTTTCTACCTTTGACTATTTGAAAATTTCCATAATAAAAACTGTAAAAATTGCATACTTTCTTAGTTCTCTGTATATTATAAATGAGCTTAATGCTTTTAAAATTCTGTTTATTTACAACATGCTAAGAACCATATTAAGGTTCATCTTAGTCAGTTCAGGCTGCTATAACGAAGGTACTATTAACTGGGTGATTTATAAACAACAAACATTTATTTTTATTTCTCATAGTTCTGGATTGTGGGAAGTCCAAGATCACAGTGCCAGAAGATTCAATGTCTGGTGAGAACCCACTTCCTGGTTCATAGACCGAGCCTTTTGCTATAACCTCACACAGTGGAAAAGGCAAATCTAGCTCCCTGGGGTCTCTTCTATAAGGGCACTTAACCCTGCCCTCATGACCTAAGCACCCCCCAAATACCCTACCCCCTGATACCAACAACTTGGGGGTTAGGTTTCAACATATGAATTTGTGAGGGACACAAATATTCAGACTACACCAAACTAAAACGTGAAAATTTCCCCTAATTGTGGGATCCAATAGTTTGGAGGTAGGAAAGTTGTCAAGATTTGATAATTCCTTGGACATAACATATACGCATAGATTTTCAGCATCTCATGAAATGAATACATATAATCAGTCTCCCTTGAAAAGTTAAAGTGACCCTTTATAATCTCCTCATGACAAATACACTCTTTGTGTCTTGGAGACTTTCCTAGAAGATGGCATGGCCCTGGTAAAAATTGACTGGTTTTGTTACCAAAATGCTATGATAAAAAGGAAGCACTGATTTAATCAGATACCAAGTGAAAAATATATGTATCTTTGAAAAGGAGATATTTCTAACACTATCTGCCTTAGTATTGTTCTTATAGACCAGTGAAAGGTCAGGCACGGCTATAGCATTCAATTTATTATGTGAAATGTTTAAACAATTGGGAAGGGTAAAGAGAAAAAGTACTCTCTGCCAAAAGATAGGAATACCAATGTCAATTATGCAGGGCACATGAAGAGATAAAAGATTGGACATGTTTCTGAATGAGAACTTTACAGTGAGAACATGGAATTGGTCAAGCCCAGGATATAAGGAGACATGACTCCAACAGGAACATTACTTTATGGTGCCAACAGAAGAGGGGTGTCCCAGCTTGACATATACAAATGGAGGCTACCTCAGACAAATACAAAATGGTACTGACATTTCTAAACAGAGACAATGGACTAGAATAAGATATAAGCCTTAAATGCCATCAGTGGCTACATTTGACACATATAGTGGTGTTGGCGTTGAGAATGACCTCTGTAAATGTTCCCAAGGTCATTTTTAATATCCTTGGGACTCCTATTGCCTAACTCTCAGTCCAATGGAAAAAGCCATATCAAAAGGATCAACTTTAGGGATACCCAGTGACCTCATTTCCAAATTGTTATAAACCAATATTAAGACCTTCTGTTAACTGGAAGCCCATAGTTGGTAGATCTTAAATTTCAATACATGCAGAGAAAAGAGATGCCACCATCCACAGTCCAAGCCACACCAAGAAATTCAAGGTATCACAGAGTGACATTGTATCACTTACAATTTTTTATACCTAGTAGGGTCACAATATTTTTAGAAAGAATGAATGAATTTTCACATTTTCATAAAAAGTTTTCTTTTTTCTTGCTAGCACATCCCAGCCTGCTTCTCGTAGCATATACCAATCACTCTAGATTTTGCCTTCATTCAGCAAAGGACCCCAAAAAAGCATTGGGCCTTTGTACTTTCAATGTGATACAGAACTGTACACCTGAAACCTATGTAACTTTACAAACCATTGTCACCCCAATAAACTTTAATTAAAGAAGACAAAGAAGGAGGAGGAGGAGGAAGAGGAGGAGGAGGAGGAGGAGGAGAGAAGGAGGAGAAAAGAAAAAGAAAAAAGAAAAGAAAAGAAAAAAGAATTGGGCCATAGTCATCATCTCTTTCATTATCAAGCATCCTGAGTACCTATTATATACAAGCACTATCTTAGGTTTAGGGAGCTTTGGTGTCAAATAAGAATATGGTATATGCTCTCCCACTGAGAAATTAGCAGTGCCTATCCCTGTAAATCTGCACAGCATCACATCTTGTCAAATCATAACAGTATAGGCCTTGCATTTGAATAGTTACCCTACAATGATACATTTCAAAGCCACATCTTCATCAAACTGATGTGGGCATTCACTGGTGACATCTGTCACTTGGAATTTGTCCCTTAATAAAATTGATTGTGAACTAGTAACAAAGGGCTATTCCTTCAGGACATTTGGCATATGAAAATGATCCCTTTGCAAAGAACTGGATGCTAATGTTTCCATCAAAATGGAACTCTAGCTGAGCAATATACAAGTTTTACTAGAGTGAAAGAATTTTTCCTGCTTTTAAACAAAGTTGGCTATATACAGTTCACAGAGCACAAATGTTTCATGGGAGAATGAACAAATTAAGCCTGTGAAGAGTAGTTGAATATTTATTCTGACACAACTTCCCCAGGACAATCAGCAACCACATTTGAAGTAAATTCCTTAGTCTGTTCCAATAAGAATAATTATGTTGGAACTGTGTTCCCTGCTCTAAAGAGGGCAAATCCATTTACTGCTGTAGAAAAGTCTCTGGGATGGATCTAACCTATTCACTTTGTGGATTTTGATGCTGCTGAGTAAGCCAATGATATTTCAAGTTGGTGCTGGTTTGGACACAGTCGAGAAAGCTCTGTAGAGTTTTTTTTTCTTCAACAACTCAATCATGACTGCAAAAATGCAGTCAGCATCAGAGATGTGGAGTAGTAATTCATTTTGACAGTAGTAAACTAATGAACATCCATTATTAGACTGTTCAAACATCTTTCCCAATTGAATATCTGACTTTAAAAGGAATTGTACAGTCTTCAGCATTTCCATTGCATTCATCTGGAGCAATCTGCACGGTTTATCTGTAGCTGAAATGCAAAAAGAAAAGAAAAATCCCTCCAATGTTTCATGCAAGGCTGCTCCTGGAACAAAATTAACAATGGCTGCAACTTGCAGGATGGTTCTCTCATGTTGTGTAGACTAAATCCGTCTAATTTAATTCCTTTACACTGATGGCTTAAAATACTGCAGAAGAAATATTCAGAACACTGTGAATGTGGGATGACTATGCAGTCTTCCATTTACCAGGCTCCTTTAGAGAATGCCCACCAAGATTATTCTTGGCTCAATGACATGCTTGCTTTCTCCCATAAATCTAATACTGTTTTTCCAGATTCATGCATTTTCTTTTTTTTTTTTTTTAAAGATTTTATTGGGGGAATTGAGGGGAGGGGAATCAGGGAAGGGAAACAGATAAGTTGCTGTCCTTTTGTTCTTCAGTCTAGTTGTGGAGGACGTCGCTTCACTGGCCCATGTTGGTATTATCATTGCGCTCTTCCCGGGTAAGGCAGTCGCTCTCCGACCATTGGACTGTCAGTCACGGTGGCTCTTGGCAGCTCACGAAAGAGCACACCAGCTGCCGGCCTCTCACGGTAGCTCACTGCTGCCCACTACAGCCGCACTGCAGCCTATGCCATCGCCAGTGATTCACGGCAGCCCAACTCCAGGTCGAGCTGTTGTTCCCCATCTTATCTGTTGAGGGTGCAGTGTCACTGGCCATCATGTGGGATCCGAACCGGGGCCCTGACGCTCAGAGCTGGCACTCCCAAGCCAACTTTTTTTTTTTTAAGATTTTATTGGGGAATTGGGGGAAGAGAACAGCATTGGGGAATTGGGGAAGAGTAACAGACAAGTTACTGTCCTTTTGTTCTTCAGTCTAGTTGCGGAGGACGTTGCTTCACTGGCCCATGTTGGTATCGTCATTGCGCTCAGTTGCCGGCCTCTGGATGGCCGCTCACCGTGGCTATTGGCAGCTCAAGCTGGCTGCCAGCCACTCACTGCAGCCTAAGGCAGCCCACTGCAGCAGGGGTTCCAGCCTACACCTCCGCCAGGGTTCGCACAGCCCAGCTCCAGGTGGAGCTGTTGTTAGCTGTAGAGGGCAGTGTCACTGGCCCTCATATGTGGGATCCGAACCTGGGCCACTGGCATCCCAAGCCAGCTCTTAACAAATGCGCCATTTGGCCGGCCCCTCAAGCCAACTCTTAACCAAAATGCCACTCTGCCAGCCAGTCATCCATTTTCATTTTTGATGAATTCTAACTGGCTCCCACTGAGGGTTGACAGCCACCAAACTGATCATATGGCAGTTTAATTGACTCCAGGGATATTTAGCAACTTGTTCACTATTTCACTGTGCACTGAAGGGGAGCTGTAACTATTCTTTTTTCCCTTCATAACTGTTGCAATCATGACAGCCTTGCACATGATTTATTTTGTGGCATAATTTTCTATGCAGAAAAAATAATGCTTCACCATCTCCATCTCCTCTGCTACTGAAAATATGGTGAGATCAAAGATAGACCCCTGCTTATATATGGCCTGTCAATCTGCAGAGCATATTGTGACTCAATCCCACATAACACTGGACACCTATAAAGATGTACTGCGATGAAATCATCATGTGATAATTCATTCCATCATTTCAAAATGAGCATTTAATCAACTTTAAAAAACATTATAGAACTATCTATCAGATGTTTAACGAATGAGTTTTAAATAACATGGGATCATAGAAGACATCTTTGAAACATTTAAATCCAGGCTTTGTTTCTTTGTAAACAAGTCCATTAAACAGAAAAATTGCACTTTATCACATTGTTTATAGATTACAAAGGTTTAGCTTCCTGGTAATAATTTATAAAGTAATGAAATGGAATGGAAATATGCAAATTTTTCAGAAAGCATTCAACATAAGAGGCTTTTCTTGTGTAGAAAGTTTAGTCTCTGATACTTTCAATTCAATTAGTTAACACTAAGCACAGAAGACATCTCACACGATGGAGTGAATTGTGAATTGTAGCTCTGAATTTGGACAAAGGCACAAACTAGAGAAACAGATGGGGGAGCAGCATGCAAAGATGAGGACAGCCCCCTCTAAAATGAGAATATGCTATAATCAGAGACAGGAAGCTAATCCTTCTGCTGACCTATGGGGAACAAAGAGCGTCATGACCATTACATTGAGAATGAGCCCAAAAGCCAAATGGCAGAAAGTGCAGAGAGCTGTTATCAATTTTATAACCTAATCTGCTTTCCTCAAATGAGGGCTACATTTTCATACAGTTGGCACAAAGGGGCACTCCCCAGACCTCCAATAACCATGCATTCATTTCTTCATTTTTTTTTTCTTTTGCCAGCTTTTTTTCTTTCATCTACTTCCCAAGCACATGCCACAATTCCAGTGTTTACTGTGTTTACTCTGCTGGGGACCTGATTGGACTGCGCATTTGATGTGTTGCTGGAATTCATCAGTTTTAGAGCCAACTGCTCTAACATTCGGTAACATCAGGGCCAATAGACTTATTCACCCAGTAGTGTTACCAGTTATAAAAATAACTGTTTACTGAGCACCTAGTATGTGCCTAGCACTATTTTAGGCTTTTGTGATGGATTAGGGAACAAATAGACAAGGGTCCTGAGGGGTCCCATCTTCAGGTCAAAACCCTATTGGGGTTTTTCAGGCCTGACCATAGCCAGTCACAAGGCTTTGCCTGGCAGGCTTCATTGTGGGGGAAGCTGCTCTCCTACAGCAGACTCCCTTACTTACACACACTGGTCACCCCAGCCTGGGTGCCTCCAACTGGAGGCCTTCTTACTGGTGGGGGAGGGAGGCTCAGCTGAGACACTGCTCAGACACCTCTGCCAAGACACCTCCTAATGGGATGGGGGTGCTACTGTGCTAAAGTCTGGCTGCCTACTGCTTGAAAAAGCCAAAT
Organism: Aselliscus stoliczkanus; assembly: GCA_033961575.1. NCBI lineage: Eukaryota > Metazoa > Chordata > Mammalia > Chiroptera > Hipposideridae > Aselliscus > Aselliscus stoliczkanus. Next base: position 44,757,527 of record CM066734.1, read on the forward strand.
ATTGAAAGACAAGGTTGGTGGAAAGAAAAGCAGGTTTATTCAGAATGCCGGCATCCTTGGAGGATGGTGGACTACTGTCCAAAGACCATCTCCTGTTCCTAGAAAGGTCAGAAGGGTTGATAGGTACACAAGAAGAAGCAGAACAATGGAAAGGGGAATTTAGTCATGGGACTCCTCCAAGAGAACAACTCCTAGGGTCTGGTTTGTTCTGTGATAGTTATCTCGAATCCCAATCTTATGGGTAATTCATAGTCATCTGACAGAAAATCACAGTCCAGAATTGCAGCCTGGTTGCCAGTGTCTGAATGGCTGAGGGCTGACTCGGTTTCTCGCAAGTTAGTGTTCTGCTGATTAGCTAGATTAACGAGGTATGCATGTAGCCTTAGGAAAGCAGAGCAATTAAATTGGGCAGTGAGGAAGAGAAACAAAGACAAAACAGCTGAATAGCAAACTACAAGGTAAATCAAGCTATAAACTAAGTTATTGATTTCTTAAGTTTCACCCTTACAGGAGGATGGACTTGAAGACATCTTTCTCCACCCTGACTCAGTACTCATTTCACATCCACATGGTAACTCACTCTGATTCATGCATTGTGATCAGATTTCTGAAGTGAGAGAGAAGTACCTGGCATCACAGGCAGGGAGCTGGGGTTGAGTAACAGTCACAGTTGAGCTTAGCAATGACTCAGCCCACAGGGTGCTCTAGTTAAATAAACATCATCTGTCACAGGTAGTAACTCAGAACAAGATCACAAGGAACCAACCAGGTAGGGGAAATCAATCTGTATATACAATTGGCTTGACATAAAATCCTCTTTTCAGAAATGGCTTTATAGCGGAGACTATCTCTCCTTCTATTTGTTTGTACCTGTACTGTGTTTCTGTGAAGTCAGTGTTGGAGACATGTGCATGAAGCCTGGAAGCAGAGGGAAATATTTACACTTTGTTTTTCCATAATCTGATGATCCTCATGCTTTTCATTACTTTTGAGCCACGCACCGTTATTGTCACTGAACCTTGTTTGAAATTGCTCTACAGTGAAATCTTTCTATCTGGGATGGTTTCATTTTTTAAATGGAATGAATAAAATCTAACAAGTTTATATAGTTGCTTAACGTTGAATAATTCTTACCAGAAGCAGCACAGTGTATACATGGAATTTGCCTTCATTTTGTGTGAATCTATCATGCACAAAAGTTTAGAGTCAACACGTAAGAACTATAGGCTTCGCATGCAAGTCTCTGAAATATTATGTTTCTCTGCCCTGCAAAAACAAGCTTTTCAAAGTTTTCTGGCCCAGATTTAAAACATTTTCCACTCCAGTTTACAGGTCCTATTAAGTATAATTTATTGAAATTTTCCAACAGATAATGTTTTATGAGGCACCTCAGATTCCTTCAGCTCCACCTACCTCCCAGCCCATTCTGCTGTTGCTAAGGGCCAACCAAACACTTGTTGCAGATGTGTCAGAGCCTCCCCATCAGCAGCTGCCCAAAGTTTCTGGCTTCTCCCTGAACTTGAATGAAGCACTACCACACTGCAGAGGCCAGGTGACGCCACACAGAAATATGGGGAATTAATTTCCCACCAGGTCCTATGTTTTCAAGAATTAGCCCCAGAAAGAAGCTTGGAAGAGAAGTAGGTAGCAATCTTGATTCTAAAACTCATGACCTCAGGTGGGCCACAGGCAGATTCTTGTGAGATTTGGAAGGAGGAAGAAAGGAGGCTGCCATTTTGTAGCTGACACATGTTGCCGATCTGGGCCTGCAATTATCCTACTTTCTCAATTCACCTTCAGTTTTTCTGACTCCTGGGCCAAGTGTATGAGTTTTACTCCATGACAAAGAACCCCAGCTTCTGATGGACCACCCTCTTTACAGAGGTCAGGGGCAACAAGAATGGATGTGAGCATCAGTCCATCCTCACAGGTTTCCAGCTTGCTCATGGCGATCCCTTCCAGCTCAAGCTCCAGCATCAGATAGGGAGACAGCTTTCTGGAGACTGTTGTGCTAATCACCCAATTGCATAATCCAATTTTCATGACAAATCCATACAGATAGTCCCCTATTGATCCTGCCTCTTTTGTTAACCATAATTGATACACCTGGGGTAACCCTTAATAATGGAAAACAGGAGATGGGAAAAGAGCAGGCATATGAATCCTTGCATTTTCCTCTTTCCCACAGACTAATCCATGGCATGATGCTTCACTGCAACCCATCCAGGGAAATGCAAGTGGACTTTCTATGTGCTGAGTAGACCCATCTGATAGTGACCTCCTGGGTCTCTTTTTGCTGATTACAAAATGGTTGTAAGCATGGATACAGTCCAGTCTCCTTAACAAGTCTAACAAGATCCTTCATGAGCTGGTTGCTGTAGAGCATTTTGCATTGATTCTCATTTTTTCTTCCCTCTCTTCCTTTTTCCTCATCCTTGCTATCCCAGGTTTGACTATACCATATAAAGTGTGAACCTTTCTTTAATGCTTGCCTTAGAATATTTTTCAAAGGAAACTGTGCTAAGAAAATTAGATCAGGAAAATTGTTCTAGAAAACGGACCTGCAGGACAGGATTTTGGAGTTGAATTGCCCATGCATCTGAACCACCTCCTTCTATTTCTCAGGCTGCTCTTTTTCCAGCTAAAATCCAATGCTGGTCTCTTTCCATATGTTCTGTGCTTTCCATAAGTGAACTCATCTCTTCTCATAGTTTCAAATACTCTACTGATGATGATAATTCCAAAATATTATCTCAAGTTCTGACATTTCTCCTGTGTTACAGATTTATGTATCCAAATGCCTTCCAAACTCATAAAGAAGTCACTAATCATATCCTGGCCTGAATTCATCTTCTCTCCACACCCGACCTTCCCCTACTATTCCCTATGTCAGCAAAACTTGAACTCACTTTTTTTTAAATTAGTTTCAGGTGTACAACACAGTGCAATAGTTATACATTTTACCGCTCAAAGTGACAACCCCCCACCCCCAATTCGCCACCCCACTCCCCCCCATATCATATGTATCTATTACTATTCCTCTGACTCTCTTCCACAGTATAATCCACATCCCGTGACTATCTATATATATTGAACTCACTCTTGATTCATCACCTCTACCTTTCATGTTCATCTAGGCATCAAGTCCTATCTATTTTTCCCCATAACTCTATCTCAAGATACTATTTTCTTCATTCTCACTGTTACTACACTGATTAACCCTATCTACCCACCTTTCATTCTTGCCTGAAATAATGCTATGACCCACTAATTGGCTTCACTTTTTCTAAACTTTCTTCCCACAAATCCCTTTTCCATGCTACAGTCAGAGTGATCTTTCTGAACTAAGAATCTCATCATCATTATCTTGCTTAAATCCCTCCAGAGTCTCCCCCATTGCATTAGGATAGAGTCCAATCTCCATAACAGGTCTAATAAGATCATTCATGAGGTCCCTGCTGAATTCACCAACCATTATCATCTTTACCTTATATGATAGCCCTAATGAAATTTTTTCATGCCTTGAAGGTAGCCTGCACTCTCTCACCTCTGGGCCTTCACACAGGAAGTTCCCTTTACCAAGAATACTTTTTTCGGGGCGCCCGAGTGGCTCATTGGTTAAGAGCTGGTTTTGGGATGCCAGCGGCCCCGGTTCGGATCCCACGTATGAGGGCCAGTTACACTGCCCTCTACAGCTAACAACAGCTCCACCTGGAGCTGGGCTGTGCGAACCCCAGTGACAGTGTAGGCTGCAGCCCCTGCTGCAGTGGGCCATAGGCTACAGTGAATGGCAGGCAGCCAGCTTGAGTGGCTGGCAGCCAGCGTGAGCTGCCAATAGCCGCAGTGAATGACCATCCAGAGGCCGGCGAGCAATCTGCCTCATCCGGGAAAAGCGCAATGACGATACCAACATGGGCCAGTGAAGCAACATCCTCCGCAACCAGACTGAAGAACAAAAAGACAGCAACTTGTCTGTTCCCCTTCCCCGATTCCCCAACACTTTTCCCCTCCCCCAACTCCCCAATAAAATCTTAAAAAAAAAAAAAAAGAATACTTTTCTCATCTCTCTCCTTCCTAGTTTCATCCTTCAAGTCTCAAATTTGGCATCACTTTCTCCCAGAAGCCATCAGCTAGTGGTGATGTGATCCATTGCTCCTTGTGCTTTTCATTCTGTAACACTTATCACACATTACTGTAATTGCTTGTTTCATTGTTACTCCCCCCACTTAGACTTAGTAACTTGCCTCCTTTACTGCTTGCTGTCTGCCTAATGAAGGCTTCAGGGACTGGCACATAGAAGACATATTTAATTGATGAATGACCATCATTTTAAAGAGACCGAGTGGCTCTCAGGCAGGGCTAATTTCACCATGATATGATTAAATGTATTGACATGTCTAAATAATGTTTCGATCATTAAGAAAGCTTGTCAGTTAGGAAACATAGAACAAGGTGAGTCACTGAAGTAAATGCTAGAATGCCTATCCAAGCATATCCAGGGATGAAGGAGTATTAGCTAATGGACTTCAAATATTGTGGTCCCATTAGTAAGAACATCCCTTTTGTGAAATAGATATATCCAGCTCTTTTATCCAGAGGCCATTAACTCTCCATTTTTTAATTCCAACTCATATAGCAATTTTATAATTATTAATTTGTCTTCCCCTGTAGGTCTGTCCGCAGGAAAAATGACATGTAATTTTAAGAATTTTGGGTCTCTGTGACTTCTCATTGTGATTTCTCATTGTGAATTAATGAATTAATGAATTGCCTTCAGGTTATGGTGTGCACTGATCGTGAACTCAGGTGGATGGGGTGCCATCCACTCTTTGTTCTGTGAACATTTCGGCTACTCTTACTTTTATTTCTCAGGTTCAGTGGCCAACAGTTACAGGAGCAAGTTCCTGGAAGTCCACAGCAGAGGGCGGAAGGAGTTAGGACAGAGGCAGGGGTCATGCATATAACTGTCAATTCTTTGCAGCCCTCAGTGAGTTCCTGGGTCGTTCAAGCTTCCTTTGGTATATTGAGGGAGTTATCTTAAAATATACTCACCAACTTGAGTAATTTCTAAGTCACATTGACCAAAAAAAAAAAATCACACAAACATTAAAGGTTTTTTAAAGCAATTTTTCAAAAAGAAAGTGACTATATGAAGGTCACTAGAAATATACACTTTTGGATATGGCATGCCAGAGCAAAGTTTTAGGTACATTTAAAATCACAGAAATAGGAGTTGTATTGAAAGAAATTATACGGTCTTCCCTTGTTGGTGGAATAAAAAAGGAGAGTCCCAAGAACCCTATTTCCATAACCACTATGTATAAAGGATAGTTTGAAAATTTATTAGGTTTCCATATATTTGAGAGAAAGCCTGATGATTTAAATTTTGATTTTTGTAAAATGAATACAATTAGCAGCATTGATTTGTGAAAAGACTAATACAAATAACCCAAGTAAAATTTGTACAATTGATGTGGGACCCTTGTAGAAATATATGTGTTATACTTCACATGTACTCCTCAGCAGCATGTAAAAGTGTCAGCAATTAATGCTCTGTTTCCTATAGGAAAGTACAACTCCTCATTTAGATCTTTGTCCTTTAAAACCAAAAAGGACATGAGATAATTGGAAACAGTCTTGGAACTGTCCTACTTATGAATTTTTCTGAGAGTAGATGTTGGTCCATGGCCTTGTTTCTGTTCTTATATCAGAGAAGGGGGTTCAGTTAAAAAATGCAAAGTACAAGCATGTTTAGCATTAGATTATACCTTTCATTTCTCCCGTGACTGGAGCAAAACATGAATTCCCTTTAATTAAAGTATGCACGGGGAATGCTAATGAAAATTTTGTTAAGGTTCACCCTATGAAAACAAACCTAATCACACATTGAAGACAACAGAAGGAGAAAGAGAAAAGAAAGAAGTGGTTTAAAAACTTAATCAAAAAGAAAAGTTAAAATGACTTGCATGAATCTCTTGACACTTGGCACCCTAAAAATTAGGAACTTAGTGTTCCAAGAGGAGGACAATGAAAGCAAGATGTTTTATTTGTTAATAAAAGCAGAGGTAAAAACTGTGTTACAGGAATCTGAGAAAGGAAGCAAAATGTATCAGCATTTAATCACTATGTGAGTAGTGAGGTGAAAGCTCAAACTTGCAAGTAAGTGAAGGTGAACACAAGTTTGCAACCCTTATCATTCATTTTCCACCTTTGTAATTTTTTTCACCTCCTGATTCTTAATCTTCATTAATTTCTTATATGTGAGGCCACTGCTCTTTTTGTCAGTGTGCTAAGCACCATTCCATGACCATTCACTGCCAAACACATCTGTGCCCATCTGCCAAGTGCATCGGCCTTGTGGGACGTTACCAACACAAGGGACTATGGTATCCAACTTTTATTTTGTAGGTGAAAAAACAGGAGACCAGAAAGTACACTCAGGGTGCCCAGTTCAGCTGCTTAGTGGCTGATCTGGGGTGGAAACTCAAGAGGTCTTAACTCCTAGGCCCACTGTGCCTCCTCCTCCGTCCCTCATGGGGTATCATGGAAATGACACAGGACCAGGGTTGTGACCCCTAGACTTGAGATTGGCCTTTGCTACTCATCAGATGTGGGAGGTGAGGCCAATCCAGACAGCACTGGAGGACCAGTTTCCCAACCTTTAAAACAAGGGATTGAACTTGACATCTGTAAGTTCACTTCCACTTCTACATGAAACTGTGATAACTCTCCATGTGAGAACAATCGTCTATTTCTTCTTTTGTTTATCTCTCTTTTAATGAAAATAAAATTGAATTGATATAATAAAAGAGGCTTTTGGTTTGTAGTGTTACATAATCATTTTTTCTACTGCTCTTCATTACTGACTCATTCACCTTGGGTGGCCCCTGCCACTCCCAAAAGATCACATTTTCAGACCATGCATCTGAATCTGGTTATCCATGGGACACCACCCTCTATTTCAGGAAGCCACTCCCTGGGAGGTCCACCTGGAATGCTCAGCTCTGGGCTGAGGTAGTGACACTGATCGAATCAGGAGCCCTGAGTTCACTCTGGAACAGAATTTAAGTACCAGGGAAACCGTTAGTGTCACTGTTATCCAGAAGTGATTTATGGCCACCCATCTAAGGCTATGTTCACCTAAACGGAAATCTCCACAGCAGCCCATTCTACAGCCAACGAATAGACTTTCAAAGAGAGATACATGTTCTTAGACTTCCTAAGGAAGATCTCCAAACACGCTAAAAGTATCCCATTGAAGGGAAACAGAAGAGGCACATAGTTTCTTAAACATATGATTCAAAAGAATAACTGCCAATTAAGAAATAACATCAAATGGTTTCTGTTAGAAGCTGAATTATGTCACCCACCCCATTCAGAGGTTGAGGTCCTAACCCCTAGTACCTCCGAAATGACTGTATTTGGAGATAAGATCTTTAAAGAGATAATTAAGTGATATCACTAGAGTGGGTCTTAATCCAATATGACTGGTGTTCTTATAAGATGAGAAGATTTAAATACCATTACAGAGGGAAGACCACATGAAGAAATAAGGGGAAGACGGTCATCTGCAAGGCAAGGAGAAAGACCTCAAAATGACACAAATTCTGCCGACATCTTGATCTCAAACTTTTGGCTTCCAGGACTGTAAAAAAATAATTTCTGTCATTTCAGCCACCCAATCTGTGGTACTCTGTTATGCAAACCCTAACAAATGAATAGTTTCCCATTCTGTTTTATTAATAGTCTTCTTTATTATAAAAGTAACATTTTCCAATAGAAATTTTATGAGGACAGCACCCTGCTTTATTCACCACCATATCCATGGCATCACCATACTGCCTAATACACAGCAGATGCCAAAAAGTATTTATTGACTGACTACCGACAAATCCAAAATTACAAACAAGTATCAATAAAAAATACAAATAACAGGTAATCCCACTGACCACCAGTAACCATTATCTTCACACAGTATCATTTTTCACAGCCATTAAATATTCCTCAAAAACATGCTTTAGAAAAACTGATGGTTGCCAGTTGGGAGGGGGGTGGGGAAGAGGGAGAAGGGGAAGGGATTAGACAGCATAAATAGGTAACTACAATATTGCCACAGGGATATGAAAGACAGTTCAGGGAATATAATTAATAATGTAAATATTTTGTGGGGTGTCAGATGGTCACATGTCTTTTTAGGAAGACCACTTCATGGATGGAGTAGAGGCTTGATCACTGCACTGTACACCTGAGCTGATGTTGTATAATATTGTATGCCAACTGTAATAGAATATATAGATAGTTACGGGATGTGGAGTATAGTGTGGAATGGAGTCAAGGGAATTGTAATAGATATGTATGATATCGGGGGGTTTGGCGAATTGGGGGAGGGAGGTTGTCACTTTGAGGGGTAAAAATTATAACTATTGCACTGCATTGTACACTTGAAATTAATTTTTTAAAATGTTTATTTCACAATAAAATAATTTTTTAGAAAATGCTTAAAATTGTTTCCATTTTTGTCATTATAAAAATGACAAAATTTTCACTTATAAAAAATACTGTGAAAGATATCTTTGTAAACATATCACTGTGCCCTGTTTCCTCAGAGCCGATTTCTGGAAGTGGAATGATTAAATTAAATGTATACACATCATTAAGATTTTTGACATACGTGTCAGATTCTTATTCTTAAAGATTTTACTAGTTTATACTCCCCCATCAGTGTAGTAGGATTGAAGTTTCCAATAATAATTATTATAATTCTAATATCATAGAGCATTTACTATGTGCCAGATGGTATACTAAACACTTCATAAGCATTATTTCACTTAATTCCCTCAAAAACCCTGCAAGGTGGTTGCTAATACTACAGATGAAGAACTACAGATGAACTTTACAGATGAGGAAAATTGTCTTAGAGAATAAATGATTTAGTTAATGAAAGTATATAAATAAGTCCCTTTTGCTAGTAAGAGGAAAGGCCAAGAAGTAAACCAGTCTGACTCTAGAAACTCAGTTTCACCAAAGCTGGGTAGTTGTTTCTTAAATCTTTGTAAATTTGATAGGCAAAAATAGATGGTTTTAATTTGCATTTCTAGGCTTACTAATAAGTTTGAACCCATTTTTCTATGTTTATCAGCCATTTTATTTTATTGCTGTTCCAGAGTGAATTTGTCTGTCTCTGTCCTTTGTCTCATCTGCTATTGATGAGCAACACCATGGTAATTAAATATGGAAGCTGCCATGTACTCATGATCCTCACACAGATACCCAGAAATCTAATCTAAGATTTGAAACAGATACTTCTAATTGTTCAATGTAGCCAAATTTTCAGGATAGTCTCATTATCTCCTAGGCAATATGCATGTGGAAATAACCCACCCAGCTGCTAACTTTATGAAGCTTCTTTCCCTTGGTAACGTTGTAAACTATTTTGATTGAGTGGTGTCCTAATTTTTTTTTTATTAAATCCAACTTTATTGCTCTAACCAAATCTTGACACCTTTCCCTCAAATTATGGAAAGAAATAAAGAATAAAAAGGAGAAAGGCACAACCAATACTTCCTCAAGCTCCCCATCACCTTTGTGTGATCACTCAAGTTAAAAGTCACAGCAGACCAGCCCTGAGAACAGAGCACTGAACAAGGACTCACAGGATGCCTGGTGGTGCTTACAGGCAGCAGGGGGATTGAGGAGAGCTTGTTTGTGTGCTGTGTACCAGTCATTAGATGTGCAGAAACATTATCCTTGGAAACAGGCTTGATGTGTCGAATGGATAATTACATGTTGAGGAGCTTAATTTAGGATAAGAGAAGCTGCTAATTCATGACAGACACACAAATTCCCAATGAGGCTTCGTGCTGTTGGGTTCAAGCACTGCATGGTATGGTATGGTATGGTGCTGAGTCAAGGGTCGATTGATTAACTGTAGATCACGTTGGCAAAAAGACTTGATTAAAGATTAAATGGCAGCTTGAGTCTGGAGAGTAATTAAGAGCAGCTTCTGTAGTCAATATCTGAAGTTCCGAATTTAGGATTTGAATACTATAGGGAATACCCTTTCGCTTCCCCCAACAACTGCTTTGTTTGTCTGTTTTTGTTAATTTAAAGAGAAAGGGAAAACTTCTTTCCCCAGTTGTTTTTCCCCTATTCAGAGGATTGTGCGTTAAGATGTGTTTATCCTTTCATAAGAGCAGTCTCTGGATTGTTGACCTCCAGCCTTATTCAGCTTGTCAAGCAGTCACAGTCAGCAGTGTGGGTGGGAAAACCAAGCTGAAGGGAGTTAAAGTATTCAGACAGCAGTATGGTGCCCTTGCTGATAGGTTCCCCAGCCCTGGCTCCTTCACCTGCTTCTATGCTGCCATTCACACCAGCCAGGTGGCTGACGAAGCACATGCATGGGAGTCACTCTGTGCCACAGTACCCCCTGAATCGCTGGAGGAATTGTGTCCCACTGGGAGCTTGAGTTTAGATCATTCTGTAACTTTCATCAAATCACACCAGAATTAGAGTTGAAGCTGCTTTCCTCACATTCCTCAGACAGTATCATTAGTCGGCAGCTATGAGAAAAGAATATGTGTTTGGTTTCTTTGAAAATCTCTACAACAAAAAGTAGCCAGTTAAGATGATCTTAAAGTAGTTGAAGAAAACAGTTTATAGACATCATTAGTGCCTCCAAAAGACAACTTACAAAAGAACACAGCTGACAGAATGCACACTGTCAAAAGTGCAGCAATTGCTTTCATCCCATGGCAAGCCAGGGAAGGAATTATCATGCCTACACCCCAGTGGGGACTGGGTGCCCTGGTGCTTCTGCTCTTCTCAGCAAGGGCTCAGGGAGCCAAACAGCTGCCAGCTACTCAGAGAAGGATCAACTAAAGTCCTGCTCAGGCCCTGCTCAGTTGTTGATCTGTATAAATTGAGATAACCACCTCATTTTCCCTAAGGGAATAAAAGGAGACCTGCTTAGACACTAGCCGGATGCCACAGTCCACAGATAGTGTTTTATTGGGGTCTGTGAACACAGATGGACAGGGCCACCACACTCTTTCTTTTCCAGACACCAAATATGGCATAATTGGGATTATAAAAAGAAATTAATCTAACAAATGGATTGAAAAGGCCAATTCTTTCAAATGGCTCTCTTAAGAAAAGGTTACTGTGTCCTAGATTAGTATCAATTTTATCCAGCAAATAATTTGTTAGGAAACATTTTAAAAACTACACTTTGTGTTATTAGTCATCTTTCATAAGCAAAAAATACTTCAAATTTTAAAACAAAACAGGACTTTTTTTTCCCCTCAGAAGACACAACTACTATAAGTTTGGATAGATGGTTTTATAATAACTTGGAAATTACAAATATACCTGAATTTAACTAGGATAATCTTTATCCAAAATTAAATCAAGTATGAATATTGTGACTAAATTCTAATTACAAAACAAAGATAATTATATGCAAAACAAACAGAGCAGATCAAAATCATTATTAGAAATTACTAATCAATCACCCAAATCCTATTTGCCACCCAGGAGCTCAAGAGTATGTAGAGCAGGGGCCGGCCGAGTGGCGTGGTGGTTGGGAGCTGGCTTGGGATACCAGCGACCCCGGTCCGGACCCCACATGTGGGGGCCAGTGACACTGCCCTCTTAAAAAAAAATATTTTTTTAAAAAAAAGAGTATATAGAGCAGGAGGGTGGGGGTGGACATTAATTAAAAGGATATCTCTGAGAATCCCAGAGATTGAGAAAGAGAAGACAATTTCCACGAACAATATTTGCAAAAGTAAAATTAAAGATAAAGGTATTAGTTACTAAAATGCTAGTTTCTGAAATATCATGAACAAGGCCAGCCATTTCCTGATGGATCTTTAAGATGCTTCTAGCAATGTTTGTCTATTTATAACTTCCGATTGCCACTACATGACCCCAGTGGCTGAGACAGGGAAATGTGATCTAAAATAGTTTTGCACCATTTCCTGTCCTCAGAGGAAATGGGTTTTGGTCTTCAATATCAGCTCCTCAGCTAGTCTCTCCTATTGATCCTCTCCCAGTCAACTTAAGATGCCCCCTTCTACTCAGAGGGAGGAATTTCAGCTCAGAATGCATTGACTTACATTTTCAGCACTTTAACCTAATACCTTTCAGGGTTGTTATTTATTTTAAATGTTAAATGTTCTGCAAAGAGCATGTGCAATACAAACAAACATTCAAAAGTAGTAAATAATAAGAATCAAGGCACAAAGGAGGTAAATTATGCTAAACAGCAGGAATAGCAGAAAAATACTGGAATAAATATGGGAGAGAGTAGTAGCTACACAAATGAAAATTCATCATGGGTGAAGGAAAACATGTGAGCAGTTGCTACTCCCAGGCAGGTGAAGAGATTTTTGAAGAATCAATCAGCAGGGAGATGATAGAAATTGAAAACGAAAAGTTCATTATGTAATTGTACTTGTATCTAATTCCAAGATATAAGGAAGATTTTTTTTTTTGAACATATGAATATACCCCATGGAGATGATGTCAGAGGAGGCTTAGTGGACAGTCAGAAAGGTCATTATGGCCCAGTGGTAACAAGGCCAGGCCCACTGCAGTGTCAGTGGAGTCCACAAGAGGAGTTAGAACTCATATCCCTACCCAGGTATAACAAGGAAGGTTCCTTGCTCTGGCGTCAACAGAGGCTGAAAAGGGAATCTGGACTGTTACTCCCACCTGACAGTAATAAGATTCCTCCTTCCTGCCAGAGCATTGTCAGAAACAGCCAGCTAAAACAGAAGATTTAAATAAGATCTAGAGTCTCCCAACAGAAAATGAAAATGTCCAAATTTCAATTTAAAAAAACCACCCATCATACCAAGAATCATACCAAGAACCAGGAAGATCTCAAACTTATTGCAAAAAGACAGTGGATACTAACATCAAATAACAGAGATGTTGGAATTATCTACCAATAATTTTGAAGCATCCATGATAAAAATGCATCAAAGAGCAATTATGAACAGACTTGAAACAAATGAAAAAAAACCCAGAAAGCATTAGCAAGAAAAATAGAAAGTCTCAGAAAAGAATTAGAAGATAATAAAGAAAAACCAAATGAAAATGCTAAAACTGCAAAATACAATAACTGAAATAAAATCCCACTGAATAGATTCTATAGCAGAACGAAGAGGACAGAGGAAAGAATTATTGAATTGAATGATAGAGCAATAAAACTTACCCAATCTTAATAACAGAGAAAGAAAACAGAAACTCAAGGACCTGTAGGACTATAAGAAAATATCTACTATTCATGTCATTGAATTCCAAAAAGAAAAGAGAAATTTGAGGTAAACAAACAAACAAAAAAGTCCTCAAAGATATAATGGGTGGAAACTTCCCAATTCTGAGAGGAGACATAAACCTACAAATTCAAGAAAATGAGTTAATCCCAAACAGGATAAAGTCAAAGAAATTCATGCCAAAACACATCATAATTAAACATCTGAAAACTAAGGCAAAAAGAAATCTTGAAAACAGCCAAAGAAAAATAACATTTTACTATATGGGAAAAGCTATTTAAACAATAACAGATTTTTTTTTTATCAGACACCAGGGAAGCCTGAAATGCTGGAAGAGAAGTGGAGCAAAAGAACTGTCAACCCAGAATCCTATACCCAGCAAAAATATCCCTCAAGAATAATGAGGAAATCAAGATATTCTCAGGTTAAAGAAAACAAAATAATTTACCAGGTGACCTACCCTTATAGGATAGAGAGAGAAAATTCTCTAAACAGAAAAAAAGAATGATAAAAGAAGGAAACTTGGAACATCACTAAAAAAGTAAGAAAAAAGTAAGAAAAATACAGATAAATGTAATAGGCTTTTTCCTTATATACTCCTTGAATTTTCCAAATTATGATTTTAGCAAAAATCATAACACTGATGTGGTTCTAAATGTATGTAGAAGAAATATTTAATACAATTATAGTCTATTCTCCTTATTCTTAGGCTCTGTATTGCAAATTCTATTTGTAATTCCTAAATTAGCACTTATGGCACTTTCACAGCCATTCACAAGCAAGCGCAGAGTGGCAAAAAAGTTTAGCCATAGACACACATGTTCCAAGGTGAGGTCAAACAAGATGACACACTGTCTTATTATTTCAGCTTTCATACTAAACAAGTGCTCTTTTCAGTCTATTTAGGTTTTTTTTTCTTTCTATTTTTGTGCATGAATTCACTGTTTAAAATGGCCTCCAAGTATAATACTGAACTTTTGTCTCATGTTCCTAAATGCAAAAATGCTATGATATGCCTTATGGAGAAAATATGTGTTTTAGATAAGCTTCATTTAGGCACAAGTTATTGTGTTGTCAGGCATGAGTTCAAAGTTAATAAATCAACAATATATATTAAATAAGATGTCTCTGAACAGAAACATACATAAAACAAGGTTATGTATTGATCAGTTGATGAAAACATGACCTGAGGCTCACAGGAATCTAACTCTGTATTTATTCTAAGAGCTATGATTTGATATCAATATTTGCTAATTTAGTGTTCACAGAGACTTTATACAACATAACTACTGTGAATAATAAAAATCAACTGTATATTATAAACAATGGAAGATACCTACAGTTATCTGGAGTTACCTACAAGGGAGCTCCCATAAAACTGTCAGCTGATTTCTCAACAGAAACTTGGCAGGCCAGAAGGGATTGGAAGGAACTATCGCAAGTGATAAAAAGCAAAGACCTACAACCAAGATACTCTCTACCCAGCAAAGCTATCATTTAGAAAAAGCTAAAGGACTTCACCAATATCAAAAAAGAACTACAAGGAATCTTCGAGGGACTTCTTTAAGATGAAAAAATAAAATAAAAGATAAAAAATATGAATAATAAAATGGCAATAACTACATAGCTATCAACAATTACTTTTAATGTAAATGGATTAAATGTTCCAATCAAAAGATAGTGTCTGAATGGATAAGAAAACAAGACCCCTACATATGCTGCCTATAGGAGACTCACTTCAGATCAAAAGACACACACAAACTAAAAGTAAAGGGATAGATTTTCATATTTCATGAAAGTAGAAAAAAAACAAAAACCTCGAGTAACAATACTTATACCCGACTGTTGGGGGCCATGCAGGATAGCTTTAGCCTGAGAAATACATGCTGTTCTCCTTTGTCCTAGCTGGGAGGTGTTATTCACTATTGAGGTTTGTGGAGAGAATGGCCAGTTCCAGTGAATGCACAAAAAGAAAGATGTTTGTCCATATGCTCGAAACTAGTAGCCTGGGAGCCTGACCTTTAAGCTTCCGTTGAATAGTTAATAGATTACTAGCATATGTCGTCATACATGCCATCTATTGTCTATCCTATACATACTCTGAAACCCTGAAAATGTATATAAGGACTGTGAGAAATAAACTCGGGAGCTAGCTAGCTATCCCCCTTCCATCTTTTCTGCAAAAAAGAAATTTCTGCCTCTTCATTGCGCCGACTCCGTGCCCACCTTCTTGAGTCCTGGTCCTGTGAGAGCTGGACTCCAGCACTCGACAAAATAGACTTTAAAACAAAGGCTATAACAAGAGATAAAGGAGTAATCACACTTCAGAGTACTTATCTGAAGAAACCCAAATGTTACTTAAGGAAACATTTGTATCCATATGTTTATTGTGGTATGGTTTACAATGGCCAAGATGTGGAGGCAGCCTGGGTGTCCGTCAATGGATGAGTGGATAAAGAGTAGGTGGTACATATACGCAATGGAATATTGCCCTGCCAAAGTGTTCTTACCGTCTACGGCAGCACAGAAGGACCAGGAGGGCACTGAGCTGAGTGGAGTGTGTCAGACACAGAAAGACAGATGCAATGTGATTTCGCTTATATGTGGAATCTAAAGAACAAAACAAACAAACATACAAAACAGAAACAAACTCATAGATACAGAGGACATTTTGATGGTTCCCAGATAGGAGGGGCATTGGGAGCTGGGTGAAAATGGGGAAGGGATTAAGAAGTAGAAATTGGTGGTTACACAGTAGTCATGGGGATGTAGGGTATAGCATAAGGAATACAGACAATAATATTGTAATAACTATGTATGGTGTTAGATGGGTACCAGATTTATCGGAATGATAGATGGGAGGAGTAGCAGGTTGGAAAAGGTGAAGGCATTAAGGTGTACAGATTGGTAGTTACAAAACAGTCATGGGGATGTAAAGTAATGTGTAAGAATATAGTCAATAATATGGCAATAACTATGTATAGTGCTAGGTGGACACGAGACTAGTTAGGGGAATCATTTCTTAAATTATATAAATGTCTAATCACTATGCCGTACACCTGAAATTAACATAAAATAATATTGAATGTTAATTGTAATTGAAAAAATGTTTAAAAAGGTGGGGGAAGGTGAAGGGGAATAAAAGATTCAAATTTCGAGGTATAAAGCAAATAAGCCATGGGGATGTAATATATAGGGAATATAGGCAATAATATTGTGAAAGCATGGTACAATGTCAGATGGTTGCTGGACTTATCATGGTCATCACTTCTTTAGGTATATAAATGTTGAATAACTATTGCGTATACCTGAAACTAGTATAATATTGTATGTTAGCTATATTTTAATAAAAATCTTTTTAAAAACTTACATGTAAAACTATAAAATTTTTAGAAAAATAGAGAAAATTCTTCAGGATCTAAGAAAAGACTTCTTAGGCTTGACATTGAAAGCGCAATTCAAAAAATTATAAGTTGATAAATTGGACTTCATAAAATAAAAACTTTTGCTCTTGTGAAAGACTCTGCTAAAAGGATCAAAAGACAAACTACAGACTCTGAGAAAAATATTTGCAAACCATATACTTCACAAAGCGTTAATTAATATTTAGACTACCTGCAGAAGTCTCAAAACTCAACAAAAAAAAATTGAAAATCCAATTCAAACATAGACAAAAGAAATGAAGAGACATTTCACCAAAAAAAAAAAAATGGAAGTGGCAAATAAGCATATAAAAGGATGTTTGACATCATTAGCTATTAAAGAAATACAAATTAAAACCATAATGAGATACCCCTACACACATATCAGAATGGCCAAAATAAAAAATGACAACACCAAATGCTGCCAAGAAAGCTGAAAATTGAATCACATACATTGTTAGTAGGTATATAAAATGGTATAGCCATTCTGAAAAAATGGTTCAATAGTTTCCTAAAAAACTAAACATGTAACTACCATACAATCCAGCAATTATATTCCTGAGTATTTATCCCAGAGAAATAAAGATTTATATTCACACCAAAGCCTATACAGTATATAATTATTTATAGATTTATAATAGTCAAAAACTGGAAATGGGTGCATTGTTAAATAAACTGCAGTGTATTCATACCATAGCAATAAAAAGAAATGAACTCTTAATGCATGCAACAGCCTAGATGACTCTCCAGAGAATTATGTTGAGTGAAAAAAAAAAAAGCCAATCCCAAAATGTTATAGACTGTGTGATTCCATGTATATAATATTCTTGAAATGACAAATTTATAGAAATGGAGGACAGATTAGTTGTTGCCAGGGATTAGGAAGGGGTTGAGCAGGAGGGAAATGAATGTATTATTTCTTACATTATTCATACTGCTTGTAAATCTACAATAACCTCAAGATAAAAATTATAATTATCTAAAAATTTTGAATATATTGTTCTGCCATAGGAAAAAAAAGGGAGAATCAACACAATCCATTCCAATGAAAGAAACATTGAAATAAGTTTTTCTGTAACATAAACTCATTCCAATAATCCAGACCAATTTTTAAAAATTATTCAGGCCAACAAAATTGTATTCATCAAAATGCTTTCAGTATCTATCTTGTGTAACACTCTATTTGCAGGCATGACGTATAGTTGGTGTGTTCAATATTTGTTTGCCTTTATTAGTGAATTAATTAATTCTTGTACTGTAATTTGAAATGAAAGGTAGAGCACTTCAAAAGAGCAGTCATCCCTGATTGTTTCCTGCTGATGTGATATTAGAGTGAAATGATGGATTTCTTCCTGGTCACTCTGAGCGTCATCAGCTGGGCACCAGAAGTTCAGTGAGAAGGAAGAAGCCAAGACAGCCATATATCTCACATGAGAGGTGAGCCTGGTCAGATGTGTTAGAGTTTATGGACATGAAGATCAAAAGGAAGGGCTAGCCAGCCCCAAAACTGGGCAGAAAATGGAGAGGACTACACAGAAGGGTAGTTTCCGTGAAGCAACACATGGAAATAAAATTATAAAGTGCAGCCCGGTGAAACAAAGCAGGTTTGTTTCAATGCCTCTTCATTCCACTTTTCATTTCCACTGACTCATTAATTCATTCAACAGGCATTTCTTGAATACTTACTAGATATAAGGAGGACACTCTGAGGAAGAGCTAGAGGTATGAAAGGGAAGCTCCCTTTATTTTAAGATTTTATAGCCTAGTGGGAATGACAGAAATGTGAAAACAGTAATATAGAACAAGGCATGATTGACCCAAATACCAGTTGAAACATAAGCAGTGTTTCTGACAGCTCAGAGTAACAACTACCCCTCACCAGTGGCTGCTCAGGGCCTGGAGATTATCCACTTCTTCCAAGGGCTTGGGTCTCCCATTCTGACTTCTTCCCCAATTTACCTCAGGATTCTTGCTTAATCCATAATTCTTCCAGATAACTTAATTCAAGTCAGATATTCAAGGAAATAGATGAAAGCTTGAATCACCTCATGGTTACATCACAAGAGAGAGAAAAAAGAGCAGGGTGTTTGAGAATTGGAGGGGCTCTTCACAGCCCTGAAACTGAACCACAGAGGGGACTGTCCCCAAAGCAGTCACTCAGATTATGAGAATGGCGTCACCACTGAGCAGCAAGTTCTGGGTAATGTCCAATTCACTGGAACAGACTTTGAATTTAATGCTGTTATTGTGCAAATAATATTAAATCCACTGTAGCTAAAAACCAGAACATTTTCATTTGTCATTAGCTTGAGCTGATTGTATAATGTGACTCATTAATCTTTTTCACTGAACCAATCTTGGGTTGCAAAATAATTCCCTCTCCTGGATATCAGTCCAATCTGCAGGCTATAACTAGATTTCTAAAGACTTCCTTGATTGTAATGAACTCTTTCTTTGCTGATGTTACCTGCTACATAAGCAGCAGGATCAATAGAAAATAAGGACTTGGATTTAGGGCCTATATGAAAGTAACGCATAGGTCAAGAGCATTTGTTGAACACAGAATGTATGCCAGCCATGTTCACATCTATCATTTCATTTAATTAATATAATTACCTGCTGAGATGGGCATTAGATCTCCACCTTCGAGTTGCAGAAAGAGGGATTCAGAGAGGTTAACTGACTTTCCCAAAGTCACACAGCTAGTAAATGGTGAAGTCAGGATTTAAAGTCAGGTCTGTCTGACATCAGAGCTTATGTACTTTACTTTACATCCCATTCCACATGCAGTGTAGAACCAGGAAAACTAAATAACTATTTGTCATTTTCACTACAGATGGAACAGGAGAAAAATGACTTAAGTTTCAAACGTTGGAAACCTTTTCCTAAATAATAATGCTTATGAGACACAGGGATATGTAACCACAGGATGTCTTTGAGATATGTATTAGAATGGATTAGACAACTGACTGGAAGTCCTGTCTGAAAGCAGAGGTTGAGATAGAGCAGCATGCTCCTAAATTTCACGTCTGATATTCTACCTATTATTGCAAGACTTTAAAATAATCAAGGTGATCCCCTCTAAAATTAACTTCTATATGTTCCCAGTGGCTCAAATCAATCCAAAACAGAGAAATCACAATGAATGTCATCCACAGCAGGTTCTGAAGGCTTGGACGGGTTGAAGTTACCAAACCTCTTCATCCCTTTGAAGTGAAGAAAAAGACAAATACAGGGGAGGTAGTTACTAATACTAACTACTGGGTGAAAAGAGGAATGACCATTCTGGCATTCTCTCTGACAACTTCCTGCCACTCCCAATCAAAAAGAAAAAAACAAAAAAAATAAGCCAAGAAATAATCTGGATTTTTGTTCATGGCCACAGTTTTCTCCATGTTCTGTCCATTCTTGCCTTCATACTTATGCTATTAGTTTGAGCAGCAAATTATAAATATAACTTATACAGTATTTCATTGTACATTTGGTCACATGCTACAACAAATAATGTATGTATCATTTTCACCACTAGGAGAAGACAATAAGGTTTATTGCAATAGCCATACGCTCATAATCACAATGTGTCTCTTTCCTTACAAGTATGAGCAGATGGCCACAGGCCTACTAAGGATGATTCAAACTTAATACATGATTCTGAATCATTTCCTTAGATGAGTAGAAGGGGTTCTAGCTTGAACCTAAACTCTAGTCATCTCAGGATTCAGACTTTCTGGAAGGCCTCAGTCGTGGGACACCAGGGATCTATGTATGCATGGGACCAAGATTGAAAAGACTGACAATCAAGTACACAAGCTTAGTTCAAGGTCAAGACCCCACACATAACTGGACATCTGGAGAAAAAGGGGATGTTGAACACAGTGCAGCTACTCAGCATATCAAGCTACCCAACCCCATGCAGACAGGTGTAGTTGAGAGCCCAGATCTCTTCTCAACAGGTAAGAATGTTTCATGAAGTTCAGAGACAGAGGAAAGAGTCTCCCCACATTGATAGAGAACACATCAGGGCTTCTGTGCATCTGCTACAGTGTCTTTGACACAGCATGTAGAAAGTCAGTGTGGCTCCACTGAAAGGCAATACGATCTTGTGCTGTACATAAAATAGGACATGGCCATGAGTCATTTCCCTAGGGTCTTGGTGAGCATCAGAGAGCAGTGCATCAAGTCAACATGAGGGGGGCTCAGCAGATGAGGGGGAAATGTCAAATTCTACAAGGAACCCAAGAGGATATTTCTTGGAAATCCACTAAGATGCCCCTGAGAGTTTCCTGAGATATTCAAGAAGGACTTCAAACTGAGAAACTGGGACTCCTACCAGAGTTTGTGTGTACAGAGAAGGGAAATATCACTGGCCATTGTTATCATCACCTTCAATTTTAACCACGTAGGTTGCCCAGGAAACCCAGGTAACAACCTACTGTGCTTCCACCTGGGATAATGACAGGATGGTGCAACCAGATCTAGGAGAAAGGTGAAGGCTAGGGAGCATGACCAACTATGAATTCAAGAAGTATTTATTCCAGTAGCCTCTCAGCATGATGTAAGTCAAATTTGACAGTTAATTGTGTTCAGTTTCCCCTTTATTCAAAAATAAATTTACAACTATAAGTTAAAAGTTCTGCTGTTTTCAAATCCAAAAGCTTCAAATATTTTTGGTCCAAATACCATATTATCCTCCAAAAGATTTTATAGACCATCCACCCATTGCCATTCTAACAATGTTACAAAAATTACCAGTACAATATTTGGTGTGCATATTTTCATCTTCATTTCTCATCAACGTCTCAGGCAGAATGTATCTAAGCAGAACTCATTATCGTTTTATCAAACTCTACTCCTCCTTCTGTAGCTTCTCTCTGAGCAAGTGACCTTGCTGTACATCAAAATCCAATTAAAAACCTAATTCCAGAAGAAATGTCTATCCTCCCTCTAATTAATAAAAAATATAGGTATAAATTCAATAAAAACATAGGAAAACCCAGTATTACAAAGGCGAAATTTATTCAAAATTAATTTACAACTTCACTGAAGTTCCAATCAAAATTTAAACAATATTTTGATGAAACTCAACCAGCCAATTCTAAAATTCAAAGGGAAGGGAAAATGTGGAAAAAGAACAGATAATATTTTAGGAAAAAGAACATGAGAGAAGACTTGCCCAATTAGATAGCAAAATTATACTATAAAGCTAGACCTCTTAAAGCTGTGTGATAGAGGTACAAGAATAAACAAAGAGAAATACACCCATACATATAAATGAAAAATACATCTTAGATTGGTGTGAAAAAGATAGATTGAATCTCAAGTAAACAGCATTGGTACAACTGGCTATGCTTTTTAAAAAGATCAAAAATTTATATTAATACATGAGTATTTACCCAATTTATGCAAATCAATAAATTCCAGATGGATTAAAGATCTAATTATAACAACATAAAGCTACAATATGGATGAAACTGGAAAACCAAGTGAAAGAAGACAGTCGCAAAACTATATATAATATTACTTCATTTATGTGTGTCCAGAACAGGCAAAACTACAGAAACAAAATGTAGATTAGTGGTTATCTAGGATGGGGGGCATAAAGAGGTGTTAAAACAAAATGGACAGTGACTGCAGATGGGTATAGGGTTTCTTTTGGGATTGTTGAAAATGTGAATATGCTAATAACTGTTGCATAATATACTTTAAATAGGAAAACTGTATGACATGGGATTTATATGTCAATAAAGCTATTAAAAATATATAAAGCTAAAAAAAAGTTCAAGAGAAATATAGGAGAATGTGTTTTTCACCTTGTCCTAGAAAATGCAATTTATATACACACATGCAAGAAAATTTTAATAAATTGTACTACATAAAACTTTGAAAGCTATACAAGAAAATACCTTATGAACAAAGATGAAAATAGAACAATAAACTGAAACACTGCTTGCAACACATATGAAAAAAAAATTGATATATAGACACACTCACCTTCACATACATACATATCATATAAAATAAATTACAATCAATAAGGAACAGACACAAAAGAAAATTAATAATATCTATGAATAGGACATTAAAGTTTGAATATCATTCAATCTCATTAATTAAAATGCAATTTAATTCCAATCATTTTGACTCAGTAGGTAAACCCTGAGTTTACCTTCTCTCACTACCACATCAAACTTACAACTAAATTACATAACAACCATCACTGAAAATCATCTAAAATCTTGCAGAACTGAAGCCCTACAACTAAGGATGTGCAGAAGAAGCCACCTCAAGACTGGCAGGAGGGGTAGAGACACGGAATGAGCTGGTCCCACATCCGCGTGTGACAATTAAAAATTGGGAGAAATATCACAGCTGCTGAGTTCATCCCTCTCCCCCCATGAGTGAGGGGTCCTGGTCCCTCCCCATCCCAGGGTTCCAGTGCCAGGGAGAGAAGTCCCCATAAATTTCTGGCTGTGAAAACCAGCAGAGATTGTGACTGAGACAGAGTACGCTGGAGTCCCAGGTGCTCCACCTAAAGGGACCATTCTCGGACTTACTCACCTACAGAATCACTGACTCTGAGCTCCAGCACTGGGGCAGCAGCTGGAGAAGCAGCAAGAGCATATGGGGTGTTGGAGGGACTGAGTTGTCTGGCTTCAGTAGAGGAGCAGAAAGGGCAGCTTTCTCCTAGATGGAGGAGCTGGTGGAAGCCATTGTCTGTTGAGCCCTCCCCTTTCCTGACATGCAGAAGCAGGTGGCTGCTAAATCTGAGTCTCCATCAAGCTGGCCACACCTTCATTCACCACGCCCTGGTGATTCTGAGACCTCACCCCTCCCAACTTACAGGCATACCCAAGCCACTTCCAGTGGCTTTTTCCTACAAACACCTGCCTTGGATCATGCTGCAGACTTTCCTAGGGTCTCTCAAAGGTTCTCAGAACCCAGACAAGCAGCACCTGGCTTGAGCATGTCCTATACCTCTAGCTGAGCAGCCCTAAGCCCAGTACTAACAGCAGCCAGACTTGGTTTGTGGCTTGGCCTCTTGAGTCACTTCCAAGCATATCATAGGTGGCAGCCATCTGTGGATTTCTTTGTGACTCCTGCCAGGTGGCCTTGGGAGGGGCACTGGCTGCGGCTGAACTTGACCTGCATCAGGTCCCCTCCCAGGTGGCTCTGGGGCTAGCGCCCACAATGGCCAGCTTTGAAACAATCTGAAGCATCACTCAGCTGCCTCCAAAAACGACACACCCAAGGGAAGAGTAGGCAAGCACCAGAGTCCTGCTGAGGCAGATCCTACTTTGTAGGGTCAGCCCGTGCACCACTACTCCTCCACTATAGTCAGAACCAGTCTTCACAACCAATCAGCCTGAGGACCAACCCATTCCACTGATGTTCAAATAGCAACCAAGGCTCAACTATAAGAAGGCAACACACCAACCCACACAAGGGACACACTTGGAGTTCACGGCTCAAGTGAACAGGAAGACCACACCACTGAGCCCCACAGCACACCTACTACATAAGACCACTCTACTAAGACCGGGAGACATAGCAGCCCTTACCTAATACATAGAAACAACCCAAAATGGGGAGACAAAGAAACATGTCCAAAGTAAAATAACAGAACAAAGCTCCAGAAAAAGGATGCTCAATGACCTCAGGGAGTACTTCAACAAAAAGATAAGAAACATAAAAATGAAGATAAAAAACATATAAAAGAAGCAGTCAGGAATAAAGAATACAATAACTGAAATGAAGAATACATTACGGGGGGGGGGAGGGCGGGGGCTGGTTAATAGCTCAGTTGGTTAAGAACTTGCTCAAGAGTGCAAGCTCTGAGCAACAGGGGCACTAGATCAATTCCCACATGGGCCAGTGAGCTGCACCCAACCTGAGCTGCTGCTGAGCTGCCAACAGGTGGCAGGATGGCTCAGCTGGTGACAGCACATGCTCCTAACAAGGTAACAAGGTGCCTGTTTGAGATGGTGGGCTATGCCAACCTACAACTAAAGACTGAATTTGGCACCTTGAGCTGAGCTGCTGCCTGGGTGGCCCACGGGATAGAGCACATGCTCTTAACAACAAGGTTTCCAGTTCGACTCCCACATGGGATGCTGGCTATAACTGCCTTCAACTAAGACTTAACTCGGCACCTTGAGCTGAGATGCAGCCTGGATGGCTCAGTGGATAGAGCATGCACTCTAAACAACAAGGCTGCTGGTTCAACTCCCACATGGGATGGTGGCTATGCCCACCTGCAACTAACTGAACACAGCACCTTGAACTGAGTGGTGGGACTAGACTTGGAGCTGACCTTGCTGCTCCCTCCACAACTAAGATTGAAGGACAACAACTTGGCTGTTCCCCTCCCCCAATTCCCCAACACTGTTCCTCTCCCCCAATTCTCCAATAAAATCTTTAAAAGAAAAAATATATATATTACAGGGAATCAATAGCAAAGGATTGAATCAGTGATTTTGAAGATAAGGTAGCGGAATACACCCAATCTGAACAGCAAAAAGAAAAAAGAATCCAAAAAATTAATTAAGGAGGGTTTAAGGGACCCCTGGAACAACCTCAAGTGTACCAACATTTGCATTATAGGGGTATCAGAAGGAAAAGAGAGAGAGAGAGAGCAAGGAACTGAAACCTATTTGAAAAAATAATGACAGAAAACTTCCCTAACCTGGTGAAGGAAATAGATATACAAGCCCAGAAGTGCAGAGTCCTAAACAAGATGAACCCAAAGAGGCCACACCAATACATATCATAATTAAAATGCCAAAGGTTAAAGACAAAGACAGACTCTTAAAAAGCAGCAAGAGAAAAGTAGTTAATTACCTACAAGGGAGCTCCCATTAGACTATCAGCTGATTTCTCAGGCCAGAAGGGATCAGCAAGAATATTCAAAGTGATGAAAAATAAGGACCTACAATCAAGATTACTCTACCCAGCAAGCTATATTTAGAATCAAGGACAGATAAAGAGCTTCCCAGACAAGAAAAAGCTAAAGGAGTTCGTCACCACTAAACCAGTATTACAAGGAATCTTAGAGGGACTTCTTTAAGATGAGAAAAAAAAGTCCAAATAATGAATAATAAAATGGCAATAACTACATACCTATCAACAATTACTTTCAATGTAAATGGATTAAATGCTCCAATCAAAAGATAGGGAAGCTGAATGAATAAGAAAATAAGATCCTTATGTATGCTGCCTTTGTAGGCATATGTTGTCTTGTGAAACTCACTTCAGATTGAAACACACAGACTGAAAGTAAAAGGATGGAAAAAGATATTTCATGAAAATGGAAACAAACAAATGCTGGGGTGGAAATACTTATACCAGACAAAATAGAGTTTAAAATAAAGGCTGTAACAAGAGACAAAGAAGGACCAGTAATCCCACGTCTGGGTATTTATCTGAACAAACCCAAAATGTTACTTTGAAGGGACATGCTCATCTGTTTGTTCATTGCAGCATTATTTACAATGGCCAAGATAGTAAGGCAACCTAGGTGTCCCTGAATGGATAAATGGATAAAGAAGAGGTGGTACATATATATACAATGGAATATTACTCAGCTGTAAAAAAAAAAAAAAGAGAATGAAATCTTGCCATCTGCAACAACATGGATGGACCTAGAGGGTATTGTGCTGAGTGCAGTAAGTCAGTCAGTGAAAGACAAATATCATATAATTTCACTTGTAAGTGGAACCTAAAGAACAAAACAAACAAACAAAACAGAAACAAACTCATAGACACATGGAATATTTTGATGATTGCCAGATGGGAGGGGAGTTGGGAGTCGATGAAAAGGGGGGACATAAAGAAGTACAAATTGAGGGCCGACCCAGTGGCTCAGTTGGGTAAGAGCTCGCTCAAGAGTGCGAGCTGAGCTCTGAGCAACAGCTGTTCGAGGCCAGCCCGAGCTGAGTTGCCGTTGAGCTGCCAACAGGTGGCAGGATGGCTCAGCTAAAAAAAAAAAAAAAAAAAAAGATAAAATCCCAACAAGGGCTGGCCGAGTGGTGCGTTGGTTAAGAGCTGGCTTGGGGGCCAGCCGAGAGGCGTGGTGGTTAAGCGCTAGCTTAGGAAGCCAGCGGCCCCTGTTCGGTCCCACATGTGAGGGCCAGTGACACTGCCCTCAAAAAAAAAAAAAAAAAAAGAAGTACAAATTGGTTGTTACACAGTGGTCATGGGGATGTAGTGTATAGCATAAGGAATATAGTAACAATGTATGGTGTCAGATGGTTACTAGACCTATTGGGGTGATAGACGGGAGGGGGTTAGGAGGCAGTGTGGAGAAGGACAAGGGATTAAGAAATACAAATTGGTAGTTACAAAATAATCATGGGATATAAAGTATAGACATATAATCAATAATATGATAACTATGTATAGTGCGAGGTGTGTACTAGTCAAGGTGATCACTTCCTAAATTATATAACTATCTAACCACTATGCTGTATACCTGAAAAGAATATAAAATAATATTGAATGTCAAAAAATAAAATAAAAATTAAAAAATATATATAAAGTGAAATTTAAAACAGCATGGTTTTACCCATCAAATTGGCAAAAGTTATCCTATTGGCAAGAGTGTGGGAAACTATTTTCATATGTTGTTGTAGGAGTGGAAATTTGTAAAACTTGAGGGAAGGCAATTGTGCAGTATCTATTCAAGCTTTATTTGTGCATACATTTGGCCCAGCAATTCCACTCTAGTGATCAATTCTAGAGGCATATTCATATGTGTATATGACAAGCATATATAAGAATTTTAACTGGAGTATTGCTTGCAAAAGTTAAAACTGGGAAACGTTGTAAATACCTGTAATTTGGAACATGGTTAAATCATGTTCCTCCGGCTTAATCTTTTTCTTTTTTTTTTTAGCTGAGCCATCCTGTCATCTGTTGGCAGCTCAGCTTGGGCTGGACATCGAACTGCTATTGCTTAGAGCTCAACTTGCACTCTTTTCTCTTTATATTATTATTTTTATCAGTTTCAGGTGTACAACACAATGCAATAGTTATACTCTTTACCCCCAAAGTGACAACTGCCCTCCCCCAGTTTGCCACCCCACTCCCCCCCCATATCATACATATCCATCACAACTCCTCTGACTCCCCTCCACAGTATACTCCACATCCCATGACCATCCACATATTCAGTTGCAGTTGGCATACAATACTATACAACATCAGCTTCAGGTGTGCAGTGATCAAGCCTCTACTCCATCCATGAAGTGGTCTCCCTAACAAGTCATGTGACTATCTGACACGCCACAAAATTTTTACAACATTATTATATTCCCGGAACTGTGTTTCATATCCCTGTGGCAATATTGTACTTGTCTATTTATGCTGTCTAATCCCTTCCCCTTCCCCCCCATCCCCACCCCGCTCCCAACTAGCAACCCTCAGTTTTTCCTCTACATCTACGAGTCTGTTTACTTTGATCGTTCATTCAGCTCTTCAGACTCCACACACAAGTGAGATCACATGGTACCTGTCCTTCTCCGCCTGACTTCTTTCACACAACATTATCAATTACATTCCCAGAACTGCCCCCATATCCCTGCAGCAACATTGTAGTCCCACCTACACTGTCCAAAACCTTCCCCCTCTCCCTCTTCCCCACTCCCTCCCAGCCAGCAACCATCAGTTTTTCCTTTATATCTGCTTGATATGACTTCAATCTTCTTAAATTTATTGAGACTTGTTTTGTGGCCTACCATGGTCTATCTTGGAAAATGTCCCATGTGTACTTAAGAAGAATGTATATTCTGTTTTTTCAGGGTGAAATGCTCTAAAAATATCAATGAAGTCCAGCTGGTCTAAAGTATCATTTAAGGCCCCTCTTTCTGTGTTGATTTTCTGTCTAAATGCTCTGCCCATTGGTGACAATGGTGTTGAGGTCCCCTACTATGATAGTGTTACTGTTGATCTCTGTCTTTATGTCTGTCAAAATCTGTTATACGTAATTAGGAGTTCCTATGTTGGGTGCATAGATGTTTATTAGGGTTATAGTGCCCTTCTTTGTCTTTCATTGTAGTCATTTTAAAGTCTATTTTGTCCAAAATAAGTATTGGTACTCCAGCTTTTTTTTCTCTCATTTCCATTTGCATGAAATATCTTATTCCATCTGTAAACAGCATATACATGTGTCCTATTTTCTTATCCACTCAGCTACTCTCTGTCTTTTGATTGGAGCATTTAGCCCATTCACATTTAAAGTGATTATTGATGGGTGCATATGTATTGCCATTTTGTTATTTGTATTCCTGGTCTCCCTGGGTTAGCTTGTTTACCCCTTTCTTTTGTTTAAAAAAGCCCTTTTAACATTTCTTGCAATGCTGGCTTGGTGGTAATTAATTCCTTAAGCTTATTCTTTTCTGAGAAGCTCTTTATTTCTCCTTCAATTTTAAGTGATAGCCGTGCTGGGTAGAGCAATCTTGGTTGTAGGCCTTTATTTTGTGTCACTTTGAGTATCTCCTGCCACTCGGTTCTGGCCTGCAGAGTTTCTGTAGACAAGTCAGCTGTTAGTCTAACAGGAGTTCCTTTGTATGTAACCTGCTGTCTTTCTCTTGCAGCCTCTAGGATTCTGTCTCTGTCTTTAACCTTTGCCATTTCAACTACGATGTGTCTTGGTGTGGACCTGTTTGGGTTCAGCTTGTTTGTAACCCTCTGCACTTCCTGGGCATGTGTGTTCATTTCCTTCACCAGGGTAGGGAAGTTTTCAGTCATTATTTGTTCAAATACCTTTTCGACCCCTTGCTTCTTCTCTTCTCCTTCTGGTATCCCTATGATTCGAAGGTGGTTGTGTTTCACCTTGTCCCATAGGGCTCTTAAACTATTTCATTGTTTTTTATTCTTTGGTCTTTTTGCTGTGCCAACTGGGTGATTTCTGATATTTTATCTTCCAAATCGCTGATCTGCTCCTCTGCTTCATCTACTCTACTGGTGATTCCTTCGAGTGTGTTCTTCATTTCAGTTATTGTATTCTTTAGTTCTAACAAGTTGTTTTTTATGGTTTCCCTAGCCTTCTTTATGTCCTCACTAAGTTCCTTAAACATCCTTATCATCCGTGTTCTAAACTCTGTCTCTGAAAGGTTGGATCCCTCTGTTTCATTTAGTTCCATTTCTAGAGGTTTCTTCTGATCTTTTACTTGTGACATGTTTCTTTGTTTCCCCGTTCTGGCTGTTGCTCTGGGATTGCTTTGATGTATTAGATAGATCACCAGGAGAGCCCTGGCTGGATCATGCAGGCACACAGCTCACCGCCCAACACTCCCAGGAAAACTCCCAGTCTCAGCCTGTCCCAATCAGCTGCTCACAGATCAGGCCAAGCAGCCCAACAACCAATCAGCAGCCTGGCAACTCTGCAAGCACAGTGCGGAGAGCCGGGGGCCGGAGGCTGCTTGCGCACTCCCGCATCTCAGTGAGCAGCCTGTTGGAGCTGGAGCACACCCACCAGGCATTTCCCTGGCAATGCAGCACAAGCCATGCGGAGGGTGGGGATCCGAGGCGGCTCGTGCACTCCTGGGTCTCAGTGAGCAGCCTGTTGGAGCCGGAGGGCACCCGTCCAGTGTTGCCTTGACAATGCAGTATAAGCCGGGCAGAGGGTGGGGATCCAAGGCCACAGGCCGCGTGCGCGCGCACACGCACTTCTGCGCCAATTCCACCAGACCAATGAGGTCCCAGACCTGATCCTCTGTGGGAGGGCCCAAGCCCGACAAAATGGCGCCCTCCCTACACCACTCGCATGCAGGCTCCACACCATGGAAACAACAGTCCAAAAACCTCCAGCCTTTGCACCAAAGGTGCTCAGTTCAGTCCATACCCGCAGGCTCCTGGGTCCGGCTCACACAGCCACTCCCTCCACCAGGAACCAGGTAAGTGCTCACTGGCGAGCATGCCCGGGCGCCGGCCCCACTGATTCACCAGCCACTCTTAGCCTCACCGAGCTGAGCAAAGAGAGTCCTCACTAATTTACTGCCAGCTATCTTAGAACTTCTCTTCCTGGCAAAGGAACTCTGGCCTGGTGAGCTTGGTGTGCAGCCGGAGGGTGTCTCCCCCAACCAGAGAAGCCTCCCCACGGCTGGGACCTCCCTCACGGGGCTTGCCCTCTCTCGTCTCCGCCCGTCCTACCAGACCCGACGTGGCCTCCTCTTTAAGTTCTTCATTTAGTGGTTCTGTTCATCTAGTGTTCCGGGGACCTCCAGGGTTGAATGCTGTATAATTTGTTTGTAATTTTGGTGTGATCCTGGGAGGTAGTTAGCACAGTGTTTGTCTATTGCGCCATTTTACGGGAAGTCCTCAGCTAGCACTCTTGAGCAAGCTCTTAACCAACTGAGCCGCTCGGCCGGCCCTCCAGCCTAATCTTTTAACATTCAGGACCACCCTGCAAATTAGTGTTATTATTTCCCTCTTGGAGATGAGGAAAGGGAGACTTTGGGAGAGAAGGAAGCCTGAGGTGTATCTAGAGCAGCTTCAAAGTATGGGATAGAATTACATTTACTGATATAGGAACTAATAGCAGTGGGTGATTGTTTTTGAGGAGATTGCTGTTGATATTTTGCTATATCTGTAGAGATTTTTTACCAAAACATTATGTATAACTTCTATAAGTAAAAATCTATGTGACATTTTAGTGAGGAACATTTTGAGAAAAATATCAAAACCTCATTTTGCATTGGTCTCAAACAGAGATGACCAACTATATTTTTTTGTTGTGTTTTTTGTTTGTTTGTTTTTTGAGGGCAGTGTTACTGGCCCAATGACCAACTGTATTTTAAAGTGGACCAATCTAGTTAAAATAAGAGCATTTAAAGACCTGTGATAGTTCCTGAAATTTACCTTGAGGAGAAAAATGCACAAGTACCAAAAAAATAAATAAAAAATAAAAAAAAAGTGCCTGTAAGGATATTCATTCCAGATTTTTTTAGTTAAAAAAATGGACACAAATTAAAGGTGCACATGTGAGGAGATGCTTATATAAATTATGGATTCACATTAAATAAAGATTCACTATAGCCATTTAAAAGGATGCTGTAGATTATTATTTTTGACTTCGAAAATGTCTTACAACATATGGTTAAGTGAATAAATCAGATAATAGAATAGGATGTATAGCTTGTATGTATAAATGTATCCAATTTATGTAAAAAATGGTTTCCATATCTTCATGAATTTATAAAGAGGTATCTTAAGGGATATTTAATAAAATAATTAAAATATAAAAATCATTTATTTAAATTTTTATTAAAAACTTATGTATTGAGACTATGGTAAGTAATGAATAATCATTATTTCATTTGCTCTTTATTATCTTGTAAATCAAGGACCATTATTATCTCCATTTCTTTAGGTTAGAAATTGAGGATAAAAAATTTATACATGACCCTGCCACTAGTTAGAATCTGTCTTTCTAACTCTGAAGCTTATGCTTTTAATCACTTAGAAGTAGCAGCTCTACTTCTGTACTTCTCACATTTCCTTATAGGTATTTAATAAACATTTTACAGATTGCTGCTTATTGTGTTATTTCTAACCTAACAATTGCTGAATACGTGGAAGTTACTGAAAAACTGTACACAGGGGATAGTCATGAAGGCCTTCATCTTCCTAAAGTGTGAGGCTTCTTTAAAAAGGAACCCACTGAAGATCAGGCACTTGTCCTTCTCTCCCTTGTGACAGACCTTGTTCCCACCAAAGCTTGGAGAAAGTCTAATACTCTACTTGAAAATGAAGCCCATGGGGTGCTGCACAGACAACACACAGACACACACAGAGTGGCATTTTTATGGCCATTTGGTGACCTTTCTACCATTTAAATTTTAAATATAAAAATCCATGAACTTCTTAAAGAAAAAAGATACTATGTTCAAGATAGATTAGATACTATCTCTCAAATATCCTATGATTACTTTTTTTTTTTAATGTGTGGCAGAGATCTTCAGCAGACATTAAGAAGAATGTATTTGGGAGTCTACTTAAAAATTCAAATTGCAATTTTACATAATCCTTATATATTGTTCCCTGGTACTGTTGAATAATGTATGGTAAGTTGGCTTGAATTTCTGTAGATAGAATGGGTCCTATGGATGCAATCTATCTAGATTTTAATAAAACATCTTATTTTAAAAATCAAATAATTATACTCCTACACTCAATACAAATGGTTTCTCACAAATTCAAAACTGATTGAAACCCTCTCCTCCACTCTCTCCCAAAACGAATGGTGATAAATATCTGAAGCTAGGAACAAATGTATGGAGAGAAAGAATAATAGATAATACAAATATTCAGAGAGATAGAATAATAAAATGAGTGCTGCTGGGAAGACTATTAGGTTTATTTGGACTAATGCACTGAGTACATAAATATTATCTAGGAAAGAGAATTACACATGCATGCATTTAATACAGGGAGGGCATTTCTTTCCTTTGTACCTATCTCATCCCAGGTTAGGAAAAGTCTATTCATAGAAGACATGAGCTGTTGCTATCGTGGTGATTTTGAGGGTCACTGAGAAATGGCAGCAGTAAATGAAGAAAGAGAGCCTGAGGCTGGCTATCGGTCCCCATACAGTGCTCACCTCATAGTCAGTAAGCAATCATTCTGAGTTACAATGGTGGTTACCCCATCGATGCATGTAATGTGCACCCTGTTTAATAGAGAAAAAATAAAATAAAAGAGTAACTCAGGCCAAAGTGAGAAAAGCCACAAGGAAATATAGAATATTATCAAAAACAATTATTTAATATTATAATAAATACACTTTTTTTTTCAGGTTAATTTCTTTTTCTTTTTCTTTTCTTTATTAGTATTTATACCTTCACAAAGTGATACACATATTTAATGTTTAATGTATTTTAAAATAAATATAATAAAACAAAACAACTATTTTATAACAGAATGAAGGAGAAAGGGAATTAATTTTAATTCAGTACCAGCTATGTACCAGGTGTTTGACGATCATAATCTCATTGAATATTCACATCAACACCGCAAAGCATCATCAACCCCATCTTACAGACAAGGAATTTGCAGTCTACATAAGCTCAGTGATTTGCACAACATCAATAAGGCAGGGTAGAACTCCAACCCCAGCCAATCTGGCTCTAGAATCGATGGTCTTTTTATGCTACGGCATCATCTCCGTAGACTGGGCCGGATTTTCCCACTAACTAATGTTTAATGTGTATCAGTGTACACGCAGGAAGTACTACTGTAAAACTACTCATTGGAGCCCATCGGACAGAATCCTTGGCTATAAAGAGGGAAGAGAATGAGCATGACAGTTGGATCCCATTTGTCCCTTATGACAACACTAGGAATCAAATGTAATTATTTCTCATTACCTGGCTTTCTTCTCTGCAATACAATTTTTATGATTAATGAAATAATTTCATAAGAAAATACCATGGAGAGAGTAATTATTGAAACAATGTATGCCTTAGAGTCCACATCTTAGGACTCTGGGTCACATCTGCATCCTCCTACAGAGTAAACACACTTCGGGGCCCTCAAAACCCTCCTTGAAAAGCCCCAGTGCTGAAATTGTCCTAAAGCAGTGATCAGGAGCCTGCAGCCTAATCATTTATTTTAACATGCAAATTAGTGTTATGATCCCCCTTTTAGAGATAAGGAAAGGGAGCCTGGGGAAGCAGGGCAGCCCAAGGTCTAATATCAGAAATCTTCCTGCTTAACAGCTAGGGAGAAAAGGCACCTTTCTGAGCTTGGTCACATGACAGCCTATGACAGCTGCTGATGGATGTGCCACTAGTAAGGTCTGACAGTTGGAGGATAATCATTGATTGGATTTGCCTTGCAGGTAGAGGTATGTGTCTGTTGGCTTGGAGGGAAGGCAGATGGTGGGGAAAATGGATGATAATGGTGTGGGTAGAGTCTGTCATTTTCCAAATGGTTGCTGCCAAGAGAAAAGCAGCTGATGAAAATCATATGTTTCAAAGTAAGGAAACTGGGAAATACTTCTTTTGTTTTAAGAACATCGTCTGTCTTATTTGCAATGGGGAAAAAATCTCTTTTTCAGAAAGAATATCATTCTAAGAGGCACACTGCAATAAGCCACATTTTATAGTTAAATAGCTTACAAGGTCAATAAATGACAAAATAAAGAATATTCACAAATGTCTTATTCAACAACAAAAGTTATTCAAAGGCACAGCATTACATATAATAAGGTACTACAGTCCCTGCTACCATGTAGATCTTGAAATTTAGCACACAAAAAAAAAATGGTTGAGAAAAATTTCAAAATGTAACACTGAGAACTCCCCTATAAATGGCCCACGTGAAGATGACCCCACAGTGAAGCTTACAGCTACCAAGCCCCAACCACATTTGGGGAGATTCTAAACAGAGTTTTAGTTCTAGTTCCCTAACCTTGATCATGAGCAGACAACCAAGGGCTGCCAGACGTATGGACATACGAGTATGTGAAAACCCTCTACAAAGAAGATGAAGATTAGAGCAAACCGGGAAGAAGTAACTTGGAGGAAAGTGAAACAGTGCAAGGAGAGGAATGCTTTAAAAACAGAAACTGTAAGGGCCCAACAAGTGGCGCGGTGGTTAAGCGCTGGCTTGGGAAGCCAGCAGCCCCGGTTTGGGTCCCACATATGAGGGCCAATGACACTGCCCTCAAAACAAACAAACAAACAAAAACCCTCAGAAACTGTAATAGTATCCTCAGAGGCACAAGAAAAGACATTGTGTTCAATCCTCTAAAGAGAATTCAGAGAACAAAAGGTGTTCTTGAAAACTAAAAGTATGATAACAGGAATGAGAAACCTAATTTAAGAGTTAGAAAATGGGGAAAAGAGAAATGGAAGAACAACTAGCAAAATAAAAAAATTTAAAAGAAGTCCAGGAAGTCCAACATCAGGATTATCAGAGTACCAGAAAGAACAGAGAAAACAAAGGAAAGGAAATTATAAACATTTCCTAGAGCTAAACAGACATCAGTTTCAAGAAAGGCCCACGAAGTGCCCAGCACAATAGAGGAAATGGACTCGCCATAAGGCACATCAGTTCAGAATATTGTGGACCAAGAAAAGTGCCTGGAAGTTAGAGAGGAAAAAATGACCACATTCACAGCATCAGGATTCAGAATGACTTTATACTTCCTAACACCAACTTTGGAATCCAGAAGATAATGGAGCAATGCTTTCAAAATTCTGAAGGAAAATTACTTCCAAATTAGAATTCAAGACTCAGCCATAAATTATAGATGAGGTAAAATTAAACCACTTTAATGAAAAGTGTAAGGAAGGTCTCAAAAGTTTTGCTTTTCCTGAGCACTTTCTCAGGAGGATATTGAAGATGCTGTCATCAGAATGAAGGAGTAAATGGAGAAGGAATATGTAGGATACAGGGAAGAGGGGATCTGAAATGAGAGAGAGAAAAAGGAGAATTTTTCAAGATGATGAAAAAGAGAGATTCCTAATAATAACTGGGTGCCAACTATAGAGAATGAATGAAATGGTGTTATTTCAAGAGGATGGCATGGTAATGGCTGCCATCCTAATTTCCTCTGCATCTATGACATCTACTAGATGAAACTACCAGAGGATGTTCTCTAATGAAAGAGAAGAGGAAAAGAGCAAGATATGAGTTTGGAAAGGACTGGAATGAGACCAAGAGTAATCCAGCCAGCGTAGAGGGAAGAAGAAAGATCTCTAGGAACAGTGTCTCAAAAAATATATACGAGTATATGGAACTGATACATTAGCTGCTGTAATTGACTTTGTGAAAAGTTTTACTAAAAGGCCATTAGAAAAAAATAGAAATAATTAAAAATAGATACAAAGACAACTCAGCAAATAAAAAGAAAATCATTATTAACTTTATGAAAAATAAAGGAAGGAAAAATAACCATAGTAGGTAACAATGATCAGTTCTAAAGTATATTAGAATCATGGTAATACTAATCTAACCAAAATTGTAATACAACTATACTGGGAAGATAAGAAAGGGAAAGCAAAATGACAGCAGAATAAAGAGGTAGCTAGGGCCGGCCGAGTGGCGCATTGGTTAAGTGCTGGTTTTGGGATGCCAGCGGCCCCGGTTTGGATCCCACATGAGGGCCAGTGACACTGCCCTCTACAGCTAACAACAGCTCCACCTGGAGCTGGGCTGTGCGAGCCCCGGTGATGGTGTAGGCTGCAGCCCCTGCTGCAGTGGGCTGCCATGGGCTGCAGTGAGTGGCCCGCAGCCAGCGTGAGCGGCTGGCAGCCAAGCGTGAGCTGCCAATAGCTGCGATGAGCGACATCCAGAGGCCAGCGACCGATCTGCCTCATCCGGGAAGAGCGCAATGACGATACCAACAGTGAAGCAATATCCTCTGCAACTAAACTGAAGAACAAGAAGACGGCAACTTGTCTGTTCCCCTTCCCCGATTGCCCAACGCTGTTCCCCTCCACCAATTCCCCAATAAAATCTTAAAAAAAAAAAAAAAAAAGAGGTAGCTATATATCTTCCATGATAAGAATTTTAGATGATCAAGGATCAACCATGTCTATCTCTCAGATGCCCTGTATTACTATTTCTGCCCATTTGACATATTTTCATCATTCAAGTAAAGGGAACAAAGCAGTTGAAGATCCAGAGAGACTTTGAGGTAGAGAACTTGGACAAGCTTATGTTGATGTCCTCATTCTTTCCTGTACAAAGGAAGGCATGGTCATTGGTGGAAGGTAAGGGGGGTAATTCATACCTCATAGGATTGTTGTGAATATTAAATGTGATAGTGGATGTGAGCATTTAGCAAAGTGTGTGCCTCAATAAACTGGAGTTTTAAAAAGATCCCTTTGGAGAAGTCAAAGTCCCGGCTAGGCATGGCAGTGGTCAAGGCAACTGACAAGGGTTGGGCAAGGTTCAAAAACTGCGGTAATGGTGTGGGGTGGGTAGGTGGTGTGCAGCTGGGCAGCATTGGGCAATGGATGAGTGAACAGAGAAGAGCCAGGATCTAAGCAGGAAAGACCAGAAAGCTACTAAAGCTCAAGGAATAAACTGAGGTTCCATCACATTATATAACCTTAAGTAGTGGGTTTTAAGGGAGGCATGGATGCTGGCAAACCATTCGTTAGCCAGGGGGCCTAAAGTTATTCCTTTCCTGAGTTGGAATTCAAGAGCCATCTGTTATGACCCATGGAGGCCTGAGAGCCTGGCTTTGTACTGAATCTAGTCTTATTTAGAGAGTTTCTGTAATAGCCCTTAGTAGGTAGGAAGAGGGACTAGACAAATTGAGAAAGGGAAAGGAACTGGCAAAGGGAGAAGAGAATGGGGGAATTTAGGATAGTGGAAGGCATATTATTGGAGTGTTTGATAATGGTATGAAGCAAAAGGAGGGAGAGTGTTTTGTAAGATAGCAGTTAACTACAAAAAGGAAGGGAGGAGATGAAATAAAATGCTGTATATCTAGTCTCCCTGCATCAAATATAGTATCTAGAACCCAAATATGTAATTGCTAGCAATTTCATTGTAAATAACACAATAAATCTCTAAAATATTAAAAAAAAAGAATTTTAGATGGTGTCTAAAATTGAAGAATCAACAAACAGGGGCCGGCCGAGTGGCATGGTGGTTAAGCGCTGGTTTGGAAAGCCAGCGGCCCCACGGTTCGGGTCCCACATATGAGGGCCGGTGACACTGCCCTCAAAAAAAAAATCAATCAGACAGTAATATATGCATAAATTTTACAACTTTGGACATGTGTAAAGGCCAAAAAGAGCTCTAAAAGAGCTGAAAGTTGTTGCCTTTGGCGAGGGGGACCAGAGGAAGTGAGAAGGGGCAAGTCAGGAAACTAAATTATGTAATAGTAACATTCCATAATAGCTCTTTTATTACTACTTAATTTTTAAACTATAGGCATGTAAAATTTTGATCTAAATTTTAATTTAAAAATAAAAATAAAGAAAAGAAAAATGCTAGATTTCCAATATAAACAGGTAGGCTCTCAGGTGATTCATTTGAATATTAAAAAGAGACATGATATTCTTTGAATCCCTGGCTAGGAAAAGATATCATACAGATTACACGTGAGGGCCGGCCGAGTGGCGCAGTGGTTGGGAGCTGGCTTGGGACGCCAGCAACCCCGGTTCGAATCCCACATGTGAGGGCCAGTGACACTACCCTCTTAAAAAAAAAAAAAAATTGAAACAGATTACACGTGAAATACACCAGCTGCTTTCATCTTATTTTTTTCACTAATTTCTGTAGTTCTTTCATCCTTTTTATCTGTTTGAATAGTCAGTGATCTAATCTCCTCCAGGATCCAGAATTTCATCCACAGGCATAACATACAAGCATCTGGTACTTCCTGACATTATTTCTCTGAAACACAATGGCGCAGATGATGGTTACCCTCACCCAGTGATTTAGATACTGTCACTATGTACAGAACCTTCACTGCCTTGAGTAATCAAAGTCCCTCGAAACTGTCTATGACTTTACAGTTTTCAAAGTGCTTTCTTGTGTTTTTATTTGCTCCTGTGGCAGTCTTGAAAGACAGACTAGACAGATGTCCAGTGAGTTTACGTGGCTTCCCTAAGGTCACTCAACAGCGGAGCCACAAGTAGAACCTTCCACTTGTGACTCTCTACCCACCATGCTGTGCAGCAGTCTTGTTTTCAAATTTCATGAAGTTTCCATGTGTTTAATAGCTCCAATTTCTGGCAGCCAAATGACCAGATGGTGGAGAAAAGAAGAGGGTGTATGTGAATTTACTTCTCTAAAGCCAGCCACTGTGCCCAGAGCCAGCCTTAGAGCAAGTTGTCCTCTGCCCAGAACATCTACCCCAGAACCTGTCGTGCAAACAGCACAAATTTGGGGTCTCAGGACTTTTCCACATTCAAGGGTCTCTTTTAAAACTGGAAATGCCCCTGAGAAATAAAGTCCCTTAACATTTATCACTAGGTAAGAGTGGTTGGCAGCCAGCTACATATATAAGCCTGAGATACTGGAAGATGTTTAAGGAGGAAGAAAGAAGCACCAATTTATCCTAATTCGGAATTGTTCCCAGGGTTAACTTTGACCATTGTAGCCAGAATTATTTTAAAAGGTTCCTTTAGTAGGAAAGCCATATGGTGCCAACCCTCATTTTGTCTACCAGTAAATATATGTAGAGTGATTGAGAAAAAGACAACAACCAAAACAAAAATCCCATTAAGTCCAGGTCACTAAGAAAATTTAGAATCAACCAGCATTAGAATTGTCACAGTTATTTGCGTGTCCATTTAAAAGCAGTTAGATGTTTCATCTTGTTGATCAGGAACAAGATTTTCTCTTTATTTTTAGTAAAAATTGCAGGGTGGGCATGTGCAGCTTTTGCGAAAGAGAATACGAACCAGGATTTCTTGTAACTTCTCAGTGTGTGGGAGCGTGACAAGGCTCGCAGAAGGGCAGAATCAAAAACAAGCTGTGATTATCACTTGGAGATAACCAAACAACATGTCCAGCTCAACTCTGGCTTCCAAACTAGTTATTAGGACTCCACTTTCTTTATTTTTAATGAGTATTACACATACATTTAAATTTATGGC
The DNA here is from genome assembly GCA_033961575.1 of Aselliscus stoliczkanus. Classification (NCBI taxonomy): domain Eukaryota; kingdom Metazoa; phylum Chordata; class Mammalia; order Chiroptera; family Hipposideridae; genus Aselliscus; species Aselliscus stoliczkanus. The sequence goes on from CM066734.1 coordinate 44,797,793, forward strand.
CAATTAGAATCCATTTGTGCTAGCTCTCTGTATAATCAATAGCAAACTCTAATGCAGATTTAAATATAGAGTAAAGGATAATTGTAAGATACCTCAATCAGGGTTTCTGCTATTCTTCACATATTTTAAAGGCATAACACAGAGGTTACATAACTGCCTTTACAGAAAACCCTGAATTCAGACTTGTTTTCCAAGTCTGTTTGCAGCTGAGTGTTTACTAAATCAAGCACTAAAAACTAGATTTACACTGGTTGTTCGAAGCTGAAAGCCAGCTGCAGCTGCCATTAGAGCAATTCAATTTCTTTTTTATAAAGCACAAGTAAGGCTCAATTTACTAAAGTTTTATTTCCTTTTTATGCATCCCATATGCTAGGAGAAAAAATTAAGTTCATGAGATTAAAAATGAGTTTTATGCTAAATGTTTACAAAGTTTCAGCTGGTTGCATTTGCAAGCCCACAAACTCACCAAGTGCAGCTTCTGGGTTTTTCTCTTTTCCATTCCAACAAAAGAAGGTCTTTGTGTTTGCAAAAGGAAATTGCAGTCCCCCTTCTCTGTACCCATCTAGCTCTAACTTCCTCTTTCACATCATACAGTTTTATAGCAGTTGAGGTAGACAGATATGAGTTCTTTGGTGATGTTCAAATCTGCAGAAAGAACGTTCTTGTATGGACTCAATTGCTTTTTAAAATTGTTCTTTTTCCTCCATTCACTGTGTCTTGATTTAGCTAGAGTGGTGATGTTTTCCATTTCTATGATCATCTCAAAAAAAGCAATATAGCTTTCCTTGGTCGAAAGAAACATCTAGATAGCTAACTGTTGCTGAATTTGGAGATGAGAGCATTTCATCATCTAATTACAAATCACAGTAGGCTAGAAAAGAATGAAAGTTGCATTTCTCTGCTCCAAAATTAATGGGCCCAAAGGATTATATTTTTTACTCTGCCTATGTAACTTGGAAAACCCCAAGATATCCCTTATTAATAGATTTTGCTATGCAAATTCTTCCTCCCTCTGAAATACTTTGGCCTTTCTTAGGATAGGCTTTTTTAAATTCCTCAAGTTCACTTAAAACTATTGGAGAAACTGCCATCTTGAGAAACATTCACTGAAAAAGACAGGGGAGAAAAATACAAAAAGATGAGAAAGACTTCTAGATGTAAGGCCAGAGAACCCATTTAAATGACCAATGGAGTAAGTCCATTTATGTTCTCTAACTCTTCCTGCCTCTACTTAACTGTTAAAAGGTTGTGATTTAAGCCTTCCAAGTAGCAGTAAAGGACATTCTAGAGTCTTAAAGTATGAGATTGGGAAAAGAAAAGAGAAAAAAGTAGTATGTAAACATCATGATAGATGACAGATGGAAAACATCATATGAGAACAAGTTGTTATGCTAGTTAGGGGAACTCAGGTATGTCCAAACATGTCATGGAGGGTTTGACTGGGGGTTCTCAGCTAGGCAGAACTCAAAGACAACTCCAGCACTGAGATTCTAGAGCAAAGATGAAAATGAAGATCATCTCTGAGGTGTGGCTCTACATGAGAAAAGAGTTCACATGGACCAACGTAAGCCAGAAATACCAGCTAAGGGTCAGTAGCCTGGAATTATTTTGCGGTATGAAACAAATAATCTCATCCCACTAGGCAGCTCCTGGCAAACAGGATGGCTTACATCACAAAAAGAGAGAACACGGACCATATGGAAATGAACAATCACCAGAAGGAAAGTTGGAAGATGCCTACAGAGTACAGATCAATCTCAAAGATATGTGGTGTGATCAAAAACATGGTGAATGTGGGCCAGCCGAGTGGTGCGGGGTGGTTAAGCGCTCAAGCCAGCAGCCCTGGTTTGGGTCCCACATATGAGGGCCAGTGCCACTGCCCTCAAAAAAAACAAAAAACAAAAACAAACTATTGTTTCAGGCTGGCCGAGTGGTGCGGTGGCTACAAGCTGGCTTGGGACACCAACAGCCCTGGTTCGGATCCCATATATGAGGGCCAGTGACACTGCCCTCAAAAAAAAAAACATGGTGAATGTTTAAATTTTTTTAAATGTATTATAGTAAAAGACACATTGCCATTAATCCCCCTCAAAATAATCCCCCTTGCTTTGAACACACTTATCCCATTGTTCTTGACACTTTCTGAAGCAGTTCTGGAAGTCCTCTTTTGTGAGCGTCTTTACTTCATCCTCCATCATGACACACATTGCTTCTGATACAGCAATTTCTGTCAAATAAAAACATTATGGTACGATCTCATCCACCTTATTCACCGGATCAAGTGCAGTGTGACTTCTGGCTCTTCCCCAACATCAAAATGATCATGAAAAGAAACGTTTTGAATCAAGTCAGGACATTGGGCATCCACAACAGCGCAACTAAAGACATCATCAGGATACTGTCACCAACCCTAGCCTTGAAAGGGTAAAAGGGGTTAAACAGTGCTACGGGACTCCAGAGAAAGCTGGGTTTCTAGAGGAACGCAGCCATTGCTGAGCTCTCTGAGGCATTGGATGGGACGTGAAGGTGAGTGAGGAGAATAAACACCCTGGCCTCTTTCTCCTCGTGGCTTCCAATTTCCTACTTGTGCTTCATTACCTCATGCCTGGATCACTGTCACTGCCTCCTCAATGATCTAATCTCATTCCCCTCCTTTTTATCACCAGACCAGTCTCTCTAAGATGCCACATTCGTTATGCTGTTTTTCTTATCATTTCCTTCAAAGGTTTGCCATTGCTTTTTAGTCCATTGTTGGCAATCCTGCAATCCTGAGTCCAATCCTCCTTTCAAATGTTATCTTCTGCAATTCTCCTAGCGCTTTGCTCCAGTTGGCCTCCTTACTGCTGTCTTTCTACAAACATGGCGCCTTCACACCTGCATCAAGTACTATGGCATGTATCCCTCCCTTCCTAAACGTACCTCTGTGTCTTTTTTTGAATGGACCATTTGTGTTTTTGTCGACCCTGACTGATATAGACACTGGAAACATACTGAAAGAAAAATAAAGAAGTTATGAATCTGACTGAAAGAAAAAAGAATGTACAGTTTTGAGAGTGGGGAATTCGAAAACATGACTTAGCAATGTGGAGCACTGGTTAGAAATAAAGACTCTAGAATAGGAGGTCGGCAAACTGTGGCTCGCGAGCCACATGAGGTTCTGAAGTAAAATTGAAAATGAAAAAAAAAACCTATCATAGTTTCATTTATAAAATTGTTAAAGGATATTATTCACATAATGGTGATTTCATTTGTTTCATGGCTCTCAAATAATTTTTAAATTGTTGTCAGGGACAGGATTGGCTCTTCTGTCTCAAAAGTTTGCCAACCCCTGCTCTAGAACACCACCACCGGGAGGAAGCTTGGCTCCTTCACTTTGTAGCTCTGTGACAACAGGTGGGGCATATTGCTTCATATCTCCAGGTCTGAGTTCCTTCTTCTATAAAATAAGAATAATAATTGTTTTAAAGATTTAGTGAGTTAATACACGAGAAGTGCTTAGAAGGGTGCCAGGCTTAGCATACTATCATCATCATCATCATCATCATCATCATCAGAACCTATGGAAAATATTATTATGAACTAAGACTTGTTTACTTGAACTTAATGGTAACAGTAGAATACTTAAACGGAAATTTCCAGGAAGCACTTAGAAATAAATCCTGACATCTGGATAAGAGGAAATTACTGAAGTATAGACAGATATAAAGAAGACTATATGAAAAGGAGAGGTGAAACTTTGAAAAAGGGTGACTTCTTCAAAGGAAAGAATGCATCAGAAGAATAGCAAAGTTCTAAGAAATAAGCATTGGAGAAACTCATAGTGAGTGGGTAGGAGGAAGATTAGAGATGGAAAAAAGAAAAGGAAAGAAGACGCAGAAGAGCTGGATTTCCTGGTAATGCAGAAGATCAGCCAGAAGCAATAAAAATGAGAAACGACCTTGAACTTCGCAGAGATTACCTGGACCGTCATGAGAGGGACCTCGAGGCAGTGGAATGGAAGTGGGAATGCAAGGGAGAAATGAGTCTTTTTTTAAAACTAGAAGAAGTAGGTACAGCCAAGAGTAGATGCTGTTTTGTTTTTTTGTTTTTCTTTTTCCCCAAGATTCAGCAGACATGGGCACATTTAAATGGAAAGAGAAAGAAATTAAAAGAGAAAATTCTAGGGAAAGAAAAAATAAGTAAGGTTGCAAGATGACCCAGTGAAAAGATAAGAAGCTAGGATTAGAAATCAAGTTAGAATTTCTTTGGAAACAAAAAAATCAAAATTCCAAGTGTTTGCAGGATTTTCTTACCCTAATAGTACTCTTTTGATTTATAACAATGCTAGCTACTGAGATATTAATCATTATGGTGCAGCTGTGAATCTCAGCTAATTCAGAAACGAAACAAAAAATGACAACCTTTATTCTCTCACTTTAAAATAACATTGTGGTTAAAAATATGGTCTCTGGAATAAGACTGGCTGAGTTTTTTTGTTTGTTTTTTTTTAAAGATTTTATTGTGGGGCCGGCCGAGTGGCTCAGTTTGTTAAGAGCTCGCTCAAAGTGTGAGCTGAGCTCTGAGCAACAGCTGTTCGAGGCCAGCCTGAGCTGAGTTGCCGTTGAGCCACCAACAGGTGGCAGGATGGCTCAGCTAAAAAAACACACACACACACACACACAAAAAAAAAAACAAAAAAAAAAGATTTTATTGTGGAATTGGGGGAGGGGAACAGCATTGGGGAATCAGGGAAGGAAAACAGACAAGTTGCTGTCCTGTTGTTCTTCAGTCTAGTTGTGGAGGACGTCGCTTCACTGGCCCATGTTGGTATCGTCATTGCGCTCTTCCCAGATGAGGCAGATCAATAGCCAGCCTCTGGATGGTCGCTCACCGCGGCTATTGGGAGCTCACACTGGCTGCCAGCCGCTCACCCTGGCTGCCGGCCACTCACTGTAGCCTATGGCAGTCCACTGCAGCAGGGGCTGCAGCCTACACCATCGCCGGGGCTCGCACAGCCCAGCTCCAGGTGGAGCTGTTGTTAGCTGTAGAGGGCAGTGTCACACGCCCTCATGTGGGATCCGAACCGGGCCTGCTGGTATCCCAAACCAGCTCTTAACCAATGCGCCACTCAGCTGGCCCAAGACTGGCTGAGTTTATATCCCCAACTTTGCCACTTAGTAGCTACGTGCTCTTGGGCAAATTATCTTTCTATACCTAAAATTTTCACATCTCTAAAATGGAGATAATAATAGTGCAGACATCACTGGGCCACTGTGAGGAATAAAAGAGATAACACAATACATTGCTTAGAACAATGCCTGGCATATAGTAAAGACTCAATAGTTATTCACACATATCAACCTTACAATAATTATATCTTAATTCTTTCCCTTCAGGGCAGTACTTGATTTCTTTCAACTCAAAAAGAATGTTATTACAGAAAAATCCCCTCATAACAATGCCCCAGGATAATTTAAATTCAGATAAAATATAACGCAATTGGAAATCAGCAAGTGTCTTTGTGCCAATCCCACTTTTCAAATGGAGCAGGGCAGGCAAAGTTCTCATTTTCTAGAGGGCGGACATGTGGGATGAGGGGACAGAGACTGTAGGCAACCCTGTCTTAGGAAATAGGGATATGAAGGAAACATGGTCTTACCCCCAGAAATCTGTCAATTCAATTTCCTTGCAGTGGGTTGAAGAAATTTCTAGAATCCCTGAGGCTGTCCTGAAAGTCCAGCCAGACTCAAGACCCAGAATCATCCCCACTGATACTTAACGAGAACACACAAGAGCCATCAAGTGGTACCAAATTGCGTCTGGGACCAGGACGGATTTAAATGACATGATAAAGCCTGGACCTCCTGGTCCATCACCTACACAGGCCCACCTCATTCTTTTCTTTATCTTGCAATAATGTTGACTCCATATTTACACTATTGGAACTTTTGGACCCTTTTTTATCAGGTTACACAGAGGTTTTCTGGTATTTCAGTTTTCTTCAGAAAATTGTTCTACGTTGATTAATAGCCTCTTGAACCTGTTAGTTTTCCTATCTCCTCTGGCTGAATCCTAATTTCCTTGAGGACAGGGTTCATTTTAATCAAGTCACAGTGTGTTGTTTTGTTTTGTTGTTTTTTTAGCTGAGCCATCCTGCCACCTGTTGGCAGCTCAGCTCGGGGTGGGCATCGAACTGCTGTAGCTCAGAGCTCAGTTCGCACTCTTGAGCGAGCTCTTAACCAACTCAGCCACTCGGCCGGTCCCTTGTTTTGTTTTTTTAATCTCCCACAATGTCCTGCACAATGTAGAAAGAAAATGGTTCCCGTGGTAACACAAGCAGGGGGCTCATGAGGAATTTAGCTCTTCCCTACCTCTCCATAATCTCTGTGTCTCCATCAACTCCTCCCCACTTCCCTTTTTAAACAAACTGTGCACCTGCTGCCCTTTTTTATAGAAATTCTGGAGCAACTTCTCAGTTGGTGCTAAAAAAATGTCACTGACATTTTCTGATTTGACCAGCATGACAGGTCTCTTGATTTATGTCCCGCAAGTGTGTCTCTGGCTCCTCTTCATCAGGGGTAAAGGCCAGGGTATCTCAGCATGGAATTCAGCTGGGTCAGGGTCCGAAGAGGAAAGGGGCAGAGATCCTGAGACTAATTAAGTTGACCTACTAAGAAAGGCAAATGCTATTTTGTTAGCTAATTGCTAAATGTTATCAAAAGACAAACAGCCTGAAAAGATAAAACTACAGGAAACACAGTGAAAACAGCTTCAGCCAACTCCTTTGAATTTCGGGCATAAAATCCAAATCCTATCTTCTCTTTTGTTTGAGTCCTCAGAGGCTCCCACAGTTCCTCTCTTGCTTCTAGAAAGGCCTTTCCCAGTCTTTTGGGGGCAATCAAAGGCTTTCAAAGTTGTTCATTCAGACATTCGCCAATAAGCAGCTTACAAGTTAACAACGGAGCAGAGTCGCTATTCAGATATTACTCTATCAGAATGAAATGGCTGCCTTCCTCCTACCCAAGCTTATGTCAGTTTAGGTTACCATATTTTGTTTCTCTCACCCCCCAATCTGTTCTGCTAGAAGTGGGCGGATGAAGGCAGGAGGCTCCTCCTTTGCAGTATCTTTTATCAATACTAATATAGCACTGCCATCTTCATTTTTCTTATTTATTAGTTCAGAATCAATGCTGCCCAGAGTGTAAACTCCAAACAGGGTAATTAGTAAGGAGTTCATGGCTTTATTCGTCTTTGAACTTATTGGTTAAATAAAAGTCTCCATTTGTCTATTCATTCACTGTCCAGGTGCTGGTTTTAGCTTCTTGGAGTTTACAACGTATTTGGAAAACATAAAAGTAAGCAGATGATGGCAGCACAGTGTGGTAAGTGCTATGGTGGATGTAGTCACAGGGTGAGAAGGTTAACAAAGGCTATCTGAAGGAGGGAGTGGCTGGGCTGAATGGTGAGGCTGGGCAGGCAGATGTGGTGGATAGTATTCACAGAAAGAGCAGCCTGAGCACTGAAGCAAAACGGGGCACAGCACATATGGGAGCAACTCACAGGGCTGAAAAGCAGAGTGGTTGGAAGGGACTGGCTGAAGGACATGTTGGAAAGATCATATTGGAAAAGCCACACAGAAGAACTCACAGTTCTTTGGCAAGGGGGGTCATGAAAGATTTTTTAAGCAAAATTATGAGGTCTTTGATTTAGAAAGCAAACTCCAGAAAGGAGAAGGATATCCAAGGGTGAATAACTCCAGGCTGAGAGAAAAGTAAAAAGGCTATTATAATAATCCACAGAAGAAATTATAAAGATCTTATCTAAGGATGTACCGGTAAGGATGGAGCGAAGGAGATGCATTTGAGAAATAATAAAGAGATAGCATGGAAAAATTATAGTGACTGATAAGATTGGGGGGGGGGGTGTCAAAAAATGGAGACATTGATGATTCATAGGTTTCTGTCTTCAGACACCAGGTAGGTGGTGATGCCACTCTGAGACCCAGGGGATACGCAGAATTTAGTGTTAGTTGTTAGATGCAGGTTTCCACAGGACTTCTGAGGAAAATGTCCAGTGTGCAATTTGATGGACAGGTCTTGAGTTCAAGAAAGAAGTCAAGACTCGAGATGTAAATTTGGGAGCCACTAATACATCGGTGACAGCTAAAACCTTGAGTTCATTCAAAGAGTCTATGAAGAATGAGAAGAGGGTGGGAAACCAAGACCAGATGGGACATAAGCAGACCCTAGCTTTAGCTGATGTCTACCAGTCTTTGTTAAAAATGCACCCAGAACAGAGGAAAAGTTCTATTCCCCCATGTTTCTGGATGGGTTACTTGCTCTTCTATAGACTTACATGGGCTTTTGAAGTTCATTTGGAATTTGTGTTATTTCATAAACACCACATTTTTCAAATTTGAATTGATCTAATGAGGTAAGAGTGGGGTTGGGGATGAAGATGGGGAGGTCACCTGATACCAAATGTAGCTGCATGGGAACGATCGTTTTAGGAAAGGGTATATTGGACAGTTTTACTCAAACAGGGCAGTGGTCATAATGACGCCAGTACTGATACAGCTAGCATCAGCCCCAATCAAAAACTATTATTAGACATCTTAGTACTTCCCAATTGTAAAAGTTGGTCTCACAATGTATTAGTAGAAATTTTAATGATGAGAAAGGGAATTAAGGAAACATCGTCTGTAATGAGCATTTTAGAGTAGTAATTCCATGAAAATTGCATGTCCTCCTGCAATTCAATTCTGCAAACATCCACATGGGCACATCTTCTCTAGGTGTCTTATGAATGTTACATGAGGTCACCTACCCTGCCTTGATCTTGGTGAGCTCTCCTGATCCTTATCTACCTGATCCTCAGGGCTCTGGGACCTGCTCTTTTCCCTCAGCTCTCAACATGTTCTATTCACCAATACACTTGGCTGTGTGCAGGCAGCTTCTTCCCTGTGCTAATCAGGATTCCTGGGTTGCAAGTGACGGAAACCCAAGTCAAACTAGTTGAAGCAAAAGAAGAGGTGTATTGGTTCCAAGAAACTTGGTTCACTCTCCCTGTCCTGCACCTCTGCCCTTGTCTGCATCTTGGCTTCCATCTCTCATTGGCTTCCATCTCTCATTGGCTTCCAGCTTCCATCTCTCATTGGCTTCCATCTCTCGTTGGCTTCCATCTCTCATTGGCTTCCATATCTTATCTCATGGACTGATTTCTCCCTCACGATAGGAGGCAGCACCACAATTCACAGCTCCCAGGTTTCACCCCAGAGAAGAAAGAGGTCGAGCTCTTCTCACTGGTCCCAAATTCAAAGTGCCTGAGGAAATTCTCTGATCAACCCAGCTTAGGAAACATGTCTACCCCACGATGACACATTCTGTCCAGAAACATGGCATTATGAGAAAAAACAAAGGGCAAAATAATAGACATTCACCATATGCTCGGAGCAGAATCCTCCCTCAGTTACTTCATTCCCTCACAGATCTCCCTGATGCCTAATGTATCATGGAAGCATCTCCTCCCTTAGTGCCTATTTCATTTTTATTCTGCTCAATCACTCCTTAAAGGTCTCATCTGCTCTCAGGCTGACAGTCTTCATTCTTCTAAATGTCTCTCTGGACACCTTTGCTTCCAGGAACCACTTGTGAAAACAACCTCTTTTCTACTCACCTAATGAAAATACAGATGAGATGGGAGGAAGTCAGAGGTCAGAAAAACAGGATCATTCAAAAGAGAGAATATTTTCACTGCTAATTTCATATTATGGCTTTGCAATTGTACCAACTAGGAAGTGTGATGCATTCAAGGAGGACAAATCTATCATTTCTTTGTGCTAATTCTGATTTAAAAAAACCAAAAAACTCTTTAAAGACAGATGGCAATTTAAGAAAGCAGGATAACAAAGAACCTGACACTCTTGGAACAACAAATAAAAAGCTCCTTAAAAGTTAACAAGGCAAAGATGAATGTGGATTCTAACACATGACGTTAACAGTAAGCATTTAGCGATTTGGCTCTGCTGGAAGTTATTACAGAACACAGCCAACACGGAAACTTAATTTTAGTTACTGTTCCCAGTTAAAGAAATCTAAAATTAGCCACCATGTAATTTGGGTATAAAGTGTTTCTAATGGACCGCTGAGCAGACTGGTGATTAACTTTTGTTCTTTGAACATAAGAAAATATGAGGCTGATGATTGTCTGGAAGACAGACTTGAAAAACATGGCTATCTACACCCAAGACCATTTATTACAGGTAATTTCTAAAATGTATTGGGTTGTCAGAAAACTCATGACACATTTTTGCAATGAAAAACATAGAAAAAGTATGTCATGACTTTTCCAACAACCCAATACTAGTCATTTTAGTCCATTAAATGTTTGATAGCTATTTCTTTGTTATACATATTTCAACCTCCCCCTTCATCAATAATTGTAATTTCTTATAAGTTTTATTTGCCTGGTTAAGTGGTCTCTACTAGAATAACCAAAATAAGCAAAGAGTTATGCTTTTATAATTTATTTTATAATATTCAATCTTCTACCAATAAATAAATATTAATTCAAAAATCTAAATATAAACAATGGTTATGATTCACTTTCGCATTTAATTCCCATTAAGTTGGAAACAAAGCTATTACATTATTTTTCAGTATAAGAAATCATATTTCATGGATATTACCACTAGGTGGCTCAAGTGGCCAAAACACTAGTTCAATATATGAGCGAAAAAAAAAAACAAAACTTTACATATTTAAAGATTTATATCTATTTCCGCAGCTAATGCTTTATACTTTAATTTTCCACAAACTTTTATATTATATATTATTCATAGATTATCACTATAATGCTACACATGGTAGACAATTACTTTAAAGTAGGTTATCATCATGTATGCCATTTTTATGGAGAGATTAATGTACAAAATGAATGAGTTATGTTATGTTTTGTCATAAAATTATAATAAAATATATTTTTTTAAAGATTTTATTGGGGAATTGGGGGAGGGGAACAGCATTGGGGAACCAGGGAAGGGGAACAGACAAGTTGCTGTCCTGTTGTTCTTCAGTCTAGTTGTGGAGGATGTCGCTTCACTGGCCTATGTTGGTATCATCATTGCACTCTTCTTGGGTGAGGCAGATCGGTCGCCAGCCTCTGGATGGCTGCTCACAGCGGCTCTTGGCAGCTCACACCGGCTGCCAGATGTTCATGCTGGCTACCGGCCACTCACTGAAGCTTATGGTAGCCCACTGCAGCACGGGCTGCAGCTATGCCGACCCGGGAACTCACAGCAGCCCAGTTCCAGGTGGAGCTGTTGTTCACCATCTTAGCTGTAGAGGGCAGTGTCACTGGCCCTCATATGTGGGATCTGAATCCGGGCCGCTGGCATCCCAAGCCAGCTCTTAACCAATGCGCCACTCGGCCGGCCCCAATAATAAAATAAATTAAAATCTTACCAACTGATCGAGAACAAAGTATTCATTGGGGTCTAAAGGTTTGGAGTTTTGGATTGTATTTCATTTTAAGCTATCCAGGCATTTCTAGGGATTACCTGCTTTATTTTCTGGCAGTTGTGGTTATTTTTATCTTTTAAAAGCAAGTGACTGGCAGCCAGAGCTGAAGCTCTCTGTAGTGCAGGGACCTTGAAAATCAAACTATTCTTCTTTATAGTGGATTACTGAAATGCAGTCCTCACCAGATGCTGAGCCCATTACATTAGAAGGCCTGGGACCCTCTACTCTTTCTGATACAAATAAAACAAAAACAGGAAATGATCCTTTTCTTCCCAACTTTAATAAGCATCTTATAATTTTATTTGTTTAAGTGTCAGAAGGTGAAAAAAGGGTTCTCTCCAAGCTAAGAAGGGAAAGTCTTAAGCCATTAGATTCTGTCACAAAATGGAAAACAAGGGGAGCCTTGGAATAAGAGGCCGTGTGGCTTCCTAACAAGAATCAATACACCCCCACTCCACCAAGGATCTGTGTGAAGACACTTGATTCTCTAGGGCTTTCTTAGTACCAACAGATGCTCTGCCCTTCTAGTTTAAAGTTTAGAACCACTGAAATCATAAACTCTCATTCAACATGCTGGTTTTATCTTTGGATTTTGTCTTTATCCTCGAATTATTTGTCATTATAATCACCAGCAATCAAATCTTCCATTTTAAAAGTTATTTATCGCTCTCCTTTGGGAGAGAAGCAAGATCCTATATAGGACAAGCTTAAGGATGATTTTTCCAATAATTATAACAGACAAGTAGCATTTTTTCCTAATTTTTATCCTCTGTGGATGTATTTTGTAAATATTTTCTTTGGTCATTTATTATTTGTCCTTTGGAAGAACATGTAGGAATCTGTTTGGCCTAAAAGTATTGATTCTCTCTAAGGGAGCCATAATTGAAGTTCAGCTGCAGTAACAGCCGGTCCTGATATTTTTATATGCATATTCAGGAACCTGACATTTAAGTTTTATTTAAATATAGAATAGTAAATATAACATGAACTAGTTATCACATAGCTCTCAAATACTGAGATCTAACCAATTGTCTCCAAGCATAACAGCTATACCTGGTCAAAGTTCTAACCAGTTCGTTTTTTAGAAAGAGATAGACTCTTAATGTTCCCAAATTATGGGCATGAATAGTTTGTACTGAGTGATTTAAAACAGACCAACAAACAAACAAACAAATCTCAAAGTAGCTTTAATGATAAAAGAGATTTCATGGCTTCCATGACTGAATGTAGAGGTAGGATTGGTTTCAGAGTTGGATTGACTCAGTTGCTCACCCATGTCATCCAGGACGAGGTTTACTTCTGTGTCTGTCTACCCTTGACAATGTCGCTTCACTTCCAGTGGCCCTATTTTGGCTGCCCAAACTGCTGGGCTATGCTTCTATTCATATCTAAGGATAGGGGAAAATGGTGGTTACCCAAACTGTTCCCAGAAGAGAGAGGACACCGATCTCCCACAAATTGCTCAGCAAACATGGTTTTCAGGCTTATTGCTGTCTCCTGATACAATAGCTCTGGCCAATGAGTGGGAACCTGTCATTAATGTAGACCCAAGCCAAATGCTCCGTCCCAGTGGTAAAAAATGAAATCAGCTCCTCGCAGCAAGTGGGCTGCAGGCAGGAGGTGTGATGCATACCTGGGTAAAACTCAGGGCTCTTAAGGGAAAGGGAGACAGTATCAGCTATGGGGGAGGGAAGAGGGAAAGGGAGGCCCTCATTCATACACCTGACATTTATGGGGAACTCTAGAACCAAACTGCCTGAGTATGAATCCAGCCCCTACCACTGATTAGCTATATGGCCATGGGCAAGTCACTTTACCTCTCTTGTTGAGTAACAAGTGGGTCAATTATTTGCTTAATTGATTATATCACAGGGTTTTTCTAAACCCATGGCATCAAACCAAGCACTTATATGCTTCCTTTGTGTGAGGCATGTGGAATTGGAAAGGAAAAAAAACAGTGAGCAAAATGATGTTCTACTTTCTAAGAGCCAGCAATTCAAGAAAAGAAATAAGAGCTCAGAGATGGTAGTAAAAGATAGATGGGATAAGTTACATTAAAATGTGTGTTTCCTAAAATGACAGGTGTTTTTTTTTAAATTAAGTATTCCTTAATAACAGGCACATTTTCTAGTGTTTTTCAAATACTACAGGAAGTTTATATAATTTTCCTGGATAGTCATTCATTAATGATAAATTTCAACAATAAGTAATAATCAGACAATAAATATACTACAAAAAATAAGAAGAGTAACCAACAAATGTCAACTATAAAGTGTGTAAAATATAATGTTCTCAATTCTCTGATATATTAAAAGCAGAGATAAGAACCATTCAAAAAGCACTGAAATTTTTCTGTGGAAATATAATATTTTTGTGCTTACAGTGATGTATGTGACAACTGGACCTTCTGTGCCTTTTTTTAATTATCAGGTCACAAAATGAACCTCACTGTGAAAAACTAGGAAGCTGCCATTTGCTGGCCCCTGCTCTGGTCCACCTCTTTCCAAGTAAAAATAGACAGATTTCCTTTGTTCTAAATAGAGATTATTCTCTTGAAACAAAGCTGCAGCTAAAATTTTGCTTTTCAAAAATTATTGGGGGCCACCCAAGTGGCTCAGTTGGTTAAGAGTTGGCTTGGAGCACAAGCTCTGAGCAGTAGGGCCACTGGTTTGATTCCCACATGGGCCAGTGAACGCTGCACCTGAGCTGAGCTACCAACAGGTGGCAGGATGGCTCAGCTGGTGTTACAAGATTGCCTGTTCAGTGGTGGGCTATGCCCACCCGCAACTAAAGATTGAACTCAGCACCTTGAGCTGAGCTGCTGCCCAGATGGCTCAGAGGATACAGCGTGCGCTCTTCACAACAAGGCTGCTGGTTCCACTCCCGCATGGGATGATGGCTATGCCCACCCACAACAAAGAGTGAACTCAGCACCTTCTGTTTAGAGGCCACCAGCTGTTGACGGGAAGCCAGACGGTGACTGGTGCCCTCCACAACAAAGATTGAAGAACAACAACTTGTCTGGTCCCCTCCCTCAATTCCCCAATAAAACCTTAAAAAAAAAAATTGTTAATGGGTTAACAGTATGTCAGTGAAGGAACTCAATAATGCCCACCTTTAGAGGGAGCTATGGCGCCTTCACTAAGCCACCCAAGTTGCCTTCCCCCTCCCTTGATCTCAGACAGCACTGCTAGTCCACACAGTTTGTTGGGCCTGCTTTCTTTCCAATTCTGAGTCTTCAGAATTTTGAACATCCTGCTTTTTACTTAATGTTTTCCCCATTGGTAAAAAATATGTCACAGTAAGACAATTCTATAAAACAGAATTAGTCCAACTAAATTAATACTAGATAGACGGTACATATATCTCTTTGCACCAAAGAAACAGAAAACTGTTCATTACCATTTGTATTTATAGCTACTAGTAACTTCTTTATATCCTTTTGGAAATGCATAAATAAACGTCTTAGGATGGGAGAGAGAGGTATTACTCATGAGCACCCAGTCTTTAAAGTGGAATTTGCAGCAATGAAGCTAAGTGGCATTTCTGCCAAGCCTGGGGGACAGAGCCTTGTCTTGTTCTATTTCAGTGTGGCTCAGATTAATACCTCACTAAATGTATGTCGAGTTGATTTCAATGTTTCCATAAGGTTCCTAAACCAACCCAGATTAGATGTGAATAAGAAATCAATGATATGAAAGATAAACACCACAGGACTGAGGTGGTGACTGGGGGAGATGACAACTAAATATTATCTCAAGAGGAGAAGGGAGCGGCTGGGCAGGGCTCACTCAGAGCTGAAAGAACAGCTCATGCTGGGAGAGAAAAAGCCCACAGCATTTCAGGAATGGCAGTGGTGGAAAAAAACCACTCAGGTCCTCTTGAGTCAACCCCTTTATTTTATAGCTGAGAAGAGAGATACACAAAGGGAAGTAACTTGCCTCTGGTCTTTGAGCCCATTAGCAGCAAAGGTGAGACAACGAATAATTTTGTCTCCCAAGCAGGTCCCGACTGCTCCACATCAGTGGTGGCCACCTCCCCCATCCCAGGCATCCAGGAGAGGCCTGGCTTGTCGGAGGAGAGGGTTTCTTGAAAAACCAAGCACCACCTCAGAGTTTATGTCAAAGCTTCACTGATTATTTCCAGGGTTGGGGCAAATGGCTTCCTCTCCAGTTCGAAATAAAATGAAAATAAAAATTTTCATGTTACAAATCAGAAAACAGTGAGGCTCCTTCCATTCCCATTTTGCCCTGACACACCCAAGTCCAATGTGGGAGAGCGTACCCCAGAACACCTGCAAAGATGGCCAAGAAGGGGCCCAATTGATCAAAACTCTTCATGTAGGTATTTTGAGAATTCTTGGCCCCAGAGCTTCCAAAAAAACACAAATTATTAGAAATACTTTGCTGGTGTGATGCAAATTCAAATCAGGAGGAGTCTGTACAAGGAGAGATGTTGCCAGGCACACGTGTAAAGTACAGAATCCTGGAGGAAAGAAGGGATGGCATTTGGCAGAAACCAACAATCCTATCAAACTACCTAGTCATGTGATTTTTTTCACATGCAGGTCAAATGTATACTTTAAATACATACAAACACCTAAGTTGTATAGTAACTACAACCTAAAGATGGTCATTGTTTAATAGATGCTAAAGCGAATTACTGAGTAGCTACCGCTTCTATTCATGTAGTCAATCATTCGATCCTACATTGATGAGATATTTATCAAATGTGTAGTATATCACGCCCTTCACTTGAAGATGGGTACAAAGGTGAGTAAGAAGCCTCCCCTCATAGAGCTCCAATTCCAGGCAAGGTAATGGAGAAGAAACTAAATTCCTATGTTGCAATGAAAAACTTGCTCTAGTTGAAGGATGGCGCCGGGGCAAGAGAGAATGGAGGAGCGAGGGAATCCTCTCTGATATGTGAAAATGTTCATTCAATTAGAGCTCTGCTGCCAAAGATTCCCTGTTGGCTCATTTCATAAACTAACAGTCGTGCAATTCTCTCCCTTTAATGGTAAAACTGCAACAACATTAATTCCAAATTTCCCTGGTTGGTACTTAATAAACATTTGTTGATTTTGTTTTCCTCTCCCTCCCTGATTTTAACCTAGAAAGGCCCTTAACTCATCTTGTTAGTTATAAGAAAATATCCTTGTACAATTAGCAAAATGATACATTATAATCTGAAATCAATAGATTTCCTTATAATGTCAGGGAACTTGAAATACTGACAGTTCAACTGTTCTCAAGTTAACAGAGGAGTTTTTTGTTTGTTTGTTTGTTTTTGTGGGGGTGTTTTTTGTTTTTGTTTTTTTGAGGGCAGTGTCACTGGCCCTCATATGTGGGACCGAACCAGGGCCGCTGGCTTCCCAGGCCAGCGCTTAACCACCGCGCCACTTGGCCGGCCCTAACAGAGGAGTTTTTAAACATGGTTTGATGGTAGATATATGATTGATAGATAGATAGACAGACAGATAGATAGATAGATAGATAGATAGATAGATAGATAGATAGATAGAGTTGATAGAGTTTTTCAATCAAAGAATTTAGAACAAAAGAGAGCTTCCCTATTTTCAGAAAAATAAACTGAGACCTGTACTGATTCAATGAAATAGCCAACCTCATAAAAATTAGCGTTACAAGATACTTGCAACCTCTAATTATTGTAGCTGTTGAAAGAACTCAGTCACTGCCTCTCATTCATGGAAAATTTTCTCTCAACACTACTCTTGTCATTATTCTTAGAATTCCAATGCCCACATAAGAAATACATTCAACTCATTAGCCAAGGATCTTGTCCTGCTTTGGCATCTCACCTCAGCCACACACCTCTCAATGGTCACCCCTAGTCCCCTGTCATTACCAACAGGTGCCTCCATCCAAAATCCCAGTCTTAAGCTTCCCACTTTCCTTCCACCAGTTCACTGCCTCTTATACCCTAACTCCACCAGTGTTTGACCCTACTGGCACCTCATTTTCCCTGTTCATTTTCCCTGCTCACATCCTCACTTCTCTTTACTCTCAGCTCCAATGTCATGGTCAGTATTATAAGCACTTCTTCGCAATTCCATTTTCATCTCCCTGTTAGTCATAACTGCCTGAGAAACTCCAACCTTGACCAAGTCTGACTCTGACTCTCTCCCTCTCTCCCTCTCTCTCTCCCCGCCACACTCCCTCTCCCTACCCCTCACCTGCACCCGTGCACCTGAATATGGCTGTAGGAAAACACAATCATGCTGACTGGTCATTCTGTAAAGTCATGACCACGAACAACAGGCTGACCCTTGTGTTGTCTGCCAGTTCTGTGCCTTTTTATCAAGTCCACTGTCCTAAACAACTATTTTGCACCCTCTCTCTTCTCAGACCTCTCAAGAGCAGCTGATTGCTTATTTCAGTGAGAAAAAATGAGATCCCTGTCAACAAATCTACTGACATTTTGTACCTGTAACCATAAACCTTGTCCACCCTTTTCTGACAATGAACTTGGTGGTCCTTGCACATTAGATCTCACCTCTGCTTGCCTACTCAACAATTTCAGTTCTACAAATGTCCCCCTCTCCTCTGCATTACCAACTTTTCCCTCTCCATGGAATCATTTCCATCAGCATTGACACATGCTTCCATCTGTGGTCCTCACATTCTCCTTCAGGTACTACCTCAATCCTCTACTCTCATCAGAGTCACCTGTCACCTCCACATCGTCAAATCCAGAGATAAATTTTTATTCTTCCTCTCACTTATCAGCAGGGTTTAACACATTTGACCATTGCTTCCTTCTTGAACTATTTCTTCTCTTGGCTTCTGGACAAGACACTCCTGCTCTCCTCCTTCATCCCTAGCTACTCAGTCTCAGCCTCTCTGATGGATCCTCTTCTTGCCAATTTATAAATGTTGTATAATGTCCCAGGGCTTGGTTCTTGGGCCTCTTCTCTACCTACCACTCCTGTGATGATACCAGCTTGCTGACTTTAAATGCTATCTACATGATAATGAATCATTAATTTATACATCTAGTCTTACCCTGAACCCCAGACACATATGTCTAACCTACATTTCTAATTGGAAGTTAACAAGCTTTCCAAAACAGAACTTTACCCTCCCCGCAAATAAGCCATGATTTCTCCCCCTTTTCTTCCTCAACTAAGTAAATACCAACTGGGTTCATCCAGTTGTTTGGGTCAAACCTTAGGAATCATTCTTGTTTCTTTTACCTCATTGAAGTTCACATCCAATTTATAAATAAATCTTGTTGACTCTGTTTTCAAAATTCTGTCAATTCCCATCACTTCCAGCTCTACACCATCATCTCTTAGCTGCTCTCCTGTTTCCATTCTCACCTTTCTACAATTCATTTTCCACAGAACAACCAGACTGAGTCATTTAAAATACAAGTTGAGTTATGTCACTCCTGGTTAAATGAACTCTTTCATTGGCTTCCCATATCTTTTAAAGTAAAATTGCAAGTCTTTATAATAATCTCTAAGTCCCAACATGACCAGGTCCACAGCCACCTCTCTGACTTCATCCTGAATGTCTGCATCTCCCAAAATGGCTATGTTAAAATCCTAAATGCCTGATGTGATAGTATTAGGAGGTGGGGGCCTTCGGGAGGTACTTAGGTCATAAGGGTGGAGCCCTCATGAATGGGATTAGCGCTATTATAACAGAGACCTCCGAGAGCTCCCTCACCCCTTCTGTCACGTGCAGATACTGCCAGAAGGTGCCGGCTATGAACCAGGATGAAAGCTCTCACCAGATTGTGACCAGGGTGGTGCCTTGATCTTGGACTTCCAGCTTCCAGAACTGTGAGAAATAAATTTCTGTTGTTTATAAGTCACTCAGTCTGTAGTATTTTGTTTCAGCAGGCCCGATGGATTCAGACAGTCCACAAATTAACAAGCATGGTTTTCCCAGGCCCTGTCCAGCTACCATGGGTGAAGGTTGAACTTGTTACCTGGTGAGGAGGGCCAAGGGGAGCAACGCAATTACGATATGTGTATCGTGGTCCATGGGTTCTCAGCCAAGTAGAGAAGGACAGCAAAGGTGGTATTTGAGGTCCCAAAGGAGTCAAGAATTATTGGAATTAGAATCCCAGAGGAAATAAGTTGGACAGATACAAGACGATGGCTGGAAAGTGAGTGGGGTGCTTAAAATGGGAACTTTGGATAGAATGTAATTACTGGTAACAACAAGGTTAAGACTATGAACAAGGGGAATATGATGAGAAAGGGTGGGACTTAAGGCCACTCTGGGAGGCAAGGTAACAAACTGGAGGGCTAATGTGTTAAAAGCATCCTCTGTGGGGCCATTTATATCACAAGAATGATGACAGGACTTGTGTTAGAGTTACAGGGTGCCAGGAGCTAAAGTCTTCAAGGAATGAGTAGTAATGACCCACTGATCTGCAACAAGAGGAGGGAGTAGATGGCAATGACTCTCAACAGGAGATTAGGAGGCTGGCCAGGTGACGCAGTTGGTTAGAGCGCTAGGGTCACCGGTTTGATTCCCACATGGGCCAGTGAGCTGCCCCCAAGCTGAGCTGCTGCTGAGCTGCCAGCAGGAGGCTGGGTGGCTCAGCTGGTGAGAGCATATGCTCCTAACAACAAGGTTGCCATTTCGACTCCCACATGGGGTGGACTGCGCCCCCCACAACTAGATTGAAAATGGCGACTGGAAAACAGTGACTGGACTTGGAGCTGAGCTGTGCCCTCCACAACTAAGATTGAAGAACAACAACTTGACTTAGAGCTGATGGGTTCTAAAAAAACACAATGTTCCCTTCCCCAATTCCCCAACACTGTTCCCTTCTCCAATTCCCCAATAAAATCTTAAAAAAGAAAGAAAGAAAGAAAGAAAGAAAGAAAGAAAGAAAGAAAGAAAGAAAGAAAGAAAGAAAGAAAGAAAGAAAGAAAAAAATGAGAGTAGGAGCCAGGAGTAATAGGGAGGAGAGAATGAGCAAGGTCTGGAAGTGTCAGTGTGGGGGAAAGGAAGATACTTGTCCGGTGTCCAAGGGGATGGGCTGTGTGCAAAAAAACAGCATCATTTGAAAGTCTGCTGGGGAAGCAGTGGCCTCAGGGAAGAGCTTGGTTTCACTTAGAGCAAGAAGATGAAAGGGAGGATGAGAGAAAAATTTGCAAATATAGAGAAGTGTGCACAGTAGGAGTCTAGGAGGTTAGGAAAGCAATTGTCTAGGATTTCAGGATTTGGAGAGGAGCAGGTGATTGGGACAGAAAAGGACAGCTGAGAGCTGAATGGAGACCTGAGTGCATAGAGTCCTGCATGTCCGGGGTGCTTGAAGTAGATGGTGTGTGGGTAGATGTTGCCATGCTCTGCCCAGATCCCCACCCCATTCTCTGGGACTGAAGCTCTCAAGTCCCAGCTGCTGCGATGTTGGTGCTGACAGCTCTTAACTCAGCACCCCTCCATGAACTGTCTGGGAATGAAGAGAGACCCTGGCCCAATGTCACACCCCTTCCTGGGCTTACCCCTCCCAGTGACTGGTCCACGCACAGGTCTGAATGCCTGGTCCCTTGGCCTGCCTTGCTCACAGCTACTCTGAAAGCCTATGAGAGCTTCAGAGCCCTCCAGAGCATTGCAGGATCTGTAGGCCTCTGCACTGTGGGTCTCAGTCTGCTCTCTGCACTGCTAGTGATGCTGAGAGAGCTCCGCAGGTGAACCACCTGTGCTCAAATCTCCTCAGGAACTCTGTGACACAAGGGAAATGGTGAGAGGCCTCCTGACACGCTCAAAGCAAATAGTGAGGGGAAAGCTGTGAATGCAGGGAAGGGTGAGGGTGGCGGCGGGGGAGGTTCTGGCCAGGAATCCACAAGCTCTAAGGTTCCATTTCACCCCCAGAACACACAGAATTCGGAGGCTGTACTTACTGTATGACTCATACTGCTTGATATGTTTCAAGGGGAGAAAGGACAGAAATGATTAGCTTTTCTCCCGTAAGACCTTGTACACGTTCTCATTTTTATACTGAATCCTTAACAAAAGCTGAATAGCCACTGTAATAGATTGGATTATTGTCAAAGCTTTCTCTGGATCATCTCAACCTCCCGAAAGTCCCTGCAGTAAGAATGTGCACCCTGCCCCAGATTTGGCCTTGGGACTTGCTCAGCCAATGAAACATAAGTGAAAGTGACACCTGTCACTTCCAAGACAAGTTTTAAGAGCTATCCTGATTTCACTTTCTCTCTTTTCCCTTTTTCCTAAAGCAGCACTATTCCATATGGGGGCTGTGAAGCAAAAGCACTCATAGACTATAGGCAAACAAATAAACATGGTTATGTTCCAATAAAACTTTATTTACAAAAACAAGCAGTTGAGCCGATTTGGCCCTTAGGCCACAGTTGAATAGATAATCCTGAAGAAGTTACTTAAGTATTTTAGCCACTGGTTAAAAATTCAATAGGCAGGGCCGGTATAGTGGCACATTGGTTAGAAGTTGGCTTGGGACGCCAGCTCTGGACAGCAGGGCCCCAATTCAGATCCCACATATGAGGGCCAGTGATACTGCACCCTCTACAGCTAAGATGGTGAACAACAGCTCCACCTGGAGCTGGGCTGCCTTGAGTCACCAGCGACTGCATAGGCTGCAGTGGGGCTGGCCCGCAGCTGTCATGAGCTTTCATGAGGCGCCGTGAATGGCCGTCCAGAGGCCGGCGACCGATCTGCTTCAGCCAGGAAGAGCGCAATGATAATACCAACATGGGCCAGTGAAGTGACATCTTACACAACTAGATTGAAGAACAAAAGGACAGCAACTTGTCTGTTTCCCTTCCCCGATTCCCCAACGCTGTTCCCCTCCCCCAATTTCCCAATAAAATCTTTAAAAAAAATTCTACAGGCAATTGCTTAAGATCACATCTTTGCAAATTTTACCCACCCAGTACTGTTTTTATAAATTTTATGTTACAGATGACAGAGGACATACTTGGTTGCATTAATTCCCAAAGCCCATTTACTTAGTGAGGTTTAAATGGATGAAAAGGCAAAGGATGGTAGATTTAATATTTCTTGACGGGTAGGAAAAAACAAACAACTGAAAGTGATATCTCTGCTTGTACAAAGAAAGCCTTCAAACACAATTGGGAAGACATGGAGAAAGAGAATCAGAAAGGAGAGATAAGCAGCTGAATTAGGAATAAGAAGAAGAGAAATGGAAACAAGAAGAGAAATCATACAAATGTGCAAGAAGATGGAGTGAAGCTAGAACTCCTATCTTTTGTTTCTTTTCAGCACCAGGACTAGGAAGAATGCTTGTTCCTCTACTGCCACCTTCAGTTCTTTCAGGATTCTGGTTTATTTCTGCAATTTCCACTAATGGGGTTAAACTGCCCAAGATGCACCTAGGAGTGTTTTTCCATTTTTTATTTAGCTACATCTTGCTGAAATCCACAGGGGTTCAACAATGGCAGGACTTGAGTAAATGATTTTTGAACGGGGGTTGGGAGAAGAAGACAAGTTCAATAATTGAGGATAAATAGGGGCCAAGGTTAATGTCGGGATGGGGGAGATGCTGCACACAGGTGGGGGGTCCAGGGACAGACATAGTTAGGAGATAGAGCCTAATCCTATAAATTAGATAACTGAGTTTACACGCAGCTAAGCAATTCCACAGAGTGGTAAGGAAAATCGATAAGAAGATTATGACTGGAATCTGGAGGTATGAAATGCAAGCAAAATTATGACATGACGAACAGTTCTGGGAAGATTTGGGATAGTAAATCAGGGCCTGACCATCTCCCCTGCACTTATCAAGCCTGGTCAAGGGATCAGCGATAATAAGGCAACAGGGATACAACCTTTTCACAAATTAGCCAAATCCATTCTATTGTTGCGTTATGGTTGCCTATTTAAGTCTGTCTACATTGTGAGCAATTTGAGGCAGAAATGAATCTTTTTCATCATTGTGAACCCACTAATTCATTATAGGAGCTGTCCAAGAGTTAGCACTCAATGAATTTCTATTGAATTGGATTGTTTGCTTTCAATTATAAAACACAGTATTTTCAAAATTTCTTGTGGAAAATTGTCAATGCATTGGAATGGAGATGAAAAACTCTTTGTCCCTGGAACCTCTCAGAGTTTGTCATTTATTTTTCATGTCTCTATTCTAAAGCTACCTTTCTTCATTTCAATCCATTGTTTGCATTCCTCTACTCACCAGTATGGAATCCAAAGCAAATGGTGATGGCTTTGCTCTAATCACTGGGTTAGTTTCATAGTGGCCCCAGGCTTGGATTCAGGTTACAGCCATTCTAAGTCTCTCCAGTTTATGTGTTGCCTGAGAAGAGAAAGACAGAACAGGAAATGTTCATTGTCACCCTATCATGACATCTCCTCCTGATAAGTCAGCCCTGGTCCAGCAGTGCTAGATGGAGCAAGCACTCTCTAGGGGGCATTATCATATACACCATCTAAGCTATTTATAAGGTGAGATGTTTTTGTTTCTGAAAATAACACTGCTCATAACAGTAGAGGCTAAGTTACCAAGGTAATAAAAATAAAACAAAAACTAAGATAATTAAATGGAACCATTTACTTCAAGAAATAGCCAGGCCTACTGTGTTCCCAACCAAAAGGTACCCAAGTTTTGCTTTTCTCTTATGATTGATGGCACTTCACTTGGCAAACATAAATGCAATTCTGTTTTTGTTTTGTTTTTAAAAAAAAACTATATAACTAACATATCACATTGTCTAAGTTTAAAGTGTATGTTGTGCTTATTTGATACACTTATATATTGCAATGTGATTACCACCATAGGATTAGCTAACACCACAGTTCCCTGCTTACTCAAGTCAGAGGTCACCTCTTCCAGGAATCCCTTCCTGACCCCCTCACTCACGTTCCCACAATTGGGTCTGTGCCCCTCCTCAGTCCACATCATTCTCATCACATAGCACTGAGCTGACTTATTGACACTTCTGCCTCCTGCATTGCCCTATAAATTCCTTTAAGGCAGAAACTATTTCTTAATCGCCTCTGTCACTTCAGCCCAAGCACCTAGTAAACGCCCATTCAAGGTTTTCCAATGAATCATTCATTCATTGATGACTTATGGAGTCAAAGAAATCACAAATTCAATTCTAGGAAACAAAGCAGCATTTCGGCACTGTTAGTCAACTCAACCATGGGAGAAGCAAATAGTCCCACAGACTTTTCCATTGCCCTTGGCTGTTGGGATCTCATGAACATCTCAGGCATTGGTGACAACAATGTCAGAGATGCCACAACAATGCAGTAATGGATATCTGCCTTTCTAGTTTCATACTCAACGTGTGTCACCTGTGATTTCTGAGTTTGGGGCCATGAAAAGATGTGATGTGAAGATTGCTTGTGCTCCAGCTTACTTCAAGGTCATAGCGACCTTAAAACAGACTTCCTGTGATCTCTTTTGGCTCAAGGAATAGTTACTGTTACTTGGTCCTTAGACCTAGGGGTCCCTTAGCCATTTAAGGTAAGGACATGGAAACTTTCTGATATAGCCATAAGATTTTAATTATTTTTTAAGTTCTGATTATTTTTTTCTCAAAAGAACAGTTTGCTTCAAGATTTATTGTGGTGACCTTTCAGGTGAGGGGTATCTGAATGAATGGCATTACTATACTCTTTCTAACTCTACCAAATCAATAGATGCAAATGGCTGTCCTTATGCATTCCCTTGCCAAGTAACCAAAATTTCCAAACGAGAAAAGTTCATTTTCTAGAAGATTGATACAAATAACAGAATACTGTTTCTAAGGGAGCAAAATACATACACATATGTATAATTGTAGATATATCTGTTGAATCTTCCCTTGAGTCATAAGTACTTGTAAAAAGGGAAAGATTCAGACGATGAGCCCTTTAAGCTCCATTAAGCTGCATGTCCAGTTAATAAAGAACAATGGGGCTAACTGTTTTTAATAAGCAGCTGTTCATGACAACATTGTCAAAATTTCAACACCATTTAATCACATTTTGTTTTGTTTTAAGGACACATTTTTCACATGGAACATCAGTACAGCATTGATTATCATTTTTCCAAATTCAAATATGGGTTAGATTATCTTCTGGCAGAGAGAAATAAGTCAGTAGTCAATACATTGAAATCTGAAGTGCATCATGTGCTGTCCCACAGACAGTAGAAACCAACTGCTGAAAGAATAAAAACATTTTCAATGAAGAGTAAGTTATTTTCCTGAAAATAGTTTAATACAAGCAAAATCACAATACCAATTTTTGAAGTAAACACATTTATATCACACTCTATGATTGTTTGAATCTATTACTATTTAAATCATTTTATTTCTAACCCACGACTCTTATCTGAATAGCCTAAGCTTTGAGAGTTAAGCAAACACACTTCCCTTTTGGGCAGTTTGGGAGTTGGACAACCCTGAAGATGTTACTGCTATAAAACTAAAAGTAATAAGGCAAGAGAAATCTATAGTGACCAAAAATGAATGGTAAATATAAACTAAAAAGGTAAGAATAAGCTGATAATACTAGACAGCTCTTCAGGGGTTTGCATGTTTTTGCAACCAAAAGATTAGTTCTTAATCACTTGAGTAACAGATAAGGCCTGGGGCCTTTGTGAGAACAGGCAGCTAGAACTAAGGCTCCAGAATTAAGAGTTTCCAGGTCTCTCCCTTCTGCACAAGGTGTACTGGAAGAAAAAAAAAATGCCAAACAAAAATGGAAGACTGTTTATCTGCTTAGTACTGGGGTGGAAAAAGTAATTCTCTCTCCAAAAAATGTATCATCATGAGTTTATTCCATTGTCTGGAGATAGTCAGAGTGAAAAATCTAACCAAATACAAAACCTCCTGACAAGCTGAAAATATCCTTGGCAGCAGGAGATTAAAATTGCTCTAGATGGTCACATATGTTGTTAGGGAGACTACTTCATGGATGGAGTAGAGGCTTGATCACTGCACTATATACCTGAAACTGATGTTGTATAATACTGTATGCCAACTGTAATCGAATATATAGATAGTCACGGGATGTGGATTCTACTGTGGAAGGAAGTCAAAGGAATTGTAATAGATATGTATGATATAGGGGGGAGGAGTGGGTGGTGAATTGGGGGAGGGTGGTTGTCACTTTGAGGGGTAAAAAGTATAACTATTGCACTGTGTTGTACACCTGAAGCTAATTTTTTTTAAAAATGTTTATTTCACAATAAAAGAATAAAAAAAATTGCTCTAGAGGTTCTACAAGATTCCCATCAATAGGTTGTTTTAAAAAACAGTTTATTAAAAAACACTGAACACAGGAAAAAATAATGGCACTATAAAAAAGGTAATATAGATTTGAAAAAGAATACAATGCAAGTTATATTAATAAAAATATAGTCACTTAAATTAAAACTTAATGGAAATGTTAAAGAGCATATAGTTGAAAAAAAAATCAGTAAGAGAGAACTTAAGTCTGAGGAAATTGTGCAGAATAGAATATTCTGAGGAAAAACAGAATAAAGGATGTGAGAAATATAAAACAGAAGTCAAGGAACATGGAAGATAGAATTAGAATGTTAAACATAGTTCTAACATGAGTTCCAGAAAGAGAAAATAAAAATAATGCAGAAAAATTTTTCCAGCAGAGTAGGTAAATATTGTGCTTGTCTCCTCTCACAACTAAACTACAGAACAAGTATCATTGAAAATCACCTGAAGTCTAGCTGAACAGAAGCCCTATAACTAATGACATACAGAAGAAGCCACCTTGAGACTGGAAGGAGGGGCATAGGTGCTTACCATGCTGGTCCCACACCTGTATGTGGCAGTTAAAAATTAGGGGAGATAACTTGGCTGCAGAGGTCCCCCTGGAGGAATGCAGGGGTCACCCCACACCAGGCTCCACAGCCCAGGTTTCCAGTGCCGGGAAGAGAAGTCTCTACAACTTCTGGCTGTGAAAACCAGAGGAAATTTTGGCAGAATGAGACAGGGCTGCTGGAGTCCCTTGAATTCCTCTTCAAGGGTTCAAACACAGACTTACTCACTGACAGACTCACGCACTTTGTTCTCCAGTGCAAGAGCAGCAGCTTGAGAGGTGCCAGGAACATACGAGGAAAACTGAGTTTTCTGGCTTCAGAACAAGGGATGGAAGGGCAGCTTCCTCCCAGACAAAAGTGCTGGCAGAATCCATTATTGTGTGGTTGAGCCTTCCCCACTCTCAGGTGCAGATGCAGTCATCTGAGTCGCCATCAACCTGGCTAACGCCATTCACCCCACCCTGATAATTCCTTGAGACCCTGCCAAACCAACTTGCAAGCCCACCCAAGTCCCATCCAGTGGCTTTTCCATACAAATGGCCTGTCTTGGCTCATGCTGTGAACTTTCCTAAAATCCTTCAAAGGTTCACAAAACCCAAACAAGCACCAATTGGGCACACTGAGCCCCATACCTCTTGCTGAGCATCCCCAAGCCCAACACTAGGAACATCCAGCCTCAATTCGAGGTTTGGCCTCTTGAGGCACTTCTAAGTCCAGCATAGGTGCCTGTCATCTGTGGATTGCTTGGTGGCTCATGCCAGGTGGCCCCAGGCTAGGCACAGGCTGCACTGGGGTCCCTCCCAGGAAGCCCTGAGGCCAGAACACCTGGTGGCTGCTTTTGGCCAAGCCATAGCACCATCCAGCTACTTCTGTGGTCATACACCCAAAGGGCAGGCAACAGAGCCCCACTAAAGCAAATCCTGTTGCATAGGGTCATCCCTGCACAACAGCACCTCCACTACAGTCACAGCCAGTCCTTACAACCCATCAGATGAGGGGCAATCCCTCTTATTGATGTGCAAACAGCAACCAAGGTTCAACTACAGCAGGAGGGCATACACAACCTACACAAGGGACATACCTGAAGCACCTGGTGCTGGTGACAAGGGAGATTGTGCCATTGGGCCCCACAAAACACCTACTACATAAGGACACTCTACTAAGACCAGCAAGCATGGCAGCCATGCCTAATACACAGAAATATGGGGAAGCAGCCAAAATGGGGACACAAAGAAACATGTCCCAAATGAAAGAACAGAACAAAGCTCCAGATAAAGAACTAAACAAAATAGAGACAAGCAATCTACCAAACACAGAGTTCAAAACATTGCTTATAACAGTTCCACCTGGAGCTGGGCTGCGTGAGCCCCTGCGAGGGTGTAGGCTGCAGCCCCTGCTGCAGTGGGCTGCCATAGGCTACAGTGAGTGGCCGGCAGCCAGCGTGAGTGGCCAGCAACCAGCGTGAGCTGCCAATAGCCATGGTGAGCAGCCTTCCAGAGGCCAACGACCGATCTGCCTCATCGGGGAGGAGTGCAATGACGGTACCAACATGGGCCAGTGAAGCGACGTCCTCCTCAACTAGACTGAAGAACAAAAGGACAGCAACTTGTCTGTTCCCCTCCCCCAATTCCCCAACGCTGTTCCCCTCCCCCAATGCCCCCGTTAAAAAAATTTAAACATGAAACAAAACATTGCTTATAAGGATGCTCAATGATCTTAGGGATTACTTCAACAAAGAGACAGGAAACATAAAAATGGAAACAGAACACATAGAAAAGAACCAGTAATAACTGAAATAAAGAATACATTAGAGGGAATCAACAGTAGATTAGACAAAGCAAAGAATCAAAACAGCTATTTAGAAGATAAGGTAGCAGAGAACACCCAGTCAGAACAGAAAAAAATAATAATAATAATTTTTTTAAAAAATGAGGATAGTTTAAGGGGCCTCTAGGACAACATAAAAGATACCAACATTAGCATCATTGGGGTTCCAGGAAGAGAAGAGAGCAAAGAATTGAAAACCTATTTGAAGAAACAATGATAAAAAACTTCCCTAACTTGGCTAAGAAAATAGACATACAAGCCCAGAAAGCACAGGGAGTCCCAAATAAGATGAACCCAAAGAGGCCCACATCAAGAAACATCATAATTAAAATGCCAAAGGTTTAAGACAGAGAGAGACTCTTAAAAGCAGCAAGACCAAAACAGTTAATTACCTACAAATGAGCTACAAGACTATCAGCTGATTTCTCAAGAGAAACTTTGCAGGCCAGAAGGGATTGGCAGGAAATATTCCAAGTGATGAAAAGCAAGGGCCTACAACCAAGATTACTCTGCCAAGCAAAGCTATCATTTAGAATCAAAGGACAGATAAAGAGCTTCCCAGACAAGAAAAAGCTAAAGGTATTCAACACCAAACCAGTATTACAAGAAATGTAAGAAGAAGAAAACAAAGAAGAACAAAATATGAATCATAAAATGGGAATAACTATCTATCTATCAATAATTACTTTCGATGTAAATGGATTCAATGCATCAATCTAAAAATAGGGTAGCTGAATGAATAAGAAAACAAGACCCAACAAGAGACTTATTTTAGCTCAAAAGACACACAGAGACTGAAAGTAGAGGGATGGAAAAAGATATTTCATGAAAATGGAAATAAACAAACAAAAAACTGGGGTAGCAATATTTAAACCTGAAAAAATAGACTTTAAAACATGGCGCATTGGTTAATAGCTGGCTTGGGACGCCAGTGGTCTCTGTTCAGGTCCTACATATCAGGGCCAGTGACACTGTCCTCTACGGCTAAGATGGTGAACCACAGCTCCACCTGGAGCTGGGCTGCTATGAGTTCTCTGGGATGGCATAACTGTAGCCCCTGCTGCAGTTGGTTGCCATAGGCTACAGTGAGTGGCCGGCAGCCAGTGTGAGCAGCTGGCAGCTGGTATAAGCTGCGAAGAGCTGCTGAGAGTGGCCGTCCAGAGGCCAGCAACTGATCTGTCTCACCTGAGAAGAGTGCAATGATGATACCAACATGGGCCAGTGAAGCAATGTCCTCCACAACTAGACTGAAGAACAAAAGGACAACAACTTGTCTGTTCCCCTTCCCCGATTCCCCAACGTTGTTCCTCTTCCCCAATTCCCCAATAAAACCTTTAAAAAAAAAAAGAAGGCTACAACAGGAGACAAAGAAAGAACCAGTAATCCCACTTCTGAGTACTTACCCAAAGAAACCCAAAACACTACTTCGAAGGGACATGTGCATCCATATGTTCACTGCAGCATTATTTACAATAGCTATAGAGGCAAGATATAGATGTAGAGGCAACCGGGGTGTCAGTGGATGAATGGATAAAGAACAGGTTGTACAGAGTGGGCCGAGTGGCTCAGTTGGTTAAGAGTTGGCATGGGAGGGGAGCTCTGAGCAGCAGGGCCTCTGGTTCGGATCCCACATGGGCCAGTGATGCTGTGCCCTCTACAGCTAAGATGGTGAACAACAGCTCGACCTGGAGCTGGGCTGCCATGAATGACTGGCGACAGCGTAGGCTGCTGTGGGGCTGCAGAGGGCTGCCTTAAGCTACCGTGAGTGGCTGACAGCCGGCATGAGCAGCCATCCAATAGCCAGCAACCGATCTGCCTCAGCCGAGAAGAGCAAAATAATCACAATACCAACATGGGCCAGTGAAGCGACGTCCTCCACAACTAGACTGAAGAACAAAAGGACAGCAACTCCTCTGTTCCTCTCCCCCAATTCCCCAATGCTGTTCCCTCCCCAAATTCCCCAATAAAATCTTTAAAAAAAAAAAGGTGGTACATATATACAATGAAATATTACTCATCCATTTAAAAAGAATAAAATCTTGCCATCTGCAACAACATAGATGGACCTAGTAGTATTATGCTGAGTAGAGTAGGTCAGACAGAGAAAGGCAAATGCTATATGATTTCACTTATATGTGTAATCTGAAGAACAAAATAAATGAACAAACAAAACAGAAATGGACTCATAGATACAGGGGACATTTTGATGGTTGTCAGATGGGAGAGAGGTTGGGGGTGAATGAAAAAAAAAAGAAGGGATTAAGAAGTATAAATTCGTAATTGCAATATAGTCATAGGGATGTAAAGTATAACATAGGGAATATAGTCAATAATATTGTAATCACTTTGAATGGGGTCACATGGCTACTAGATTTATCAGGATGATCACTTTGTAAGTTATATTAATGTCCAATTGCTATGTTGTATACCTGGAACTAATGTAATATTGTATGTCAACTATAATTGAAAAATAAAACAATAATTTTTTAAAAATACAAAAAAATAATGCAAGAAAGAAAATATTCATGGATTCTTAAGTGTTCCAAAAATTGGTAATAACCTGATCCATTAGTTTCAAGAGGCAAAATAAACTCAAAAGCATTAATAAAAATGCACCCATTCCCAGTGTAGAAAATGCCATTCAATAAGTTATACTAGAATAATTGGTATGCAAAAATAAAATAAAATTAGATCTCTATCTCACACAATTTATAAAATTAAATTGCAGATAAATCAAAAGCTAAATGGGGGGAAAATCTTTTAAACATTTAGGGAATAAACTGGAACATAGCTTTATGATCCCAGGATATGAAAAGCTTTATTAAGCAAAAAAACACTTAAGATAATTAACAAATTATTTGTTAATTAAAAGATAACATTTAAAAATCAAAAACTGCAGACTGGGAGAAAAAATATTATTTGTGGACAAATATTATAAAGAACTATAAATCACTAAGAACATAAACCTTTTTTAAAAATGAGCAAAAAGATATAACAACCTAATTCTCAGAGCAGAAAACATGAATGGCCAAAAAAACGTATAAAAAGTTGCTTGACTTCATTAGCAATCAGGGAAGTGCTCATTAAAACAGTAAAATATATACTATTGGGTTATCGGAAAAGTCATGATGTATTTTTCTGGTTTTCGTTGCAAAAATGCATCATGACTTTTCCGACAACCCAATATTTCATACTCACCAGATTGGCATAAAAATCTGGGGAGGGGGATGCAAAGGGAGGGTGGTAGGACTCCCAATGGGCTTTAACTGTGTTTGTGATCCTCTTACCCCAGGTGACCAGTATGCTGAGTATTCATTTTACTGTTGTCTATACTTTTTATAGGTCTATGATACTTCATAATTAAAACTAATAAGAGATGCAAATGCCCACACTGTTTAAAACGAAACCTTGAAATAATTTCTAAATCATGCTGAGGAATGAAGGGGCTGGTTCCCATTCCTGAGCCCTATGAAGTTCTGGGGGAAAGAGTAAGGCATGTCTACAACAGCTTGGCTTATTAGTAAACAAACGTTTACAAACTTTAAGTCATTTTACACACATATGAAATATTTTCGATTTTAGCGTTGCTATTAAAGCTCCCTGACAGCAATCAAGCCTAAAAAACCAGGATGAAGATATTAATTGCATTAAGGAAATGTTCTTGTTTTGTGCATTTTAATATGACTTAAACCTTCTAGGTCCCCAAACCAGAATGATAACATGGAAATAGACATTTTAAATGAATTTGCTGAAGAGTGCCTATGAGCTTCTCTCACACACACTCAAAAAAGGCACATGTTCACCTAAAATATGTACCAAATGCACTATGCAATTTATATATATATGTAACTCCTGTCTTCATCTCAAAAAGCAGCTAAACCTCTATTATGAATATAATGAAATCAGGTACTTGGGGTAAGCAAAGTATATTAAACAATCCCTAGCCATAAGAAGTTTACAAAACAATACAAGACCTTTGATCCAAACATTACAAGTTCATGTTCTTCATATGTATAATATTGGATACTTAAATGACTGACTGCTAGAAATACACAGGGAGAAAATCCCACCCGTGTCAAACATAATATCCACGAGCTCCTTATATTAGCTCTACAGTTTGCCAGGCACTGATGGAGTCAGCATTAACCTTTCACGCTGATCATTTTGCAATCCCTAAAATACATCAGAAATCCAATTTTGCAATTTCACAGCAACATCATCGTTCCATATTTGTAATTTTCTTCGCATGCCCTCTCTCCATTGTGGCTAGCAGCCTAGAGAAGTCTTATCATGATCAAGTCTGGGAAATGACCCTATTCAAAGTATTATTATTGAACAGTTACTATATCAGCAATTGCCAATGATGAAAGACTCGTAGATACACTTATTTAGAACAGTCTCACCTTGGTCAGTCTGATCCTGCCCAGGCTGAATCAAAACCTTCCAATTCCATGAAGTTTTGTGAGCACGGGAATTTTTCTGATGAACTGGTTTCAACTTTGAGAGCTCCAGGAAGTGAATTAACAGCAAAGTGTGCTTCAAGTCAAGTGAAGGTTCAGAGAGGTCAGACTAGAGGGGATGGAGCCCAAGGGAAAGTCATCTGTGTTAGTAGCTTCCAGATCATTAGAGTCGATCTCTGAGATAGTTATTGAGTAGAAGGGGTTCCTCTCAAATTGCTTTTGTGATCAGTATGTAAGAAATATATTAATAATATAATATATATATATAATATATAATAATAAATAGCTCTAGAGTTAGTCAACTTCTTTGTGACTGAGGTCACATCAGTCAAATATGACATCACAGCTTGAAGGGATTTAGAGATTTGCCCAGCACCCTTATTTTCCATAAGAAGGGAATGCAGTCCTAGGCAGGGAGGCCAAGTGACTTGTCCAGTTATAGTAAAATCATAAAGCCATCAGCAAGGCTGCTGATAGTAATGGATGCTTCCCAGCTCCTGACTCCCCCAGCACATTGGCCCAAACATGGTGTGATAATGTAACTACTGGAAGTCTATGGCAGGCATAGCTCTAAGGGCTGTACACACATTAATATTTAATCCTCATAACTACTCTATAGGGCAGGTACTACTATTATTCCCATTTTACAGATGAGAAGGTTATAGTGTGTGTGTGTGTGTGTGTGTGTGTGTGTGTGTGTACACATTATATATATATATAATGTCCAGGTGGTCAGGGGTATAATAATTCACATGTTAGTGTATACCCCAAAGCAATGTTCTAATATTTGTGATTTCTTTCAGGTGACTTAGAAAGAGAAGACTAGTGCCACCATTGGCCTATAAAAGACTATATAGATATAGATATAGATATAGATATAGATATAGATATATAGGTAGGTAGATTAGATAGATAGATAGATATCTGCTGATGGTTCTCTTATCTTGTGTGGCTAGCTGTTAAATTTCACCTAACACACAGGGCTGACTCTTGGGAAAGTTTCAGTGTCTACTCTCGAGTCCTCATGTTACTGAAGAGCATGGCTTCACAAAGACTTCTTGCTTACCCTCAGGGAGAATCCCTAGCAGTTTTTTAAACTTAGCTAGATATGCTTCAGACAAAAGAAAACCTATAAATCATTTTTAAAACCTATTTCAATTCATAGAAATCATGTGATGTTGGCAATATAACTTTCTCTTAGGTACTAATTAGTATCTCTGTATTAGTTATTTTATATTCTGCCTCATTCTGAAAAGAATTTGAGTCACACTAGCTTCATTTTAATATGCTCTTCCTTCTCTTGGCTCTACCTGTTAAATATTTGGGAGTTCAGTAATAAATCAACTAAGAATTTTTTTAGTCATGCTATATCAAGAAAATCTGTAGTCATTTTATAAGTTATCTCCACTGTAACTTCAAAATCAAAACATAAAATAATGAATTCATAGCAGAAATGAAATAATTTTATACTATCTTGTATATGAATGGACTGACTCATACGAATCAATAATTCACGAATTCATTTATTTGGGGCTAGCTCTCTAAACACTTCAGACTTATAATAGAGTTTATTTCCTTACTGATGTAAAGAACTTTAGTTCATCAACTCTAAAGCTCCAACTAGGACTGAAAGCCATTCAAGTAGTGCTTTTAACACCACCTTCACCATCCCACATATCTCACACAAGCAAAAGTAGCCCAATCCAGCTTGATAAATGACAGAAAAACCGGTTCTTATGCAAGAGGCAATGCACACCTCACCCAGTTACATAATTAAGCACATTTGGCAGGAGAATCCTGCCAAGACTGGAATACCCTGCTTGTTTGTAAGTGTTCCAACAGAAGTGGGGATGGGAAAAAAAACATCAAGAGGCACCAATTCATTGTATTCAAAAACCTTGGAGCAACCTTTTAATGGACGTGCCTAACTAGACAACCCACCAATTTGCAGAGGTGCTGTCTCAGTCAGCTTGGGCTGCTATAAACAAAATACTAAAAACTGGGTGGTTTAAAAAACAGACATTTATTTTCTCACAGTTCTGGAGGCTGGAAGTCTGAGATGAGAGTATCATTGTGGTCTGGCTGTGGTGAGGGTCTCTTTGCTGGCTTGTAGACAGCCATCTTCTTGCTGTGTGCTCACATGCCCATTGCTGGGTGCATGAACGTGGAGAAAGAGAGAGATCGCTCTTCCTTTGCTTACAAGGGCACCAACCCCATCATGAGGGTCCTGCCTTTGTAACCTAATTAAAGCCTAATTACTTCCTCAAGGCCCCACCTCTAAATACCATCACATTAGAGGTTAGGGCTTCAACATATAAATTTGAGTGGGACACAAACATTCAGTCTTTAACAGGTATCTATATTAGTGAAGACCTTAATTCTCACAGGGAATTTTTTCCCTTTAAAATCAATCTTTTCAAAAAGTGAATCTTCACTTATTAACTCTCCTACCTTGCTCTCTGCAGATGGGGGAATTACATCCCCACCAAAATACTAAAACTTTTCTTCCCAGACAGCTGATTTAATTGGCCTTTTCTCAGACTTTATCCTACCTGATCCCTTTGTAGTATATGACACTATGCCTACCTTCCCTTCTCAAACTCTCATCCACAGATATAAAACTAAGAATACTGTTGCCTGCCCTCAGGAGACTTGTAGGGATTAAAGAAATGAGGCAATGAAGGCATCTATCACTAGGTCATCAGTAAGTTATTAGTTTTCCTTCTCTCTACAGCCCTATACTTGCTCCATAATTTTTATTTGCCTTTAGAACAACTCCTCTTGAAGTTGGATCTCTTCAACTTGTACAAACCTAAACTAACAAACTATGCTACTCCTGCCTACTCTTCAATAGCTGCTTTAGGGTTAATGGCCTAAGCATTCTCCCCATCGCCTGGGCCAGAATTCCAAAGGTCATGAAATTAAATAGAGATGTAAGATCAAAGGACATATAATTAGAATATCCATGAGGGACCCCTGTCTGGCTCTACTGGCCAAAGATATATCCTGGAATTCAGGCAAGCCCTATGAAGAGCATCCCTCTGAATGTTTAAATCAGTGGTTCTCCAAGTAGGGTCCCAGGACAGAAACATCAGCATCACCTAAAAACTTGTTAGAAAGGTGAATTCTTGGTCTCTCCCCAGACCTATTGAATCAGAAACTCAGAGTGGCACCCAGTATTTTCCAGGCAATTAGGATGCAAGGTAAAGTTGAAGATCTAGTGCCATAAACCACCTGCTATATTGGTCCCTAAAAAGACAAATACAATATTTAAATATTGGTATACATAAATATTTGAACATTAGTGTATATTTAACCCAATCAGTATAAAACAGAAATTATCTTGGTGGATTTTATTCCATTATAAAAATCCCAGGGGCCGCTGAGTGGTTCAGTTGGTTAAGAGTTGCCTTGGGAGCACAGGCTCTGAGCAGCAGGGCCACTGGTTCGGTTCCCACATGGGCCAGTGACACGGCGCTCTCTACAGCTAAGATGGAGAAGAACAGCTCAACCTGGAGCTGGGCTTCCATGAGTGGCTGGCGACGGCGTAGGCTGCAGTGGGGCTGCAGTGGGTGGCCTTGAGCTACCATGAGTGGCAGGCAGCCAGCGTGAGCGCATGGCAGCCAGCGAGAGCTGCTGCTGTGAGCCACTGTGAGCCATTGTGAGAGGCTGTCCAATGGCTGGTGACCAACTGCCTCACCTGGGAAGAGTGCAATGATCATAACACCAACATGGGCCAGTGAAGCGACGTCCTCCACAACTTGACTGAAGAACCAAAGGACAGCAACTTGTCTGTTCCCCTTCCCTGATTCCCCAACACTGTTCCCCTCCCCAATTCCCCAATAAAAACTTTTTTAAAAAGTTCAGAAATAATTTTGGTGCTGTAAAAACCAAAAATATTCCTATTTCATATCCATGAACACAAATTATTTAGAAAAAGACTGAAAAGTACTTAGCTAACTCTGTGAGGAGAGTATTCTTAAGAAACAAAAGGTAACTTACAGAACAAATTCCCATTTGAACCTATTAACAATAAAATAAAACTAACTTTAGGAAAGAAAAGACTCAATTTGTTTTACATTAAGTTGAAATACCTCCTCCCTATAATGTAAGTAGCAAGCTATATACATGGTCAGTAACATTTCAGAGGCCAGCATATGAAAAGTAAAAACTTAGCTACTTAAATATACCATGTTAATTGCTGTCTTTGAAGGTATTAAGTTAAAATAACTAGTTCAGAAAAATGTCTTTTGAGGTTCAGGAAATCTCAGATCTACTTTCCCCCAGTAGAACACAGAAGCATTTACAAGACAGATTTAAAATGGAGAGCTGCAGGTTCTGTCAGAAGATAATAAATCATACAAGTGCCAAAGCAACATTATCACTGAAGGCAACATGGAAATATGGTGTGGGGAGCTACTTACCCCAGAAACTCCCTCACACTACAAAACCCCTGACAGTCAACAATGAAGAGCCTCAGAACATGAAATCAAAAGAATAAACATGGCCACCAATTATTTACCAAGGCTTGCTTTCTCAAAGGCTTATTATGTAGCTAAAAATCAAACACCTAGAGAAGATTTTACCTTTCAAAGGTCATTCGGTTAAGTTATTGCCACACATAGGATTATAAAAAACTCTCAATGCAAGTAAATTAAGTTTATAGTGCTGAAAAGTGCCATTGTCTGTTAAAATTTACTCACTTTCTGTTACTACTGAATTTAAATTACTGACCAGATACTAAGTATATTTTACCTACATTTACTTACTGGTTATCTTGGCTCTGTCTAGCTGTATTTACTAGTCATTTAATTTTGTCTCAAGTCTCAAATGGACCCTTACCCTTATTTCCCCACCATTCCTCAGGAAGCAGACTGTAACTTCCATGGAGTCTCACTGTAGTTTTGGGAACACTGGAGGGAAGCCCCGCATTCAGAATAACTCAGGATTTCTACTGCTCATGCCCTCAGCAGACCCTTGGTCCCTAATAAGGCCCGTTTGCTCCCAGCCTCATCCATGTAGTTGCAGCTGTTACTTCACTGCAAATGCCCTGGGACCCTGTTCTTCAGTGTTTAGACTACAGGAGCTTCTGGTGTTAAAAAGAGTAAAACCTCTTCATCTCAGCTTGCCATCCAAGTTTCATGTCCCAGGATTCAACACTCCTAGGCTAACTGACAGCAGGCACATATATTTCCTTCAGGAGAAACCATAACCTCAACAAAGGTATGTGATTTATCACATGTTCTTTTAAAATAAATCAGCCAACAATCCATCACCAACCGATGGTCTCACTTGAATATATCAGCACAGTGGATTCACCATCAGTTGCCCAGTGCAGGTCAGATTGCAAATCTGAGTTCGGTTTATTTTCTTTTTTTTTTTCTGCAATAGTTATACTCTTTACACCCCAAAGTGAAAACTCCCCTCCCCCAGTTTGCCACCCCACTCCCCATCCATATCATACATATCCATCACAACTCCCCTGACTCCCCTCCACAGTATACTCCACATCCCATGACCATCCACATATTCAGTTGCAGTTGGCATACAATACTATACAACATCAGCTTCAGGTGTACAGTGCAGTGATCAAGCCTCTACTCCATCCATGAAGTGGTCTCCCTAACAAGACATGTGACTATCTGACACGCCACAAAATTTTTACATTATTATATTCCCGGAACTGTGTTTCATATCCCTGTGGCAATATTGTACTTGTCTATTTATGCTGTCTAATCCCTTCCCCTTCCCCCCATCCCCACCCCCGTCCCAACTAGCAACCCTCAGTTTTTCCTCTACATCTACCAGTCTGTTTACTTTGATCGTTCACTCAGCTCTTCAGACTCCACACAAGTGAGATCACATGGTACCTGTCCTTCTCCGACTGACTTATTTCTCACAACATAATAGTCTCTTCACAACATTATGAATTACATTCCCAGAACTGCCCCCATATCCCTGCGGCAACATTGTAGTCCCACCTACACTGTCCAAAACCTTCCCCCCTCCCTCTTCCCCACTCCCTCCCAGCCAGCAACCATCAATTTTTCCTTTATATCTGCTTGATATGACTTCAATCTTCTTAAATTGTCTCTCTGGGTTAGCTTGTTTACCCCTTTCTTTTGTTTAAAAAAGCCCTTTTAACATTTCTTGCAATGCTGGCTTGGTGGTAATTAATTCCTTAAGCTTATTCTTTTCTGAGAAGCTCTTTATTTCTCCTTCAATTTTAAGTGATAGCCGTGCTGGGTAGAGCAATCTTGGTTGTAGGCCTTTTTGTGTCACTTTGAATATCTCCTGCCACTCCCTTCTGGCCTGCAGAGTTTCTGTAGACAAGTCAGCTGTTAGTCTAACAGGAGTTCCTTTGTATGTAACCTGCTGTCTTTCTCTTGCAGCCTCTAGGATTCTGTCTCTGTCTTTAACCTTTGCCATTTTGACTATGATGTGTCTTGGTGTGGACCTGTTTGGGTTCAGCTTGTTTGGAACCCTCTGCACTTCCTGGGCATGTATGTTGATTTCCTTCACCAGGGTAGGGAAGTTTTCAGTCATTATTTTTTCAAATACCTTTTCGACCCCTTGCTTCTTCTCTTCTCCTTCTGGTATCCCTATGATTTGAAGGTGGTTGCACTTCACTTTGTCCCATAGGGCTCTTAAACTATTTCATTGTTTTTTTATTCTTTGGTCTTTTTGCTGTGCCAACTGGGTGAGTTCTGCTATTTTATCTTCCAAATCGCTGATCCGCTCCTCTGCTTCATCTATTCTACTGGTGATACTTTCGAGTGTGTTCTTCATTTCAGTTATTGTATTCTTTAGTTCTAACAGGTTGTTTTTTATGGTTTCCCTATCCTTCCTTATGTCCTCGCTAAGTTCCTTAAACATTCTTATCATCAGTGTTCTAAACTCTGTCTCTGAAAGGTTGGATCCCTCTGTTTCATTTGGTTCCATTTCTGGAGGTTTCTTCTGATCTTTTACTTGTGACATGTTTCTTTGTTTCCCCATTCTGGCTGTCGCTCTGGGATTGCTTTGATGTATTAGATAGATCACCAGGAGAGCCCTGGCTGGATGATGGAGGCACACAGCTCACAGCCCAACACTCCCAGGAAACTCCCAGTCTCAGCCTGTCCCAATCAGCCGCTTGCAGATCAGGCCGAGTAGCCTGACAACCAATCACCAGCCTGGCAACTCTGTAAGCGCAGTGCGGAGAGCGGGGACCCGAGGCGGCTTGCAAGTTCGGTTTATTTTCAATGTCACCTCATCAAGGATTCAAAAATTACTAGGGTTCAACCTCATATAGCATTCTGTTATTTTTATGTTTAAATTAGTCTGAAAGAATGTATATGAAATCTTCAGCAGTTGAGTCATCTGGCTGGTGGATTACAGGCATTTTTTCTTATTTTTATATATCTGCATTTTCTGATCTTTTTACAATGAATAGTCACTTGGGGGTAATAAATTTTTTAAATACAGTAATATCAAAAAGAAAAAAATTATTATCTTGGCTTCACATAGCTGAGAGATGCTGGAAAGAGAGAAAGTTATTTAATAGTAGAGAAACAATGGGGACCTGAGCTAAGACAGTGGGGATGAAAAAATATGTAAGGGGCAAAACTGACAGGAATGCATGACATATTTGGATATAAAAATGATAGTGAACATTCAAGATGATCCTCAGGTTTCTGGCTTAAGAGAGTAAATGAATGGTGCTACTTTAGCCAAGGTAGGAAAAGCAAAACAAGAAGTCTGTGACAAGAAAGATGATGAGTTCAATTCTGGAAATGTGGAGTCTGAGATACATACAGGATATTCAAGGAGAGATTACTACTAAGACATTGGATTTGGAGCCCAGGAGGAAAGCTAAACAGTGACTCAGATGAGGAAGTCACTGCGAAGGTAATGGCAGAAGTGATGGTGATGGATGAAATTGCTGGAGAGAGCATGCAGAAAGAGAACAAAAGACACTTGTGGAAAGAAATCCCAGGGACCGCCCATGTTTACGGCAAAGAGCCCCAGAAAAGGTTTTCCAAGAAGGAAAGAGCAACCCAAAAGAATGGGGTCACAGAAATGCAGAGAAATATGGCAGCCACTCTCAGTGACTACACACTTCTTGTAGGCCAGATGCTGTGTTTTACTCATGTTACCTGTAACCATCCAGCAACCCTACATGGAGGATATTGTTGTGTTCCTTATAGAGAAGGAAACTAATATTCCTAGAGGATAAAAAATTTTCCCAGGGTTGCACAACTATTATGCCTTG
Source organism: Aselliscus stoliczkanus (assembly GCA_033961575.1). NCBI lineage: Eukaryota > Metazoa > Chordata > Mammalia > Chiroptera > Hipposideridae > Aselliscus > Aselliscus stoliczkanus. The sequence goes on from CM066734.1 coordinate 44,839,603, forward strand.
ACGGTAGGTGCTAAAGTTGGTGTTTCTGACTCTGAAGTCCATGCTTTTTCCTCAGTGCCATGCTGCTTTATTAGAATGCATTGTAAATGGCTATCTCTGTCCATTGGCCCACATCAAGATGGAATCTTGGCACAGTTCTTCAAACAATAGAATGAATGGGTAGCTGGGTCTTTTTGGTATAGCTACTCCATCTACCCCAACCCCTCTCCTGAGAACCCACTCTTTATGGTCCAATATTTTCTCCAGTTCTAAGATCGATGCCCTGTTCTTCCTGGTTGGTTCCCATACCTTCCAGATGGTTAAGTACATTGTATACTACCCTTGTAAATAACTGAGTGAGCCAGCTAACCATTTACTGACACACACACACACACACACACACACACACACACACACAGGAAACACCTCTGATTTCCTAAAAATATTTGGTCAAATAATATATTGTAATGAAAGTACCTTTATTTTCTTACTTAAAAGGTAAGCCTAATTGAAAAATTAAATTATAAACAATCATTTCAGAGAGCAATAATAATAATTTAAACAGCCAAAGAAATATGTAGTATTTTGATGTGTCAAGTAAGTCCAGGATGTTCAATTTGAACAGAATAAAGGTAAATACTTGTAAATGGATGAACAAGAGAATACCAGTTATAAATCACACAATTATGCAACATAGAAAAAGCCAAGATTTCAGAAATAGACATCATGGATATTTTCTGGAGCCAAAAAATTAATAAAATATTATGCTGGAAATAAAAAGAATTCAAGGATAGGTGATCATGCTTAGTTTCTTAGGCTCTCACTGAATTTCTTCATGATTGGCAAATTGCAATGCAAGAAACAACTCTGAAGCTATATTTCTCTTAAAAAATATAATATTTCAATATAATGAGATTACATAAAAAAGAAATTTCAGATTTGTTTTCTAAAATATAAAGCATTCTTAATGTAAATATTGTTAGCTAAACATTCAATACCTAAATGCTAATTACTTTTCCCCCTCAAACTGATTTATACCAATTATCTTTACTGCTCTTCAGTAAGATTGATATGGGTGACTCCAGATTTATGATAGGAATTATATAAAGAGAACTTAATTGATTTCACTAACAGGACAGGAAAATGACTTAAAGATTGATTAGGAATCTTTATCTCCTGGCTCATTTAGTCCCTTCCTGTAAGGAAGTCATATAGTTACAAGTCATATAGTTCTTTAAAGAAATGAAATTATTGGCCCAGGAACCAGGCTCCTAAACAAATATGAATGTGCTTGTGACTAACGAAGATAATCAAGAGCAGGGACAGTGAATCCTTCAAAAGCCAGTGATAAACACCAAAGAAATTTGGTTCCAAGTCTCAATATATAGAGGGCACCAAAAAAAATGTATACACATTTTAAGAAAGGAAAAAACTGTATTAAAATTGTAATACTCAATACATACTAATAACAAAAGACAAATACAAGTTACATTTGACTTCTGTAATTACAAGAGGTGCTCAAAGTGGTTACCATCAGTATAATGTTAATACAGTTTTTTCCTTTCTTAAAATGTGTATACATTTTTTTGGCACCCTCTGCAGTGTTGCTGCTTTTTTTTTCAGTATTTTCCTCATGATATAGCTTTAAAGGAAAGTATTCAGTGAAAATAAAATGAGTTTAAAGGTGGAAGAATAAGTGATAATAGAGAATATTTAAGTCAAACAGGCATGTGAGAGCAACAGGGCATGTATATGCTAGGGATATTAAATATATATATATTAAATATATATATTAAATATATATTAATATATATATTTAATATATATATTTAATATATATTTAATATATATATTAATATATATTAAATATCCCTAGCATATACATATCCCTAGCATATGTGTGTGTATATATATATATATATATATATATATATATATTTCACTGCCACGATTTTCTAACCTAATATTGAAAGGGAGAAAGAAGGAGAGAAGAAGAAAAGAGGGAGAGAGGGAGAGAGAGGCAGACAGACAGGCTTGGAAGAATCTGACAGATTAGATTAGATACGTATTTTTTTCTTTGCATTTTAAGCTTTAAAGTAAAAATGAAAAATGGCCAAAGAGCATTCCATTACAAAATCAAGATGCATTCTGAAGGGCAGATATCACTAAAAAGGCTTTTTGAAGAGTGAGGGATAGAAGACTGGTTCAGTCTGCATCAGTTCTGGACGGTACAGGGCAATGAAAGCTGCACTTCTGGAATTCTATAACATTTTCCCCGACTCCAAGATCTCTCCTCCATTGAGTTCTCATTGTCTGACTCTTCTCACACCACAAGAGAATTGGTTATTTCTAAGGATGCTCCCCTTGCCACCCCTCATGCAGCTTGAAGAACCCAGGCCCCTTGCTGCACCCCGTTGCCTTTGTGCCGTTTTGTCTTACAAAGTAGGAACATTCTACTTTCAGATTGCTGGGGAAACCTGTATTACAGTATTATTATTATGGAACCACATAGAAACAAACTTATGTATTTAATTATAGAAACATTTTTCATTAAGCTATCAGAGTAACTAAATGCCTTCACTAAAATGAGGTGACATCAAGTTAAAACCTGCATAAAAGTATTCAAGAAGTATATGTAAACTGACAAAAAACATTAGCTAGCAAACTTTCATTAAACTAACATTTCATCAGTTTTTCATCATTTTTGATATGTTCAGTGTGAATTTTCTCAAGGTTTATGAAATTATTATTTAAAGGTCCGCCATTATCTAGTATTTCAGAATCTTTCTCATCACTATTTGTGGTTCAATGATTGCTATAAATGGTGTTATAATCTATTAACAGTGTTTAAAACAGTATTTCTCTTACATGAATAAAGTGGCTTATCTTTTTTATTTATCTAAGCAATATAGAAAAATTCAATAAAAGAAAGTATGTGACCCAATTTCCCTATTCAGAAATAAAGGGTCTTCATGCTTAAAAACTGAACCTTTTAAAATATTTTCTTTTATATTATCAAATATTATAAGTAATTTTCATTGCATTTAACACACCAAGAATCTTAGCCAGGTCATTACCATACATTTACACAAAGTAGATATCTGTCTTTTTCAATTAGAGGCATTTCAGTATGCTCCAGTACAAAGCTCTTGAAATCAATATACAGAGGGTGCTAAAAAAAAAATGCATAAACATTTTAAGAAAGGAAAACTTCATTAAAATTGTAATACTCAATATATATCAATAACAAAAGATGAATGAATACAAGTCACATTTGACTTCTGCAATTACAAGAGGTGCCCGAAGTGGTTATCATCAGCGTCCAGACACTTCTAATTATGGCGAACTATTACTTGAGCAATGTTGACCAAAGTGTCCACTTGTATACATTTTTGGGGCACCCCCGGTAGTTCCACTAAATTTACAAACAAAAACAGGGCAAGCCTCAATCGTGCTTTAGTAAGGCTCTTGTCTCCTGAGTATGAGTTTGCTTTATTTAACATTCTGAAAAATGGAATTAGCCAATGGCATGTAAGTTTCACATCCCACTTAAGAATTAATGTTAATATAATTTGAGAAGCAAGCCTTCGCTTCTGGAATGCTTCAAAAAAAGATCATTTTAGAAAGTCAGAGGTTTTTTGGGCCGGCCGAGTGGCACATTGGTTAAGAGCTGGTTTGGGGATGCCAGCAGCCCCGGTTCGGATCCCACATATGAAGGCCAGTGACACTGCCCTGTACAGCTAACACTCCACCTGGAGCTGGGCTGTGTGAACCCCAGTGATGGTGTAGGCTGCAGTTCCTGCTGCAGTGGGCTGCCAAGGCTGCAGTGAGTGGCTGGCAGCCAGTGTAAGCTGCCAATAGACACCGTGAACGACCATCCAGAGGCCGGCGACCGATCTGCCTCATCCGGGAAGAGCGCAATGACGATGCCAACAGTGAAGCAACGTCCTCTGCAACTAGACTGAAGAACAAAAAGACTTGTTCTTGTCTGTTCCCCTTCCCCGATTCTCCAATGCTGTTTCCCTCCCCCAATTCCCCAATAAAATCTTTAAAAAAAAAAAAAGAAAAGAGGTTTTGAAAAACTGATGAAATGTACATACAAGAAAGGACTGTATAGCCTTTCCTTAGAGGGGGTCTCTAACATCCTGCAGCCCAGCAAGAACTCCCCAAGGACCAATGACTGGTCAAGATCCCTGTTCTGGCAAGCCATTTTTTTTTTTTAATTTTAGAAGAAAACACCGCTGTTCTGGGAGACCTTTGGTCCAATGCCCCTATATGAGCCTAAGGACCCTGATATTTTTTCCCCTTTCTCTTAGGGAGGAAAAAAAAAAAGGAATTAACAGGTCTTGACTACTATTAAGCAACTTACCACAAGGCTCTGCAAGTCCTCTCCCAGGAGACAAATATTGCAACAAGAAAAGACTACATTATGCTTGCAAAATGCCTCTAAGACTTTTTTCTTAGTCCAACATATGGACACTCTTGCCAAGTAGGGTACTTATCAAAGAAAATCTGCGTGGTGAACTTGCCTCCAATGGAAGAGAGTGACAGCTGAATGTCTTTTCACCAACATTTTCTACTCTAGGGAGGTGGTAAGGGGCTGAATGAACGCTGCCACCCTTTGGAGTAGAAATGCACTCAGCTGGCTGCTGGAGGCAAATTCCTTTGTATCTACTTTTGCCCAAGTAAATAAGAGTTCAGGACTGTTCCAAAATTTTATGAAGAAATATCTCATTTGTAGATGCCCAAAAACCAAAGAGAGTAACATCTAGATACTGCTTAACATGGTTTGGCATAAAAAATAAAGGAGATAGCAGAAAAACCTTTTGACTAATCATTAACTTTTGATGCCTTGAAAGTTCCATTCCCTGCTAAACCTAGAGAATCAAAGTATATTTTTTATTAAAAATAAAATAGATATAAATATATATTTACATATAAAAGAGTCAAAAGAGTTTCTTGTATATAAAAGGTTTCCAAGAAGTCATTTATCCCTCATTTTGGCAAGGTCCTAAAGCAAATACCTTTTAAGGTCAGATTACTTTTGAAAAATGTACACATAACTGCCCCCAACCTTGTTAGATGCATTTATCTTAATCCTACATTCTGTGTTTCTTGAATTGTGTTAACTCAAATGAAAAGAAAATAGGAGCCAAAATACCATGACTTGCCAAATATCATGGAGTTGCATTATACACACATTAATTTATGAGACTGTATCAAGGGAATTTAACTATAAACCATTGGTGTGGAGTAAAAATGGGAAGACGAGGGAAAAAAAAAAACCCAGATGGGTAATGAGGAGGAGGATGGGAGAGGGACAAGGAGAGAGGAATGAATTTAAATAGTGCAGTTGATCTCCACAAGTGGCTCCATGAGTGTGTGCTCAGGAGGTCAAGGGCACCTAAGGAGTGAGAACCTGACCCATATGAAACAACACTCCAGGAAACCCAGAGAGCTAGGGATTCACAACTCAATCATGGAAGAAACTACAATCCAAAGGTAACTTTCACTTACTGCTGTCATTAGAATGTGCAAAATATTTTACTATTTAAATTAAACTTGGTAACAGTAGTATCTTCCACTACTCCCTAAACTGTGCCAGTCAATGCCAAGAATATATTCTTATTTTACAATTAGGACCTTTCTGCCACAAGATGACAGATAAAAATACCCTTCAAGGGCCAGCCAAGTGGCTCAATTCGTTAAGAGCTCGCTCAAGAGTGCGAGCTGAGCTCTGAGCAACAGCAGTTCGATGCCCAGCCCGAGCTGAGCTGCCCGCTGAGCTGCCAACAGGTGGCAGGATGGCTCAGCTAAAAATAATAATAATAATAATGAAAAATTTAAAAAAATAAAATACGCTTCAATATGTATATAATATTTAAAGTACAACTTCGCCTGGTATTATCATTGTACGAACATATACACATTTCAAGATGCCAAACCGTCAAGAAACAAACTGCTCCATGAAGCATGCTCATAGGTCACAAATCAAAGGATACTTGGAGGCCTTCATTTGTTTTTCTTGAATTATTATGGAAGGAGAAGGAGACAAAAAGTTGGTTACAAAGTCTATTTTCTCTCTATCCTGATTAATGTGTTCTATTGTAGTTGAAACCAACAGTGGTATTTTGGGGAATCGGTGGCACATCTAGTATATCTAGCATAGGACAAACAGAGTGGATCATTTTTTAACAGTCCCTTCTTCTATATGCCAAAAATAATAATAATCAATAATAATCATTATTTTCTTGATTTGTTCTTTAGTTTTAAAACACATAAAGTATGATTTTAAAAAAAGAAATTTCAATTTTAAAGATATTCAAATTCAATAAAATATCTCATGTACGAGTTAAAACTTGCACTTACCAAACAAAAATACTGCACCTTGCAATTCACACTCTTCCACACTTCTAAATTTTAAACACAAAAAACAACTCCAAGGGGTCATAGAGAATGACAGATCTGAAGTAAGTCAAGTTGTTTCTTGTCATCACAATGCTTGTGCTATCATTGTTTATTTCAAGTCTACTGTTAAATGAGGAATATGTAATGGCATAGAATTTGGAAAAGGCCTTCTAGGCTAGCTCCAAAGGACACTAAACCTCCACAAATTTACCCTGTGAACAAACACACATAGATGAGTCCATGTAAAACTGGAAGTTCTCCAAATTAACTTCCAGTTACATTACAATGTGTATTAAGGGATAAGTAGTTTAAATGTGCTCATTTGAAACTTCTACTGATGGAATTCAGGGCAGGCTGCCCCAGAATGTGCCACTTTGGTAAGTGGATTACTTTAAGCTAAAGGTAATCACAGCCCAGCAAACTCAGGAAGAGCTTTTTACCTCCCCATTAACTGCCTAAAAGAATTTAGACAAAGGGCCTGTACCAGGAAAAGAACTATTACTAGAGATAACTTTTTACATCAGAAAGATTTCTCTGCAGGGCTTTGCAAACATCTGTTTACCAAACATTTGATCTTCCCATCTTCCTTTAATTGTTTTCTTCCCCCTTTGAAGCCCCAGACCCCGTCCCCCTTTTCCTTAGCTCAGAATAGCATATAAGCCTCAACTGCCTGACTGTCTGAGAGCCTCTCATGTCTTTGTGAGGCTTGTGTACGTGCGAAATTAAATTTGTTTTTCCCTGTTCATCTGTCGTGTCAATTTAATTATTAGACCAGCAAAAGAACCTAGAAAAGAAGGAGAGAAAAGTTTTCCTCCCCTACCTAGTAAACTCAACATAAACTACAGCAATTGTTCACAGCCTAAGGGGAGGCATATTTTATCAGTAATATTGTTTAGAATTGCCATATGATGGCTTTATATGTTTACTTATTTTTTTTTAATCAGGGTCATTTTCTTTATTTCATCCTTCCTTACTCTGTATTTTCTCTTTAGCATGATCCATATTTTGCTTATTCATCTTATTTGCTATGTAAATTGAGGCTCCTTGAGGACAGGGATTTTGTGGTTTTTTTGAGTTAATCTAAGCTGCTATAACTGTATGTTCACTGAAATCGCAATGAAAGTAGTGCAACCTGAAGGTGGCATTAGAAAGACAGCTGGTACCTGGAGATGAGCAAGGACACACAAGCCCCTCAGCTGAAAACACAGTGATACGGGCCAAGCGAGTAGCCCCCACACTGGACAACTTTTAAGTTTTCTTCCCTACAGAAATTTTTAAGTCTCCTCTTTCCTAGTTTCTTAGCACCTGGCTTTGATTACTCTTCTAATCAGTTTCTGAATCCTAGATTAAAAATTGCGGCTAGACTGAATCACACAATATCTCCCACCCTAGCTTTAGATAATTACTTAAAGGCCTGTGACTTTCCAACATTTCCCAAGCCATCCCAGACCTAACTCTTGGATAATCCCATCCCAGGAACTAAATAGATTTTAACATTCCCCCAGGCCAGTTATACTTGTTTATTGTAAACATTAAAGGCTAATGTTCAGGGCTGGCCAAGTGGCTCAGTTGGTTAAGAGTTGGCTTAGACCTCATGCTCTGAGCAACGGGGGTTCGATTCCCACATGGGCCAGTGAACGCTGCACCCAAGCTGAGCTGTCGCTGAGCTGCCAACAGATGGCAGGAGGGCTCAGATGGTATAACAACAAGATTTGCTACCCGCAACTAAAGATTGAACTCAGCACCTTGAGCTGAGCTGCCAGGCACCCTGATGGCTCAGAGGATAGAGCATGCACTCTTAACATTAACAAGGCTGCTGGTTCCACTCCCGCATGGGATGGTGGCTATGCCCACCCACAACTAAGATTGAACACAGCACCTTGAGCATAGGCACCATGAGCTGCCTATGGGAAGCCAGATGGCAACTGGCACCCTAAACACCGAAGACTGAAGAACAACTTGGCTGGTCCCTTCCCCCAATTCACCAATAAAATCCAAAAAAAAAAAGGCTAATAATGTTCTTTTCAAACCCATAGTCACCCTACATCAATAGCTTTGAGCTCTGCTCTTTAAGAAATTTATTAATTAAAATTATTTTTTCCTCATTTAGGGACCCTGGGGATACAGAGGGTTCCCCAACAAGATTGCCAATTGCAACCAAAGAAGCCAGCACAGTCTTCCAAGTGGATCTCAAGACCCCGTCCTCTCATCTGAGGTCAGATAGAGAGTTCCGTGAATTCCCCAAATAGGCAGGGACAGCTCTATGCCCCTGCACAGCAGGAAGCAGATACAGAAGAAAAGACCTCCTGTCCCTCAACTTCCCATAGAGATTTCATGGGGATCATGTCTCTCAAGGGGAAAACAAGACAAGCAGTTAGAGGCTGGCATTGGGTCTCTGCATTCCTGCACAGCCCACAGAACAAACTGCCCAAAAGACCTCCCCTCTCCACCCGAAACTTCCCCTTTTCATTGTAATTATCTACTCCTCCAGGGAAACAAATGGGTACAAAATATTTGACTGGATTAGACCAGGCACTCACACCTGTGAAGTAGAGGCCACAATGACCTTCTTTTCACCTGGGCCTCATTATACCATTATTATAATCTGATACATATGCCCAGAAGTTCATTAATATCATTATGACAGACTGAATTCTGGGAAGGAACCTGCGCAATCTAAAGAGATGAGCAATAGCCTGTTGCCAATCACAGGTGTCAATCAAGTGGTCCCACACCCAGAGAGGAACTGCCCATTCTAGAGAAAAAGGGATAAAATCTCCAAGTCCTTGCCAGTCAATGCCTTTTTTGAGCTTCCTTTGCTTGGTCCACTCCAAATTCTTTGGAGTGTACTTTCTCTTCTAATAATGGCCCTTGAGACATTCTCTACTGCTCGGGCCTGCTTCTGTTTTTTTAAAATGTATTTTTTCTTCTAATAAACGGTCCTTTTCTGCAGGACCAACTTTACCTCTTTAGTCCATGTCTCCATTCTTTGTTTCCAAAGGACCATGATCCTGGGGATACACACAAAAACACACATTAAAAAATCCTGTTTCAGGGCAGGCTGAGTGGCGCATTGATTAAGAGCAGTCTTGGGACGCCAGCAGCCCTGGTTCAGATCCCACATATGAGGGCCAGTGACACTGCCCTCTACAGCTAAGATGGTGAACAACAGCTCCACCAGGAACTGGGCTGCTGTGAGTCCCCAGGGATGGCATAGCTGCAGCCCCTGCTGCAATGGGCTGCCATAGGCTGCAGTGAGTGGCTGGCAACCAGCATGAGTGGCCAACAGCTGGTGTGAGCTGCCAAGAACCCCTGTGAGCGGCCGTCCAGAGGCCAGTGACCGATCTGCCTCACCCTAGAAGAGCGCAATGATGATACCAACATGGGCCAGTGAAGCAATGTTCTCCACAACTAGACTGAAGAACAAAAGAACAACAACTTGTCTGTTTCCCTTCCCCGGTTCCCCAATGCTGTTCCCCTCCCCCCAATTCCCCAATAAAATCTTAAAAAAAAAAAATCCTGTTTCAGTTTGATTGTTGTTTTTTAATTCTCCATATTAAGGCATACCTTCATTTCCTACATCCAGAGCTGACAACACTCACCTCCTCCCCCTTGGGTACACCACTGCAAAGATTGCTCTGTATCTAAAAACATAACTTCTTTTACCATATAGGTAAATCTTATGGCAAGTCATAAGCTGAATGCAAGGCAGTAATGCTTGCTTGCCTTTTACCATAAATAAATAGCCCTTCAGAAATGTTTCAGACAGGCCTCCCTTTACCCTGCTCTGCAGTTTTCAATACTGCTCATGCAACCTGGCCTAATAATCACTGTGCCTCTGGCCATTGGCCACATTAGGGATACTGGATATGCTCATAAATGTGCAACACCATTCACACCATCAAGGAATCAAGTGGTTCGGGAGTTGGACCAGGCATGGGGTGTTAAGTAAGGACCTGGAGAAAGCTGGATTTTATTCCCACTGTGGACTCATGCATGACCTTGAAAAGGCTTCAGGCAGAACCACAAAGGACACTGCTCCCCTCATCCTGACTATGGGATATTTAGGGGAAGAGGGAATAAATAGTACCCCAGTTGAGAGGAACTTGACTGAGTCAAAGAAGTGAAAGAAATTGTACAAGATAAGTTGAAGGGACGTGTTGATGACAGACAGGAGCTTTGGAGGGCCCAGGAAAGGCTGGAAGGCCCATGGGAGGACAGTTGGATCAGGGCAAGTTATATGGGGCAATAAAGGGTGGGAGGTGACAGAGATGACAGGATAGAGGAGCTGGAACTCAGGCAGAGGCCAATGGGAAAAGGATGTGAAGCCTGTATTGGGGAATGTCCCCATTAGAGCGTACCTGCAAGAATGACTTTTTTAGGGCCGGCCGAGTGGCACACTGGTTAAGAGCTGGTTTTGGGATGCCAGTGGCCCCGGTTCAGATCCCACATATGAGGGCCAGTGACCCTGCCCTCTACAGCTAACAACAGCTCCACCTGGAGCTGGGCTGTGTGAGCCCCAGAGACAGTGTAGGCTGCAGCCCCTGCTACAGTGGGCTGCCACAGGCTGCAGTGAGCGGCTGGCAGCCAGCGTGAGCTGCCAATAGCTGTGGTGAGCGACATCCAAAGGCTGGCGACCGATCTGCCTCACCCGGGAAGAACGCAATGACGATACCAATATGGGCCAGTGAAGCAATGTCCTCCGCAAAACTAGACTGAAGAACAAAAAGACAGCAACTTGTCTGTTCCCCTTCCCTGATTCCCCAACACTGTTCCCCTACCCCAATTCCCCAATAAAATCTTAAAAAAAAAAAAAAAAAAAGACTGACTTTTTAGGCCCACGTGGAAGAAGGGCCTGGTGCCCTCATGGCCAGGTTCTTTTTCCTGGGCTGGCTGGCGTAAGCAACCATAAAGACAGGGCGTTGGGAAGCCAGGAAGCAAAAGTAAACTAATGGAAGCCCTGCAGCTCTTCACGTTGGGCCACTTTTTCCCCCCACCCCTGCTCCTCCAGGGACCACTTCTGTTCTGAATTGATACATTCCTTCCAGAGCTATGTTAATACCAATCAAGCTGCCTTGCTCTGGGACAGTCTAATGGATGGTCTAATCAGGGTGCCCAAAACACTTGCCTGGGAGACTTAAAACAGACAGATGCCCAGGCCCCATCCCAAATCTACAGATTAAAAATTTCAGAGGGAGAAGCCTGGGAATCTGAATTTTAAGACACCCACCTGCCTCCCTTCCTCTCCCCCTCCACACATACCCCCTCGTACACCGCCCCCCGCCCCCATAATTTTGATATTGGGACAAAGAACCAAAGTTTTGGGATAGTTTACAAAAAGTCAGTGAATCTCTTTAAGGGAACATTTACTTTCAGGGGGATAATGCCCCTTTGCATCACTACTAGCACCAGAATTACCCTGGACTCCTGTAAATATGCAGATTCTTCTCTCCTACCCAGAACTAAGGGAGGGGTCTCCAGTGATGCTGAAGTACCCAAACCTTGAAAACCATTGACTTAAGGTGGTGTTTTCTTTTCCTTTATTGAGTTATGATTGATATATAACATTATGTTAATTTCAGGTATACAATATAATGATTTAAAATCTGTATATATTTCAAAATGATCACCACAATAAGTCTAGTTAACATCCATCACCACACATAGCAACAAAATTTTTTTCTTTTCAGATCTACTCTCTTAGCAATGTTCAAATATGCAGTCCAGTATTAACTATTATTAAGTATTATTAACATGCTGTACATTACATCCCCGTGACTCATTTATTTTATAAATGGAAGTTTATACCTTTGACTAAGGTGGTGCTTTCTTACCTTGAGACATCTAAAGAATTCTGAGACATTTGTTTAGCATACAAATTCCACTTCCCCTACCCTCTTCAGGACAATTGAAATAGAATCTTCTGGGAGGGTCCTGGGAATCTTTAAATTTATAAAGCTTCTCCAAGTGATTTTTGTCACTAGGAAAATTAGGAAACACTGCTTGAAGTCAGTGTAAGGGAGTAATATTTGCCACCCCAAAATATGCCAGTTTGGCATATTGATTATTGTGAATTAAAGTTACTTGAGAAACAGGTAGTGCAAGAAGGACACACTGAACCTCTGTCTCAGAAAGTAAATCTCCCAAGTGAAAAGTACCCTCCTTGCACCAGGAGGTAGAGACATCTTTATTCCCAGAGATAGGAAATTCAGGGCCAAGAAATCAGTATAAACAAACTCTGCTTAGTCACTACTTAGTACCCAAACCTAAGTTTCTTTGTCTTGTCAGTTCTTTTCTGACAAGATTTTATGTTTTTTCCAAAGAGTATAGAGGCTACCTACTTTGCTCATTTATTTAGGTCCCATATTATGAGACCTCTGTATGTACAAAATTAAACTTGATTTTCTTCTGTTAATATATCTCATATCAATTTAATTCTTAAGCTAGCCAGAAGAACCTAACAGGGTAGAAGAAAAGTTTTTCCTCCCACATACCAGCACAGCTCACATTTTTTGAACATGCACTGTGTGCAGGGTATCGTTTGTCAACATAAGAACACTGAAACCTGTAGAGAATTTTTATGACTTTATTTGAGCCCCAAACTGATAACAATTACTGAGCAGCAAATTCTCAAATGCTTCAGAGACTAACAGTTTGGCAGTATCTTTAATGCATTTGAAATTAAGGAGGGAATGTAAGGAAGATTAGATGAAGGTGGGAGAAAGCAAGGTGGGGATCAAATTATAGTATAGTTAAAATTATGTACTCTCTTTAGGGTGGTGATGCTTTAGAAGGAATAGTCTGAAGAGGCATTTCAAAGGTGTGTTAACCTAGATACTCAGAAACAATGGACAGGGCTTGCTTAAGGCAAAGATAAGTCTTTTACTAAAAGCCTTTTACTAACTAGGCAAGTATAACTTTTTAGTAAAAAGTTATACTTGCCTAGTTAGGAATTTATGAGCAGATCCCGTGAGGTTACTTTCCATTAGAACCTCTTTTCTGTCCATAGGTTCTAAATGCTTTCATATGTATTTGCTAGTTTACTCCTAACAGCAGCTCTACACAGCACTGTCTTATCTTCATTCCATAGTTACTGCCCCTCTTCACCAATCCATTAAAGGCAGGTTTTACTATTTGAATCTCAGGGGAATCTCATTTCATATATTCATAGTCTCTTAGATTAAATTCTGAACTCTCTAATACCTTGAAATTAAGCATCAATTTACAGGTCTCTTTATTTTACAAAGCACACCTTAAACTTCCTTGTATAAAATAGGAGCTCCATATATACTGTTGCTTCTGAGAAATCAAAGAGTCATTCTGCTTCTTGTCCAGTGCATTTGGCAGTGTAAATAAAAGTCTACCTTGATTTTGAAGATGTGGAGACAGAAGTTGGCAGTAGATCCTGCAGCTAAAAGCAGAGACCTTTTGAGTTACTCTGGCTGGGAATCAGAGTCCTGAAGAAATTGAACCAGGAAAAGGAAAACAAAAAGATCATCTGTTTTGGCTGGCTCTGCTAGCCGGATCCTGGCTGGGGAAGAGAATCTCAGTGCAGAAGAGAAAGGTAATAGATAGTTCCAGTTTCCTGTCACACCCCTTCTCCCACATGCTTATCCACATTCTAATCAGCCTTCTGGGACTAATAGTTTCCAGTTTACTAAAAACCCATACTCATCTTTCCCTTTCTAATTTCTTTTACACTTGCCTGTACTTTACAATTTGCACATTTTATGCTTTTCTAGTCTCTGATTATTCAATAACACAAAAGCTAACACTGCCAATCTGTGTGCCACTGGTCTCCACCATGGAGACAATCAGAACAAATGGGCATGCTGTTTTCTGATCAACAGTTATCCTAACTCCTACGTGGGGAAGCTTTCCCTTGCTCTGTAATTGAAAATCACTCTCTTGAAACTGAAAACATGCATTGAGTACCTATTATTGTTGAAGCTTTCTTTTTCTTTTTAAAAGTCTGTTCAGTTTTTTCTATTTAATCCTAACAAGCTGGGTTGGAGGGTGGGGGGAAGCAGGGAGGTGTATCCATAACGCCATTTTTTTCCTCAGATAAAACTAACGGAGGATTCAAAATAAGGTTAATAATTTGCTGAAATTCATGCAGTTGGTAGCAGAAATAATCAGTATTTGAAGCTGTCTGACTTCAAAGTCTATGCTTTTTCTACATATTGAGATTCTCAGCATTCAAGATATTTTGTGTATTGTTGCATATGTTTATGTGTTTTCTCCTCAAATAGATGAGAAACGTGCTCACAGAAAACATGGAGTGTTTCCTTGTATTGGTATGCTAAGCACTCAGTAGGAATGCCATTAAAAAAAGTGATGGCTTCTCTCCTCAAACAAACCTCACTAAATCATCTCCTAAAACCTCCAAATCAAAAAACTCCTCAATGAGGGCCGGCTGAGTGGTTTAGTTGGTTAAGAGTTGGCTTAGGGCATGTGCTCTGAACAAGGGGGCTGCCGGTTTGATTCCCACATGGGCCAGTGAATGCTGCACCCAAGCTGAGCTGTTGCTGAGCTGCCAACAGGTGGCACAATGGCTCAGATAGTGTAACAACAAGATTGCCTGTTCAATAGTGGGCTACGCCCACTCACAACTAAAGATTGAACTCAGCATCTTACGCTGAGCTGCCGTCCAGATGGCTCAGTGGATGGGGTGTGTGCTCTTAACAAGGCTGCTGGTTCCACTCCCGCATGAGATGGTGGCTATGCCCACCTGCAACTAAGACTGAACTCAGCACCTTGAGCTGAGCTCCTGCCCGGATGGCTCAGTGGATAGAGTATGCACTCTTAACAACAAGGCCGCTGGTTCGACTCCCACATGGGATGGTGGCTACGCCCACCCACAACTAAGATTGAACACAGCACCTTGAGCTTAGAGGCCACGAGCTGCTGATAGGAAGCCAGATGACTACTGGCGCCCCCCACAACAAAGATTGAAGAACAACAACTTGGCAGGTCCCCTTCCCCAATTACCCCAATAAAATCTTTTAAAAAAAAACAAAAACAAAACCTCCTCAACCAAACTGACTTTGCAGAATTCTTCTACAAGAATCATAATTCATTCAGCGATGTCCCTGGAATATAGGATTGCTGCTTATGCAATCTCAACATCATTTGTGCCTGGAAGCTTCAGACCCTTTTGCATCCTCCTTGCATGATGCATTTCTACTCAGTAGACAACAGACTACAGCAGTATGGGAACTATGCTCTTACCAACAATTACCTTGGATCGTTTAACACAGGGAAAGCTTTTCCTTGCTCTATCCATTGAAAATTACTCACCTGGAACTTTAAAAACAATGTCAGGACATCATTTTTAATATCTTATGGGTCTATATGATCTGTTGTCTGTTTTGCATACCCAGTAGTATACTTCTGTTAAATAACTATAGAATGTATGTGATGGCATTGATTTGTAGATCTTTTTGGAGGCTTCAGGTGAAAAATAAAAAGAGGGTAAAGATCAACTTTCATCTAAGAAAGAAATGTCTAGGTATTACATGGAATTCAAATTCTCTGTTCACTCACCTATTGCTTTCTAGACCTATACAACCTGAATTGTATGGGTCTGCCTACTCACTCTATCACCATTGCCCTTGCCCTAACTCATGTGGCCACCCTTTCATGCCTTCACTATTGCAATAACCCTTTAACTCTTGACTTATTTCAGTTTATTCTCTACTCAGCATAGTGATATAATTAGACATCAAATCAAATATTTTGTTTACTCTCCTGTTTAAAATCCGTCAATTGCTTTCCATTTTGCTTATAATGAAGTCTAAACTCCTTGCCATAGTCTACAGGATCTACAAGGTCTGGCCCTTGCCCACAACTCCAACCTCATCTAACACCTCACTGTATAAATATCTGCTGAATGAATGACACTTTTCTTAAATTTCAGATATATGCCTGCTACACAAAATCCACAGTGCTAGAACACAACAAATTTATTGTATGTATCTTCTGATGGCAACTAATTGGTGACTGATGCAGGTAAACATGAATTATCAATCTTTATCTCTGGTCAAGAAAAGAAAGTTCACCTCTACTCCCACCCTACCCCCACAGGTGTTTTTTAACCTTCTCCTTTTTCCTTTCTGGTTGATGGACAACCAATAAAGCAAAATCTTACAACAGTATCTATAATATATTAACAAATCACATGTTCTGTGGGGTCACATTTGTACTCAGAATCATCAGTTGGCTGATAGCTCTAAGTTAAAATTCATCAAGCAGCAGTAGCTGTTCTGGTGAAGACAGATTTGATTGTTAATTGAGCATTATACCAATTACAGCTTCTTTAAAATGCATACAAAAGGTATGTTTTTTAATTCATTTTTGGAATTTAAGTAGACAATCACTGCTTATTATTATGCTAATAAGCTCAATACTCTTTTGATCTACCAGCATCACCTAATGAAGACAATAGCTAGCAGTTAATTGAATCAAAAGACTGAGAAAGGAAGTGTCAATACAGGTATGATCTGTGAATAGTTGACAAACATTAGTCAGTTAATGGATTTCAAGTGCATGATGGGCAGGTTTATTAATATGCTCATCCTATTCTAAGAATCCTCATTAGAAGACACTGCTTCATCTTCAAGATGTCAAACTTGCTTCCAATGGATAAATTATCATGATACAAAAATAAACTGCCCTCGATTTTACTCAGGCAAATCCAAGAATAAAGTACCCATATTGTTACTTAAACTTATATTAGAAAAGTAAAATTTCAAATAAAATATAAAAGTAGTTCAAAAGCATAGGCTGTGTTTCTAGATGCTGATTTTCTTATTTTCTTACCTATCACTTTGTTTTTTGTTTTTTTTTAAGATTTTATTGGAGAATCTGGGAAGGCGAACAGACAAGTTGCTGTCCTTTCGTTTTTCAGTCTAGTTGTGGAGGACGTTGTTTCACTAGCCCATGTTGGTATTATGGTCTTTGCACTTGACCCGGGGTTAGGCAGTCACTCACTGGCCGCTCACGCTGGCTGCCAGCCACTCATGGTAGTTCATGGCAGCCGACTGCAGCAGGGGCTGCAGCCTACACCATTGCAGGGGACTCACGGCAGCCCAGCTCCAGGTCGAGCTGTTGTTCACCATCTTAGCTGTAGAGGGCAGTGTCACTGGCCCTTATGTGGGATGCGAACCAGGGTCCTGCTGCTCAGAGCTGGTGTCCCAAGCCAACTCTTAACCAACAGGCCACTCAGCTGACCCACCTATCACTTTCTTAACAAATATGTACTTACTTACACTGGGTTAGGCAGGTGAAAGAGCTAACTGGATTCTAAAAGTAGACTCTAGAAGCTTAAAGGTTCAAATTGAGCTCTTAATCAGACCAATGAGCATCTGTCCTTCATTACCATTTTGTTTACTAGAGCAGCCCAAATCTTACTATATCCCATTTGGCCTAAAACTCTTCTTTTATATATATTATAATGCAGCTAGATTATCTCTCAAAGGCAAATGAAAAAAAATGTAGGGTCCTATTTCCCAGAGATTTTTAATGGAGACTGAAAATAAATCCAAATGCTTAAATATTTTTACATAATTAGAAAGGATCATTTAGTTTCTTTCAAAATATAATCTTTTCAATCTAGATCTGAATAACTCAAGTGTGCAAAATTAGCAAACACATGCAGAACAAGAAGCAAATTTACATTAACGGGTTTTATTTTATCAACTGAGAGTCATAAGAGCTTCATATGCTCTAATAAGCCCAGGGAATGCATAAGAACAACACTGCCAAGGACAAACTAAAAGGAAAGTTCAGAGGTCAGACTTGATTCATAGTCTTCTTTGCAAATGGCTTATTTTCAAGTTGTAGGTGCCTGACCCACAGGCACATAAGCCAGCAGGCAGTCAAGGTCTCCTGGCTTCCTGGGATGCTGTGTGCTTGAGAGCAGGCCTGCATTGTTTTGCGGTGCCTATATAACCTTGCTTCCTTTCCGCCTGCGTGCAGATCATTACCCCTCCACTGGCGCCACCAGAAACTCCCCCCGCCCACCCTTCACCCTGGCAGTTAGTAAGTCTCAATAAACTTATGTCTCCCCCCTCAGCCACCTGGTGTGTTCTTTGAAATTGTGACTTCTCAGGCACAAATCTTTGATCTCGGACTCAGTCTGAACACAAGTTAAAAATACTCTAATTGACTTGAAAATAAATCTTACCATTATTTAAAGAGAATTTTAAAAATTACCACTAGCATAATGAAAGGTCTTGGTTTAAAAAAATATATTGAAGACTAATTCTAACTCAAAAAAAATCAAGTGAATAAATAAAAAGATGGAATATATTTTATAGGCCACAGAAAATTGAGCACAAATTAAGAAGTTCTTATAAACTGAGGCATAGGACTGCTCAAATATAATGCTCTCTCATGTAGGGGTAAAGTGCTCTAATATGTATTATTTATTTCACAGGGTCACTACACAGCATGAGCATAAATGAGAAAACTGTCAGTTAACCTTCATAATGTTGCAATTTCTCTTCCTCCAAAATCCATCCTATATTATGTTTAAAAGTTAATATGATGAAATGCAAAGAAAACTTAATCAGGTATACAAAGTGAATTAAGAGAACCTTTACTTTCCAAATTTAATTTAGTGAATTTGAAAACAACAAACAGGAATAAACTATTTGTACCTAATGGAATTGTGTGCTGGTTGCAGCTTTTTTCACTCAAGCCAACATCTTTAACATAATTCTCTATTTTAAATTAACATCAATTAAATGAAGCTTATAGCTTAAAATATCTTTAACACAAATTGCTATAAAGAATTTTTTACTAAGAATTATTCCAAATCAAAAGAAATTAATCCCCATGGTGAGAAAGGGATTTAGTTACTGTTGCTATTCACTGTTTTCACTAATACTCACCAATCTAATTCAATTTTTCTTATAAAGTTTTTTCACTGGACAAAAATCCATATCTTTACAGGAATACATTCCCCCCATTTCCAGATTCTGAGTAACTCAGAAGCACCCAGAAGTTTGGTTAGAAAGCTTCTGTACAGTCCAGTCCTTACTTATAACCAATACAGAGAACTATATTATGACCTATCACTCTTATTAAGGTCCTTCTTAATTAGAATTGATTTAACTGCGAACATCCCAACTAAAGAAATGTATCCCTGAGATTTAGAGTATGCCACAACACTAAAATGAGTGTAAACTTTATAAGCATCTTAATGCTTTATCTTCATTTCTATTCTGATCTCAAGCTGGAAAATTTATACTCCTTGAAAAAGGTCATTTACCACTGGTCACTGGTATACCGGTAAATGTTTAACAACAGCTCTGCTGAAAAGAAGGGATGGAGAGAATCGACTTCTGAGGCTCTAATCCAGTGTCATCAGAACCACTGCAGCTCCATTAGAATGGGTGTGATGGGTGCCATGCTGAAGCCACACTACAGAGCAGATGGAAGCAGCCAGAGGTGCGAGGCAACCAGGCGATGGCTGGGCTCTCCATCAGGCAAGGACTGAAGTCCGAGTTTGGAGGTAAGGGCAAGCAATATGGGGACGTGCATAAACTGTACAGATAGCTAGTGTTATCCTGTTGTGAATTAAGACTCTCAATTTGTAAGTAATGAAAACTAACTTGAATTAGCTGAACGAAAAAAAGGTTAATACATAATACCTTTTAATGCAGGAAGGCAGCTGGGCCTGATAAAGGAATCAATGCCGAAAAATGAGAATCTCTCAGGATTCTCTCTCCATCTCTCACCCAGATCTCTTAGCATACTGACTTCATTCTTCTCTTTTTCAGCAAACCACCTATTTTTTCCGTTTCTCCAGGACTCTGTGGAATAGATTACACATATGGCCCCTTAAATTCAGGTGTTACCATTTTATGCCCACAAGTGTGTCAAATTGCCAAAAGAAAGATGATTCACCCAGCCTTGGTCAGTAGTGTAACCGAGGTGCAATCAGCCATGGGGTACATGGCTTCCCAATGATTGATCTCTTGAATGGGGGTACAGGGAAGTTTCCAGAGAAAAGGGGTGAGAACTGAGAAACTCAAAAGGTGTCCACCACATTTACCCAATTTAAAAGATGAAGAAATCAACCCAAGCTCAGGAGGAATAAGGAACTCTCATCCTGTCTAAGGTGACACAGACTACCAGGGGCAAGGTCATGACCTTCACCCAGATTTAACCTCAAATTTCAAGCTCTTTCACTTCTAACAGAACTGTTGTGTGGGACAGTACCAAAAAAATATCTGATATACTTGCATTTTCTATAATTAGCATCTTCATTCTATGCTGAGAAAAAAAACCACAAAATTATATTTTAAGCCTAGATATGTGAAGAAAAATTTCTCTCTTGTTTTAAAGCCTACCACCTTTAACACATCAAATTCAAACTCTCCTTGCTGGCTTCTAGTATCTTCTATATGGTAGCCCCATTCTACCTACCCACTGTTTGCCGCAGTGCTCACAAGAACTCCTCCTAAGGTGGTACGGGCCTGTTATTTTACTGATCTGAAGACACCATATTCATTGCCACCTCTGTGTGTTTGCCAGTGTGGTTCCTCTCCTCTCCCTCTTACTATCCTGTTTCCTCCCTTCAAATTCTGCTCTGAGTAAAGCTCTTTTGACAACTCAAATCTCACTGATTTTCCACTTTTCTGAATTGCAAGGGTCAACTTATTTAACAAAAAAATAATTTAATCCATTTTTGTTCTTATAATTTCTTCTATTATGCTATGTTCCCACTAGACTATCTATTCCTGAAGGGGGATGAAGCCCTCTGGTTATCTGAATATAATATGCATGTGAGGGGGCGTGAATTGTCCAACCACCAGCTCTCAGATGCAATTAAAGCTCCAGCATGCACCTAGCCTGCTGGACACTCTAGTCTCCTTTCTCTACCATTTCTCCTGCAAATCGCACTTATTCTTATGCCCTGAGCTTATTTTTTGATCTATGTAGAACAGACCTGAATCTAGCTTCACTTAAATATAGACTAAACATAACTCTATTCACTGCTTTGCCTCCCACCACACAGCTCTCTGGTTTATGCTAAAGTGTTACACTCTAATACAAAAATCAAGTCTTTATCCTTGTACCATAGTGTTAAGAACAGCACTGAACAACTAAAATCTGGACCCAGAGCTTGCAAGAATCTGTAATATACTGAATTTGCTCTGTGATCGTTATTTTTATTAAGTTCTATTACATATACTCATAATTTTTAAAGTCAAATAGTTCAACACAGTTTAAAATAAAAAACAATAGTCCCCTGCCACAACCCTTCCAGTCCTCAGAGGTAACTAGTATCATTCCTTTAACCTTTATTCTGGTGTTTGCCTCCATATTTTAAAATATTATTATTATTATTATTATGTGAATTAATATACATGCAATTTACATTCATATAACTACATTACAATTATGTTTAATAAATATTTTAAAACTCTCAATTTTTACTTTTAGATAATATACATTGATTTTCTGTTGTGGAACATAAAAATTTAACTCTCTTATACCTATACATGTACTTCCCCCTCCCTTATCTTCCCAGTATAAGTATTGCTTCATATTTGCTCAATCAATATTCAGGATATAGTTTATGATTATATGATTATCTTTCCCTTTCTCGTGTAACTTTTTTGTTTTCCCTAAAAGTAATAGTTGTCTTCTTTTCTTGTGTTTGCTTAGCTTTCTATGTTCTCATCACTGATCTGTCCCCAAATTATTCAACAGCAGCGTCAGTGCCCCTCACAACACTCACGCCCATCCTCACAGTGCCCGCCCCTCCCCAGAAACCCAGAGTCCCCCTGCTCAGGCTGGGCCGGCTGCTATCCAGCTCTGATGCCCAGCCATCAACCTGGGGGTTCCTTCCACACCATCATGGGGGTCCCCTTTGTTTTGTCTGAGATGGACTCCTGTTTCCTGGCTCCCATGTCTTAATTTTCCTTGCTTTATACTCTTTTCTTCCAGTAATTTCTGAGAAAGGTTGAGGGGGCAACAGAGTTTTTGAGACTTGAATATTTAGAACTGTTTGTTTTACCCTCACACTTAATAGTTTGGCTGGTATAGTATTCTTATCTGCTTAAACTAACTATTGGGTTGTCGGAAAAGTCATGACACATTTTTGCAATGAAAAACATCATGACTTTTCCGACAACCCGATATATGATTCTTCTGTTGACAGTTAAGAATACTAACTGATATCACTGAGTACAGAATTGTAGCTTGGAAATCATTTTCCGTCAGAATTTGCAAAGCATTCTTCCATGGACTTCTGCTTATGATGTTTCTGTTGAGAAGGCTTATACCATTCTTGTTCCTAAGGTTCTGGATATGACTTATTCTTCCTCTCTGAAAGCTTTGAGGCTATTCTTTTTATCCATAATACTCCAGAGTATCTATTTGAAATGTCATGGTTTGGGTCTTTTTGCATAAATTGGGCTGCTACACACAGTTGTACATGTTGCGTACTGCACCACTCTAGGGACTACTATTCCCATCTTAATCCATATACACAACCTGTATAGCTTGTTCATGGTCACCCTGTGGACATTCTGTGGGACCTCACAATCTGAAAACTATGCTCCTTGAGTCCAGGGAAATCTTTTGTGTAATCTTTCTTCTCAACCATTGTCTTGGTTCTATCTCTGGAACACCTGTCAAATATTGGGCTTCCTAGATTAATTTCATTTTCTTCTTTTGTCTCTATTTTCTATTCCATGTCTCCTTGTTCTACTTTCTGAGAGATAGCCTCCACTTCATCTTCCAAACTTCTACTGAATATTTAACTTCAGCCATGCTATTTTTAATTCACAAGAGTTCTTTTTAAAAATAGCATTCTGTTTTCCAGGATCCTAGATCTTACATTTTTGCAGATATCAAGTATAGATGTATTTACTTTTTTCCTGTTTTACATTTTCTTCCATTCATTGCATTGTTTTCCCATTTCTTTTCACTTGTTGTTTCTTTTTCTGTCCTTTTCTTTTTCTGTTTTCATTTGTTGATGTGTCTCTTTTGTTATAGAGATAATGTAAAATGTCTCATGAGCTAAAGGGAAAGGTGATTGGAATGTGTGCAGGGTGGTGTTTCTCAAGCAGTGGCTTCCCTCTAGATGACCTGGAGTGACTATTTTACTGAGGATCCCAACTGAGAGTCGCTGTGGGTCACCTCTCTCGGTCTAGTCTATATCCCCAGAAAGAAATCTGAGGTTGGGTGTGTGGAGGAGTGGGGTGGGGGTGGGGGTATAAGCCTGCCAGTCAGCATTCTCAGATCTAAATGGGGAGAGGAGCTGTGGAGTGAGGGTGCTTCTGGACTTCCCCAAGTTTGGTCAAATTTTCAGTTTTCAGATCTGCTAAATCATTTACCACTCTTCTTTCAATTTTCTACTGTGTTTTATTATGGTCACCCCCTTTCTCATTTTCTTTATCCTTGTGGGATTATGAAGTTTTTCCCATCATTCTTCAGGAAGTGTTTTGAGGGAGTGGTGGAAAATAAGTTGAAAATACCATTTTCTAAACTTAGTATTCCCTCTATACCTTGAAAAACTTATGGAAGGCCAACTGTATGTCAGGCACATTCCTCTCTTCATCCTCACTTATAGGAAACAACAATACGGTATCTATTTCATGGGATTATCTTGAGGAATAGATGAGAAAAAACTAGGTCAGCCACTGAGTATAACTCTTATAATTGTAAAAACAATGGGGACCAAGCAATACACAGCAAAGCAGTGTGCACAATGTCCAGAGGAAAGAAAAAGTTCTTCTCTGGGATGGATATTCAGCCCTGTGGTCTTGGGACCAGCAGCATCAGTATCACCTAGAAACTTGTTAGAAATTCAAATGCTCTGTCCCTGCCCCAGACCTACTGAATCAGAAACACTGGAGGGGGCCCTGCACTCTGTCCTTTAACAAACAGTCCAGGTGATTCCAGTGGCCACTAAAGTTTTCAGGACCCACTGATAGAAACAAGGAAATGGACTCCCTGTCATTGGATGCTATCTGGGGACCACCTGCAGTCACGGGGTAATGTCATGTTCTAGGAAGAATGAGGCCAACATTTAAATAGAAGCAGAGACTTGTGAAGATGAAAGCCAAAGAAGAGACAGACTTGCACATGGAAGCCTGACTCCAAGCCCTGAGGATCTGTCCTGCAGCTTCTCTCTTCAGCTCTGCGAGCTCTGCCAGGATCCTGCTCAGCAACATAGCTCAATACATCCTCCTGTTTGTTTGTTTTTCTGAATCCAGCTTGAATCGAGTTTCTGGCATCTACAATCCAAAGAGTCCTGACTAGTGTGAGACCCTTTCTCTTTAAAAGGCACAATGAACCTGACCTTCCCCTGTTGACCACCTACAGTAGCAAAGGCAGCTCCCAGAGGAAGCCAACTATTAGAGCGACCAGCTGGCTCTTCTGACAAGTTCCACCAAGCTCTGAATTCAGTGTCTTCTCTGCTTACATAGTGTGGCTAAATAGGGCATATTTACACATGCAAGAATCAAACTGAATAGTTACCTAGTCTTGGTAGTTCAGGACTTGGTGAGCACATCCATATTCATCCTGTTCATAACATCCGTGATTTTACGAATTCTCTCCATACTCCTTATTCTTCATCTTATTTCTGCTAATCTTTCTAAATTTCAGAGAGCTCACTCACTCAGTGAGATTCGTAAGATCTTCCTGTATGGCTCCTAAACCTAGCTGATCATCAAAACCACTTAGGGAGACTTTTAGGGCCGGCCGAGTGGCGCGGTGGTTAAGCGCTGGCCTTGGAAGCCAGCGGCCCCGGTTCGGTCCCACATATGAGGGCCAGTGACACTGCCCTCAAAAAAAAAAAAAAAACAAAAAAAAAAAAAACAAAAAAAAAAAAAAAAAAAAAAAAAAACAAAAGAAACTTAGGGAGACTTTTAAACATATAATGCCCATGCTCCACTCCAAACCTACTAAATCTCTCTGGGCCATTTTCTACACACACACACACACACACACACACACACACACACACACACACACTAAAGGCACACAAGCATACATATTAAAATATATATATATATATACACACACATACACATACACACACACACACACACACACACACACATACACACACACACACATCCATCCCCTGATGAAACTAATGATTCCCATTTTTGTGGCTTTGCACTGCCCTGAAAATTAGGTTTTCTTAACACCAAGAATTTCATTGTATTGCTTCTTTGTAACAGTGAAATTTGAAGCAAGAATATTTTTTCTAAGAGCTACAAAATTAAAGCTGAATTTTCATAGAAAATCATTATAAATGAAGCAAGCTCTCCTCGGCTCTGCAAAGCATCCACAGAAAAGGCAAGTAGACGCCATGGTCTAACACATAAACAGCAAATCTTTGTCACATGAGTTGCCCCTCACTTCTTCCTGCTGCCATGAACTATGGACTCTCCTAAAAAGCCTAACCATGACTCTTTCTCAATACAGGGCTCCTGGAAGCTGCCACTAATCCACTGGGGATAACACACATGCTGTAACCTAAAACTTCCAGGTTTAAAATAAAGAGGTCTGAGTACTAGTCCCAATACTCTACCACCAGTTATGAAAACTTAACTTCTCTCTGTGTCCATTTCATCTTCTTTAAAACTGAGACAAGCACTATATTTTCTTCCCTCACAAAGGTGATGAGGAAAAAATGAGATTCATGAATCTAGAAAATTCAAATGGTGTCCCCCATACAGATGAACAATTTGGCAGATGAGATAGTACACTAAAAATGAATCAACCGAAGCAGAATATCGGATCAAAGAATCCCATAGTTCTTAAGCACATGAACCAAGGATGATCAAAATTTCACTGAAAAGTTCCCAGTCAAAAAAGTATTGTACATTTCATAGTTTTGATACTTTTAGGCAAATTGAAGCTATCAACAGGTAGTGGGTAAAGGAAAATATAAATAAAAGTCAAAATGGAAGCTACTCCATACTAACTGTTTTCAAAGGCACTTATGCTTTTCAAGTTTTGAATAAATTTTTGAAATTAAATATTCTGGGCCAGCCAAGTGGCCCTGTTGGTTTAAGAGCTTGCCCAAGAGTGCAAACTCTGAGCAACACGGTCACCAGTTCAATTTCCACATGGGCCAGTGATGCTATGCCCAAGCTAAGCTGTTGCTGAGCTGCCAACAGGCAGCCAGATGGCTCAGCTGCTGAGAGCTTGTGCTTCTATGCAACAAGGTTGCCTGTTCGAGATGGTGGGCTACGCCCATCAACTAAAGACTGAACTCAGCACCTTGAGCTGAGCTGCAGCCAGGGTAGCTCAGATGATAGAGCGCATGCTCTTAACAACAAGACACCCGGTTTGACTCCCTGCATGGGATGGTGGTTACGCCCACCTGCAACTAATACTGAACTGGGCAGCTTGAGCTGAGCTGCCACCTGGGTGGCTCAGGGGGATAGAGCGTGCGCTCTTAACAACAAGGCTGCTGGTTCCACTACCACATGGGATGGTAGCTATGCCCACCCGGAACTAATTGAACACAGCACCTTTAGCTGAGTTGCGCAACTGGACTTGGAGCTAAGCTTGCTGCATCCTCCACAACTAAGATTGAAGGACAACAACTTAGCTGTTCCCCTTCCCCAATTCCCCAACACTGTTCTTCTCCACCAATTCCCCAATTTTAAAAAAAAATTTTCTTTTTTTAAAAAAAAGAAATTAAATGTCAATGCAAAAATATTAAAATATTTGCGTGAATAAAGAAAAGCAAAAATGTACTAATAAGTAATGAAACACACTAGCAGTCTAGCAATCAATACTAAAAAATAATTTAAATCAGAGTAAGCATACAATAGAAAATTTGGATTAAACCTGAAGGCAAAACTATAAACCAGGTTCAATGCATATAAATTAGCTAGTCCTGTGATTCTAAAGATAATAATTGTAGAAGTAGCTAACATTTACTTAGTGCTAACTCTATGCTTGAGATATATACCTTAAATATTATTTCTAATTTAATCCTTACAACAACCTTGTGAAATAAATAACTATTTTCATATATACATGATGTAGCATGGTTAAAGAGGTTAACCTAACTTACCCAAGGTCATGATTATTGTAAGTGGTTCATCCCAGATTTGAACCCTAGCCAACGTGATTTCTCATGTGCAAAATACTTTGTGAGCAAGATATTATTACAGCCACCAGTTATTAAAAATCTATTACCATATAGCTTGGGAGTTTTGATAGTACATAGCATAGTGCATGCTATTCTCCAAGAAGTCAATATTTGTTGAATGAATATTTATTCCTATTTCCAAAAAATATTTTCCTTTCTTATCTGTTCAGCACATGCGTGTGGCTTGCCCAAGGCACCTTCTCACCTAGATGAAAGTAGAAACACATTTTTTTGCATGTGTCAGTCCAATTTTCCCAGCACCATTTATTGAATAGACTACCTTTACTCCAATGTAAATTTTTGCTTCCCTTGTCATAGATTAACTGTCCGTAAATGCCTGGATTTATTTCTGAGCTCTCTGTTCTGTTCCACTGATCGATGTGCCTGTTTTTATGCCAATACCATACTGTCTTGATTACTGTAGCCTTGTAGTATGTTTTGATGTCTGGTAGTGTGATCCCCCTGACTTGAGGGGGGTTGTCACTTTGAGGGGTAAAAAGTATAACTATTGCACTGTGTTGTACACCTGAAACTAATTAAAAATTAAAATTAAAATTAAAAAAAAAAAAGTAGAAACACATTAACCAATGTATTATTATTCCTTGGCTGTCTTTTCTCTAGGCATCATGCAGATCACTGCCCTTCTCTGTGACAACACATTTCTGCAACAGGATAGATAATTGTACAAGATCAGACAATTAAGTTTGCAAACTTGTTGCAATGATGTTGCTAACCTTTTCTGATATCAGAGGTATTATTCATTATGAATTTGTACCAACTGGACAAACAGTTAACCAAGTTTACTATCTAGAAGTGATGAAAAGGCTGCCTGAAAAAGTAGGACGACCTGAACTTTTCACCAATTCATGGCTCTTGCATCATGACAATGCACCAGCTCACACATCACTGTCTATGAGGGAGTTTTTAGCCAGTAAACAAATAACTGTATTGGAACACCCTCCCTACTCACCTGATCTGGCCCCTCAAGACTTCTTTCTTTACCAGAAGATAAAGGAAATATTGAAAGAAAGACATTTTGATGACATTCAGGACATCAAGGGTAATACGATGACAGCTCTGATGGCCATTCCAGAAAACGTGTTCCAAAATTGCTTTGAAGGCTGGACTAGGCTCTGGCATGATGCATAACTTCCCAATGGAAGTACTTCAAAGGTGACTGTAGTGATATTCAGCAATGAGGCAGGTAGCATTTTTTCTAGGATGAGTTCACAAACTTAATTGTCACACCATATATATATGAATATGAATGTATTTGGGTCAGTTACAGCTTTCTTTACACCAGTTACTTTTGATTTACTCCTGCTAAGGATATGCTTATTGTACAGCTGTCCTGACTCAACTAGGAGTTGAGTTGTATTGCTCAACAAGAATTTTAGTGACTATCTCTTGGTATGAGTTATCTTTATAATTGCCTGCTCTGAGTCATTTGTGATGATTCTTATTAACTTGAACTTCAGAGGGTAAGCCTCATCCTTAAATTCTAAATACGATCCATTTTTGGAGGCTCTAGTACACTACGTATCCATTAATGGTAGTTTTCCCCCGTTTTTTAAGGGGTGGTATAGGGTTTAGTCATTTTCTTTTAAAGACTTAGTAAATTAGTACAAATTAGTAAAGATCACCTAATTTTAAACAAAGCAGACCACATAAAACTAATCTAAAAGAAAACAAGCAGGGTAATGTAAAAGAAAAATAATTAGAAAATAAAGAGGGAGAACAAAACACAGCAATATCCTTAAAAAGCAAGATCTGTAAAAAAATCTAAAAAGGAGGGCGGGCCGAGTGGCGCATTGGTTAAGAGCTGGTTTGGGACGCCAGCAGCCCCGGGTTTTGGATCCCACATATGAGGGCCAGTGACACTGCCCTCTACAGCTAACAACAGCTCCATCTGGAGCTGGGCTGCACAAGCCTCAGCGACGGTTAGGCTGCAGCTCCTGCTGCAGTGGGCTGCCATAGGCTACAGTGAGTGGCGGGCAGCCAGCATGAGCTGCCAATAGCCGCGGTGAGTGACTATCTAGAGGCCAGTGACCGATCTGCCTCATCCAGGAAGAGCGCAATGACGATACCAACATCGCCAGTAAAGCAACGTCCTCCGCAACTAGACT
This sequence comes from Aselliscus stoliczkanus, assembly GCA_033961575.1. Classification (NCBI taxonomy): domain Eukaryota; kingdom Metazoa; phylum Chordata; class Mammalia; order Chiroptera; family Hipposideridae; genus Aselliscus; species Aselliscus stoliczkanus. The sequence continues at coordinate 44,869,261 of CM066734.1, forward strand.
GAAGAACAAAAGAACAACAACTTGTCTGTTCCCCTTCCCCGATTCCCCAACACTGTTCCCCTCCCCCCATTCCCCAATAAAATCTTTTTAAAAAAAATCTAAAAAGGAAAAAGTTTTCTATATTCTTCTTTCTGAAGAAAACCCAGGCTGTGTTGAAGGCCAGATTTTCAAGATATTTCTGATATGCTAAAGAACAATTAAGAATGGAAAGGAGGGTGGGCGAAGTGGCATATTGGTTAAAAGCTGGCTTGGCACGCCAGAGACCCCGGTTCAGATCCCACATATGAGGACCAGTGACACTGCCTTCAAAAGCTAAGATGGTGAACAGCAGCTCCACCTGGAGCTGGGCTGCTGTGAGTCCCCGGGACGGCATAGCTGCAGCCCCAGCTGCAGTGGGCTGCCATACGGTACAGTGAGTGGCTGGCGGCCAGTGTAAGTGGCTGGCAGCCGGTGTGAGCTGCCAAGAGCCACTGTGAGCGGCTGTCCAGAGGCCGGCGACCAATCTGCCTCACCCAAGAAGAGCGTAATGATGATACTAACATGGGCCAGTGAAGCAATGTCCTCCACAACTAGACTGAAGAACAAAAGGACAGCAACTTATCTGTTCCCCTTCCTTGATTCCCCAACGCTGTTCCCCTCCCCCAATTACCCAATAAAATCTTTGGAAAAAAAAAAAAAGAATGGAAAGGAAAGAGAAAAACAGCAGCCTTCTCAAAACATGGAAGGCTTGTTTAATCTATCTCTCTATCTATCTATCTATCTATCTATCTATCTATCTATCTATCTATCTATATTTTAACCTGGCAAATATATTGTTGAGGCACTAATAAGGAACCCTAAATTATGGTAACTATTAATTCTACTTTTATATCTTTGCAATGTGAAACAAGTTAATGTATGTTTTATTTATTCCCAAATCCTTCAATATTATAATTTTCTTCTTAAACATATTTTAATTCTAAACCATTTCTAATAAAGATTTGGAAAAGATTGCTTTTTTTTTTTTTTGCCAAAATCCATTTCCCCTTCTTCTTGGACAGCCTGGATGATATTTCCGAGTTTGATGAAGCCATGTTACAAAGTTCTGGCCACCAGACAAGAGCAGAAAAGGAGTGCACCATGTCAGGCTGTGTGCTCTTCCCCTTCTCATCAGCTACCATTAAGACCTGATGGTGACCGACCTTAGAGCATGCACACAGGGACAGTGTCCTGGGGACTGACTACAGAGCATGTCTGCCAACCTGGACTTGCTCCCATTGGAACAGTGAGAGACATAAACTTCTTTTTTTCAACAGCTTAACTATTAAAACTGCACTGTCCGTTCTTGGTGGACAAACTGCCTTCTAAATCAGTATAGCTATCTCTTTGCCACAATTCTGAGGAGTACTGTCTACTGCAATAGCCACTATCAATAAGATGAAATGGTAATGAAAAACCTACCAGAGAACGACTTTATTTTGAAAAGTTCAACATACATCTTAAGTCTCTTCTTTGTCCTGGAATTCTGTTTAAGCAATTACTGAGGTTTCTGTTCAGGCATCTGCTGTTTGAGACATGAGCACTGTTTAGATTTAAAGTACAAAACATAATTGTTTACTCCCACGAGTTCTGGCACTTTTTAGCAAGATGGTAAAGGCAGTGAAGTGACAACTAACTACGAATTTCCTGACTGTATTCTTTCTTTCTCTTCTTTCATTCCTATTACATCACCAGTATAGCTCATATTTCACTGCAAGAAACAAAAAGCGTGAATGTTTCCTGTTTGTCATTAGAACTGAAAGCCTTATTTGAGTTTATTTTACAAATTGGCTGCACAGGTGTTACATGACACATTGGTATAAATTCCCTTCACAGTTACCTATTCTGTACACCACCTTTTCGTACCTTGATAAGCTAAGAAATACAATCACATTGTCCAGTCCTAAAATTATTCAGAGAACTTCTAAGTGGACCAAATTGTTTAAATGCAATCATTACTTCAAGCATACATGACTGAAGCTACCTCTCTACATACTGCCAATCGGCTTGGCATCAACACTTGCTAAAATCATTCCAGTTCAAAGTATAAAATGCTAGGCTCATAGGGGTTCTACTTTAACTGCTTTAAAATATAAAGTGTCCAGAGAAATGCAAATAAAAACCACAATGAGATACCACCTCACTCGGGTCAGAATGGCTATCATCAATAAATCAACAAACAACAAGTGCTGGCAAGGTTGTGGAGAAAAGGGAACCCTGGTGCACTGTTGGTGGGACTGCAGATTGGTGCAGCCAACATGGAAATCAGTATGAAGGTATCTCAAAAAAATGGAAATGGAAATACCATATACCCACAATTCCACTCTTGGGTGTCTACTCAGAGGAATGCAAGATGCTAATTCAAAAAAAATATATGCATCCCCTATGTTTATTGCAGCACTATTTACAATAGCCAAGACTTGGAAACAACCGAAATGTCCCTCGGTAGACGACTGGATTAAGAAACTGTGGTACATTTATACAATGGAGTATTACTCCACTATAAAGAATGAAATCGTACCATCTGCAACGATATGGATGGACCTAGAGAGTATTAAGTGAAATCAGTCGGAGAAAGGCCATATGATCTCACCTATATGTGGAATCTGAAAAACTAAATGAACGAGCAAAGTAAACAAGTCTCAGAGATATACAGGAAAAACTGATGGTTGCTAGTTGGGAGGGGGGGTGGGGATAAGACAAAAGGGAAAGGGATTAGATAGCATAAATAGGTAATTACAATATTGCCACAGGGATATGAAAGACAGTTCCAGGAATATAATAATGTTGTAAATATTTTGTGGGGTGTCAGATGGTCACATGTCTTGTTAGGGAGACCACTTCATGGATGGAGTAGAGACTTGATCACTGCACTGTACACCTGAAGCTGATGTTGAATAATATTGTATGCCAACTGTAATTGAATACACATATAGTCACGGGATGTGGAGTATACTGTGGAAGGGAGTCAAAGGAATTGTAATAGATATGTATGATATGGGGCGGGGGAGTGTGGTGGCAAATTGGGGGAGGGGTGTTGTCACTTTGAGGGGCTAAAAGTATAACTATTGCACTGCATTGTACACCTGAAACTAATTTTATAAAAAATGTTTGTTTCACAATAAAATAATTTAAAATAAAAAATAATAAAATAAAATATAAAGTGTCCATATCTCACTAAAATTTTTTCAACTTGTCATTGTCTATTTGTCAACATGTTAATGCAGGTGTCTACTAAATCTATTCAGCCATTCTAATAAATATAGAAAATGCTTTACTCTCAAGGAAAGGGAAGGCCAGGATGAGAAAGACTAACTTATTTACCCCAATGTAGACATAATACGCATTTGTTAAAGAAGTATTAGGGAGAGGAAATTCAAAAAAGAGTAGTCATGGGCCAGCTGGGTGGCTCAGTTGGTTAGAGCGTGAGCTCTGAGCAACAGCGTTGCTGGTTTGATTCCCACATGGGATGGTGGGCTGCGCCCCGCCCCCACAACTAGATTGAAAGCAGTGGCTGATCTTGAAGCTGAGCTGCTCCCTCCACAGCTTGACTTGGAGCTGATGGGTCCTAGGAAAGCACAATGTTCCCCTCCCCAATTTCCCAATAAAATCTTTAAAAAAATAAATAAAATAAGAGTAGTCATATATTTATACTGGACCTGTCTATGTGCACTGTAATTTGATATCTTCAATGAAAACCTAATATTTGAATTACTCATAGTTAGTACATCTTGGTGGATTGGAAAACTAAATACAAAAATGCATAAGCAGGGCCACCAAGTGGCGCAGTGGTTAAGAGCTGGCTTGGGACGCCAGTGGCCCGGGTTTGGATCCCACATATGAGGGCCAATGACACCACACTCTAAAAAAAATGCATAAGCAAAAGAAAGACAATGGCAGGAATATACATACTATAAAGGATTACATATGGCAAAGAGGAAGCAAAATATTAACCAGGTAATGACCAATCAACTCCAATTTTGACATCGTTTTAATTTGCCACTGTACTCATTCTGAGGTCCCTTAATCAGATAAATTCAACATTTCCAGGATGCAAAAAAGGAGCTAGACATGAATGCAAAAAAGCTCTCTGGGTGATCAAAATCTACAGCTGAAGCACATTACTCATAACAGAGCATCCTAAAAACCCATTTCCTATTATCTTCGAGTCAATTCTGACAAGCTTGTTTGTTGGTGTCTCTAATCCAATACAGGAAATCATAATGTGGAATTAGGGATGAAAAGTGACAACTGTTCTTCTGAGAACAATCAAAAAATGTGAGGGAGGAGACAGGAAAGTATAAAACACCAAAATAAAAGTCCCAACACCCTGAAATCCTTTAAAGTACAAAGGGATTGCCACAAGGATTCAAAGGCATATACACATGCCATCATGACAGCCTTGCCATTGAGGGAAGATTAAACTATACTGAGTTATTTTTACAAAGACAAATAAGTGTACCATAGAGAATTTTATCAAAAGCAGTTATTTTTTATATTATACACATAAACAGACTTCGCTTATTTATTCACTTGTCAGAAACCAGGCTAGATAAGGTTTTACAAGTAATGTGATGATAGTGAACCATCTCTCTGAACTTTACTCATAGAATAATTGGGACTGACCTAATTTACAATAAGAGGAAATACAGTAATACCTTGGTTTGCGAGCATAATTCCTTCTGGAAACAAACTACTCATGTTGTAAGACATGGCTCGTTTACCACATTAAAATGTATTAGAAATGTTTGCTCATCTTGCAGAATACTTGCAAACCAAGTTACTCATAATCCAAGGTTTTACTTTACAGATATTTTTCCCCAATAGATGTTTTGATCTGATTCATGCAACTTGCCAAAGCCCACTGACCAACTGCATAAACATACAGTAGGTACTATTGAACCCAACAGTCCGAAAACATGCTGGAATTCTAGTCAACATTTTCTTTCCAACCAGGCCATAGAAATAAATAAAAAAACAACATAGCAAAACTAGGAAATAAGTAGACTGGACTTGGGATTGGTATAATTCCTAAAGCAAATCACACCAAGTCCCTCTGGAAAAGCAACGCCTTCACAATCACTTCAGATTAATGGAAGTTCCATTTTTAAATATCTTTTCTTGGCTTACTTCTCAAGATGTTTGGAAGGTGACAAAGAAAATTAATAAATTCTAATTTTGGTTTAAAATTAATAAATTCTAATTTTGGGTTTCAAAACCTAGTTTTCCATTACAGAATTCAATACTTTTGTCTTTTTATAACACTATTACAGTTTAAAATACTCAGAATTACTCCCATCAGTGATAATTCCCAGTAATTTTAGTCAAATCAGTTTTATTTAATCTCACATCCACCAACTGTTTTTCAAAGCTCACATTTCCCTTCATTCCTCATTCATTTACTGAGCATCTACTTTGCTAGGTACTGGGTTGGGACCCAGGGAGTCAACAGGAAACATAATAGTCTATGCCTACTGAGCTTAGTTTATTTAGAGAATGAAAATTTTAAATACCATCTAGTTTGTCAGTGCCTCAAAGATATACACACTCTAGGAATGTCAAAGAAAAAAAAAGGTCTGGACTTACAATTTCATGTGACAAATAACTGCTAAATGTAAACATGTTACACATTTGAGTTACATATACACTCTTGAATTTATCCAGTGCATTCACCTACCTATCAAATTATCAGATGTCCAAAGGTTTTAAATCTATTTTTCTTCTTTAATGCTTTTCCTCCATAAGGGCACCGTGGTAAAATTTGTTTAATCTTCTCATCTTTTAGGAAAAGAAGAAAACCATAAAATAAAAATTAATAAAGTAGTGATCTTAAGATCCTTTTTTTTTTTTCAGTACAAAAATAATGAAGAAAACAATGCAACACAAAAATATTTACCCAAGCTGGGGCTAACCATTTCTCATGTTCAAGGGATCCTCTCTTCTCCTTATAAAATGTGGCTTCTGAGAAAAGGCTTTGTGTAAATGAATTTTTTACCATATCAAACATATGAACTACAACTATAGAAAAATATAGTTAAAGTACCACATGTACATGCCCACTTATCAGTGGTTTACTATTCAGTCCAATTAAATATACCAAATTGAGTATATTTTATCCTATCTTAGAGAAGAAGTTTGAGTGGAAAATGAACAAAAGGTTCAAGGAATTTGTTTTTGCTCAAGTGTTGAAGTACTATGCCATTTTAGTTTTTAAATGAACAGTAATCCAAAAAGAAAATCATCCTAATGTTTTTAATCTATGTACCACGTTAATAAACTTTTCAAGTTAATAGTATGATTTTTATACTAATTTACCTGTAAAAAACTAGTTGGGTTTACTTATAGATTTATCCTACCCACTATATTAAACTCTAAAGAAACTTTACCTCACAGCATCAATTGTTTCCTTCAGTTTTGAACCTCTGAGCTGCTCTGAGAATACTGAAGGAATGAAATACTCAATAAATCTCCTTGCTAAAAGTAAATAAGTTAACCACATTTCCACCTCTTGGACTGCTCAAGTCTTCAGTGATCCATGACTGCTACTGCTAACATATAAAACTGGTATGGCAGTAGAGAAAAAAATATTAAGCATAAGGGTGTGACGAATACTACGTTTCTTGAAAAAGGAAAAAAAAAAAACTAAGCCATAGAAAGAGGCTGGGAAATATATAAACAATCTTAAGACAACTTAAAAAACCAACAAAAACATTCTGCCATGTAACACAATCTTAGGATCCATTCAATTTTATTTAAAACATCACTTTGAGATCCTAAATCAAGAACTTAGGATCCTAATTTGAAAATGAAAAATACAGAAGAACCTATTAAAAACAGTAATGGGTTTATGGAATGCTTTTTATGAACTTATACCTAATGAGTCTATTGATGTGTATAAATTTTAAGCATCCCCAAATTTTATACAGCTCTAAATAAAATGGAGAAAGAGGGAAGAACCATAGTTAGCCAGGTGAGTCAAATAAAATCATTTTTTCATACCAACTTACATAATTGGTGAAGCCATAAAGCAAACCTTATCTTACCTACAAAACCGGAGATGCATGCATAGTTAATATTTAAACCTTTGACAAATTGTTTTTTCTTGACGACCAATGGCATCCTTCCAAAAATGTGGTTAAGCAATGGACTCAAGCTCATTTGTGTCTGTAACCATGACATCTAAACAACTAAAAAGTAAAAACTACAAACTGTTTTCTTTTCCTTCAATAAACATACCCAGCACTATACTAAGCATATAGGTACACTTCTCAACTAAATCTGGTAAATTCATCTTAAAATTTATAGGAATCAGGGTTTCAAAAGACCAGACTAGATAATTAGGGCAGTGCTTTTATTACTCTTTAAAGCATTAAAAATCTATCCAGAGTGACTGGAACACAAACTATATTTAATTAGACATTGTGCTGGTTAACAATACTTGCACTTCACTGTTCATTAGTCAATATATCTGTAGTTTTAGATAGGAGTTATAATTAGAAAGGAGAGCAATTTCTTGAATTACTCCACCTTTAAATTGTTAGACTTATTCTTTGAAATTACTGATTATTCTATCCTGTTCTTGTGAGAACTTAAAAAAAAACCTCTCATAATTCTGAAATCTTTACACATGAAAAAAATTGTGTATATGTAAGAAAATTTCCTACAGACGTCACTTTATAATTTAAAAACCACTTTAGCCAAAGACATTGTAAAAGTAAAATTATGCATTTTATTCATTCATTCCATCAGCTGAGAATTGCTCTATTGTACAAATACAGTATTGTACAAAAAAATCACAAAATGTTACAAAATAAAAAAGTACAAACTGCATTACTTAATAAATATGACTAAAAGTAGTTAAAATGGAAATGAGATAGATTTTAGGTTGGGAACATTGTTTGACCCAGCAAACCATACAAGCTCTGTTTACAGATATTTTTATTTATACATAATACAGGGCAATCCTATTTTGCCTTTTGAAAGAATTTAACAGGAATATAATAAAGACAGTATTCTCCTGCTATACAATAACTGCCAAGTTTGGTTCAAGGCGTCCATCCTATTAGTTTTCGAATCTCTTAGTTGAATCCAAGAAGCTATATAAAGCAGGAGGCTTATCACAAAGTTTTACACCATGTTAAAATTCTTTTATAACAAAATGACAAATATAAATAAAAACAACTGAGAGCACCAATCTACTCTAAACATCAATCAGAGGACAGAATAATCACTCTGCCATCAGCAAATATCAGACTTTCATTCAAGTAACAGCTGGTACTACCCCTTAAAGAAAATTCTTCCCACAATCTTCCCTTAAGTATTTCTCTTTAAAAGGTTGACCATTTCTAGAAAAATAATGATTTTCAAAGCAAATCTATTTCATCAAAATGGAATGGGCCAATCATCTGGTAACATGAATGCATCAATGTCCATTTTAAATAATTACCTAATTGTAAAATTCAAATTCAACACAAAATAATTACTAAGTCACAATTTCTGTTCAAAATAATAAGCTTCATATAAAGCACTTCTCTGGTTTATGCCGGAAAGCCGTTTGTCATAATGGGACACATCATCAAGTTACACCAATTTTTTAAATGTTGTGCAAAAATACATTTTTATAGAAAATAGATTACCAGGAATGAACAAATTTTCACTGTGAGAAATTAGCTTGCAAATTAAGTAGTGCTAACTTTATACAGCAAATTATAAATAGCAGTAGGATCACCCAAAGCTATCATGAAACATCATTTAGGTGCCCAGCAACCTTCAGCTCTGAGGAGAAAAACATTCAAATAAAAAGGATTAAGGCATCACACCTACTGTAAATCTACCAGGAAGTTTAAAAGTGCTATTACCCTGATTAGAGTTCATATAATTCTCCAAACACAAATTATGTATGCACTTTTCCCAGGGTGTTAAGTTTTCAGACACTTCAGGAGCATGCATTTTGTTCAATATACATTTTGGAGAGAGAGATGGCCATGGATTTGGCAAGTTCTTCATCCCGTTTTCTTTGCACTTGAGTCTGTTTGCACCAATTGTCATACTCTGGATTCGGATAAGAGTGATCAAACACTGCATCATAATGTCCATTGCTGAGCCAGCTGAGCCAAATACTAGGCCTTAAAGAATCCTCTGGGCCCAAATAGTGAATCATGGTAGACACCGTGGGGCTCTCCAACCTCCCTCCAGTAGTTAAGTGTATATTCACATTCAGCATCTGCCCCATGGCCAGCAATTCCGGGTATCCTGCCCACGCCCCGTCCTGAGCAGCAGCGATGATAAACTCCCCCACGTCGCCCTCAATCAGGGGGCTAAAGTGGTCGAGATGGTCGGCGATGTAGTGCACCGTCTGTTCCCGCAGCTCCCGGTGCAGGCTCTGGTCCCCGTACACCGTCTTGCTCACCGCTCGGTAGAGGCAGTTGCCATCGGGAATGATGTGGAATCGGTACTTACTCCTCTGTCGCAGGTACTTGTCCTGCCGCTCCACCTCCGCCAAGTACAGGGCCAGTTTCTCGTCTCTGCCCTCCGACCTGGAGACGATCGCGGCCTCGGCGGCGCCGCCCGGCGCGGCCTCGCAGCTCCGGGCCGCGGATGCCTCCACCTCCGGGCCGGGCCGCCGCGCCTCGTCCGCGCCGGGAGGGTCGCTGCGCTCGCTGGCTCTCTCCCAGACCCGGAGGCTCCTCTCCGCCGAGTGTTCCTCGCCCCACGGGCCTGGGCTGGGCTCCGGGCTCCCAGGGGGGGGCGCGGGACCCCGGTGCTTGGCTGCGGCCAGGGCCTGGCGGTGCTCGCTCAGTCGGAAGCTTCGGTCAGGCCCCTCCCGGGCTGCGTCCAGGCCCGCTGTCTCGGGGCAGTCGGGCCTCAGCAGCTCCTCCAAGAGCCAGGCCGAGGAGCCCCGCCGCGGCGGGACCGGGGCGCCAGGCGCGGGGGCCAGCAGGAGGCAGCGTCCGCGCTGGGCTGCGGGCGGCGCCACGCCGGGATCCGGGCCGTGCAGCAGGAGCCGGTCGGCGCCCAGGGCCCGCACGGTGATCTGCGCCGTGGACTTGTAGTGTTGCGGCAGCGGAGGTTTGCAGGACCCGCCCGGGGGGCCGGTGGCGGCCGAAGCGGGTGCGGCGGCCCCAGACACCATCTCGAAGCAGGAGAAGGCGGGCATCTTAGCGGCGGGGGCGGCCGCGGCTTCCCGGGGCTCAGCGGCCGCGGCGGGCTGGCACTCACCGGTCTCGGGCTCCGGTGCGCCGCTGGCGGATCCCGGCGGCTGCAGAGAGACCTTGTAGGGGGTGGCGGCGGCAGTGGCGGGCGGAGCGGGGGCTGCGGCCGTGGGACCCGGTCCCCCGGCTGGGTAGTGGGTGCAGACGCTGCTGTAGAGCTGCATGTCCTTGCCCGCCGCTCGGCCCCTTATAGGCGCGGCGAGCCCCAGGGAGGGGGACACACCCTCCGGGCCCGGGGGAGGGGGCCGGCCGAGCGCGATGACCCAGTGCCCCTAGAATAGAAACGACCCAAGGGCCGCCCGCGCGTCAGGAGCCGCAAATAGTGCCCGGGTCCCCGCCAAATTCCTGCTGCGCCACAACGCGCGGTGGGGGCAGGGAGGGGACGCGCGCTCGACCCCTGTCGGTGCGCTCTGCTCGCAGACCCGGGGCGCCGCGCCCGCTGCCGCTGCTCCGGCCGCGGCGGCCGCTGGGGACTCTCGGAGGAAGCCGCCCGCCCCGCTGGAGCGCGTCCCGCCGGCTGGGAGCAGAACTGGGCGCGCGGAGGGGCTGGGAGGCGGGACCGCGGTTGTTTACCTCAGGCAGTGCGGCCGCGTCACGTGGGCCCGCTGGAATGTGCAACTCGCCCCGGCTCCCATTCAACTGTGCGGGCTCGCCCCGCCCCCCGCCCCGCCCCGTTCGGTGGACGTCACGGGCGTGGCCCTGGGCACCGGCGGCGGCGCGCGTGGGCGGGGCCCAGGCTGGAGCGCGCCGAGGCGCCAGCGCCTGCGCAGTCAAAGGATTAGTGGCACCGGCCTGCGTGATTGCCGCGGCGGCTTCTCGTTTTTCAGCCGCAGGTGTCGACGCTGTGCTGCTGTGCTCTCGGTACTGTGGCGGGATGAGCCCTGCTTCGGGCAAGCTGGAATGCTTTGAAAGCTTGCATTTCGAAGGAAGCTCCGGGCCCCGTATAGAGGACGGAGCGCCGCCTTAAAACCTGCATGACCCACCATTCCTGCTTGTATTCACCTCTGCCGTCTTTTTATTCGTTGGATCAAAATGTTACGGCCGTGTGATACCATCAATCATCCCCAGCACTTTGCTGTCTTGCTAAACCGAAACCAACTTTTCTGTACCCCTATCCCATGTCGACTAGCAAATACATGACGGACGAAAGGAAGCCTTTCAAAATACCAAACGCCTAACGACCTCGGGCCTTTTGAAAATAGATGCCGCTGTAACCATATGTCAGGCAAAGTAAGAGAGGCTTGTGCTGCATTCCGAGGCGGGGTGAAATATTGAGAACACTTCCAGCCAACTGTGAGATAGATGTACCTTACTAGTAAAGGAAAGCCAGAATAGACACATCGACAACCATATACCGACTATATAGTAGCAGGCAGCTTTTGCTATGTTCTGAGCTCTGATCTAATGTTAAATTAACAGAGCCTGAAGTTCAAATTAAACCTAGAAATCATCTCACCGTTTTAGAGATGGGGAAATAGCTGTAGGTCACGGTATAGAATTTTCTCCACCCTTCTGCTGGAATGTAAATTCCATGAATGAAAAGACCTTGTCTTGTTCGCCATTATAGTTACATTCCCTAGTACCGTGCCTGGCGCATAGTTAGAGCGAATTAGTATTTACTGAATTAATTAATCATTGGAAAACGAGTTCCTAAGTTTCCTCAGTTAGCAGAGATACCAGGATTATGATCCTGCTCTCCAGACCCTAACCAGGGCTTTGAGTTTACCATGGGGTTTGTGACTGGCAGGATTCCAGCAGTAAGTAGCCCTTTGCTCAAGTCACTCCAACCTGTTAAGTAAATCAACTCAGGAGAAGGGAAAGCAACTGTCTATCCATCATTTCACTAATGGGCGTACCCCATTGGGAACTTGTCCCCACAGTTACAGATATGGGATTTATTTAGATTGCATCACTGCTTTGGGGGGTACCTTACTCTGTGCACTTAGACAGAACTCTAGCCTCTCTGTACCTGGTGTTCTGAAACAGAAGACAGCAATAAATCATCAAAGAATTACTGAGTACCCATTGTGTCCCTAACAGAGCTAGCATAACAGGAGCCTGGAGGGAGGTAAGGAAACTATTGAGATTTAAACGCTAAACAAGAAAAAAAAAAAAAGGCACACAGAACACAGGGTATGTCTGACGTTCCAAATTAGGAACAGACAGAGATAAACAAAGATGTGAAGATTCAAAACCTGAACATACTTGAAGGCTTTTTCTTTTCTCCCCTTTTAGTTTGTGTGGTTGTAGTGAACTATGGAAGACTATATTCACTCTGAGAATCAGTGTCCACTCTGTCTCAATCTGGAAAGTCTTACTGGAGGAAATGATACTTCAGGAAACTCAAAGCAGGATATCACCTTAGAAATGGGAGTTGTTTTCTACCACTGGAGTCTAAGAGAAGGCAAGGCTTTATAAATGATAACGAAGAGATTAGAGTGGAAAGAGATACAGGCAAATCTGATTGCTTGATATTCAATCTGAAAAGAATTACTAATGATTCCATTCTGGAATATCATCTGTCAGCATATTTTGGTGGTGTGCAAAAAATTACCAGAAGTTTAGGAAAGTAGGATTCTAAACCAAGTTGCAGAATTATTGAATAGGCTAGAAAATCAGGAAATTCAGCTGCTATCAACCAAAACGTAGCAACAAGACAGCTAATATGTTAAAATAAAATTAAAAGGGCATGGCATTTAATCAATGAATATTGAACACCTACTATGCTCCCAGAATGGTGACAATTACAGAGAATTCAGAAACAGAGTCTGTTATGCAGTCCAGGGAGCAGAAACCTAGCCACCTAAGGCATCTTTATAAAATAGAATCAAGCTTGGCATGTTTATTTGAAGATATGTTTGTACCACCATCTTAGTCACATCCCTTTAAAAATAATGAGATTCCTTTGGGCCGGCCGAGTGGCGCATTGGTTAAGAGCTGACTTGGGACGCCAGCGACCTGGTTTGGATCCCACATATGAGAGCCAGTGACACTGCCCTCTACAGCTAACAACAGCTCCATCTGGAGCTGGGCTGCGCGAGCCCCGGAAATGGTGTAGGCTGCAGCCCTTGCTGCAGTGGGCTACCATAGGCTACAGTGAGTGGCCGGCAGCCAGTGTGAGTGGCTGGCAGCCAGCGTGAGCTGCCAATAGCCACAGTGAGCGACATTCCAGAGGCCGGCTACCAATCTGCCTCATCTGGGAAGAGCGCAATGACGATACCAACATGGGCCAGTGAAGCAACGTCCTCCGCAACTAGACTGAAGAACAAAAAAAGATAGCAATTTGTCTGTTCTCCTCCCCCAATTCCCCAATAAAATCTTTAAAAAAATAAAAAATAAAAATAATGAGATTCCCAACCTCCTCCCCTCCCCCAAAAATAAAACTTTAAAAAATACAAACGTTTGTCCATTTATCCACTCATTAATCATTTCTGTATTAACCTAATATGAAAAGCAATCTTGAAAAAGAACAGAGTTGGAGGACACATGCTTCCAAATTTCAAAACTTACTACAAGGCTACAGTCATCAAAACCGTGGTATGGGCATAAAGATAAACATATAGATCAATGGAATAGAATTGAGAGTCCAGAAATTAATTCATATGTTTATGGTAATTGACTTTGACAGGATGGATGCCAAGGCAATTCAATGGGGAAAAGAATAATCTTTTCAACAAATGGTATTGGAGCAACTAGATATCTGCATAAAAAAAGAATGAAGCGGACCGGCTGAGTAGCGCATTGGTTAAACGCTGGCTTGGGACGCCAGTGGCCCTGGTTTCGGATCCCACATATGAGGGCCAGTGACACTGCTCTCAAAAAAAAAAAAAAAAAAAAAGGAATGAAGCTAGACCTCTACCTCAGAATATATACAAAAATAACGCAAAATGCATCAAAAGCAAGAGCTAAAACTTTCAAATCCGTTGAAGAAATTAGAGTGAGACATCTCAGTGGCCATGGAGGAAGCAATGATTTCATAATGTGACACCAAAAATACAAATGACCAAAAAAAACCATAAATAAATTGGACTTCATTAGAACTAAATACTTTGGGCTTCAAAGGACACCATAAAGTGAAAAGACAAACTGAAGAATGAGAGACTATATTTTAAAATCATATATCTGATAAGGGACTTTGAAATTTATAAAGAATATATAAAGAAATCTTATAATTCAATAATAAAAAGACAAGTGACCCAATTTTTTTAATGAATGAATAATTTGAATTGACATTTCTCCAAAGAAGATATGCAAACAGTCAATAGGCATATGAAAAAATACTCAACGTCATTAGTCACTAGGGAAATGCACATCAAAATCCATAGTCAGATACACTTCACACCCACTAGGATGGCTATAATAAAAAAGACAGAAAATAGCAAGTGATGGTGAAAATGTAGAGAAATTAAAAGCCTTATACATTGCTTGTGGGATTTTAAAATAGTGCAGATAGTTTGTAAAACAATTTGACAGTTTCTCAGAAAATTACACAGAGTTACCGTATGATCCAGAAATTTCACTCCTAGTTATATAAGGAAGAGAAATAAAAACATATGTTCAGGGCCGGCCGAGTGGCGCATTGGTTAAGCACTGGTTTTGGGATGCCAGCGGCCCCGGTTCGGATCCCACATGAGGGCCAGTGACACTGCCCTCTACAGCTAACAACAGCTCCACCTGGAGCTGGGCTGTGCCAGCCCCGGGGATGGTGTGGGCTGCAGCCCCTGCTGCAGTGGGCTGCCATAGGCTACAGTGAGTGGCCCGCAGCCAGCGTGAGCGGCTGGCAGCCAAGCGTGAGCGGCTGGCAGCCAAGCGTGAGCTGCCAATAGCCGCGGTGAGCGACATCCAGAGGCCAGCGACCGATCTGCCTCATCCGGGAAGAGCTCAATGACGATACCAACAGTGAAGCAACATCCTCCGCAACTAAACTGAAGAACAAAAAGACAGCAACTTGTCTGTTCCCCTTCCCCGATTCCCCAACGCTGTTCCCCTCCACCAATTCCCCAATAAAAAATCTTTAAAAAAAAAAAAAAATATGTTCACACAAAAAGTTGTATATCAGTGTTCATAATAGCATTATTCATAACAGCCAAAAAGTGGAAACAAATTGTTATCCTTTACCGGATAAATGGATAAACAATATGTGGTATATCCACACAATGAAATATTATTCAGTCATAAAAAGAATGAAATACTGACATATGCTGCATGGGTGAACTGTGAATATTGTTCTAAGTGAAAGGTTTACTGTATAATCCCATTTACATGAAATGTCCAAAATAGGCAAATCCATAGACATAGAAAATAGATTAGTGGTTGCAAGGGCTTGGGAAAAGGGGCAACCGTGAGTGACTACCAATGAAAATGGAATTTTTTTTTGAGATGATAAAAATGTTTAAAATTAAATTATGATGATGGTTGCACAACTCTGTGTGTATACTAAAAACCACTTAATTGAACATTTTAGAAGGATGTATTTTCTGGTATGTGAATTACATCTAAAAAAAACCTGTTTTTTAAAAAAAACCTAATGTGTGCCATGTACTGTACTAAATACTTGATATCAAAACATGATTATGTATTATCTATAAATGTCTCGGCAACAATGCTTACTTTGAGATATTACTGCACAAATCATGGCCATCTTATATATTTTAACAATTTTTCTGAAAAATTCATGGTACTCTATTGTGGCAGCTTTTAAATGTAATTGTTAGAAGTTGAATCTTACAGAAACCAAATTATTTAAGCCCAGATGAAAGAGATATTTGAAAAGCTGGGTTAGTGAAACGTTACTTAAATTTATGTGTTTTTCTTAAACTTTTTGTGTACTCATCATGACATAAAAATTAATTTTACATTCTGTTTGACAAGCATTTATTGAGCACTAATATGCCCAAAGCATATGGGAATATGTCCCAGCTTAACCATATACAGAACCAGCCAAATTTAAATATATAATATGTTGTGGAAAAAGGATTCTGAAAAGCGCCTGAGACATAGCAGGTTTTCAATAAATATTTTCTGAATGTTATCAAGTAAAAATGGAACATAAACAATACAGGCAAGAATCTGGGAAGTATTGTGTGGAGACATATATATATGTCTCCACACAATACTTCCCAGAATATATATATATATATATGTTCATTCTATTAAATTGGCAATTTTAAGTGAACTAAATATATATACACACACATCATGCAAACAACTCAATATTCCTTCTCCAGCACATATACCACTGATGACGTCACTGGCTGGAAGTGAAATTTCCAGGCCGAAGTGAGTTTCTCTTAATTATTTAAATCATATGGCTCTTCAGAAATGGTATTTATTAGTATCACTGAAAATCTTATTAAGGTCTCTTAACTCCAGGAAATCTAAATTAATTTATGATAACTAGATCAAGTAATCAGTAGATGATGTTGCTTTGCGGGGGAGGAGGGAGGAGAATAAGCCGAAGAATGAAGAAAACGCTGGGAAGTATGTGTAATCATCGACTCCTAAGTTTGTCTTGGAAAATGCGCTGATCCTTTTAATAAACAGCCCAATGGTTCCCCTAGTGATTAGCAATATGGTTTAAGTTCCTGCTTATGCATTTCTTATCTTGTAGATTTAATGGACTATTGAGAATAGGGAAGGAAACTTTTATTCCCTGGGAGGTTCAGGTGACATAATTTGAACAGAATAGTCAGTTCCCATACACAGCTTTGAATCATTCCAGCCTGAAGGGCAGGACCCTGAAGATCTCGGGTGCTCCTTGAATCTTATTCATCAGATTTGGTATTGTATTAGAAAAGGAGTAGGTAGACCAGAGACATTTTGTTCTCTGTTGCCTGCTTCTGGTTGCCTTAACCAAAGTGATGATCAGGTCTACTAATAATAACTAGGCCTGCTTATTTCAAAGGAGAAACAAAAATATAGACTAAGGCCCCTGACATGATTTGAATGCTTGTGCTCCCCACAAATTTATATAATGAAATCCTAACCTGAGAAGAGGATGGTACTAGGAAGTGCGGGTTTTGGGAAGTGCTTAAATCACAAGTGTGGTGCCCTCATAAATGGGATTAGTGCCTTATAAAAGACACTCCAGAGATCTCTAGCCCCTCGCGCTATGTGAGGTCTCTGAATCAGAACCAGACCATACTGGCACCCAGATCTCAGGCTTCCAGTTTCCAGAACTGTGAGAAATAAATTGGATTTATAAGCCACCCAGTCTGTGCTATTTTGTTATAGCAGCCATACTGTAGTCTCCTGCTTATAGAGCTTAACATAAAGTAGAAAAAAACAACACACACACACACACACACACACACACACACACACACACACATTATACAACACTGCAGTATATGCAGTCATCTGTTGCTGTTGCCAAGGTTAGTTCTAACATAATTCAGTTGTCTGATTGTACACCAACATTTTAAATATCCACCATTTTCAAATATTGACACAGTAGTTAAATATCTGTAAACAAGTGAACATAACAGCATGGCCTACCCCTCCTAGAGACCAATGGGGAGAGAGGAGGCAACTGCACATTCTGTTCTCCCTCTATATGGGTAGAAGTCCAGGCTGAGAGGCACACCCTTAATGACTAAAAGTCAATTGTAAAAATGCCCAGCCATTATATCACTATTTTGTCAAGACTTAAAAACAAAAGATAGAGGATAGACATTAAGTTACTTCAAAATCACTTTTTATTTTTTACGTCTGTTGTAAAATAGTAAAGCAATGCAAATATAAGACTTTTAAATCTAAGTCTAGATGTATGTTTGTGAATTGGAAAGCAAAAAAATGGTCATTGTATAATTTTCTTAAATGTGAAGTGATTAGAGCTGATTTTAGTAGCAAAGACATGCACATTTTCATGATTAAGTTTAAACACTTAACTTCAGTAGCCTCAATATTATCATTTCATTAGAATTCCAGAAGGATACAGCTAGAAGGAAATTCAAAAGAAGAAATAATAATCTTTGGGGAATAAAGAAAGAATTGGGAAGAAAAGTGATTTAAAAAAGGATTTTTAGAAGGTCAGATATAGACAACTCTTGTGAAATCAGAATCTGTGTGTGAAACTATCATGACCAAGCTGATTATTTGGTAGCATTAATAATGAATATGTGTATCACATGATCATTTCAACTGTATAACTGATGCTTATATTATTACTAGAGTGCCTGGGTTAAGCACCCCAGTCAGGTTTAGTGACCTTATATGCATACTGTTCATGCATAATAGCTATCGCTATGGATGGGGAAAACAGAGAGGATACAGGAGAAAATACATTTTGTATGTGAAATTTAATCCATTTTTTCTGAGAATGGGTTATCTATCTGTCTATCTATCTATCATCTATCTATCTATTATCTATCTTTTGTGGCATATATAACTTTCACTCCCAGGTATGTACTGAGATTTTGTGGGAGGGCCTGGAGGGGATGTGAAGAAGTAAAACATGGAAATAAACTTTTTATCCCTACAAATATTTATGATACACCAGTAGCTGTTTCTTATAGATGAGGCAGGATATGGATCATGAGTACTTCCCTCCCATTTATGAAAGCAGACTTGGATGAATTAAACAAGAAAATTATATGAATAACTTTGAATCCACACTAATTTATATTTTAAAAAGAAATAATTTCTAAGCTAAAGAAATATAATACTATTAACAGCTGATTGCAATGCATCAGTGTTTATCATCTCAGTTGAGAACTGCTTTGCATTCCATTCACCCTGACTGAAGAATCACAATGATTCACCCAGGAAAATGCACAATAAATACAGTGGAAGAAGACTTGAAAAAAAAAGAAATTTGGGTTGACCAGTTAGCTCAGTTGGTTGGAGCGTGGTGCTCATAGCACCAAGGTTGCCGGTTTAATCCCCGCATGGACTAATATGAGCTGTGCCCTCCCTGAAAGAGTCAACTCTGCCATTGAAGCATGAAAGCGATGTGTAACCAATGACTGTGGCTGTTCCCCAATAGAAAAAAATTTTTTTTTTGTTTTTTTGTTCTGTGCATTTTTATTTAGTAACTAATTGCTTTCCTTACAATATAGCCATCAGTTTGGTGTATTTGTGGATTTACGTGGATGTTATAAAGTGTGGATGAAAGCAATAAGGCAGGGCTGGCCGAGTGGCGCGGCGGTCAAGCGCTGGCCTGGGAAGCCAGCGGTCCCGGTTCAGGTCTCACATGTGAGGGCCAGTGACACTGCTCTCAAAAATAAATAAATAAATAAATAAAAGAGAAAGCAATAAGGCAGAAGGATGGGTTGGAGAAATAGAATATCTCTGGACGGTCAGTGGGGTGATATGGGATCTTCCGTCTGCAACCTAAAGAGAATTTATCCCTCCTTTGTCTTCTGGTACGCAGGCCCAGAATTCATGGCTCCCCTCTTTGCAATGTATTTGGTAATTTGAGATGTACACATGGGTGAAAAAAACTGAATATGCCTATACTAGTGTGCAGAATATGGGTAATAAATAGGGCTCAGGTTTGGTGACGCTGGAGTTGAGATATATGTAATAGCCACACAAGGGGGCAGAGAGCTTTGCTGATTTATCACCAGCCTTGAGGCATAGGGGCCAAAAGTTCCCAGTTAGATGTTAGGTGGATGGAAAGTATTTTGGTCAAAAAAAAATTTTTTTTTAATTAATGGAAACTTCAAAAAATATACAGATTAATAGTATACTGGTTATCTATTGCTGTGTAACAAATGAACCCCAAAACACAATTGTTTTAAACAACAGTACAGGGCTGGCTGAGTGGCGCGTTGGTTAAGAGCTGGCTTGGGATGCCAGCAGCCCCTGTTTAGATCCCACATATGAGGGCCAGTGACACTGCCCTCTACAACTAAGATGGTGAACAATAGCTCCACCTGGAGCTGGGCTGCTGTGAGTCCCCGGGACGGCATAGCTGCAGCCCCTGCTGTAGTGGGCTGCCATAGGCTACCGTGAGTGCTGGTGTGAGGTGCCAAGAGCCGCTGTGAGCGGCCATCCAGAGGCGGGCGACCAATCTGCCTCACCCAAGAAGAGCATAATGATGATACCAACATGGGCCAGTGAAGCAAAGTCCTCCACAACTAGACTGAAGAACAAAAGGATAGCAACTTGTCTGTTCCCCTTCCCAGATTCCCCAACACTGTTCCCCTCCCCCAATTCCCCAATAAATCTTTTTAAAAAAATAAAGTATACATTTATTGTCTTTTACAGTATATATGGATCATAAATTCATAAATCGCATGGCTTGGTGGTTAATGAGGTTAAAGTTAGATGTTGCTGGAGGCAACAGTCATCTGAAGACTTGACTGAGGAGGGAGGATCTGTTCCCAAGTGGGCTCACTCACATGAGTGGCAAATTATTGCTGGCTGTTGGCGCGTGGGCTTTTCCCAAACGGCTTCTGTGTGTCTTATGGCATGGTGGCTCATGTCCTTCAGAGCAAGGGGTCCAAAAGGAGCAAAGCAAAAGTTTCAATGGACTTTATGACCTAGACTTGATGTCACACACCATTACTGCCACCATAATCTGTGGATCATACAAGATAACTCTGACTCAATGTAACAGTAGACTACACAAGAAAGTGAATACTATGAGGTAAGGATTATTGTGGGTAATTTGGAGACTAAATACTATAAAAATAAGGGAAACATGATTAGAAAGGGAGCAGTACTTCTCCTTAGGTAATGAGAGATGGGAGTTATCTGAAGACTGGTATGTTGAGGCTGTTGGAAAGAGTGGAGAAATAACTACAAAGAAAGGCTCTCAGGAACATCTGGCTAGAGGAGAAATAATGATGGCCCCCAGTGGAGCCTACCTCCTTGGGACACATTTTAGGAAAATAGACTGTGGAGGAGTAATAGCTGAAGGGCTGGCAATGTGGGATTTGTACTAGGCTGTTGCTCAGAGCTTAGAGCCCAAAGGATGCTCCATATTTCCTAGAGATATGTCCTTTAGGCCATCAAACTCATTTCATCAAAATAGAAATGTCAAGGAGTTCAAGGAAGGTACTATTCCACAGTAAAACTTGTGAACACATCTCATGGATGTGGAACAGAATCAAGAGCAGTAACTGGACTGGCACCATGTGACTGTTCCTTACATTATGTCTGCATTGTTACCTAGCTGGGTTCTCTATAAACAAGAATCCTGTCAACACTACCAGTGTCCCCATTGCATGAAGACAAGGAGAGGAGGAAATAATTACTATTGAGCATTTAACATGTGTCAGGCACTAGGTTAGGTGTTTTCTACACCCTGATCATTTAATAAAATTCTCCACATTTCACAAAAGTGAAACTGAAGCTCAGAGTAGTTAAATGTAGCAGGATCTGCTAATTTTCCCCAATGTCCATTTTTCTCTTCTCCCTTTTAATTCTAGAAGATCCATAGTTTTTTGCTGCGTACATGGCTGGCCAATTAGAAGCTACAATTTTCAGCCTCCCTTGCAACTAGGTATGGCCAAGTGATTCAATAATAGTCAATGGAATATGACTAGAACTGATGTATGTAATTTGTATGTCAAGCCTTTTAAAGGAGTGCCTTCCACTGCCCTGTATTTCCCCCATTCCCAGTAGACAGGAACATAGATGTAGTACTGAGTCAGCTTCCACAATGCAGATAACACCATACCTTATTGCATAGTAAAACCCAAGTCCTCAGATGACCATTGAAGCTGCCTACCAGCGTGGACTGCCTACTAGTTGGATTTTTAAGTGATAGAAAAATAAAGTAATATATTTTATGTAAGCACTGTAATTTTTGATCTCTGTTAAAGGCATTAAAACAGTATTCTGATACAATCACTTGTCAGGGATCATCCAGCAGCAAACGGCAGACCTGACACATCCACAACTTCTATTGTGTCACCTCCTGCCGTTACACTTGGAGAAGGAAGATGTCCTTACTAAAGGAGAATCTTATTTTTGCTCTCGATGCCCTTGTGTATTCTAAGAGTTCAACAAACATTTGAAAATGGGAATTCATTGTGAAAACTTTTACATCCTTATTTAGTGAAGAGCCAAAATTATGATTCTTCCACTGTTGGGTGCAATCTGTCTCCATTATAATGAATGTTATATTTTTTAGAAGTTGGGCTCTGCTTATGTACTGTTTTGGGGTTCTGATCCATTTTCTTTGGAACATACATCTATTTAAGGGATATTAAATTTACATTGTTTTCAAATGCAATGAGCATATTTTTCCTGTACCTTATACAGGTGTTTACCATCTCACCTTCTTTATATATTGGGTTGTTGGAAAAGTCATGACGCACATTTGCAACACATGGCACTAGTTCATTTTTGGAAGTACTACAGTCATTTCCATCGATGTTATTGCTATGTTATTTAACCTCTAGCAGTTCCAGCTTCATTCTAAAACATAATTAAGCGATTTGGTTGAGTTTTGGAGATTTTACAACAAGTTGAAGATGAAAGTCCAAACTGTGCACTTTTGCCATATTTTACTGTTTTACTTCCATAAAGGGAAGGATGCGCATCAAGCTTGTGAAAAGTTGCATAAAGTTTACGGTGGCAGTGCTCTACAAGGACGTCAGTGTGAATGATGGTTCAAGAAATTCTGTGCTGGTGATTTTGATCTCAACGATGCTCCTCGCTAGGTCAGGGAAGCCCACAGAGGTTGATGACAACAAAATAAAGACAAGGCATTGATCGAGTCAAAACCACATTACACAACACAAGAGATTGCAGAAACATTGAATATCCATCACTCAAGCGTTCACGACCACCTGAAGAAGCTGGGATACATAAGCAAGCTCGATATTTGGGTTCCGCATGAACTCAAAGAAGTTCATTTGGTGGTGAATATAAATATCTGCAATATGCTCATTAAACATGAAGAAAACAATCCTTTTTTGAAGCGACTGATAACTGGTGGTGAGAAGTGGACTGTTTACAACAATGTGGTGCACAAACGGTCTTGGTCCCAACGTGATGATTCACGTCAAATGGCATAGAAAGCAGACATTCATCAGAGGAAGGTTATGCTCTCAGTGTAGTGGGATTTTAAAGGTGTCATGTTTTTCGACCTCCTACCAAGGAACAAAACAATCAATTCGAACGTGTTCTGTCAGCAATTGGACAGTTTGAATGAATCCATCATCCAGAAACGTCTAGTCTGTTAATTGTACAGTAGTGGTGTTCCATCATGACAATGCAAGACCACACACAAGTTTGCTCACCCATCAAAAATTATTGGAGCTTGGATGGGATGTGTTGCCACACCCACCATACTCACCTGACCTTGTGCCGTCAGACTTCCACTTGTTTCGCTCTCTTCAAAACTCCTTGTGTGGTATAACATTCAATTCAGATGAGGCTGTAAATCTGCACCTTGTTCAGTTTTTTGCAAATAAAGACAGGTCTTACTATAAATGAGGAATTATGAAGCTCACTGAAAGATGGCAAAAGTTTATCGAACAAAACGGGCAATATATCATTGTTTGATCTTTGTTCTTTATATAAATAAATAACCTTTGAAAAACATAGGCAAAATACATCATGACTTTTCTGACAACCCAATAGCTCTTCCTATTCATACTAAAAATAGGAACACATACAGCCAATATTAAGCCAATGCCTATTGGTAGGGTCATAGTGGTTAGTAAAATATTGAAATAGTTCCATATTCCTTGATAAACAGTCAACATGCCATGGCCCTTGAGATCTCCCAGCTGTTCTAGTACCTGTGGTCCTTCCTTTAGCACACCTGTAGATCCCTAGCACCCAGGAACCACAAGGAAGCTTCCACCCCTGTGACCTGAGTCATCTTTGATTAATTAGTGTTTGTATCCTATCAGTTTCTAAATTTTTTTTTTTTAAAGATTTTATTGGGGAATTGGTGGAGGGGAACAGCGTTGGGGAATCGGGGAAGGGGAACAGACAAGTTGCTGTCTTTTTGTTCTTCAGTTTAGTTGCGGAGGATGTTGCTTCACTGTTGGTATCGTCATTGCGCTCTTCCCGGATGAGGCAGATCGGTCGCTGGCCTCTGGATGTCGCTCACCGCGGCTATTGGCAGCTCACGCTTGGCTGCCAGCCGCTCACGCTGGCTGCGGGCCACTCACTGTAGCCTATGGCAGCCCACTGCAGCAGGGGCTGCAGCCCACACCATCACCGGGGCTCGCACAGCCCAGCTCCAGGTGGAGCTGTTGTTAGCTGTAGAGGGCAGTGTCACTGGCCCTCATGTGGGATCCGAACCGGGGCCGCTGGCATCCCAAAACCAGCGCTTAACCAATGCGCCACTCGGCCGGCCCAGTTTCTAAATATTTTTAATGTCATTTCCAGGAGCATGTGTAGCCTATGGCTTACAAAGTAACTTAATGATAGTTCCTATAGCTCTTCATTTCAATGATGCCTTCGGGAAACCTCAGTATAAAGATGCTATCCTTTTGATAGTTTTATGTGTTCTCAAAAACTTTTTGTATACTTCATAATTTAGGGCACACATTTGTGATATTCTTCCAAGGCCTTCCCACCAAATCCACACTTACCTACACACACACACACACACACACACACACACACACACAATTGTTAAGCTAACACAAAACTGTACTATAGGGAGATAAATTAAATTAAACGTAATTCAAACGTATTCAAAACTACTCTGCAGTTTAACCACTTTCCCAAATAATTCTATGCTCTCAAAATGAAAAATAGCCTGTTTGTTTACACTGTCAAATTATGTTCTTTAAAGCTGGGCTCCACACTTTACATAAAGTCACCCTTGCACTGGTAATTATGGAACCAAGCCCTGTTTAAGTAAACTAAAATGTTTCTCCTTTTTACTTTCTGACAATTATAACATAATGCATATGGCTTTTATTGTTAGCTACAGTAATCTTACTTGAAAAATATATTGGAAACTGTATGATAGAAAACATTTAGCACAGTGTCTGGCATATTATCAATACAATAAATACTAGCAACCATTATTGTTGTTCTATTGTTGTCATTATACCTCTAAACTGCAAAACTCATCCTGTTACACTCCTCTGCTTAAGATCCTATGGGGCTCCCACTGCTTTTCCTCACACAGTTTAGTGGGCTTGGTGGTGAGGCTCTTGGCTTCCTTTTAGCCCTCACCTCCCAAACACTCAAGGTCTGTCTCCCCTTTATTTCCATAGGGAACTACACTAAGTGCCCAAACTGGGCCATGTGTCTCTAATTTCTAGGCTTTTCCACATACTGCTCCCTTTACTTGAACACTTCACCCGAATAACTCTTATTCATCCCCAAGTTCTCAATTTAGAGGATGCTTCTTTCACCCATGTCTGGATTTGATATCTCTTGTCTATGCATTCATAGCAGCCATGCCTCATCACACTGATGCACCGTATGGTTATTTGCCCATTTTCTCATTTACAAGCTTTGTGAAGGTAAGGAAATGATCTGGTCTTTTCCTCTATTGAATCTCCATTTAGACCTTTCTGTTAATACTATGAATGTTGAATTAATCAATGTTTAAAGAGGAACTCGTGCTTTCTTCCTAAAAACAATAGATCCTTTCTGTTTGAGAAAGTTCACATATATCTAAAAGGACTAAAATCAAGACAGAAATCTGTATTAATATTTAATTACTACATGTAAATATATAAACACTTCCTACATCTTAGGCTGCAGCCTATGTTTTCATTTTATGGCCTATAAATGGGGAAAGAGTATTTATTTACTCAACAGTAATAACATTGAGGGTTGTGGAACAAAGAAGAGTTTATAAATACCACATATTATTACAGTTTTTAGTGCTAGGCTAATAGGCATTTGATTATATAAATTTTATGTCCTTTCTCTATTAAGCACATCTTTAACTAATGTTTTCGAGATTAAAAAATGCTCAGAGTATGACTGAATTATATTATTGTTTAAAAAGATGAACGTGGGCCGGTCGAGTGGCGCGGTGGTTAATTGCTGGCTTGGGAAGCCAGCGGCCCCCGGTTTGGTCCCACATATGAGGGCCAGTGACACTGCCCGCAAAAACAAACAAAAAAACAAACAAACAAACAAACAAAAAACCCACTAAAAAGATGAACCATACGTAATTTACCTCTTTCCTAAATTTCATGATTATAGTATCCTGAATTAATTGTGGTATAGGTATTTATTTATTTATTTTTAATTTTTTAGCTGAGCCATCCTGCCACCTATTGGCAGCTCAGCTCAGGCTGGGCATCGAACTGCTGTTGCTCAGAGCTCAGCTCCCACTTTTGAGCGAGCTCTTAACCAACTGAGCCACGCGGCTGGCCTGTAGGTATTTTTTTTAATCCAAGCAGCCTGTAATCAAATACACCTTGTCATAGGAGACAGACAAATGTACATTGAGAATTAAAAGAGGCAGATGAATCTTAAAACTTTAAAATAAATTCTAATAACAAGCATAATTAATTATATCATATTTAATTAGGAATCTTCTTTGGATTAACGTATATATACCATGCATACCTAGTTAGATTTCTACTCTAGAGTGGTAACTCTGCAGTCTTCATGAAAGCAATGTTATAAGCACTCAAATAATGACTTAGTTCAAAATTAAAGCTTGAAAAAGAGAAAGGGGCCCTCAGACTTCTAAAAAAATGTTTTGAACCAAATGTCTGGAACTCTTTTCCAAGCAGAAAATTGAATAAATTCCTTGTTACAAATAAGGAAATGTTGGTGCCTGTGAATCACATTTTCTGAAGGAAGCCAAGACTTAGAGCAGGCAAATTAACCAGAACCACTTTCTCTATACCTCTATTGAGGCGGGGGAGAGGGGGTGGAAATAGGTATAGAGAAGTGGGAATGGATCATTAGACTATCTGCCTGGAAAAAAAAAAAAAGGAAGTGTTGCAAATAAAGATGCAGAAGTTAGAGGAAAGAGAGGGAGTCAGCTCTGTAGATGTAGCCTCAACTGGACTGAAGACATGGAGTTTCCAGGAATAAGGTATGATCAAAAGAATGCTATTAAGTGAAAAGACAACCCATAAAATGGAAGAAAATATTTGCAGATCACATATCTGATAAGGGACTTATCCAGAATGTGTTAAGAACTCTCACACTCAACTATAAAAAACCAACTCAATTTTAAAATAGGCAAAGGGTTTTAAACATTTATCCAAAGGAAATATAGGAGTATTGATAAGCATATAAAAAGATACTCAACACCATTGGTTTTAGGGAAATGTAAATCAAAACCACAATTAGATGAAACTTCTCACTGCCGGACAATCTTTAATCAAAATAAACACAAATCTATAGAGACAGAAAGTAGATTAGTGGTTGCCTAAATCTGGGGAGCAGGAGATGAAAGGGAATGAGGAAGTGGATGACTGCTAATGGGCATAAGGTTTCCTTTGAAAATGATGAAAATCTTCTAAAATTAGATGATGGTGATGGATGCACAACTCTGTAAATATATTTTTAAACATTGAATGTATGCTTTAAACTGGTGAACTTCACAGTATGTGAATTATATCTCAATAAAGCTACTATAAAAGAATGAATTACGAGGTATATTATCAACACTCAGTTCATCCTCTTACTTCCTTCCTCAAAAGATGTCTCATTTCTTTAACTGTCCATATTTCTCGAATAAAATGTATTATCTCTTGTACCTTAGTAAACTGAGTTGAACATTTCCTGTTTTTCTTGTAAAAACAAAGTAACAGAATTGTCATGTTGCTTCTTCCCTTTCTGGTGTCAGGGATTACCACTGTAAAATCTGGAGTCTAAATAAAGCAATCTCCAGAGAGATATTTGAGTAATCCGCCAAGTATAGTAAAGTTATTCTTATTATCGTTCCACAAGACTTTCTAATGTACACTGTACTAAATTTGCTTGCCCTTCAAAACTTCTGCTGTCACTCTGTAAATCTCCCTAATATAAGGATTTATCACTCTCTAAAATAGCTTCTGGTAAAAACATTTTGGATTGCTAAATCTATTTTTTTATTACATCTGATCTCTTTCCCATTTTAGGCACGCACGCTTGCTCCTCCTGAGCTAAGCATAGAAAACAAAAGAACCTGAGGATGGGGAAATGCACAATCTCAAAATAGGTGGTGGAAAATAGCAACTTCTCTTTTTCTAGAGGGCTTGTTTTTGACCGTGCTTTATCTTTTTCTTTCCAGAGAGAAATTTCCTGTATCTCTGGCCCTTTGAGTGAGGTCAGAGCCTCAAAAATACTCCACAGTAACAGTTACTTGGACATTTCCTCAGAAGAGGATTAACTCCGGGAACAGTTTGGGTGGTTACGTATGACTCAGAGAGTTAAAAGATGAGTCAGTGAGTATTGCTAAAACTGTGGTCCCTTCACTACAACCTTAGGGATATTGGATTTCTTTGTAAAGTGGCAACCATAATCATACATTGATTTGTTTAATGGACTCCTATTGAGTATGATAGTGAAGACATAGGCAGACTGTCCTTAGTATATCATTAGATTCTGTCAATCATTATTTGATGCTTGAAGAAAATGCTAGACTAAGAAAGCAAGGCTTTAACCACATTGCAATGTTTGCATTCCCGAAAAACCCTCTACAAACAAGGGTACCCTTAGCTGGATCTCTGTTTACTCAATAATAAACAAAGATCAAATGACCTTTATTAAAAACATACAAATTAAAAATAAAAAACTTGCGGGGGAAGCCCACCTCTTCTCAAGCCACTACTTGAGAAACTATCTGATTACCTTCACCCTTAGGAAATATTTTAAAGAAAATACTTTTGAATAAAACCACATAATAATGACTAACATTTTTGACCCTGTAGTATGTTCCAGACACAACTTGACATTTTTTCATGTATTAGCTCAGTTCAACCTCACAACCATTTTATGATAGACATTATTATTGTCACCACTTTACAGAGGAGGAAATTAAGGTACAGAATATATAGTCAGTGGCAGGGAGGGGACTTGAACCCAAGGCATCCCCACTCTAGAGCAAACACATGATTGCTGTGCCTATCCCTTTTTTGGGTACAACATCTTTTCTTGGGAAGAAAGGACATTCCAATAGCCTCATGAATAGATCTTTGTGATGAAGATGAGTCTATTTAATATTGACTCTGAAGATGTTTTGTGCTTTTTTTGAATGAAATTTCTAGGACCCATCTGAAAAGTTGGTGTAGCTGAAAAGAGTGTTACTCTATAAATGCTGTGTCTATTATTGATAGTTGAATCGGATCAACAATGAATTGCATGGATACCTAAGTAAATGGAGTAATAGCATTTGTCAGAAATAGAAAGGGGGCTCCTATTACATAAAGTTCTTAAATAGTATCTTTATTTAAAGACTTTCAGTTTGTCAGTGGCAACTAGAGTTTTGTATCGCAGCTACCTATCCTAAGAAAAACTGTAAGGATGTCAGCATCTGGAGTTCATTAGAAAGGATCGCTTAACTCAAGGTGTAGATGCAGTGCCACTTCATTCAGATGTTTTCACAACTTTAAAAGAGTTTATTATGTTTCTCCTCATTTTATAACATATCTAAGAGCTTTACATATTTAAGACATTTTAAATATTTTAATAAATTTAAAATTTATGACAGGCAACTCATAATAAAACTGAGATGAGAGGTTTTGTCCAATTGAGACGTTGGTGATATTTGTGAAATTTATGGAATGATAAGTAATTCCCACCAGGAGTCCAGAAACATAATAATGGAGAGGTAGAGGTACTTTCACTATTTTAAAAAGATGAATAAGAACATAATTTCATAATTTTACCCAAACTAGTTAAATATCAATATTTTTTACCGGAATGTATGAAGTGTGGTTACCTATCATTGGTAATTCACTATGAGCTCTCCAGAAAGACTCTGTTTAATTCATTTTTCTTGGGACAGTGCTCAGTGCATGCCTAGCACATGGTAGGAAGTAAATAGGTATTTGGTGGAATGACTAGATATCAATAGAAGCTCTGATTGGCTGCTGATGACATTCTAGAGATTCCTGGGGTTTAATAGGTGGAGCAGATGGTTACCAGAGTGTTATAACATGCTAGAGATTTAACAACCCCAGTTTTATCAATTTAACACGTAATTAACATCATGTATAAGTACAGAGCGACTGCTAAATTTTAGCAGTAAGAGCAGTGAACAGTGCTAAAATGTTTTTATATTACTTACAATATTTCTTGTTGGTATCAGCTCTCACTTTTACTTATTAGCATCAGAACCACAGCACTGATATGCGCAATTGTTACATCTTTTATAATGATTTTTACCTAGCAAATATCATATACGACTCAATTTTGCAAAAGAAAAAAAGAGATTCACAATTGAAACTGATACTCTCTCAATATAACCATTTGGGCAAGATGAACTCATTCAAAGGATTGAAATCCCTTTGGGAAAGGTAATAAAAGGAATTGTCAAAAGTAAAAAAGGGGTCTTTGGTGGTGAAAGGTGGTAAAAATTCTCGGGTAGAAATAAATACTATATATATTTTTATTGTACATGTTTATATAAATAAATATTTCATTAAATAAATATATTTATATTATTAAATAAATATATTTATATATGAAATTATATATACAGAGGGTGCCCCAAAAAAGTATACACATTTTAAGAAAGGAAAAATCTATTAAAATTGTTATGCTCAATATATAGCGATAACAAAAGATGAATACAAGTCACGTTTGACTTCTGCAGTATACCATCAGCATAATTTTAATACAGTTTTTTTCCTTTTTAAAATGTATATACATTTTTTGGCATCTTCTGTATAATGCATATATTTTTACATAATATATAGAAAAATATTTATGCATATAAAACTATACATTTCTGAGCCATGTCTAACAGTTCCTGAACTGTAAGGTTGGCCACAGACTTGGACTGAAGTCAGCAAGAGGAAGCACTGCCCACCTCCCTCCACCCCTCCACCACCATTCCTGTCCCCCTACCCTTCACCGCTCTCCACCAGATTGCTCTAGCCCAACTGTAAACTTGAACCCAGCTTTACCCAGTCACAAGTAATAGAGAAAAACCTTGTTTCCTGTGGCCGTTATTCCAATTGGGATGTGCAGAAAAGGTGATGGGCTGATTTGCAGGGCAAGACTCCGGTGTTCCTGGGTCTCTGCACTAAATACCTCCCAAAATTTCTTTCTTAACCACCTAACATAGCATAACCTGCATTGCTCTTTACTTATGCTTTTAAATTAAAGTTTATTGGGGTGACAATGGTTAGTAAAGTTACATAGGTTTCAAGTGTACAATTCTGTAATACATAGTCTATATATCACATCGTGTGTTCACCACCCAGAGTCAGTTTTCCTTCTATCATCATGTATTTGACCCCCTTTACCCTCATCTACCATCCCCGCCTCTATGCCCTTGCCCAAATGGTTATATTGAGAGAGTATCAGTTTCAATTGTGAATAGTTTAGTAACCACTAAACTATTGTTTGTATCTATGAGTTTTTGTTTCTTTGTTTGCCTTGTTCCTTTGTTGCTTTCAGTTTTATATCCCACATATCAGTGAAATCATATGGTTCTCAATTTTTTATGTCTGACTTATTTTACTTAGCATAATAATCTCAAGATCCATCCATGTTGTGACAAATGGCACTATTTCATTTTTTCTTAAGGCAGAGGTGCAGCCACTATGGAAGGCAGTGTGAAGGTTCCTCAAAAAATTAAGAACAGTGGGTAAGGGAGGAGAGGTGGTGGTAGATGAGGGTAAAGGGGATCAAATATATGGTGATGGAAAGAGAACTGATTCCGGGTAGTGAACACACAATGTGATATATAGATGATATATTACAGAATTGTACACCTGAAACCTATGTAATTTTGCTAACAATTGTCACCCTAATAAACTTAATTTAAAAACAATTAAGAATAGCATTACCATATGACCCTCAATTCCTCTCCTGGGTATTTACCAAAAAAATTGGAAAACAATTATCTGTAAAGATATACGTGCTATATACACAATGGAATAACTTGCAATGTTCTTTAAATCTCCAAATACTTAAATATTGAGTCTTAATCTTCAAACCATTAGATAACGCAAACTTAAATTTGGGGGAAAGGAACCTGCTTTGAGAATAGGACCTGGGTTTATTTTTTTCTTTATATTTGTCTACATTTCCCAGAATTTCCAAATACCAAAATAGGTAGGTATTGTTTTTGTAATCAGAGAGCGAAACAATAAATCATTAAAAAGAAATAGAATATAGGAAGAGAAAATCAGCAAACGTTTTCACAGCAGTTGTTAGAAACAGTTGAAATCCAGACTTTGGAGCGTAATTTTCATTACCACTAAGATAAGAATATGCATTGTTTACAAAATGCTTATTTTGTTTTACAGAAGCATTTTCCAATGTGTGTTAGCAGTTATGAGAGACAAGTTCCTCCCCACTTTCTCAAAATACAGAAGAAATGTGAAGAATCCAAGAAATACGAGTCAGTTCCAATTTTCCTTCACATTCAATTATTCAACAAATATTGAGTAGCTACTATATTGCAGACGACCTCTGACTTCTGGAAGTCCACTATCTACTTAAAGGAAATAGGAAAAAATGTAAGCAGATAAAATAATTAAAACATTTAGTCCATCCTCTGCTACATCTACTGCAAGGATGAAGACCATCCTAGCAATCAGACTGTGGCCATTCCAGACTGTGGACATGACTCTGAAGGGACACACAGTTATTGGAAGGGCCCCAAAAGGCCTCCTACTGAGGGACTTCAATCATATCAGTGCAGAACTCAGTCTCTTGGAAAGAAAAAGAAGAGAGACTCTAGGTTGACAAATGGTGGAGAAATAGAAAGGAACTGGCTACTATTCATGCTATCTGTGGTCACATACAGAGCATGGTCGAGGGTGTTACATTGGGCGTCCATTATGAGATTAGGTCTGTGTGTGCTCACTTCCCCATCAATGTCGTCATTGAGGAGAATGGTTCTATTGTTGAAATCTGAAATTTCTTGTGTGAAAAATATATCCATAGAGTTCCAATGAAGTCAGGTGTTGCTTTTTCAGTAACTCAAGCCCAGAAAGACGAGTTAATTCTTGAAGGAAATGATAGTAAACTTGTATCAAATTCAGCTGCTTTGATTCAACAAGCCCCAACGGCTAAAAACAAGGATATCAGAAAATCTGGGGATGGTATCTGTGTTTCTGAAAAAGAACAGTTCATCAGGCTGATAAATAAAATCTACAATCAGTTGACCAGCTACAGAGACACCAAGATGTCCTGTGATTCCTCAGACTTATTTGTGATATTTTAAAAATGCAATAAAAGTCATGTATTGGGGGGGTGGCGAGGGCATTTAGTCCATGCTATGAGAAGGTCAATTCCCTCCAGCCAAAACCCACCAGGAACACACCTGTAGTTCAAATAGTTGGTTTATTACTAACTGCAGCAAGGAGAATACACCATGTGTAATTGTGAGGTGTCACAGTGCCAGGATGTTAGGAAGAATCTGGCTGGGTTATTGGGGAAAGGCCTAAGGAAGTGGGGGTTGCTGCAGGTTGGATGCTATGAGAAAGTGGGGGCAATTCTATGATGGGGCACAGAAGTAGCAGTCACTTATTTAGTACGAAAGAGGAAAGTTTGGTATTTTGTGGGTTGTACAATGGCCTGGTCTGCCTGTGCTTAGACAAAATGATGAAGTAGCTTTGCTTTGTCTCATTTTATCATGGGCTCAAAGTGATTTTGTCTAAGTGTGACATTCTGTGAGGTTCTTTATGGGTCAGGGCAGAATAACATGACCTAACTGTGAATGCCAGGACAGTTTCTGAATGTCAGAGACTCCTCTTTTTTTCTTTTCTTTTTTTTCTTCTCAAGGGAAACAAACGAGGGACTGCAACAGCAAACAGGAGAAAAATCTGTATTCACTGGGTGTATTTAGGAATTACTGTTATCTTTCCCAGAATTGTATCCTGAGGACTCAGTAGGGGGGCTTCTAAGAGGACACATGACTTAGTGATGCAATCAGATATGTCTTCATCTCATGTACAAAGAGGTATGATGTGTGTGTGTGCACACGTGTGCACACACTCACACTTGTGTTGAAGGGTCTGGGCTAGGTGATTTTAAAGTCCTTTTAGCTCAGCCAGCCTATGGTATTCTATTCTGCACCACTGACAAAAATACACATGCCTGTTCAGTGACTGAGTAGTGGCCCTGTCTAATCAATAAGTAGGTTTGAGGATCATCTATTTATAGCTAACAGCAACACAAGCCTAAGATACCCACGTAAACAGGGGCAAATGCCAGTACTATGACTACCTATGATTGTGATAGTGACTGGAGCTTCGACAATGACATTGAAGACAGTAAAACATTCAATAAAGTATGCTTTATTTTTTCGACCCCTTCACCCTACTTACATTCACTGCTGTCTTGGCTTTCTATTTTTATTAGAAAAACTGTATTAAGAAGACGTTTGTGCACAGTGAATGCTGTCTGGAGTGCCATGGCAACAGCTTGCTCTTAGACAAGTGTTTTATGTCTAGATCATACACTTAGAAATTTTAAAAATAATGCTTAAAATGATGGGTAATAACTTTAGAAATGGAATTCTTGCTCAGAGAGCCACAAACTTAAACATAAGTGAGAGAAGCGTGGGAGGAACTGATGATGCTTATGAAGAAAAGCTGTGTCTTTCACTAACAATGGAGGGCTTACATTCTCCTTTTTCCATACACTTTCCATCGCCACCACACAAACGTCTAAAGTCTACAGATACATAAATGTCTGGCCTGTGAGTCTGGAAACCCTAGTTCCATGCTCTGGTTCAGCTACTGAACATGTGACTGAAAGCTGTGTGACTCAACTTTCCTATGTGGACAGTGAGGAAGGTAGTCTAGAGATCTCTAAGATCCACTGACTTCATGCTTCTGTGATGAGGGGTTTTCCTTCTTGAGGCTGTCTTCTCAAGAACCTTTTCCTTGTATTTCCTCATAGATAAAGCAGTGCGGTTAAGTGTTCAAGCTTGGAATGTAAACAAACTTGAGTCCGAAGCCCACTTGCTAAGCAACCTCTGGAAGGTTCTTTATTTGTGAAATGGACCTTATAATAGAAATCACTTCATAGGGCTGTTAGGAGGATTGACACTGACACGAGTTTAATACTAGTAACTGCCTCCTATATTTTGTGGATTATATGAGACAATACATATAAAATTGCCTAGTATTGTACTTGCAAACAATAAACGTTAATAACAACTATCAATAACAACTTTAAAAGGCTTTTTTCCATTTAGAGTGCCTTCATACACAGTCAGCCAGCCATGTGGAATTAAAAATATACAAACAAACAAACAAAAACATTTTAGGAAAAAGTTAAAAAATCTTGAGATAGAAAATATTTGCAAAATTGTGGTTCATATATATATATGTTTTTTAGCTGAGCCATCCTGCCACCTGTTGTCAGCTCAGCTTGGGCCAGGAATTGAACCAGCGACCCTGTTGCTCAGAGCTCACACTCTTGAGCGAGCTCTTAACCAACTGAGTCACTCGGCTGGAGATATATATATATATATATATACATTTTTTTTTCTTGAACTATCTTGAAACAATTTAACATCCATTCCCTAAAACTAAGTGGTTCATCCCACTAAATCTCACCATCGGAATATTCAGGCCTGGGTTCCAGGGTAAAATGACTTCCTGCACAGCCATCTAAAAAAAAGCTCTTCATGTAATTGTGTTTCAGGTTTAAGCCTTTTCAAGCAAATTTGCATCTGATCAGTGAAGGTTTACTTGCCAGGTTCTCTAGCTTTTACTCTATATCTTAATCTTACTATTGAGTTTCTCTAAAAGCAACCTTCTCATTGGATCACTTTCCTGCACTGTTATCTGCACACACAGGTGGAGTCATATTTGCACGTTTCAATCTCAGCTGTATGTTGCCTGTCAATCGGTTATAATAGCACTCTATATGAAACTCATTAATATCGTGATTATTTTTAAATTAAATTCCCTTTGAACTTAATTTAAGAAGACAATTTAAAAATCTATGTGTATGTATAATTTATCCAGTCACAAATTTATCGGTAATTATTAAAAATTCAAATATTGTAGTGTTAATGAAAAAATGATTCATGACAGTTGTTAAAGAGAGTCAAGTAATCTTTTTTCAAGGGTGGGTGGGGACTTGTACAATGAGGCTTGTTGTAGGGGAGAATCCACTCCAACAAGGACAAGCTGGGATTTATATGCAAGGAATAGGCTGTGTGTCAGTGGATGAAAAATTAGTAAGAAAAATGTAAAGTATAAGGGGGATTCTTACTAGACCCAGAATGATATGATGTCGAGGGAGGAATTTTATCTGATCCCAAGGGCTGGCAATTTTTTCTTTTTTTTTTGAGGGCAGTGTCACTGGCCCTCATATGTGGGACCCAAATCGGGACCGCTGGCCTCCCAAGCCAGCGCTTAACCACAGCGCCACTAGGCTGGCCCAAGGGTTGGCAATTTTTAAAAAACTGACTTTAGTGCATTCTTGTGTTCAAACTGGACTCTGTAAGGATAGAGAGGGAAGCCCAAGACCAGGCTCAGTTGAACAGAAGGCTTAGAGGAACTTGATTAAATTTAGGTCAAGGAGAAAACTTTGTCAGTAGAAATAAATATTCTAAAGGGACACTCCCTTGCATAACCCCACCCACGGACAAAGTCTCTATTAATGTAGCATACAGTCTTCCAAACTTGTTCTGTGACTGCTTTGTTTTGATTAAGATTAAGCTGCTATTACAAAGGGATTAAGTGACTATAAAAATACAGAGGCTTACTTTTCTAATGTGAGATTAGCTATATACTGCATGATTCCAACTACATGATATTCTGGAAAAGGCAAAGCTATAAAAACAGAAAGAAAATCAGTGGTTGCCAGGGGTTGGAAGGGATAGGCAAGGGGGAGGACTAATAAGTGGAGCACAGGGCATTTTTAGGGGAATGAACTATTCTGTATGATATTGTAATGGTACATATATGTCATTATATGCTTTTCAAAACTCATAGAATCTACAAAACAAAGAGTGAAACCTAATGTATTCTATGGATTTAGTTAAAAATAATCATCCACTGTAACAAATGTACCACACTAATGCACGTTGTTACTAACAGGGTAAAGAGAGAGGGGTGTTGGGGAGTTATGGGAATTCTCTGTACTTTCCATTTAATTTTTCTGTAAACCTAAAGCTGTTCAAGAAAATAAAGTCTTTTTAAAAAATACTATGGTGAGAGTTCCAGGTTGTTAAGGAAATTCTGCTCCATTTGATCATTCAAGGACCCAGGTTTCTTCCAAATCATTGCTCTGCCATCCCCATAATATAGTCCTTTTCTGTATAGTTAGAGAGAAGTCATCATCAATTCCAGGTTTCAGTTGTTGGGAAGGAAGAAAAGAAAGTGAAGGAAGTATGCTCACTGTCCAGGAAACTAGACCTACACACTACCCCAAACTATATTCTATTTTAAGATTTAGTCACTTGACCACACCTAACTGCAAGGAAATCTGGGAAATGTCTACACAGATGCCCAGGAAGAAGGTAAAAAGAGGTATGGTGAACAGCCAGCCATACGCAAGCCCATATTCACATTTTATATTTTTATTATGTAATATGTATATGTATATATGTATATATAACTATGTTATAATTATTTTCTTTACAAAAATAAGATAATATTATAGCACATACTATTTTGCAACTTGTTTTTTCAAATTTGCAATTTATCTTTGACATATTTACATGTTTTTCAGCTATCTA
This sequence comes from Aselliscus stoliczkanus, assembly GCA_033961575.1. Classification (NCBI taxonomy): domain Eukaryota; kingdom Metazoa; phylum Chordata; class Mammalia; order Chiroptera; family Hipposideridae; genus Aselliscus; species Aselliscus stoliczkanus. The sequence continues at coordinate 44,907,202 of CM066734.1, forward strand.
ATCCTTTATGACAGCTATATATGATTCTATTTACAGATTTGCCATAATGTGTTAACTGATACCTAAACTTCTAACCTACCATGAACTTTATGTTGTCCCAAATTTTTTTCTATTTCACTTCTCCAGATGAGTCCACATCCTTTAATTACATGCTCTTATAGTGGCCTGTACTTCTCCTTTGTTTGAGATTAAATAATATTTAATTAAATAAATTGAATAATTTGTCATTGGGGCTCTTTTTGCAATTTTAAATTAAAGTGTAACAAAATTATGAATGAGGTGACTTCTTGTTTAATATCTAGGTTCTCTTCTGGTATAAACATTCTGAGAGTCCTCCATCAAAAAAGTTACAAAAATTAAAAAACAGTCACGGGATATAAAGTCATAGGGAATACAGTCATTAATATTGTAGTAACTATGTATGGTGTCAGGTGGGCACTAGACTTGTCAGAGAATCACTTCGAAGGTATATAAATGTCAAATCACTGTGTTGTATACGTAAAACTAATATAAAACAATATTAAATGTCAACTGTAATTGAAAAAACAACAACTGGGATCGCAGCAGTCTTTTTCACCCTGCATCTTGCCCCTCACTTACTACAAAGTATATAACAAATATATATCAGTTGAATGGTGAGTGTCTGAATGACTAAATATCAAAAATATCGCAGACTTCTCGGTGTGTTTCTGGGATATTTCTTAAAGCACATATACAAAATTCATAAACATTTTGTATTCTTACAGATATTGTCAAATTGCCCTGCAAAGTGTTTGTACCATTTCAAACCTCCTTCGACAGAGAATGAGAGGAACAATTACACCACATTTTCAAAAAAATATATAGATTTTTTTACAATGAAAATACATAAGACCAAAGAGAGGAGTTATTTTAAAACTCAAGTATCTCATCTATATAATTGTGAGGTTTTAGAGGAAATTTTTAAAAGATAAAATGGAGTCCCTTTTAAATGACATATTTAGGTCCTTGGGACTTTATAAAATTTCCACACATTATTTGCCTTTGATACAGCTCAAATATGTATTCACATATATATGGCATGCTATTGCAATTGCTCAATTTATTCCTCAAAAAAATTAAGATTAAATAGTAAATATTTAAAACTGTTTATTGAAATATAATATACTACAGAAAAATGCACATATTATAAATCTTTGCTTTAATGGCTTTTCACAAACTGAATACACTCATATAACCAGCATCCAGATCAAGAAACCACTATCAGCAATTCCAAAAGCCCATCAAATAACAATTTTCAGCTATACAGGTATTTGTCTCAATTATGTCAGCAAATTGATGGTACATATAGTAGTAATAGTAGTAATTTGCTTTTTGTATTGATATATTTAAAATACATTTGGGGCCAGCCAAGTGGCTCAGTTGGTTAAGAGCACGAGCTCTGAGCAACAGGGTTGCCGGTTCGATTCCCACATGGGCCAGTGAGCTGTGCCTGAGCTGAGCTGTTGCTGAGCTGCCAACAGATGGCAAGATGGCTCAGCTGGTGAGAGCACATGCTCCTAACAACAAGGTTGCCAGTTTGACCCCCACATGGGATGGTGGGCTACACCAACCTGCAACTAAGATTGAACACGGCACCTTCAGCTGAGCTGACCTGAGCAACCCACAGGCAGCCGGATGGTGACTGGACTTGGAGCTGAGCTAGCTGCACCCTCCACAACTAAGACTGAAGGACAAGAACTTGGCTGTTTTCCTTCCCCAATTCCCCAACTATGTTCCCCTTCCCCAATTCTCCAATAAAATCTTTCAAAAAATAAAATAAAATAAAATAAAATACATTTGTATGTCCCTACATATATTATTGTACAGGGGTTCATACTAAAGTTTTCTCCTGAATTTCCTTCATGGTTACACTATGTATTTTAAAGACAGGTCAGTAGAAATAAATAGAAGATCCTTCAAATCATGCATGGTTAAAATTAAAGTCACTGATTACCCTGCACATTCTTAGAGGTTTCCAGATAGTGTGGAAAGCCAATGACACAAGTCCTGGAAACAGCTGAGGACTCTATGTGACACACAGTGACGCAGGATGATTCAGACCCACAGGCTATTATTAGAGTAAGCAAACGTTAGATGTGTAAATAGACTATTAAATAAGCCCTTGGAAGAGGAAGAGGGAAAGGAAAAGTGAATCTGAGTCCCTGGCGTCTTCTCTCTTCAAACTGTACTAGTCAGGATCCAAATGCCGTGTCCACCTGTGTCCGCAGAGCTCCGGCTTCTGGCCTCGGTGTGTGCGCTGCTTGAGCAGAATTCCTATGGGCTGAGTCGAGTTCCGTGAGGCTACGTGTCCCCTTTACTGGATTCATGGTCACTGCTTTTCAGCTTTGATTGCTATCTTCCCAGCCTTTTCGAAGTACCAGAAATGACACGGTGTTTTATGAGCTTGCTTGGGCGATGGTTATCTTACATTTGAAAGCCCAAGAATGAAAGATAAGCGTCTGTCAGCAGTATAAATGGAGTCGAAACAGAATACCACTCTCCAGTAAAAATAAAACCAATCACATAACAACAACAAATTTAGAAAAAGTAAGTCCTAAACTTGCCAAATAATTACACACAATTTTGATCTTTTCTTTTTTATTTTATTAAATTTATTGGGGTGACATTGGTTAGTAAAATTACACAAGTTTCAAGTGTACAATTCTATAATACATCGTCTGTATATTGCATTGCATTGTGTATTCACCACCCAGTCAGTTCTCCTTCAATCACCATATATTTGACTCCCCTTACCCTCTGGTCAATTTTGCTTTCCATTTGGTAGACCTCATAAACATTTAAAATATCTCAGTAAATTAGAGAAATTGCCTATTGAATGAAATTCAATAGAATAATATTATACTAAAAGAAATCAATTTAAGTTTGAAGTATAACACTTGAAGAAGACAATCAGCTTCCTATGTGACAAGCATTTTTGAATATTTTTCTCATTTAATCCTTATAATGATGCAATGAATTAGTTACTATTATTATTGCCATTTTATAATTAAGGACACAGAGTGTCAAAGGGGTTCAGTGACTCACTTCCAATTTCACACCTGGTAGGAGATGAGATCAGAACTCAGGCCTGTTTGACTCCAAAGATTGTGCTGAATATTATGCCCTTCAAAATGACTACATAGTCTTTCAGCTCAATTATTCTACAAGCATTGGCCCAAAATGTGGTTGATAATTTGAAAAAAGGTCAAAGACAAGAGTTGTGGATTTGCAAACCACTTGTCCCACCACTTAAATTGAGCACCTGTTATGTACCAGGCAAGACATCAAACACTCTTCATGGATGCTCCCATTTAATCCTGCATCAACCTGTTTCCAGATGAGACTTAGAGGTTGAAAAGCTTGCCCAAGGTCAAGCAGGGGTTTGAACTAGGTTTGTCAGTCTGACTCCAGACTGTGCTGCTTCTAAAAATGGATTTTTATGTAGATGAAGTACATCAAAAAAGCAGCACTAACTTTTGTGCCTTTGTTAAAGTGTGATCCTGATCAATCTTGGAGAGCCATGGTTCTCTGCAGTCAAGTCTGTGATGCTCCTGTTATTTGTGGGTCCAGCATATGAGTCCAAAAGGAGACCCACAGACCTTATGACTAACTGATTAAATATAAACCAAACTACCACATTGTTATACGAATCACGTTCAATCTTTCTACCTAGATGAATATACCTTTATGATGATCTGGAAGGCCAACTTTCAATTTCAGATTCTCTGACTCCTTGGCATTATAAGCCAGTGGGTGAATATACAGGGCCCACGCTTGCCCCTCTCTTCCCATGCAGTGAAGGGTCTTGTGCTGTGCTTCTAGTCCATTCTACTCATTCTGTGGAGCTCTGTGATATGCATCACCCACCAAGGCCCAGGGTGCACACCTGGGAAATGGGACCCAAAGATGAAGCCAGGTCAAGCTCTGTACGTCAACCTGGGGCCATTTGGGCAGAAAAATCTGGGGTCCCTAGCACTTTGGATCATGATCTAGGAAGAGACATGAGTGTTGAATGGGCACATCTCTTTGACCCCATCTCTTCAACCAGAGGCTATAGCTGGAGGAGATCACAGCAAGGCTTCCCATGTGTAGGATCCCTCCTGCTGAGGCTTATGGGCAGAAGGAGCTGCTAGTGGTTCTCAGAGCCACTTTCAAAGAAGCATACTCAAATAGCCAACATTTCCTTTTAAAATGAATTCCAGTCTTTTAACTTTGCCTGGGTTGTAAAACATTAAAGGTCATCCAGTGCATAAACCCCAGCAATAATTCTTTAACCTATTCATCTTCACAATTTTCTACCACCTCTGTGCCAAAGCCCCAGTAGCTGCACATCCCCCCAATAAAGAGAGAAAGACACCGCCTCCCAAAACTCTGTTCCATTCTTTTGGCCTCCTGTCCACCCTTCTTTCTTTCCTCCCTGTGTTCTTTTTTCTTTCTCATTTCTCTTTTTATTCCAGCTCTTTATTATGTAAAGTCATTTAGCTTTCCTTAAGAAAAATTTCTTCTTCCTCCTCAGCTCAGATTCCACTCATTCTCAGGCTTTGCTTCACAGATGTTTTTAACCCAGATGGAGAGGACCACTTAGAGGTAGGAGTGGGAATGAGGTAGGTGTTCAAGTGAGTGAACAAAGAGTGGATTCCCTGGGTGGAGAGGTTGAGAGAGGCTAAAGTTGATATGGAAAGTAAGACCAGCTTCCTTGGCGAGGACCTAAAACAAAACCTGAAAACGAGGTTCAGGTAGGCTTAAAATAAATTGAATATATTTTATTTTTTCTCTGGAAAAAAAACCCTAATGTGTACACTGAAAATCTAATTTACAGCATTACAATTTAGGGAGATCACTAACTATGTATGATGACTTTCAGGTAATGTTCTTTTTTTATCACCCAATTTAATTTCTTGCCTATTGTATGTTTTTGTATGTTTGTTTGTTTTTTAAATAACATCAGGAAAATCATTTTTAAAAGCCACATATACCCCTGATTCTTCAGAATGCACAACCTGGGCAACCCAATGGACATATTACTAGCTACATAACATTGGGGAGAGAGGAACAGTGAGTACAATACAATAAGCTCTTTTGAGACAGACAGACAACATTCACACAACTTTTATTGCAGTATATTATTATAATTGTTCTATTTTATTATCGGTTATTGTTATTAATCTCTTACTGTGCTTAATTTATAAATTTAACTTTATCATAGGTAGGTATGTACAGAAGAAAACATGTTATATATAGGATTCTATCCACGGTTTCAAGCATTTACTGGGAGTCTGGGAACATATTCCCTGAATATAAGGAGGGTTTACTGTATAGTGGCTTAAAGAATTTGTTTTATTCTCACTCACATTAGAGTTCCAGGTTTGCAGGGAGGGGAGGAAAGATTCAGCTAATCTTCATGAAGTCATTTAAGGACATAAGCTGCTGGTGGTTTCAATAATTGAATTCCAAGGTCACTGGGATATGGCTGCCTTAATCAGCCAAAAAGGAGAAGAGCTTGGAGCTCTGTGCGTGGGCAGTTGTAGGACAAATGTCACTTTAGCCCCCATGTTACCCATGAAAACTTAGCCACATAGCCAGAGCTAACTGTAAGAAAGGGTGCTGAATGCAAGCCCAGGAAAAAAGAAAGGAGAGATTTGGTCAGTGTATGTCTCTGCAGTGTTCCATGTCATTCTTTCTAAGTTCTGCAGAGCAATATTTTTTGGTTGCTTTTTTTTTTTAAAGATTTTATTGGGGAATTGGGGGAGCGAAACAGCGTTGGGGAACTGGGGAGGAGGAACAGACAAGTTGCTGTCCTTTTGTTCTTCAGTCTAGTTGTGGAGGACATCGCTTCACTGGCCCATGTTGGTATCATCATTGTGCTCTTCTTGTGTGAGGCAGATCGGTCGACAGCCTCTGGACGGCCGCTCACAGAGGCTCTTGGCAGCTCACACCAGCTGTCAGCTACTCACGTTGGCTGCCGGCCACTCACTGTAGCTTATGCAGCCCACTGCAGCATGGGCTGCAGGTATGCAGACCCCGGGACTCACAGTAGCCCAGCTCCAGGTGGAGCTGTTGTTCACCACCTTAGCTGTAGAGGGCAGTGTCACTGGCCCTCATGTGGGATCTGAACCGGGGCCCTGCTGCTCAGAGCTGGCGTCCCAAACCCGCTCTTAACCAACGTGCCACTCGGCCCGCCCACAGTGGTTTTTAAAAGGTTCTCCTGGGCCAAGAAGCCATCTAAAAAAGCTGGTTCTTTCTTTTGATTTTACACATGAATGCTGTATGTCTTCGAAGAACTTCATTTTAAAGTAACGATGAGCTCTACTTTTAGTAAACTATAAGATTACTGAAATGTAATATTTATAAGTCAGTATAATGTGGTAGTTATACTGAGTTAGAAATGCTTGGGTATGAATCTGGACTCTGTCACTCACTAACTATGTGACTTGGGACCTCAGTCCACTCATGTATAAATTGGCTATAATAACAATATGTCCCTCACAAAGTTAATACAAGCCAAAGGAGAAAATGTGTACAGAATGTGTAGTAGACTGGCACATAGTAAGCACTCAATAAATGATAGCTTGGCTGATAGTATTATAAAAGAAAATTAACATATTGTTAGAGTTTACCAAGGGAAATCCTCAGTTGTCCAGAATCTTCACCTGCTATGAAATGGGCGACAATGATGCAAAAGCTCCCACTGCAAATATTCACTTGCAGGTGATTAGAATTTCTGCAATTTTCTGGGAGGCCACTCTGTTATCAGGCCATGATCAACAAAGTCTGGAGTTATTGTGATGTTTAATTTCTGGTTCTCTTTCTTTTAAATATAAAATACTTCAGTGTCGCTTCATCAGAATGAGTACTGCCATGGTGAGTAACTCTAGAGTAAGCAGTAATGTAAATTTGCATCAGATATTTTGGGCTGTAATTTCACAATAACTAAATCTTAAAACATGAATGCATTGTTGTTCAAATGTGAATTATCCTTGTACTTTCTAAATTGTTTCTGCAATTTTGCGTAACTTTTCCCACCAAAAGTCAGACTAGGTGGGTTTTGAGTTCTTTTGTGCCACTCAAGTGAACCACAGTCAAAAAGTTTCGTTTTCGTTTTTTTAAGATTTTTTTTTTTAAATTGGGGAATTGGAGGAGAGGAACAGCATTGGGAAATCGGGGAAGAGGGACACACAAGTTGCTGACCTTTTTGTTCTTCATTCTAGTTGTGGAAGACGTTGCTTCACTGCATGCTACCCATGTTGATATTTTGATCATGGCACTCTTCCAGCTGAGGCAGTTGGTTGCAGGTCATTGGACGACGGCTCACGCCAGCTGCCCGCCACTCACGCTGGCTACCAGCCACTCACTATAGCCTATGGCAGCCCAGTGCAGCAGGGGCTACAGCCTACGCCATTGCCTGGTGACTAACGGGAGCACAGATCCAGATTAAGCTGTTGATCACCATCTTAGCTGTAGAGGGTGCAGCATCACTGGCCCTCATGTGGGATCAGAACCCTGGTCTTGCTGCTCAGAGCTGGTGTTCCAAGCCAACTCTTAACCAACGCTCCACTTGGCCAGCCCAAAAAGTTTTAAAACATGACAACAATCATATTCAAGACTCCTTGGAATTATTATTATTATTATTATTATTATTTGGAAAAGGATATTTTTAAAAAACTATTAACAAATTTCAGAGCACAGGGACTGTATAGTAATTGTCCTCTAAATTTGGTACTAGTCATATCCTTTCAAATATTATATTTAATCCTGGGCTTTATATCTAAAAGAAGACAGAAAACTTGGAGAGAGTTTAAAGAAAAGCCATAAAAATGATTAAAGGTTTGGGAAACAAGACCCATGAGGAAAAGACTAAAGAGACGTTGCTTATTCTGCCTGCAGCACAAAGCTTGAGCCCAAACTTCAGAAAAGATTTCAGTTGAAGGACAGCTATTGTCTCTAATCTACCATATAGAAAGAATTCCTGTTAAATGTGAAATATACTGACAATAGAGCACTTTATTCAAAAGGCCACAGAAAACCCCTGTGCAAAGGATTATTACAAATAGGGTAGATTTTCAATGGCCAGACAGGAGAGTTTGGGCCTACTTGATAATAAGAAGTGTATTCAATGTGCTTTTGAAATTTCTTTTGGTCTCATTATCCTAGGGTCATTTCTGTTTCTGTAAGTGAAAAGCTAGTGTTAAGTTACAAATGGTGAGACCCCAACCTCCATTTTGTGTGTAAGATCTCAATCAGACCCTGATGATATAGAGGGTAATAAACCTTGTCTCAACCCAGTAAATGTGACTCAATAATGATAATGACAACATTGATGAAAGTAAGAATTCTGTTGATGTTTAGACCAATTCATTAATTATTAGATGATTTAATTTCCTCAACAGCAGCCTTGCTTCATTAATATGTCTAGAAATTTGGGGGGAAATCATAGGGAAGTATGCTGTTCTATAGGTTTAATTGTGAAGACTAATAACTCAAATGCACTTACATGTGTATTTTAATAACAAAGAAAAAACGTTTACGATCAGAATGTCATAAGCTAACATATAGCTCTATCTATAGAGTTCTTTACTTGATCTTTGTTTTCACTATGAGCACTTTCAGGCACTTTGTAGAATGACCAAGGTACAGATGATAAGCTGTGTAAACATGCCCATGAGAGTTAGGAACTATGTATATTGGGCATTGTTTGGTATTTGAAAGGTTTAAAATGAAAGTTTGCAAGGCACATCCCCACAGAAACAAAACATACTAAATAGACATATGTTGTATCTGTTAGTAGGACCGTGCTATGTGTTACACAGAATAATTTTTAAACCAAACTAGTTAAAGTATCGATATGCCAGAATTTGGGGGAAGCCATAATATCAAGCAAAGAAAATTCAAGATTTGATTTTAAATTTTGCTTTGACAGCAACATAAGTATTTTTGCCAAACTTGATTGACCTAGATCTAATAATGAAGAAACAAATACTGTAGAGAAATCCAGAATGGAGGACATTGTTTAATATTCTTGGGGCAAAAATCATTAGTATAGAATATTTTTTGTAAGGCAGGGGAATTGTTTTACATTAAGAATTAACAAAGAATAACGAAATGCAATGTACAAATCTTGTTTGAAACCCAAGTTAGGAAAACAAAAAAAACAGCTATTAGACAGTTTTTGGAATAATTGAGGAAATTCAAATATAAACTGTATATGGAATAGCATTTTACAATTAATGTTAATTTATTAAGTGTGATCATTATAATGCAATTCATTATTTAAAAGATGTCCCAGCGTGAGCAAGCTGTCAGCCGGTGTGAGCTACCAAGAGCCTCTGTGAGCTGCCGTCCAGAGACCGGTGACCAATCTGCCTCACCCGAGAAGAGCGCAATGATGATACCAACATGGGCCAGTGAAGCGATGTCCTCCACAACTAGACTAAAGAACAAAAGGACAGCAACTTGTCTGTTCCCCTTCCCCGTGGCTGCTATGCTGGCTGCCGGTAGCTCACGGTAGCTCATGGCAGCCCATGGCATGGCCCTGCTGCACCCTACGCCATCACCAGCAACTCACAGCAGCCCAGCTCGAGGTCAAGCTGTTGTTCCCCATCTTAGCTGTAGAGGGTTTAGTGTCACTGGCCCTCATGTGGGATCCAAACCCTCAGCCCTGCTCTCAGAACTCACACTCCCAAGCCAACTCCTAACCAACTAAATCTCTCAGCTGGTCCCCAAGCAATAATTTTCTTAATAATGTTGACGGTGCACAGAATTGATTTAAGCAGATTGTCTGTTGAGTTGACTGCATTAATCCAAACTGTCAAGATTTAAAAATATTTTTATGTTTTGATTTTGTCAAGTGTAAATAACTGATGAAATGGTATCAAATTCAACTCAATTTGCCAGCATTTGCCTTTTTATTGCCTTGATCTAACATAATGCTCCCATGTTTGTTTGTGGTCTGCCAGATTAGTTATAACTTGTGTATTTGATATTTAGATTAGGGAATCCTTCTGGAACGCTACAGACTTGTTTTACTTTGTTGATTGAATTCTTTGTTGCCTGCGTTGCAAAAAAAAAAAAGATTCAGCTGGATCATAAAAGGCTACACCCAATAAATGCTTCAGAAACACAGGTTGGACAGAGTATTTTGTTTTCTGCTCGGGAGCTGCCTGAGTCATCAGATGACTTGTTGGATCTTGAGAACCTGCTTAAGTAGAACAGGCTTGAGGCATGAAGCAACTGTGTTTATTTCATATCAGGTTCAATAAATAGTCTGCGGATTTTTTCCTTGTAATATTCGTATTACAAGATTTCTTCTGAAGCGTTTATTATTGAAACAATACTCAAATTCTTTTGTGTTATCATACAAATAGTAAACAATTTGGGAGAGTTGGAGGCCGTTAAAATATTTCAGGGAGCATGAAACCCAGCTTGGAAAGAGAGGCGAAATATTCTACAGTGGTACGGGAGTGTTCCTCTCTGTTTTGTAAAAGGCAGGTTCAAAGTTCTCTGATTAATCACCAAAGAAAAACCTTGGAATGAAGGTGTACTTTTTTTCCTGGATAAAATCAAGGTTTATGCCATGGATATATTTGTAGCTAATTATTTGTTACATAGTATGGTATAGATCAGATCTGAGGAATAACAATTTTGCATAGAAATGTGGTCAGAAAGGTCCACTTTTGCCCACATAAGGTATAGCACTAAAATGTTGCAGGGAATCGGGTCTTTAATTGAACATCACTGCCCTCCCATGAGTCATTTTGACAGTAGTCAATCAAGAACAACTCAAAAGGAGTCACCAGTAAACATACTTTCCCAAATGGAATATACATTCCTGATAAAGTGAACTGGCATCTTAAGATGCTTAACCATAGAGTTGGGAGGACTATGGGTGAAGCTGGGCCCTTTGTTAACTCTATAATCCTGACTTCCTGTTTATCCTTATGGTAATTTCTGGGGAAGGGGTCATAATAAAGGCATTAGCCATCTTGGAACCAGGGTCTTTTGCTGCACTTTGGCTGCCCTTAGGAGCTCCATGTAAGAGGTGTGCTTTCTCACACTGTGATGGTGGTCTTGCTTCTTTTTCTTTTCCCAAATAAACCTTTTCTCTTGTGGATTACTTGGAGAATTATTTTTCTCCAGTCAACATCCCCTTGTCATATTTTATTCAATATTGTCTTTATCAGAGGATCTTATATATCACCTTATATATAGGAATGCTTCAATAAATGTTTACCAGTTATTAATTGATTGGGAGGAGAACGAATGAGAGCATAAAGGACAATTAAATTCCAAGTAAAATGTGTTGCCTGGACAGCTGAGAAAAAGATGCAGCAAGATGATATCATTCTGGTACCCTTTGGAGCACCTTTCATCTCATTCAGATATTTATGGGTGAGTTCAATGCCCCTTCCTTCTCTTGCTCCCTTCACTTTTATGTTCTGTACTCAGTGGACGTAGTTATATACTGAATTTTTGAGGCTGCAGGAAATGCTCAGAAGTGACTCAACTTGTAATCCAACTGGGCCTACTGGAAGAAATATATATTTTTTAATCTACATTCTTAAAAACGAGTTGTTTTCTATTTAATCATACTGCTAAACTATATTTTGAAAAGCTGAGCTGGATTTCTAAGATAACAACCCGCTAAAGGCATGGCCACCAACTCGGGTCCCCTGGTCCTAAGGGGTTTTCCTAGTGTTAGGCCTGGCCCCTGCCTAGTTTCCTTGTGGAGTTCAGGGATGCTTCCAGAAAGAAGATGTAAATGACCAGGAGCTTCTTCTTCCTCTTCCCACCTGTTCCTCCACCCCCATGTGGTTTTGCAAGATACCTTTTTCTATGTCCCCAAAGAGTCGCCCAGGACAATTACTGGCCTCAGACAATCCACTAAAACCTTCTCAAGTAACCTGACACATTTCAAAATTGTATTATTGTTTCTTTTAATAACACCTGCCACTAACTTCATAGAATCGCAGGCCAACTTTTCACAGATAAAAGTAATTCATCAACTTCCCAGAGTACCTCCAGATAATTATTAGAACAGTGCTTCTTCTGCCTTATTACGAGGACCATTCAGTACCTCCAAAAAGAATCCTATTTTGGGCCAGTCGAGTGGCGTGTTGGTTAGGAGCTGGGTTGGGACGCAAGCTCTGATTCAGATCCGACATATGAGGGCCAGTGATACTGCCCTCTACAGCTAAGATGGTGAACGACAGCTCCACCTGGTTGCCTCTATAGCTAAGATAGTCAGCGATGGTGTGGGCTGCAGCCTCTGCTGCAGTGTGCTGCCATGGGCTACAGTGAGTGGCTGGCAGCCAGTGTGAGCTGCCAAGAGCCACCATGAGCAGCTGTCCAGAGGCCGGCAAGTGACTGCCTCACCCAGGAAGAGTGCAATGACAATACCAACATGGGCCAGTGAAGCAATGTCCTCCACAACTAGACTGAAGAACAAAAAAGGACTGCAACTTGTCTGTTCCCCTTTCCTGGTGTCCCAATGCTATTCCCTTCCCCCAATTCCCCAATAAAATCTTAAAAAAAAAAAAAATCCTATTTTTAAAAATGTATTATTTCCAAGCACTGGAGTATAGTGGATGCTATGATACCATGCTTAGATCCTGCTTAGATCCATTTCAGGACGGTGGGACTCATTCCATCAGCTGCTGGGAATAATGGGAATGGAAAATTTGCATTTTCCTAATGACTAATGGTGTTGAGCATCTTTTTCCTTTTTTAAAAAAAAGATTTTATTGGGGAATTGGGAGAGGGAACAGTGTTGGGGAATTCTGGAAGGGGAACAGACAAGTTGCTGTCCTTTTTTTCTTCAGTCTAGTTGTGAAGGACATTGCTTCACTGGCCCATGTTGGTATTGCAATCATTGTGCTCTTCCCAGCTGAGGCAGATAGGTCACCGGCCATTGGATGGCCGCTCACGGTGCTCACAGCAGCTCATGCTGGCTGCTGGCCATTCACAGTAACTTATGGCAGCCCACTGCAGCCCCACTGCAGCTTACGCCATCACCAGGGACTCACGGCAGCACAGCTCCAGGTTGAGCATCTTAGCTGTAGAGGGGGCAACATCCCTGGACCATGTGGGATCTGAACCAGCGACCCTGCTGCTCACAGCTTGCGATCCCAAGCCAATTCTTAGCCAATGAGCCACTCGGCCGGCCCCTTGAGCATCTTTTTATATGCTTATTGGCTATTTATATATCTTCTTTGGATAAATATCTATTCAAATCCTTTTTCCAGTTTTAAATTGGGCTATTTGTCTTTTAATTGTGGAGTTGTAAGTGCTGTTCATATACTCTGGATACTAGATCTCAAGCAGACATATGATTTTCAAATATTCCCCTTCTTCTGTGGGTTACCTATTTGTGCTCTTTTGAGGGAACACGTGAATATCACCCTCTCTCCCTCGGTACATTGGTGTAACTGAGGCCAGAATGGTCGTGGCCATCTTGCCACTGGCCTGAGAATGAGCCACACCTAAGAAAGAGCCAACAGAACTGCCAAGACATCGAGTTGGAGCTAATGAATTACAAAAGGAAAAAAGGAAGAAAGAGAATGCCCCCCAAAAAAGGCAAGGCATGGAGAGAAGTGATCATAGTAAAAAGACCCAATACACCAATGGGTGCCTGCTCAGCAGGCCCCAGCATCAGACATTAAAACAGAGCACATTTCTTGCAAAGTCACAGGGAAGCAAGCTGATCTGGGATGCAGAGAAGATTATAAATGTAGCTGGAGCCAATCCTTGGAAGAATTTTTATCTTATCTCTCAACTCCCAAGTTCTCAACTCCCAAATAAATTAGCCAATACACTTATTTATTGTGATGTTCAGTTACTTGACGCTGAAAGTTTCCTAAATGATACAGGTACCAAATCCAGCTTCTGAGAGAGAAAGTCTTGACAGTTTCCTTCTACTCCAATCAAACCATAGGGTTCAAGAACTAACCTTCAACAACATTAACAGCGACATCTGGGAATTTATCCAAACATTACAAGAGTTGTGAGTAGTATCACCTCAAAGACAGGAAAAGAAATGGAGATGTCTTCTTAGAAGTAGTGGTGTTAGATGTTACTGTTGCCTGGCTAATTAAATGTTAGTTTAATAAACTTTTATCTCTGCATCCAGTTTTCTGAGATAAAATCTATATTTTAATGGTCTTTGGGCAGATCAATAGGGGAAAGGCTGAATGGGTAATTTACCTCTCCAGTCAGGAAATCATCCTGACTTAATGGGTTTCTTAATAAAGCACAGAGTCCTAGCCAATCTCTATTTCCTCTCCTTTGGCACAAAGGAAATGTTCAGCTGTTTTGTTTTCAAAAAACTCAAGGTGTATCAGTTAACCAGCCGTCCTGAATGTGGCTCTGCTGGTTTGTGTACTGCTACTGAATGAATTACAAAAGGAAAAAAGAAAGAAAGAGAATGCCAAAAAAAAAACACACAAAAAAAAAACAAGGCATGGAGAGAAGTGATCATAGTAAAGAGATCCAAAACACCAATGGGTGTATTTCATTCTTATTTAGACACTCTAGCGATAGCAGAGGCCACTCAACACCTACTTGATCTTTTTTTTTTTTTTCTTAGAAGAGAACTCTTTTGCTTTAGGAATCAAAACCCCTAATTGGTCTCGTCAAAACTTTGTTCTGTGGCTCTCTCTCAGTTCATTTTCTCACAAAGATTTAGTAACAAAAGTTCAGGTTAGGTATCGTGTTCCCAAGACTTTCCTCTCAGACAACATTGAGTCAGGTGGTCTAAGTGCTTAACCTGCCTTCTGGGCGCCAGTGGAACCTCTGAGGGAAATGCATCGATACTTCAGGCCAGGTGCCTGCCCAGCAGGCCCCAGCACCAGACACTACAAAAGAGCACATTTCTTGCAAAGTCACAGGGAAGCAAGCACATGGGCTGATCTAGGGATGCAGACATTACATTGTATTTTAGTTTTTTAAATGAAACAAAGGTGCCTGGAGATGGTGACGTTGTATATTTTAGTTAGTGCTGCTCCCCACCAGGAGTCCGCCCAGGACCACGCAGCAGAGGGCACCCCAGCAAACTGGCCAAAGACAGAGCAGAGATATTTCCAGGCTTCCTTACCTCAGTGAGCCTGGAGTTCAGAAAAACCACCACAATGCTGTGTAAAATGAATTTCCACAGTATTTTGCTGCCTTCTCCAGTCCTGGGCTTTCAAAAAGCTTAAATAAGTGCTTGCTTTGAATTTTACCTGCTCATAGCCTTTTAACTGAATCACTCATTAATGGGAAAACATTTCTCAAAACCTATTTAACGCTTCTGTCTGATTTGATCCTCAGGTGTTGGAAGTTGCTTTTCTACAGAAGCCTTCCTGACCATGACCATGCTAGCAGAAATAGTGGGCACTCACCATCATTCTCCATTTTCCTATGCTGCTTTATTCTTAGTCATAGCATTTATTATCACCTGACATATTATGTATTCGTTTATTGATTGTTTATGCCATGTGCAGGCACACACACACACACACACACACACACACACACACACTAATATAAGCTACATGAGATATGGGAATTGTTTCATCTGTTCCTTATTGCAAATGCCTAGAAAGATAGATGGAAAATAAATTTTTCACAGGATAAATAATTCATTGAATCTCTTTATTCACTGATACATCTATTTAAAGCAGCATGCTTTTCTATAGGTTAGGAGCGGGGGCTCAGGACACAGATTAGTTGAATCCCAGTTTCCCCACTTACAAGCTGTGTGACCTTCAGCAATCACACAACCTCTCTGTGCTTCCATTTGTAATTAGCATAACAGGAATAATAACAATATACATCTCACAAAGTTGTTATGAGTATTAAATGAGATGTTATGCATAAAGCACTGAGAACAATGTCTAAAAAATACACAGCACATAAGCTCAATGCCTATAAAATCTCATGTGCTCAAGAAATGTTAACAATCATTTCTCATTGATTCAGCAAATATTTATTGCATGTTTACTACAGGCCAGCTGCTGTGCTAGGTGCTGGAAATACAGTGATGAACAAAACCAAACAATGGATCTTGCCCTTAGGAAGCTTATAATATAGTGGGAGAGAAAGTTATTAATCCAAGTAACCACACAAATGAATGTAGAATTAAAATTGTCTTAAATGTTAAGAAGTGATAGGGCAAGAGTATATTTAGAGGGGCATTTGATCTGGTCAGAGATGGAAGAGAAAGGTTTCTGGGGGAAGTTAAGTGTGATGAGGTGAAAAGGAATATAACATCCAATTGACCTGTTTTGTGTTATATGATGTTCTGTAACCCCCTTTTTTTCTTCAAAGGGTCAATAAGAATGAGTTAATAGCCTTGAGTTAATAGTGATTTGCATTGAAGGAGAAGAGGCTGGTCTCTGCTTAAGGAGAAGCTGTGCTGAGAAGGGAGTTCAGCCACAGGTACATGGGCGAACGGAAAGGGACAGGACAATAGTGACCTCCCCCCACATCCATGCGGGAATTTTTTTTTTTAAATCATAGGAAAATATTGGGATGTATAATTAAGCCATTTTATTTGGACATAAAAGGAAAGCCAGGGCTTTTGAACATCTGGTTTACTTATAATAACAATGTTCAGAGAGGATTTAGAGGAAAGAATAAATTCATTCATAATCCCACCTCTGTAAACTATAATCATTTTTCCCTTTTTGCCTTTGTTTCCGGTTTTCCCTTTTATTCTCATGCTATTATAACTGCAGGCATAAATGGTTGCAAGCATAAATAGGACACAAATATGTTTATATCTTGCTTTTATGTGGTGGTACCCAGTCTTTAGAATTATGCATATTAATCATTATCCTCTATTTATAAGGAGAGAAATGGAGGCCTACAACCTTACTGATTGCTGTTCTCAACAAATTACAGTCATGTGCCACATGACAATGTTTTAGTCAATGATAGACCCCATATACAACAGTAGTCCCATACGATTATGATGAAGCTGAATTTCCTGTAAAAACTGGAAGAATATATGGTTCAGAAGGAATTTATTTTTCTCAGGCAAGAGCAATATCCGTGGGGCTTGGCAATAGATTTCTCCTCCCTCACAGCACCTCTATTTTATTTTATT
This sequence comes from Aselliscus stoliczkanus, assembly GCA_033961575.1. Taxonomy (NCBI): domain Eukaryota; kingdom Metazoa; phylum Chordata; class Mammalia; order Chiroptera; family Hipposideridae; genus Aselliscus; species Aselliscus stoliczkanus. The sequence continues at coordinate 44,924,303 of CM066734.1, forward strand.
TTAGTTTATTTTTATTTATTTATTTTTAAGATTTTTATTGGTGAATTGGGGAGGGGAACAGTGTTGGGAAATTGGAGAAGGGGAACATTGTGTTTTTCCAGGACCCATCAGCTCCAAGTCAAGTTGTTGTTCTTCAATCTTAGTTGTGGAGGGCACAAGCTCAGCTCCAAGTCCAGTGGTCACTTTGGAGTCTTAGTTGCGGATGGGTGTAGTCCACCATCCCATATGGGTGTCTAACCAGCAACCTTGCAGCTAAGAGCACGTGCTCTCACCAGTTCAGTGGTAGCTCAGCTTGGGCGCAGCTCACTGGCCCATGTGGGAATCGAATGTTCAACCCTGTTGCTCAGAGTTGTCACTCTTAACCAACTGAACCACTCGGCCGGCCCAGCGCCTCAATTTTAAATAAACAGATTACATCCCAATCAGTCATCCGCTGTCCTATTTCAGCACAGAGCCTGTCTCCCCAGCATGACATATTCAGAGGTGCTGTTGCCCTCCCAGCTTGATGGGCTTCAGAGCACATCACCGGAAATTCTTTGTTGACCTAAGATCCTATACAAGGACATAGGTTCCACAGGAGCTACCTTAGCAAGTATTAAGTGTCACTGCCACTCTAGTAAAAGTTTTCTGTGGTAGTGCAGAGCCAGCCTGTCCATGTCCTTTGGGAATATTTTCAGGCTCCATCAGTTCAAAGCCAGAGAGAGCCCTTTGTGACAGATAGGGTCAATGGAGCCAAAAGTAAATTTCCGAAGTCAAAATATTGAGTCTTCAGTTCTATACCCTCTCCTTGCTAAACACCCTCTTTTTTCTTTTAATTTTATGAATACCACAAAGTTCCTTAATTTGACCACTGCTCCAAATGCAATAGCCAAAAACACATTGCCATCACAATCCTTTGCGTTCCTGATCTCTCCATCTGATTTCTCATTCCTGCTGATCCTCAGGCCCCTTTTATTCCCTCCTGACAGTCACTATTATGGTGACCCACTCCTGACCCAGCCAGTTTCTTCTCTCTAATTCCAATCAGTCCAGCCCACATTCCTGAAGCAACATTGACAGCTTCAATGTTTTATTTCTGATCTTGTTGGAAGGAAGCAGAGGGAGGGATTGTGGGACAGTCTATAAAGCCTACAGCAGTGTACAGTACAGTAAAGTCCTTCACACCCACTTCCCACTCACTCACTGACTCACCCTGAGCAACTTCCAGTCCTCCAGTCTCCGCTCATGGAAGTGCCCTTCGCAGGTGTACCATTTTTATCTTTTATACTGTATTTTACTATACCTTGTTTATGCTTAGATATGTTTAGCTACACAAATACTTACATTGTATTGCAATTGCCTACAGTATTCAGTACAATAACATGCTGTACAGGTTTGTAGCCTTGGAGCAATAGGTTACATTGCATGGCTTATGCAATGTATGGTGTTGTAGGCTTCACCATTCTAGGTTTGTGTAATTGCACCTGTGATGTTTGCATGTTGAAATCACCTAACAATGCATTTCTCAGAATGTGTCCCTGATGGTAAGCAAGGCATTGACTATAAAGGCTAATGGCCCATTGTCAGAAAGACAAGTCCTTGGAGTGGAGAATTTAGTAGTTGCACTCTATCCCCTCCACTAAGCCAGTGCTTCAGCCACAGGATTATATACCTACATTTTAGAGATGGGGGTTAGGAAGTCTACAGGAAAAACACACACCTATGTGTCTCTACTTTCTTTAAGCCCTCACATATGGGACCGAACCGGGGCCGCTGGTTTCCCAAGCCAGTGCTTAACCACCGCGCCATTCGGCCGGCCCATGTGTCTCTACTTTCAATGCTCTAACACACCACCACTTCAATTCTGACAACAAACGTTTTGCCTTTCTACACATCAAGCCATTCTGTGCCACCAGTTGGGTGTCACACAATTTAACTCAAATTCTGACACTGTTTACCTGGAGATAGCGTCAGAACCCACAGGGAAAGGGGATTCAGGCCCACAAGACTGTTCCTCTTTCAGGTGCCAGTTGCAAGACCAGGTTGTCACCTGTGGGTCTGACCAATGGCTGTAAATCGGAGGTTCCCACAATCCCAAATTAATTTGCTAAAGCGATTCACAGAGCTCAGAAAATCAGCTTACTTACTAGATTACTGTTTTACTATAAAAGGATATAACAGCCAGATGGACAGGATGCATAGGACAAGGCATGGGGAAAGGGGCGTGGAGCTGCCATGCTGTCGCCAGCTGTATCGTCCTCCCAGCACCTCCATGTGGCCACCAACCCAGAAGCTCTATAAACCTTTCTCTTTTGGGTTCCTATGAAGGTTTTACTACATAGGCAGAATAGATGAAATCATTGGCAGTGGTGATTGATTCGACCTTCAATCCCTCTCCCCTCCCTGGAAGTTGGGGAGTGGGGCTGAGCCTCTAATCCTGACCAGTTCCCCCTGGCAACCAGCCCCCATCCTTGGGGCTTTCCAAAGTAACCTCATTAATAAACTCTTGTGGGGTTGAAAGGCGTTTGTTATGAGTAACAAAAGACAATTTTATTATTCTTATCACTTAGAAAATTCCAAGGGTTTTAGGAATTTCATGACAAAAAAAGAAGTGAAGAGCAAAATATTTCTTATTAAAAATGACAATATCACGGAGGGGCAGAGGGGCAGTCTGTGGCCAAGTAACAGAGAAGGTGTCACAAGCCAAGCCCATGCCATGATCTTGGACACATTGGTCTCATTAGCTTTTTCACTGAGCTGAGCAATCTGAGAAGACAAAACAAACAAAACAACAACAAAATTGTAAGCTGTTTCAGGCTTTGAAGGCTGAAGAATTATGGCAAGCAATCAAAACATAGTGATAAATAAGACAGTGTGACATCAAGATAGGGAAGGGCACAATTAAAACTCATTAAAACACAATAAGAAACTCTAGTCTAGGCTTGTTACAAGTAAAGGTGACTTTGCCAATCAATTATTCAAGGAGGAAAGAACTGAATAAGGGAATCCTCCCTTGACTAATAGTTCAGACTTAGTTCAAACTTTCTCCCCAGGTAAAAGTATAACAAAAAATAACAAAGAAGCATGTTTGTTTGTTACTTGAGTACTTGCTCGCAGTGAAAATCAGCTTGACATTAGTCCTATTATAGCCTGCATTTCTCATAGTCACTAAGGAAAAAGAACATTAAGAATGTGAGCTTCAACTTTAAAATTAATTAATAATAAACAGGTTCAAGAAAAGTGTGGAACCCATGTGAATCATTTTTTCTACTATTCTAAGCAAAGATTTTAAACAATGTTAATTAAACAGTTTTGAGCACCTCATATGTGTCAAGTGCAATGCCTGTTCCTCTTACACAAAGAAAAATAAGGCCCTTTCCTCCAGACGATTATAATCTACTGGGATAGAGATACACAGGCACAACTAAGGATATCGGCAATCTGGGGTGCCACAACGGGGAGAGGAGGTTCAGGGGGGACATTTTCCCAGGAACACAACACCTCCAGTCTTTGTTCATGCTGTTTCTAGAATGGACTCCCTTTTCCTCTCCACCTATTCAGACTATTTTCAGGCTTCCAGTTCTGGCTTTTGTCGACGTAAGAAACAACCAAACCTGTAGAGAATTTTTATGAGTTTATTAGAGCCAAACTGACAATTGCTGGGAAGCAAAATCTCAACAGATTGAGAAAATGCTCCAGAGAATGGCAGTTTTGCAGCTTATTTTATACATTAAAATCAAAGCAGGATACATAAGAAGGGTTTCATGAAATCCATTGTTGGTAGTTTAAGGGGCTGGAGAAAGCAAAGTTGCGGGCTGGGGGTGGATCTCTGAGATTGGATAAAGAACAAAATGGAGAGACACCTACTTTTACATTGGTCAGTATAGAACAGTTAATAACTAATTTTTGATAGCACATAGATGGGGTATTCCGGGAACAAGATAACAATGAGGGTTCTGAGGTCTCCTGTTGTAATTCTAGGTTGTATCCTGAGGGGTCTGGAAAAAGGGGATTTCTCCTACATTCCAATCGTATGTCATCTCAGATGCAAAAAGACAATAGACAGGCTCACTTAAAGTAAAGATTGACCCTTGTCAAGAAAGCTACAGGCCCAGGATGTGACTACCTGCCATGACCCCCTTCCAGTTAGGAATTTTTATGTTCAGACCATCCTATGTGGTTAATTTCAGTCTCTAAGTTTGCAGTGCCTGCCATGCAGGCCTCCCTTGAGCTTGTCAGGTTTAATATGTGGCCCCTTTTTCACCCACACTCTACATCAGCTTTTGCATGAAATGTTCAGTGAGTATTCCTCCTTCAGTTGTCTGCCCTTTTCTTTCTTAAAATTTAGCTTTCTTGGGGAGGCCGGTTAGCTCAGGTGGTTAGAGCGCAGGCTCATAACACCAAGGTTGCTGGTTCAATTCCCACATGGGCCAAGGAGCTGCGCTCTCCACAACTAGAATGAACACAACTACTTGACTTGGAGCTGATGGGAAAAAACACACTGTTTCCCAATAAATAAAAATTAAAAAAAAAATTTAGCTTTCTTCACATTTCCTACATTATTTGGAGTTTTCACTACCCAAAATAGCACTTTATAATAGACTGTTTTGTAAGAAACCATGTCACCTTACATGTATTTGTTTTGTCCTCTAGATTAATGTATACTTCCAGAAGAACAAACCTATCCTCTACATTCTGTTCTATGCCTAATTTAATACTAACCACTTGTGTGATTGGGTCTGCCATTCTCATTTGGTTACCTTTGCTTCAAAATTCATAACTGTTAAGTTCTACCATAGATCAAACAGGATCAACTTATCTCACAATTATAATTTATTTTGTCACATCTAGATTCAATGAGTCGACTCCTTAAATTTCTAGTCCAGATATAATATTTAAAATCTAATAGTGTCATTACATAACACCTAACACATTCTATTAGAAATATGTGTTTTTTACATTGTTTTTCACATTAACACTGTCAACATAAGGGCCAGCCAAGTGGCTGATTGGTTAAGATTGGTTAAGAGCTGGCTTGGGACGCCAGCGGCGCCGGTTTGGATCCCACATATGAGGGCCAGTGACACTACCCTCTACAGCTAAGATGGTGAACAACAGCTCCACCTTCAGTGGGCTGCCATAGGCTACAGTGAGTGGCCATCAGTGAGCGACCATCCAGAGGCAAGCGACTGATCTGCCTCATCCCGAAAGAACGCAATGACGATACCAACATGGGCCGGTGAAGCAACGTCCTCCGCAACTAGACTGAAGAACAAAAGGACAGCAACTTGTCTGTTCCCCTCCCCCAATTCCCCAATGCTGTTCCCCTCCCCCAATTTCCCAATAAAATCTTAAAAAAAAAAAAGTCAACATAAGAAATGCCCAAACCTGTAGAGAATTTTTATATGAGTTTATTTGAGCCAAACTGATGTCAAATGCTGGGCAGCAAGATCTCAAATGCTCCACAGAATAAGTTTTGCAGCTTCTTTTATGCATGTGAAATTAAGAAGATATTACATGAAGGTGGGAAAAAGTAAGGCAGGGATTAGATTATAGGACAGTTAATAAAATGATGTTCTCTTTTAAGGGTGGTTACAGTTTATTTCAAAGGCATGTTAAGCCAAATGCATAGAAGCAATGGACAGGGCTTGCTTACGGCAAAGATAAACATTTTATTTAAAAAATTTTATGCCTGGGGTGTGACTACCCAGCAGGCCTTGTTAGGAATTTAAGGTCAGATCTCCCTATGAGCTTACTTTCCATAGAACCCTTTTTTTCTCTGACCACATTGTAATAAATATTAAGTATCTACACTGACGCATCAAGCATGCTTGGTTATAAAATAAAGGGTACATTTGGTTATAGCAAGGAATCACAATTAGGAGCCAGTTCCACCACTGACCTTTATTAACACTTGTGCTTCAAAGCAGTTTTGCAGTGATTGCAAAGAATGGCTTTCTCATGTTGGCCTGTCTCTGGATTAGATTCCTACCCCACTTTTCTCCTCAGGTCCTCTTTAGCTCTGACTAGACTCAGTATCCCATCTTTTGGCAGAAGGATGAGTGGCAACTGACTTAGGAGACATGAAAAAGCTAACTCTCAAATCACTCTGAAAACCCAAGAAACAAATGTTCACAACGCAGGGCCTTCAAAAGGCTCAGGAATTTGCAAAGAAAGGTACTTCTGGAAGTGGAATGAAGAGGACAATATTGAAAGTTCGTTTCAAAGGCAGTTACATCTCAGATTCCCTCCCCTAGTCCATTCAAATGGGACATTGGTACTTCCACACTTGGTCAGAAATAGAGATTTATTCTTGGGGAAGGTGGAAGAGAGCATGTCTGAACCAGGAGACTCCAGGCATAGTTGGGGGTGATTCCTGTTAAAAAAAAAAAAAAAAAAGAAAGAGAGAGAGAGAGAGAGAGAGAGATTGAGTGAAAGTCTACACAGTAGATGTTGGCATCTCCAGGAATGCCCCTAGGTTTGGCTCTGAGAATGCAGGCAGCAAGGCTTATGGAGACTCATTTGTGTGATTCTAAGCATATCACTCCATTCAATTGAACTTTCCCTGAGCTGAATTTTCTCATGTGAAAAAGGAAGACAATATTATTCTGCAAGACTGAGTTAATGTATATGAGAGAAGTATTTTCTGGACTTTAAGGACCTGTGCAGATATCATATACCATCATCATCATCATCTTTATTATCTCCATCACTTTTTTTTGCAATATATGAAGTTTTTAAATGCGACAGCACAGGGACTTTGGCCAGGGATGAAGGAATGCTGGATGGCCAGGAGGAGCACTGGATTAGCTGACCACAAGAATGCAATCAACCTCACCCCTCCCTTAACAAAATTGCATTCGTAGCTGATTATTATCTCCTTCTAATCACTTACTCCCTCGCAGATGTGGAACCCACTGTTCCACATGCACAGTTGATCAAGGTTTGACCACTATGTCACCTTCTTGGGGTGGCGATAATGAGCAGTGCGCCATCTTGCCCCCACAGCAGAGGCAAGAACATATTGGGTTGTCGGAAAAGTCGTGACACATTTTTGCGACAAAACACATAGAAAAAATACATCATGACTTTTCCGACAACCCAATAGTTACCAGGTAACATAGCTGATGAAGGAAGCTTGCTTTTTTGTGCGAGTCCACTTTGTCCCCAGCTTATGAAAGCAGCCAGGCAGAGCCAGCTCCTCTGCCAGTTCCGAGGACCTTCCTTTCCTCTGTGCTGCCTCCTTTGTACTTGAGCATAATAAAATTAGTCTGGAAATTTTTCTGGAATTTACTCTTAATTTCTATGTTGGGAAACCCAAGAACCCCAACACTGATAACATTAGGAAGGATGATATAGAATAAAGGACACTGGTACGTCATATTAGTGTGCACCAATGTTAGTTCCCTCCTGTTTCCTGAGCACTGGGAAGAAGACTTCCAGCTTCCTTTGCAATTGGGGAAGCCATGTGACTCTTTCTGATCCATGGAGCAGTGGAAGAAGCCAACATATTTAATTGATGGTGCTCGTTCTTTCTCCTTCCTCATCTTGGTAAAGTGACACAAGAGGCCTTTTGCTACTGTCACAAGATAAAGCTTCTATCAGCTGGATCCCTAAGTAATTGTGTGGAGCAGAGTTCCCTGCCAACTCTGTGGGACTTGTAGTGTGAGTGAGAAATTAACTTTTGTTGTATTGACTCACTGATGTTTGGGATTGTTTGTTACTGCAGCATAACATAGCGTAACATGACTAACACACTGTGATGGACTAAAGGATAAATTAATCCTAGCTTTAGCTATGACCTAGCTACCTATGTACCCCTGAGTGAGTGAACTCAAGTATACCACTCCTTTACCTCTGAAAACCCTGCTGTTACAACAACACAAAGCAATCCCATGCAAGCTGCAAACCAGTATTACCTTTTGTTTAAGAGGTAAAATAAAGTCCCAGCTATATCAAACCCCTTTAGAGAATGTCTAAAGTTAGAATAACTTTTAGAATCAAGACAATATTTTTAAATTGTTTTATACACACGCCCACCTTTTAAAGAGAGTATGTTACACATAGTTGCATTAAACAAATGGATGATTCACGGTAATTTTTATGAACCTTAGTTATTTTACAGTGATGTCCTCAGGGCCAGTGATGAGTGTAGGCCTATTTGTTCCTCCCAATGGCCTAAACTTCTTATGGGATTTCATTTTTTGTTTTGGATTATTTGTCTTTCTATGCTTTTGTGTCAACTTCATTGCTGTCGATGTACTGATCATCTTCAGAAGTCTATTTCCCCCCTTTTATTGACTGTAGAGATAGAAAGCAGATTTTCAAACTCTGTTAGAATTATACATAATGGTTAAGATATATAGAGTCTGTGTAAGAGGTCAAGAAACTTTCCTTGAGTAAAGCAAATAGGTTTTAGTCATGAACTTTGTAGCTTCTATGGGTACCTTTCTTTTTGCTTAATTTCTTGTTTTCATGAATGTTGTACAAAGGTTAATTTCCCTGGTAACTGGGCTCTAGTTAGACATCATGCTAATGTATTTGATTCTCTATAGCAGCCCAGCAACACAGATTCATAATTAAGTTGCTAATATGTACCTGACCACTTTAGAAATACTTCTTAGGCCATTATCAAAGCTAACATTGTGGGAAGAACTGAAACCATTTGTTTCTAGTTACCATTTTGTGAAGCAATATAGTATAATTGATTATTAATAAATTAAGTGTGTAGGCTCTGGAGCAAGATTGTGCTTAGAACCCAGCTGTACCCCTTGCCAACTGTGTGAACTTGGACAAGTAAGTCAAACTCTTGGTATCTGCATTTTCTCATTTTTAAATTGTGGGAAATTTAAAAATTTCTCATTTTTAAAATGCGTAATGCAGTAGGTGCTTAGAAAAGTTTCTGGCACATAGTTAGCATTCAATAAGTAATATTAGACTTGTAATAATTATTTTTCTCAGTGCTTTTATTGTATTTTTTGTACTGGGAGAGAAACAGAACCAATAAGATATATAGAAAGATTTATTATGAGAGATTGGCTCATGTGATAATGAAGGCTGAGAAGTTCCACAATCTGCTATCTGCCAGCTGGAGGTCCAAGAAATTCACCCTTCCTCCACCTTTTTGTTTTATACAAGCACTCACCAAATTGGATGATTCCCCCCGCCCCCACGTTGGACATATTCTTTATTCAGTTTACCGATTCAAATGCTAATCTCTTCTGGAAATAAACTCACAGAAACCCCCAGAAAATGTTTTACCAGCTACCTCGGCATTACTTCGCCCAGTGAAGTTGACATATAAAGTTAACCATCATGTTTACTATTATTGATAAGATAACAAGAGCAGCAAAACTATAATGGCATCTTCTGATTAACCTTCGAATTTCCTATTGGTCACTGTGTTAGTCAGCGCTCTCCAGAGAAATAGAACCAATAGGATGATTTTAGATTGATAGATGAGAGATGGATAGATTTATTTTAAGGAATTGGCTCTGATGATTATGGGACTGGTGAGTCCAAAATCTGCAGGGTGAGTGGGCAGGCTGGAGACTGAGGGGAGAGCTGATTATGCAGTTCTAATCTGAACGTCATCAGGCTGAAGCCCCAGGAGAAAGCCAAAATTGCAGTTCAAGTTTGAAGGCCGTCTGCTGCACAATTCCCTCCTGCTTGGGTGAGAATAGCCTTTAATTTCTAATCAGCACCTTCATTATAGCACAACCAATGAATTTCAGTCATGTATTGCATAATGATGCCCATATATGAAGGTGGTCCCATAAGATTATAATGGAGTTTAAAAATTCCTATTGCCTAGTGGCATTGTAGCTGTTGTAACACCCTAGCACAAAGGTTGCAAAAATCAACAGCTGTGGTTGAGATGGCAAACAGCTTGAACCTGAGTGTGGGTGAAGATGACATTGAGGAGCCCTTATAGATGGTTCCTGAGGAAATGACTAATGAGGAATTCTTGGAAATGGAACAAGAATGCATAGCTGAAGACGAGACAAGAGAAAAGGAAACTGCAGGAAAACAAAAAGAAGAACCCTCAAGAAAATTCACAGTGAAATGTTTAGCAGAAACATTTGCACACCTCAACAAGCTCCTTAAGAAGTTTAAAAACATAGATCCCAATGCTGAAAGATTTTCAGTAATAGAGAGGGATGTTCATGGTGCATTATTTGCTTATAAGCACACCAATGATGTAAAAAAGAAACAAACCACCCAAACCACCATGGACATACTTCTGAAAAGGCACTTCCTCAAGAAGAGCCTCAGACAGGTCCTTCAGAAGGTGCTCTGGAAGAAGGCATTGTTGACATAGGATAGGACAGCTCCACACATGTTACTGCCCTCTGAAGACCCTCCAGTGGGACAGGATGCAGGAGACAGTAATATTGATGGTCATGACCTTATGTAGGCCTAGGCTAGTATGTGTGTTCATGTCTTAGTTTTTAACAAAACTTTTAAATGTTAAAAAAAAACAATTAATAGAAAAAAAGTTTATAGAATAAGGACATAAAGAAAATATTTTTGCACAGCTGTACAATGTGTTTGTTTTAAGCTGTTATTACAAAACAGTCAAAAAGTTATAAAAAGATTATAAAGTAAAAAAGTCACAGTAAGCTAAGGTCAATTAATTATTAAAGAAAAATTTTTTTTTATAAACTTAGTGTAGCCTGAGTGTACAGTGTCCATAAAGTCTCCAGCAGTGGACAGTCATATCCTGTCCGAGGCCTTCACATTCACGCCCCCCTCACTCACTGACTCACCCAGAGCAACTTCCAGTCCTGCAAGCTCCATTCCTGGTAAGTACCCTTTACAAGTGCACCATATTTTATCTTTTATACTGTATTTTACTGTACCTTTTCTATGTTTAGACATGGTTAGGTACACAAACACCATTATGTTACAATTGTCTACTGTATTCAGTATAGTAATGTGCTGTACAGGTTTGTAGCCTAGGAGCAATAGGCTGTACCATACAGCCTGGGTGTGTGGGAGGCTAGACTATCTAGGTTTGTGTGAGTGCACACTATGATTTTCGCATGATGAAATCACCTAAGGATACTTTTCTCAGAACATGTCCCAGGTGTTAAAGGACTGTATAGCATTTAACTTATTGGATGAGGCCCATCCACATTATGGAGGGTAATCTGCTTTACTCAAAATCCACCATTCTAAATGTTAATCTGATCCAAAACATGCCCACAGAAACATCCTAAATAATGTTTGCCCACATATCTTAGCACGGTGGTCCAGCCTAGTTGACACATAAAATTAACCATCACAATCACACATAACTTTTCCTAACTGGACCAATCTCTTCAGCTGGTACCTTCAACCAAGATCCATCTGGAATGTCCTGATGGGAAATTCTCACTTGCAAACCTTTCTCTCTCCTCATGTTCATTGATGATGGGCGATTCCTTCTTCATAAAGAATATGGCAGCACAGCATTAAGGTCTCTTTAGCTTAACTGCTTCTTTTCTGAAGCATCAAGCATCAGTAGTTTAGATTAATCTCTCAGCATCCCCTTTAGAAAGAAGTCAATGGGATTTTCCGGCCTAGCTCTCTAGTGCCAACTACTGAGGGGTACAACTCTTTAGGAATAGCTCTTTTAAAGAACTTATTCATCATTAGTTACATTCCACATATGATGATCCACTCTAGTCATGTTACCAGACCTAGAAATTTCCCAAATTTCCCCCAGCAGCAGGTTCACAAATCTCTCAGGTGAGCTCACTTTGCATATGGCTAAGCTCTATCATTTTCTTCACATTTTTACTAATCTCCCTTTTAGAGATCTAAATTTAGTTCCAAATAGAGGAAACTCTTTACTACAGTATTCAAACACATTAGGCAGTAAGATCCAAATTCCAAGGTTGCTCCTGCCCAAACTCCCTATTATGCTTCTCATCTTGGTTTTCAGCTTTAGCCAAGTGGCAAACACTTATTGATGGACTTTTTTTTCTTTCTTACAAGAGTGGATATGTCATCTCATTGCAATAAAATTGAAGACATTAAAATGATCTAGTCTCAGGAGTTTTTCCATAAAGGATTTAGTAGTGTAATATTGTCCTGGCTTATTGCCTTGCTGTGTCCTTTCCCAACCTTTTATTTAAGAACTTTGGTGATGTATGAAGCACGACATAAAACAAGTTTACATAACAGAGCCTGTACCACATAATCATAGATTACCGCTGGTAATAAGAGAAAACTAGTCACTTTACATGTGATGACTCTTTAGATAGAATTTAAATTACAAACCTAAACTAAAGCCTCTTCGCTTTTATTAGACTGTAGAACTGATAGTATCCAACAGGAATATATAACTAACTATGTTTAGAGTCAGCACTTGATCCTTAATCAAATCCTCATGATATTAAACCTGAGATATTACCATTTTTAATAATTGGTAGGTTATATTTTCATATAAATAAACATTATATTTATACATCTGTGTGTTTCAGAGAAGCATTTGAAATTTTAAAATTGTACCCTAAGTCCTATTAACTTAACAAGTAAAAATGATTTTACCTCTGAAATATTCAAATTTTTAAAAATGGAAAACTGTAAACAACGTATTCCTCAATTGAAGTTTAGAAGGAAACAAGACAGCCTGGTTAATATTTGTCTTGCAGTGCACTGCATGTTTTTCTCACTTTATACATTATTCCTTCCAACCACCCTGAAAGTTTCATTATCCAGTTGTCACTGGTGAGAAAAAAAGGCTCAGAGATGCTTGTCCTATGTTCTAAAGCAAGTAAGTTTCAGAGAGTTCTTTTTTTTTAAATTTTTATGTTTACTCCAGAGCTCAAGAGCTTTCCACTAAAAACCATCAATGAATTCAACATGTGATACAAAAAGCCTGGATTTATTCTGACAAGTGCTTTCACAGTGCCAACCCCAGTTCTCACAGGTGAGAATATGATCTGAAATGAACAATGAAGACAGAACACCTGAGAGATAAATGTAGGTAACTGACAAGAAAAGAAGTGTTATGAAGTTAACAGTCTCAAAAACAATTATCATCAAAACGTGGTCTCCCAGACACTGAAATCTGAAACTTCTTGATGTGCTATAGCAAGGTTTCAAGCAAAGAGGTTTTGTTTAGTACCTGTTTTTGTGGGATGGCGTAACTACGCAGTCCATATCATCAACAAATGCTGCACAGAGCTGACTAATGACCCGTGAAATCTACAATGAGATCTCCCTTCTCAATTTCAAAATATTTATTTAGAATTGCATTAGTAAAATAGCCAACGGCTTTTAACAGTCTTTCACTATCTTGGCCTTGTTCTAAACAGATCAGATTTTTTATTTTAACTTGGAATTTTACTCTCTATATTCAAAATTTTATATCCATCATGGTTAAAAAAAATTACTTAAGAAAATTTATTACAGATATATACATTTATTTCTTAAAATGCATTTTTATTACATAATACAATTTTCCCAAGTAGTCTTAGAAGTTAGATTTAAAAAATAAACCACCCCCCCATAGAGTAAATGTAGCTTTTTCTCCTCTGTTCATTTCTCCAAAGGAAAACAAGCCTTCAAAGAAGATTATTTTGGTTGGTTATGAATTTTGTTTGGCATTTGGGGCTTCACGTCTTTGTATTTAAATACAGGAGTGGTGATAATTGCTTCAGCGATTTTCTTTTTCTATTTTGGGCTTCTAATATCAAAATAGCTTCTTCTTTTTTTTTTTTTTTTTTTTTTTGAGGGCAGTGTCACTGGTCCTCACATGTGGGATCTGAACCGGGGCCGCTGGCGTCCCAAGCCAGCTCCTAACCACCACGCCACTCGGCCGGCCCAAAATAGCTTCTTTTTCACATAGTTATTGTAAGGGAGATAAGAATTTTGTCTTCCCATAGACAATATATTGAAGTGGAAACATAGTATACTTAATTCTAAGACCAATATTAATGACATATTAGTGATATAAGAATAGGTATCTCCTGAGCCTGCCAAGTGGCACACTGGTTAAGAGCTGGCTTGGGATGCCAGCTGCCCGGTTCGGATCTCACATATGAGGGCCAGTGACACTGCCCTCTACACTAACAACAGCTCTAACTGAAGCTGGGCTACGAGCGCTGGCGATGGTGTAGGCTGCAGCCCCTGCTGCAGTGAGCTGCCATAGGCTACAGTGAGTGGCCCGCAGCCGGCGTGAGCTGCCAATAGCCGCGGTGAGCAACCATCCAGAGGCTGGCGACTGATCTGCCTCATCTGGGAAGAACGCAATGATGATACCAACAAGGGCCAGTGAGGCAACATCCTCCACAACTAGAGTGAAGAACAAAAGGACAGCAACTTGTCTGTTCCTCCTCCCCAATTCCCCAATGCTGTTTCCCTCCCCCAATTCCCCAATGAAAATCTTAAAAAAAAAAAAAAAAAATAGGTATCTCCTATCAAGTGTCAATGAGTGACACAATTTAAAACAAAGGATGAGCGGGCCGGCCGAGTGGGGCATTGGTTAAGTGCTGGTTTTGGGATGCCAGCGGCCCCGGTTCGGATCCCACATGAGGGCCAGTGACACTGCCCTCTACAGCTAACAACAGCTCCATCTGGAGCTGGGCTGTGCGAGCCCCGGTGATGGTGTGGGCTGCAGCCCCTGCTGCAGTGGGCTGCCATAGGCTACAGTGAGTGGCCCGCAGCCAGCGTGAGCTGACAATAGCCGCGATGAGCGACATCCAGAGGCCAGCGACTGATCTACCTCATCCAGGAAGAGCGCAATGACGATACCAACAGTGAAGCAACATCCTCCGCAACTAAACTGAAGAACAAGAAGACGGCAACTTGTCTGTTCCCCTTCCCTGATTCCCCAACGCTGTTCCCCTCCACCAATACCCCAATAAAAAAAATAAATAAATAAAACAAAGGATGAGCAAGTTTGACGATTAAGAAATTTTTCTTACTACTGCAGAAACTTAGTACAAATGAACGCCACACTGCACGGTATAGCTTAAAACCTAACACCTTAGTTCTGACCTTAGTTCATGTTAAATCGGTATCTAGGCCAGTTTAATCTCTGCAAAAAACATCTTTGTTCACAAACGCCCATGTCTGTGGTCAAGTGGCAGATATTAGCAATTCATCAGGGGCCTGCTTCCTTCTTATGGCATTGCTCTGAGAGCCCTGGTTTCACGATGTTGTGAGCATCGTTACTAAATGGGTGCACTACTTTTTATCCTTCTTGAGAGGAACCGTTAGCATAGAGCCACGAAAGCGAGGGCTTCAGAGCCACAGATATTGTAGAAAGAAAGCGTCTCAGGAATCCACGCCCCTCAAGTGCGCGAGTCTCACGGGAAGCTGAGCGCAGACCTTTAGAAGAGAAGGTAAGGAAAGTTGGGGCGTGACGGGATGCTGCAGGTTATGTACAGGGGTTCAGCTTTCTGGGGACATTTTAGCCGCAGTCTGGCGGGTGGACGTGCAGGGAAGAGAGCGCTGTGTCATGGCCCTGAGTGGGGCAGGCAGTGAAAGCCTCACCCGGGACTCCAGAGCCCGCCCAGCAGTCAGTCCCCTCCGGGGGGCAGCGCCACCAGCCCACGGATTCCCGCGCCCGCTGGTTTCCTAGGAGTCGCCATGGCAACGGACGCTGGATTCTGGACTCCGACTCCTTCCGGCCCAAATCTCCACGGAAGGTGTTCGGCCCCGCGTCCACGTCCGGGGCTCTGATGGAGAGCTCGCACGGCTCGCTCCAGAGCGAGGAGTGCCGGAAGATCCTCGAAAATCTCGAGTCCGCTATTGAACAATTCCAGATCTGCCCCAGGTGACTGCGTGAGCTGCAGCTCTCCGCGCGGCGTCTCCTCCCCTTCCGCTGGGTCCTGCCCGCGGCGCCCTGCGCCCCTTTTCCGCGCCACCCGGCTGAGATCCACCGCTTTCCGGCCCCGCGCTCCAGGCCACAGGGCTACTGTTTAGATGTCTTAAATGTATTCCTCTCCACTGAGAGCTCGGACTTTGGAGCCAGACTGTCTGGGTCCAAATCCTGAGGACCCTCTTACAGGGCCCATGATTTGGGCAAGTTACTTAACTTCTGTGCCTCAGTCACCGCACTGGAGAACAGCCAGGATGATGATGATGAATAGTGCCTACTTCACAGTGAATGTTTAATGAGTTATTCTGGTTAACATGTTTAGAACAGTGACATACATACATATATAGTACATAGTACCATTTGTTACTCCTTGATCCTTTTTTACCTTTCTTTGTCTCCTCTGCCTCCGTTTCATTTGGATAATATAGACCTGCTGTTTCTCAAAAACTATAGTTTTCTTTTAAAAAACCTTTTTAAAATCGGTAGCTGACCAGCAATAGCTTAGCCTCTGTGCAAGCACTTTGCAGTTCCCTGAGACATGGTGCCAGGTAGCCTGTGTAGAGGCAAGCCCCTGTCACTGAAGCATCTCCAGAGAGAGAAGGGACCACAGCCGTACAGCCTTGTGGTGGGGACTGACCCAGTGAGACTGTGCTGCCCACTGAGCTCAGCCTCCCCAGCCCAACTATATTAAGAGGGTGCGCTTGTTAAAATGAATCAGGGTATACACACAGGACCTGGTTTATTGGTGGTTGTGAAAGACACGTATTGGCAGGAATGTGGTAAGCACCATAGGTACACAGTGCCTAACCTGTTCTAGTTGTTTACTGATAGGAATGACTTCCTACCCTGGATTCTTTGGCATTCTGTAGTGGGTAGTTAGTTCTCCAACAAAACACACCCGCTGGGCTCGGTGAACAGACTGAGTGCCAGGGGCTCAGTGAGTACATGGTGCCTGAACAAAGGATCCACTGATGCCCATGTTCATTTCGCTTCACCCACAGTCCTGGGGGGGACTGTGTTGGTGCCCTGGTAGGAGTGTTTGAGTGGGAGAGGCTAGATACTGACTGCAATCCTAGGATTAAAGCAGCATTAGGCATTGGGGAGGCAGCAGTCTACCCATGGACAAAAGCTTCACCTTTGTGAAGTTCACATTCCAGTCAGGAAATCAATGACAAGCAAGCACACTATATAATAAATAAGTTAGGCAGTAGTAAGTACTAAAGAAAAAACAAAGCAGGAGGGAGCAGAGGGAATCATGTTTAGAGTGTAACTTTAGATACCGTGATCAAGGAAGGCTTAGCCAAGAGGACATTGGGGTGAAGACTGCTGGCTTGAGAGGGAGCCATGCGGATATATCAGGGGACAGAGAGTGTTTCAGGCAGAGAACAAAAAATGGAAAGGAGTGGCCCTGGGTGTCCCAGGACCAGGAAGGAGGCCGGTGTGTCTGAAACAGAGTGAGAGGGGAGAGCAGTGGAGATGAGGTCTGAGGTGAGAGGATGGTGCCAGATGGTATGAGACCTAGATTACTGTAAGGACTTCAGCTTTGACTTTGATTAGATGACCTGATGTGGTTTTTTTTAACACTACAGAGCAATTCTCCAAATTCTCAATGGACACTGACTAGGTGTCCTACAATTTAACTCAATTCTGACACTCTCTACTGGGAGATAACATCAGATCCCGCAGGATAATGGCCTAGTCCCACAGGACTGCCCCTCTTCTTTCCCATCAGATGCCAATTGCAAGTCCAGGTTGTCCCCTGTGCTTCTGACTACCAGCTATAAATTGGAGAATCCCTTGACCCCTTCCACAGGTTAGATTACTTTGCTAGAACAACTCACAGAACTCAGGAAATCAGTGTTCTTGCTAAGTTATTTATTTATTACAAAGAATATTAAAGGATAGACATGAACAGCCGGATGAAGAGACACTTAGGTTGAGGTCCAGAAGGGTCTCAAGCACAGGAGCTTTTGTCCCTGTGGAGACTGAGGTATTCCACCCTCCCTGCTGTGTTCTTGTTCACCAACCTGGAAGCTCTCTGAACCCCTAGTTCAGCAATTCTTCTGGAGGTTTCATTACATAGTCGCAATTGATTAAATCATTTAGCTTTTGGTGATGATTGATTCAACCTACAGCCCCTCTCTGAAGGTGGTAGTGAGGAATGGGACTGAAAGGTCCAACTCTCTAATAGTGGTTGGTTCCCTAGGCAACCAGCCCCCATCTTTAGGGGCTTTCTAAAAATCACCACATTAAACTGGGGTATGGTTGAGTTTGTTACCATTAATAGTTCATCTTCCCCCGCCCCCACCAGGTAGAAGTATTTCAGGAATTTAGGACAACAAACCTAATATTGTAACAAGAGATGCTCTCATTGCTCATTTAGGAAATTCTGAGGGTTTTGGAGCTATGATTCGGGAAGACCAAAATGTATATTTCTCATTATAAATCACATTATCACAGATGGGAAGTCACGAAGGGACTGGAGCAGAGATATGACATGATCTGATTAATCTTTCAACACCATGTTCCTGGCTGCTGGTTTTTTTTTTTTTTAAAGATTTTATTGGGGAATTGGGGGAGGGAAACAGCATTGGGGAATGGGGGAAGGGGAACAGACAAGTTGCTCTCCTTTTGTTCTTCAGTCTAATTGCAGAGGATGTTGCTTCACTGGCCCATGTTGATATTGTCATTGCGCTCTTCCCAGATGAGTTAGATGGGTCCACGGCCTCTGGATGTCGCTCACCACGGCTATTGGCAGCTCACGCTGGTCAGCCGCTCACGCTGGCTGCCAGCCACTCACTGTAGCCTATGGCAGCCCATTGCAGCAGGGGCTGCAGCCTACACCATCGCCGAGGCTCACAGCCCAGCTCCAGGTGGAGCTGTTGTTAGCTGTAGAGGGCAGTGTAACTGGCCCTCATGTGGGATCCGAACCGGGGCCGCTGGCATCCCAAAACCAGCTCTTAACCAATGCGCCACTCGGCCGGCCCCTGGCTGCTGTTTTGATAGTAGATTATAATGAGCATAAGGGCTGAAACAAGGAAACCAGTTAGGGAATATAGGGGAGGAAAATAATTTTCCCTCAACCCTTCTAGGTTCTTGGCTGAGACCCTAACACCCTTGCCCCCTTAATAAAAGACAGATTAACAGGAGAAAAACAGAAGTTTAATAACATGTATACTTCCTGTATACATGAGAGCTACTCAGAAAAACTCTAACTCTCTGAAATGGCGGCATCCACCACTTTAAATATCCAGCTAACAACAAAAGAAGGTGTTGGGGGTGGGTGGGGCGGTCGAGTGGCACGGTGGTTAAGCTCTGGCTTGGGAAGCCAGAGGCCCCGGTTTGGTCCCACATATGAGGGCCAGTGACACTGCCCTCAAAAAAAAATGAAAAAAGAAGGTGTTGGGGGGAGTGGGGAGAGGGCAAGCCAGTTATGGGAAGCTACCAAGAAAAGCAGAGTAAACAAGGATAAGGTTTGTTATTGCAAATTTAAGTCAGTTTATTCTGTGATTTAGTCATTTTTGGTGTACAGAGGAGACCTTTACAAATGGAGATTTCCTTTATAAATGTAAATTTCTCTTACAAAAGGGAAACTTACTCTGTTTTCAGAGCTTCTCTTGTGTCTGCAGTTTCTCAAAATAATTAGCTCAGAATAATCCTTATGCCAAAGAGGCATATTTTGGAGTGCTATATTCTGTTACTCTTTAAGTCTGAATTTCAAAAGGGAGGTCTAGGCTGGCTATATCAACTTGGCAGTAATTGGTACAAAGATGGATCTAGAGCTGGGAGACTTGGTGAGATCACCTGAGGAAGTGAGCATACAAAGAGAAAGTCTCTTTGAGCCTTGGGGGACATCGAAGTTGTGTGTGTTCTTTGAAGAGGGAAACAGGAAGCAATGGTTTCCTTATTTAAAATTGAGCAGCATACCCTAGTGAAAATTTAGCACACCTAATGCCATTTTCTTTGACTCATTCATTAAAGAACATTTATTACGATAGAATATTCTATGGTTCAGCAAGAAGTGTCACTGCATTCTATTAGTAAATATTCATTTATCTGTTTTCTAGAATAAATTAACACATTAATTTTGCATTTAGTTTATTAAAAACCATAGTTTTTATCTTTCCAGGACTATTTTATGCATAACAACCAAGCTGTTATTCAGAAATTAAATCATAGAGCATATAAATTAGGACTGTGTAGGAACCACTTAGCTAAATTTGTTTGTGATGTGGGTTTCCATTCTAGGCAGTGTGGTTTTCATCTAAAATTAGAGACATTGAGATTTGATGGGAAACTGAAGAATGAACCTTCATGTTTCACTTATATTCTAAATGAGCCATACCTTTCCAAGGCAGTTGTACAGTAAGTTAGGACTCTAAGGAGCTTAGAGTCATGGGCCCGTTCTCCCTTAGGGAGGGAGAATAGGAACCTGTCACTCCAGGATTATGATGTTAGATGAATTATTTACTCTCTTTGAATCTCAGTTTCCACATCTTCTAAACAAGAAAGTTAGTATCTCTCTTATGAGATTATTGGGAGAATAACTTGGGGGACAATGTGTGTGTTGATGCATATACCTTAAGAAAGTACATGGGACAAGTTAAGTACTCAGTAGGCACTAATATTCTTTTTAGACACTTTAAAGGAGGTATCTGTAAAATTTTTGAACCTGATTTTAAAATATTGTATTGTAACATTGTAATATGATGGCACCAGAGAGAATAACTGAAAATATTATTCCACATTTTAAGAGCATATCCTAAAAATATATTTTAGGTTGTTTTTATTTATTTATTTTTGCACTTTTTAAATGTATTGTTTTCAAGTTCTCTTGAGATGTAATTGACATATAACATGATATATTTGTAATATTAACTATCCACATTCCATAAACCTATGGCCCACAATAGATTTTTTTGCTTAAAATGGAAAGGAAAGAAAGAACATACATGCTTAAACTTAATGAAAGTGAAGTTGAATAAGTAAAAAGGAGCCCCTTGGCACTGGGGAGGTAAAGGATTGTATTTCTAGACTGGAAGGGTGAATTATTGAGGTCTGTTAAATGTGCAATATTGTAGATATAAAGAAACAGGTTAAGTTTGTATTTATTATATTGATGTAGCAGCACTCGGGGTCCAGACGGGAAGCAGAAACCTTATCAGTATTTAAACAAGGAATATTTCCTGTTCCTTATTAAACAACTTAACAAGGATTTTTCATTAGTAAGAGGCAGTAAGAAGACTTATGCAGTATTGTAGGAGCAAATACAGAATGTAGCTGTGACCCCACCACCCAAGGGCAATGGAAGAGGAAAGAAGGAAGGAACTCAGAGTTTAGAAACCCCCACCCCACCAAAAGCTGAGATTAAGACCATTTGTGAGGGTATGTGGCTGGTGGCAGATAAACTTGCCAGGGAGTGCTGGCCAGAGCTGGTCTTCAGGGATGGCTTGTCAACTGGCCAAGAAATGCTGAAAGATGCATATAGGTTCTTTACCTATCTTGTAGATCAAGTCTAGATTCCAGAAGGTCCTGAGTCCTCTAAAGTCATGCTTTTTGTTGTTGTTGTTGTTGCTATAATCTTTACCATTGTAGGGGAGGAAATATAATTTTCCCTTTACCCTTCTGGGTTCTTGGCTGAGACTCCCCTGTAATTAAAGACAGGGGAAAAACAAGTTTAATAACATGTATACCTCCTATATATATGTGAGATACCCAGGAAAACTGAGTAACCCTCGAAATGGCCCAAGCCACCACCTTAAATACCATAGCCAGCTGAAGAGAAAAGGTGTTGCGGGGTGAGGTGGGGGCGGGGGGGGGGAAGCCAGCTATAGGAGGTTATCAGACAAAGCACAGTATGACTGTTATGCAGATTAAAGCCTGAGCCTTCTCTATGGATGAGATTGAAGCACCTTCTCTTCCTGGTACAGAGAGGAAGACCCTCTTACAAATGGCAGTTTCCTCCCAAGAGGCATATTTTGGGGTGGCAAACTGGGCTCCCCTTTAGCATGGAAATGCTAAGAACTACCCCCCACTCCAAGATTCTCCTGGGTTTCTCTGACTCCACTGTATACCAACAACCCACTTTTCCCTTGGTGATCAGAAACAATCACCTCACCAGTAGAGTGACCCCTTTCTCTACCTTTGGTTCAGTGTTTCTGGGAGGAAGCATTCTCCCCTTGGGAACTAAGACCTCCAAACCAGGTGTTGAGACAGGAAACAATAATTTTGGGAGTGAGTAATTGAGTGTAATTGCCAGAGGAGTCACATCCACTTCTATCCCTTGATTCCTGGACCTACGGCTGTGGGAGAGAGAGCACCATTGCTGATTCAAAGCACACACTGCATCCTGTAAGACAGGACCGCATCCCTTCATGATTTGTCTCGCAACTGCAATAACTAAATCTTTAGTAAGCCATTTTACCGTCCATTAGGCCAGCCACTACTGGATGATGGGCCATGTAGTAGACAGTTGTTTCCATGGGCATGAGCCCGTGGCCACGGTTCTTTTGCTGTGAAATGAGCACCTTGATCAGGAGTCTTGCTGTGCACAATGTCTTGATGGTGGGTAAGGCATTCTGTAAATCAATGGATGCTGTTTCTGGCAGATGCATTATGGTCAGGGAATGCAAATCTGTATCCAGAATATATGTCTGCTATCAACGTGCCACCAGGTGGCTAGCTATCCCCACTGGTTAAAACTACTATATTAGGAATTCGGTATTGATCTCTGCTGTGGACTGATTAGGTGTTCAATGCTTGCTGCCGCCAGGCCAGCTTGGGTAAGGGGAAGTCCATGGAGTTGTTGAACTCCATCCCTGCCACCACAGCCATTTTGTTTTGGCAGGTGGAAAATGTTACCTCATCCTTCTAGGGTGCTCATTGAACACAACTCTGAAGAATGGTCTGCAGAGAGCATGCTCAGGGCTTTACGTTCTTGGCATGTCCAGAAAGAATGTGCAGGGATGCTCAGGGCAGGGAGACTGCCTCTCCCAACAATATTGTGTTAGTGAGAAAATATGTAGCCTCCTGCAATGAATTAGACCAAATCGAAAATACAATTTTCTGTGGGAAAACACCAGAAATTTTAATTCAAATTGAGGTGTACCTTACTGATGCTCCCTCTTCACCCAGATAATACTGTTGATGAAGTCTGTCAACAGCGTATTTGATGAAGATGTGGAAGATTGGTTGAAAATTTAGTGGAATTAATTGCAAAACATTATTTTGAATATTAAAAAGTTTTAAAAATGTAAACATGGCCTTTCTTAGTTGAATATTGCTATGCTTTAATAGTTTTTTCCAAACATGAAAAAATTGCGATATTTTAAAATATAGTAGTGATAATCTGTAACTACCACTGTCACAGCACCAGGAACAGTTAACATTTCTTGAGGGCTTACTATGTGACATGCACCATTCAAACTACTTCTAAGTATTAATACCCTAATCCTATGAAATAGGAGCTATTATTTTGCATAAGAGGAAACTAAGGCACAGAAAGGTTAAATAATTTATGAAATGTCACATAGATAATAGAATATCAGTTAGGATGCTTTCAGCTATGGTTGACAGAAATTCTCACCAATTGGTGCATCAATCACATGATAATACAGGAAAGCCAGAGGTATGACAGGTTTCAGAGCTGGTTGAGTCAATGGCTAAACAAAGTCATCAGTCAAAATTATTTCCGTCTTTTAAAAAACTCATCATGTCCTGGTCTTGCCCTTCTGGTTGACCCCTCTTGTGGTCACCAGTTGTCTATGGCAGTTCTTGGCATCACTTCCACACAGAGCAATGTCACAGAGGAAACCTGGCCCCTCGTGCCTGTATGGAGTATAAAAAGCTTTCCCACAGTCCCCAATAGACCTTTCTTCATGTCATACTCACTAGAACCAAGTTCTATGCCCACCCCTAAAACATCTGCCTAGAAAAATGGTATTACCATGATGATGGGAGACCAGACAGGAGTTCCCCGAGACACTGGGAATAGGTTGCCCTCCCCTGAGTTCTGTGAGAGATAAATCTGAGGCTCTGCCAGCAAGTGAAAAATGGGGGTGTGTCCATGGGATGCCCCACATCAGGGTCTGCTCCAGCTGGTCTGCAGACAAGGGAGGACAGAAGCACAGACACTCTGTCTTTGCAGCTGGCTCTGAAAAGTCTAGTAATTCTACTTGGACTTTTATGGCTTTCTATTTTTAGCTGACATTTTAGAAAGTGAGAGTTTGATCAACCTTAAGAAGGGAGGCTGCCTCCAGAATATCGGCCTTTTTGTCGCTGTTGGAGATGCCTGCCCTCAGAGGCCTGTCGGAGGCGTTTACAAACACTTGCTCCTGGCCTACTCAGACTTTTTAGGAATCAACTTTGAAAATCAGATACAGTTCACTGGTGTGATCATCATAAAGAAGCACTTTGCAGGGCTGGCCGAGTGGTGCGGTGGTTAAGCGCTGGCCTGGGAAGCCAGTGGCCCTGGTTCAGTCCCACACGTGAGGGCCAGTGATACTACCCTCAAAAATAAATAAATAAAAATAAAAAATAAATTTAAAAAAAAAGAAGCACTTCGCAAAGTTTTTGGTTTTAGGACCTCTTTATAGTCTTAAAACTTATTGGGGACCTCAAAGATCTTTAGTTTATGTTATATCTATTCATAGTTACCATATTAGAAATCTAAAAGGAGAAATTCATTTAAAATAATAGTAAACCAGTTCTGTGTTAATCTAAATAACATATTTTAAAGAAAAACTATTTTTCAAAACAAAACTTTCATGAGATTCATGGCATTGTTTTCCATTTTTGTAAATCTTTTTGGTGCCTGGCTTAAAGGAAGAGAGCTGAATTCTCATATCCACTCCTACATGCAATCTGTCACACTGCCACAAAACCTGTAGCTGGAAAACGCCACTGAACACTGGTGAGAGAATAAAAGTGGAAAAGGCAAACAAAGTCTTATCATGAAAATAACTTTGACCACAGGGATTCCCTGAGAGTCTTGGAGCCCCAGGGTTCCTCAGACCACACTTTGAGAACCACTGTCTTAAAGCATTTTTATTTGATATGCTGTGCATAATCTATAATGTCTTCAAGTGGTAGCACACATAAAACAATAGATGATATTAAAAGGAGGCTTACACATTGATCATATCTCAGAAAACGGAAATAAGATAAGTATCAGTGGAGCAAAATGCCACAGTCCAGGAATTGGATAACCCAGCACAATCCTGGTGAAACCCCCACATTCTATGAGTAGATAATTCAGGTTTCCTCACTTCACCAATCCCTTTGAATCTTTAAAAAAATAATATGATTTACACAAAAATATGCTCACTAACATATTTTTAAGGAAATATCTATTCTATAAAGCACATTTAATGTCTTTTTTTTTCAGACTTCACATTTCAGATGATTTGAAAGTTGGCTTTTTCAGCACAGACCATGCTACTCAAACGGATTCCAGTGAAATTTTGCCATTAAAAGAGTTGAGCTCATCTACAGGAAAGTTAGTGCAGGTACATCTGGATTTATTTTGAAACTTCTGAGATAACTTTCTAAAGTATTATTTGCCTTTATGTCTGTTTCCTTGACAGAATTGAAATGATTAAAAGTTTTAAAATACTAGCATCTTTTGCAAACTGAATTGGATGAGTTGTGCTTTTAAAAATTATTAATGTAAACCATTACTTATATTTATGTCATATTTATATCTTGCTTATATATATTAACTTGTTTAGTGAACGGTTTTGTAACCCTCTTTGGAATTCTTTTGACACCTGTAAACATTTTCTATGTATGATACTTTTTGGCATGCAGAAGAAGGTAGAGAATAATGTAACAAATACCTGTGTTACCCATCATACAGCTTTGTCAAATCTTGACATTCTACCGTTTCCTTTGAATCATTTTTTGATGGTAAAGAAACAGAACATTTCATATTACCAGAT
Source organism: Aselliscus stoliczkanus (assembly GCA_033961575.1). NCBI lineage: Eukaryota > Metazoa > Chordata > Mammalia > Chiroptera > Hipposideridae > Aselliscus > Aselliscus stoliczkanus. The sequence goes on from CM066734.1 coordinate 44,950,037, forward strand.
ATGAAGATTTATAATTAAAATCTCTAATCAATAAAACTGTCACATGGGGTAGCATACCTGTGTACTTAACATACATAACAAAGTACATAACAAAGTACTCCTGTGTACTTTGTTTCAGTATTTTCACTTAACAATGGAACTTAAAAATCATTCCATATTTGTACATAGAGTTTCCTTATCTATATAAGTACATCATGTCACAAAATGTGCATCATGTATTTTGCTCTTCCCTTATTGATGAGCATTTTGGTGATTTCCAATCTTTTACTGTGATGAATAATTGTGTACATACTCATATGCCATAAATCTGTGGTGTAAATTCTTAAAAGTAGAATTTCTGAGTCAGAGAATGTATGCATTAGTCATTTTGAAGAATACTTCCAAACTATCCTGCATAGAGATTGTACCTATTTTCACTCCCACTAGTAACTTTTTTTAATTGAGGAACAGTGTTTTTCCAGGACTCATCAGCAACAAGTCAAGTAGTTGTTTCAAACGAGTTGTGGAGGACTCAGCTCAGTGGCCCATGTGGGGATCAAACTGGCAACCTTAGTGTTATGAGCACTGCGCTAACCAACTGAGCTAACTGGCCTCCCCTACTAGTAACTTTTGAGGCTCTTTCTACACACTTGCCAATTTCTTGTCGTTTTTAAAATGCTGTCAGAAAAGTTTTCTAACTTGATTCCCTTGCAACAAGGCATGTCCAGATGACTAAGTTCTGGTCAGTAGGATTTAGATGGAAATGTTATTGGCAGTCTCTGAGGACTATCTAGAAGACACAGTTTACATGCAGTGTGTGCCACTTTACTTATTTCTCCTCCCCTCCCTCCCTCCTCCTCTCCCTTCCTTAATTCCTTCCTTTTTATTCTCCAGCATCTGAGTTATTGATTGTGTTGTGGTGATACTGTATCTAGAGTTTATAGTATCTATGGAGTCTGTGATCCAGCAGGAATTTTTGGACCACACCAGGATCCCTATGCCTCCCTTCTTCAGAACAAGTAGTCCACATAGGGCTGGTTCTTTCACAGGCGAAGTCATCTCTGCTTGTTCCTGGAATTTAAGGACTTCCTTAAGACTTCAACTTACTCTAGGAGATATTTTTTAATGATTTCTCAACATACTACCCTTTATAAGTTGACAGCATGATATAAAGAGAAAGAAATATCATCAGTCATAACTGTTGAAATCTGGGCCTTCTTCTTCCCGAACACATGTTAGGCTGGTTAATCACTTAACTTCTTGAAGTCTTGATATCCTCACCTGCAAAATGAAGCCTTCCATGTAGCATGAAGATTCTTCCCAGGATGCTAGTACACCAGGTATCAAGGTCGAAAGTGAGTGTGATTGGGGTTCCATTAATTTGCAAAGGGAATGTTGCATATCGAATCAGTGACTCTTAGCTCTTAAATCAGATCAAGGATAGTAAAAAAGGGGGTCAGGAGGTGACGAGGAAAAATTGCTACAGCAGTTTCTTTAGAAAGCACTATTGCCATGTTCTTTGTAAGGGAGGGAGTGGCAGAAGTGATCTTCAACTGAAAGCTAAGAAGGCAGACCTCTATGGAACTTGAAATGTGTGCTGCTATTAGAAGGCACTGGACTGGTGCAGAAGGAAGCTAAAGTGGGCTCTGACCAGCAGATGGAGTGGCTAAATTAGGGTCAGTCTATACTGCAGAGTGGTTGAGGTGAGCTTTGTATGACTGTTTCCCATGGACCATATGTGGAGATGATGTAGGATATTTCTTGTGCCTGATCATGATCTCATGGAACCAAAGAATGGAGACACGGACCAGAGAGGTAAAGTTGCAGAAAAGGAGTTTATTAGAAGTAAAAATACATTTCAAAGTAGCAGAAGCGGGCCTGGGCAGTAGAGAATGGTTCAAAGGCCATTATTAGAAAAGAAAGTACACTCCAAAGAGTTTGGAGTGGGCTGAGCAAAGGAAGCTCAAAAGGCGCTGACTGGCCAGGACTTGGAGTTTTTATCCCTTCTATCTCTAGAATGGGCTGTTCTTCTCTGGGCATGGGACCAGAGAAGTGATTGACCACAGGCTCTTATCTCATCTCTGTAGACCACGCATGTTCCTTCCCAGAATTCAGTCTGTTATAATGATATTAATGAATTTCCGGGCATAAGTATGATATTATAATGATGGTATAATGAGGCCCAGATGAAATGAAGGTCATTATGGCCTTTACTGTGCAGGTGTAAGTGACTGGTTTAATCCAGTTGGGTATTTTGACCCATTTGTTTCCCTGTAGGAGTAGATAATTACAATGAAAAGGGGAAATTTTGGGTGGAGAGGGGAGGTCTTTTAGGCAGTTTATTCTGTGGGATGTGCAGAAATGCAGAGACCCAATGCCTGCCTCTAACTGCCTGTCTTGTTTTCCCCTTGAGAGACGTGATCCCCATGAAATCTCTATGGGAAGTTGAGGGACAAGTCTTTTCTTCTGTATCTGTTTCCTGCTGGGCAGGGGTATAGAGCTGTCCCTGACTATTTGGGGGATTCACGCAACTCTCACCCTATCTGATCTCAGATGAGAGGCAGGGGTCTCGAGATCCGCCTGGAAAACTATGTTGGCTTCTTTGGTTGCAACTGGCAATCTTGCTGCAGTGCCCTCTGTATCCCCAAGGCCTCTGAATGAGGAAAAATAGATTTCAATCAATAAATTTCTTAATGAGCAGAGCTCAAAGCTATAGATGCAGGGTGACTGTGGGTTTGGAAAAAACTTTAGGCTTTAATGTTTATAATCAACAAGTGTACTGGCCTGGGGGAATGTTAAAACCTATTTAGTCTCTGGGATGGGAGTATCTAAGAGTTAGGTCTGGAATGGCTTGGGAAATGTTGGGAAGTCACAGGTTTTAAGTAGTTATTTAAAGCCAGGGTGGGTAAGAGATATTTTGTGATTCAGTCTAGGGGCAATCTTTAGTCTAGGATTCAGAAACTGATTAGAAGAGTAATCAAAGCCAGGGGCTAAGGGAAAAGGAGACTTAAAAGTTGTCCAATGGTGGGGAGGGGGGTCTACGTGCTTGGCCCATATGAGAGAGAGAGAGAGAGAGGGAGAGAGAGAGAGAGAGAGGAAGCCAATGTGGGGTCATTGTGAGTTCTATTCAGTAGAGTGTTCTAGAAGGACAGAGGACCCCCAACAGCAGGGAGTGGAGAAAAGGAGCACTCTAGATTCTTAGGGACTGAGGAAGAAGGAGCACTGATCCCGAGAGTAGAGAATCATCTGCTTGGGCCCACATACATCCACACGAGGGTCCCAGCAGTGAGATCTCTAAAGAAGCTATGTCAGCACTCAAGGTAAGAAGAGTTAGTTCCCTTGCCCTGCTAGTCCTGGGTGAATCCACCCCACCAGGTAGGAACAGCCATCCTTCCTTATCCCTTCTGCCTTCTCCATGTTGGAGACATAACAGTTGGAGTGTGGGAGGAGAGGTGAGAGAGAAGGATTGGGCTCAAGAGTGAATCACACCCTTTTCCTAAAGACAGGCAGTTGTGAACTACTGACCTTAGCTTGGAATACAGGGGAAGTCTTACCTATGGATGATGTTGGAAGTGTTTAACTCATAATGGTCATATTCCAAATACTCTGAGGCTGTGATTTGAGTGACAGTAGGGCTTTCTGTTCCCAAGAATGAACGGAAAGTCATGGAATTGCCTAACGTTTCCATTCAGGCCAGAAAGTGAGAGACAAAAATACATTGTGTTTTGATGATCACAAATGGTAATTGGTCAACATTTTGGTTATATATTTAAGTGATTGGCTACCAGATTCATAGCAAATGTCAATTTTGTCTATCTTTTCTGATCCAAAGTTCACATCTTGAAAACTATACCTTTTGAGATATGACAAAGGATCATGTTAGCACAGGTATTTTTTTGTTCTTTTTTTTTTAGTTAAGCCACCCTGCCATGTGTTGGTAGCTCGGTGGCAGCTCAGCTCAGGCTGGGAATGGAACTGGCTACCCTGTTGCTCAGAGCTCGCACTCTTGAGTGAGCTCTTAACCAACTGAGCCACTGGGCCAGCCCTAGCATAGCTATTTTATTCTGTATGAGAGTCAACTGGTAGGAACCTCCTCTCCCTACTCCATTAGCACACATTCACTTACAAATTAACTGGAGTTCCCAATATACACAGTATTTGAGAGGTAATCTTGAAAGGCAGGACAGGTCCCTGACCAGGTTATGTGCCCAGAACCAGGAGAGGGGCTGCAGCCTTACCACAGAGGGCACTTACTCTACAGTAATGTATGTTTTTTTTCTATTTTTAGATTATTAAATCCCTTCAGGTGGATTTTGGGTTCCTCAAACAATTGCTTCAATTGAAGTTTGAGGACCGTCTTAAAGAGGAATCTTTCAATCTGTTCACTGCTCTATATGACAGGATCCTAACAATCGAAAAACATTGTCAACAGGTAGAAGCTACCTCATCTCCATCTTTTTGGGTGTGGGTTTGTCTTATACTTAGATGTGTAGATACTAGTTATGAACCATCAATGCAAGAAATGTCCAAACCTGTAGAGAATTTTTATAGGAGTTTATTTGAGCCAAACTGACGACATATGCTGGGGAGCAAGATCTCAAATGCTCCTGAGAATAACAATTTTGCAGTTTCTTTTATGCATTTGAAATTAAGGTTACATGAAGGTATAAGGAAGCAAAGCACAGTGATTAGACTAACAAGATTATGTGCTTTCTTGAGGGTGGGTAAGGCTTATTTCAAGGGTGTGTTAACCTAGATGCACAAGAATGGACAGGGCTGGCTTAAGAAATTATAGGCCTGGGGCGTAACTACCCACCATGACCTGCCCAGTTAGGAATTTATGATGAGATCTTCCTGTAAGGTTATTTTCCATAGAACCCCTTTTCTTGTCCACAGAATTTAGCACATCTTGAGGGTAATTTAATTTGCATTTATGGTGTCTCATATAATAACTACATAGAGCTACATGGAGCTCTATAATGCATATAACTTTACTATGTGTCAAGAACTTTCTTAAGTACTCAGTATACGATTTTATTGAATCCTCATACTAACCTTATGAAGTAGATACAATGATTATCCCTCTTTTACAGAGGAGGAAACTGAGGCACAGAAAGGTTAATTAACTTGCTCAAGGTCACCAGTTTTTAAAAAATGGCAGAATTTAGGTTCCAAGCCAGATGGTTTGATGACTTGGAACCTAAATCTGAGATCTGGCTGTTAGCCACAATTTTATATGATCTTATTTATGCTTTAATGGCTCTTCAGAAGTGAAAGACATGAAAATTCTGCTGCTTCAAGGAATTTCTTAAAATCTTTGGTCAGATTAGCATATTTATCTGTCATTAGGAATAGGCATCAGTGTTATTTCTCTGTTATAAAACAAAGCACCCAGGTGTTGACCATGCTAAGACTTTTAAATGCATTTCCTCTTTAAGTTCCTTAACAATCCTAAAAGGGAAATGCTATCATTCCTGGTCTACAAATAAAGAAACTTAGCTGTCAAGGTTAAGTAACTTGCTTAAGATCAGACAGTAGATGGCACAATGACATTGAAATCCAATTATGTGTGACTCCAGAACCTATTGCTGTTTACAACCCATGGTGGAATCAGAATCGATATCAGAATCAAGGGTAATTTTTAAAATGTACTACCCTTCATTGTTATACCAGATATGGTCAAATGGTTTGATTAATCAGAAAATGATTAGAGTACAGATTAGCGGCTCTATATTTCTTTACATGAGCATATCCCATTCAAGAAATACAAGGACTAGAAGAGGGTATGAATTGCAATAGATTTTACCTCTTTCAAAAGCAGTTCGAGGAAGACACTATAAAGACTTTGATATGTAAAATGAAATAAAACGTTCAAATTTTCTGTATTTTATTTTACCTATATGGGCTCTCTATTGCTTTTGGTTAAGTGTTAGTAAAACTAATGTGTTATAATAGCTGTAGCATAGGAGAAGAGATTATAAAATGAAGTTTCTAAGAGATTGTGATGATTCGAATGATCATTTTATACTGAGTTCCTCCCTAGTAGGTATGAGAGTTGTATTTGGAAATACATTACCATGCTCATAGTATTTATTTTTGGTTTGCAGAATGAAGATAAGTTAAGAAAATGCTATAATCAGCAGTTGGCCGATGCCATAGCTGTCATAAGAGGAATGTACAAGGTGGGTTATTAGTGCTGTCCTGGGGAAGACCAGATTTCTATCTTGGGAGTGCACAAGAGGGGCTTACCATGGCTTCCCAGTCTGTGTTATTGATGTAAAAATGTCCAAACCTGTAGATAATTTTCAGAAGAGTTTATTTGAGCAAAATTGATGACATATGCCAGGGAGCAAGATCTCAAATGCTCCGAGGAATAACAGTTTTGCAGCTTCTTTTATGTCTTTGAGATTAAGGAGGGAATGTGAGGAAGATTATAATGAAGTTAGAAGGAAGCAAGGTGGGGATTGGATTACAGGATAGTTAAAAGGTTTAGTGCTGTCATGAGGGGGTTACAGCTTATTTCAAAGGTGTGTTAACCTAGATGCACAGAAACAATGGACAGGGCTTGCTTAGGGCAAAGATAAACCTTTTACTAAAGAAGTTATAGGCCTGGGGCATGATTATGCCCCATGACCTGCCCCGTTAGGAATTTATGGTCAGATCACCCTGTGAGGTTATTTTTCCACAGAACCCCTTTTTTCGTCCACAGTTTTTACCTTTGAAGATCTGTTCTCTTAATTTTCAGGTCCCTGAAGAGGGATCAGACCTAAGATTGCTCATGCTCACATTTAATTTAACAAAATAATACTTTATGGTGGCAGATAAGTTTCCAGAGGCTGGAGGATTCCAGTCTGGTACCCACAGTGCCTGGTCAGATGATGAAGTAATCCAGTTTGTTTAGTGAGCATGCAGTTGGATAGAAGAAGGTCAAATAGGCCTAACTTGAGTTCATCTGGTCTGTAGTAAATCCCAGAGAACGATCTCTGACATTCCATGGAGTAACTTTTTTAATGATAAAGACACTTCTGTGAGACGGGTGCTTCACTCCCCTACATAATGGGAAAATTCATAGTTTTCAATGATTATTTTTCAGGCTTAGTAAAGACTTTGCGCTTCTTTTAGTAGTTATAACTGTAATCTTGTTTTTCGTTTCCATATACCTCCATAAAGAAGTATTTTTTTTTATTTACAGCAAATTGTGCATTGATTGCCTACTTCTTTTCATAGCACTTAACTCATTTGTGTTGATTTATGTACTTGCTTGTTACATGCCTCTGTTCCGTGCCAGACTGTAAGCCTTATGAGGGTACATTGTCTGTTTTATTCACTGTGTGCCCTGTGTCTTAGCACTGTGTCTGCTACATAATTAGCAATCAGCTAAGAGCTGCAAAACGAATGGACGGTTGTCTGTTACTTGTGGCAGATACTTGTCACTCAACAGTCATTCTCCCGCCTCCTTCTTTATTAGCAGAAGCTCTTCTTATTATAGAAGCCACAATGCTAGATCCTTTCTATCCCAGCTTCCTTTTCAGCTATGGCATGAGCATGGGCAAGGTCAGGTCCCTGACCAATGGGACCTGAAGGTAAGTTGGCTGTTTGGGGAGGAGGTTATTCTTTCTGGTTAAAAGAGGCTCATGGGAAGAAATACCCGTTTTGTTTCCTTGACCTCGTTATGTTTCCTTCTGATGCTTGGAATTGCTGCAGCCAACCAAAAGCCAAGGACTGAGACACTTTGGATGTGCTAATGGTGGCAGAGTGGAAAGGTAGAAAGCAATGGGGCAGTTGATCATGGAGCAACTGCAGTAACTCTGGATTTGCCCTGCCCCAGCCCTTTTATCTCATGAGATAATAGCCCCCTGAGTGGTTGAGTTACTTGCAGCTGAAAAGATCTATCTCAGGACCGATTGCTCTGTCAACAGTCTCTGTGAGCCTGTGCCCAGCTGTTTCCAAAGGTGGCCTCAACACCATCTCCCACCCACTTGCTCCACTGCTGTTACCTTGTTCCTCCCCCACCAGAGGTGGAGCTTAATTCCCCCACCCTGAATCCCAGCTGGCCTCAGTGACTTGCTCATAGGCATAGAATGTGGAGGAAGTGATGCATCATGATTTCTAAGGCCAGGTCAAACGCAGCCTTGCAACTATATCCTTATGCTCTTGGAATATTTGGCCTCTGGATTCTCCTCTCTGAGTCCAGCTGCCATACTGTCTGGTACAGAACAGAGCCATTTGCAGTGTCTTCATGTGGGTAAAGGGTCCACAGGCCCAGCTGAGCCCAGCCTTGAAGTCATTCAGCCCACAGCCATTCAGTCTTTCCATCTGAGGTCCCAGGCATTATGGAGCAGAGACAAGCTATCCCGCTATGCCTGTCTCGTCTCGTGAGCATGATCAATAGTTGTTTTGTTGCTAAGTTGGGGAGATGTGTTATGCAGCAATAAGTGGATAACTGGAACAGTATCCCTACACTCACATCAATAGCAATTTCTCAAATACATTTGTTGGATAGATTACTTCTCTACTGGCTCTGCCAGCACAGTATATTATTGTGGTTGAGTTACCATAGTATATGTTCTAGACTTGAGAAAGGTCTCTAGAGTCAGACTACTTGGGTTTGAATCCTGGACCTATCACTTAATTGCTGTGTGGCCTTAGGCAGAGTACTGAACTCTTCTGCCTCAGTTTTCTCATCTGTCAAATGAGTATCATAAGAATACCCACCACATAGACTTGTTATGAGGATGAAATGAATTGACTTCTGTAAAGCACTTAGAATAGTATCTGGCACATGATATGTGCAATCTAAGCATTTCTTAAACACTTTCACATATCCATGGGACTCCTTGGTGTTGGTGTTTTTTTCTGTCCCTTTATTATTCTGTCTCAGTATTTAGGTGTGTAGCTTTCTGTCTACTGACTGCAGATGATTTCAGAGGTAATAAAGTGCCCTTAAGACATCTGTAATCATTATCAATTTTTATTATTTTGAACCATATGAAACTGACATATTTGGAGCTAAAAAGGTCAAATATTAGCTATTTTATAGAAGTGATGATAGCAAGCATACTTATTTTATATCTAATCTTGCAGGGCATAAATACAGTGTTTCAACATTACACATAATACTTGCTGTTGATGTTATCTGGCTAATTCTTTGGCTAAAAGACTTTTTTAAAAATCATGAATGCATTTCAGTTTTATAAAATGTGAGTTTTATGCTGCTACTGAGAGGCCATATGATTTTTCCCTTAACTTATTAATAATGTGATGAAATTAATCCATCTATTTTTTTCTTTGTTTAATTAAATTTATTGGGGTCACATTGGTTAACAAAATTACAGGATATAGGTTTCAAGTGTACAATTCTATAATACTTCATCTGTGTATTGCATTGTGTGTTCACCACCCAATTTAACTGATTTTTTTTTTTTTTTGAGGGCAGTGTCACTGGCCCTCATATGTGGGACCGAACCGGGGCCACTGGCTTCCCAAGCCAGCGTCTAACCACCGCGCCACTCAGCCGGCCCTTAACTGATTTTTAAATGTTAAATCAACTTTCTTTGTATAAGCGCAACTTGGTCATGATATGTCTTCTTTTTGTAATTGTTATTGAATTTAGTGTGCCATTATTTTGCTTAGGATATTTTAAATCTACATTCATCAGTGAGATGACCTGTACTTTCCTCCTCCTTTTTTTGTTTTTCCCTGTGCTTGTTGGGTTTGGTATCAGGGTTATGCCAGCTTTACAAAATGAGTAGGGGAATGTTATACCCATTTTGTTCCTTAGAAGCATTTGTGTAAAATTGGAAACTGTTCTTCTTTAAATGTTTAGAATTGCCAGGGCCTGGAGGATTGATCGATTGACACATTTTGGACTCATTCAATTTCCTTAAAGATTATAAGACTATTTGGGTTTTCTTTCTTTTTTTTTCTAAGTCAGGTACTGTAAGATATTTGTCCAGGGCCTTATCTAATTTCATTTAAACTAAAAAATTTGTTGGAATAAAGCCTTAATAATATATGCCTTATTGCTGTCCTATATTTTAAACCTATATTTTTAAACTCCACTACATATTTTTATTACTATTTTATCCATTTCTATTGAGTTTTTACATATCACATAATGTTTTTTATGACTGGGAATTCTATTTGACACTCTATGCTTGGTTATTAATTGTTTTGTTTTTATGGCTCTTGCTCTTTGCTCATTATTTCAGTCTGGTTATTTCTATAAACATATTTACGTATTCTTGATTTATGTTCTATGTTTCATAATTTCCATAACTTCCATCTTTGAGCGTCTGATAAGTACTGGCTGTCACTCATGATATGTCATTTACTTTTGGGTTTCATGACTTTTATGAACTCATATTTCTGTGGAAATTAATTGAGGCCTGGAATAGAAGTGAGTTTCTAGAAAGAGGATCTTTGTTTGCTTCTGTGAGACTCCTGGATCTGTGACCACTTTAATCTAATTCTCAGCTTGAGGTATTTTAGACCACCCAGATATATGAATTTGGGCCACAAAACTGTGTGGGCCATCTTGTACTTATAAAACTCAGAAGAGATTTTTTTTTCTTTTCCCCTCCCTGTATTTGGAGCCAAGTTTCCAGACAGAGGCAATTTCACTTTCAGTGAGGCTGGGGGGACGGTGCAGTGTCCAAGGTGGTTACTTCGAGTTTGTTCTTCCACTGAAGGGGTGTCTCAACCTTATTTAGAATTGTCACTCTGAGGAGGATCTAGGTGATGTCTCTTCTCTGTGTCCTGTAAAGAGGTGTGAACCGAAGTTCAAACACACCTGGTTTAGCAACGCACCAGAGTGAAGGCCACAATCAGCCTGCATACTTCAGTGTTGTGCATACTTCCCTGGATTTCTGCATTCACTTAATTTTAGCCTAAGCATCCCTCATGTTGTCAGCTTATAGGTGCATGTTACTTTTCTTATCCAGAATTTGGGTTGTTTACAGTGGCAGGGCAAGTCAGAAATCCATGAATTTTTGGAACATGCTTTTATAGTCCTTTTTGTCTTCAGCAATTTCTGGGACACTAATAATGTAACTATGACTCTTTATATATACTTTTCATATTTCTAGGAGTAAAAAGTCCTGAAATGATTAAGTGCTTTCTAGTCATCAGTTTTTCATAAACATGTACTAGTTAAATATGCTGAGCCAACAGTATATTAATTGTGGTTAGTTGGTTTAACTAATTTAAGAATTGTTTAATGATACAAAAATGATTATTTGAATCATCACTTTCATGCTTTTTGGCATGACCCCCGACAGTCTTCCTGATCCTGGCCACCCAATTTGTTAAGGCTTAGTCATTAAAAAGAACAGTAGAGTTTGAAAAAACAATCCAAGGGTACACTTGTAGGTAAGAGGCAACTTTTGTTTAAGCATAAACTACTCTCTGCTGCCCCCTGGAGACCAGTTAAAGATACAGACAGGAATGTTTTCGGCTATGGAGCAAGTTTTTAACTCATTTTAACTTCTAAAACAATCTCTTGTGTGATATTATAGTACTTCATTTACAGATAAAAGAAAATGTTTTTCTAAAACATCGCTTATTTAGCTATTTTAGAAATGTATCAGTTCAGTTTCAGATAAGAAAAAAGGAACTACTGTAGGTATTTTAAACACAAAGATTTACTAAAGGGATTTACAAACCTATTAAAAGCCCTTCAAAAGATGAGTACTAAAAATCAGGGAGCATGTCACTAGCTTTCAAATTAATAACAAATGTTTCCAGCATCATTCATTGAATATCTTTTCCTTTTCCATTTATTTATAACATTTTTCTCCTGTTTAAAGATAAACTGAGTGAGGCATATTAAAAATGTACAGAGTATATGGAACAAAAATCTATTCAAATCAGGCAGTGCCAAAGCAGAAGTGGTTAAGAGTGCTCCACCAATAAGAGCTATGGGAAGAACTTATATAGAGAAAAAAGGTGGAAGCAAAGCAAGGAAACTGCTTTTTGTCAGTTGGTGGCACCACCACCTGGGTGGCACTCTCCAGCTGGGATGCTAGTAATCTCTCCCTGTGCTGGACACCACAGTCCAGCCTTCAGGTAGTCGCACCTTTGTGTGATCACCCTTGTCTCCTGGAGTGTGGGTGGGACATGGGACTTGTTTCTAACCAATAAAATACAGCAAACGTGCTGCAATGGTTATGTGAGGTAAGAGAGTAGCTCCAGTCTTGTAGAATCCCTCTCTCCTTTTTCAGCTTGGAGGAAGCAAGAGACTGTGTCAGGGAGTCCCAACATTTGGGTGGCAAAGAACTGTGAACAGCCTCTGGCTTACAGCAAGAAACTGAAGCCGTTAGTCTTATAGCTACAAGATGTGAATTCCTCCAACAACCTGAGTGAGCAAGGAAGCAGATCCTTTCCCAGTTGAGCCTCCATTGAGACTATCGCCCTGAACAATACTTTGAATGCACCCTTGTAACCCCTAAATCCTGCTTGAACTCCTGACCCACTTTTGTGTATACATAATACATGTGTATGTTTTAAAACACTAAGTTTGTGGTATAAGTATGACATAGCATTGGTAACAAATACACCCTTATTTTTTGGTGAGCCATCATTTCCTGCCAGTTTTGAACCTCTCAAATCCATCCTCTTTACCTTGCCACTGAACTAGCTCAGGCAGTCAGCATTGCTTACCTGGCCTGCAGCTCTTACCTTCTTGTCCCTTTTTGTCTCATTAAGTCTACCCTGTCTAATGAGTGGTTTTTCAAAACAAATCCAATGGCATCCTGACCTTTAAAACTCTTCAGCATCTCCTCCATATCTAAAGGATGACATCTAAACCTTTAGCATGGCCCAGAGGCCCTTCTGTCTCTTCATTCTTATATCTTTCTGCTCCTTGGCAAAAACTTTGCCCTCCAGCAATATGAGCTACAGTGCAATCACCTGCCTTCCTCTGCACACCTCAAGTTATTAGCCACTGCCCTGGAATTTTCACATAATGTCCCTTCTCGCTAGCATACTCTCTCTTCTGAATCACTGACACACTGAACTGTATCACAATCACCCATTTATGGATTAGTCTTTCCACTACATTTTTGATCCTGTGGACCAGCAACTGAGTTTTATTCATCTTGATACTCTGTTCCTTGCAGAGAACCTGATACAAATAGGTACTCAAGAAATGTTTGTTGAGGGGCCGGCTGAGTGGCGCATTGGTTAAGAGCTGGTTTTGAGATGCCAGCGGCCCCGGTTCGGATCCCACGTAAGAGGGCCAGTGACACTGCCCTCTACAGCTAACAACAGCTCCACCTGGAGCTGGGCTGTGCGAGCCCCGGCGACGGTGTAGGCTGCAGCCCCTGCTGCAGTGGGCTGCCACAGGCTACAGCGAGTGGCCAGCAGCCAGCGTGAGCGGCTGGCAGCCAGCGTGAGCTGCCAAGAGCCGCAATGAGTGACCATCCAGAGGCCGGTGACCGATCTGCCTCATCCGGGAAGAGTGCAGTGACGATACCAACATGGGCCAGTGAAGCAATGTCCTCCACAACTAGACTGAAGAACAAAAAGACAGCAACTTGTCTGTTCCCCTTCCCCAATTCCCCAGTGCTGTTCCCCTCCCCCAATTTCCCAATAAAATCTTAAAAAAAAAAAAAAAGAAATGTTTGTTGAATAAAGGGCTGAATACAACCAAGAAAGGTGCCAAAAGAAATTGACCTATACTATGGTACTGGAAATAGATCATGAGTTTCCACCAAAAACTTCCTAGAACAAAGCAATGCATAAGGCTGAGGGCTTTTAACTGTTCTTTCCTTCAATTGTTGATTCATCCATCCATCATCAGATTTTGTAGCAGAGACAAAAGCAGTCCTTCTACCCAAGTTGTTCATAATCTAGTGGTCATGAGAGATAAGAATCTCGGCAATTACAGTCCACAATAGGGGTTTGCACCTGATGGATGCCCAAGTCTTTCTGGGGGGTTGGGAGGATAGTTAAGGAAGACTTCCAAGAGGAAGTGATTCTTGAGTTAAGCCTTGAAGGATGATGAATATTTGCTGAGCTGAGGGAAGATGGGAGGAAGACTAGGATGTGGCCTACCTGAGATTGTAGAGGCATTAAGGTACAAGGAGCCGTCAGGGAGCTGCAAGTCATTGGGTGTGGCTAGAAGATGAGAGGGCTGGAGAAAGTGGTGAGAAATGACACAGGAAAGCAAAGCTAAGGAATTAATATTTTATGTCGAAGGCATCAAAGAATCACTGTAGAATCCTAAGCAGTTTTCAGGACATGCCCAGATTTGCAACCTTGATTTAGAGTGTTTATGAGACTTGTTAAATAATATACTGCTTTCCCACCCAGGTTCTGGGCCAGATGATGGAGCCAGGGAGCCAGCAGATGGAGATCATCTGTTTTACTGATAAAACAGGCTACCCAGTGCCAACCCCAGAATTAGGCAGACTTGACGCGCGTCACAGGCAGCAGTGAGCAGGGCAGGTCTCTTCCTGCCAGGGCAGAGCACGTGCTCCTGCAGTGCTTACCCCAAAGAAAAAATGGAAGAGGAAGGACATAGCCAAGATGTGACCAAGTTTCTTCTTCCAAGGTCATAATCAGATAATGGAGTGGAGAATGTCACTTCACACAGAAGGAAACAGCATCCCAGGATTTTTTCTTCTTCTCTTAACACATTGAACTTAAACACATAGCTTATGATCAACTAGATGTGTGTCTGAGCCCTGGGGTAGAAGAAAGCCCTGCTCCTACCTTCAAAATGAGCCCCCCAATACCAATCACTGCTCCTCAGGGGATCATAAGATTGCCAGTGCCCCAGAAGACTCGGCATCCATTATTACACTTAACTCCAAGATCACTTTGTATCCAATACTGAGAATTTACTTCCTAGTCTATTTCTCACTCCAGATATCCACCTATGTTGTCTGATATTTTCTATCAAGAGGTTTTGCCCATAATATTAAATGACATCACAAAATTATTCTAATAATAAAAAGCCAACAGTTATGGCCCAGATTTTAATATTAACTCCCTCTTACTTTCAAATGCCCAAGGGAAAGGTAAATACAAATATTATTTCTTCTTGTAGGACCAAAGAAATTAAAGTCCAAAATAAATGTTCTTGCCATTGTGAATTAAAAGACCAAAGACGTGCCCCTGCCTCCTTCCTCTTCCTCTGCTTCAGAGCCAAGCTCTCAGTTGCACAGTGTGGTCAGGAAATTGGTTACATGAAGGGAGGATCAAGCAAATAAATTATAGTGCAGAGTATCATGGGACCCAGTTTTCTTACTGCCAGAGAAGGGGTTATACTATGAAAAGGAGACAGGCCATAATAAATGCTATGGTTTTAGATTTGAACTGAAGGTATGGGTGTGAATTTAGGGTCTTCAAATGTAGATATTGTATTAGTTAGGATTCTCCAGAGAAACAGAACCAACAGGACATGTAGAGAGAGAGAGAGATTTTAAGGAATTGGTTCACGTGACTGTAGGGGTGGACAAGGCTGAAATCTGCAAAGCCAGCAGGCTGGAGGCTCAAGGCAGAGTTGATGTCACCATTTGAGTGTGAAGACTCTGCTGACAGAATACCCTCTTCCTCTGGGACCTCAGTCTTTCTCTAAAGGCCTTCAACTGATTGGATGAGGCTCACCCACATTACAAGGGTAATCTGCTTTATTCTAAGTCTATTGATTTAAATGTTACTCTCACAGTATTTGACCAAATCTTTTGATTGGTACTTGACCCAATCTTTTGATTCCAGAAAAGGAAGCCAATCTCAACCCCTTTCCTTCTGTGCAGGCTGTCAAGACTGGCTGAGTCATGCAGAGTCTCAGCACAGCTGGTGGGAGCTTAACTGAGCTCCCAGGGATGGTTTGTGCCACATTGTAAAGGAAATGGCTTGGCCAGCCTGTCAGCAGCATCTTTGTTTTGCTGTTTTTAAAGAGTAAAATAAATCCATCACATTGAGAACATAAAAATGAGGAAGCAAGCAAATAAATAATAAAGTGACCCTAGCAGAATATTCACAAGACATAGAAAGAAGAAGGCAGGTGATGCTAAGGCTTCCCAGAGCAGGTGGCATCTGGGTTGGAATGACAGACAGTAACAGCTATCATAAATGCTAAGACATGATACTTAATTCAGAGCTGAGTGTGTTGTAGACACCGTTCAAAATTGTTTATATGCATTATCATTTTTAATTCTCACAACAATTCAGGTACTATTATTATCCGTTCCATTATACAGATAATACAACAGATGTAGGGGGTCTAAGAAACATATTCAGGGTCACAAAGCTACTAAGTGACTGCGGGGCTGGTTTGCGCACTCGAATGCCATTCTGCTAGATTGACAAGTGGGAGCTTGTTAGGTGGGCTAGGAGCTCCAAGTGTAAAGGCAGAGACCTGTGGCAACATGGTGTTGCTGAGAAATTGCATGCTGAGTATCAGTACTGATAAAATGCCCCATTTGGGTGGGCAAAAGGGGAGAGAAAACTAGCATGAGTTAGTGGCCAGGTAAGGTAGCAGGAGATCGTGAAGTGTGCTCTTTTGTGCACCATGCTAAGGAAGTTGGACTTTAGCCTGTGGAAGATGGGAGAGATGCATTTTAGGAAGATCATTTTGGCCACAGTGTGGAGATTGGTTGGGTGGAACAAAAGGAGAGGCAGAAATGTGAATTAACAGGCTATTATAATAGCCCAGATGAACAAGACAAGGACTATGGATGGCAGTGGGACAGGGAAGGAGAGAATGGGTTTGAGAGGGATTTATGTGTGGATTGAACAGACTTGGGGAGTAGAGGGCCTTACAATGACAGAAACTGGGTTTCTGGCTTGTGCTATTGTTAATGGGGGAAGGATAAAAGGTTGACAGTGAATATGGTGAACTCTGTGTGGTCCTGTTGAATTTGAGATGCCTGGTAACACCCACGGCACCAGTGTCTTGGCCTCTGCAGAGCGTTTGAGCTGTAGACATAGATACGAACAGATGTGAAGAATAGATCTACATAATCAATACTGTTTTTTTAAAAGTCACCCAATATAACAAGCTGATATTATCATATTTTCACTCTCAAATCTACTGCATATTCTTATACTGATATTTTTTTCTCATTAGTGCTATGTAGACTGTCAGTGTTATGTTCCTGGCTTGACAATTTCACTTCAATATATTATTCTCAGTCTCCCAATATTCATTATATAATATAGAACAATTTTAGTTTGTAAATCTAACTCTTTGAAATCTAATGCTAATTATATTAGTAGATATGGTTAGGTTTTACTCTATTTTCTGTATGTGTATGTGTGCAATTGTATTAGTAATAAGTCTATGATAAAAACAAAATAATTCTTCTGTAATTCCCCAAAGAGTCCAAAATGGACAATGCTTTTGCCTATCAGTGTTAAAATGAGATTTTTATATGCTGAAAGTATGTAATGGCATCCAATTTCTAAGCATCTCTTACTCCTTTGGTTTTGTTATACAATTCTTCAGAGTAATGACCACAAATAAGGAAGCACCTAAGTGTTTAAAACAGGCTGTCAAGAAATGGTACTTCTACACTAACAAATGAAAATAGTAGAACTAGTCAATAAAACTGATTAATAAATAGATCAATGGAAGTTGTAAAAATATTTTGAGTTCCCAGTAAAATAGCACATAATTAGAATTGAGTACTTTCAGAACATAAACATAAATAGCTAGTATCATACAAAAACATTCACCTTGAATGGTGAGCAAAACATGCTGATTAAAACAAAAATAAAATACTATATTTACATATTGTCACAGGAAAGACTTAAAAATAACAATATACGATGGTTCAGGGAGTGTAGTAAGATAAACATCCTCATCCTAAAGGCAGAATATGAAGTGGACAATCTTCTTAAAGAGAAATTTATAAAATGAATCAAGACCATTAAAACATTCATATGCTTTGGCCAGGATTTCTCCTTCTAGGAATCTATGCCAAGAGAAAATCAGAAATGTGGACAGAAATATATGTATAAAGATTCAGTATAATGGTAAACTTTAAAAATATATTACAATTATTATATAAATTATGGCGTTTCTATAGAGCAGAATTATATGAAACCATAAGTAATTACATTTATGTAAAATGTTAATGACATGGGAAATGCTTGAGATATATGATCGAATGAACTAAAATACAGACAAATGCCATATGTAACATATGGTATCAGCTAATACTATAAGAATTCATTTCAAACTAGTGGATTTTTTCATTTAATCTCTATTTGATTAGGGTTCTCAAAAACCAGTTTATTAGGGCCGGCCGAGTGGCACATTGGTTGAGCGCTGGTTTTGGGATGCCAGCGGCCCCGGTTCGGATCCCACATGAGGGCCAGTGACACTGCCCTCTACGGCTGACAACAGCTCCACCTGGAGCTGGGCTGTGCGAGCCCCGGTGATGGTGTGGGCTGCAGCCCCTGCTGCATTGGGCTGCCATAGGCTACAGTGAGCGGCCCGCAGCCAGCGTGAGCGGCTGGCAGCCAAGCGTGAGCTGCCAATAGCCGCGATGAGCGACATCCAGAGGCCAGCGACCGATCTGCCTCATCCGGGAAGAGCGCAATGAGGATGCCAACAGTGAAGCAACATCCTCCGCAACTAAAACTGAAGAACAAGAAGACGGCAACTTGTCTGTTCCCCTTCCCCGATTCCCCAACGCTGTTCCCCTCCACCAATTCCCCAATAAAATCTTTAAAAAAAAACACAAAAAAAAAAACAGTTTATTAGATTTTTAGGAAGAGCACAAACATAGCCATCTTTTTTTCATGCAGAGAGAAGAGAAATGAATATATATAATTTTAGGATGGTTATGCACATAAACCCCGCATATTATTTTCTTATGTTTAATGGTTTGTTATCTACAGCTTTCCATTAAAAATTTCTATTTTAATGCATAGCCTTCTGCTCTAGCCTCAGTTTCCTAAATTTTCAAATGAAGCATGGTGTGCCTATATTAAAGGTCAACAAACCTTTTCTGTAGGAAAAAAAAAAGAAAAAGAAATGGTACTTCCTTCTTTCCACATCTTCATTTCGAACCAATGAGGGAATTAGTTTACTTCCCTTTTTACATATTCAAATACTTGCTCTCTTCCTTTAGAGGAAAATTGAAGTAGGACATTCACAATCATGATGTGAATTTACTATTAAGCTTGACTATTATTATTTGCAGGGCTGATGTAGTTTAGAGTAAGACATCATGCTTTGTGTTTTATAGGGTAATACTGTGCTATAGTCCATGATACTTCAGCATATCTTTCAACATAAATATAGTTATTTATATAGTTATATATATAGTTATATATATATAGTTACTAAAAACTGTGAAAATTACAAAAATAAAATGACTTACAAGACAGTAGCTTAAATAAAACATGAAATAGTTTCTGGTGGTGCAAGATGGGTGATTTTTAATGCTGCTTTTTCCCTCTCACCCCTCCCCTCCACCCCTCCACCCCCAGCAATTCTTTGTGGTAGAAGAAGAGATGACTTCTGGGCAGGACTCAACTGCTGTCAAAATAAATAGCTTGTTAAGAAAATTGAAGGAAAAGGAAGAAACGATTAAGGAATTACAAGAAGAATACAAACACTATGAAGAATTTGGATTTCAAAAATTTGTAAGTTTCAAGGCAAACTAATTAATTTTAGTATATATAAATGAAGTTATAACTATCTAAAATCTTGGATTAGGAAGAAACAAAATACAAGTGATGTGTCTTGGGCATCTTTCCACAAGATAAGCCAGTCCAACCCTTTCCTTGCTCAATAGCACATTCTAGAAAACCCATAATAGTTATAAATAGGAGCAGTATAATTGTTCTCAGTTTTTTTAATATATATAATGGCAATAAAATAACCTATCTCCCACTGCAAAACTGTTTCTGCTCTAGAGGAGCATGTAAATAGATTTTCATTTTAATTCTGAACATTCCCTCCCTTTTTCGTAGTCCGGATAATTTGAAAGACACAAAACCATCTCCCCAAGCCAGAGGCTTCCGCAAAATCAATTTAGAACAGGATGACCTTAAGGCGAAATGTCAGGAAAGGTTCTCAGAAGGCTTTCCCCAGTTCTCTCTGTTGCAGTGGGAGCCAGGAGTCACTTTACAGCTCAAAGGACAGATGGGGACAAAAATGGAAAGAGAGCAGAAAGGAGAGTCTACACTCCTGTCAAGGAGTATTTTAAGGACTCTGAAAAGTGTGGACTCTGAGGGTGAGTTCATTTTCATCTCAAGTCAGCTCTGAGCCAATGGGCTATCCCAGCCCAACCGCCATCTCCAGCCATTAAGGGGTTTTTATTCTTAGGTCCTACAAGCAAGAATCTAATCTTTGAGTAGGAGCGGCTTGCAGAGAGGCCAGAGGAATAACAACCTATTCAATATTAACTCTTAGGCACCAGGTGCATTTCTCATCTCACAGAGCAGTTTATATGGATGAGGAAGCAGAGCGGGGTCTTGAAGTAACTTCCCCCAGGCACACAGCCAGGAAATGATAAAGACGGCATGTGAACCTGAGTTCCAGCTGAGTCCACAACCCACAGAAGGAAGAATTAAAGATAGATGTATATATGTATAATGTGTATTTATATTATATACATTATTATAATTAATGTATATTATACATGTGTGTACACATAAATATTGATACATGCTTATATATGTACAGAAAAAGTCTGAGAAGCTATAAATCAATTTGTTAATTAACACTAGGAAGAAACTCTTGTGGGTTGCTGGTCCCTTTAAGTGCAATCTATGGTTTAATCTAAATGCTGCACTTCAAACTTTGAAGTTGAAAGAGATAAGGAATTGAATGTGCACCATTCTTTTTTTTTTTTATAATAGAAGAGTTTAATTATAACATGGATAATATGTCTTTCTTATACAAAGGGAAATCATGAAAGGGCATTAGGATGTTGGGTATCTTTTATCTCAGCATATTTTAGTCCATTTGGGCTCCTATAGCAAGAGTACTAGCCTGGGTGGCTTAAACCACAAACATTTATTCTCCAAGTTATGGAGGCTGGGAAGTCGAAGAGCAAGGTGCCACTAGATTGAATGTCTGATGATTCAAGGGTTGTTTCCTGATGATTAGATGGCTTTCTTCTTGCTGTATCTTCTCACTGTGGTGGAAGGGGCACGAGTGCTCTCCAGGGCCTCGGATACAAGGTCACTAATTCCATTCAGGAGGGCCCCACTCTCATGACCTAATCGCCTCCAAATACCACCTCATTGGAGATTAGGTTTTGTTTTTTTTCTAGGGTTTTTATTAAAATATAGCTAACGTACAATATTATATTAGTGTCAGGTGTGCACCATAGTTATTCAACACTTATATACCTGAAGAAGTGGTCACCATGATAAGTCCAGCAACCATCTAACACCATACTATGTTATCTCAATATTATTGACTATATTCCCCATGCTTATGTTGTATCCCCATGATTTACATATTTTATACCTAGAAGTTTGAACATCTTATTCCCCTTCACCTTTTCCCTGCCTTTTTATAATTTTCAATTACAGTTTACATTTAATATTATTTTATATTAATTTCAGGTGTACAGCACAGTGGTTAGACATTTATATAATTTAAGAAGTGATCCCCCTGACTAGTCTAGTACCCACTTGACACTATACATAGTTATTATCATATTATTGACTATATTTCCTATGCTTTACGAATTTGTGCTTTTTAATCCCTTCACCTTTCCCCCTACCCCCCAACCCCCATCTATCACCCTGATAAATCTAGTACTCATCTGACACCATACATAATTATTACAATATTTTGACAATATTCCTTATGCTATACCCTACATCCCCATAACTACTTTGTAACAACCAATTTGTACTTCATAATCCCTTCCCTTTTTTCACCCATGCCACCTCCCTACTCCCCCAATCTGGCAACCATCCAAATGTTCTCTGTATCTATGAGTTTGCTTCTATTTTGTTTGTTTATTTTGTTCTTTAGATTCCACACATAAGGGAAATCACTTTGTCATCGAGAATTAGGTTGTAACATATGATTTTGTCGGGACAGAAACATTTAGTGTATAGCATAGAGGAAGCTTAGATTTCAAAAAAATTGGTGGGTATTTTAACCTTAGGAAGCCATACTTAATAAACAAATATAATTGATAAATTTTGCATAATTTAACAGACAGTTTCTATGGTATACTGCTTTTCAAAAGAAAAAATGAGAAATTGTGCTACTGTGTGCTCAGATAGAGATTTTAAAATGTTTTGGTTATAATATAATATTGTATGTTAGTTATAATTTAATAAAAATCTTTAAGAAATGTTTTGGTTAACTTCTAGAGGTTTTTCAAAAGTTATGGTATGTGCTTTAAAACAATTTTATTGTATGCCTTTGTCAAAATATAAGATCTCCGTCTATTTCTAAAGGCACTGATTTGCTAGTCTCTGAAAACAAAAATACCATGAATTCCACTTTTGAGCTACTATTAAATTACTACTAGTAATAGTTACTATTGTTATTTTACTTTTTTAAAATTATGAATTGTTATATATATATTTTTTAATTAGTTTCAGGTGTACAACACAGTGCAATAGTTATACATTTTACCCCTCAAAGTGACAACCTCCCACCCCCAATTCACCACCCCACTCCCCCCCATATCATATATATCTATTACTCTTCCTCTGACTCTCTTCCACAGTATAATCCACATCCCGTGACTATCTATATATATTCAATTACAGTAGGTATACCACCTCCGCTTTAGTAATACAAAATGTGCACCATTCTAAAGGACTTTGTTTACTGCCTGGTGAAGGACTGTTTGCTTTGTTTAATCTGTTAGAATAATTTATTTCCTAAAAACACCTGAGCATCTTCTAAGTGATATAGTATTAAGTATTAGCACAGATTTAATAAAATTGAATATTAATTATTTTTATATGTTCTTGGAGGAGGAGGCAATCCAATTTTTGCATTTACTTTTAGAAATCTTTTCCTGGGGCTATATTTACTCCTATTTGGGGGGGGCGGGGGGGGCCGGGGAAGAGGAGGTCCAGAGGGAAATAGAAAAGCCTAAAACACTGTAATAGTTTTGGATTTTAATCCTCTCTTGGCATACAGCATAGATTGGCAAGTCCATTTTGATCCATTTATTTCCCATTTGTGAAATGGAAAGCGGCTCAGAGAGAGTTATGCTAAAGGATACCTGTTGTACTGAATGGGAATTGCTTTCAGTTCTTTAGAGAAAGATAAGTAAATAAATTCTAGTTCTTATTATAAGGAAATACACAAGTCCTTATGATCATCTGGTTTACATTCCACGAAATACACTGAATAGTCCTGTTGAGAAATCCCAGTTCAGTAATTGAGCTTATTATACCAAAACATGACATCTTTCTTGGAATGTTTACACCTAGAAGAGTTCTCAGCCCATTAACTGGTGTGTCTGGCTATCCTGGATAAGGATGGAAGGGGGCTTTGTGAGAAGAGAGGAAGTGGGAGGTTCCATCCTGCTCTTGTATAAGCAGGTGTTCTTTGGCTCAGGATGACATCCTGAAGACCCTGGTTATCCCACTGTAATTTGTCCCCAAGAAGACCACATCAGTATTTCTGTAAACACCCTAAGATTTGAGGAAGGTGAGCTACACCTGATTAACTGGGTCTATCCATTTCTCCCAGCGCCTTAGGACCCCAACAAAACATGTAACACTGCGGTCTAGTGTGCATCTCAGTAACAGGGACATGAATGTTGCAAAAGCAAGTCATCGGTTATATAACTAAAACTCTGGGAAAGTATTTTTTTAATCCTCTAAGAACACGCTTTCCTAAAACTCCACGCCACTTAAATTCTACAATAGATGGTACATCTTTTTTTTTTAAATTTCATCTGATACAACTGCTCCCTCTAGTGGTATAAAAAAAGCTTGCGACACGAAGTATCTGAAATTAAATTTGGAAAAAAATTTGGAGAAACAATTAGAAAATTTCCAGGTAGCAATGGAAATAAAAAACAAACAAACTTGAAACAAATTGAATAAACAATTGGGAAACATTCTAGTTTATTCTTACTGATAGTCAAATTACATAAATAGCTTTATAGTTAATAAGTAATCCCAATATCTCTCCAGGGCTATTTTTGAAAGAAGCCTGTTAAAACTGTGATAGAAAATGGAAAGTTCAGTAAACAGCTAGTTTACATTATACTTATAACAAAACAGAAATCAAAAAAGGAAGCTCTTCAGGTTACAGAAGCTTCATCTCTCCAGGTCAGAACATCCTTAATGCTGAGTTTTCCTGAGAGCAACTTCATTCAGTGGCTGAGTTTCTTTTCAGATTCAGTTCTGTAGGAAACCATTGTGACTTAACTGCATACCACTGTAGTTATCAGGGTGGCATGCTGTACCTTGATAAATCCCCTTGAGAATTACAAAAGCAGGCTAGCTTGTCAGGGGATGTGTGCATGTGCATATGCGCACACGCCTAGGTATTTTAGTTGTAGTTGGATTTGTCCTTTTGAAAAGACTTTTCTTTTTTCTTTTTTATCCCAACATGGATGAGCTGTGCAACCATCACTCTCGTAACCCTCGCATGGGTGAACATAACTACTTGTTGCTGACAGTTCTGAAACAGAGCTGTCATTCAAGAGTGGCAGCTCTGCAGGGCCCCAGCGTGCCACTTTCCTGGTTGTCACTCATTGGGAAAGCACCTGCTCTTCTCTGTGACTGTCATGCAGCCTGGGCATGCATCAGAACTCCACTCCACCCCCAGCATCAAATTGAGATATCCAAGGAGTGTACATGGAGCCTGCAGAATTGAGACGCCAATATGGCTGAAGGAAGATGGCCAAGAAGGCACATGCAGTGCTCTCTACAATGCTTCTCAGGCTTTGTTGTTCATATAAATCACCTGCAGCAATTGTTAAGATACAGATTCTGATAGCTGGTCTCAGCTGGGGCCTGAGGTTCTGCATTTCCAATAAGCTCCCAGATGATGCTGAAGCTCCTGGTTCATGGACCACACTTTGAGTAGCAAGGCTCTAGAGTATACCAGTTTTCAGACTCTTTCAAGATCAGTTTACAGTTTTGAAACGTGGGAACAGTGATTCTGCACATTTTGTGACTTTTCATAAGATAAGTAGCGCATAAGCCACCAACCACCTGAAGTCCTAGTTTTCACAGCACAATAGAAAAACTTGAAATTGGCAAGTTCTTTTATGAATTAAAAATTCCATGATGATCATGAATCACACACAGTCTCTCTTCTTTAAATAGCTACATCTAGTTAACCCTTTTAACCATCTCATCCTTCCTAACCTTGATTTATTAATCTAGTATATTGTAAAGAAGTCTCATGATTTAAGTAAGTCAAAACTAGTGGTGTGGGCAGATGGTAAAAGGAACACCACCACAAAACCTGCCACTCAGAGTGTAACAGATGACCGTAGCAGCCCAGAACTATCCCTTTGTTCATTTTGCTAATGAGTGTCCTCATTGCTGTGGGAGCCTGAATAGTTAATTACTTGCAGTTCCTGCAGCTGACAGATGGTGGGGACAGAGCTAAAGGTTAACCTTACAGGAATGGCGAGGGGAGGGAGAGTTGTGGGGAGGATCTGTAGGTGTCTACGGAGAAAAAAATCTTTGAGTTGGATGTGTTTTCCTTGTTTCCTGCTTTTATACGAGATTTTTTTAAAAAGGCATTCAGGTATTAGCTACCAGTTATAAATTTTACACTTCACCTGATTTATTCAAATAGTTCTTGTTTAGTTTATGATAATGGGTGCTCATGTAATCCACTATGGATATTCATATTCTGCCACTGTTAGGAAATGTATGCATAAACTTGCCTATTAAAGCAACCATTCCTTGTTTGTTACTTAAAAGTCCTTTTAGTCTATAAATATACTCTATGATAATATCAAATTGAACCATGTGGGACAAAAAAATAATGGCTGGGATTCCTCCTCCAGTAAGAAAACAGTGTTGTTTATTATCTGTTAGATTTCTTAGCTCTTGTTAGTTAGGAATGAACCTAGCTTAAATAATTTAAATGAAATGGTGAATTAAAATTGTGAACATTTGTAATTGGGCTTAGTGCAAAATTTAAGAATGTTATTTTAAATATTAACTGATATAACTAAGTTCATTGCTTGTTATTTTTAAAGGATTTATTAATGAACTACATTGTAGCCACTTATTTTTCTTTTAAACCATTATAATCACAGAGAAAAATATTTTAATAATTTACTTCCAGCTATCTCCAAAGTTAAATAAAAGTACAGTTACAAAAGGACAGCAGCATATTGGGAGGAATGATTTTGTTTTTGAGGAGAGTTTATTCTTGAGTATTTGCAACCATGACATTGCTACAGAAAGAATAAACAATATAATTCATTTAAAGGTCACTTTAAAATTCAAAAGTATTTCTAGTGTCTATTATTTTGAAGCAAGGCATATGCACCCTTCTATCTCTTTTAGCAGAATATGACTTTTAAGCATGCTCTTTAATATTTTGATAGTGTAATCATTTAATACTTTACCATCATGAAGCATAAAGTTCTGCACCAGCTTCTCCAACCCATTACATCTTAATTTTTTTCATAATGTGTGGCAGTAAAATCTAGACAGCCATAAGCAAGTATATTCAGATGTTTTCAATAGCTTTGAAACAGACAAGAAGAAGAAGAAGAAAAGAAGAGTAGCTGT
This sequence comes from Aselliscus stoliczkanus, assembly GCA_033961575.1. Taxonomy (NCBI): domain Eukaryota; kingdom Metazoa; phylum Chordata; class Mammalia; order Chiroptera; family Hipposideridae; genus Aselliscus; species Aselliscus stoliczkanus. The sequence goes on from CM066734.1 coordinate 44,976,686, forward strand.
CCCAATAAGCTTCTATGGCGTAAGAAAAAGCCTCTCTCATAATGGACATGGCAAGATTTAAACAAAAGACGCACATAATAAAAATGTAAATGAGTTTGCTTTACTAAACTATAACTTTAAAGTCTTTTGTTGTAAGTTATCCTGAAACCTTCTTACAAGGTAATCACTGTTTGCATAGAGATTTAAACCGAAGTCTTCAATAGCATTAAACGCCTGCACAGCCCCAGTGTGACAGGCATGCAAAGCCACGTTAATGTTCAGAATATGAATTGCCTCTGGGTGGCTCCTCCACCAAGCAGAAAACCAACTGTGTGGATATCCGTGTGCCTGATGGACTCCATGCGGCTCCCAGCCTGAAAACGTCACCACTTTGACATGTGATGTGCTCCTCATGACACTGGCAGTGCTGACACTGGGAAATGCCACAAAGGCAACAAGCCCCCTCCTTAACCGTGCACTTTGCCACCCCCTGGCGCTGCCCGTCCATGGTCTCCCCAGCCTGCCTAGTTACCAAAGGACAGCACTTCAGACACACACAGAGGGAAGTGTGGGTGGAGGGGCCCCAGCTGCCTCCCCGGACACAGCCTCCATAATGAATTGACCTGAATGATGAGGGCACACAAACAGTATGATATGCATTATTCCTGTCAATAAAATGTCCCCATGTGCTGTGGTCTTTGTACAGAATGTACTGCAGCCTTTCTTCCAGCAAGCTCTATTTAATCCCCTTCCTTTTTACTATTCATATTGTAAGTGTGTAATAGAATTCAGAAAATTATATGATAGCTCTTCTGTATCTGTATTGTCTTGTTTTGCATATTTAAATCCTTGGCTCCCTGCTTTGAAATATGGAATTCCCCATCTTTCAGGACTATTTGGCTGAAGAGGGCAGCCCTGCAAGATCAATTCCAGAAAAGGAAAATTTGGAGTACAAATTGGAAAATGAGAGACTGCTTCAAATCATTTCAGAACTCGAAGAGGAAATCCAACTCAATCTAAAAGAAAATTCAGTATTAGGTAACACTTTCAAGTCATTTTCAAGAAAAATCTGTACATTGGGTACTTCATAAAATTCATAGCTGTGTTTGTCTTTTCCAAACACATTTGTGTGGTTATTTACATTTCAGTTTGATAGCCAGCTTTGATTTTCATTTAAGATGGTATTCCTTGCTTGGGACAGAGAATATTTTTTATATATAAATATTATGATTATACTTCTGAGCTATGCCATTTTAACTTAGGGTGATTTTTGTCAAGCCAAGCATTAGCCTCTGAAAAAATGTGCCAATCAACACTTTAGTTCACTTAAAAATATTATAAACAGAAACTTTTGCCGGTTTCTTTTTCATATGCTTAATAGATTATATTAAATTTATAACATTTAAATACTTATAATCCTCATTGGGGAATGCTTTGTAAAGAAACAGCGTTAGTCCTTCAGGAAAATATATTACAGCTTACTACTTAATTATCTTCAATTTTTGGTACAGAATTTGAGTACAAATTTTCATGTGTATACTTACACCCCCTTTTTTACATACCATAAAAATTAGGAAAATTTGCATTTAAGTCAACATACTTCGATCACTTGAAAGTATTTTGTCATGTACTGTTATCTTTATACTTATGTTAATTGTATCATGTTGCCCTTAATCTGTAGTATGAAAAGCAATAAATAAACAATAAAAAAGGAAAAAATATTAATAAAATCATTTGTATTACAATATCCTTTGAATATAAAATTATACCATGCCAGTGTACTTTCATTTCAGTGTAGAGTCAGAAAGTGCCACCTGCTGAAGCACTAAGTATGGACTGTGACTAACAGCAAAAATGTCCATTGCTAGTAGTGATGAAGAGCTTTCAGCCGTTGGCACACTTGGATCTTGAACTTAGTTCTTAGTCCCTATCTGACCAGCCGTCTGAACAGCAGGAAGAAGACTGTGAATGTCAAGGGCAGTTGTGAAGGTCACAGTCCTGCTAGGACTTGCGTCCACCATGCCTGCCAGTGGTGTACAGTTTGAATACAGGGCATAAGCTTGTAATTTCATGGTTGGTCTCTCTCTTCTTTTGTTTACAGAAGACGAAATTATAAGTTTGAAAGAGATGGCAAAAAAGAATCATAAAACCATTCAAAAGGTACTGTAACTTTTTTACATTGATGAATGACTCTTTTAAATTGAAAGAGCCCAGTTGGTGAAATAACACTGTGTCCCACTTGTCCTCTGATGTAAAGAAAAGTCGATTTCTATATTTAATCTCTCCCATTATTTGGGTAAGGTTTTTAATAATGAATAAGGATTCTGTCTTGGGTACTTCCCCATTATTTGGGATATCTATTTTGTTGATTATAAGGAATCAAGATGTTATATGACACAGGGAAGCCAATGCTTGTGGAAAAATTATATTAAGAGTGAACAGTTTATTCTCAGATCAGATGTTGGTTTATGTTCATTTTTCTGGATGTGAATGAACTGACTTATGTTACCCAGGATATCTGCGTTTAGAACAGGGAATTCTCTTGGTGTCACTAAGATCAAGGTTTCCTAGAGCATTCCATGCGGCCGGACACAGCAGTTCCTGCCCTGCGTACACAGGCCAGAAGCTCCTGCTTTGTGCTTTCTTAGGTCAGTGTACAACCCCTATTGTAGCTCTCGCAGCCCTTTTCTGGGAGGATCCGTCTTCCCTGCCATCCGGTAAGTCCCACGAGGCCGGAAACTGTGCTATCGCAATCTTTGGTATAGTCTGTGCTGAGTACAGTGCCTGGCACACTTAAAAATACTCCTTGAGTCAGAGAATGAGAATGTATTTAGAGTCCATAAAAACTGGCAGAATTTCCAGATGAAAAAGTGTATTTACCTCCCAGAATCATTCCAAATAAACATACATGCTTTCCACAAATGCAATAGAGTATCAATTTTTAAATAAAAATTAATTAAAATTAGATAAAATTACAAATTCAGTTCTTCAGACACACTAGCCACATTTCCAGAACTCAGGTGCCCCATGTCCTAAGTTTAGGTTCAGATTTCAACCTGATTTTGCAGTTCAGGATAGTCTTAGGTTTTAGAAAAAATTACTTCCAAGAACTGTGCTTAAAAGACATGGTTAGCCAGGTGGGTCATTGTTGGGAGATGTGTTCTATGATAACTGAATCCACCACAGGTTTTCATAAAGGCATTTCATTTTCTTGTGCTTCCCCCTATTTGCAGCAGCGACAGTGTAAATTTCATTCTTACAGAGATAACAATGGAGCCTGTGAACAGACAAGTTTAACCTTCTTGGCATCAACCTCCAAGGTTAAAAATGAAATCTCAGCTTTCTAGTTTCACTTAATAACCTACAAGGAAATCTCACAGTTTATTTAAAAGTTTCTCAAGCTATTCACTCTATACTGTCATTAGTAGAGATGCGTTGGTTGTAAGCTTACTGTGAGGAGTACAGGAATTAAAGCAAAAACAAATATCACTGTTAAGCCACCAATTAGAAAGAAACATAGACTATGAGTAGCTGGTTATACCCTGTGTGAGCTTAAATATTTCAGCTAAATCGTGCCTCAGATTTCAAGGCCTACATGCCCAGTGGTAGCCACTGGTCACATGTGGCTACTGAACACTTGAACGGAGGAATTTTTAATTTAATTTTAATTTTTAAAAAAATTTACATTTAAAAACTGATACTTGTTTCAGTTATTGAAAAATCTTGATGTATATTTTGAATAACTTGAGTTTGAAAATCTACTTTTTCATCTGTAAATTTTATGAATTCTAGATACAGATCAAGTATTTCCAATGGAAACAAAAAGAAAAACAAACATGCAAACAAACAAAAAACCCCAAAACAACAAAAAAGAGACAAAAAGAAAAAAACAAAAAACAAAAACAACCCCCCCCCAAAAAAAACAACAACAAAAGAAAAAAAGGTATTTCCAATGCAAATTTAGCCCCCAAATTGAAATGTGGTATAAGTGAAAAATACACACTGGCATTCAAAGACTTAGTATAAGAAATGTGAAGTGTCTCACTAATGATTTTTAATATCAATTATTATACATTGAAATGATAATGGTTTTGGATATACATTGGGATAAACTACATATATATATATATATTTTAATTTTTATTGGGGAATTGGGGGAGGGGAACAGCATTGGGGAATCAGAGAAGGGGAACAGACAAGTTGTTGTCCTTTTGTTCTTCAGTCTAGTTGTAGAGGACATCGCTTCACTGGCCCGTATAGGTATTATCATTGCTCTCTTCCCAGTTGAGGCAGTTGCTAGCCGGCCATTGGACGGCCACTCACGGCAGCTTACAGCAGCTCACGGCAGCTCACAAAATCACACACAAGCTGCAGGCCAGCCCAACTGCAGTCTTCGCCATTTCCGGCAACTCATGGCAGCCCAGCTCCAGGTCAAGCTGTTGTTCACCATCTTAGCTGTAGAAGGCGCATATATGGGACCCTCATATATGGGATCCCAACTGGGGCCCTGCTGCTCAGAGCTGGCATCCCAAGCCAACTCCTAACCAATGCACCACTCGGCCAGCCCGATAAACTCTATTATTAAAATTAATTTCACCTGTTTCTTTTACCATTTTAACAGGCTACTGTAAAATTCAAAATTATATATGACTCAGATTATATTTTTATTTAACATCTCTATTGTAGACAAATATAGCAGATCCCCAATCTGATCATTTTTTATCATATATATATATATATATATATATATATATATATATATGCACAGGAACTCCACATAGACATTGAATATAAGAACAGATTACTGTTGAGGAGAAAGAATCTAGAAGCCTAGGTTCCTGTTCCATTTCTGCCACTACAGCCCCTTGGACCGGTCCCTTATCCTCCTCCTTTCTGTGTCTCCCTAACTGTGTGGATGGAATGTGATAATGTACCTAACAGTGCTTTGTCACCTGGAAAGCCAATCAGGAGTTATTGAACAGAAGAGAGACAATATTTACTTGTTTATTTCCAATATCCTTCACTAAATCAATTAATTCAGCTATGTTTATCAGGTGTCTTTTAATGTCAGGTGCTGACTGCACTACTGCTGAGATACCAAAAAAAAAAAAAAATCACACACACACACACACACACACACAGCCCTGCTGTGGAGGAAATCAAGTCTAGAGGGAAAGACAAAACCATAGAGCAATGTAATAGGGACTGTAAAAGAAGTATGCACATAGAGAAAAGATGCCTGGCTTTACCTGGAAGCTTCTGAAAGGCTTCAGTTCCACACCTATCAGTGGAGCTGAGTTTTTCAGGTAGATAAGAGGATGGAAGAATTGGGTACAGAGTGTGAATGCATAAAGTGTGAGATAGGTTTGTGGACCTGTTTGTAATTTGGTATGGCTGGAGCATGAGGCAGGAATCTGGTGAGGCCATGTGGTGAGAAATTGTGTTGGGGTAGGAAGAGGGGAAATCTGAGGTGTGGGGAAGAGGTAAGCAGGACAAGGAAGAGTGGAAAGGGGCAGTTCAGAAGCCTCTGGTAAGCCACATGTTCCCTTTACAAGCCACGGATTCAATTAAACACAAGTTGAGAATGGTACTGAATCTAGGGAGGTTGACCTCTTGCCATCTCTGGGCTAAGCACTATCAGTTATGGGATTCAACAGCTTTTATGTTTTAATCCCAATAATCTAATTCCAGCTGTGGCCACAGTAAGAATTTACTTTTGAGAGGAAGATAGTCCAGCAGTGAGAGATTACGGTCCATGGTGTGACCAGCATCAGGATTAAGGGTGGCATAGATTAACATGGGCGCACACCCAGCTTGGATTGTAAGAGGTCAGGGAAGGTTGGAGGAAAGACACTGAGCTGATGTCCAAAAGAGAGATTTGAGTTTCAGGAGAGGATGGGGGGATGTGGAAAGGGTCAGAAATGTGAAAGGGAAATGCCTGTGTGATTTGCTGTAGCTGAAGAGTATGTGAGAATAAGGGGTGGTGAGAAGCAGGGCGCATGGCAGAGAATTATTCTTCATGCTAAAGGGATTGAATGACGTTCTGAGTGCTCTGAGGAGCCCTGAACATTGAGGCGGGATTGGATTTGTGTTTCAGAAATCCAACGGATGAAAGTCTGGAGTCGGAAAGACCAGTTTGGAAGGGAGGGAGGGAGAGAGGGAGGTGGGGGGAAGAGAGGGAGAAAGAGAAAGAAAGAAAGAAAGAAAGAAAGAAAGAAAGAAAGAAAGAAAGAAAGAAAGAAAGAAAGAAAGAAAGAAAGAAAAGAGAGAGAGAGAGAAAGAAAGAAAAGAGAGAGAGAAAGAAAGAAAGGAGAGAGAGAGAGAGAGAGAGAGAGAGAGAGAGAGAGAGAAAGAAAGAAAGAAAGAAAGAAAGAAAGAAAGAAAGAAAGAAAGAAAGAAAGAAAGAAAGAAAGAAAAAGAACCAGTTAAGAGTTTACTTGGACAAGCCATAGAAACTATAAAATCCTGAAACAGGAGGACAGTGACACTGGGAGTGAAGGAGAGGGATGAATTCAAGAGATGATTAAGCAGCCAAAGCTATGGTCATTGATGAGCTTGCAGGTGGGAGGGATAAAGGACAGAGAGGAGTTAAGGCTGGACAGCCTGCAGATGAAAATGGGCTGAGGTGGTTGCAGGGCGCTGAGCAGGAGAGTGGGTATCACGGAAGCCAAGCAAGAGTCTCAAAAAGGAAGGAATCACTCAGTGTGTCAAATGCTGTCCAGAGGCTAGGTGTGCTAAAGGCTAAAAAGGTAAGATTGGACAATTTAGCTTTGGCAACAATGAGTCATTTCCCTGGAATGGTGGGAGCAGCTGAGAAGTGGAGTGAATGCAGAAGTGAAGGGAGTGAGCATGGTTGCTGTCTAAACATTTGGCTGTGGATGGCCAGGGAGACAAGGGGAGTATTTGGAGGAGTTACGGGGTTGAGGGAGGAATTTTTCTAAAAGGTGAAGCTAGAGGATTTTAAAATAATATCGAAGGAAGAAGAATGAGACAGTAAAGGTACAACAGAGAGAGATCAGTGATGAAGAGAGATCTAAGGAGGCAGGGTTGGGTCTTATGGCCTGGTGTTTCCTGGTAGTTGACACCCTTTTAAAACTTGGTGACACTTCTTTTCAGACCAAGGTATGGTGACTCAACACAAAATATTTTCCTTTCCTTCCACCTCTCTCATTCCTTTTCTTTCTCTAAATGTAGTGTTCAACCTCTCACATCTTCAGCTACACCCCTCCCCCTGTTTTGAGGCTCTCCTCTGGCCAGTCCCCAGGGTTCTCCAGCCCTGCCTGGGACTGCCCTGTGCTACTGGGGACAATCCAATCCTTGCCTTCTGATGACATTACAAGAGGATGGGGTTTTAACCCAGAGTAGCTGTGCCTTCCCTCTGCCTATCATTCCAATTGGATCTGATTAGCACCCTTTCTTACTACCCGTTACAGCTCTTTCAGTCTTCACTACTTTTTCTCAATTCCCATATCCACCTCTACACTACTTCCTAATTCACAGAGAACATAGCAGACGCTTGGATTTTTTTCTCCTTGGCACTCTCTTCCTCACTCTGTCACTTAGCTTGCCTAGCGTTACCTTTATTCCTTTTCTTCAGAAGAGGGAATATTTTTCTTTGCCCTCACTCATCCTCCCACCAATTTGCCTGACTCTATCTCTTCCTTATTCCTGTCCTGGGACCTTTCTTCGTCAGCCTCTTTCTTGTGCCTTTAAAATGTCTCTCTAGCCTACAGATGTAGTCAAAGCCCACAGTTCTCTATTTGCTAAAAATTGCTGTACACGTTCATCAACCAATGTCAGAGCTGGAACTCATTAACCTTTGAAACTGGACTTTGCTGTGCTCCTCATTTAAATTAATGGTGTTGCCATCTATCCAGAGGACCAAATAACAAATATAGGGTCATTCTCTACTTGTCTCCTTCATACCTCATATGTAGTTGTTCACTAGACCTGTAGGTTTGCCTTCCAAAATTTATCTTAGATCCTCTTTCTCTGCAAAAACATTGCCACAGACTTAGTTGAGGCTTTCATCATTTCCATGGATTCTTCATTTTCCTGTCTCTGTTCTCTTTCTTTTTTAAAATCTAACTTCCACACTGCTGTCATAGTAATCTAATACCCTAATCTAATGTGCTAAAACCTTCAAAGGTTTCCCATTGCCTTCAATATAAAACCAGGCCACCCAAAAATGTACTGAGTGATTTTTAAATGCTGGAAACAACTAAGCACTTTCACATTTGCTACCTCAAGCTCTTTCTACAATAACTCTTGGCAATAGGCTTTTTGACTCTGATTTTACAAATGAGAAAACTAAGGCTTGAAGCATAGAATTAACTTAGCTACACAGCTAATAAGGAGCAGAGCTTTGATTTGAACCAACTAGTGTTCTTGTTACATCATTCTGCCTTTCCCTCCTAACTGGTGAGCAAGGCCCCTCATAGCATCACATTGGATCTCCTTCCCCTCTCACTTCCTGCCATTCCTGTGTGTATGGACCCTGGATCCCAAAACACCACACTTTTTCCAGTTCCTCCATTATTCCATGCTTTTCTGTGGTTGCACTGCTGTTTTGTTTGTTGTTTTCTAGACCTTCTTCCTTCTTCAACTGGTTGAACTTCTACTTATTCTTCAAAACCCTTGTCAAATGGTACTTCTCCTGTGAAGTTAACACCAGGAATAAGCATGTCTTATTATAATTATAGTTGCCATGTTATGTGGATTCTTATGCTTTATGACTCCCTGAAGATTTATTAACATTTTTTCTTATGTTTTACATTCGGTATTTGCACATTGCTCTCCTACCATACTGTAAATGCCACAGGGAAAGGGATCTATTCTAGTTTATTTATTTATTATTATTATTATTAGTTACAAATGTATAAAACAATGCAATAGTTATCTTTTTCACCCCTTACAAAGTGACTACTCCCTCCCCTCCCCCCACCCCACCCCCATATACACATATCTATTACAATTCCATTGACTACATCCCCACACTATATTCCACATCCCATGACTATCTGCCACTGAGTAATATTAGATGTTGACTATAATTTAACACATATTCTAGTTTATTTTTATACCTCCATAGCTGAACAAAATGCCTGGCATCTAAAAGGTGTTCCATACATGTTTATTAAATTAATGAATATATTAATTAATTGAATTAAACGGATGTCAAAACCAAGGGTTGAATTTTATCAATGCATATATCATGCACAAATTTAAAATACTGATGTAAGTCATGAGTACAATGGTCCTGCAATATATGCTTTGATGGCTATTTTCAATTGATATGAATATGGCTTGATAGGCATATGTATGTCACAAAAATCTAAAATAAGAGAAATGGGTTACATAAAGAGTAAAGCAAAATTGCTCTTTTTGCTAACCTAGGACTTGCTTTATTATGTATTGATATCGCATTTTGGGGGCTGAGATGAGGAAAGTTGTAAGTAAATTGGCATTTTCTGTATATATTTTGCTTGCTTATGTAATAAAAATATAATAATTATATGATAATATATTATTATTACATGGTAATCTGTAGATATTTAATTTTTTCTTTGATCATATTGGATCTATTTTTCTCATATTCAGAATCAAAATATATTTCACTGAATTCTACTGAGGAGGAATTTCAGGTGTTCTGTTTTTTAATAAAAAAGTAATGTCCTTCTCTTTCAGTTAACTGATGGTAGAGACAAGTTAAGGTTTGAGCTTGATGCTGAAAAATCATTAGTTCAAGAAATGGTAAGGTTATTTACATTATTTCCTAATAATTTTGAATTCAGGAATTTAATTTAATCACAAAAGTTTTATAAACTGTATTTGTAACTTTTTTGTGAACTATTCATTTTACCTTTATCAATAATCTAAGTTCATGCATAATTATAAACATTTAAAAATGATTGTTTCAGTAATACTATAATAAATATACTTACTATGTAGAAGAGTCTTACATAAGAAATAGTATTACAATTTAAAGCAGTGTACAGAATTTTTGAATTTTATCATGGAGATGAAAAAAACAAATATGAGAGCCCAATATTTTGAAGGATTTGCTATTTTTAGTTACAAATTGCCATAAGTGACAACAAAAAAACAGCCCAGCTAGATATTTTGGCATTCTGTGTTAGTCTCATAAGAAAACACTGCCTTTTTATGTTCTTTTAAGAGAACTTTCCAGACGGCTGGTCTTTTATTTTATCAGTCGACTACCAGGCCCCCAGACCCCCACCACCACACCCCCCGCCCAGCTATGGGGTTGTACTTTGGCTTTCAACTGATCGCCACTAGTATGTCTTTGTTACAGTAAACTGACTGTGTTTATTATAATCAAAAATAAAACACAGCTTGACTTGCGTTCTAAATGTGCTTGAAAAGAATATGATACTGTTTAGAAGAGAAAAGGTTGTTCATAGGAAATCAACACCACTTCAGATATTGAAACATTCCCTTTTTTACAGCTTGTCACACTTTGTGCCAAGTCATGACTGTTTCCCTAACTCTGTTTTGTTACTCTCGGCACCATGTGTTTTGGGTTCCTTGTCATAGAAATTAATGCAAAACAATGCTCGGAGACTACAATAAAGCCTTCTATGAAACCAACTTGTGAATGCAGGCAAGGAAAAAAATGATGGTTAGCTAGTCACAGAAACCATGCGTTAACAAATATGTTATTTAGAACCTTTAACTTTTAAATACCTGGTATATAAAAATCGTCTCCATTGTTCGAGTATACTTGGTGGATCTCTTCTGCCCCACCCCCACCTTCTTCTGTCATCCCTCCAAAGTCCAGGAGTTGCTTCTGAAAATAAACAACTACACGTGCACATTCTCATTAAAATGGAAAGTGCTTTTCTAGAGTGGGCAGCAAATGTTTTTTTGCCAGTTTGTTAGCAGTGTTAGAGAAGAGATTGAACTACTTAATAAGAAAGTTTGTGCCTACACTATGAACAAACAGACCCCATAGTTTAATCACTTTGCTTCTTTATTTGAACTGTAAGCAGTTAACCAGTGCTACTGTATTGCCCACAGGGGAACCAATCACGTTTTATTTTGTTGTTTAGAATTTTATTGAGCACCATGCTGGTTGCCAAGCAGCAAGATCTTGCAATCACAAACCCTAAGACAGCACAAGAGCCTCTGTACCTCAGAACTAGTACTAGTTTTTGGGGGGTCCACGTTTTCAGTGGAGGGAGTAAGCCTAAGGTTCTTCTTATAACGAAAATTTCCATGGCATACCTTTGGGCCCAGCAGGGTCACTATTTGGCGCCCCCTACTCCCCACCAAGGCATTCTGTTATTCACCCAGGAGGAGACTGGCTTTGTGGCATTTGGATTTCCTTTGTTTCTTACCAGGGTACTTTTTTCCAGAAATGAAGATTTGTGATTGCGCCTAAATGGAGGCGTGGGAGAAGGATGAGTGACCAGTCATTTTGTAAAAATTAAAAAAAAATGTTCTCACTGAAGTGTTTTTGTTCCTGCTTGGCTAGTATTGTTTTTCAATGTTTATTTTCTGACCCATTAAGAGCCTAGTTTAATTCAAAGAGCCCATATAAAAAGACACTATCAATACGAATAGGTAAGCAATGAAATATGGAGTGGTTGTATCTTTAGATTGCCTTTAGGGGAAGCATATGAAGTAATTTTGTGTCTTCCTGTGATTCCTATGCTTATTTATCATTTATCTTTTTTAAATTGAGGTATAATTGCCATGTAACATTGTATTAATTATAGGGGTACAACAAAATGATTTGGTATTTGTATATATTGTGAAATGATTATCACAATAACTGTACTTAACATCACCACACAAAGTTACAAAATTTTGTTTATCATAAGAACTTTTCAGATTTACTCTATTAGCAACTTTCAAGTATACAATATTATTAACTATAGTCATCACATTATATATTACATCTCATGAACTTATTTGTTCTATAGCTGGAAGTTTGTACCTTTTGACCACCATCACCTATTTCTCCTATCCCCCATCCTTTGCCCCTGGCAACTACCCATCTGTTCTAGGTATCTATGAGTTAGTTTGCTGTTGTCGTTGTTTGGTTTTTGTTTTTCTTTTTAAGATTCCACATATACGAATAAGATTATACAGTATTTGTCTTTCTCTGTTTGACTTATTTTACTTACCCTAATACCCTCTATGTCCAACTATGTTGTCTCAAATAGCAAGATTTCCTTTTTTTCTTATGGCTAAATAGTATTCCATTGTGTGTGTGTGTGCACATACATACACCACATTTTCTTTATCCATTTATCTGTTTGTTGCTTAGGTGCTTCCATGTCTTGACTATTTGAGTTAGTAGTTTTTAATTGTTTGGATAAATACCCAGAAGTGGAATTGCTGCATTATGTGGTAGTTCTAATTTAAAATTTTTATGGAACCTCCATACTATTTTCCATAGTGGCTGCACCAGTTTGCCTTCCCACTGTGTGCAAGTATTCCCTTTTCTCCACATCTATGCCAGCACTTATTGTCTTGTATCTTTTGGTGACAGCCATCCTAACAAGTGTGAGGTGATATCTCATTGTAGTTTTGAGTTGTATTTCCCTGATGATTAGTGATGTTGAGCATTTTTTCAGGTACTCGTTGGTCATTTGAATATCTTCTTTGGAAAATGTCTACTCAATCATCTGCCCACTTTTAATTGGATTGTTTGTTTTTTGCTATTGAGTTGTATGGGATCTTTATATATTTTGGATATTAATTCCTTATCAGATACATGATTTCCAAATATTTTCTTCTATTCAGTAGGTTGCGTTTTCATTTTGTTATTTCTTTTGCTATGCAGAAGCTTTATAGTTTGATGTACTTCCACTTGTTTTTATTATGTTACTGGAGCTTTAGATATCATCTTCAAAAAAAAAAAAATTGTTGACAAGACCCATGTCACGAAACTTTCCCCCTATGTTTTCTTCTAGAAGTTTTATGGTTTCAAGTCTTACATTTAAGTCTTTGATTCATTTTGAGTTAATCTTCACTAGTGGTGTAAGATAGAGGTCTAATTTTATTCTTTACATGTGAATATCCAGTTTTCCGAGCACCATTTATTGAAGAAACTGTCTTTTCTCCATTGAGTATACTTGGCTGCCTTGTCAGGTATTATTAGTTGACTGTATATGTTTAGGTTTATTTCTGGGGTTTTGGTTCAGTTACATTGGTCTCTCTCTATGTCTGTTTTTATGCTAGTACCATACTGTTTTGGTTACTATGGCTTTATAACATGGTTTGAAATCAGGAAGTGTAATGCTTTCTACTTTGTTCTTTCACGAGATTTATTTGGCTTTGGGGGTCTTTTGTGGTTACATGTAAATTTTAGGATTGTTTTTTCTACTTTTGTGAAAAGTGCCATTGGAATCTTGATAAGGATTACATTGGATACATACAATCTACTAAAAATGGCTTTGAGCAGTATAGACATTTTAACAATATTAATTATTCCAATCCATGAACACAGGGTATCTTTTCATTTATGTCTTCTTCAGTTTCTTTCATCAAAGACTTGCACATGAATGCTCATAGCAGTTTTATTTGTAAAAAACAAAAACTAGAAATAGCCCTGATGTCTATTAATAGATGAATGGATGAATAAGTTGTAGTTTATCTACCCAGGGGAATACTGCTCAGCAGTAAAAGGAATGGATTATTCCTATACACAGCAACACTGATAAATCTCAAAATATTTATGTTGAGTGAAAAGAGCCAAAGTACAAAATACATTTGTATGGTCCAATTTATTTGAAATTCTTGAAAATGCAAACTATTTTTAGAAAAATATTTACTGACAGCAAGCAGATCCGTTGTTGTCTGGTGATGGGATAAGAGAGTGTAGAGGGTTGTCTTACAAAGAGACATAAGGAAACTTTTGGGAATAGCAGATATGTTCATTAACTTGATTTTAGTCATGACTTCACAAGTCACGAAGTTGACACAGTATGAGCATCCAAAAAAATATAAATACCTCCCAAAAATCAATTTAGAAAAAGATATACTATCCAATAGAAAAAAAGGCAAAGTTGAAAAGTAGTAATTCAGATGAGGAATGTAGAAAAATATATCCAACCTTATTAATATTTAGTGAAACAAAACCATAAAGAAATATTATTACCCATGCCAGATTTAAGGGCTAATAAAAAAGTTAGTCTTACAATACTAAGTGTTGAGAAAGTTGTAAAGAAATGGAAACTTTTATGTGGTGGTTGCAGTAAAAGTTAGTATAACTTTGACAATTTTGACAATTGTTTGGAAAATTATCTTTTTATATTTTAGTGGTTTATTTAAAAAGATTGATGTTATTTCTTTCTTAAATGTTTGATAGATTTCATCAGTGAAACTATCTGGGTCTAGATTTTCTTTATGTGAAGCTTTTTTTTTCTGTATCTCGTCTTTTTTTTTTTTTTTTTTTTTTGAGGGCGGTATCACTGGCCTTCATCTGTGGGACCCGAACCCGGGCCACTGGCTTCCGAAGCCAGCGCTTAACCACCGCGCCCCTCGGCCGGGCCGTTTTTTTTTTTGTTTTTTTTTTAAAAAGCTGAGCCATCCTGCCACCTGTCGGCAGCTAGTGTGAAACTTTTTAATAATGGATTTATTTTCTTTGATAGCTACAGAGCTATTCATATTTTCTAGTTCAATGTATATCACTTTTGTTAGGTTGTAGTATTCAATTGTCCATTTGATTTAATTATGAATTTGTTACTATGAGGTTTTCCATAATATTCCCTTATTATCTTTCTGATATCTTTAGGATCTGAAATAATAAACCCTCTTTCATTCCTGAGTTTTATAAATTATGTTCTTGATCAGTCTAGTTGGGGATTTATAAATTTTGCTGATCTTTTCAAGAAATTAGTTTTGGGCAGAGGGCCTGAATAGACATTTCTCCAAAGGACATGCAGATGGCCAATAGATATATGAAAAGATGCTCAACATCACTAATCATCAAAGAAATGCAAGTAAAAACTACAATGAGATATCACCTCACACCTGTCAGAATGGCCATCATCAATAAATCAACAAAGTGCTGGAGAGAAGGTGGAGAAAAGGGAGCCCTCATGCATTGTTGCTGGGATTGGAAATTGGTGCAGCTACCATGGCAAACAGTATGGAGGTTCCTCAAAAAATTAAAAATACAACTACCTTATGACCCAGCAACTCCAACCCTGGGTATTTATCCAAAGAAATCCAATACAGTAATTGAAAAAGATATATGCACCCCTATGTTCATTGTAGCACTGTTTACAACAGCCAAGATATGGAAGCAATCTTAATGCCCATCAATAGATAAAGAAAAGGTGATACATACATACAATGGAATATTATTTGGCCATAAAAAAGAATGAAATGCTACCATTTGTGACAACATGAATAGACAGAGAGCGTATTATGCTAAATAAAATAAGTAAGACAAAGACAAATACCATATGATGGCACTTACATTTGGAATCTAAAGAACAAAACAAATGAACAAACAAAACATAAACAGGCCCATAGATACAGAAAACAAACTGATGGTTGCTAGATGGGAAAGGGTTTGGAGGGCTGGGTAAGAAAGGAGAAGGGATTAAGAAGTACAAATTAGTAGTATCAAGATTTATGGGGATGTAAAGTACAGTATGGGGAATAATAGTTAATAATATTGTAAAACCTATAGTATCAGATGGGTGTTAGACTTACTGGGGGGAATCACTTTATAAATTAAATAAATGTTTAAACACTATGATGTACACCTGAAATTAATATAAAATAATGTTGAATGTCAACTACAGTTAAAAAACAGTCACAGGGATATATAGTACAGCATAGGGAATATAGTCAATAATATTCTAATAAATATGTACAACGTCAGATGAGTAATAGACTTATTGGGGTTATCACATTGTGAGTTATATAAATGTCTAATCACTATGTTGTTTTATATCCCTAAAACTAATAAAAAAAAGAAATTAGTTTTGGCTGTATTTTCTCTATTTTCTATTTCTTTGAAATCTGCTCTGATCTTTATCCTGTCTCCCCTTCTAATTACTTTTTGTTCACTTGGCTCTTTGTTTCCTACTTCCTTAGTGTGGAACCTTAATCTGGTTATTGATTTCAGACTTTTAATTATTTTTAATATGAGCATTTTAAGCTATTAATTTCTCAGCACTATTATGTGCATCACAAACATTTTAATATCCTGTATTTTCATTCAGTTTGGAACATTTTCTAATTTCTGATTTTTCTTGTGATTTAGAACTGTTTTATGTAATTCATAAATATTAGTGATTTTTGTAGATATATTTTTGTTATTTATTTCATTTAATTCCATTGTGATCAGAGAACATTCTATGTATGATTTTAATCTTTTAAAATTAAATAAAATTTATTGACATTTATTATATGGCCAAACAACATATAGTCTATAATGGGGCTATACTATATATGCTTGAAAATAATTTGCATTCTACAGTTGTTGAGTGTTATCAATTAGATTAAGGTAATCATAGTGTTTTTCAGGTCATCTATTAATATATGTCTTTAATTTTTTTTGCCTATTTCTATCAATTGCTAACAGGAGATGTTATTTTTTTTCTATACATAATTTTATCAGTTTTTATGTCATGTATTTTAAAACTCTGTTTTTAGGCACATACACATTTACAATTGTTTTGTCTGCCTATGAATTGATCCTTTTATCATTATGAAATGCCCCTCTTTATCTCTAGTAATTCTTTAATGCTGAGATCTACTATAGGTTAGGTATAAATCAGCTCCTCCTGCTTTCTTACGTTTGCATTGCATATCTTTTTCAATGCACTTATTTTCAATCTCTCTGTATATTTAAATTTAAAGTGCTTCTGTTACAGACAATAAATAGTTGGGTCTTGCTGTTTTGTACATTCTGGTTATTTCTGCATTTTAACTAGATTGTTTAGTCCATCAACATTCAATGTTATTATTGATAGGGTTGGATTTACATCTACCATTTCACTATTTGTTTTTTATGTGTCCCCTCTGGGTTTTTTGTTTGTTTGTTTCTCTGTTCCTTCTTCTTTTGCCTTTTTAAAATACATTTTAGAAATCTATTTTAATTTATCTATTATTATTTTGGCCTTTTGCCTATCTTTTAGTAGTTACTCTAACAATTATAATTTACATCCTTAACTTTTTACAGTCCACTTAGAGTTAATACTGGGCAATTTCATGTAAAATATACAAACTTAGAAAGTATATCAGTTTGTTAATATAGATTTATTTCTCCATTCTTCAAGTTAGAGTTGTCTTATATATTATATTTACATGAAGATTAAAATTCTTGCTTTAAACAGTCTTATGTATTTGAAAGAAATTAAACAAAATAGTCATATACTTACCACTCCTGATGCTCTTTATTCCTTTCTAAAGATTGAAGGTTCTATGGAGGGCCATTTCCTTTCAGTCTGAAGAGCTTCCTTTCATTTTTCTTGGTCAGGTCTGCTGGTGATGCAATCATTCTTTTTTTCTTTATCTGAAAATATCTTTCTTTTGCCTTTAATTTTGAAAGATATTTTCCTTCAGTATAGAATTCTGAGTTAATAGTGTTTTTTTTTAAATAGTGTTTCTGTCAGCGCTCTAGAGATCTTCTTTTACTATCTTTGAGCTGTCATCTCATTGTCAGTCTGTTAATAATCTTTTTACTCAAGACTAGGTCACATATTCTTATATACTTGTATGTTGAGTATTTTTGGATTTTATGGGCATTATGAATGTTATGCATTATTTTTTCAAAACAGGCAATTAATTTGGTTGAGCTCCAACTGCAAGTTCTGTCTCTCCTGCAGTGGGTGGCAGCTCAAATCGCAATTCAATCTTTGAGCCTTAGCTTGGTTATAAGCTTGGTTCAGGCATCAGCCAGAGTTTTGGGCAGAGCGTATACACAGAATTTGGGGTTACCTAATCTGGATCTCCTTGGGGTTTCCTTGCCTCACTTTCACTGGTTATGGTTGCCCTGAAATCTGTCCCTAGCAGTCCTGAAAAGCTGCAGGTTTTTCATCATAGTTTTAGGTTCTCTGCCTAGCACGGACTGGGCACTGCTGTCAAGTTAAAAGCCATAAACATAGGAATTTCACCCTATGTTGTTCCACTCTTTGAAGTGCTGATTGCTTTCCAAAATCTGTCTGCTTTTGATCTCTTTCCATTGCCTTCAGGTAGTTATTTTTTTATATTTTTTTCCAAAGTTTATAATTGTCATCTGTGGGAGGGTTGTCTTGATAGCACCTACTTGACCATGACCAGAAACATAACTCCCCCCAAATGATGTCTTCATAATATAAATATTATCATGCCACCCCACCACCCTTAAAATTATTCCATGGTATCCCATTGCATTTAATATAAAATCCAAACTATGCACCTGCTCCTTGGTCTTAGTACATCCTGCTAGCTCTTCCCTCCTCTGGGGTCATGATACAGGCTCTTTCTTCTGCTTGCAATGCTCTTCTCTCCACTTTTTGAAAAACAGACTTTATTTTTTAGAGCAGTGTTAGGTTCACAGCAAAATCAAAGGGAAGGTATAGAGGTTTCCTATATTCCTCCTGCCCCTACTTCCTCCCACTTGTCACACGGTTATTCCTCATTGTTTTGAGCTCAGCCAAAATGTCACCTCCTCAGGGGAAGCTTTTCCTTACCACCAGTATAGGTCTTACTTCACGTCTATTTTGCTTATCACTGTATACTCAGCACCTACGATAGTGCCTAACATAAAGTATGCACTGAATAAATACCTTTTTAGTGAATGAGGAATGATTTATTTAATACTTCTAGCAATTTCTTATAGTGGTATGGAGAAAATTTTTTTTTTATGAAAGTTTGAAAAAATTATTTTTAAACCATTATAATGGAGGTTAATTATAACATTAGCCTTGAGCTTAAACCCACTGAGACCACCTAAATATAGTCCTTTATAGGCATCAGTTAGTATCCTTCCAGACCCCAAGATTTCATGAGACAGACCTTTGTTCTGTTGAATTCTGATCTGTCAGTAAGTGAGACATATTTTTGAAAATACATTATAGTTGATGTTCAGATACCAATTAGATTAATAGTTAGATATATTTCCTATCATTGTTTAATTTCATAATAAAATTAGCCAGAATTAAAATCACTGGCATTACTTATAAATTCATATTATTAAAAATCTTAATATTACTGAAGCATGCATTAATAATATATTTTTTGCCATTTGCGACAACATGGATGGACTTTGAGGAAATTATGAGAAGTGAAATAAGTCAGACAGAGAAAGACAAATACTGTTATATCTTACTTTGTGTGGAATCTAAAACAAAACCAAACTCATAAATACAGAGAACAGATTGGTGGTTGCTAGAGGTGGGGTGTGAGGGGTGGGCAAAATGGGCAAAGGTAGTCAAAGACATGAACTTCCAGTTACAAGATAAATAAATCATGGGGATGTAATGTACAGCAAGATGACTATAGTTGATAATACTGTGTTACAGTTGCTAAGAGAGTAGATCTTAAAAGTTCTCACAAGAAAAAAATTGTAACTGTGATGGATATTAACTAGACTTTTTGTGATGATCATTTTGCTACAAATATTGAATCATTATGTTGTACACCTGGAATTAATACAGTGTTGTACATCAATTATATCTCAATTTTTTAGATAGATAGATAGATAGATAGATAGATAGATAGATAGATAGTCTTTTTTGCTTGGAAATTGACTTTCAAACTAAAATGTCATTCATTACATTATTGAAATTTGACTATTAAATAATCTGAAATTTCTCAAAAAAATCTTATAAGGCCTGGGATTTACTATTATAATAATATATGAAACAAATTGTCACATTAGCAAACAATGCATGTTTCTCTATAATCTCTATTATGCTTAAAGCTATGAACAAATGCCAATGACTAAATATTTACAATTTTGTCTATTTCTGTTCACTTCTTTTTAAACGCTTTTTTTCTGTACAAATTTATTTTCTCTTCTAATTCATAGTCAACATTATAACTTATATTCCCATAATAGTTTTGGCAGTCAAATGGTTTAAAATGGTACTCTTTTATTGCTTAAGGAAGCTTTATAGGAAATTCTTCTTTTTTTTTAATTTTAATTTTTTTATTTTTTGAGGGCAGTGTCACTGGCCCTCACATGAGGGACCGAACCGGGGCCGCTGGCTTCCCAAGCCAGCGCTTAACCACAGCGCCATTCGGCCGGCCCGTAAATTCTCTTTTTTTTAATTTTTTTTTTTTTTTAAAGATTTTATTGGGCAATTGGTGGAGGGGAACAGCGTTGGGGAATCGGGGAAGGGGAATGGACAAGTTGCCATCTTCTTGTTCTTCAGTTTTAGTTGCGGAGGATGTTGCTTCACTGTTGGTATCGTCATTGCGCTCTTCCCGGATGAGGCAGATCGGTCGCTGGCCTCTGGATGTCGCTCATCGCGGCTATTGGCAGTTCATGCTTGGCTGCCAGCCGCTCACGCTGGCTGCGGGCCACTCACTGCAGCCTATGGCAGCCCACTGCAGCAGGGGCTGCAGCCCACACCATCACCGGGGCTCGCACAGCCCAGCTCCAGGTGGAGCTGTTGTTAGCTGTAGAGGGCAGTGTCACTGGCCCTCATGTGGGATCCGAACCGGGGCCGCTGGCATCCCAAAACCAGCGCTTAACCAATGCGCCACTCGGCCGGCCCTAATTTTTTTTTTTTTTTTTTGAGGGCAGTATCACTGGCCCTCATATGTGGGATCCGAACCAGGGCCACTGGCGTCCCAAGCCAGCGCTTAACCACTGCGCCACTCGGCCGGCCCTAAATTCTCTTTTTTAATCTTTGCAGATGATAGCAAATGACATGAGCCTTGAATTTCACAGGTTAATAAGCACAAAGAGGAAATGGAAATGAGAAAAAAGTTTGACAGCATGAACGTTAAGGTTTGCATTTAATTTTTTTTTTCTTTTATTCTGTGCTTCTCTTGTTTGGGCATCAGGGTTGAAGGATCTATATATATAGCACATCGAGGCTTTTCACTTTCCAATACCTGAGTTTGAAAGAGACAATGTTTAACAGTGAGGCAAGCAGCATGAATGGGAGACCAGGAAACATGGTTGAGAGCAGTGAGAAGGAGAGAGTGAGAGAGTAAGCAGACGAGAAAGCAAGCCTGGCATAAATAAGGGGAGTGAAAGGCGTCATCCTCATGTACTGATCCTTAGTCTCAGTGCCTTGTCTCCTGATTCCTGTCCCTTCACTCCTACCTTCTATTTCTCCATATTCTTACAAATAAGATACAAACCTCAAGCTACCACCTCACCCTATTCCACAAAGACCCTACTTCAACAGGTGCTTCCAGAAAACATTGAGCTGATGGTATGCTTTTCTTAGTACACTATCAACAATGAGAGGAGTGGGGGAAAAAAAGCCAACTTGCAAATTCATCAAGCCCAGGGGATGGTGGAATTGGGAACAAGAACAGATCCAGGCCCTTTGAGACTGTAAACTTTAACCCTGCAATTCCAGCTCATGGAGGGCAAGGAAGGAAAAGAAAGGGACACGAATCTGAAGAATGAAGTGAGAATAACAAAGTTGATTCTTTTTGTGTGACAGAGCCCGAGCCCAGTCAAGGGGAAAGAGGACACTTTGATGTTGGGCACCTCACAACCCAAAATTCTACCCAGGACTGAAACTGTTTCGAGGTCACATTCTATCTCCATCAGGACAGCATCTTCTAAGACCAAAAGAGATAAGACTCCAAGAAAGTCTTCAAAGCAAGAGCTCGCTGTGGTAAGAACTGCTCACATAACCATACCCTGTGACACTTCCATCTGGACATGGGCCCCTGTTCTGTTAGCAGTGTTGCAACTGCACATCACACCTCATGTCCAGTATCAACGAGACTGACAATCTCAACACACATGATTCTCCCTATTCTCTGCACACATCTGGGCAGGGCACTCTGACTGCTCTTCTCGGCACCAATGTGTCCTTGTTAGTACCCTTAACTTGCCCAAGAGGATGCCACCATTACCCCCAGCTTGGTAGGTCAACCTTAGTGGATCTCTATTAAATTAGCGAGATGGAGAAGCCACATTTTGAACACTTTCTAGGTCGTATAATCTCTAACTCATTACTATCTGATATCTATCAGAAGCCTACTGAAGGTTCCCTGAAGGACACACAGATATACAGTGAATTTCTCATAGTATTCTAAATTGACACCTTTTACTCACACTGTCAGAGACACACACACAGGAATTATCTGCTATTGCTCTCCCTACTCCTCTTCCCCCTCCCCAAATAATCAGAATTGCTTTTGCTGGATCTATGGTGGAACATTGTTCTACAAAGAGGGCATGTCAAGCAGTAGCTCTGTGATGTTCAATTCAACGTTGGCTTGTGCTGGTTTTGCTGAGGCAGTACACAGAGCATTTCCTGATACCTCCCTTTAATGGTCCTGTAGGGAACTTTCTTCTGCCCTTAGTTATGGGAATAGTTGTATTTCTCTGAGCAATTGATCTCGCCTGTGGGTTCTGTGAATTATGTAACTAAGCAAAGCTCCTTTTCCATGTTGACTCATAGAAAACTTAGACGCCAATTGGTGACACATCTAACCAGTGCATAGCCCTTCATAGAAAGAACCTCTCTATTTGCACATTTTGATTTCCCATGCTCTTTTGTCTTGTTTCCACATGTTCCCATGTTCTTTCTCCTTCTCCCATAGGGGATGGAATCTGCCTCTGTACAGTCAGGGCATAGAGAAGCAGAGCAGGACCATGCTTCCTTTATCATCCTTACTCCAAAAGGGGGCAAGGAAAGATACAGCCCCATCACACTGACACACAGGTAGATGGCTCACTGTCCATACCCAGAGAAGGAATGAGAGAGCAGGTGCAGAGAAGCCAGGGTGTTATAGTAATGGAAGTCACTCTCCAGTGATGAGATAAAGCATTGTCCTCTAAAAGCGTTTCCACGTTGCAGGAAGTTAGGAAGTATAGACAACTGGAAACCAATGTAAGTTCTCAAGGAGGAGAATGACATATGTGACGAAATTTGGCACATGACTGTCCAGTGCCTGGGTTCTAGAACTAAGAGCCCTGGGTTTAGAATCCAGATCTTGGGAAGGTTTTTGTCTTTTGTTAAATCTCCCTCCCCACCCCAAAACAAAAAACAAAAAACAAAACCCTGGCCAAAGTATGCAGTGCTGCCTGCTGACCCAGGCAGGGATACCAGCCACACTGGGTAAAGAGCTCTAGTCCAAGCCTTAGACATAGTAAGTCTGTGGCCAAGGCAGTGTCCTTTTCCAAAAGGCTCCATCAGCTGCCATAAAACCAGGTCGAGTGGCAGGTTCTGTGGTCTGAGGGTCTGAGATGAACGTGGGCAGGGCTGCAGAGCAGGGTCCGTGGCTGGGACAGAGTGAGGGGCCTCCAGCCCGACATGGCAGCAGCAGGGGGGAGCTGCCCATGTCTCCCCAGCAAGCCCACGGCTACAGCTAAATCCTAGAATTCCAGATTAGAAACACCAGTGTCCTCAATTTACAAATCAAAATTGAGTTTCCAAAATCACAGCCACAAGGGGCAGAAACACTGCCTATTCTCACCCATGGAAAATGAACAATAAAGGAGAGACAGTGGCAGACAGGATCTCTGAGAAGGTGTCATTTCAATAAGATTTTCTCTTAGTGTAACAGTTTTTTTCCTCCTGACTGTAATAATGCTTATCTTGCTGTTTTTAAAGCATAACAGTACATTTTGTCAGCTGGAGAGACTCTGAAGTTAATGTGTAACAATAAGTAAAAATCGGACTGGTGAAGGGGGGAAGGAGGAGATGACGTAAGCTGGCATTTGCATCTTTATATTAATTGACTTGATTTTAAAGTCTAATGTAGTTTTCTAGGTCACCATTATTACTAGCATATACACTTTTGTTGTTAATAATAATCCTGTTATTATATTATAAATGCTCCCTTATCTCACCTTCCCATGTGGTCTGTTCTTCACTGGAGATTAATTCTATGTATCTGCACTCTGGTTGTAATCTTTCTGTTTCTCTCCTTTACATATTTTATTATATTGAGGTAGCTGGACTTCTTAAAAATTGACTTTAAAGGGTTTTCTAATACTTACCATGTGTAAATGACCAAACGGAGAGCTTGCTGCAGGAACTTTTACATCAGTCATTTAACTTATCCAATTAATCATACTTATTTTTTGAAATCTGTGTCATTTGGTGGGAACAGCACACATGCTGCACACAGCGGAGCACACAGTGATAAAATGAGTGTTTAGCCAGTCTGAAAAACGCGATAGGAACATTGCTGTCTGATTTCTACTTATAAACGATTTCACAACATAAAATTTGTATTTGTACAGTGTTTTTGTGTAAAGTTTATTTTTTGATACCTGTAAAGCATTTCAAATACTAAGGTTTCACATAACAAGGTTAAATGGGATTCCTAGGTTCCCCCTCCCCCACCCTAGCCAGGGTAATTCGTTAATTAAGGTTGCACCCAGTGAACGCTTTCCCTGGAAGATTTCTGAGCTTCCACAGGGTAACCTGGCCTGTGCTGAGGGAACATATGGTGCATGCTTAGATCTGCAGAAAGCATCAGGAACTCTCTGTGTGGGAAGTGGGACATGGGACAAAGTCATTCGTGTTCCCATTCTTAAAGTTCACTCAATACTAAGCAATTTGTACATCATAGAAGATATTAATAAAAACTCAAGAACATCATTCATTTGACATTCAAGAATTGTTAGGTGAAATATTTTTGCAACCGTTTTGCAATTATGACCATAGTTATCCTGCAAGCTAGTAATTTTTTAAAAAATTGTTATTATAGTATATAGGATTACTATTATAGATATATATATAGTATTATAGTCTAGGTGGATGAAAGAAAACACTTTCCTTCTAAAACTCCCCATTCCTCTCTTCTACAGCTGTTTATTTGATTAAATTGCATGTGAAATTTAAAATAAATGCCATCAGAGAAGAAAATAATATAATCTGTTCGTTATTTCATTCTTTTTTTCCCTTGGCTGTTTTGATAAAGTTGGCAGAGTGTTGTGGGAAAGCCAGCGTTTTGCTCATTGTTGATCTGGCTGTCCCCGAGTGGGACAGTAACGCAGACAGGACAATTCTGGACATAAGCATGGTCATCAGAGGCTGTCAAAGAATATTTACTGTCTTTTGATAGATTATGTTGACACAAAAGGATTTCCCATATCATAGTGGATCCTCATCTCATACTATGAATAACTTTAAAATGTAGAGATAATTGAAATCACACTGCAATTACTTGTTTTATTTTAAAATCAAAATTTTCATTGACCACTAAAATGAATTCATCTTTAGATTTTGTTCCCAGGAAACTGAAATGGAAAATTGAAAATCTGAGTAATATTTAAAATTCAACTGAAAGGTGGCTTTCAACTTCTACATTATTTTATTCTGAGTTGTTTGATGACAAATTAAATAAATACTTTCAGCATATTTGGAGCTGAAAATAATATTTAATACTTGTTGCACAGATGAAAAATGTTATTTGTGAAAATCACTTGAAGGGTTTTATGCCTTGTCTCTTCTTGTTTATTTTGTTGGCAGACAATTATTTTATTTGTAGAGTTTATGATATTTTGATATCATTTAACTTAGGGACCTGAGATATTACCATGGAAATCAAGAAAACATAAATTAGATATTTGTATTAATTTCTATTCTTGCATAGACACTCTTAGTCTTGGGGGCAGATGCTAGATCCTGACCACACGTAATATCAACTTGGTGATAACATTCAGGAGCACACAAAGCAGCCATCTTACCCATCACTGCATGGTGTTGCTTCATTCCATCCGCCTGGGTTTCAGCTGTGGGTTTCTTTCCAGTTCCCACTGGGAGCTGAGGCCAGTCTTGAACACCAGGTCATTTGGCCAGAGTCCTAATACTGCCCAGACTTGCATCTTACCCCTAGAAGACTGAACAATTTGACATGCTGTCACTCATTCTAATTGCCATTATGGCATCTGTCAATTCTGCTGCTTGGTGCTATGAGTTCTATTACAGAACTGCTTCAATATTAACACTCAAGGCCAGAATCAAGTCTGAGGTCGCTACACCCTTTGGACACTGGCACTGGACTATTAGCCACTCACTTTGGATCCAGCTTTATCAGCTTGGCAGTTTCTTCAACCCCGATTTCTTCAGGCCTAATCTCTCCAGCTTTCTCCTCAAACCCTGGGGATACGCTTATATGTTACAACACAATCAATTTTTTCTTTTTAACGATGCATTTTCATGGAGGGTGGTACTAAAGCTTTTCTTCATTTGATATCCCTTTGTTTTCTTTTCCTCAATATAATCTCTGCTTGTTCTTCACAAAAACCTGGATTTTTAAACAAAAAACCTGGATTTTTGTTTTCTCCCATATTTATTAATCTATTAATTATTACTCCTAACTTGCATATCTGATCAAACTTAGATAACCAGTGATATCTCACTAAATTGATTTAATGCCAGCTACATCCAAAGTTCTGCAGTTTTGTTACCCTGTGCAACTTTATTATCGAATCAAGGTACACTTTTACTTAGGCTTTTAAAAGTCTTGAAAATAGCTTGAGGATCTCTTCACCAACCTCA
The DNA here is from genome assembly GCA_033961575.1 of Aselliscus stoliczkanus. NCBI lineage: Eukaryota > Metazoa > Chordata > Mammalia > Chiroptera > Hipposideridae > Aselliscus > Aselliscus stoliczkanus. Next base: position 45,003,295 of record CM066734.1, read on the forward strand.
ATGTGGGATCCATTCCCTTGAATATATGAGTGTATGTAAATATCAAGAATAGAAAAACAAGGGCCGGCCGAGTGGCACAGTGGTTAAGCGCTGGCTTGGGAAACCAGCGGCCCCGGTTCGAGTCCCACATATGAGGACCAGTGACACTGCCCTCAAAAAAAAAAAATAGAAAAACAAGTCACCTACAACCAATGCCATGGAGTGTTATGGAGTTCAATTACTCTAATGGCTGAAAGTATATGGTGAACCATACTTGGTTTCATGCCACCAGAATTGGTGGACATGTGTCTAAGCAACCTAGAGTGTAATTCCGGTGGTCTGTTCCTCTAGCTGACCATATGCAAGTGGATTGTGATAAAGATAACATAGTATTTCCCACTGGTTGACATTAAATAAGACATAAGCATATTTTTAAAGGTAATTGTTTATATTAAAATTAGAAAGATTTTTAAAATTCAATACACAGTTTTAGATTCTTATACAGCCATTGGAAGAGCTAGGAGAATAAATATTAGGAAAGCAATAAAAAAAGATTTCAGACTAAAGCACCCAAGCAACTGGTTGATAAGAGATCAATAAGAAGTCACTGCAGTTTGTAGGAATCTCTGGAAATCTCCCACCTTAATAGCTTAATCTCAGCAGCAAAGAGAATGTTTCTTAATTGAGCTCCAGGAAATCACTATGAAACTCATCTGTTTGTTCATCTTGCTTCAGATGCCTTTGGAAAATGTTTCCCAGTGTCTCCATCAAAAGTACAGTTCTTTAGAACTCGTAATATGTTGTATCCTTCAAAAGTTTTAAAGTTTAATGTAGATATTTTCATATGAAAAAAACTGATATAATTTGTCACACCAAGATTTGCATTTGACACCTTCATTTATACCATTTCTGGAGCTTCTATTTCTTTATGTAGATCTAAGTTTCTGTCTGGTATATTCCCTCTTCGTGAAAAACATTTTTTTTTCCAGCTCTTGTTAGTGCACATCAGTTCACATCTGCTGGCAATGAACTCTCTCAGCTTTTGTTTTGTTTGCATAGTTTCTGACAAAAAGTCTGTTGTAGATTTTAACTTTGTTTCTCTGGAATATGTTTTTTTTACTTTGGATTGCCTTCAAGAGTTTATCTTTGCTTTTCAACAGTTAGACATTAATATGTCTTTCTATGTTTATTGTTTCTCTCTCTCTCTCCCCTTCCCTCTCCCTCTCTCCTTCTCTCCCTCTCTCCCCCTCTCCCTCCCTCCCTCCTTTCCTCCTTCCCTCTCTCTCCCTACCTTTTTCCCTTCCTCGCTCCCTCTCCCTCTCCCCTTACTCTCCCTCTCTCTCTCTCCCCTGATTGAGCTTCTGGAATTTGATGTCTTTTATTAGCTTTTGACCATTGTCTTCAATTTTCTCTTTTGCCCCATTCTCTCTCCCTTCTCCTTCTGAGACTCCAATTACACATATGTTAAACTGTTTGATACTGTTCCACAACTCTTGGATATTCTGCTCATTAATTTTGGACTACTTTTTTTTCTGTGTGTTTCAGTTTGTGGAATTTCTTTTTACCTACCTTCAAATCCACTAATTGTTTTCTTCAGTTGTATTGAATCTACTGATGAGTTGATCAAAGAAATTTTTCATCTTTGGTGTTGTCTTTTTCATTCCTAGTACAGTGATACCGTGAATTGCAAGTAACGTGGTTTGCAAGTGTTCTGCAAGATGAACAAACATTTTAACTTGGTAAATGAGCAATGTCTTGCAATATGAGTAGTTTGTTTCCAGAACAAATTATGCTCGCAAACCAAGGTATCACTGTATTTCCACTTGACTCCTCAAAATTTTCTATGTCTATGCTGAAATTCCCTATCTATATTCTGTATCATGTATGTTGTTCGCCTTTTTCCCTAGGTTCTTTAACATTTTAATTATAGTCATTTTAAAATCCCCATCTGATAGTTTCAAGATTTGAGTTATCTTTGAATCTGGTTCTCTTGGTTGCTTAGACTCCTAACAGTAGGTTCTTTTTTCCTTGCCCTTTTGCCTGTGTCATAGTTTTTGATTGAATGCCAGACATCATGTATAGACTAGTAGAGATTGAAATAAACAGGATTCATACATGGAAATAGCATGCCTCTTCTTATATCAGACTGTTACTCTAAGGGGTTGAGCTAATATAACCAGAAGTTGATTTGAGCTGAGTTTGTTATTGCTATGGTTCCTTTAGTGAACCATCGCCTTGGTATTCCTTTGTGATACATTTACTTAGAGTGGGAACAAGAGTAACAGAGCACTTTGTCTGTATGGTGCTCTGCCCTCAGTTTTCATTAGAACTTGTCCACCTGAGCCACAGAGTGGGTCTCTGTCTATATATCTACCCCTCCCTTGGTAATAGACTGCTATTTATTTTTGCGGTACTTCATAACTGAGGGCAGAGATGGTTCTAATCCAAATTCAGTCTTTGGGAAGTGCTGCGTGCCTGGCTCTCAGAGGTGGTTTTCCTCAAGATTCCTGCTCCTCCTCCCTGTACTGGTCTACTTCTGTCTTGTTTCTGAAGTTGACCTTGGTCAGGCATTTCCTCTCCCTCTTACAAAAGTGGGAAACTCCGCTTGGTATCAGTACAGTCTCTAAGGCCCAGAACAATTACTGACCCCAACCCAGGGGAGGAGAATGTTTATTTTATTTCCCCCTTGCCATAATAAGTATTCATCTATGCTCTGTGAGCAAGAGCTTGGCTGCCCGCGCCAGCCCTTGAAGAAGTGGGTAGGGCTTGGTGTCTAACACTTTTCTACTCATCACCTTCTTTGAGTTTGATTGGCCAGAGAGTTTGCTTCCCATCTCCCAGGGGCTTAAAACTTGCTTCCTGGGATAGAAAAGCCCCGGGAAAGGTACTTTTCACTTAGCTGAAGCTTATCTTCCCCAAGCCCGCACCATCAATAAGTCTCCTGCCTTGCCCTCAGTTTTTCTCACATGCATCTATGAGCATCTATCAGAGATGGAAAAAAGTTGTGAGTGTGTGTGAACTCCCCTTTCACATGTGCCCGCATCTACTTCAGACTGCTCTGCTAACCCATACTTACCCTTCAGTAGTTATTTATTTATTTTTAATTGGGGAATTGGGGGAAGGGGAACAGTGTTGGAGAATTAGGGAAGGGGAACAGTGTTGGGGAATTGGGGAAGGGGACCAGCCAAGTTGTTGTTCTTCAATCTTAGCTGTGGAGGGCACCAGTCGTCATCTGGCTGCCCGTCGGCAGCTCTTGGCCTCTAAGCTCAAGGTGCTGTGTTCAATCTTAGTTGTGGGTGTGGGTAGCCACCATCCCATGTGGGAGTCGAACCTGCAGCCTTATTGTTAAGAGGTCTTGCTCTATCCACTGAGCCATCTGAGTGCCAGCTCAGCTCAAGTTGCCAAGTTCAGTCTTAGTTGCGGGCAGGTGTAGCCCACCATGGAACAGGCAGTCTTGTTGTTAGGAGCATGTGCTCTCACCAGCTGAGCCATCCTGCCACCTGTTGGCAGCTCAGCAGCAGCTCAGCTTAGGTGCAGTGTCACTGGCCCATGTGGGAATCGAACCAGAGGCCCTATTGCTCAGAGCTCGCAGTCTTAAGCTAACTCTTAACCAACTGAGCCACTCGGCTGGCCCAGTAGTTCTTTATATGTTAGCTTATTTTTCTTACCTGCTTGTGTTACAACAGCTTCTGTTGCTTCTGCTGTAGGTGAGACTGTTCATGTGTCACATCTCTCCATGGAGGGGTTCACTTCTCTTCGAAATTCTGGTTATCTGGTTGTGACTTCAATTCTCTGATGGGTTCAAGAAAAATAACCATTTTGTAATGTACCTGGATTTTTCTTGTCATTAGTGTGGGAGTGGCATTTTTTACATCCAATGTATGTTTGGAGAAAGTAGGAGAAATGAAAGAATGTAATGACTCCTTTAATGACAAGAAAAAAGGGAAAGAAAACATGATAAGGAATATGGTTGTTCTTATGGCAGTTAATAAACATTGCACTTTTGCTATTACAAACCTTGGCTGTTGATTTCTAATTTAAAAGATTATATTTATTAAATGTTGGCTTTTTAATATGTTTTAAGTGCTTAAGAATGGGAAACAAATTTAAGAATTATAACTTCTGTTATACATGAACTTTACTTCTTAATGTTATGAATTTTTACTTAGAAATATATATATATACAAATTCAAAAGAAAATGTGAATATAAGAAATTATTTCTAATCACAATTTTTTATCCTATAATTATTTAATTTACATTTTCCTATTTAAGAAGCTATCTAATTTTATGTTAATATTACCATTCATTTTCACCTCTATCTATTGTTTAGCAGTCCAATATTTGCACCTGTCAATGAAGTAGCCACATAAAGACCAACATGTGTATTCCAGAGAAAGTGGAATGTCAGCAGCTGACAAAACAAAATGACAGTTTAATGTGGACATAGCCAGGATTCAATATAACGTGCTGTAGCAAAGTTGAAAGTTCAACTCAAACTGGAGAGCAAACACTCTAGTTTACATGTGGTCCTTTTTAAAAAAAAAAAACAAAAAAATGAAAAAACTATCTTTGTCATCGTAAGAGTATTGTCTTTTGGAGAGATTGAATAATTATTTGCTTTATAGACAATATGCTTTAGCACAGTCTTATCTCTAGTTATTAGAGTCGATCATTAAATGAGACTCAGGAAAAGGGAGACTTGAAAATTAGAAATAATTTTTATTGTATGTGAATTTAAACAGTCTTTTTAATAAGCTTTCAGTTACTGATATGACTTTGGTTATAGCGAAATAAGTAAATATAAATGTCTTTCTATATGGGAACTTATTTTGTTTTACTAATTTGTTTTTGTAATTTTCTATGGATTATTTTTTTTTATTTTTATTCAGGCTACTTTTTTCCAGTTAGCATACTGGCAAGTGCTCTCCAAAGCTTGGTGCCCTTACTCCAATGATTTCCTTGGTCCATTGTTAACCAAATAACACTGAACTCACTCTGTATCCCTTATGCCCTGGGCAGAGAGGCAGTTCAAGTAGCTTGTGCCCATTATTTGAGAACAAATGGGTGGAAGGATCCTAAAAAGCACATGCCATCAGTCACCTTGGTGACCCCCACTTTTTTGAAGCCACAGAAGGCTAATGATAACAAAAACTTTTGTTAAATTAGTGGTGTTGTACCTTGGGCTTTCTTTTTAGCTAGTTTCTTGTCATGTGAGCCTTGGGAAGACCGAGTCACTATGCTGGTGGTGGTAGGTGATAGTAACGGCTAAGATGTTTGAGACATTTTGTAGATAACTGAGGAAACAATTATTTGGGTAGTTCTAAGACCACCAAAGGGCTCTCCAAGATTGTGTGGACCGAAAGAGTAGGAGTTATGGCATAGAGAACTAAGTAAGATTAAGGGGTTAGGGCCCACATTCAGAATTAAGTTAGTCTTGAGAATTCTCCTATCAACCAGGGATAAATCAGAATTACAGGTCAGCCATGCCTGTCCACAAGCTTCTATCCCCTACCTTATGCTTTTCTATTTCTATAAACTTCATGAATGACCTTATTCAAGTCTTTAGCTTCAACTAATATACTGATGACTCTGAATTATATCTCTAGAATTGACCACACTCCCAAACTCCAGGCCTTTGTCCCAATTGCCTATTATATGTCTTCATTTGAATGTGCCATGGGTACCTCAAACTCAGTGTCTGAATCTGCATTTACCAAATTCTTACTCATTAAAAAAAAAAGAAGAAGAAAACTAGCATACAAAATTGTCCCTGGGGGCTGGCTGATTGGCTCAGTTGGTTAAGAGTTGGCTTACAGCACATGCTCTGAGCAACAGGGCCACCAGTTTGATTCCCACATGGGCCAGTGAATGCTGCGCCTGAGCTGAGCTGTCACTGAGCTGCCAACAGGTGGTGTAACAACAAGATTGCCTGTTCAATGATGGGCTATGCCCACCTGCAACTTAGACTGAACTCAGCACCTTGAACTAAGCTGCCGCCCGGATGGCTCAGTGGATAGGGCTTGTGCTTTAACAACAAAGCTGCTGGTTCCACTCCCACCTGGGATGGTGGCCATGCCCACCCACAACTAAGATTGAACACAGCACCTTGAGCATAGAGGCCACGAGCTACCACCGGGAAGCCAGATGGCGACTGGCACCCTCCACAATGAAGACTGAAGAACAACAACTTGGCTGCTCCCCTCCCCTAATTCCCCACACTGTTCCCCTCCCCAATTCCCCAATAAAGTCTTAAAAAAATTTTTTTAATTGTCCCTATTTCTATTATTTTTCTTATCATAGTGATTGATACCATTCTCTATTTAGTTGCCCAAATAAGAAATTATAGGCAGTTCTCTTCTCACCCGAAAAGTGCTCTAAATTCTAGTTTCATAATTTCTCTCAAATATGTCTCCTCTAATTCAGTCCTGTTTTATTTCTGTTATATCATGAGTGCTTAGGCTGTTTCCTGGCACATAGTAGGAATTTTGCAAATATTTAGTGAAAGAACAAAGAGAACAAAGAAAGCTATTGGTTCTGATGGAAACAGTTAATTCAGGAAAAAGACAACACCTTAAGAGACATTTTCAGGGCTGGCCGAGTGGCGCATTGGTTAAGAGCTGGTTTTGGGATGCCAGCGGCCCTGGTTCAGATCCCATGAATGAGGGCCAGTGACACTGCCCTCTACAGCTAACAACAGCTCCACCTGGAGCTGGGCTGTGCGAGCCCCGGCGACGGTGTAGCCTGCAGCCCCTGCTGCAGTGGGCTGCCATAGGCTACAGTGAGTGGCCGGCAGCCAGCATGAGCGGCTGGCAGCCAGCATGAGCTGCCAAGAGCCGCAGTGAGCGACATCCAGAGGCTGGCGACTGATCTGCCTCATCCGGGAAGAGCGCAATGATGATACCAACATGGGCCAGTGAAGCAACGTCCTCCGCAACTAGACTGAAGAACAAAAAAAAGACAGCAACTTGTCTGTTCCCCTTCCCCAGTTCCCAAACACTGTTCCCCTCCCCCAATTTCCCAATAAAATCTTTTTTTTAAAAAAAGAGACATTTTTAAAATAAATATTTTGGGGGAAACATTAAAGAGAAACTTCACTAAGCAAGGATAGGCTGCTGTGAAAAAGAAAGTCTGAGGAAAAGAACAATATCTTGGAAGCAACAATTTAAAAAAAAAAAAAAAAGATGGCAATGGGCAGGCCGAGTAACAAAACTGACACAGCTGAAGAGCTAATTAATAATCTGGAAGATAAAGTGAAAAAAGTTTCTTAGAACAGTGTAAAATGGCAAACAGAAATTATGAGAAAAGTTAAACTATGGAGGATATGTCGAAGAGGTCTAATATCTTGCTAACAGAATCTTCAGAAAGCAAAACAGACAACAGTGGAAGTCAGGCAGTAATAAAAGAAATAGAACAAAACTCTCCTTGAGCTATGGGGAAAAAACTTTAATATTCAGATGGAAGAGGCACCAATGCTAAGCAGGATTAATAAGAAAAGAAGCATATCTATTGTATTTCGTCAAATCTCAGATGCCACTGGTTGTAAGGAACACCATTATTTGATGCACCACCAGCAAGGAAAAACTGCTGCCAATTAAATTATGACGTACACACCAATCGTAAGACATCTCAATTTCAAAGATGTTAAAATGTTAATGGGATAGGGAGTATATCTCTTAGAATTGATGAAAACAGTATGTTCATCCTGGTAAAATTTTAGGTCTCTAAGAATTAAAAAGAAAAAAAGTTTACAATGGAGCAGAAAAGGAAACATTAATTTTCTCATCAGGAACAGTGGTTTCGAAGTGCTCAACAGGAAAAAAAAATGTTTGAACCCTAATTATTATATCCAGCTGACGTCTCAATCGAGTATGCAAAAAGCATAATAAAGCTATACAAGATGATATGGACACAAGAAAAAGGGGAAACTAGTTATAAGGGGAGCTAACAAAATTAAAAGTTGAAACATAAAACTAACACTTGAAAGAGACTTCTTTCAGTGGCAAAGTTTAGTGAATAGGTTTTCGTTTCCTTCTTTCTGAATAGTCAACACTACTTGTTATTTACTTATCAAGTAAATAATATTTACATAAACACATTGTTAGTGTTATTTACTAGATTTCAATTTTTAGAATCAATGTGCAGATAAAGCATGGAGGACTTAATCATAGTGAAAGAACACTGGCCATAGACCTTAACAAAGTAAAAATAGCATTCCTTATAACAACTGGGAAGCTGGGGGTGTTCAGATGCTGGAAAAAAGAAAAAACAACATCAATTTCTCATCTTTCACAGTGGGGAGTTAATAAATCAAGATATAGATGTTTACATATATTGAAATCATAATAAAGACAACCATGATAAGAGCTAAACATTTGCAAATAAAATATCGGGCATGTGAGAAGGAGAGGGAGAAGGTGGAAGGTAATGTGAGTGCTCTAAATTCGTAATCTTTATATGTGGGGAGCCCAAATCAATAAAGGCTATTATTTATTTATAATGATAGCAATGAGAAAAATAATAAACAAAAATCACCCAAAAAATTCCCTTAGATTCTGAGAAGTGAGTTTTACGTTCATGTATACTATTTGCAGATTATTTTTAAAATATTGCACATGTATTTTCTATCATTAAAAATATAAGGTAATATGAATGAAGAAGTCAATAGGTTAGTATGTAGAAATAAATAGTAATATTTGGAAGAGTCTGGCCCAGAGTAAGCACTCAATAAATTATAGTTTTTATGTCTGCTATTACAAATATTGTTATTTTTATGTGGTAGCTGATGTCACTGGGTTCTCTCTTGCCCTTTCAGATACAGGTAAAATTGGCTCAAACCCACATTTTGTGCTTTGTGGCAGCCTGTAGCGTGTCCTATGGTTTCTCCTGATGCCCATAGCATCTTCTGGTGCCTGACGCTGTGTCTGGCCTCCTTCTTCCACTGAACTAAATCGGTTTCTGAGTCTCATTGTACTCATCCCAGTTCACATTTTCTTTTGTCAGACCTTGAATTCAATCCAGTTCTGCATTTCTAAAAACACCCACTCACACAACACCTTAGTGTTTGTAAGTTTGAGGAGGTTGAGGAAGGTCAGTGACAGGACAGTTTACATCATCAAGATGTCATTTCAAATTGAATGTTGGACATCACTCCCGGACACTGGTCAGCCGCAACTTGACCACATACTGGGACCTCCAGCCTTGTTGTCTTGACTGGCCATTCTCTCCTTCTCTATCTCTCTGCCCAGCCCTCACTTATGATTGCTTGGGGCAGCTCAAGATCCATCTCATTTTATTCTGCTGAATTATCTGACTCATACTCCCAAACCTATCTCCAGGCCCTCCTTGGCAGAGCCTACCCCACAAAGATGGGCAACAGATCAAGGGCCTTTTGTGTCATAGAACCCACTAGAAAACATAGTGGTGGTAAGAAGGAGCACTTTGGGCAGGCCGAGTGGTGCGGTGGTTAAGCGCTGGCCTGGGAAGCCAGTGGCCCCCGGTTCAGTCCCACATATGAGGGCCAGTGACACGGCCCTCAAAAAAAAGAAGGAGCACTTTTTCTGTCTATTGTATAGGAATATAGCAGTAGCTAACCAAGCATATTTTTCTACTCAGTGTATTTTCTCAATGCCATCTGCTCTCCTCCTCATCAGAGAGGCATAGTGAAAATTCACCTTGATTATCATTTAAAATAAAAGTATTTTTAAAGATTGTGACTTCACGGGGTACTAACATCCCACTTCATGATTAAAAAGTATTATGGTAAAATTTGACCAATATATAATTACAGTGTAATGTATTTTAAAAATAGTGTGAAAGTTGCCCTGTAATTTTCCAATTGCAAAAGCAATGTATAAACACTGAGTTTTATAAATTATAATAGATAAAGCAGAGAAGACCCCTGTGAGACTACGGTTGGCATATTTTAAGTCTTAGTTGCCTTTCTCTAAGCAGCAGAAGAAAACACATCTTTATGCATTAATTTGAAATGTTGTATTTACCTTGGTTTATTTTCTTGCCAGGTTAGACCTGAGACAAGTGTTGTAATGCCTGATGAACAGAAGGTAAAAATGCCAGAGGCTAAGGTATAATAATGACTAATATGACCATTATTATTAACCTAATTATTGTTTATATTGATTCTGGTTGTTCTTAGAACATAACTGACTTTGAAAGCTACACCGAGAATTAGTCTTATGAAGAGAGAGGACCTGATCGCCTCAATAGTATAAACAACACTGAGAAATAACATAAAGCTCTACTGTGTTTGAGTTGGTCAGATCCTTTCCTGAGAACAGTTTGATAGAAAGAGAAAATAGACTAACTGGGGGCAGCTGCCGCCTAAGATGAAGAGCTGGAGAGGTCACAATAAGAAAGAAAAAACAAGGTTTAGAAAAAGAGATACCTAATAGGGGGAGGGATGAGGAAGATAAATTTGGTTGCTTTTTAGTATTGTCTAGAGCTAGCTGCCTTTAAGTGAATCATTTACAGAAAATGGAGACGTGGGATCTTAAATTCTTCCAATTTATGGGAACTTACCAGTAAATGTAACTCATTGTTCCTTCAAATTATTTTTGATAATAGTTAGAATGTGCATGCCATGTATTAGAAATAGCGTTTCAGATTTATGGAGAAACAGGGTGTACTGTTCATGTAATTAACTTTGTGATATATTTTCTATTGAAAGACTGAAGACAAACGTGTTTTGGAGGAGCAAATAGAAATATTAAAGGCTAAGTTAGAGAATGAGAAAAAGAAGAGAGAAAGGTACTGGAAATAATCGTTTATAACTGTTCATTCATAGCTAATTCAGTATTTAACCACCTATAAATTTATTACAGGTCTAGGAAGGAATCAGAATGGATAAGCAAAAACTGGGAAAGGAAATTCCTTATTCTCAGGAACAGGTATAGTGTGGTGATATATACAAATTCTATTTATGAAAATGTGACTAATCATCTTTTAAAGAAATGGGGAGAAATTTTTCTGTATATATTAATTAATGTAAAATACCCTCATACACTTTTAACATGAAATGCTAAGAGTAGTCAAAGTCACTACAAAGAAAAAATAATGAAAAACTCTGTTTCATTTCCAATCTCAATGTTTCAACTTTAGAGGATCAACAGGACAGAAAGTCTTTTTTGATACCTGGCTTAATCAGACCTACATAGTCATCGTCCTCCATAGGGCTTCCCTCATAGGTCAATTTTCCTGCTCATTTTCGTGTAATCATATTTAACTGTTCTATATCTTATTTGTAAAACTGCTTTTTATACTAGATCCTCTTCCCTTTTCCAGACAAAACCACAGCTTAATTGTCAGATTTGTTTTTCATTCACATAATCATTTTAATTTCTCTTCCCTATGTCGCCTTTGTCTTTTTAAAAATGGAGAAAGTGACACCATAAAATTCTGAAAAGGCTAAAAGCAATGCCAATTAGAGAAAGTGCCTAGTTTTCCTTGTCCTAAAATGTTAACATATAAACTCTACATTCTATTCTCTTGGTTCCTGCCATTATTTCCCCCAGATGCTCTTCTTTATCATGTGTTGGACATTTCTTTGCAAGATTTTCTTACAGTCAAGCATTAAAACAGGATGGATTCAATGTTGGTCTGATGTCAGAGGTCAAGTTTGAGGCTCACACATGACTTCTTGTGGTGATAATGCCCTACATTTGCACTGCATTTCAAAAGCATGCACTGTGTATGTGTATATATAAATTTCTATACATTGCTGTATACATTACACTGAAAAAATCCCGGGTAGCAAATCAAGAATCCACATAACAGAAACACCACCAGACAGTGGGTGGGGGAATCTCCTCCTGGTGGTAAGATGTTCTGCTTTCCACTCCACCTTGTATTTCACATCTGTGCTGATAACTATTCTTCTCTGAAAAACTGTGCCTATCAATACTTGTCCTGACTACCTGACACAGTTATAAGGATAGCATATAGATATGGGTGAAACAAGAAACTGAGAATACAGGAAAGCTTAAACATGCACTTAATTTCATTTTCCTGCACGTGGATTTTGGGCTATCTCTGAAACTCAGTAGAATGTCTTTCCCTTACTTATTTCTGTGGAGTTCACTTTCATCCTTAAGATTTCCCTTGCTTCTGACCCTATGGGATTCATCCTATACTCAGCGAACATTTACAAGAATGTTCTCAGTTTTACTTCAAATTGTTTTGCTGTTAACCAAGATATTGACAATCATATTCATGGGTTTGGTCTCTGCAGACTTTATGTTGATATTTAACTATTTGGGACAGCAGGAAGTATTATTACATACTTTCTATGTGTTTTCTCATTTAATCAAGACTGACTGGAGCATAATGTTGGGACATAATGCATTATATCTCCGGTTTGGTTGCATCACTAGGTGTTAATTCAAGGTAATATATGCAACAACATAGACAGTGTTTATATCTAGAATGCTGCATTATGGTGTGGCATGGAGATAAATTGTACAGTTGCAGACTGGTGTGTGTTCAAATGATAATTTCATTTTACCATAACAGATCTTAGATCAGCAATCATTTTTGTTTTGTAGAAGAAAAACTTCACCTTAAAGAAACAGTCCAATCCAATTATTTCTCAGGCAGTTCATGATTTATATTTAGTCCCAGTCCAATTCAGAGCTTCATCTCCAAACTCCTTTTTCATCTCAGCTGAGTTGGCTCTATTTCCAGGAAGATTGAACTTAAGCAATGCTGAAAAGCATAGGTCTAGTCCCTCCTCTTAGCATGGCATGCTTGTCTCAGCTGCTGATGTCATCGTTGTTGTTATTTCTCTCAGTTCAAATGGTACTCAGGTATGGCACAGCAGCCCAAGAATAGATCGTTCCCTGGCTGATACCACAATGATGCAACCACTCCCATCTCAACCCCAGGACTTAGTCCATGTGCACTCATCTGAGCCAGAATACAAAACCAATATATAAAAATCAGTTGTGTTTTTATACACTAACAATGAACTACAAGAAAGAGAAATTAAAAAACAATCCCATTTACAATTGCATCAAAAAGAATAAAATACTTAGGAATAAATGTACCAAAGAAGTTAAAGTTCTATACATTGAAAATTATAAGACACTGACGAATGAAATTGAAGACATAAATAAATGGAAAGATACTCTGTGCTCATAAATTGAAAGAATTCACATTGTTAAAATGTCTTCTACCCAAAGCCATCTATAGTTTCAATGCAATCCCTATCAAAATTCCAATGGACATTTTCAAAGAAATGGAAGAAAACAATCCTAAAATTTGTATAGAATCACAAAAGACTACAATAGCCAAAGCAATATTGAGAAAGAACCAAACTAGAGGCATCATGCTTCCTGATTTCCAACTATAGTACAAAGCTATGTTAATCAAAACAATATGGTATTGGCATAAAAATACACACAGATCAGTGGAATGGAAGACAGAACCCAGAAATAAACATATATATGATCAATTAATTTATGACAAAGGAGCCACAAATACTGCATGGGGAAAGGCAAGTCCCCTCAACAAATGGTATTTGGAAAACTGGACAGCCACATGCAAAAGAATGAAACTGGAACCATATCTTAACACCATATACAAGAGCCAACTCAAATTGGATTAGGTCTTAAATTTAAGACCTGAAACTGTCAAGTTCCTAGAACAAAACTCAGGGAGTAAACTTCTGGACATCAGTCTTGGCAATGATTTTTTGGATTTGAAAATAAAAGCAAAGGCAACACAAATAAATAAGAACAAATGAGGACTTCCAGTAAGATGGCAGAATAGAAGGACGCTGTGCCAACTTCCTCCCAGGATCACATCAAAATTACAAATAATTTATACAACATTTAACCTCGGAAGTCCCCTGAACACTAGATGAATAGAACCTCTAAACGAAGGACCTAAAGAGGAGGCCATGTCGAGTCTGGTAGGAGGGGGGGAGACGCGAGAGGGTGAACCCTGTGAGGGAAGCCCCAGCTGTGGGGAGGCTTTTCCAGTTGGGGGAGAGACACTCTGGCCGCACACCGAGCTCACTAGCCCAGAGCTGCTTTGCCAGGAAGAGAAGTTCTACGATAGCTGGCAGTAGAAATTAGTAAGGACTCTCTTTGCTCAGTTTGGTGAGGCTGAGGGCGGCTGGAGAACCAGTGGGGCCGACTCACTGGCTCGCTCGCTGGTGAGCACTCACCCAGTTCCTGTTGGAAGGAGTAGCTGTGTGAGCCGGGCCCAGGAGTCTGCAGGGACAGACTAAACTGAGCACCTTTGGTTCAGAAGCTGGAAGTTTTGGGGACCATTGTTCCCCTGGTGTGGAGCTTGCACACAAGCGGTGTACGGGAGGGCGCCATTTTTTCAGGGTTGGGCCCTACCACAGAAGGTCAGATCCGGGACCACATTGGACTGGTGAAATTGGCACAGGAGTGCGTGTGTGCATGTGCATGCATGCGGCCATGGATTCCCACCCTCTGCCCTGCTTGTGTTGTGTTGCAAGGGAAATGCTGGGAAGGTGCCTTCTGGCTCCAACAGGTTGCTCACTGAGATGCAGGAGTGCGTGAGCCACCTTGGGTCCCCACCCTCTGCCCTGCTTGTGCTGCGTTGCCAGGGAAACACAGGGCTGGTGCTCTCCAGCTCCATCAGGCTGTTCACTGAGATGCAGGAGTGCACAAGCCACCTTGGATCCCCGCTCTCTGCACTGTTTGTGCAGAGTTGCCAGGTTGGGGATTGGTTGTTTGGTTGCTTAGCCTGATCTGCGAGCAGCTGATTGGGACAGGCTGAGATGGAGAGTATTCCTGAGAGTGTTGGGCTGGGAGCTGTGCATCTGCGTGATCTGATTGGGGCTTTCCTGGTGAGTTCGTGTGGGCTGGTTGCTGGTGCACAGTGCATGCTGCTCTGATTTAGTGGAGGCCACTGACCACATCCAGTGGTGCCTTGGGGGCCTGCACTGCCCACTTACAGCTGTATTGCCAAGGCACCCTGAGCCCCTGGTGCCTGGCCCACAACTCTGCAGGCCACAGAGGGTTTTTTGCAGTAGCAGACAACTTGCAACAACCTGTGAAGATTTTTTGTAGTGAGCACGATTCCAGAGCATACAACAGCTAATTGCGGAAAGCTCACTGCAAGCCTGAGAGGGAGGCCGGCACATAACATGTGAAGCCCTTCACCCCAACAGCTGGAGCTGAGTCACCCAGAGTCTCTCTGTTGCTGAGCAAGTGATCTGCAGATTAAAGAGGATGGAGAGCCCCCCCACTTCTTTTTTTTTCTCTTCTTTCTAGGTGATCTATCTAATACATTGACGCGTTCACAGAATGACAGCCAGAATGAAGAAACAAAGAAACATGTCACAAGTAAAAGATCAGAAGAAACCTCTAGAAATGGAACTAAATGAAACAGAGGTATATCCAAACTTTCAGAGACACAGTTTAGGACACTGATGATAAAAATGTTTAAGGAACTTAGTGAGGATATAAAGAAGGATAGGTAAACCATAAAAAACAACCAGTTAGAACTGAAGAATACAATAACTGAAATAAAGAACACACTCGAAGGAATCACCAGTAGAATAGATGAAGCAGAGGATCGGATCAGCAAATTAGAAGACAAAATAGCAGAAATCACCCAGTTGAAACAACAAAAAGAAAAAAGAATAAAAAACAATGAAAATAGTTTAGGAGACTTCTGGGACAACATGAAACCAACAACTTCACATCATAGGAATACCAGACGGAGAAGAGAAGAAGCAGATTGAGAATGTATTTGAAGAAATAATGACTGAAAACTTCCCTGCCCTGGTGAAGGAAATTGACATATAAGCCCAGGAAGTTCAGAAAGTTCCAAACAAGCTGAACCCAAACAGACCCACACCAAGACACATCATAGTTAGAATGGCAAAGCTTAAAAAGACAAAGACAGAATCCTAAAAGCAGCAAGAGAAAGACAGTAGGTTACATACAAAGGAACTCCTTATAAGACTAACAGCTGACTTTTCCACAGAAACTCTGCAGGCCAGAAGGGAGTGGCAGGAAATATTCAAAGTGATGCAAAATAAAGGCTACAACCAAGATTGCTCTACCTTGCATGGATATCACTTAAAATTGAAGGAAAGATAAAGAGCTTCTCAGAAAAGAATAAGCTTAAGGAGTTCATTACCACCAAGCCAGCATTGCAGGAAATGTTAAAAGGGCTTTCTTAAACAGAAGAAAAGGGAAAACAAGCTAACCCAGGAAGACAAGAAATACAAATAACAAAATGGCAATACATGTGCACCTATCAGTAATCACTTTAAATGTGAATGGGCTAAATGCTCCAATCAAAAGACACAGAGTGGGGCCGGCCGAGTGGCGCATTGGTTAAGAGCTGGTTTGGGATGCCAGCAGCCCCGGTTCGGATCCCACATATGAGGGTGGAGTGACACTTCCCTCTACAGCTAACAACAGCTCCACCTGGAGCTGGGCTGTGCGAGCCCCGGCGACGGTGTAGGCTGCAGCCCCTGCTGCAGTGGGCTGCCATAGGCTACAGTGAGTGGCCAGCAGCCAGCGTGAGCTGCCAATAGCCACGGTGAGTGGCTGTCCAGAGGCCAGTGACCGATCTGCCTCATCCGGGAAGAGCGCAATGATGATAACAACATGGGCCAGTGAAGCAACGTCCTCTGCAACTAGACTGAAGAACAAAAGGACAGCAACTTGTCTGTTCCCCTTCCCTGATTCCCCAATGCTGTTCCCCTCCCCCAATGCCCCAATTTACAAAAAAACACACAAAAATGTAAAAGTTTTAAAAACAAAACAAAACAGTATTGTACTGGCATAAAACCAGGCACATAGATCAATGGAACAGAATAGAGAGCCCAGGAATAAACTCATCCATATACGGTCACTTAATCTATGACAGTGGAAGCAAGAATTTACATTGGAGTAAAGATAGTCTATTTAATAAATGGTGCTGAGTAAATTGGACTGACACGTGCAAAAAATGAAAATGGACCACCTACTTACACCATAAACGAGAAGAAACTCAAAATGGATTAAAGACTTAAATGTAAGATCTGAACCATAAAACTCCTAGAAGAAAACATAGGGAGTAAATTTGCAGACATTACCCTGAGTAATATTTTTACTGATATGTCCCTTCAGACTAGGGAAATGAAAAAATGAACATATGGGATTACATCAAACTTAAAGTTTTTTTCACAGCAAAGGAAATCATCAATAAAACCAAAAGGCAGCCTACTGAATGGGAGAAGATATTTGCCAACGATATATCTGATAAGGGTTAATATCCAAAATTTATAAAACACTCATGAAACTCAACACCAAAAATCAAACAACCCAATGAAAAAGTGGGCAGAGGATATGAAGAGGCATTTCTCTAAAGAGGATATACAGATGGCCAATAGGCATATGAAAAAATGTTCAACCTCACTAATCATCAGAGAAATGCAAATAAAAACCGCAATGGGATACCACCTCACTCTGGTCAGAATGGCTATCATCAATAAATCAACAGACAAGGGCTGGCGAGGTTGTGGATAAAAGGGAACCCTGGTGCACTGTTGGTGGGACTGCAGATTGGTGCAGCCATTATGGAAATCGGTATGGGGGTATTTCAAAAAACTAGAAATGGAACTACCATATGACCCAGCAATTCCACTCTTGGGTATCTATCCAGAAGAATCCAAGACATTAATTCGAAAAAAATATATGCACCCCTATGTTTGTTGCAGCACTATTTACAATGGCCAAGACTTGGAAACAACCGAAATGCCCATCGGTAGACGACTGGATTAAGAAACTGTGGTATATTTATACAATGGAGTATTACTCCGCTATAAAGAAGAATGAAATCGTACCATTTGCAACAATATGGATGGACCTAGAGACTATTATGTTAAGTGAAATAAGTCAGTTGGAGAAAGTCAAATACCATATGATCTCACTTATATGTGGAATCTGGAAAACTGAATGAACGAGCAAAGTAAAGAGAAACAGACTCATAGATATAGAGGAAAAACTCATGGTTGCTAGTTGGGAGGGGGGTGGGGATGAGGAAGAAGGGGAAGGGATTAGACAGCATAAAGAGGTAACTACAATATTGCCACAGGGATATGAAACACAGTTTGGGGAATATAATAATGTTGTAAATATTTTGTGAGGTGTCAGATGGTCACATGTCTTGTTAGGGAGACCACTTCATGGATGTAATAGAGGTTTTATTACTGCACCGTACATCTGAAGCTGATGTTGAATAATATTGTATGCCAACTGTAATTGAATATATAGATAGTCATGGGATGTGGAGTATACTGTGGAAGGGAGCCAAAGTAATTGTAATAGATATGTATGATATAGGGGGGTGGAGTGGGGTGGTGAACTGGGGGAGGGGTGTTGTCACTTTGAGGGGTAAAAAGTATAATTATTGGGCCGGCCGAGTGGCGCGGTGGTTAAGCGCTGGCTTGGGAAGCCAGCAGCCCGGTTCGGTCCCACATGTGAGAGCCAGTGACACTGCCCTCAAAAAAAAAAAAAAAAAAAAAAAAGCATTGCCCAAAAAGTATAACTATTGCACTGTGTTGTACACATGAAATGAATTTTTTTTAAATGTTTATTTCACAAAAGAATTTTTAAGAAAAAGAGCAAATGGGACTCTATTAAACTAAAAAGCTTCTGCACAGCAAAGGAAACCATCAAAATTAAATAGCAATCTACAGAATGGGAGAAAATATTTGGAAATCGTATGTCCAATAAGGAGTTAATATCCAAAATATATAAAGAACTCACACAACTCAATAGAGGGGGGAAAAAGGCAAAAGCCTCCAAACAATCCAATTAAAAAATGGGCAGAGGAACTGAACAGGCATTTTTCCAAAGACATATAGATGGCTAACAGGTACATAAAAAGGTGCTCCACACCACTAAGCATCAAGGAAATGCAAATCAAAACCACAATGAGATATTATATCACACCTGTTAGAATGGCTGTCATCAAAAAGACGAGAGATAATAGATGTTGGCAAACAAATGGAGAGAAGGGAACACTTGTGGACGCTGGTGAGAATGTAAATGGGTTCATCCACTGTGGAAAACTGTATGGAAGCTCTTCAGAAAAATAAAAATAGAACTACCACTTCTGGGTATTATCCAAAGGATATGGAAAGAGGATATTGAAGATAAATCTGCCTTCTTATGTTCATTGCAGCATTGTTCATTATATAATATATTTTCACAAAAGTTAGTATGACCTTGTACATATTAGTCTGTAATTTGCCCTTTATACTTAACACTCTATTTTAGACAGCTTTCTCCATTTAAATGTACCTCATTCATTTTATTTTATTTTAATTATTTTTTTCAGTTACAGTTGACATTCATTATTATTTTATATTAGTTTCAGGTGTACAGCATAGTGGTTCGACATTTATAATTTATGCAGAGACCTACCCAATTAGTTTAGTACATCCCTGGCACTATACCTAGTTGTTGCAATATTATTGACTATATTTCTATGCTGTACTTTAAATCTCCATGACTATTTTGTAACTCCAACTTGTATTTCTTAATCCCTTCACATTTTTCACCCAGCTCCCGAAACCCCTCTAATCTGGCTACCATCAGTTTGTTCCCTGTATCTGTGAACCTATTTCTGTTTTATTTGTTCATGTAATGTTCTTTAGATACCACATATAAGTGAGATCAAATGGTATTCGTCTTTCTCTGACTTATTTCACTTAGCATAATATGCTCCAGGTCTATCATGATGCCACAGATGTCAAGAACCCATTACCATACATGACCAAGCAATATTCCATTGCATATATGAGTTATGTACCATAACTCTTCTTTATCCATTCATCCATCGACAGACACCCAGACTGCCTCCACATCTTGGCCATTGTAAACAATGCTGCAATGAACATATGGATGCACATGTTCTCTTGAAGTAGTGTTTTGGGTTCTTCAGGTAAATACTCAGAAGTGGGTTACTGGGTCCTTCTTTGTCTCCTGTTATAGACTTTGTTTTATAGTCTATTTTGTTGGGTATAAGTATTGCTACCCCAGCTTCTTTTTCCTTTTTCATTTTCACAAAATATCTTTTACCCATGCCTTTACTGTCAGTCTGCGTGTGTCTTTCCATCTGAAGTGAGTATCTTGTAGACAGCATATGTCTTGTTTTTGTTATCCATTCAATCATATATATATATATATATATTAGCTGAGCCATCCTGCCACCTTTTGGCAGCTCAGCTCGGGCTGGGCATCGAACTGCTGTTGCTCAGAGCTCAGCTCGCACTCTTGAGCGAGCTCTTAATCAACTGAGCCACTTGGCTGGCCCTCGCACCTATATTTTCATTGGAGCATGGAATCCATTTACATTGAAAGTAATTGTTGATAAATATGTAATTATTGCCATTTTATTATTGATATTTTTTATCTTTTTTTTTTTTCATCTTAAAGAGGTCCCTCTAAGACTCCTTGTAATACTGGTTTGGTGGTGACGAATTTCTTTAGCATTTTCTTGTCGGGGAAGCTCTTAATCTGTCCTTCAATTCTAAATTAATCACTTGCTGGTAGAGTAATCTTGGTTGTAGTTCCTTGATTTCCATCTCTTTGAATATGTCCTGCCACTCCCTTCTATGCTGCAAAGTTTCTGTTGAGAAATCTGCTGACAGTCTCCTGGGAGCTCCCTTCTAGGTACTAACTGCTTTACTCTTGCTGCTCTTAACCCTTGGCATTTTAATTATGATGTGTCTTGGTGTGGGCCTCTTTAGGTTCATCTTGTTTGGGACTCTGCATTTCCTGGGCTTGTATGTTTATTTCCTTCTCCAGGCCAGGGAAGTCCTCTGTCATTATTTCTTCAAATAGGTTTTATATTCCTTGCTTTCTCTCCCCTCCCCCCAGCAACCCCACTAAGCAAATATTGGTACGCTTGACGTTGTCCCAGAGGTCCCTTAAACTATCATCATTTTTTTGGATTATTATCATTATTATTATTATTACTATTCTGCCTGGGTGCTCTCCATCACCCCATCCTCCAAGTCGCTGACTTGGTCCTCTGCCCCATCCCATCTACCACTGATTCCATCCAATTGTTCTTCATTTCCATTATTATATTCTTTATTTCTGACTGGTTCTTTTTTATGTTCTCTATCTCCCTGCCAAAGCCCTCCCCAAGATTACTAAGCATCCCCATAATCTGTGTCTGGAACTCTGTGTCTGGTAGATTGCTTGTCTCCACTATGTTCAATTCTTTCTCTGGAGCTTTGTTCTGCTCCTCCACCTGGGACACATTTCTCTGTCTCCCCATCCTGGCTGCCTTCCTGTGTTTGTTTCTATGTATTATATTAGGTAGAGCTGCTATGTCTCCAGGTCTTATTAGAATAACCTTATGTAATAGGTGTCTTGTGGGGCCCAGTGATGCAGTCTTCCTGGTCATCAGAGCGAGGTGCTGTAGGTATGTTCCTTGTGTGGGTTATGTGTGCTCTCCTGTCGTAGTTGAGCCTTGGTTGCTGTTTGCCCACCAGTGGGAGGGATTGACCCTCAGACTGATTGGTTGTGAAGACTGGCCATGACTACACTGGAGAAGCTGTTGTGCAGGGGCTGACCCTACAGAACAGGGTTTGCTTTAGTGGGGCTCTGGTTCCTGTTCAGTCTGCCCTTTAGGTGTGTCGTCCTTGGAGGCAGCTGGTTGATGCTCTGGCTTGGTTCAAATCTGGCCACCAGGTGTGCCAGCCCTGGGACCTCCCATGTGGGGACCCCACCTCAAAACAAGTTCAGCCACAGCCTATGCCCAGCAGGGGGCCACCTGGCATGAACCACAAAGCAGTCCTCAGTTGGCTGCCCTTGTGCTGGGTTTGGAGGTGCCCCCAAGATGCCAGGTTATGAACCAAGGCTGACTGTCACTAGCACCAGGCTTCAGCCAGAAGCATGGGACATGCCAAAGCCAGATGTTGCCTACCTGGGTTTTGTAAACCTTTGAGAGATTCCAGGAAAGTCCAAAGCATGAACCAAGACAAGCATTCTATATGGAAAAGCCACTGGAAGCTGTCTGGGTGTGTCCAAAACTTGGGTGAGACAGGGTCTCAGGAAATCAGGACAAATGAGTGGTGTTAGTTAGGTTGATGGAGTCTCGGAGATGGTGGCCACTTGCATCTGCACTTTGAGAGGGGGAGCTCTCAACAAAGAAACAATGGCTTCCTCCAGCTTCTCCATCTGGGAGAAAGCTGCCCCTCCAGCCCTCACCTTGGAGTCAGACAATTCAGTTCCTCCCCATATGTCCCTGGCACCTTTCAAGCTGCTGCCCCAGCGCTGCATCTCAGCAAGTGAGTCTGTTAGTGAGCAAGTCTGTGCACGGGCGTTTTAAGAGGAGCACCTGGGAATGCACCTACCCTTTGTCTCACTCAGCTATAATCTCTGCTGGTTTTCAGTCAGAAGCCATGGGGATTTCTCTCCCTGGCACTAAAATCCTGGACTGCGTCAGGACCCCACACACACACTCCTCCCAGGGGACCTCTGCAGCCAAGACATCCTCTTGACCTTTAACAGCCACACGCAGGTGTGTGACCAGCCCACCCAACGTTTCCACCCCCCTACCAGTCTCAAGATGGCCTCCTCTACGTATCCCCAGCTGTAGGGCTTCAGCTCAGTCAGACCTCAAGCGAGTCTCAACAATGAGTATTCTGTAGTTCAGTTGCAACCTTGATATGGTTGTGAGAGGTGGCAAGCATAGCACTCACCCACTCCATTTTCCTGACTGGATTCTGTACCACCTCTTCTTTATCCAGTTGTCTATTGATGGGCACTAAGGTTTCTTCCATATCTTAGCTATTATAAATAATGTTGCAATAAACATAGGAGTGCATATATCTTTTCAAATTAGTGTTTTGGATTTCTTTAAATAAATATCCAGAAGTGGGATTGCTGCGTTATAAGGTAGTCCTATTTTCAATTTTTTGAGGAACCTCCATAGCATTTTCCGCAGAGGCTGCACCAATTTGCAATCACATCAACAGTGCATGAGGGTTCCCTTTTCTCAACATCCCTGCCAACACTTGTTGTTTGTTGATTTATTGATAATACCCATTCTGATAGGTGTGAGATTATATCTCATTGTGGTTTTAATTTGCATTTCTCTGATGATTAGTAATGTTGAGCATCTTTTCATCTATTTATTGGCCATCTGTATGTCCTCTTTGGAGAAATGTCTATTCAGGTTCTTTGCCCATTTGTTAATTGGATTGTTTGTTTTTTTGGTGTTGGTTGTATGAGTTTTTTAAATAAATTTTAGATATTAAACACTTATCAGATGTATCACTGGCAAGTATCTTCTCCCATTCAATAGTATGTCCTTTTGTTTTGTTGATGGTTTCCTTTGTTGTTCAAAAACTTTTTTTTTATACTGTAGTTTCATTTGTTCATTTTTGTTTGTTTGTTTCCCTTTCCCAAGGAGACATATCAAAAAATATACACAGTGTGCAAAATCTGTATACACATTTTAAGAAAGGAAAAAAAACAATTAAAATTGTAATATTCAATATATACCAATAACAAAAGATGAATATGTCATGTTTGTCTTCTGCAATTACAAGAGATGCTCAAAGTGTATACCATCAGCATCCAGACACTTCTGGTTACAGTGAACTACTGCTTGAGCAACATTGACCAAAGTTTCCACTTGTATACTTTTTTTGGAACCCCGGTATATTACTCAGGGCAATGTTAGAGAGTTTACTGCCTATGTTTTCTTCTAGATGTTTTATGGTTTTGGGTCTTACACTTAAGTCTTTAATTCATTTTGAGTTTATTCTTATATAAGGTGTAGGAAGGTGGTCCAGTTTCATTTTTTTGCATGTATCTGTCCAATTTTCCTAACACCGTTTATTGAGTAGATTGTTTTTACCCCATTGTATATTCTTGCCTCCTTTGTCATAGATTAAATGACCATGTAGGTGTGGTTTCATTTCTGGGCTCTCTATTCTGCTCTATTGATCTATGTGTCTGTTTTTATACCATGCTGTTTTGATTACTGTAGCCTTGTAGTATAGTTTGATAACAGGTAGCATGATACTCCAACTTCATTCTTTCTCAATATTGCTGTGGCTTTTCTTTTATGGTTCTGTATACATTTCAGGATTATTTGTTCTAGTTCTGTGAAAAAATGCCATTGGTATTTTGATAGGGGTTGCATTGAATCTATAGATTGCTTTGTGTAGTATGGACATAATTCTTCCTATCTTTGAACAAATATATGTTTCCATTTATTTGTATCTTTTTTAAAGGCCCATATGCAACAAACCCATAACTAACATACTCAATGAGAAAAAAAGCTAAAAACGTTCTTCTTAAGAACACAAGACAAGGATGCCCACTTTCACCACTTTTATTCAACATTGTATTGGAAGTCCTAACCAGAGCAATCAGACAAGAAAAATAATTAGAAGGCATCCAAATTGGAAAGAAAGAAATAACACTGTCATTATTTGCAGATGACATGATACTATAGAAAGAGAGCCTCAAAAAGTCCACTAAAAACTATCAGAACTGATAAATGAATTCAATAAATTACCAAGATACAAAATTAATATTCAGAAATTGGTTGTACTTTTATACACCAATAATGAACTATCTGATAAGAGAAAAATTAAGAAAATCCCATTTACAATAGTGTAAAAAAATACCTAGGAATGAATTTAACCAAGGAGGTAAAAGACCTGTACTCAGAAAACTATAAGACACAGAGGAAAGAAATACCTCATTCATTTTAATGGCTACATGCTCCTCACATATATGTAGATTATAATTTACCCAAGTAGTTAGGCTGCTTAATTTTTTTCCATTATAAACAATGCTGCATTGAATATTATTGTGTATTCTTAATGTGCTATTACTATTATTTCTGAAGTAGTTTTGATGGGTCAAAAGATGTACAGCTTTTTTTATCAAATTTAAGAAAATTCTAATACACTTAAATTCTCTTTGTAGCCCTACTCCGATCCTATTCCTCTCCTTTCCTCCTCAGAGGTCAACAAAATAAATTAGTGCTTGTTCTTTCACTGTTTTACTCTAAAGTTATATCTGAGTAAAGATAAATAATAAAAAGTATTTTGTGTACTTCAAAAATTTATATATGTAATGTACATTAGCAATCATAATGTACTTACCAATTTTTTCACTGGTCATATTTTTGAAATTTATTGAAGTATCTATATTATATTAAGATTTTGGGGGGGAATTGGGGGAGGAGAACAGTGTTGGGGAACTGGGGAAGGGGAACAGACAAGTTGCTGTCCTTTTGTTCTTCAGTCTAGTTGTGGAGGACATTGCTTCACTGGCCCATGTTGGTATTATCATTGCACTCTTCTCAGATGAGGCAGATTGGTCACTGGCCTCTGGACAGCCCCTCACGGCAGCTATTGGTGGCTCACACCGCTGCCAGCTGCTCACACTGGCTGCTGGCCACTCACTGTAGCCTATGGCAGCCCACTGCAGTAGGGGCTGCAGCTATGCCGTCCCAGGGACTCACAGCAGGCCAGCTCCAGGTGGAGCTGTTGTTCACCATCTTAGCTGTAGAGGGCAGTGTCACTGGCCCTCATGTGGGATCCGAACCGGGGCCGCTGGCATCCCAAGCCAGCTCTTAACCACCGCGCCACTCAGCCGGCCCTTGTTTCTATATTTTAAGTGCTGTATAATATTACACATTTAAATGGTATAAACATTGTAAAGTTCATCCCTTCCTTTATTGGAGCATATTTACATTGTTTCCAATGTTTTCTTAATAGAAACAATGCTGCAATAAAATTCTTGTTAATATGTCCTGTCTTCTTGTGCAAAAATTGATTTAAAATATATCTCTACAAGAGAAATTTCTGAGGGTAATTCTTTCAGGATCTACCAGGTTATGCTGCAGTAACAAACAACATTGACATCTTGCTGGCTTCAAATAACAATGGCTTATTCATTCATTCTACATGTCCTCTGGTACTGTTCATTGTTATCTCCATTCAAGAGCCCAGGCTGATGCAGTAAGTTTTACCTGGAATATTGTCTTGTCAGAGACAAAAGAGATATAGTGAACTATGCACCAGTGATTAAAGTTTTTGCCCGAAGTGACACAAACCAATTTCCGTTAGCACTTTATTAGACAAAATACGTCATATGGGCCTATCTAAGTTCAAGATAGTGGTAATATATCATCCTTTCATGGGGAGGGGCACTTCAGGAAGGGGTTCACCAAACGTGGGCAAACAGGAATCCAGTCTCCAACTTTGGGTGTACACATCTTCACCATTACTAGGTGTATCAGTCAGGGTTTAGTCAGGAAATACCCAAACAGGGAAATTTTATATCAAGAAATAGTAACTAATAGAAGGTGGTTAACTACTAAGGGAGGTAAAGAGAACTCTAAAGGATAGAATGGTAACGTAATGTAGGAAGCAGCTTCTACCTCTAGGATTGAGGTGCTGTAGGCCAGCCTGGTGAGCAGGAAATCATCAGCTGAGGTACCAGCAAAACTCCCTGGAGGGCAAGCTAGCAGCTGCACACTTCTTAGGGTAAGAAGGGAGAAAGTCCACCAGAACCAGGAAGTGAAGCCCCTCCCTCTTCCAGTGGACTAGCACCTAGAGGTACAGCAGAAATATATTCAGAGCGAGAGCACTCTGTACTTTCCAGTTCTCAGCTCGTTTACACCTATTTCCAGCATCCAGAGTAGGTCAAAGTAGAATACATTGTCGGAGGACATGAGTGTCCTCAGCTGTGGGGACTGAATGCAGCAGCGACTGAGGGGGAGAGCAAACTTCATGAGAACATGTTCAAGACAAGACAAGTACAGATAAGAATCCAGGCCTGGGCCGGCCGAGTGGCGCGGTGGTTAAGCGCTGGCTTGGGAAGCCAGAGGCCCCGGTTCGGGTCGCACATATGAGGGCCAGTGACACTGCCCTCAAAAAAAAAAAAGGAATCCAGGCCAGAATGGCCACAGCCTGTGTCTTCATATTTAGCATCCAGTGCAGTTAATTTATCCTTTCAATTATTCATTCATTTAATTAATATTTGTTAAGCACAGACTAGTTGGATTTCAGGAAGCAAGAAAAGTCAGGAATTGGGTACTACTTAACTTTGACACCTCAAGTTGGCAACGGAGGTAACATACGGCATCTAAAGGAACAGGAATGAACAGGACAATTCATCTCTTCAGCTAAAAACAGTAACCAATTTCTATTCAAGACTGGGGAGATTCATATCTTTTCTCCCAAGGGGAAAAGACAAAGTGCATTTGCCATTCAGTGTATTCAAAATGACAGCTGCAAATTGTGTGTTGTGTGTGTTGAATGTATAGGATTAATGTTTTAGTTTTCCAGAAGGTGCCAGAGACAACCCTAGTCACTTTACATGCATCGAATCATCACTACAATTGCAGATAGTTATTAATATGATAAACTCCATTTTTCTGATAAGGAAAGTGAAGCTCAAAGAAGTTGAGTAGCGTGTCAGAATTCATAGGACTGAAGAGTGGCAGATGTCAGATGTGGACACAGGTTTCTGATGCTAAAAGCCACACGACTCATGTTTTCTTTTTCTAGTACTTTTAAAAATGCATTTTATCCAACATTGAATATATGCAAAAGAATAGCTAGGATATACTAGTACAGTGTAAATAATAACCAAAAAGTGAACACCTGTGTATGCACTACAAGGTTAAGAGTGAGTATCCGCAGTAATTTTGTAGCCCCTTAGATCCACATAGCATCTATCACCTCTCCTTCCTCCAGAGTAACAACTATCTTGGATTTAACACTTTTCATTCCCTTGGGGGAACTTTTAAATAACATTCACTTTGTTAAATAGATATTGAGTTAGTTGTATTTTCTACTTCTTCTAATAGTCTGCATAATTTATGTACTCTTTTTTGAGGAATTGTCCCTTTTCACCAAATTGTCAAATTTACTGATTTAATTATAATATCCTCATGTTATATACTTAAATTATCTGTAAGATCTAGTGATGTCCTCTTTATCATTTCTGATATTGATAATTTGTGCTTTCTTCTTTTTTATTGATCAGTCTTATTAAGAGTTAGTTTATGTTTTATTATTTATTTCAAGGAAATAGTTTGGTCTTCATTGAGTTTCTGTCATATACTTGTTTTGTTTTTATTAACCTCTGTTATTTTTATTACTTTTCTCTTTCTATTTTTATGTATGATTTGATCTCCTTCTACTAGCTTATTGAGAAGGAAGCTTAGATCATTAATTGTCAGATTTTTCTTCTAATATATACATTTAATGCTATGTATATTCCTCTAAGCACTACTTGAGCTGCAGGCCACAAATTGTGACATGTTATATATTTATTATCACTCAATATAAAATACTTTCTAAAGTCTATTTGATTTCATCTTTGATCCCTGGGTTGTTTAGAAGTGATACATTTCATTTCCAGGTAGTTAAAGATTTTCTAGTTATATTTTTGGTTTAATTCTACTGTGTTCCAAGAACATACTCTGAATTATTTCAATCTGTTAAAATTCTTTGATTCTTGTTTTATGGCTCAGCATATGGTCGATTTAGAAAAATGTTTCATGTACACTTAAAAAGCATTGAAATGTATTGTTGGGTGCAGTGTTCCATATATTTCAGTTAGATCAACTTTGCTTACTGTGTTGTTCACATACATCTTTTATATACTAATTGACATTTTTTTTTCTGCTGTTACAACTATTGAGAAGGGGGTATTAAAATTTCCACTATGCTATAGGTTTATTTTTTTCTCCTTTTAATTCTGTCAGTTTTCACTTTAAATAATTTATAGCTCTGTTTTTGTATAGCTACAAATTTAGAATCCTGATATCTTCCTGTGAAGGTATCATTTATATGCATCATTATGACATATTCCTCCTTATCTTTAGTAATCTTCTTGGCTTAATGTCTTTTTCATCTAGCATTAATATAGCACTGTCTTTTGGTTAAGATTGCATGGTGCATTTGTTCCAGCTTTTCTTCTTTCAACTTATCTTGTTTTTATATTTGAATATGTCTCTTATAAGCAGCATAGTGAGTTTTTAAATCTCTTTTGCTAGTCCTATTTATTTGATTGACATACTTCATTTATTTATCTTTAGTGAAATTACTGATATAGTTAGGTTTGCATCTACCGCTTAATACATTGTTTTTTATTTAGCCAATCTGATTCTTTTTCTTTCCTTTTTGCCTACTTTTGGACTAATCGACTTATTTTAATTCCATGTTTTCTTCTGTTAACTTGTTAGTTATTCGTTCTTTTCTCTTTTTGAAATTTCAACCTATATACTTCATGTATCATAGTCGTATACAAATTTCTATTTGATCTCACTTCCCCAGGAATTCTAGAACCTTAGAATATTTTAACTCCATTTGAACTCCTGTCACATTTTCATTTTATCCTTTTTTTTTTGAGGGCAGTGTCACTGGCCCTCATATGTGGATCTGAACCAGAGCCGCTGGCTTCCAAGCCAGCGTTTAACCACCGCGCCACTCAGCCGGCCCCTCACATTTTCATTTTAATTCTATATAAATTTTTAACTCCATTGGGCATTATGATTATTGTTTGGCATAGACAATATTCACTTATACTCGTATTTATCCACATCTTTACTGTTTGTTGAGCTCTCCATTTATTTCTGCTTTCAGTGTTTCCATCTAGTATCATTTTCCTCCTGCCTGAATAGCCCTTTTTAGTTTTTCTTTTAATATAGGTTTGCTGGCAACTGTCAGCTTTTCTTTATAGGAACATGTCTTTATTTTACCTTCATTGTTGAAGAATATTTTCTCTGAATATAGAATCCTGTGTTGGTAGTTACTTAACTTCAGCATGGTAATGGTGCTGATATATCCAATACTGGCCTCTATTGTTGATGGTGAGAAGTCAGCTGTCAGTCTTGTTGCTTCTTTGAAGGTAATGTGTTTTTCCATGTCTGGGTGCTTTAAGATTTTCTCTTTGTCTTTGGTTTTCATTGGTTTTATTATATATGCCTAAGTATAGTTCCTTTTATTTATTCTGTCTGGCTCTTGAATCTATGGGTTGATGTCTTTCCTGAGTTTGGGGAAATTCTTGTCTATTATCTTCCCATATATTCTGCCTCATTCCTTTTCTAGGATTCTAATTATGTTTTTCCTTTTGACTATGACCCACATGTCTCTTAGGTTCTTGTCAGTTTTTTCCCTTCTTTTTTCTCTCTGTGCTTCACTTTGTATATATTTTTAAATTAATTTGCCTTTGAGATTAATAATCCTGTGTTCTGCTATATGGATTCTACTATTTGGCCCATCTATTGGTTCTTAATATCATATGTGGAGTTTTCAGTTCTAAGATGACTACTTTTTTTTTTTTTTTGAGGGCAGTGTCACTGGCCCTCATATATGGGACCCAAACCGGGGCCACTGGCTTCCCATGCCAGCCCTTAACCACTGCGCCACTCGGCCGGCCCGACTACTCTTTTTTTAATAGATTCCAATTCTCTCTGAAATTCTCCACCTTTTCATCAATTTTTATTTATTTTTCTGTTTTCTTTAATGTCTTCATTATAGGGATATTAAAGTCCTTGTCTGTTGCTCTACTTCTTTCTCTCTCCTTTATTCATAGGGTTCCATTTTTCCAGCACACATAGTAATTTACTGTATAACAACTTTGTTGACATATAGTTTGCATACCATGAAATCACCTTTTTTTCCCCCCGCCCCCCGCCAAAGATTTTATTGGGGAATTAGGGAGAGGGACCAGCAAGTTGTTGCTCTTCAGTCTTCGTTGTGAAGGGCGCCAGTCTCCATCTGGCTTCCCGTCAGCAGCTTGTGGCCTCTAAGCTCAAGGTGCTGTGTTCAATCTGAGTTGCCGGTGGGCATAGCCACCATCCCGTGCAGGAGTCAAACTAGCAGCCTTGTTGTTAGGAGCACGCCCTATCCACTGAGCCATCCAGGCGACAGCTCAACTCAAGGTGCCGAGTTCAGTCTTTGTTGCAGTTGGGCATAGCCCACCATCAAACAGACAATCTTCTTGTTACACCAGCTGAGCCATCCTGCCACCTGTTGGCAGCTCAATGACAGTTCAGCTCAGGTGCAGTGTCACTGGCCCATGTGGGAATTGAACCAGCGGCCCTGTTGCTCAGAGCTTGCACTCTTAAGCCAAATTTTTTTTTGGTGAAGATTTTATTGGGGTAATGGGGGAGGGAACAGCATTGGGGAATTGGGGAAGAGGAACAGGCAAGTTCCTGTCCTTTTGTTCTTCAGTCTAGTTGTGGAGAATGTCACTTCACTGGCCCATGTTGGTGTTAGCATTGCACTCTTCCCGGGTAAGCCAGTCACTCACCGGCCATTGGACAGCCACTCACAGTAGCTTAGGGAGCTCTCTGCAGCCCTGCTGCAGCCTATGCTGCCCCCAGGGACTCACGGCAGCCCAGCTCCAGGTGGAGCTGTTGTTCACCATCTTAGCTGTAGAGGGCAGTGTCACTGGCCCATGTGGGATCCGAACCAGTGTCCCTGCTGCTCAGAGCTTGCACTCCCAAATGAACTCTTAACCAATGAGTCACTTGGCTGACCCTCTTAAGCCAACTCTTAACCAAATGAGCACTCAGCCGGCCCTAAATTCACCTTTCTTTTTCTTTTCTTTTTTTTTTAGAGGGCAGATGTCACTGGCCTTCATATGTGAGATCTGAACTGGGGCCTCTGGCATCCCAAGCCAGCTCTTAACTACCACGCCACTCAGCTAGCCCTAAAATCACCCTTTTAACATGTGGTTTTTAGTGTATTTACAGAGTTGGGCAACCATTACCATTCTAAATCAGAATATTTTCATCAACCCCAAAAGGAACTGCATACCCATTAGTGGCCGCCTCCCATTTCTCTCTCTCACTCCCTCTGAGCTACTAGCAACCACTAATCTACTTTCTGTCTCTATGGATTTGCCCGTTCTGGACATTTCATGTTAAGTAGAATCATACAGTACAATGTGGGCTTTTGTGACTGGCTTCTTGGCATAATGTTTTCAAGTTCATCTTTATTGTAGAATATATCAGTACTTTGTTACTTTTTTTTTTTTTGAGAGCAGTGTCACTGGCCCTTATATGTGGGACCCAAACAGGGGCCGCTGGTGTCCCAAGCCAGCGCTTAACCACTGCGCCACTCGGCCGGCCCAGTACTTTGTTGTTTTGACTGTAAAATAATATTCCATTGTATGACTATATCACATTTTGTTTATCCTCTCTTCATTTATAAGATATTTGAATTATTTCCACTTTTTGGCAACTATGAATAATACTGCTATTAACATTCATGTACAAGTTTTAGTATAACCATATGTTTTAAATTATCTTGTATATACATTAGTAAGAAATTGCTAGGTCACATGATAATTCTGTTTAACATTAGAGGAACTGCCAAACTGTTTCCATAATAGCTGCACCATTTTACAATTTCACAATGAATAAGAGTTCCAGTTTCTCTTTGTTCTTTACAACATTTGTTATTGTCTGTCTTTTTAGTTTTAGTCATCCTAGTAACTATGTGGTGGTACCTCATCGTGGTTTTAATCCATGAGTCACACTCCTAATCTCTTCTAATAGCCCTCTGTGTAACTGAATATTATGATTTGTTTTTTGTTCTTTTTTCTTTGCTAGCAAAAGTTGTCCATCATATTCTTAGATTTCTCTGCAGAGCATGCTTTCCTGATAGTGAATCTCTTAATTTCAGCATCATTTGCAATCTAGATAGGCTGAGAATTTCCCAAATTTTTAATATACTTGGGCTTCAAACATTGTCATTATTTTTGATGCTTAATTTCTCCAATCTTAAGTCAATTGGAGTCCTTTAAAATTGACTACTGTGTTCTTTTACATAATCTTTGATGACTCCCTAAAAAATAAAATATCCGAGGCTCATCTTATACATCTATTGTCTTAGTTCTAGAAATAGCCATTTCTGAAAGATGTCCTGCATCATTTTAGGGAGAAATGTTTTTAAAATCACAATTTTGGCCCTTACAGTGCTCATTGATATTGTATTGCCATTGCTTCTGGGACGTCGAGGGCTGGAAAAGATGTGATTTTAAAAATGAAGGAAGTAATAAGTTCATATTCATAGTTTTAAATTTTTACTTGTATTTCTTTTCTCTTACACTGAAAATTCCAGTTCCTAACACATGAACATAATACTGATGTGCCTTATTCTATGATTTCTATACATTTTAATTTCATGATTGTTTTTATTTCAGCTTTCATGTCCTTAAGAATGAGATGTTTATGAGGCACACATTGTACCGTCAGTTTGCAGTGCTTGCTGACACATCTTTCAATTATATTGTAAGTACAGTGTTTAGATGCTATCTGTCTTTTTGATATCTGTACGTCTTTCTTATTTAACATTTATTGAACCCCTGCCATGACAGGCCCTGGAGATAGTATATGACAGTCACTCTGCTAGATACTGAGGGAGTAAGACAGAGTGCCTGAACCCAAATAGCTCAGTCTGTTGTGAGACATAGATGCATAAACAGTTACAATGCAATATGGTTGAGCAATAATAGAGGCAAGTGAAAATTTCACAGGTGGGGGTGACTCATTCTATCTGGGAAGTAACTGTCAGTCTGACCACTTATGAGCATGGATGAAATGCTGGAAAACATCACAGTTCAAGATCTAAGTAACCAGTTACTTCCAAAGGTGAAAAGGAGATTAAAGAATCTGTTTCTAATACCATGTCATTTATTTTCATATTAGAAGTCACCTGTAGATAAAGTCAAGTTCTAAAACAGACTATTTTTTAACCTGTTAACTTAATGTTTCCATCTGGGAGTTATAATTGTAAAAGTAAATGACTCCCAGTTTAGAAATATATCCAACAAATTTCAAATAATAACTAAATTAACATACTAGAAATGCTATTGAGCATCTGCTTTGATGCTATGTGTTTTGGGGACAAGTCGATTTTCTGGGAAAGGACACAAGAAGTATAAAATATAATCTCTTGCTTTGAGAGGTTTATAATCTAAAATCACTTTCTTTATAAATTTGCAACGTATTTTTTTCCATTTAAAGGCTATTTTCTAAATGTATGTAGCTGCAAGAGATCAAATAATTTAGACAGTGGCAAGATAACATTAAATTAATTCTAGTTTTTAACTGAATTTATATAGTAATCTGAACCTTCCTGAGGATTTTAATAATTAACTCTCTTGAAATGTTCCCAAGCTGGTCTACTACATAGATAGGAATATATGTAGTCTCTCTTCCCCTTCCACTTTTCCTTTTCTCACCTGAAACTTACAATTTCAGTGGAGTACTCCTCGTTTTAGATGTTTAATCATCTGGACAAATAAAATATTGGAGGACCCATGAGAATGCCATCCCACTCAACATCAGGCTTGTTTTGGGATTATCTGGTAAAATTTTCTGGTTCATATTTGAATTGTCCAGGCTTTATAAAACAGACTTCTAGACTCTCAAAGTGATACCTGTCCTAGCATATTAATAGATCCAGCCTTTTTCTTGAGAAAAATCTTGGCCCTGCCCTCAGATGATCATGCAACCTATCTTCCTAAAGATTAGAATACATCTATGTGCCACTGCTTATCTGGGATTCCAGGCTCTGAATCCTTATCTCTACATCCATACAGTATATAGGCATTCAAAACACTAATCAGAGTGGATAGAGTATATCAAAGAAAAAAAGACAGGGAAGAGAGAGAAAGAGAGAGTGATCAATAAGTGAATGAGTTTGGAGTACCTTAACATTTTCTCCTGGTTCCCTACACTCTAGTCACTCATCCACTCTACAGATATTTATTGAGAATAAATATGTACCAAGCACCATGCACTGTCTTGGGAATAATATGACAAATATGGCTCCTTCATAGACTATAAATGCCATGAGATCATGGACTGTCCTCTTATAAACTGTTTTACTCCCAGAGGTTAGAATAGTGCCTGAGCTACAGTGTAGAAAGACAGACATTAATAAGGAAAAACTTTAAATTACACATGTGAATAAAAGCTATGAAAGAAAAGGTTTAGTATTTTCTTACTATTGAGGTATATTTTATATGCAGTAAAGTGCACAGATATTAGGTGTATCATTTGAAGTTTTGACCTGTGTAGCTGGCACATAATGAAAGGGTAGAACATTTCCACCATCCCTGAAATTCTCCTCATATCCATTTCCAGACAGTAGCTTACCCAGATTCTTGTGCCAAACAAACATTTGTCATATACAGATTAGTTTTGCCTGTTCTTAAAATGTTTGCAGATGGAGTCATGCGGTATGTATTCTTTCATGTCTGGCTTATTTTACTGAGCATAGTGCTTTTAAAATTCATCCATGTTATTGTGTGTATCTCTATCAATTATTTCTTTGTGTCGCTGAACAGTATTCTATTATATGGAATAGACCATAATTTGTTTATCCCTTCTCCTCTTGATGGACACCTGGGCTGTTTCCAGTTAGGGGTTATTTTGGGGAAAAAGCTGCTACAAACATTCTTATACAAGTCATTTGGGGAAATATGCTTTTGGGTAAGAATAAACTCTTGGGTAAGAATGGAATGGCTGGGGCATAGGACTGTGTATGTTTGACTTTATAAGAAATCCCCAGCATTCCAAAGCAATGGAATCATTTCACCCTCCCACCAGCAATGTTTGAGAGTTCCTATTGCCCCATATCTCATATTGTCAGTTTTTAAATTTTATCCTAAAATAATGCTAAAATATGCTAAAATATTATCTATGCTAAAATATCTATGCTAAAATAATATCTCACTGAAATTTTAACTGGCATTTCCCTGATGATTAATGATGAGCATCTTTTCATGTGCTTATTGGACATTCTTAGATTTTCTTTTGTAAAGGGACTAGTCAAAACTTTTTTTTTAAAGATTTTATTGAGGGATTGGGGGAGGGGAACAGTGTTGGGGAATTGGGGGAGGGGACTGGCCAAGTTGTTGTTCTTCAATCTTCGTTGTGGATGGCACCAGTTGTCATCTGGCTTCCTGTCAGCAGCGCGTGGCCTCTAAGCTCAAGGTACTGTGTTCAATCTTAATTGCGAGTAAGCGTAGCCACCATCCCATGCGGGAGTCGAACCAGCAGCCTTGTTAAGACTGCACACCCTATCCACTGAGCCATCCGGGCGGCAGCTCAGCTCAAAGTGCTGAGTTCAGTCTTTAGTTGCAGATGGGCTTAGCCCACCATTGAACAGGCAATCCTGTTGTTACACCAACTGAGCCATCCTGCCACCTGTTGGCAGCTCAGCAACAGCTCATCTAGGGTGCAGTGTTCACTGGCCTATGTGGGAATCAAACCGGTGGCTCTGTTGCTCAGAGCACACGCTCTAAGCCAACTTTTAACCAACTTTACCATTTTAAAGTGTACCAATTTAAAGTGTACAGTTCAGTAATACTAAGAACATTCACATTATTATGGAACAAATCACCAGAGCCCCTTTTTTCTTACGAAACTGAAACTCTGTACCCATTAAACAACAACTACCATTCTCCCTCTCCCAATTTGTCTGTTTGTAATTATTATTGGGTTTTTTAATTTTTCTTGAATATTCTCTCAAAGTAACCTAGGTAAAGAAGAGGTCTATTCCATGGGTTTAAAGGAAAGTTTTCCCCCACCAGTATTTGAGAAATTAGTTAGGAGCATAGTTTTCACATCTCAGTTAACTAAGGGCTGAAGAACATTATACCATTTGATTTGATAATTATTTCTCCTTGATAACACAGTGCGTACCTTTTATATCTTTCAGAAAGTCAAACCTTTACTTGTGCACTCTAAAGTGAGCTTAGTAACAGATTTGGTGTCTTCTGAAAGTAATAGTCATACATCTTCGGTAGGTAGATTATTTTTTCCCTATTAAACATTTCATCAATCGGTATTATCCAGCCTCAGTAATGAAACTTTTTGGTTTAATCTACAGACAGATAACCAGACCTCCTTTCTTCCTTCATCAAATGGTAAGTATCTTTATTATTGGAAAAAAAGTTTCACACACAGAAGGAATGGGTACTTAGTCTAGAATAACACTGCTTTTCTTTGTTATCCTGAGGTGTTTGGTATTCCAGGTAAACACATGACTTTTTTCAGACAATTTATAAAACTAATTAATAGATATGCTAAATAAAAGAATGCTAATATGTATTTCTTTTTTCTTTATTTAAGATTTTATTAGGGAATTTGGGGAGGGTAACAGTGTTGGGGAATTGGGGAAGGGAACTGGCCAAGTTGTTGTTCTTCAACCTTCGTTGTGGAGGCTGCCAGTTGTCATCTGGCTTCCTGTCAGCAGCTCGTGGCCTCTAAGCTCAAGGTGCTGTGTTCAATCTTATTTGCGGGTGGGCATAGCCACAATCTCATGTGGGAGTAAAACCAGCAGCCTTGTTGTTAAGAGTGCACGCTCTATCCACTGAGCCATCCGGATGGCAGCCCAGCTCAAGGTGCTGATTTCAATCTTAGCTGCAGGTGGGGGTAGCCACCATGCAATGTGGGAGTCGAACCAGCAGTCTTGTTGTTAAGAGTGAACGTTCTATCCACTGAGCCATCTGGGCGGCAGCTCAGCTCAAGGTGCTGAGTTCAGCCTTATTTGCGGGTGGGCATAGCCCACCATTGAACAGGCAATCTTGTTGTTACACCAGCTGAGCCTTCCTGCCACTTGTTGGCAGCTCAGCGACAGCTCAGCTTGGGCGCAGCGTTCATTGGCCCATGTGGGAATCAAATTGGCGGCCCTGTTGCTCAGAGTGCATGCTCTAAGCCAACTCTTAACCAACTGAGCCACTCAGCTGGCCCTTAATATGTATTTCTGACTATTGATCACTGCTAATCAAAAATGAATTTAGTAAGACTTCAAAACTAGAAACTCAGCTGGAATCATGTTTCATTTTTATTAGTTAAACTGCCAGCCAACCTGAAGCTCCTATTAAATTCCTATTTTTCCAATTTAATAATTAGAAGAAAAATATGATCATTTCTAGCATACTATCTCCCAACAGTCCTTACAAGGCTTCAAATTGGATTTTTTTGAAACTAGAAGTATGTTTTGTCCATGATTTTCTATAGTCTTTGGGGATACAACCATACTTCTTTTATTTAAGCTTGGAAAGCAAAATAGAAACCCTACTTATGACCTGTTTCCTTAATTTTCTATGTTGTAAGCAGTACAGCTATGAGTGTTGAGTGGCAGGGTGATTAAGTAAAATTAAAGAAATTCATCATTTTTAAAGCTTAGTGGGCTCTACTAAACAACTTGGATTAACAAAATAGGACATTATTAGTCTGAATTATTATTCTTGATGATAACCAAAGGGTGTCAGTAATTTCTGTTTTTCATGTCTGGAGATGTTTAAAAGTAGACTCTTATAGTAAAATCTGTATGCAGGGGGACATGTGTGATATGAGTTTAAATCCTGGACCCTAATTTTAAATTTGCCTACTTTTTGAAAGCTAAATTGATCTTCAGCAGAGTGGAGCCTCTCTTCTGGGTCTCCATGCCATCGAGAGCAGAGAAGCTATTTCTGTAGTGCTTCTATATATTGGCAGTATCTGTTCCAGAAGTACCTGACTGGGTACATAGGAACCTTCTGGCAGCCATTGTGTTGGCTGCCTCCCGGGCGGCCATTTAGATTACAGGAAGGCTCAGACCTTCTAAAGGTATCAGCATTTAAATAAGTGATTCGGTCTGTTGAGTTGTTAGAAATTCCAATCCATATAACAAATTATTTCTAAAACATCATAATGTATAAGGAGAAGGGAGGCTCTCATGATTTACCATAAAAATATAGCTTGTTGATTTGCAATCCGTAGTTGGCCTGAAATTTTAATTAGGACATTTAATTAACAGAAGCATTTCATCTTCCAAAAATTCAGTTGAGGAGTTTGCATCCAAAGTTGATTTTCCCCAGCCAAGCAAAGCAATTTTTCAACGGTCCATTTGAAGTACTACAAATAAACTTCTGTTTTTAAAATTGGAGAATTTGGGGAAGAGAACAATGTTGGGGAATTGGGGAAGGGTCCATTTGAAGTACTACAAATAAACTTCTTTTTTTTTAAATTGGAGAATTGGGGGAAAGGAACAATGTTGGGGAATTGGGGAAGGGGACCAGCCAAGTTGTTGTCCTTCAGTCTTCGTTGTGGAGGGTGCCAGTCTCCATCTGGCTGCCCATCGGCAGCTCATGGCCTCTAAGCTCAAGGTGCTGTGTTCAATCTTAGTTGTGGGTGGGCGTAGCCACCATCCCATGTGGGAGTCAAACCTGGCAGCCTTGTTGTTAAAGCTCACGCTCTATTCACTGAGCCATCCAGGCAGCAGCTCAGCTCAAGGTGCTGAGTTCAGTCTGAGTTGCAGGTGGGCATAGCCCACCACTGAAGAGGCAATCTTGTTACACCAGCTGAGCCATCCTGCCACGCGTTGATAGCTCAGCAACAGCTCAGCTTGGGCACAGCATCACTGGCCCATGTGGGAATTGAACCAGCAGCCCTATTGCTCAGAGCTCATACTCTTAAGCCAACTCTTAACCAACTGAGCCACTTGGCCAGCCCCATAATGTTTTTATTTGACAGACATTGCTGTACCAGAAACGATGTGTGACACGGAGCTTTGTCATGACAGAGGATGATTTCCCACACAATTTAAAACATACCTCTCAACCGTAGCTCACTGCACTGACTGCACTGAACAAGTTGAAACTTGTCACACACTATTATAAGGTTCAACACTTCTCATATTGAAGATCCCTGCTTTTCCTTTGTATGGCGCTCTGCAGCAGCATTCACTGTATATTTCGATCACAACAGGAAAGGCTCCGTGTCACACATAGCTTCTGGTACGGCAACTTCTGTCAAATAAAAACATTACAGTGTGTCCTCATCCACCTTATTCACTGTGTGACTTCTGGCTCTTCCCCAAAGTCAAAATGACTATGATAGGTAAACATTTTGAATCCATTCAGGACATCGAGGCAGCCACGACAGTGCAACTAAAGACATTCACAAAAGAGGACTTCCAGAACTGCTTCAGAAAGTGGCAAGAACCATGGGATAAGTGTGTTTGAAGTAAGGGAGATTAATGGCAATGTGTCTTTTACTGTAATAAATTTTTTTCAATTTAAACATTCACCATATTTTTTGGCCACACCTCGTATGATTCTAAACACATTTTGGGTTGTAACTCCAGTTCTCACAGAACTCTATGAGATAGACATTCTTATTTACCTCCAATTTATAGAGGACACAATTGGACAAAGAAGGGTTTACTAAGCTGCCAGAGTTACGCTGCAAATAAGTGGAGCAGCTGGATTCAAACCTGGAGAGTGTGGCCCCTGAGCCCAGGTTTGTCACCACTCAATTATATTGACTTGCCCCAAGACTCATGCATAACAATGTGTTGTCCCATTTTCAACAACACGCAGTGGGAAAACATGTGATGTAACAGAAAGGCTTTAGAGATATACAGACTGCCTCCGATCTCAGTTTCAGCCATTTACTCACTGGGTGACTTCATTTCAATTTTCTCTGCTACATAAAATGGAGATGGTGACCCCACCTCATAGCTTTGTGATGAGGGTTAAGTGAGATAACACATGGGACATGCCTAGCTTACCCCTATCCCTATCTTTCTTCCTGAGCTATTGATAATATAATTCCCAGGTCCCCCAAATAAAGTCTGGCAAACCACACTAAGTCATAATAACCTAAACAGTAGGCTTGTGATTTAAAAGAGCTAGTGTCCCTGTTAGTTCTTTAAAACTAATTTTCTACCAGGCATAAGAATAAAATCCATCATTCGTATTAAAATATGCCGTAAATATTTTGCAGACAGTAAAATAAAAAACATAATTTAAAGCAATGTTATATTAGGTGATATATCTTTCCTAAGCAGATTGAAAATTTTTGTTATGTTGCAAGTTTTAATCCAAAAAATTCTAAAGAGAACAACAGAGAGTCACTCATGTAACATAGGAAAAGAGATAAAGCAATAAACAAATCCTTGTTAATAGAAAGGAATAAAAAATGAGGTACAATACTATCGGCAAAATTTCAAAGCCATTTTTTTACTCAGTTGTAATTATCCCAAGAGAGCCCAGGTAACATTATTAATTTGTTTGCTACTTAAGTGTGATAAAATTTGGGATCTGAGCTGCCCATTGTGTACTGTGCACTGCCACAGATTTTATGTACTCAAGAAGACCTTTCTCACAGTCCAGAAATTAGGTGCTATTGACATTGTAATCTTTGGAAATGTCCTTAATGAGCCCCAAAGACACGAATCTCATAGATAAAACCTCAAAGTAACAGTGACTCTTTAAGTGGCTTGTCGGTAAGAGAAAGCTCAAACATAAATATCTAAAACACAGGAGGAACCCAAATTTAAACCTAGATTACATTGTGTTGTTAATGCTTCAAGATTTTAGGGAGAAACATCGAAGAGGTCATTTTAAAGGCTTTTAAAGAATAATAGAACAATTGGCAATATATTTGAAAGAATTTTAAAATCTTTTTTTCACCCTTTGAAACTTTGGACCTGAAAAGTATATTTTCACTAAGTGTAGTTTCCACCAACTTATGAAATAAATATTAATTAAAAGATTTCAATTGCTTCTGCTTTTGTTTTAAACACAAAAATAATTTTAAAAGTCACACAAGGAATTGGAACTTAGACAAAAGATAAAAAGAAATTTTAGGCATTGTTTTATATATTGTTTCTAGACTTCAACTATAATATAATTTAGTAAGCTTTTAAAATTCCTATCCAAATGTATATTTTATAACATTACTACATATATATGTAAACAATATATAGTATTGTTCAGCGTGTAACGGATGGCTATAAAAATGTTAGAAGAGGGAATTAATGAAATATGAGTTAAGTGCCTGGACCAACCTGATTTACTAAATATACTGTGTTAAGGGGTCTGTAAATGTTACTGACATCACTGCCATCAGTTTTTCTTCTACTTTCCTTATTGTCATCAATTACCTATTTTTTAAGTGGTACATTTCTAAATTATGTATGTCATCCTTGTCTGAGATTTGGGCTGATTCTCAACTGCCTTTTCTTAGGAATTTTCCTTGTTCTTTATGCTTGTACTCTAAAATATTTTCTTCTTTAATATTTTCCAACATTTAATCATGAATTTTTAAAATTAAATGTAGGACCGGCTGAGTGGTGCCGTGGTTAAGTGCTGGCTTGGGACACCAGCGGCCCCAGTTTGGATCCCACATATGAGAGCCAGTGACGCTGCCCTCTAAAAAAAAAAAAAAAAAGAAGCAAAAAAATATATACCATTGTTCTGGGCCGGCCGAGTGGCATGGTGGTTAAGCGCTGGGGCCAGCGGCCCCAGTTCGGGTCCCACATATGAGGGCCAGTGATACTGCCCTCAAAAAAAATTAATTAATTAATTAATTAAAATTATATTAAATTAAATTAAATGTATTGGGGTGACATTGGTTAATAACATTATATGAGGTTCAGGTGTAAAATTCTATAATACATCCTCTGTATATTGCATTGTGTGCTCACCATTGGATGGTCCAGAGTCCTTCCATCACCATGTATTTAACCAACCCTTTTCCCTCTTCAAACTCCTCCCACCTCATTTCCCCTCTGGTAACTATCATACTGTTGTCTGTGTCTGAGTTTGTTTGCTTGTTTCTTTCTGTTTTATATCACACATATGAGTAAAATTATATGGTTCTTGTCCTTTTCCATCTGACTTATTTCACTTAGCATGATACTCTTAAGATCCATCCACATTGTTGCAAACAGCAGTATTTTATCCTTTCTTATGGATAAGTAGTATTCCATTGTATATATGTATCATATCTTCTCTATCCAATCATCCATCAGAGGACACTTAGGTTGTTTCCATGTCTTGGCTACCAGGAATAATATTGCAATGACCATAGGGGTACATATATCTCTAAAGATATTTTCTACATGAGGCATGGGATTTAGGATATTAAACAATAAATTAAAGCCTGAAATGTCAACAGCATATCACTTAATATACCTTTCCAAATACAGGGAATTCATAATGGCATAAAAAAGAGTCATGATGACCAAATGGATTAGAGAATTAATCACAAAAATCAGGAGTTCTCTAACTGTAGTTCTGTCAATACATCAGATAAGGGATTGAAAAAAGGAAAAAATGAGAATGAAATGTAATCCATGCTTTGAAAATTCAGGGTTAAATGTGAAATAAGTAAGCAGGCCAAATTACTTTGAATTTGTAAGGTAATAAACATTTAGCAGAAAAAAGGTCAAGACTAATAGATATTAAGAATGTATTTTATTAATTTGATGGGCTGTTTTATATTAATTCAGTCTAATAATGCTTTTAAGTATATGTAAACAATATTTCATTTAATAAATGCCACTAAGAACGTTCCTAATTATGCCCCCAACTGTACTTACAGATCTCCAAACCATGAAGCATGAAACAAGGATACTTTTCTTCTTTCTTTCTCTTTCTTTCTTTCTTTCTTTCTTTCTTTCTTTCTTTCTTTCTTTCTTTCTTTCTTTCTTTCTTTCTTTCTTTCTTTCTTTCTTTCTCTCTCTCTCTCTCTCTCTCTCTCTCTCTCTCTCTCTCTCTCTCTCTCTCTCTCTCTTTCTCTCTCTCTTTCTCTGTCTGTTTTTAGAGAGAAGTTTTTTTTTTTTTTAAAGATTTTATTGGGGACTTGGGGGAGGGGAACAGTGCTGGGGAATCGGGGAAGGAGAACAGACAAGTTGCTGTCTTTTTGCTCTTCAGTCTAGTTGCGGAGGACGTTGCTTCACTGACCCATGTTGGTATCATCATTGCACTCTTTCCGAATGAGGCTTTTCAGTCACAGCCTCTGGATGGTCGTTCATCGCAGCTATTGGCAGCTCACGCTGGCTGCCAGCCGCTCACGCTGGCTGCGGGCCACTCACTGTAGCCTATGGCAGCCCACTGCAGCAGGGGCTGCAGCCCACACCATCGCCAGGGCTCACATAGCCCAGCTCCAGGTGGAGCTGTTGTTAGCTGTAAAGGGCAGCGTCACTGGCCCTCATACGTGGGATCCGAACCGGGGCTGCTGGCATCCCAAAACCAGCTCTTAACCAATGCGCCACCCGGCTGGCCCTTAGAGAGAATTTTTATAAGAGTTTATGTGAGCCAAACTGACACCATATGTTGAGGAGCAAGAGTTCATATGCTTTAGGGCAAGGGCTGGAGGGACAATGCCATTCCCCTGCGTTGAGCCCTCCTCTCCTTATTACTGTTGAGTTTTGGGTTTTGGATTTTGATCTTGATTCCAACAAACTTGCTGAACTCTATTGGTTCTAACAGCTTGTCTGAAAAGTCTCTTATCATTTTTATTTAGGCAATTGCATTATCTATAATTTAAAAGACTTCTGTCTTCCAATCTTCATGCACCACTTATTGTTTCTTATTGCACTGGCTAAGGGTTGTCAGTATAATGCTGAGTAGAGCTGTGGTCAGTGGCCCTCTTGTTTCTCTCTTAATAGGACAGTTGCTAAAGTGTCACCAGTAAGTGTGATGTAGGTTTGTCATAGCTATTCTTTATCAAGTCAA
Source organism: Aselliscus stoliczkanus (assembly GCA_033961575.1). Classification (NCBI taxonomy): domain Eukaryota; kingdom Metazoa; phylum Chordata; class Mammalia; order Chiroptera; family Hipposideridae; genus Aselliscus; species Aselliscus stoliczkanus. The sequence goes on from CM066734.1 coordinate 45,047,804, forward strand.
TAAAGGTATCTTCGATTTGCAGATACTAAAAGTTTATAACAAATTGATGGCTAATTTTTATCTCTACCTATTGAGCTAATATTTGTGATACTTCTCTTTTAATCTGTTAATGTCAAAATATGTTAATTTTCTCATATTGAATCATACTTACATTTACTAATTTTTTGAAGACAGATAACTTTTAATTTTACAGTATTTTACTTAGGATTTTTCTTCTGAGTTTGGACTATAAATTTTTCCCTTGAACTATCCTTATTTAGTTTGGGTATGAAAGTTATATTAGATTCATAGAAAGAATTGGCTAGCTCCACCTCTTCTTTGAGATAGAATAAGTTTGTATAAATAGCATTATCTGTTCTTTGACAATACAAAAAAATATACCTGTCTAAATGGCCTTTGTCTTTTATGAAAGTAGCAGAAGTTTTTAATTGCTAGTTTAGTTTCTTTAATGGTTATTAGCTTTCTGTTTTTTATTGGGTCGATTTCAGCAACATTTTTTCTAGATAATGAATCTATTTTATCTAGGTTTTTAAATATATTGCAGTAAACTTGTTCATTGTATTCTCTTATGAATTCTGCAATCTCTGCAATTGTGTCCACTTTTCTGTCTCTAACATTATTTTATATATTTACCATTTGTTTTTTCTTAATCCTGCTAAAGTATTTTATAAATTTTAGTCTTTTTTAAAATACTAATTTTGGGTTTGTTCATTTGCTCTACTGTTGTTTTTTTCTGATTTAATTTATGTTCTTTCTCTATTATTTCCTTCTATTTTAAAAAGATTTTTTTCTGTTTTTCTTTCTAGCTTACTCATTTCTTTTCATTTTTACTGTATTTTAATAAATGCATTTATGACTCTAAAAAGTGTTTCGGTTGTATCCCATAAATTTTGACATATAGTACTTCAATTATGGCTTAGTTCTAAATATTTTATTACCTTCATGATTTGCCTTTTTAACATGTGAACTTTCAAACATGCTTTGTTGAGATTACTTTACTTTTAATTAATGACTTCAAATTTAATTGTGTTTAAGTCAAAGATTGTGATTTGTAAGATGTTGATCCTTGAAAATTTATACAGACTTTCTTTGTGAAGCACTTTGTAAGTATTTCATATAGCTTTGAAAATGATTTTTATTTTCTATTTTTTGAGTGTAGATTTCCATAACTGTTAGGTCATCTTATTAATTTGAATATTTTCTAGTTTTTCTAATCTATTCTATGCTTCATTTCTTATTTTTCTGAAAGAATATAAAACTATCTCACTATGTTTAAGAATTTATCAATGTCTCTTAATAACTGTCAATTTTTGTTTCACATATTTCAAGGCTATATTAAATGCATCCTAACTTATAATATTTTTTCTTTGGAGTATCATTGCATGCCTTGTTCCTCTTTATTTCTAGTAATTCCTAGATGCCTTAAATTATTTTGTGTCTGATGTAAACAACACTACAGTAGCTTTCTTTTTATTAATACTTCCTTTACTATATCTCTTTTTCATTCTTTTATTTCCAATCGTTTTATGACTATATGTGATTTTTCTCTTTTGAGCAACTTAAAACTAGACCTTTTTCTTTTCAGCTCTCTGATAAGATCTACTTTTGGGGGCAGCCAGGTGGCTCAGTTGGTTAGAGTGGTACTTTGAGCAACAGGGTTGCTGGTTCGGTTTCCACATGGGCCAGTGAGCTGTACCCTCTGCAACTAGATTGAAACAACTACTTGACTTGGAGCTGATGGGTTCAGGAAAAACACGCTGTTCCCCAATAAAAGTTAAAAAAAAAAAAAAAAGAAAAGATCTACTTTTTAACAGATGAATTTATTCTATTTACAATAATTACAATTACAATTATTGGTAAATTTAAACTTATTTCTACCATCTTGCTTTTGTATTTTCTGATATTTTGTTCTATTTCCTATTGTTTTCTTTCATGTTTTCCTCTGAATTGAATTTTCTATATTCCTGTGTTTCCCCTCTGCTGGTTTGAATGCTACAAGCTCTGTTTCTTTTCTATTAGTGTATATGTGTATGTTTTAGTATATAGGTATGTTAAAAACTATTACTTTGATAATTTGTTTAGTGAAGCTCAATTGGTGGTAAATTCTGTTTGTCTCCATTTTTACCTCACTTTCAATGGTAGTTTAGTAAGATATGAAATTCTAGGTTGGCAGTTATTTTTCCTTTCATATTTTGTTGTTATACTATTACTTTTCAGCCTCTGTTCGTGGTTACGTGAAGTCTGTTGTCAAGTTGTCAATCATTTGTGGTCATTTTATGTTTTCTTTATGGTAGCTTTTAAAGTAGTAGTAGTTTAATCTTTATTCTGGATGATCTGTAGTTTTATTTAATTTATTCAATGGTTTATTTATCTTTATTAATATTCAGAATATAGTTTGCATCTGATGATTCATATCTTCGTTTACCTCTAGAAATTTCTCAGCTACTATCTTTTCAGATATCTCTTATATAACATCTCTACATTATTTTCTTCTGAAGTACCTCTCAGTCTCTTCTCTATGCCTCTAATCAAAATTTTCTAATTTTTATGTTTATTTCTTTATTGTGCATATGGGTGGATTCCTCAATACTACCTTACAACTTTCTAATTCTTTCTTCAGCTGTTCCCAAATTATCCATGTTTTAGTGTTTCATTTTAGTGACTTTTTTCATTGGTTCTTTTTTCATAGTCATAAGTTCTATTTTATTCTGGCCTGTTTTGTATCATCATTTATTTTTCTTTTTTTAATGGATACTATCAATTATTTCTTTCAGCATATTAAACACACACATTTTAAAATCTTTGTCAGGTTATTTCATCAACTAAAATTTCTTTGGAGTGAATTCATGTTCTAATGGCTTATCTTGCTGCTGTCTTTCCAAGCATTCTACTATTTTGTTTATATCAAAACTTTTTGGTTTACAAGCTCACATTTCTCTCATTCTCTCTTTCCACTTGAATATAGTTCTGTGACTACTTCCATTTATGCCAGTCTCACTCTCAATCCACAAGCAGTTCTTATACACTTGAGGGAACCTGTTCTGCCGTGACATTAGGGTATTGAAGCCCGCAAGCCATCAGGTGGCTTGGCTCACTTCCTATGTGTGAAGTAACCTTTTGCCATTGAGCCTCACCAGGCTCATAGCTTTCGATAAAGCCATAGCCCCATCTTAGAAACTGTTTTTATCCCCCCACCCCACAGTCCAATTTCCTTTAATTCAAGCTTCTGGCCTCAAGAAGTGAATTTGTGGACTGGTTGAGTGGCACGGTGGTTAAGCGCTGGCTTGGGAGACCAGCGGCCCTGGTTCGGATCCCACATATGAGGGCCAGTGACACTGCCCTCAAAAAAAAAAAAAAGTGCATTGATTCTTCACCCAACACAATGCACATTTAGCCTGTGTTACCAAAAAGGAGCTTTATGGCAGTATGAATTTCCGCAGCTGGAACCAAACAGACCTGTGGTGTCAGCCTGTGTATTAGATTCCTAGGACTGCCATAATGAAGCACAGAAATGTATTGGCTCACAGCTCTGGAGGCTAGAACTTTGAAATTAAAATGTTGTCAGGGTTATTTCCTTCTGACAGCTGTGAGGGAGAATCAGTTCCATGCCTCTCTCCAAGCTTCTGGGAGCCTTGAGTTTCCTTTGCTCTTAGATGATATTCTCTCCATGTCTTCTCTCTGTGTGTCTGTATCTGTGTATAAATTTCCCCTTGTTCTGAAGACAAAGACACAGTAGATTAGGGCCCACCCTAATGACCTCATTTTAACTCGATCATCTGCAAGGACCCTACTTCCAAATAAGGTGACATTCGCAGGTCCAGGAGCCAGGACTTCAACTTCTTTTAGAGGACACAATTCAGTCCCCAATATTCTGGTTCATTGCTTTACATTTCCTTACCAGAGAAACGTTTATCTTATTTTGCCCAGTATGTCTTTTACAACTGTATTTATCACATCCATGTGGTATACGAAATCATGAACTCACGATGCCATAGTACTCCCTCCTTTCCCCACCAAACCAGTTTTCTTTATGTTTCTGGACCAAAGATCCTTCATGTGATTTCAGCCTTACCTCACATATATGATCTGTTCTAAGAAGATTTTACATTGTAAACAATGGCTACAGTTATTGTCTTATGCATCAAAAGCATGCATTAAATATCTGCCATTCTTTAAAAGAACATTTAAAAAGTCTGTGTTGCATCATAGTAAAAGTTTTCTCCCCTGGTGTTCCATCTGTGAAATAAGCAATAAGATACCATTTCCAGAAAAGGATGTGTTGTGTGCTGAACTGTGTCTCCTCCCCCACCCCAAAAGTTATGTTAAAATCTTAGGGCCAGCCAAGTGACACGGTTGTTAGGCGCTGGCTTGGAAAGCCAGCAGTCCCGGTTTGGGTCCCACATATTAGGGACAGTGACACTGCCCTTAAAAAAAAAAAAAAGAAATCTTAACCCCCAGTTCCTGTGAATGTTGACCTTATTTGTAACATAGGGTCTTTGCAGATGTAATCAAGTTAAAATGAGCTCATTAGAGTGGGCTATATTCCAATACGACTGGTGTCTTTATAAGAAGAGGGGACTTAAGACACAGAAACACACAGGGAGAACACCACGTAACACAGATACAAAGATGGAAACGATGCAGCTGCAACCCAAGGAATATGAAGGATACAGCCATCACCAGAAGTCAGGAAGAAGCAGAAGAATTTTACCCACGGTCTGAGAGGCAGCATGGTCCTGCCAACACTTTGATTTGGGACTTTCAGCCTCCAGAACTGTGTGGGAATAAATGTATGTGGTTCTAAGCCATCCAGCTTATGTTACTGTGTTACAGCAACCCTAGGAAGTTAATAAATACAGAATGGTAATATAGCTTCCATGACACCCCTATTAAATGGACACACAGCCACTGTCCCAAATGTGTTCATTGACCTTATGTTTCGAGGTTGCATTACACCTTAAGGTAAGGAGTTCTGCCACTTGCTTCCCACCATACAGAAGCCATTTCTTGTTGATTGATTAGAAAACTACTTCTAAGCTTCAGAATACATTGTAATATTAAGGAATCAAATATGATAAGGCTTGTATATAGATATGCCTGCCACTTCCCTGGCAGTCAGTCAGTGATCAGAAAGTGTTTAACTGAATCTGGAATTCATTCCACTCAGACTCATAATTTAGGTTCTTATGAACTTAGGTTCTTACCTCATAGCATACCTCTTTATTCTCAGACTAAAGAGGCTCACCCTGCCCAGTTTCCTCTTCCTATAAACAAATCCATGCCTCCTTTTCTTACTGGTTTTGTTACTAATGAGCCTTCCTTACCTCTTGAAATGCTCTCCTCTTGACTTCCAAGACACCAGCCTGTTCTAGTTCTCCTACTTCTCAGAGCATCTTTCTCAATGTCTCCTGGTTATTCAATTCTGCCCCTGCTCTGAGTATTAAATGTTAGAGTCACTAAGGATTTCATTCTTTGGTTCAGCTTTACACACTTTGTTATTCCCCTGTTTAATCCTTTAATAGATATCTATGGCTTTCAGTATAAAATCAAGTTCTTCAGTTTAGTCTCCCCACTGCATGAGCTCTCTAATCTAGTTGTAAAACAATGACTTGCTGTTCCCTGCTATTTCATGCTATTCCATGTTTCTCTGCCTTTCTACAAGCCTTCACCTAAGGTGGGTCTTCTGCCTGGTCTTGCTGGCCACAAGTGGCCTCAGGCTGGCTTTCTGCGGGGGTGACAGGGATAACCAGATTTTATAGTTCTTGTCTCTGCACAGGCTACCCCAATCTTGCTTTCATAGTGGTCTCAGGTTTCTCAGCAAAAGAGAGCAAGCTCTAATGCACGGACTGTTCAAGTATTTTCTGGCACCACGGTGCTCCTGTCCCATTAGCCAAACCAAGTCTCATGACCAAGACCAGAGTCACTGTGGGAAGGGAGGCTGTGGACACCACAGGGACCATATTACATAACCTTTTAGGTTTCACCGTCTCCTTATTAATCCGTCCACCCATTCATTCATTCCACTGACTTTATGAACACCTACTAGAAGCAAAGCCCAGGGCTAGACACTGAGGATGCAGGGAGTCTTCTCAGTGCTTATACGTATATTCTAAGATTGACATTCAAAGACTAGCACATTCAGTAAGACTAATGCTAGGATTTAGCAGAGGTCCCACCAGGAAAGGTGGGCCTCAGAAGGCCTCTCTCTCTGCATTCTTCAACATCGCTGCAGAAATTGCTTCCTCATTACCAAGTGTTGTCTGTTAGAAGCCTCTTCCCCCTAAGAGGATGGGAGAACTGGATGAAGGTGGAAAGAAGTACAAACTTCCAGGTATAAGACAAATAAGTAATGTAATGTACAATATGATGACAATAGTTAACACTGCTTGTTAAAAAAGTAGATACTAAGAGTTCTCATCACAAAGAAAAAATTGTTCCTTTTTAATTTGTATCTATATAAGATGATGGATGTTAACTAAATTTATTGGGGTAATCATGTCACAATATGTGTAAGTCAAATCTTTATGTTGTATACCTTAAAATTACACAGTGCTGTTTGTTAATTATAGCTCAATAAAACGGCGGGGGGGGGCGGAGAATAATCAAAAATCAAAATATAGGAACTAAATTTAAAATATTTTCAGTGTGTACATTTTAAAAATTATAATTGAAGGGCCGGCCGAGTGGTGCAGTGGTTGAGCGCTGGCTTGGGAAGCTAGCGGTCCCAGTTCGAGTCCCACATATGAGGGCCAGTCACACTGCCCTCAAAAAAATAAAAAAATAATAAAAAAAATAAAACGATTGGGTTTTTAAAAAAAGAAAAAAATTATAATTGAAAAATTACTGTATTTCTTTGGTAGTAACCTATAAATTCAAGCATGAAATTAAGTAAAAATAGCATTTCTACAAAATATCCAGTCAAAGGTGGATTACAGGAGCAGTTAAAATTTTAATCCTTAGGACGCAAGACTTTTGCTTGCTTGTAGGGCTGCATAGCTGCTGTAACTTCAAATTCATACTGTGAAAATTACATAAACCAAAAGTCCAAATGAAATTCCCTTTAAAAATAACTATCTGAAGCTTCCATATTAAGTATATTTATTTTTCCCCAGAATTAAAACAGATTGCATTGGAAATGCAGTCTTTCATAAAGACAGGGGTGGGGAATGGAGTTGGGCCTGCATTTTCTCACAAAAGGCACAATGTGAAATGCATCTGTGAACATTGCATAATTTGTTATGTTCTACAAAGAGGTGGGTTTTTGTTATACACATACCAAAGCTATTTGGTACTGTTTCACCAATGATCTCTATTCAGGTCCAGAAAAGAAATTGGCCTCAGAAGAGTGAAAGGAGAGTAAATTTTTCTTTAAAAATTAGATACAGATTATCACTTCAAAATGCGGGAGGGAATTTTACAAGTGACGGTGCACTGATTAGCTTTCCAATGGACATCCAGTCCTTTATGAAACACATACTAGCGGTGGTCAGCTGTGACCAATGTGGTTTATTACTCTCCAGAAGAGCTGAACTGAGATTACCCATCTAATTTAATTGAGAAATGTTGGGTGAACTTGAACTGTTTCATGGACATGAATGACCAGAGAATTTATTTTATACGACATTAAAGGCTGAATATGGTAACTATCTCTTTGATGGTTTGATACAGTCATTTCTTTAGTTCATTAGCATGCCTTTCATTTTTTTGTTGTTGTTATTACTCTTCTGGTGATTACATGAGCAGCTTAAATAAAAAAGGAAAAAAGTTTCTGTACATCATTATGAAAAATTAAGAACATTTACCTTTCTTGGTAAATATTTGTGACAGATTTTATGTTGTTCAATCTTTAAAAAGTGACATCAGTTTTCAGGTAACGAAACCTAGCCATGATTAAATTGTGGAAAAAATAATAAATCCACTGGGTTTTCATGTGATAATCCCTAAATTATTTTTAAATGTTATCTTCTGATTTCATTAATTAAGAAAAAAGAAGGTGTCAGGAACTTGACAGGTTATTCACATCTCTGTTACATTGCTTTGTAAACTGGGCAGTATGAGCTATCATTGTGGTAACTTTATCAACAGTATGGCACACATGCATGCAAGGTAGCATCAGATGATAAAGTGCTTTCTCTTCCTATGTCTGCTAACATTTAAGACAAAGTCTGCTGCATCCCCAGTGACTAATGCTAAGGTATGATTTGGATATATGCACCTTTCCTTATTGCATTTAAATATTATATCTTTTAAATTATTCATAGGAACACAGAGATAGAAACTTGAAGAATAAATTACAAAATCACACTGCATGTACTACTAGTGACTCTTTAAATGGAATTTTTCATTGAAACTTTGTCATTAAAATAGAAAGGCCTTTTGGCTGTGCCCATACAAGCATAATAAATTGTATATGTTTGTGATACTGAATGACTCTTGCCCATATGCTGCACTGCAAAGCTACATGAATGAGGCATTTACCAAATCAGGCCCACCACATTAAACAGAAAAACAATCTTTATTCATGGTAACTTATCAGTTTCAATTAATCAACCTTAACAATGGAAATTCTGATGTGTTCAAGCAACTTGAAAGCAATAGGTCATCTCCAGGGCAGCCATGTTGTGTCTTTGTGCCTAAGGTTTCAAACAAAGCAACATCTCCAATAAATAGACGTACATATACATACATACATGTGCATATGTATACATATCAGTGGACAGCTACAGTTATGCCATGTGGTGCCAATAAAAACACACGTTTATTGTTGATTTTTATCATAGCAAATGTAATTCTTTTTCCTTCAAGTATTACTTTTGAGCTCTGCAAGTTTAAACAAAAGGGAAGACATTTCCATTGGATGACCATCCTTTCAGTCTCTGCTGCTATGTGAATAGCATTGTACAAACCATTCCAATGGTTTTGAAAAGGGGTAACCATTGGTTTGATTTGGTTACACGGTTTAGTAAAGAGCTCCCTCCCACTGCCTTAGGGTCTGTGAAAGGTCTGTGACCTGTTTAGAACTGCCAAGTGAAATGTCATGTCGCCCCTCCCAAATGGGAGTATCTGCATTCATTTGATCAGTATAAAAAATGATTGGGGATGGCGAGATCAGTGCTTTTGAATTGCAATTTATAGCAGTTTACAAAAATGCACATTGTTAGAAAAGAAAACATGGAAGTGTTTCTTTCTAAATTGCATTACCTGTGAAATGTCATTAGTCTTTTAAGGATATTTACATCTTCTAAAAAAAATTATTTGGGAAACTTACTTCAACTAAGGGAAACCAGAATTTTATTACATTATGATTTTGTAATTTGTATTTTGGTTTTAATAGCAGAATTTAAGGAAAACAATGTGTCTGAGTTCTTAGGATAAACATAATTTCTTATCATTTCCATTTATTCTATAAGATACTCTTTGCTAATCAGTTGCATTAGCAGAAGATTCCTAATTATCTTTCTCAGATTACAAAGGACTTTCATTTGTTGGTAAATGCCTTGTCTTCTGATTCCTAACAGTGAGTCTGAAATCACAGACAACAATGGAAACTGTACCAGGTTTCCACTATTCCTTCAAAAGGTTACCACTGGAAGTTCTTTGTCAGATGAGTACTTTCTAAATTATGGTACCCATAGACTCATCTACATGTACATATAGTTTCATAAAAGGGAAAGGTTATGTCTTTTTCATGTAATGTATAAATACTACATGAACTTTATCCAAAAAGTTGAGGTAGGCTGTTCAAGGTCATAAAGGCTTCATGCAGCCACCTGGGTCTCTGGGGTGCAGAAAACGAGGCCCTTTATACATTGTACAGAAATCTTCATAGTCCATCTCTTTACCTGAGGCAGTAGGTGGAACTGGACATCACTGAAGAACTCTTCTTTTTGTAAGAAAAGTTACCTTGAGAAAAGGCCCTCAGAACTTCCCTGGTTGATCCTTGACTGGAAAAAGAAAGGACTTGCTTCAGAAAAGACTTGACCCAGATAGGCTCCCTAGCATTCCACTTTGAACCTCCCAACCATTGAAAGCCGAGGTTGTCACGTTTTTATCTTTGTTCATGTTAAGCCTTGGAATGACAGCCTGGCTCTGTGTTCCCCTCTCCCACTGCCCAAGCTGTAAGTGTCCACATTGACATCTACCGGTGACCGCAGGCTGCAATTCTTTGTTGCCTTCTCCACGCCTCTGGCTTTCACTGGGATTAGCTCAGGGCCTTTGTTCCCCTTCAAAGCTGGAACATCACATCCCGTGTTGTGGCTTTCCTGTTTCAGACCCCCAACGTTTTCTTCACAATTTACACACCAGGTAAATGTCCCTCCCTACAGAGCAGAGAGCCCCGCCTGTGAGGGTGGGGAGGACAAAACCTCCCCATTGCCCAACTTCAGAACCCCTGCCAATCTGGTTTTCTTTCCTTCTCATTCAGAACTTTCTATATCACATGGAGGGAAAATGAATATACACATGCAGATTTAAATCTTAGATCACTGGACCCCAACATAAGTCAACCCCTCCCTTTTTAAGAAAATTTCTTACAGTGGCTCCTCCTTCTAGGGAAGGAACTCTAAGCAGAAAGTCATTTACTGGCCTTGGTCACAGGCACCTAAGGCTATTTCTACAGTCTGGTGCAGCTGGAAAACTGTCTCAGAGGAAAACCGGACTGACACATACTATTTTGAAAGCTGAAGTAGGTCTGAGTACCTGACCCCACACACACCTCTTCTCCAGATTACTGAAGCTGGAGCTAGGCCTGGGCGGACCCACTAACAGTGCTGCACAGAGCTGGGGGGTGGGGGGGACAGAGTGGGCAGTGGTTTTATGTATAGTAAGTAAAACAAATCTCACATCTCTTCATCTTTCCATATTTTCAGTAAGGTTATCAAGAACGCTGAAACAAGAAAGGCCTTTGGAGAAGCGATCCATAACCCAGAACAGTGCAGTGAACAATATGGATGCTACTGAGTAACGGGGCAGGCCACTAGGCTGCGCCGCACAGGACCACAGAAAGAGGCTTCTCACCATCTTGGCTTAAGGCCTGCCTCCCTGGCAAAGGACACATACTATCTCCAAAGCGTTTCTAAAATAGCTGTTATGCACCGCAGTGGAAGAGGACGCAAAGTGCTTTGGCTGTGCGCACCTTTCCAAGCCCGTAAGGAAACAGCTCGCTGGTGCTGGGTGCACGGGGCGCTCAGACCCGAAGGGCTGCCAAATCTATTCGGGTGCTTGCTGGGCTCAGGGGAGTGCCCGGAGTTTTAGGGTGGAAAGGGAGACATTTCAATTAAAAGTATTTTGAGGCAATGAACTCTCGAATCCATCCTGTCTCCCTACAACACAAGTCAAACTAATTCGCTCGCCTTTCCACTCGTCCCCAAGAGGGCGAGCGGTAAAGCCTGCAAGAGGATTTAAAATGTTCTCTAAAAGAGAACATTCATCTTACGTGGCATGGGTCTACTAGCCTTACCTTTAAAGCCGTCAAGAATTCTTTAGTAAATGGGGAAACCCTTTGGAGTTTTGCTTCCCAGTAAATTTCAAGATCAAGATTCACGTATGGGTTCTTTCCGGAATGGCAGGTATCATTTACTGAAAGGCCGGTTTGCTTTCTTCTGTGCGTAATGTTCAACTTGGTCAACTTCTCCTAACTACGAGTTAGGCCCTGTCTGTAGCCCAGTTTCAGAATCATAGCCTCTGGATTACAGGTTTCTGAAGTTATTTATTAAGTCTCAAGAAATACATTTGTGGTAGCTGTCACATAAAGCTGTTATACTCTGGTGCAAAAGAAAGCTGGAGAGGCGATTTATTTGTGCGTAAAAGGCCCAGGTTTAATTGGAGAGAGACGTGTTATTTTCAACGCAAGTACACGGGGGTGGCATGGCGCCCTGGAGCATTATTCGAGCTTCATCTACTATGCACTATATGCCACCGTCTCTAAAGGAGTGTTGCCCTAGAAACTTGTTTTAAATCTGCTGCTATATATCAACACCTTGTTTTAGCAGTCCTTGGCTGAATTACAGTTACACAGTTTGGCGCTTCTTTCAAATTTCCTCCCATCAGTTTGGCTAAAGAAAGGAATTTTTCTCCTTTAGAAATGAATTGGCTTAATTAGTAAGTAGATTAATGGCAATTGCTGGTGAGTTGGTTTCCAGCAGAGTTTCACCAGAGAGGGTTAATCGGAGTCAGGTCTGGAATCTTTCCCAGAACTGGCTGCCAGCCATTTCCACCAACCAATCAACCCTACAAGAAACGGAGGAAATGAAATAGAATTTATATTCTCTGTGCTATTATCCCAGACGGAAATTCTTGGAAGCAGCCTCTTGGTTGGGTGCAGGACAGGCAAGGTTTCATTTCAAAAATTTCACACAAATCTTGAAAGGTTTCATCTTCAAGATTTCTCTGGGTACCAAAGCAGAATTTCAAATGGCACAAGGAGGGTCTCCACAAAACGCTGCAGGCTGCGTTGGAACTGCCTGAGGCTCTCAGTGACTTTCAGGTTTAGAGAAGTTGCAAAAATCTTCCATGTCCTGCCCTAAAACTGTTATCTACCAGAAGCCATTAAAAAGTTGAGTTGTATGTTTTGCAGCCTTTCACTTATTTTTCCGTAGTGATAAAAATGCATTCATAGTTTAACTTGCAGCTGCATTAGTCTTGAAAAAAAAATCCCTGCTGAGAAATGCATATAATAGGAAAAACAGATCGGCTGGACAGCAGTGTAATTAATGCCAGAGAGGGCTGAGGCCGGTTTCATAGTTTGTCTTTTGAGGATATCAAGAAGAGACCTGGTGAAAAATGACGCATGCTTTAGCATTTCAGAAAGCTGGCAACTGGCAGTGCTTTTCCTTTTTTCTTTGACTTTCTGTCTCTGAACAAAGAGGTCGGCAAAACTAGCTAGGTTGTAATGAGTTCTATGTCCCTAGCACATTAAGTGCATCATGGAAACATATTGTATCGAAATAGTTTGGAGGAGAATACCGGGGATGAAAGAGAATGGGTGCTTTGATCAGCTCCCTGGGGTCCTGAGCACGCACAGACTGACTTGCAAGGAGTTATTCAGCTCCAGCTAGACACACTTACAACACCATTCAAAGGAATTTGCATATTTGTAATTTATCACATTGGTCCAGAACATTTTTGCAAGGTAAATAAAAGTTGGCTGAATAAAAAAAAATCAATCATCGCAGATATAGAGGAAACTGTGAAGCTAGTCTTTACATTAGAAACAAATAAATATGTCCAGAAAACATGACAATTTTAGAGGATGACCTTATTTTAAAGTGTCCTTCAAGCAACAGGTTATGCGTTGACAAAGACAAGAGTGGCGACAATTTCTTTGTACTTCTAATTTAGGGGAGTGTATCTGCAGCTTCCCACTGGAATAAAAGCAGAAAATTGAATGAGATGCATGTGGCTATAACCAGCCCACGACATGCAGAGAAAAATTAGTACACACTTTGAGGAGATGTGAAAGATGGCTTAATCTATTTAGGGTCTGCAAACACTAAGATTAAATTTCATTTTTTCTCCTGTGGATTTCATTGCCCATCTCAGGTTGTTGAATATATAAACTCAAGAGGATGAAATGTCTCCACACCCAGTCAATAGAAAAACTTGCTTTCAAATGCACCATGAGAACAAGTGAAAATTTAACAGGCAGGCATTGTTCTGAGGTTTTAAACAACCCAGTTAAACAGCAAACAAGAATCTTC